>OX381717.1:44217463-45712980 GCA_947462335.1 Harmothoe impar | reverse complement strand
TCTTTCTATCATGTTTAGTCCCAGAGCTAGGTGCATATTAGTAACCTTTTGCCCCCCCCCCCCCCATCAGGATTGTGAAAATTGTGGATTCTGGGATTGACTTGCAGAAACCGTGAGTAGAACGCTTTGACTTAGAGTCTTTGGGATAGGGCTAAACAAAGCGTCTCGGCGAGAGGAGTTCAGAAATGTTAAATTTATCTCTCTATCATGTTTAGTTCCAGAGCTAGGTGAATATTAGTAACCTTTTGTCCCCCCCCCCCTTGAGCTGTCTGTGCTTTAATACATGTAAATACCCGGTATTTAACACTCAGAAAGGTTATTAGAGTTGCCTGTGCTTTAATAGATGTAAATACCGGGTATTTAACACTCAGAAAGGTTAATAGAGCTGTCTGTGGTTTAATACATGTAAGTACCCGGTAGTGGCTTTAAATAAAAGGCCATGGTTTTTCAGAAGTTTAAAGTTCTTTTTCTGCCATTTTATATGTAAATTCTTATACTTTCCAGTGAACGTGAGCGGTACGAGCAGGAGTCGCACTGGTGGCAGCCACGGGAGCGGGAGTCGCCGCAGTCGCAGGAGCGGGAGCCTTGGCCACATGGACACAGCACTCAGAACCTTGATCAGGGGCCCCACAACACGTGTAGGGGCTTCACAACACGCCTAGGGGCTCCCCAACATGAGTAGGGGCTCAACAACACGTGTAAGTTTCTGTTTCGACCGCGAGTAGAACACTTCCACTTAGAGTCTTTGGCATAGCGCTAAATGAAGCTTCTCAACGAGAGGAGTTCAGAAATGTTCAATTTATCTCTCTATCATGTTTAGTTCCAGAGCTAGGTGCATATTAGTAACCTTTTGTCCCCCCCCCCCTGCTTTGATACATGTCCGACCTTAAACTCCACAGTACTGCCTCAGAAAGGTTGTTAGAGCTGTCTGTGGTTTAATACATGGAAATACCCGGTATTTAACACTCAGAAAGGTTAATAGAGCTGTCTGTGGTTTAATACATGTAAATACCCGGCAGTAACTTTAAATAAAAGGCCATGGTTTTTCAGAAGTTAAAGTTCTTTTTCTGCCATTTTATATGTAAATTCTTATACTTTCCAGTGAACGTGAGCGGTACGAGCAGGAGTCGCACTGGTGGCAGCCACGGGAGCGGGAGTCGCCGCAGTCGCAGGAGCGGGAGCCTTGGCCACATGGACACAGCACTCAGAACCTTGATCAGGGGCCCCACAACACGTGTAGGGGCTTCACAACACGCCTAGGGGCTCCCCAACATGAGTAGGGGCTCCACAACACGTGTAAGTTTCTGTTTCGACCGCGAGTAGAACACTTCCACTTAGAGTCTTTGGCATAGCGCTAAATGAAGCTTCTCAACGAGAGGAGTTCAGAAATGTTCAATTTATCTCTCTATCATGTTTAGTTCCAGAGCTAGGTGCATATTAGTAACCTTTTGTCCCCCCCCCCTGGTTTGATACATGTCCGACCTTAAACTCCACAGTACTGCCTCAGAAAGGTTGTTAGAGCTGTCTGTGGTTTAATACATGGAAATACCCGGTATTTAACACTCAGAAAGGTTAATAGAGCTGTCTGTGGTTTAATACATGTAAGTACCCGGTAGTGGCTTTAAATAAAAGGCCATGGTTTTTCAGAAGTTTAAAGTTCTTTTTCTGCCATTTTATATGTAAATTCTTATACTTTCCAGTGAACGTGAGCGGTACGAGCAGGAGTCGCACTGGTGGCAGCCACGGGAGCGGGAGTCGCCGCAGTCGCAGGAGCGGGAGCCTTGGCCACATGGACACAGCACTCAGAACCTTGATCAGGGGCCCCACAACACGTGTAGGGGCTTCACAACACGCCTAGGGGCTCCCCAACATGAGTAGGGGCTCCACAACACGTGTAAGTTTCTGTTTCGACCGCGAGTAGAACACTTCCACTTAGAGTCTTTGGCATAGCGCTAAATGAAGCTTCTCAACGAGAGGAGTTCAGAAATGTTCAATTTATCTCTCTATCATGTTTAGTTCCAGAGCTAGGTGCATATTAGTAACCTTTTGTCCCCCCCCCCCTGGTTTGATACATGTCCGACCTTAAACTCCACAGAACTGCCTCAGAAAGGTTGTTAGAGCTGTCTGTGGTTTAATACATGGAAATACCCGGTATTTAACACTCAGAAAGGTTAATAGAGCTGTCTGTGGTTTAATACATGTAAATACCCGGCAGTAACTTTAAATAAAAGGCCATGGTTTTTCAGAAGTTAAAGTTCTTTTTCTGCCATTTTATATGTAAATTCTTATACTTTCCAGTGAACGTGAGCGGTACGAGCAGGAGTCGCACTGGTGGCAGCCACGGGAGCGGGAGTCGCCGCAGTCGCAGGAGCGGGAGCCTTGGCCACATGGACACAGCACTCAGAACCTTGATCAGGGGCCCCACAACACGTGTAGGGGCTTCACAACACGCCTAGGGGCTCCCCAACATGAGTAGGGGCTCCACAACACGTGTAAGTTTCTGTTTCGACCGCGAGTAGAACACTTCCACTTAGAGTCTTTGGCATAGCGCTAAATGAAGCTTCTCAACGAGAGGAGTTCAGAAATGTTCAATTTATCTCTCTATCATGTTTAGTTCCAGAGCTAGGTGCATATTAGTAACCTTTTGTCCCCCCCCCCCCTGGTTTGATACATGTCCGACCTTAAACTCCACAGTACTGCCTCAGAAAGGTTGTTAGAGCTGTCTGTGGTTTAATACATGGAAATACCCGGTATTTAACACTCAGAAAGGTTAATAGAGCTGTCTGTGGTTTAATACATGTAAGTACCCGGTAGTGGCTTTAAATAAAAGGCCATGGTTTTTCAGAAGTTTAAAGTTCTTTTTCTGCCATTTTATATGTAAATTCTTATACTTTCCAGTGAACGTGAGCGGTACGAGCAGGAGTCGCACTGGTGGCAGCCACGGGAGCGGCAGTCGCCGCAGTCGCAGGAGCGGGAGCCTTGGCCACATGGACACAGCACTCAGAACCTTGATCAGGGGCCCCACAACACGTGTAGGGGCTTCACAACACGCCTAGGGGCTCCCCAACATGAGTAGGGGCTCCACAACACGTGTAAGTTTCTGTTTCGACCGCGAGTAGAACACTTCCACTTAGAGTCTTTGGCATAGCGCTAAATGAAGCTTCTCAACGAGAGGAGTTCAGAAATGTTCAATTTATCTCTCTATCATGTTTAGTTCCAGAGCTAGGTGCATATTAGTAACCTTTTGTCCCCCCCCCCCCTGGTTTGATACATGTCCGACCTTAAACTCCACAGTACTGCCTCAGAAAGGTTGTTAGAGTTGCCTGTGCTATAATAGATGTAAATACCGGGTATTTAACACTCAGAAAGGTTAATAGAGCTGTCTGTGGTTTAATACATGTAAATACCCGGTAGTGACTTTAAATAAAAGGCCATGGTTCTTCAGAAGTTTAAAGTTCTTTTCTGCCATTTTATATGTACTTTCTTATATTTTCCAGGGAACGTGAGCGGTACGAGCAGGAGTCGCACAGGTGGGAGCCATGGGAGCGGGAGTCGCCGGAGTCGCAGGAGCGGGAGCCTTGGCCATGTGGACACAGCACTCAGAACCTTGATCAGGGGCCCCACAACACGTGTAGGGGCTCCACACCACGCCTAGGGGCTCCCCAACATGCATACTAGCCCTCTAAATATGGACTTCATGAGAGGGAACTTCAGATACAAGTCAGGCATGAAACCCATCTAGAAACTGTTCCACATATCTAGGAAACTCATCCACATGTTTAGGAACTCTTCAATGTGTCTATCTTAACTCATCATTGGGTCTAAAAACTCTATATCTAGGAATTCCACTACACATTTAGAAAGTCTAGGAACTCTTCAATATATCAATCCTCATCCAAGTCAATTCATTGCTGCCCTTATAATTATTAATAAAACCAGTTTCCATTATAACAGAAGGAATTTCTTCGTTGTCATTTATAACCTCATCAAGTTAACAAATTTCCTCACTAACTTTGAAATAAATCCCAAACACATCTCCAAATGCCTAACACAACCCTGCATAAATATTAAATCCAGTATCTTCTCAAACAAGTGAGGGCTAGCAAACAGATGGAATCTGTTTGCGCCCTCACTTGTAATGTACTTATTGTACTGTTCCTGTCATCTTAAATAAATACAAACTACCCGTACTATCAACAAGACTTAATAGTACATATTGAGGAGAATACCATATTACCTTTTATGACACAATGTGAAAGTCTCGAGCTTGACGTATCTACTAGCCTGACGGTTGCGAGATTGTTACAACACTATGCTATTTGAGACTATCTTCCAAATGTCAGACTATCTAGTCTCAGAATGTTGAGACTGTGTGCCAATAGACTGGGGTCCAATGTGAGAAAAGGGACTTAGAAATGCAATTTCATAGCACCCCCGACAAAACAGGCATAACATGGTATCAAATAAAAGGGGAATCCCATGGATATCACCTATATGTCCCATAATTTTAATTTTCTAAATTGACACGAGCGACACAGCGCCTTTAAAAATCGACACGGGCGACACGGCCCCTTTAAAAATCGACGGACGTGAACACATGGAGTAGAATGTATACTAATGCTATGGGATAAAAATCGACACAACGACACGGCCCTTTTGCTAAAAATCGACACAGTGACATGGTCAAACATACGGGTACCCATGTAGAGGCACCTGTATAGGACCTTATTTCTTTCATCAGATAAAAGAACTGTTAGTACATACAGGTAGTGAAATCACAGGCTAGATCTCAATCATGCCTCACTAGTGACATCTGGTGTTAGGATGTAGCATCATGACAATAGGTTTATATAGGGATATGAAGCAGTGCCATGGAAACAAGCATTTTTTATGTATTTCATTTATTCTAAAATGCTTAGACAAAAATGTACCCTTTTGATCAGCTCTTATCGGTGCGTTTCACCACTTGGGACGAGGGCAACATGCATCCCCATATCCCAGTGAATGGTTATTTCTAGAAACAAGGCAATAGGGGGTAGATGCCACAAACCAAAGTCCACCAGCAAAATGGTTGAACCTGGGCGGGGACCTGGGCAGACAGAAACTTTAGGGAGCAGGACAGTAGGTCTTCAGCGTTCGGTACACAAATTGGTTGGACCTGGGGGGGGGGGGGGGGACCTGGGCAGACAGAAACTTTAGGGAGCGGGACCGTAGGTCTTCAGGTACACAAATTGGTTGGACCTGGGGGGGGGGACCAGGGTGGACATGTATGGACCTGGGTGGAGTCGGGGACAGAATGTTTTGGGATGTCAGTGGGTCTTTTGATTTGATGGTCCCCTGGACTTCAGACCCGGTGGAAAAGTGTGGCTCCCTGCAAACTAGGCACAGCATCTTCAAGTTGAATAATTTTGGACTGCCAGCCCTAAGTCTGTCTAGAAGTAGTTTATTATTTTCCTTGTAGGGGCTCAATCTCTAGCATACAATATGTAGCATGGGGACTAAATGAGAGGACCTTGGGGACTTCATAGTTTTCTGTGTATATACATGTGTTTTCAGTGAGGGGAATGGGAAAACAGAGAAAATAGAACCAGTGGCAGGGGAGGAAACATGAGGGAATTTGCCGGGGGGGGGGGGGGCACTCTCGTATTTATGGATACCTTGTGCATACATTACCCTGAATTAGGACCCCTTTTACCGGGACAAAAATCCACCAAAACACCCCCCTTTTGGCGGGATTACCCCCTAACATGTGAAAAAACAGCCCCCTTTTAGTGGGACACCAGCCTGAATTGGCCAAAATCAACCCCTTTTTAAGGGATACTTTTAAGTTTAAGATGGCCAAAATTGGAACCAGGGTACCCACAAACAGGGAAAACATGGAATAACAGGGAAAATGGAAAAATTGATTCCCTGTCAGGGAAACACATGGAATTTGAAAATGTTTCCAAAACACAGGGAAAACACATGGACAAATATTTTTGCACACAGGGAAAAACATTTTGAAACCATAATGGTGGTGGGAGTGTGATCCATTCTCAAAAAGCATGAGAATGCACTACTTGGCTCTAGATTTTCCAAGATTTTCTGGGGGCGCATGCAAAACAAACAGCACAGGGAAATTCTGCAGTGGCTCAGGGAAAACACATGGAATTTGAAAATGAAATTTGTGTGGGTACCCTGTGGAACCCTTTTAGTGGGATACCCACATAAACTGGGCAAAATTGGACCCCTTTTGGTGGGATACCACCCTAAATTTTGGCCAAATTCCAGGAAAAATATACCCCTTTTAACAGGATTTTTTTGACTTTTGGGTTGGATATTCTTGGCCTAAAAACATACCCCTTTTGCCAAAAAATGGCCCAAAAAGGACCCCTAATGGTGGGTCCGGCCGGACCCGCCAGTGGGGCCCAAAAGGCACCCCTTTCCCGGGATTTTGTGTACGCACATGGTTACTATAGATCATACAGGGAATGCCCCCCCCCCCGGGGGAATTTGTGAGTGAGGCTGTAGATGTGAGATGGGAAGGTATGGAGAAGAAAACTACCTTGAGGGAGAGAAAATCAGTATAGGAGGAGGAGAATGGATATGATGAAGGTAGCCTCCCCCTTACTGAAAAACCTTGATTTGCCTCTGATTTATGGCTGCACATTAGTTCAATCTTAGCACTCAGAATCCACCAAAATGCACCATTTGCCTTCTTGATTTCAAAAATTTCCTGGGGGGGCATGCCCCCAGACCCCCCTACTGAGGTCGCTGCGCTTCGCTTGCGACTTCGCTGCGCTTCGCTTGCGACTTCGCTGCGCTTCGCTTGCGACCATGCAGATTCTCAAAATTGGTCCACTTTTGTGGTTAAGGTCCCCCCCCCACAGGGAACTCTGGATACGGGCCTGCCAGTGTTGCTTTGTTGACATAGATTGTTTTGCCCTTGTTGTGTACTCACTATAGTCCGCCATGACGATGTTTACCTTATAACCTCATGCACGGCATCACCTACGACGTTTGTACTCGCCTTACTACATGATCCCGTTCACCAATAAACCACGTGACTTCAAACACAACATTTGGCGAACGAGGATGTTGATGAAAGAATCCACGCATAAAAGTCGATTTTCTTGCTGTCACTAAAAGTGATTCTCCTGCAGAAATCGACTATAAGCTAAGTAAAAAGGCCAAGAAGCCATTCCTACCAAAATTGGATGAACTTCCATTGATACACTGTGAAAACTTGGTTGTGAAAAGTGAAGTCCCTGAAACTGAAAGTAGATCTGTGAAACTAAAAGTGACTGTGCATTGTGTAGGCTAGGCCCTATATCTACAAGTGTTGATCTACAAATGAGTGACTCTGAAATAAGTGATCTTGAATCTGAGGCTGGGAGTCTACATCTAGAAAATATGGCTGAAGCTAGGAATGTTGTGAGTGCCATAGGAGAGTTTAGTCCCAATAAAGAAAAGTGGGCTAATTATCAAAGAAGGTTTAATGCTTGGATGAGAATAAACAAAATCCAGAATGATGAAAAAATTGATGCCTTCATATCTATGGTGGGACCTGAGGTTGTGGATCTTTTGGTTGCATTGTGTGCCCCTGCTGAAATTGAGACCAAAACATATGCCCAGCTAACAACATTGATTAGTAACCATTACACCTCAGGGTCCAACGAGCTAATCGAGAGCTTCAAGTTTGATGAGAGGAGACAGGATGATAATGAGTCTGTCGCAGACTATATAGTGGCTCTAAAAAAAATCAGTATACACTGCGGGTTTGGGGATGAAGACCAAATCAAAAAGAGGCTAAGAAACCGCCTGGTTACCGGGTTGAGATCCCCTGCAATCAAAAACAGACTATTAGGCTTGGGGGCAGGGTTGACATGGGAGAAAGCCGTAGACATAGGCACGTCAATGGACACGGCTTACCATGGTAATCAGCTCATGGGGCCTACCCATGATGTCCACCGGGTTCAGCATGGGGGCTACAAGAACAAAGGAAAAGCCCGCACTAAAAATAAGTGTTATCGTTGTGATGGCGACCACGAGGGCCGGTGCCCATTCGAAAAGGAAAAGTGTTTCAACTGTGATAAAATTGGACACATTGCCAAGGCTTGCAAAACGAAGTCTGCTCAAGGTCAATCTCAGTCGAGAGGTAGCTCACGTCCATACCGTGGCCGCGGAAGAGGTCGCGGGCGAGGCCAAGGCCGTGCACATTACGTCGATGACGACGAAAAACAAGAGGAAGAGGTCAGTTACGCATCACTGTTTGAAGTTAAAAGCGGAAAATACGGAGAAATAACAGTGAATGCCCGTGTCGAAAACAACGAAATGACATTTGCCTTAGACACGGCATCGGCGGTTTCGATTGTCGGTGAGGACGACTACAAAGAATTCTTCCCCGATTTTGAGTTACGCGAAGCTTCTATCAACTTAAAATCGTACACCGGACACAAAGTTGAGCTACTCGGTGAAATCGACGTCCATGTGGAGTACAAGGGTCAAAAGAGACAGTTGCCGCTGGTGATCGCGAAAGGCGTCCGTACACCGTTATTCGGACGGACCTGGCTAAAAGCCATACGTATAGACTGGGAAAATGTCTTCGCGATACATGCAACGCCCCTGGAACAGCTCCTGCATGAGTATCAGTCCGTGTTCAAAGGAGAGATAGGAGAGATAAAGGGCTTTGAAGCGACAATTGAGTTAAAACCAGATGCCACGCCAAAGTTCAAAAAGGCGCGTTCCATTGTCTATAACCTCACAGACGGTGTAAAGAAGGAGCTAAATAGGCTTGAAGAGAGTGGAGTTTATCGCCGCATTGAAAGAAGTGATTGGGCATCTCCAATAGTAGTGGTTCCAAAAGATAATGGACAGATGAGGTTGTGTGGTGACTACAAAGTGACTATAAACAGTGCGGTTGTCGATCAACCATATACGCTACCCACAGCTGAGGATATATTCGCTACACTGGCGGGTGGTAGCCAGTTTACGAAACTGGACCTGTCTAGTGCCTACATGCAAGTGGTGGTGGAGGAAAAGTCAAGAAAGTACCTGACCATCAACACTTTGCAAGGACTTTACGAAGTTACTAGGCTTCCCTATGGGGTAAAGACAGCACCACACATCTTCCAAAGGATCATGGACCAGGTGTTACAAGGAATTCCTGGTGTTTGCTGCTATATAGACGATATCCTGATAACCGCTCCCACAAAGGACGAGCACCTAAAGCGCCTCCAACTGGTACTTCAAAGACTAGACAAGCATGACATCCGAGTGAAACGGGAGAAGTGTTCCTTCTTGGCTCCCGAAGTCCAATATCTCGGACATGTGATCAGCAAGGAGGGTCGTAGGCCCGTACCAGAAAAAGTGAGCGCAGTAAAAGACGCCAAAGCACCAGAAGATGTCTCAGAACTTCGCACATTCCTTGGGATGGTCAACTACTATGGTGGGTTCGTTAAGAATTTGTCCACAATTCTCGCTCCGTTAAATAATCTCCTGCGAGATGACGTCCCCTGGAAGTGGTCAAAGGAGTGCGAAGGGGCATTCGGGAAAGTCAAAGACGCCCTTACAAGTGAAACAGTGTTAACATATTACGATGTGAACAAAGAGCTTCTCCTCGCGACAGACGCATCTCCTTACGGAGTTGGTGCGGTTCTGTCACACGTTGACGAGAACGGAGAGGAGCGACCAATTGCCTACGCGTCAGTGACTCTAACGAAAGCTGAGAGGAACTACGCCCAAATAGAACGCGAAGCGTTAGGCATTATCTTCGGAGTTAAGAAATTCCACAAGTACCTGTATGGTAGGTCATTCACACTGTTGACCGACCATAAGCCACTGACCAAAATATTGGGTCCGAAAACGGATGTGCCAACGTTGGCAGCACTGAGGCTGCAGAGATGGTCTCTCATACTGATGACATACAACTATGAGGTCAAATATAAAAGATCAGAGGATCATGCCAATGCCGACTATCTGAGTCGGGCACCAGTGGACATAGCCAAAGAAAATATGGAAGCTGAAGTGAACTATTTTAGCCACACTGACAAGTTACCGATCAACGCCAGAGACATCAAAGAAGCGACCCGAAAAGATCGGATCCTCACCAAAGTGTATGAGTTCACCATGAATGGTTGGCCGAACCATGTTGACGATGATGAACTGTTACCATTTTATACCAGACGACACGAGCTATCGTGTGACCAAGGATGTCTTCTGTGGGGTATGCGAGTTATCATTCCACAGAAACTGCAGGAGCGAATGCTAGAAGAGCTACACATCGAGCACGTCGGTATAGTGCGCATGAAAGCACTAGCTCGTAGCTACCTGTGGTTTCCCGGCATCGACAATGCTATAGAAGCATTAATAAAAACATGCAAAACATGCCTGAGTCTCAAGAACGATCCACCAGCATCTCCGATGTATCCATGGCGATATCCTCAAAGGCCATGGGACCGACTGCACATAGACTTTGCAGAGTACAAATCTGAAATGTTCCTAGTGGTAGTAGACGCACACTCAAAGTGGTTAGATGTAGTGCTCATGAAATCTACGACCGCAGAAAAGACCATAGAGGTACTGGAGCGGATGTTCGCCCATAACGGGTTCCCAAGAGAGGTTGTGAGCGACAACGGCCCACAATTCATCGCGGAAGTGTTTCGCGAGTTCCTGCATAACAAGGGTATAAAACATACCTTGACCGCTCCCTACCATCCAGCGTCCAACGGACTTGCAGAGCGAGCGGTGCAGACCCTGAAAAATGCCTTAAAGCGGCATACATTGGACGAGAAACCCGGCATGACTACTCACAGAAAGCTGTGTAGTTTCCTCCTGTCGTATAATTCGACGCCTCACTCGGTGACAGGGGTGTCCCCATCCGAGTTGTTTCTCAAGAGACAGCTTCACACGCGGTTGTCGATGATAAAACCCGACCTTCATGTGACGGTGGAGGGTAAACAGGACAAAATGATAGAGTATCGAGACCAGCGAGTGCCACAGCTAAGAGAGTTCGAGAAAGGAGAAAGAGTACGTGTAAAGAACTGCCGAGGCACCGACGTAAAGTATGTACCAGGATCCATAGTGTCTAGGAAGGGTCCCGTACAGTACTTGGTACGAATCGGCCGTAACATCCGTTACGTCCATGTCGACCATCTTCGAAAGTCCGGCGAAACCATCGAAGATGACATTGATGACGAACAGCTCAGGCCTATGCAAAGGCCAATCACGGATATCATAAGTGATATACCCAAAGGTGGTAATGACCCTGTAGTTGTTGAAACGCCAGCTACGGCCATGCCACAGGAAGATGTGGTTACCTATGAGGAACCACCTAGAGCTATTCCACCCCAGGTGGTTGCTACTCCACCGAGAGTGCCGTCCCCAAGACGTGTATCTGTGAGACCTAGAAGGGCTCCAGCAAAGTTCAATGACTATGTGCCTAAATAACTGTTCTATTTCAGAGACTGATATATTTGTGTTTCTGACACTACTGTTCATGTTAAAGTAACATTACATAAAGATAAGAGTTATCGTTATCAGTAACCTCAAAGAGATAAAAGACTCCTTATAGTATACTACTTATCCTCAAAGAGATAAAGACTCAAAGACTTTAAGTTCATGGACACCAATAAGGTGATGTTTAACCATATGTTTATTCCAGCATATATATTAAGTGTGGAGGAGTGTTGTGTACTCACTATAGTCCGCCATGACGATGTTTACCTTATAACCTCATGCACGGCATCACCTACGACGTTTGTACTCGCCTTACTACATGATCCCGTTCACCAATAAACCACGTGACTTCAAACACAACAGCCCTCAATGATGAAGGTGCCGTCACCAAAGTCCCATGGCTGCGTAAAGTCCATTACGACAACTGACATTTCACGCTGTAATTCAAAAAGATTTAAGTTCATGTTTGATATGTTTTTATCAATATTCCTTAACCCAGGGTGAAAATAATCTTTTATACAGTTGATCTTCTCGTAGGCCAATGATCCTGGAATGGCTATATCTCACATTGAGCCACCACGTATGTCATGATGATCATCACCTAAGAATACACTAGGCCCTTAGGCTTATCAAAATGTACCCGGTATGTGTCCGTCGATTTTGAAAACGGCCGTGTCGCACGTGTCGATTTTGAAAACGGCCGTCTCGCCGTGTCGATTTTTACCCATCTAGAGGCACATTGCCTAGAGGTGGCCCGGGGAGGTGGCACGTCCGCGCGCATAGGGCCTACAAGTCCCGGGGACGGGCCGGGGAGAAGCAATTTGCTCCCGCCTAGGTGGACGAGCGATAAATGAAGACTTATCTAGAACGGCTCAATTCGTGGTGTTTAACTAGCAACAACTGCAACTACAACTGACACTATTCCTCTCTTCAATACTTCAACGTGTAAAGATTCCTTTCATATAGAACATTAGTGATGACAGTCTTCAATTCTTACCAGAGAAGGAATTTGGACAAGGTGAAAACGTGCTTTCAGTTTCAGACAGGAAGTTAGTTCCGACTTTGACCGCTTTGACCACGCGGTGTAGGCCCTAGTTAGTTCAAAGAATGCACGCTAGGGATCAGTAGGTAGTGGGGTTTCGGTTTCGCAATGGGTTTCGCGCCACTCTGTGTACGTTTGTGGCTTGAGATCCCGCTTAAAATATGGACATCAAATTGATCGATGCCACAGTTATTGACAAGGGATTGACAATTTTGAAAAAAAAAATCAATTTTTTTACCCTTTTTTGGGTAAACTTCGCTAGTTATGGTTAAACCGTTAAACCCACTGATAAGACATGCCACGATGGGCACAAATAGGGGACAGACAAGTAACAGTCTTATCAGCTCTTATCAGTGCGGGCCGCCACAACCAGCTCCAGTCCCGTCTAGGCCTTATAGTGTTTGGGCCAAAGAAAAAAAGAGGTTTAGGCCTATTTCAGGTCACCCGACCGACCCTATCGAAACAGGACCGACCCTATGTTTTTTTATGCAATTTTGAAGACATTTTTATATTTTTAGACTTTCTCGGGTCAAATTTAGGTTCACAAAACTTTTGGGAAAAACTAATCCCATTTTTACAGTTTTGGGTCGATTTTAGGGTATCTAGAGGAGCTGTAAAAAAAAGAAAAAAAAAAAAAAAAGTCCGACCTACCGACCCTAGAGTTTCTTCCCATGTTACCTGAAACAAACCTTTTTTTTTATTTGGCCTTGGTAGAACTAGAATCATTGACGTCATACTCACCTAGGCCTATATTGTACTATATTGTGGGGGTCTGGATAGGGGCCGGTTCCGCATGTTGATTGTCGATCTTAAAAAAAGTAATGGTCATGTCACATGCCAATGTCGCTTGATAATGCCCATGCATGTCCCATTTCGATTTTGAAAATAATTATTGATCGCCTGTCACTATGCTTTTCAAGCCTCATCTTGGAAGGCCTCATGTTGATTGCATTCTACCCGACTACCCGACCGGAAATATGTTTAAGACTGAAGACTAAGACTTCTGTAAGACTGTGTTAGGCCGTGTTCGCTCGCCAATCCCGGGAGTGCCCTAGTCATCTGAAGCTAGACTGAAGTCGTTCATGTGTAGGTTATGTGTAGTCTGGTCTAGTGTCCATATGGAAGGCCAGTGTACCATACATTTGCCAATTGCTACTTGCCAATTGCCAACTCATGGGTCAATAGAAATGTGTGAATAGATATAATCAAGATAACTATAGTTCACGCGCGAACCCGACCCAAGACTCACTGTACCGGTAAAAAAAGCCTCCGCATACACAAGGCTACTCTCGTCCCCAAATCCTTCCGAAGGAAGGCTCTGGTAACTGCCAAATGTTGGGATTTTGCTGGGTCTGGGCAACCCCTGCTGGTAGCTTGGAACCAGCGAACAGGAAGAGGGAATGGAACCAGAAAGACTTGTGGGGGTCTGGATACATACATTCTGGTTCCATTTCCTCTTCCTGTTCGCTGGTTCCAGCCCAACAGCAGGGGTTGCCCAGACCCAGCAAAATCCAAAGTTCAAGGTCATTTGGCTGTCACCAGAGCCTTCCTTCGGAAGGATTTGGGAACAAGAGTAACACAAGGCTGGCTGCCAAACTCGAGCCCAGTGTCATCGCCGAGCCCGTCAGGGCGAGTGACACTGGGACATGCCACATTTCACCACTGAATCACCACTGTATTCTACGCCATTTTATTTAATAAACCTGGTCAAATATGGGTTTGATATATCTGCAAATGTCTGTTAATAGTAGGGAAATTTAGGCCATGTGTATTTGGAGCCCATTAGAAAAGCGAGAGCTAGATTACTTTGGGACTATGTTCTGGTGGACATTTAAAATGGCTGCTGTGCGTCCTCATGTCAACATGGCTTCATACACATGGCTTCAGGGGCCATCAGAAAACGACCTTTGCATCAATTTAAAGAAAGACACAGGGATGCAGATCATGGGAAACGAGCATTATGCTATATTTAAATGGATGTCTTCTAAATTCATAAAATGACAATGTGAAATAGGTTCTATTTGCGAAATGTTTTGAAATTCCATGTGCGCGGCCAAGGTGAAGGTCGTTTTCACACTGGTACTTGCTGTATGGCCCCAGAGGTCGGTAACAAGCAAATTATGTTAATCCACCTGTCCCAGAGACACTCAGCCTGTCGGCTTCGCTGATGTCTTTGGGTACGAGTGTGGCTGGCTGCACAGCTCATCGGAGCCAATCAGGGAGCACGGTTGCATAACCCCCTTCCCTCTTCACCACCACCCGTAAATGTTTCTCCTTGCACCCTCGTATAGGCCTACGCTAGGTGCCATCTGCGCTGGGCCCACGGCATGCAGCTCCATCTCAATCCTCTCAAGAGTGAGATATGGCTGTTGTATGGTACACATTATTCAGAAATCCGCAAAAAAATATCTACATTAAGGGAGTGTTCATTTATTAATTACAGGGGGGGGGGGTGAGATTTCGTGCGGAGGGGCGAAACCTCCCCCCCCCCCTTGAGAGCGCGTGAAACGTTTTGTGCCCCACCTCGCCAAAGGCGGTGAAAATTTTTCGCCCACCCCCCTTTGAACTACAGCTACGCGCGGGCTTTTGTGCTAAAAAGGGGCTACATTTTTTCTGCCCCCCCCCCCCCTCAAGAGGGGTCAGAATTTTTTCCACCCCCCCCCCCCTCAGGAAATTTCACAAAAGGCTAGGATGATATGGATATGGTTTCATGCACGGAGATCATGATACAGCCCTCCGAGAAACACGTGAACTCTGCACTGCCGAGCTGGTGTAGTCACCGGAACGGCTGAGGCTAGAAAACCCTGAGGGTTTTCTGATTGCGCAACATCTAGCTGGCCTTCCCCCCTGTGCTGCCACCTTCTGTGCAGTTCTGAACTAGTCTGGGGGGGTTACTCCAGAGATTATATTCCTAGAGGTTGCATGGAAGAGGAGGAGAGGGTGGGCTGGGGGTGGGGTTGAAGATGGGGGGAGGGGGTGGGGGAAGGGGGTGGGGGGTGGGGGGAGGGGGGTGGGACCTACAGGGGCTGTACTTGGTGGGTTGGGCTGGGCTTCTGGGTATGGGCTGGGCTTCTTCATATGGGCTGAAGGTGGATTGGGCTTCCTTGCAGGTTGAGGTGGGTTCAGGTGGGCTATATTGGCAATGGCATCGGCTAGGGGTGGGTTTAATCTCTGTACCCTGAGGGAGACGCTTCCTAATTACGTCTCAACTCCCAAACTAGATCACAAATGTACAGTCAACCAATATTGACCCCCCCTTGGGATTTTTCGGTCATCTGATACATTGGACCCCCCTAATTGATCCAAACAAGCTCTCCTGGTTTTAATCACTATACAGCCGAAAACCCTCAGGGAAACCCGTCCTTTATTACGTCTCGACTCCCAAACTAGGTAAGAAATGTTCGGTCAGCTATTATTGACACCCCCCTTGAGATTTTTTGGTCATCTGACACATTGGACCCCCCCTAATTGATCCAAACAAGATCTCCTGGTTATAATCACTATACAGCCGAAAACCCTCAGGGAAACCCGTCCTTTATTACGTCTCAACTCCCAAACTAGGTAAGAAATGTTCGGTCAGCTATTATTGACACCCCCCCCTTGAGATTTTTTGGTCATCTGACATATTGGACCCCCCTAATTGATCCAAACAAGATCTCCTGGTTATAATCACTATACAGCCGAAAACCCTCAGGGAAACCCGTCCTTTATTACGTCTCAACTCCCAAACTAGGTCAGAAATGTTCAGTCAACCAATATTGACCCCCCCTTGAGATTTTTCGGTCATCTGACACATTGGAACCCTTAATTGATCCAAACAAGCTCTCCTGGTTTTAATCACTATACAGCCGAAAACCCTCAGGGAAACCCGTCCTTTATTACGTCTCGACTCCCAAACTAGGTCAGAAATGTTTGGTCAACCACTATTCACCCCCCCTTGAGATTTTTTGGTCATCTGACACATTGGACCCCCCCTAATTGATCCAAACAAGGTCTCCTGGTTATAATCACTATACAGCCGAAAACCCTCAGGGAAACCCGTCCTTTATTACGTCTCGACTCCCAAACTAGGTCAGAAATGTTTGGTCAACCAATATTGACCCCCCCTTGAGATTTTTTGGTCATCTGACACATTGGACCCCCCTAATTGATCCAAACAAGCTCTCCTGGTTTTATTCACTATACACCCGAAAACCCTCAGGGAAACCCGTCCTTTATTACGTCTCGACTCCCAAACTAGGTCAGAAATGTTTGGTCAACCAATATTGACCCCCCCTTGAAATTTTTTGGTCATCTGACACATTGGACCCCCCTAATTGATCCAAACAAGCTCTCCTGGTTTTATTCACTATACACCCGAAAACCCTCAGGGAAACCCGTCCTTTATTACGTCTCGACTCCCAAACTAGGTCAGAAATGTTTGGTCAACCAATATTGACCCCCCCCTTGAGATTTTTTGGTCATCTGACACATTGGACCCCCCCTAATTGATCCAAACAAGATCTCCTGGTTAAAATCACTATACAGCCGAAAACCCTCAGGGAAACCCGTCCTTTATTATGTCTCGACTCCCAAACTAGGTCAGAAATGTTCGGTCAACCAATATTGACCCCCCCTTGAGATTTTTTGGTCATCTGACACATTGGACCCCCTAATTGATCCAAACAAGCTCTCCTGGTTTTAATCACTATACAGTCGAAAACCCTCAGGGAAACCCGTCCTTTATTACGTCTCGACTCCAAAACTAGGTCAGAAATGTTCGGTCAGCTATTATTGACACCCCCCCCTTGAGATTTTTTGGTCATCTGACACATTGGACCCCCCCTTATTGATCCAAACAAGATCTCCTGGTTATAATCACTATACAGCCGAAAACCCTCAGGGAAACCCGTCCTTTATTAGGTCTCGACTCCCAAACTAGGTCAGAAATGTTCGGTCAACCAATATTGACCCCCCCTTGAGATTTTTCGGTCATCTGACATATTGGACCCCCCTAATTGATCCAAACAAGATCTCCTGGTTATAATCACTATACAGCCGAAAACCCTCAGGGAAACCCGTCCTTTATTAGGTCTCGACTCCCAAACTAGGTCAGAAATGTTCGGTCAACCAATATTGACCCCCCCTTGAGATTTTTTGGTCATCTGACACATTGGACCCCCCTAATTGATCCAAACAAGCTCTCCTGGTTTTAATCACTATACAGCCGAAAACCCTCAGGGAAACCCGTCCTTTATTACGTCTCAACTCCCAAACTAGGTAAGAAATGTTCGGTCAGCTATTATTGACACCCCCCCCTTGAGATTTTTTGGTCATCTGACATATTGGACCCCCCTAATTGATCCAAACAAGATCTCCTGGTTATAATCACTATACAGCCGAAAACCCTCAGGGAAACCCGTCCTTTATTACGTCTCAACTCCCAAACTAGGTCAGAAATGTTCAGTCAACCAATATTGACCCCCCCTTGAGATTTTTCGGTCATCTGACACATTGGAACCCTTAATTGATCCAAACAAGCTCTCCTGGTTTTAATCACTATACAGCCGAAAACCCTCAGGGAAACCCGTCCTTTATTACGTCTCGACTCCCAAACTAGGTCAGAAATGTTTGGTCAACCACTATTCACCCCCCCTTGAGATTTTTTGGTCATCTGACACATTGGACCCCCCCTAATTGATCCAAACAAGGTCTCCTGGTTATAATCACTATACAGCCGAAAACCCTCAGGGAAACCCGTCCTTTATTACGTCTCGACTCCCAAACTAGGTCAGAAATGTTTGGTCAACCAATATTGACCCCCCCTTGAGATTTTTTGGTCATCTGACACATTGGACCCCCCTAATTGATCCAAACAAGCTCTCCTGGTTTTATTCACTATACACCCGAAAACCCTCAGGGAAACCCGTCCTTTATTACGTCTCGACTCCCAAACTAGGTCAGAAATGTTTGGTCAACCAATATTGACCCCCCCTTGAAATTTTTTGGTCATCTGACACATTGGACCCCCCTAATTGATCCAAACAAGCTCTCCTGGTTTTATTCACTATACACCCGAAAACCCTCAGGGAAACCCGTCCTTTATTACGTCTCGACTCCCAAACTAGGTCAGAAATGTTTGGTCAACCAATATTGACCCCCCCTTGAGATTTTTTGGTCATCTGACACATTGGACCCCCCCTAATTGATCCAAACAAGATCTCCTGGTTAAAATCACTATACAGCCGAAAACCCTCAGGGAAACCCGTCCTTTATTATGTCTCGACTCCCAAACTAGGTCAGAAATGTTCGGTCAACCAATATTGACCCCCCCTTGAGATTTTTTGGTCATCTGACACATTGGACCCCCTAATTGATCCAAACAAGCTCTCCTGGTTTTAATCACTATACAGTCGAAAACCCTCAGGGAAACCCGTCCTTTATTACGTCTCGACTCCAAAACTAGGTCAGAAATGTTCGGTCAGCTATTATTGACACCCCCCCCTTGAGATTTTTTGGTCATCTGACACATTGGACCCCCCCTTATTGATCCAAACAAGATCTCCTGGTTATAATCACTATACAGCCGAAAACCCTCAGGGAAACCCGTCCTTTATTAGGTCTCGACTCCCAAACTAGGTCAGAAATGTTCGGTCAACCAATATTGACCCCCCCTTGAGATTTTTCGGTCATCTGACATATTGGACCCCCCTAATTGATCCAAACAAGATCTCCTGGTTATAATCACTATACAGCCGAAAACCCTCAGGGAAACCCGTCCTTTATTAGGTCTCGACTCCCAAACTAGGTCAGAAATGTTCGGTCAACCAATATTGACCCCCCCTTGAGATTTTTTGGTCATCTGACACATTGGACCCCCCTAATTGATCCAAACAAGCTCTCCTGGTTTTAATCACTATACAGCCGAAAACCCTCAGGGAAACCCGTCCTTTATTACGTCTCAACTCCCAAACTAGGTCAGAAATGTTCAGTCAACCAATATTGACCCCCCCTTGAGATTTTTCGGTCATCTGACACATTGGAACCCCTAATTGATCCAAACAAGCTCTCCTGGTTTTAATCACTATACAGCCGAAAACCCTCAGGGAAACCCGTCCTTTATTACGTCTCGACTCCCAAACTAGGTCAGAAATGTTTGGTCAACCACTATTCACCCCCCCTTGAGATTTTTTGGTCATCTGACACATTGGACCCCCCCCTAATTGATCCAAACAAGATCTGGTTAAAATCACTATACAGACGAAAACCCTCAGGGAAACCCGTCCTTTATTAGGTCTCGACTCCCAAACTAGGTCAGAAATGTTCAGTCAACCAATATTGACCCCCCCTTGAGATTTTTCGGTCATCTGACACATTGGACCCCCCTAATTGATCCAAACAAGCTCTCCTGGTTTTAATCACTATACAGCAGAAAACCCTCAGGGAAAACCGTCCTTTATTACGTCTCAACTCCCAAACTAGGTCAGAAATGTTCAGTCAACCAATATTGACCCCCCCTTGAGATTTTTCGGTCATCTGACACATTGGAACCCTTAATTGATCCAAACAAGCTCTCCTGGTTTTAATCACTATACAGCCGAAAACCCTCAGGGAAACCCGTCCTTTATTACGTCTCGACTCCCAAACTAGGTCAGAAATGTTTGGTCAACCACTATTCACCCCCCCTTGAGATTTTTTGGTCATCTGACACATTGGACCCCCCTAATTGATCCAAACAAGATCTGGTTATAATCACTATACAGCCGAAAACCCTCAGGGAAACCCGTCCTTTATTAGGTCTCGACTCCCAAACTAGGTCAGAAATGTTCAGTCAACCAATATTGACCCCCCCTTGAGATTTTTCGGTCATCTGACACATTGGACCCCCCTAATTGATCCAAAAAAGCTCTCCTGGTTTTAATCACTATACAGCCGAAAACCCTCAGGGAAACCCGTCCTTTATTAGGTCTCGACTCCCAAACTAGGTCAGAAATGTTCGGTCAACCAATATTGACCCCCCCTTGAGATTTTTTGGTCATCTGACACATTGGAGCCCCCCTAATTGATCCAAACAAGATCTCCTGGTTATAATCACTATACAGCCGAAAACCCTCAGGGAAACCCGTCCTTTATTACATCTCGAATTCCAAACTAGGTCAGAAATGTTCGGTCAACCAATATTGACCCCCCCTTCAGATTTTTCGGTCATCTGACACATTGGACCCCCCTAATTGATCCAAACAAGCTCTCCTGGTTTTATTCACTATACACCCGAAAACCCTCAGGGAAACCCGTCCTTTATTATGTCTCGACTCCCAAACTAGGTCAGAAATGTTTGGTCAACCAATATTGACCCCCCCTTGAGATTTTTTGGTCATCTGACACATTGGACCCCCCCTAATTGATCCAAACAAGATCTCCTGGTTATAATCACTATACAGCCGAAAACCCTCAGGGAAACCCGTCCTTTATTATGTCTCGACTCCCAAACTAGGTCAGAAATGTTCGGTCAACCAATATTGACCCCCCCTTGAGATTTTTCGGTCATCTGACACATTGGACCCCCTAATTGATCCAAACAAGCTCTCCTGGTTTTAATCACTATACAGATGAAAACCCTCAGGGAAACCCGTCCTTTATTACGTCTCGACTCCAAAACTAGGTCAGAAATGTTCGGTCAGCTATTATTGACACCCCGCCCTTGAGATTTTTTGGTCATCTGACACATTGGACCCCCCCTTATTGATCCAAACAAGATCTCCTGGTTATAATCACTATACAGCCGAAAACCCTCAGGGAAACCCGTCCTTTATTAGGTCTCGACTCCCAAACTAGGTCAGAAATGTTCGGTCAACCAATATTGACCCCCCCTTGAGATTTTTCGGTCATCTGACATATTGGACCCCCCTAATTGATCCAAACAAGATCTCCTGGTTATAATCACTATACAGCCGAAAACCCTCAGGGAAACCCGTCCTTTATTACGTCTCGACTCCCAAACTAGGTCAGAAATGTTCGGTCAACCAATATTGACCCCCCCTTGAGATTTTTTGGTCATCTGACACATTGGACCCCCCTAATTGATCCAAACAAGCTCTCCTGGTTTTAATCACTATACAGCCGAAAACCCTCAGGGTAACCCGTCCTTTATTACGTCTCGACTCCAAAACTAGGTCAGAACTGTTTGGTCAACCAATATTTACCCCCCCTTGAGATTTTTTGGTCATCTGACACATTGGACCCCCCCTAATTGATCCAAACAAGATCTCCTGGTTAAAATCACTATACAGCCGGAAACCCTCAGGGAAACCCGTCCTTTATTACGTCTCGACTCCCAAACTAGGTCAGAAATGTTCAGTCAACCAATATTGACCCCCCCTTGAGATTTTTCGGTCATCTGACACATTGGAACCCCTAATTGATCCAAACAAGCTCTCCTGGTTTTAATCACTATACAGCCGAAAACCCTCAGGGAAACCCGTCCTTTATTACGTCTCGACTCCCAAACTAGGTCAGAAATGTTTGGTCAACCACTATTCACCCCCCCTTGAGATTTTTTGGTCATCTGACACATTGGACCCCCCCTAATTGATCCAAACAAGATCTGGTTATAATCACTATACAGCCGAAAACCCTCAGGGAAACCCGTCCTTTATTACGTCTCGACTCCCAAACTAGGTCAGAAATGTTCAGTCAACCAATATTGACCCCCCCTTGAGATTTTTCGGTCATCTGACACATTGGACCCCCCTAATTGATCCAAACAAGCTCTCCTGGTTTTAATCACTATACAGCCTAAAACCCTCAGGGAAACCCGTCCTTTATTAGGTCTCGACTCCCAAACTAGGTCAGAAATGTTCGGTCAACCAATATTTACCCCCCCTTGAGATTTTTTGGTCATCTGACACATTGGACCCCCCTAATTGATCCAAACAAGATCTCCTGGTTATAATCACTATACAGCCGAAAACCCTCAGGGAAACCCGTCCTTTATTACGTCTCGACTCCCAAACTAGGTCAGAAATGTTCGGTCAGCTATTATTGACACCCCCCCCTTGAGATTTTTTGGTCATCTGACATATTGGACCCCCCTAATTGATCCAAACAAGCTCTCCTGGTTATAATCACTATACAGCCGAAAACCCTCAGGGAAACCCGTCCTTTATTACGTCTCAACTCCCAAACTAGGTCAGAAATGTTCAGTCAACCAATATTGACCCCCCCTTGAGATTTTTCGGTCATCTGACACATTGGAACCCTTAATTGATCCAAACAAGCTCTCCTGGTTTTAATCACTATACAGCCGAAAACCCTCAGGGAAACCCGTCCTTTATTACGTCTCGACTCCCAAACTAGGCCGGACATGTTCAGTCAACCATTATTGACCCCCCCTTGAGATTTTTTGGTCATCTGACACATTGGACCCCCCTAAGTGATCCAAACAAGCTCTCCTGGTTTTAATCACTATACAGCCGAAAACCCTCAGGGAAACCCGTCCTTTATTACGTCTCGACTCCAAAACTAGGTCAGAAATGTTCGGTCAGCTATTAGTGACCCCCCCCCTTGAGATTTTTTGGTCATCTGACACATTGGACCCCCCCTTATTGATCCAAACAAGCTCTCCTGGTTTTAAGATATCTGCAACATGATTATTGTACCATTAGTGAATATGCAACAGTGGAACTTGATGTACTGACATAAGGGTCATATTACTTTTCCTGAAAGCTGTTGCAATAACCTTTATCATGGTAAACTCCCAGTATGAACAAATATATTTCTGGTACCCATGGCAACCAGAAACGTTCCATTTGTTGTCTTAGATTGACTGTACTTTGAGCGATGGATGAACCTTGTAATCTGTTACCATTGCAAAAATGGAATGCTTTTATCACATCCGCAACATGGGAATGATAAAAAAAACTAACGAGATCAGTTACATAGTTTGATGTACATTTTTCATATTGCATTGACAAATATATGATGACAACTAAGATGAAAGATGGTAATATTATCATGTTAGAGAATATTCAGCCTCAGCCTGTGGGAAACTTGGAATCGGAGATTTATTATCATTTCCCTACTTTAGTTGCTCTGAAACTACTACTATCTATAGAATAACAAATGCAAGCCCATGGACTGAAAGCTGAGGTCACCCTGGAGACATTAGTATGTCGCCCAGTTGTATAGACTCAATATTTCTATGATAGAACCTTGTAGGACTTTAGATATGTGCAAAATATGCCATTTTACGCCATTTTCACGCCACTGGGTTTCTAAAGCACTTTTTCTACAAAATATTTTGAGGTGATCTTAGATGGTGTGGGCAGACATTTGCCCAGGCAATAAAAACTTTCATATATACACTAATGACTTTGTTCTGATCTTTGTTTTAGGGGATTCAGGGGAAATATTTCTGATATATTTTGGGAGTCGCGCAGTAGGGTCCAACATGTCAGATGACGGAAAAATTTCAAAGGGGGGTCAACATTGGTCAATATTGGTTGATCAAACATTTCTGACCTAGTTTGGGGAGTGGAGCAGTAATAAGGACGCGTTTTCCTGAGGGTTTTTGGCTGTATAGAGTTTAAAACAAGGAGATTTTGTTTGGAACAATTATGGGGGGTCCAATGTGTCAGATGACTGAAATATCTCAAGGGGGGGTCAATGTTGGTTGACCGAACATTTCTGACCTAGTTTGGGAGTCGAGACTTAATAAAGGACGGGTTTCCCTGAGGGTTTTCGGCTGTATAGTGATTATAACCAGGAGATCTTGTTTGGATCAATTAGGGGGGGTCCAATGTGTCAGATGACCAAAAAATCTCAAGGGGGGGTCAATGTTGGTTGACCAAACATTTCTGACCTAGTTTGGGAGTCGAGACATAATAAAGGACGGGTTTCCCTGAGGGTTTTCGGCGCTATAGTGATTAAAACCAGGAGAGCTTGTTTGGATCAATTAGGGGGGTCCAATGTGTCAGATGACCAAAAAATCTCAAGGGGGGGTCAATATTGGTTGACCGAACATTTCTGACCTAGTTTGGGAGTCGAGACATAATAAAGGACGGGTTTCCCTGAGGGTTTTCGGGTGTATAGTGATTAAAACCAGGAGATCTTGTTTGGATCAATTAGGGGGGGTCCAATGTGTCAGATGACCAAAAAATCTCAAGGGGGGGTCAATAATGGTTGACTGAACATGTCCGACCTAGTTTGGGAGTCGTGACGTAATAAAGGACGGGTTTCCCTGAGGGTTTTCGGCTGTATAGTGATTAAAACCAGGAGAGCTTGTTTGGATCAATTAGGGGGGTCCAATGTGTCAGATGACCAAAAAATCTCAAGGGGGGGGTCAATAGTAGCTGACCGAACATTTCTTACCTAGTTTGGGAGTCGAGACGTAATAAAGGATGGGCTTCCCTGAGGGTTTTCTGGTGTATAGTGAATAAAACCAGGAGAGCTTGTTTGGATCAATTAGGGGGGTCCAATGTGTCAGATGACGAAAAAATCTCAAGGGGGGGTCAATATTGGTTCACCGAACATTTCTTACCTAGTTTGGGAGTCGAGACGTAATAAAGGACGGGTTTCCCTGAGGGTTTTCGGCTGTATAGTGATTAAAACCAGGAGAGCTTGTTTGGATCAATAAGGGGGGGTCCAATGTGTCAGATGACCAAAAAATCTCAAGGGGGGGTTCAATAGTAGCTGACCGAACATTTCTGACCTAGTTTGGGAGATGAGACGTAATAAAGGAAGGGTTTCCCTGAGGGTTTTCTGGTGTATAGTGAATAAAACCAGGAGAGCTTGTTTGGATCAATTAGGGGGGTCCAATGTGTCAGATGACCAAAAAATCTCAAGGGGGGGTCAATAATAGCTGACCAAACATTTCTGACCTAGTTTGGGAGTTGAGACGTAATAAAGGAAGGGTTTCCCTGAGGGTTTTCTGGTGTATAGTGAATAAAACCGGGAGAGCTTGTTTGGATCAATTAGGGGGGTCCAATGTGTCAGATGACCAAAAAATCTCAAGGGGGGGTCAATAATAGCTGACCGAACATTTCTGACCTAGTTTGGGAGTCGAGACGTAATAAAGGACGGGTTTCCCTGAGGGTTTTCGGCTGTATAGTGATTAAAACCAGGAGAGCTTGTTTGGATCAATTAGGGGGGTCCAATGTGTCAGATGACGAAAAAATCTCAAGGGGGGGTGAATAGTGGTTGACCGAACATTTCTTACCTAGTTTGGGAGTCGAGACGTAATAAGGGACGGGTTTCCCTGAGGGTTTTCGACTGTATAGTGATTAAAACCAGGAGAGCTTGTTTGGATCAATAAGGGGGGGTCCAATGTGTCAGATGACCAAAAAATCTCAAGGGGGGGGTCACTAATAGCTGACCGAACATTTCTGACCTAGTTTGGGAGTCGAGACGTAATAAAGGACGGGTTTCCCTGAGGGTTTTCGGGTGTATAGTGAATAAAACCAGGAGAGCTTGTTTGGATGAATTAGGGGAGTCCAATGTGTCAGATGACCAAAAAGTCTCAAGGGGGGGTCAATAATAGCTGACCGAACATTTCTGACCTAGTTTGGGAGTCGAGACGTAATAAAGGACGGGTTTCCCTGAGGGTTTTCGGCTGTATAGTGATTAAAACCAGGAGAGCTTGTTTGGATCAATTAGGGGGGTCCAATGTGTCAGATGACAAAAAAATCTCAAGGGGGGGTCAATATTGGTTCACCGAACATTTCTTACCTAGTTTGGGAGTCCAGACGTAATAAAGGACGGGTTTCCCTGAGGGTTTTCGGCTGTATAGTGATTAAAACCAGGAGAGCTTGTTTGGATCAATAAGGGGGGGTCCAATGTGTCAGATGACCAAAAAATCTCAAGGGGGGGTTCAATAGTAGCTGACCGAACATTTCTGACCTAGTTTGGGAGATGAGACGTAATAAAGGAAGGGTTTCCCTGAGGGTTTTCTGGTGTATAGTGAATAAAACCAGGAGAGCTTGTTTGGATCAATTAGGGGGGTCCAATGTGTCAGATGACCAAAAAATCTCAAGGGGGGGTCAATAATAGCTGACCGAACATTTCTGACCTAGTTTGGGAGTCGAGACATAATAAAGGACGGGTTTCCCTGAGGGTTTTCGGCTGTATAGTGAATAAAACCAGGAGAGCTTGTTTGGATCACTTAGGGGGGTCCAATGTGTCAGATGACCAAAAGATCTCAAGGGGGGGGTCAATAATAGCTGACCGAACATTTCTGACCTAGTTTGGGAGTCGAGACGTAATAAAGGACGGGTTTCCCTGAGGGTTTTCGGCTGTATAGTGATTAAAACCAGGAGAGCTTGTTTGGATCAATTAGGGGGGTCCAATGTGTCAGATGACGAAAAAATCTCAAGGGGGGGTCAATATTGGTTGACCGAACATTTCTTACCTAGTTTGGGAGTCGAGACGTAATAAAGGACGGGTTTCCCTGAGGGTTTTCGGCTGTATAGTGATTAAAACCAGGAGAGCTTGTTTGGATCAATAAGGGGGGGTCCAATGTGTCAGATGACGAAAAAATCTCAAGGGGGGGGTCACTAATGGCTGACCGAACATTTCTGACCTAGTTTGGGAGTCGAGACGTAATAAAGGACGGGTTTCCCTGAGGGTTTTCGGGTGTATAGTGAATAAAACCAGGAGAGCTTGTTTGGATGAATTAGGGGGGTCCAATGTGTCAGATGACAAAAAAATCTCAAGGGGGGGTCAATATTGGTTGACCAAACATTTCTGACCTAGTTTGGGAGACGAGACGTAATAAAGGACGGGTTTCCCTGAGGGTTTTCGGCTGTATAGTGATTAAAACCAGGAGAGCTTGTTTGGATCAATTAGGGGGGGTCCAATGTGTCAGATGACCAAAAAATCTCAAAGGGGGGGGGTCAATATTGGTTGACTGAACATGTCCGACCTAGTTTGGGAGTCGAGATGTAATAAAGGACGGGTTTCCCTGAGGGTTTTCGGCTGTATAGTGATTAAAACCAGGAGAGCTTGTTTGGATCAATAAGGGGGGGTCCAATGTGTCAGATGACAAAAAAATCTCAAGGGGGGGGTCAATAATAGCTGACCGAACATTTCTGACCTAGTTTGGGAGTCGAGAAGTAATTAAGGACGGGTTTCCCTGAGGGTTTTCGGCTGTATAGTGATTAAAACCAGGAGAGCTTGTTTGCATCAATTAGGGGGGTCCAATGTGTCAGATGACCAAAAAATCTCAAGGGGGGGTCAATAACGGTTGACTGAACATGTCCGGCCTAGCTTGGGAGTCGAGACATAATAAAGGACGGGTTTCCCTGAGGGTTTTCGGGTGTATAGTGAATAAAACCAGGAGAGCTTGTTTGGATCAATTAGGGGGGTCCAATGTGTCAGATGACAAAAAAATCTCAAGGGGGGGTCAATAATGGTTGACTGAACATGTCCGACCTAGTTTGGGAGTCGAGACGTAATAAAGGACGGGTTTCCCTGAGGGTTTTCGGCTGTATAGTGATTAAAACCAGGAGAGCTTGTTTGGATCAATAAGGGGGGGTCCAATGTGTCAGATGACCAAAAAATCTCAAGGGGGGGTCAATAATAGCTGACCGAACATTTCTGACCTAGTTTGGGAGACGAGACGTAATAAAGGACGGGTTTCCCTGAGGGTTTTCGGCTGTATAGTGAATAAAACCAGGAGAGCTTGTTTGGATCACTTAGGGGGGTCCAATGTGTCAGATGACCAAAAGATCTCAAGGGGGGGGTCAATAATAGCTGACCGAACATTTCTGACCTAGTTTGGGAGTCGAGACGTAATAAAGGACGGGTTTCCCTGAGGGTTTTCGGCTGTATAGTGATTAAAACCAGGAGAGCTTGTTTGGATCAATTAGGGGGGTCCAATGTGTCAGATGACGAAAAAATCTCAAGGGGGGGTCAATATTGGTTGACCGAACATTTCTTACCTAGTTTGGGAGTCGAGAAGTAATAAAGGACGGGTTTCCCTGAGGGTTTTCGGCTGTATAGTGATTAAAACCAGGAGAGCTTGTTTGGATCAATAAGGGGGGTCCAATGTGTCAGATGACCAAAAAATCTCAAGGGGGGGTCAATAATGGTTGACTGAACATGTCCGACCTAGTTTGGGAGTCAAGATGTAATAAAGGACGGGTTTCCCTGAGGGTTTTCGGCTGTATAGTGATTAAAACCAGGAGAGCTTGTTTGGATCAATTAGGGGGGTCCAATGTGTCAGATGACCAAAAAATCTCAAGGGGGGGTCAATATTGGTTGACCGAACATTTCTTACCTAGTTTGGGAGTCGAGACGTAATAAAGGACGGGTTTCCCTGAGGGTTTTCGGCTGTATAGTGAATAAAACCAGGAGAGCTTGTTTGGATCACTTAGGGGGGTCCAATGTGTCAGATGACCAAAAAATCTCAAGGGGGGGGTCAATAATAGCTGACCAAACATTTCTGACCTAGTTTGGGAGTCGAGACGTAATAAAGGACGGGTTTCCCTGAGGGTTTTCGGCTGTATAGTGAATAAAACCAGGAGAGCTTGTTTGGATCACTTAGGGGGGTCCAATGTGTCAGATGACCAAAAAATCTCAAGGGGGGGTCAATATTGGTTGACCGAACATTTCTGACCTAGTTTGGGAGTCGAGAAGTAATAAAGGACGGGTTTCCCTGAGGGTTTTCGGCTGTATAGTGATTAAAACCAGGAGAGCTTGTTTGGATCAATTAGGGGGGTCCAATGTGTCAGATGACCAAAAAATCTCAAGGGGGGGTCAATAACGGTTGACTGAACATGTCCGGCCTAGCTTGGGAGTCGAGACATAATAAAGGACGGGTTTCCCTGAGGGTTTTCGGGTGTATAGTGAATAAAACCGGGAGAGCTTGTTTGGATCAATTAGGGGGGTCCAATGTGTCAGATGACAAAAAAATCTCAAGGGGGGGTCAATAATGGTTGACTGAACATGTCCGACCTAGTTTGGGAGTCGAGACGTAATAAAGGACGGGTTTCCCTGAGGGTTTTCGGCTGTATAGTGATTAAAACCAGGAGAGCTTGTTTGGATCACTTAGGGGGGTCCAATGTGTCAGATGACCAAAAAATCTCAAGGGGGGGTCAATAATGGTTGACTGAACATTTCTGACCTAGTTTGGGAATCGCGACGTAATAAAGGACTGGTTTCCCTGAGGGTTTTTCTCCATAGTGATCAAAAAAAGGAGAGCTTGTTTGGATCAATTAGGGGGGTCCAATGTGTCAGATGACCGAAAAAATCTCAAGGGGGGGGGGTCAATATTGATTGACCGTACATTTGTGATCTAGTTTAGGAGTTGAGACGTAATTAGGAAGCGTTTCCCTCCGGGCATAGAGATTAAACCCACCCCTAGCCCATGCCATTGCCAATATAGCCCACCTGAGCACACCCCTAGCCCATGCCAACAAAGCCCACCTCAACCTGCAAAGAAGCCCAACCCACTCTCAGCCCATGTGAAGAAGCCCAGCCCATACCTAGAAGCCCAGCCCAACCCACCAACCCCTATACCATGCACAGCTCCCAAAAGTACAGCCCATGTAGATCCCTCCCCCCCTCCCTCCCCCCCCCCCCCCCACCCACCCCCTCACCCCCTCCCCCCACCTTCAACCCCACCCACTGCCCACCACTCACCTCCATACAGAACCCAGCATACACAGTTTGAATGAGGAGTGGCCTCCCCAGTGTGTTAGTTGGACCAGTTAACACTAGGGCGGATGAGGGCAGCACTGATTGAAAACCCTCAGGGTTATATAGACTGCACCGGCGGGAACGCTTGGGGCCGCGCATCTCGGAAGCTCATGCGAGACGCAGGTGTCGCGCTACCCTAGCGCTGCCCGAATCCCGGCGCGATCACGGACATAAGCAGTTTGCGTCCTCCAGAAAAGCCACACTTGTTGACAAATCCCAGCTCGCGCCACATTTCTCAGCTCGTTCAAAGTGTTTTTTTGGTAAGAACTCAAGTTTGTCATGAATATTGTTCGTTATGAAATTAATTTAGACATGTTGAAGTGTCGGCCGATGGTGGAAATGTCGGTTTTAGTTGCAGTTTTTCCTGTTAATCCGCGAATTGAGCAGTTCCAAATTTGCCATTTAATTTATGTCCATTTATCGCTCTCCCGTCATGGCGCGCACTGAGTCACATTGAGTGGTCACCCCCTAATTTGGGCCAAAGTTAATTTCGCCAAAGTTTGAAGGCTGGGTACAGGGGCCCAAAGGCCGGGTTCAGACTGGGTAGGCTATTTGGCTCTTGCTCACTGACACTGGTCACACTTCACTGCCCCCCCGACCTCCGTCCAGCAACCCCTCCCCCCCCCCACCCCCCCCCCCCCACAGCACCTACCCCCCTAAGGGAGTGTTCATTTTTTAACAACAGGGGGTGGTGAGTTTAGGGGGGGGGGCGTAAAATAACTTGACCCCTTCCGAGGGGGGGGCGTAAAATAACTTGATCCTCTTGAGGGGGGGGGGGGGCGTAAAATTACTCCACACCTTTGGAGGGGGCGCGATTTGTCGCGACGTGACGCTGAATACTTAAACTCTTCACTTTTTCTGTAGAAATGCCATAAAATGCAGCAAATTACTTTGAAAATCATAAAATTTTCTTGCGACACTTTGTGTCGCACCCGTTAAATCTTACAATTTTACTTTGTGAATTTTAAAAATCTTCACTTGTGGGGGAGGGGAAAGAGTGTGCACTGTAGTCCTGCATTTGCCAGTCTACCGGTTGATGGTTTCTGCTGATATATCAGACCAGACTACAAAAAAAATCATGTCTGTGGAATTTGAACCAAAAAGGGACATGGTTGGGCAGCCCCGGCTGGGCACCAGCTATGTGTGAAAACAGACAGTAGATTGCACCATTTTAATTCTAGACCTTCAAAATTTCCAGAAAAAAATGTGTTCCCTCGTATCCCAGCCCAGTGGCAGCAGAACCGGGGGGGGGGGGGGGGCAGCAAACTCAGAAACCCCTAGAAAACACTAATCTCAGGATAAAATTCTTAAACCTTTATCATATGGCAAGCTCAAACTCCATCAGAACACATCAAATTAAGTGTAAATTCTGAAAAATCTCTAACGATTATTCAAACCACTCTTTATGCACCAATTTGAAGGGGAAATTCTTAAATAGACTCCTATTTGTTACTCAACACCCATTAGGTTTTGGGACCTGGGCCCTCCCAACTTTATCCACCTTCCGCCGCCCCTGCAGCCTTGATCCCAGCCCTAAAGATGAAGGCTGATGCAAATTATTCGTTATTTTAATAGTTTAAACATCTGCAGAGCAATCCTAAGCTATCCAGAATTACACAAGATGAAACTGTTTCCTCACTTGTTGTTCAAATCTATAAAATTAGGATGAATTCAAATCCGAGCCTTAATATATTCTGTGCCAAATAGCACAGTTTCAAGTCTGGATGTTCACAATTTTCCACAAAGGTCTTTACATTCAAAAAGAAAGGGGCTGAATACACTGAAGCCTAGACCTTCAATGCTTAGCCCTTGAAAATATGTCCCAGTGCCATTGACTGAGGAGGAATCCAGATCTGAGCCTTTATACACTCATGTTTACCAAAATAGGACTACACTAGATTGCCCTATTTCAAGTCTAGCCCTTCTAAAATCTTTCCTTTAAAAAAATAAATTTCCAGCACCATCAACAGAGGATGAATGCTGATCTGAGCTTTAATATATTGTGTTCCAAAATTCACTATTTCAAGTTTAGACCTTCAACATATTCCAAAGCCTTAGCCAAGGATTTCTGCAGATTGGACTTCCATATTATTGCGATAAAGCACCAGGGGGGCTCTTCATTTTGGCGGGCTGTTACCCTCATGCTTATACAAGAACCTAGTTTTTACAATTGTCCCAGCCTATAGATGACAATATAGGTCTGGCCCTGCTCTATGGGGGCTCTAAAACCCAGCAACAACAGACCCCTAAACCCCTGCCAAAATCAATCTGAATGCACCCATTCAAGTCTAGACCTTCAGAATTTACTTTATTGGATATGGCACCAAACCCTCTTGGTTTGACTGCGGCCCTTTTCTTGCAGTACTAAAGGTAACATACTTTAACATCACGATATTGGAATTCCCATCAACAAAATCGTCTTATCAATGCACCCTTTGATTGGCAGGTAGAGGAACAATTTACTCATCTAAAATAGATTTTTTTTTGTAGTAATTCCAACCGAATCAAACATATTATCCAGCTTAAAAAAGGGAACTGTTGTGCGCCTAATAAATGTTGGATGAAATGTTAGTGTGGTTTGCATCATACTCCTATAGTTCAGTACATGAACCTATTCCAAAAACCAACGATAGAAACCTAAATAGTGATCATGAAATCTACTCAGGGTGCTTCATCATACGAGATAGGTTGTTACCAACTGTTCGTTTCAAACTAGGACTAAACTACCTTGTTGGTTGACCAGACCACCGGTTTAGATCAAGGCCATTCATTTTTTAATTTGACCTTGAGAGCAATACCTACAAGGAATGATTGACCTGTAATGTTGGCATTTATGGAACATAATACTGAACAGTAATAGATTGTATTGAGTAACATTATAGTTATTCAGAATTCTCAACTTGTGGGTGTAAGTAGTATAGTATGTATCGGAACGGGACTATAGTTAAGTACTGTTTATTACTCAATCGACATGCAGCCAATCAGAGGCCTCCATTTGGTCACGTGACCGGAAGTGACCTACTTAGGGGATTAGTGGTGACGTCACGTGACCTAGTTAGCCAATCAGAGGCCTCCATTTGGTCACGTGACCGGAAGTGACCTACTTAGGGGATTAGCGGTGCATTCTGGGTAACCCTGCAGCCAATCAGAGGCCTCCATTGGGTGACCGGAAGTGACCTACTTAGGGGATGGTGCATTCTGGGTAACCTACTGACCTACTTAGGGGACCGGAAGTGACGTCACATGACCTAATGGCCAACCGGAAGTGACCTCATTGAGGATCACGTGACCGGAAGTGACCTGATTGATCACGTGACCGGAAGAAGAAGAAGAAGAAGAAGAAGAAGAAGTGACGTCACGCGACTTAATGAAGAGATGAGCGTCTTTAAGGGGTCACGGGCTTTAAAATGTGATATCTTTTTTTTTTGGAGGAGGAGGCGAGTCTCTTATTTTTTTTCGGTAAACTAATAAAAAACACCACGATATAAGTTTTTTTTTCATTTTTTATTGTTTTACGAGCGACTGGAAGTGACTTATTGAACTAGTTAGAAGCGTTCTTTAGAGTGTATAAGGGGGAAGGAGGGGAAGGAGGGGAGGGGAGGGGGGGAGGGGGGCCCTTTTAACATGCATGGGGAGGGGGGCGCTTTTAGGATGCATGGGGCGAGTGGTGGGGGGGAGGGGGGGGAGGGGGGCACTCTAGGGGGGGGCACTCTAAGGGGCGCGTTTGTCTCTTTTAAGAAAGAAAAAGATTTTCAATCGAGAGACACGCTTCTTCCTCTCGAGAGGAAGAAGCGTGTCTCTTCGTGTTTTTTTTTGTTTATCACGTGCTGCGATGAGGCGATCAGCTGCGACTGGAGGAAGTGACACTTTAAGAGATCGCGCGTCTTAATTGTTATGATATTTTTTTTTTTTTTTTTTTTTTTTTTTTTTTTTTTTTACTTACTAATAAAGAAGACGTATGAAAATAAAACACAACAATTCACATGTCCGTCGTTCTCGTTGTTTCTTGCTTGATAAAGTCAAGTAATATCGCGATGCCGAGGCCAAACTTTCCCATGTCCTCAGTCAACACTCGAAGGAGTTCAAAAGGCGTACCGCCGGCGCCGTCAGCTTCATCTTGCCACATTTTCAACACTCGGAAGGCCCACTCAGCGGGACTTCCTCCGTATTCGCATTCTTCAGCGATCTTATCTAACCTCTCAGGCGACAATTTTAAATGGTCCCCCACCTCTTTCCACCTGCTACCCAGACGTCTGCCGAGGGTGCCCAAGTGCTTATGCATCGCGCGCGAGTCGGGGTTTTCGAAATCCAACCCCTGTCTGTGGAGAAGGGCCATCCACTGAGCCAACAGTTCCATGCGTCTAATGCGGGTGAAGACGCGACCGAGCTCGCCCCATCTATGACGATGCGGGGTTTCACCCCACCACACTCGGAACATCGCCGTACACAGCTCCTCCGGTGTCTTGACACTGCGCTCTACTAGAGCATCCATACGGGCGGCGCTGACTTTTAAGCTACTGCCCAACTCTCTCCAACAGCCGCTCAACTCTTTACCTAGTTGACGAAGCAAGGCGTCGCTATAGGCTAACCGCCGCTGTCCTACCTGTCGGGTCTCCCCATCATCGGTCTGCCTCGCGCCGCGTCTCACGTCGTCAAGCCGCATTAACTTTTTTTCAGGCGCACCGGGCGGTGAAGGCGAGCTTGAAAGTGGAATAGCTTGAGCCATCTCGTCTCGTCTTGGCGGCGGCGGCGGCGGCGGCGGCGGCGGCGGCGGCGGCGGCGGCGGCGGCGGCGGCGGTGGTGGTGGTGGCGGTGGTGGTGGTAGTAGCCGTTACTGGGGTCAGAGGCGATATGTTTTTTTTCCAACAGAAATGAGAGCTTTTTATACAGAGGGAGTTTAATCCCATTTCCAACAGCGCTCCAGCTGTCTAGCGCCCTGTCCGCATGACGCTTTTTCAGCCGCTCCGCTCCTTAAGAGCTTAGATGACGAGGGGGTGTGGCATCGCTATCCGTGGAGACCAGCTGAAAACGGTGTTTTTTCCTCACTCATAGCCTTAATACCTCCTACCCCCTACCCGAGGACGTCTCCCTCCCTCTGACATTCATTGTAACAAACGTCAGAGGTCAGGTGAAAATCGGATTTTTTTTCATGCACAGCCTTAGGCAGCTGTCACCCCTCCCTATTGAACTAGCCGGCCGGCCGCCCGCCTGGCCGGCCCGGTCTACTCACCACGGCAGGAGGTGGCGATTTTTGTCTTACACTTAAGTCGCTCACCACATGCACACGCCTCTACTCACAGACAGACACGTTCGTCTTAGGGGGGTCCTGCTTCACGCACACGCCTCCTGTAGTTTTTTTTTGTATACACACTGTAAGCTCATCACCGTTACCGTTAATCCTTTATACAGCTAACGCGCGCTGAATGGCTGAACAGGGTGGTAAGCGGCTTAGCTCACCACAGTGGATCCCTCAAAAAGGGATCCAGCTGAAAACGTCATACCTTATGTCTTTGTGAATGGCCGCCGCCGGTCAGTCGACGGCAGGCAGCAACCGCTTAACCCTTTATACAGCTAATGCGCGTTGAATTGCTGAACAGGGTGGTAAGCGGCTTAGCTCATCATCACAGTCGATCTCTCAAAAGAGGGGGGGGAAAGGGATCCAGCTGAAAACGTCATGCCTTATGTCTTTTTGTTTCTCTTTGTGAATGGCCGCCGGCCAGCCGGCGGCAGCTGAACAGGGTCGGTAAGTAGCTTAGCTCTAGAAGCGAGAAGGCGTATATAAGGGGCTTGGAAACCTCCATTCACTCACTCATTCTTTTTTGCTGCTCTCTACAGTCACCACCATGAGCAAAAGACAACAGCTAGCGGCGTTCAAGAACAAGAAGACTACGCGGAACAGCGTTCGTTTAGCGTCAGTGCCTGCTCTTGCTACTGAACATGAGACTACCGCCGCAGCCGGTTGGTCTTATCACCCTCCTGCTGTAGCGAGCGCTCGCGGCAGTAGTAGTAGTAGTAGTAGCAGTAGCACTAGTAGTAGCAGTAGTAGTAGTAGTGGTAGTAGTACTAGTAGTACTACTGGTAGCAGTCGTCGTGCTAGCGACGTTGTTACACTCGCGACGGTACACGTTGCTGCTAAGCGCGCTGCCGCTGCTACCGCCGTCCCGCCTGCCGCTGCTGCTGCTGCTGCTGCTGCTGCGCCTGCTACTGCTGCGCCTGCTACGGCTGCGCCTGCTGAGGCTGCTGCTGCGCCTGCTACTGTTGCGTCTGCTGCGGCTGCTGCTGCGGCTGCTTCTGCTGCACCTGCTGCTACTGCTACTACTACTGACGACAACGCTCCTGGCACAGCGCAGTACTGGCAACCGGGTTTTTACCTCCCCACTACTGTTGATGACTTTGATGACCTGCCACACGTTGCACAGCCCCTCTCCTCCACCACTACATCGACGGACGCCCTCGACGCCGCTCGCGCTGAGAGTTACAGCTATTCGGACACTCAGCCCCTGAACCGAGAAGAAGAGGAGGAGGAGGAGCAGCAACAGGGTGAGACAAAGAACGACGCTGACGACGAGGCGTACGAAGAACCCGAAGGGCAAGGGGTGAGCGGTACGTTTTTCGGCTTCCCTCTTCGACCTTTCAACCTCACTTCCTCCACTGCTAGCGCCCCCCCGTCCGGTCCGTGGCGACTGCCCTCACCGCCACCTTACGAGGGCGGCGGCGGCGCTTCATCTTCTACCGCTACACACAGCACGGACGGCGTGTGGCTGCGCTGTTCCAACAACGAGACCTCCGATACCACCAGCGCTGACGCTGCTCCTGCTATCGGTTCTGCTGCTGATTCAGCTCACGCTGATGGTGTTGCTCATCCTGCGGGTGTGAAACGTTCTAAGGTGAGTTCCAGAACAACAAGGCCCACTAAGAAGAGAAAAATACAAGAAAAAGAAGGAGATGGACGAGAAGAAGCAGAGAAAACACTCGGGTTAGAGTTCTGCTTAGACGGAGCTTTGACGCTGGAGATCTGGGAGGACGTGGCTAGACTGTCTAGGAGGCCGCGCTACACAAAAGACGGCCAGGTGAAAGAGGCGTCTCTGACCAGAAGCAAGCGAGTGCACTTCACGGCCGACGCGCTGCGCGAGCTCATAGCACGCATCGCCGATATCCGCGCAGTGGTGCGCATACGCGACACAGCGGCCGCGCAAGGAAAACCTAATCACACCCCCTGGTTCGCAGTGCTGGATGAGGCGGGCGAAGTGTACGCAGCTGTGAGCTACTACAGCGGTAAGAACCTCGTCCACGTGCGCAAGTACGAAGGTCCTGACAAAAAACCCACACAGCAGGGGGTGACGCTGTCCGCCAGAGCGCTCAAAGAGTTGGATGACAAAACAGAGATCATTCTGAAATATCTCGGCATAGATTCGGAATGAGAGACGCTCAACGCTCACGCGCGCACACACACAGCGTTTGACGTACGCTGTATGAGACAGACAGACAGACAGACGGATACACAGACAGCAGACAGAAAGATAGTTACATAGACGACAGATTGATAGATGGCTAGATAGATAGATAGATAGTTAGACGGCTAAGTAGTTGGTAACCGAGTGAAAAAAAACATGACACAGTACGTATGCGAAAAGTGTTTCAAAATGTTTAAAAGAGCGTACAACCACGAGAGACACGTAGAAAATTGTAGAGTAGTAGCTAAGTTTTGCCCTCTATGCGGCGAAGGGGATTGCCGAAAGAGCGCTTGTCGACGCGAATCTCTGGACGGGGTGACCGTCCCTCCGCGCATATGTGCTGTACCGAACGGGGAGGAAACGTTCACGGCGAATTGGCCTGCGATACAAACGGGCGTCAGGATGCACGGGACTCGCGTGAGTGTAACAAACTTCAGGCTACCAACCGGCGAGTTGAGTGACGCTGTAGATACTATGCGTCGCATTCACTTGACACAAAGATTCAGATACAAAGTGGGTTTCTCGGTAGGCTTACTGTTACAACACAGAGAAGACAAGAGCAAACTGCGCTACTTCCACGCCTCCCAGAACAACGCAACTCTCATACAACCGCTCCCTACTGTAACTAATTCAGAAACTTTGGAAGAGCTCCTCTCAAAGATGCAAAACACCGTCGCTTGCGAGGAGGTACGGAAACTTTGCGACGCTGACACCAAGTGGCACGTTCTTTTTCCTACCAATTTGAACATCTGCGTTTACATGGGACCGGGGGAATTCCCCATAGGCGGTAGGATCACTCAGGCCGGTCGAGTTGGAAAGAGAAGCGGCGTGTTAGATTTTCCCAACAAGGACAACCTCTGCATCTTCCGCTGCATTTCCTTTCACTTATACAACACCAGCAAGCGCGCTTCAGATTTGTTACGTCAGTTCTGTCCCGCTGCCACACCTGAATCCTTTCCGGGTCTGAACATCCGCGACTTACCCGCGTTAGAGAACTTGTTTGACGTACAAATAGCGGTTTACACCGCGTCGCGTCAAGTGCCGGGGCGGAAGTTGAGAAGACGCGTTACTCTGATCAGACCGCCTTCCAGAACTGTGGCCGCCCGAGGTAAAGTCAACCTACACCTGACGGCGAAAGGCGGTTTGCACGTCTCTCTCGTCACGGACTTCAACGCGTACGCGGGCATATACGAATGTTGCAAGTGTAAGGCGGCGTTCACCACCGAGTTCTTGCTGAAGAGACACAGGAACCAGCTTTCCTCTTGCCGACAAGTCAAGTTGCGCTACGTAGGTGGCATCTACCAAAATTCGAGAACGATTTTCGAAGCGCTAGCAGACTTCTCCATTTTTCCCCCCGACGGACATTCCGGAATCTACCCTTACAAGATCGCCTTCGATTTCGAGGCTTTCTTCAGACCGTGCAAAGAACCGTCGACGGAGCACGTGTCCCTGCTGTGGGATCACGTCCCTTTGTCGGCTAGCGTCGCATCCGACTTTCCGGGGTGGGAGGGGCCCGTCTGCTTCGTCAGAGCGTCCGACGCAGATTCCGACCCCTTGTTGGACCGAGTTTTAAATCACATAAACGAGAACGCCAAAGCGATCGGGGAAGCTGTGCTAGAACTTTACCGACCGACGTTAGCGAAGTTAGATGCGGCGATAGGTGAAGCTCTCCTGCTGGAGGAGGCGACGTTCACCACCCCTTCTCCAGGCGGCTTCGCTGCGGCTCAGACCAGACACCCGTTAGTTCAACTGAAGAAGCGTCTTCTGAGATACATCCGTCAAGCTCCAGTGGTGGGCTTCAACTCGGGGCGTTACGACTTGAACCTGATCAAAATACGCCTTCACTCGTTCTTCGCCTCCGGAGACCGAAGAAACCAAGAATTCAGCGTCATAAAGAGAAGCAATCAATACTTGGCGGTTTACACACAGCACACGGTTTTCTTGGACGTAGTCAACTATTTGGCACCCGGTTACAACTACGCGACCTATTTGCGAGCTTTCACCAGGAACGAAGAGAAAGGTCACTTTCCTTACGAATGGATGACGTCTACCAGGAAACTGGCAAACAGAACGCTGCCGCCGAGATCGGCTTTCGACAGCGAGCTGACGGGCGTCAAAATGTCCGAATCCGACTACGCCGCATGTCAGAAAGTTTGGTCCGACGAGAAGATGCAAACTATGGAAGACTACTTGATCCACTACAACAACAAAGACGTGAAACCTTTCATAGAAGCTCTGAAAAATCACGCTAAATTTTTCCAAGATCGCGGCATCGACATGTTGAAAGACGGAGTTTCTCTCGCCGGTTTGACTTTACGCTTCCTCTTCCAAAACCTAGAAGACGCGTTCACAACGTTTCCCCAGTTCGACGCCGTCCTCCACGCTCTGATCAAAGAGAATCTAGTCGGCGGTCCTTCCATCATCTTCCATAGATTTCACGAGAAGGGCACCACGCGGATAAGGGAGCACAAGTACGGCGAAGAAGCGAGACCGTGCCAACACATCCTAGGACTAGACGCTAACTCTCTGTACTTGCGCTGCATGAGCGAAGCGCACTGCACGGGCTATTACGCGGTGAGACGGCCCGAGACCGAGTTCAAGCCCGAAATCAGGCAAAGAAACTCTCACAGCGCTTTGGAGTGGTTACGCTTCGTAGAGCACGACCGCGACGTAAAACTGCGCCACGCTCTGAACGGCGGCGAGATGGCGGTAGGCTGTCGGAGAATTCGCGTGGACGGATTTCACGCGGCCTCTAATACGGTTTTCCAGTTTCACGGGTGTTGGTTCCACGCTCACGAGTGCATACCGTCGCACCGATATCAGTGCGCTTCACTGAGAGAGGAGAGACGCGACAGAACGACCAGAGTAAGCGCTTACTTGAAAGCGTTAGGTTACAAGCTGGTCGTCGTGTGGGAGTGCGAATGGCGAGAGATGAAGCGTCGAGATGAGCGGGTCAAGGCCTCCCAACAACGCTGGAAGGTTGACGCTTTGAAAGTGTCTCGAAACGCGATGAGCGAGAGCGACATCCTTTCCGCTGTGAAAGAGGAGAAAATGTTCGGTTTAGTTCAAGTGGACATCACTACGCCGCCTCACCTACGAGAGTACTTCGAAGAAATGACCCCCGTTTTCAAGAACGCGACCGTTTCAAAATCGGACATAGGCCCTCACATGTCAGACTTTGCGCAGGAAGAAAAGCTGTTGAACACGCCTCAGAGATGTCTGATAGGGAGTTACCACGGAAAAAATATTCTCTTGGGAACGCCGCTTCTCAAGTGGTATTTAGAGCACGGTTTGATAGTCACCAAAGTGCAGCTGGTGGTAGAATACCTACCTAAACGCTCCTTTGCCGGTTTCGCGGACGAAGTGACGGCGGCGCGAAGACGTGGCGACGTGAACGAGAACGAGAAAATTCTGTCAGACTGTTACAAGTTAATGAGAAACGCTACGTACGGTAAAACAATCTGCAACAAAGAAAAACACACGGCGGTGAGATACACTGACAGTCGGAAGTTCGAACTATTGGCCAATTCGTGGCGCTTCAAAAAGGCGTCCGAGTTGACTTCCGATCTGTTTGAAGTCGAACTACAACCGAAAACGGTCAAGAACAACCTCCCTATTCAGATAGGGTTCATGGTATACCAGTACGCGAAGTTGAAAATGTTAGAGTTCACATACGACTTCTTGGATAGATTCGTCGATCGGCGCGATTATGCCCTTTGTCAAATGGACACCGACAGTCTTTACATGGCTCTCAGCGGTGCCACGTTGGATGACCTAGTGAAACCTCGCCTGAGAGAGACGTACTTCAGAGAGAAACGAAAGTGGCTTCCGACAGCGGTGTGCGACGAGCACTTAGAGCTTTTCGTGAAGACAAAAACGGAAAGAGTGCGAGAATGGTGTGCGCCGCCCGGCGGATGTTGTGAGAGACGGTACCTTCACGATCTGAGAACTTCGGGGCTCATGAAAGCGGAGTGGGAAGGTGACGGGATCCTAAGTCTCAACCCTAAGACTTACATTTGCTACGATCGAGTCAGCGACACCGGTGAAAGAAAATCCAAAAAATGGAGTGCAAAAGGCGTACAGAAGAAACAAAACCCCCAGGAACCAGACGCCTTCTTGGATGTTCTTCGCCAACGAAAAACTCTCATTGCTGTAAATAGAAATTTCAAAGTGGTGCGAAACAAAATGGTCACCTACACCATAGAGAAAGACGGCGTGCGCTACTTGTATTATAAGCGTCGCGTGCATTCTGACGGTGTGACAACGAGTCCTTTAGAGATATGAAAAAAAAAAAATAAAATAAGCGTGTGCATCTTTTCAAAAATAGAGTGTTTATCAAGATTGAAAAAAAAATAAATAAAAAAAAATTAAAAGAAAATATTGTTGTGTTTTTATTATCATACGGCTTCTTTTACTAGTAAGTCGCGCAGTCTCTTAAAGCGTCACTCATGTGACGACGTCGCTTCCAGTCACGGGATCCTAAACAAAAAAAAACTTCTTCTTCTTCCGGTCACGTGATCAATCAGGTCGCTTCCGGTTGGCCATTAAGTCGTGTGACGTCACTTCCGGTCACGTGACTCATCAGGTCACTTCCGATCACGTGATCCTAAATTAGGTCATATGACGTCACTTCCGGTCCCCTAAGTAGGTCAGTAGGTTACCCAGAATGCACCATCCCCTAAGTAGGTCACTTCCGGTCACCCAATGGAGGCCTCTGATTGGCTGCAGGGTTACCCAGAATGCACCGCTAATCCCCTAAGTAGGTCACTTCCGGTCACGTGACCAAATGGAGGCCTCTGATTGGCTAACTAGGTCACGTGACGTCACCACTAATCCCCTAAGTAGGTCACTTCCGGTCACGTGACCAAATGGAGGCCTCTGATTGGCTGCATGTCGATTGAGTAATAAACAGTACTTAACTATAGTCCCGTTCCGATACATACTATACTACTGGTGTACAATCCAGCCAGGATTTAACCAGCTATTCCTATAAAGCTTTCAAAAGGCACATGAATACACCATTTGACTTCTAGATTCTGATTCAGCCAGGAGACGGATATGCCCTCAGACCCCCTTCTGAGGCACTGCACTTTGAGTATGATTATGATTTCCTGGCAGCCGGGTAGATACTGTGTCCCCTGTGTAGTGGGGACCTTCATGATGGGGGCATGAAGGAGTAGAATAACTTCATCGGGAGCCTTCCATAATACCAATGGGCATACCGGATTCGTAAAAGGCGACAAAACTTGAGGGGTCTCGTGCCTTACTGCTGTGATTAGTCACGTAAGCTGTTTGGCAACCGCTGCCCATATGCGCGGGCCCGGGCCTCCTTGCTGGTGGTCTGGCATGGGATCCCTCCTCAGTGAACCACGTCTGAGAAATCAAAGGCCGTGGTTTGTCTGGCCCTGCCAACTATGGTGCTCGCCCAGGTATGTAGGGCCAGGCAAATAAAAGAACACTTGCTATCCTTCGAAAAGAGTAGGGGACGTGCCCCGGTAGCGGTTTTCTCCCTCACCTCATAGATGCGGTCATTCATTTCATAGATTCGATCATCCATAGATGCGGTCACTGCTGTATTGGGCAAGCAGCATATAAATATCTGTCCTACTACTGCAAGGCAGACTACCACTATTTGTGGATGACTCCTTGCCAACTTGAGATGTCCCGTGAGGTACTCGATGTACGTCTGGACGTTAAACAAATCAATCAATCAATCAATCAATCAATCAATCAATCAAACCTAATATTCACTTAAATTTGATGAATCCATAGATCAAAATTAAAACTTGCAATGTGTGTATTTAATGGCCATTTCTGTAAAGATATTTACCATAAAACCCTCCCTTAAGACAACCTCACCTTTAAGACGACCCCCTCGTATGAGAAAGAACTGTAAAAGGTTTTCTCTTTAAACCCATTTAAGAAAGCCAGGCCTTTAAGACGACCACCTAGTTCGGGAAAATATATCCTAAAATAAGTCTGTCTTAAAGCCGCACTGAACCCACGATGTCATTTGCGTACAAAACTTGGCAGGGTTAGGTCCTGGGTTTAGTGTGCCTTTAAAGGAGGGGTTTTACTGTACATGCCATGAAGCAACATAGGGATACAGTCAGGCGTCAAACCGACGACGGACCCGCGATCCTCGGCCAGCGGCCACTATTTGATCTGTTTACAAGAGGATAAAATTTATCCACTCTCAATCTGTAAGACGCAAGACTGGAAAGGAATTGTAACTATATCCTATATATGAAGCAAATGGCCGCCATACAAGAGTGAGCGTGCTGACGGGCGCGGGGATTTAAATCTGAAGGCATCGGCCCTACAACGCTACGTAATTATACTGAAATAGTGTCACAATTCAGGATAAAGTGCCCAAGCATCACCAGGACAGAATATTTTGCACCAGACTCGCCACATTTCAGGTATTACACTAAATTTTTAAAAAGTGTAAATACGGCTGAGCGATAATAGGTGTAATGGCGGCCCCCGGGAATCTGGCCCTCGATGGATTAACCATGGACCAAAAGCTGGACAAGCTACTCACCGACTTCCATCATGGTCTTCAGGACATAAAACACCTCAAAGAAAGTGCATTAACCTGGGACAAGATTGGTGATAGAATCCAATCAGCGGAGAACCAGCACACCCTGTTACAGGAGAGAGTTCGCGTGGCAGAATCTCAACTGAAAACAGCGCTCGGGACCATCGCCGACCTTGAGGTCGCGGCCACCTCTGCCGGAACGGAATTGCGGAAAGCAAAAAGTGAGTTTGAATTAAAATCAAAGCAGGTGACAGAGAACAGAGACCTACTTAGGCATGTAATGCGTAGAATTGAAGATATTGAGAAATGTAAAGAGGGGGAACAAGACAAAATGTATGAAATGGTCGAGCAGCGAGTGACAGAGCATGTTGACCGCATATCCAAGAAGAAACACCTCGTCTTTGAAAAAGTCCCCGAAGGATATGCACAAAACCTTCCTATCATGGTCAGAAGAATATGTACAGAGCTCAGTATCACCCTGGATCTCTCTGACATTGAGGAGGTCAAGCGCCTAGGCCCACCGCCCAGGAAAAGACGGAGTAGGACAGCGGAGGAGCCTAGGCCTAGGCCTATATTGGTGAGCTTCACTGACACTCTGATCCGGGACCAAGTGTATGCAGTCAGACACAGACTACAACAATCCAAACAGGCGGTGTACAGAGAGGTCTGGATTAATCCAGACCTAACTGACGAGGACAGAGATCATCAATTGCTACTCCGAGGTGTCAACACATTAGCACAGGAGCTGGGGCACAGATCTGTCATATATGGCGATGTCATTGTCATAGATGGAGCAAGGTTCCCCAGGAACAAAATCAACCTGGTGCCTAAACATCTACGTGCACAGAGAGCTTTCACTAAACAAACCCCCAAAGGGGTTGCATTTATGAGTGCCTTCAGCCCCCTCTCAAATTGGGCCCCTGCCACCTTTGTTATTGATGAGATAGAATGGTATTCTGTTGAGCAATTCTATATCTTCCAGAAGTGTCGCTACCATAAGAAGGACAGTCTAGCTACTCTGATCAGACATGAAACATGTCCACGGACCATTAAGTCAATAGGGGACTCTTTCCCTACCACCAAGGAGTGGAGGAAAGACCGTCAAGACCACTATCTTGAGCTTGTAGTGTACTCTAAATTCTCCCAAAATGCAGACCTCAACGATTTTCTACAGGAGTTCCAGGGTCAGCTGATTGTGGAAGCCACTGCCAACCGGTATTTTGCAGCAGGGGCAGGCTTGTTCTCAAAACCCATAAAAGAAGGTACCTGGGATGGCAACAATTTCATGGGAAACTTGTTGATGAAAATACGAGACCAACTAGCACCAGCAGGGAGTACACTGGGTAGCACAGCAGGTAGTACGCCAGGAAGTGCACCAGCTGTCACCCCCACCCCTCCCCAGCTCCTACCTGACCCACAAATTGGACCGACTACACCAGCTGCAACATCCACACCAATTGTTGGTGTGAAACCCAAATCAGCTGGACATACCCCGGTACACAACACACCGTCTCCGCTCAGTACCCCTGCTTTGAATGTCAGCTCGCCGGCAGTGCGCCATAAAACTCCAAAAAACCAGACACTTCGGCCTGACATAGCTGCACAAGACTCACCTGTGTTCAAGACTCCACCTACTATACGTAGGATAACGCAACCTGCTCCAAGAAATGGTACTCCCCTCCCCCTCCCACACAGGTCGCCGGGTGAGATGGGAAGGGGACAGTAGCATGTAAACAAACTGTGGTATTATACCGCCACTCATTATAAAAACAACAACATTGACCTGACTCAGCAACGCCGACAACAAAGTGAGAGGAGGAGTCTACATCCCGGGAGGTGTAAGGTTGGTGGTTATTGCTTATTTGGGTGTGGCAACCCGTGAAAATACTACTCTGTACATCCAACAATCAACTGTTTTAACATCAAACTGTCTTGCGTATCATGTCTTTCCCATGTCAACAACGCTGGACAAATTAGTGTATTAAAATTCCCCACAGCGCTTTACTATACGAGGGATAAGCTAAAAATAACAAAAACAGTACCCCGCATGTTTAGTTCCCAAATCATAATGTCCACGTGCAGCTTTCACCCGGCCGTGTGCTTGCCACGTGGAGGGACCAAAACAATAACATTGCGCCGCCCAATCACAGCGCGGCTCAGTTTCCCGCCTTAAGCCACGATAGATTGCGAGACTACCCCATTATCGCCCACAAGCGTGGTCCAGGGAAATCGAGATTCTGAACCGGGACGGCTGCGGCACAATTTCTGTTAATCCCAACTACATATCATTCGAAAAACGGTAAGAGGATTACATCAAGTGCTATAGAATAAGATTGTGCCACTTTAATTATGCCAAAAACATGTGAACTGGGAAAATACCGAATATTGTGATATTGAAAGTGCACGAGTCGGCGCGAAAACTTTTGGAACCATAACGTCCGCACCTTCAGCTTTCTACCTGAATCTTATCACGTACACTTTGCCCAGTAAGTTACACCCGGGGATAAGAAAAGATAGGACGATTTATAGAAAAGCGCACTGTATTACATACTGAAACTCTATCCTAATAGAAACACTTAATTTTAAAAATGGAAATGAGAGCGACAACGTGCAATTTCATAACGCCCCCATACCAGTCCCCGCGCAGCTCCAGGTGTTGACAGCTGTAGTCGGCGTTGACAGTGCACTTGTACCGCGTTACCTAGTAACATCTCTAAGTCATAATGGCCTCATGGATAACATTGCCGGAATTGTACCATTATTAGCCTCATCATCATATCATAGCCTCATATATGACAGTGTCCAGCGGTAGCATCGCAAGAGCAACTTAGAAAGACCAAATGCCAAACCTGTAACCCCCTGCTCAGGTTGGCCGGAAAAACTCTCTGCTTTAAAATTGGGCCAATCATAATGGCCCCCAGCTGCAAAAAGAAAAACTCCACGGTTGTGCCTTATCATTCTATGTAGGGTGATAAGTTTAGAGTTCACTAAGGTGTTAAGCCTAATATTAAGCACATTATTTTATACCCTGTATACCAGCTGTGCCAAGTCTAAAAATAACATTAAAAATTCACGCTAAGCTCAGCTCAAAAAAGAGCCTAGGCCTAGCTGTGTATCAGGGTACTCGGCACTGACCATTGGCTCGTAAATCAGGAGACGTCATTCCATGTTAAAGACTAACCTTATCATAGGCCTAACATTGTGTTAAGTTAGGCTTAGCTATGGACCTTTAACATTACAATACACACTACCCTGTACGATTACGTTATGAGTTATAAATTATTTATAACACATGACCTGCGATATGGCAAGACAGTTTAAGAGTTGGAGAGTTTTTGCCACACACCCTTTGCATGCCACCCTTACCACCTTTCTACGCCTTCACTTTAATATGAAGTACTAACACTCCGCATGTGCATGCACTTTGAACTAAGAAAATACTTCTTTACTGATCTCTGTAGGACGCTAAAATGGCACTCCCAGTAGTTGCTCTTTTTGTGGACATCACGGGAGAATTCCTACAGATGGCACTGGATCACCTCCCCGTCAAGTCAGCGACCTATATCACAGTTCACCAACGCAGAACCACTATTGAGCGTGTAGCTGATGAAGTGGTGAACTACATCCAGATGGGCATCGCTGACAAGGCCTTAATCTGCACTGGTCTGTATGACATATGCAGCTACGTTGATCCTGACTACCCGGACGGTTTTCTTCCCTCCCAAATCTACCCGAGATCCAATGTGGTAGACTATCTGTGTAACAGGTACATCAATGCAATGATGCAAGCCAACCACACCCTAGATGTCCTCCTACCACCCAAATCAGTTGTCTGGCTCCCAATAACTGGTGCAAGGACATCGCCCTGGCCCATTTTCCAACAGGTCCCAACAGTTGGATGGGATATGCAGGGCATCCTTGATAAGACCGTGGTAGCTGGGAATGAATGCAGAGGAGACATGAACGAGGAAAGAGATCTCCCTACCCCCCCCATTGACTACCCTGTTCACTTCCTGAGGGAGGGTGAATGGAAGCATAACTATACTCAGCTATATGACAACATGCTCCCCACACCAAACCTGCTTCGGTACCAAGCTGCTACCATAGATGAATTTGTTGGTGCAGTTCTGCTGAACCCAGAAGAAAACTAGAAGAGAGAAATAGAATTATAGTGTGATTAATCATGATTAGTCATAATATAATTAAACATCAGGACTAAATGAAGTTAACATAGCTTTACCTTTCCTCCTAAATTCCCTGACGCAATATGAACAAAAGCCAATAATGCAAAAAGGGCCTGCCCATTGGTATGACCAAATACTATTTCGAAGCTCAATATTATTTAAACATTTAGTATACTAAAATTCCCAAGTTTAAGCGTAAAGGACACCGTATCCTGCCATAATCCAGGAGTAATGAAACATTCATGTACTGTACAGGTAGTACAGTAGACTTAACTCGCCTCCTGTATTTATCCATTGGAAAATGAACACCAATATAATATAGTATGCGGAGACGCTATCCCCAGTGACTGAACTATGTTATAACATAACAACGCTGTCTGCAGAAATCTGCCATAGAAGTGTTATAAAACTATCTCCGGAAATATGCCATGATAAAAGCATGATAAGACATCCAAGATATGGATGAACGAGACGAGGACTGATACAGCTTTGACGCGCTAACACACAGTGTAAGTGACGTCTAGTCTGGATCCCGTGTGAAGTTAAACAAAGGCTTAGGCCTATGACACTCTCCACCAGATAAACAGTGCCTCTACTTGGAAGGAGAACTCTACCTACAGACTTAAGAACTCTAGAAATAAGGATTTTGAACGTAGTTCACTCTGTTTTTATACATTAAGAATACTGCTTGATAGGAGTAGAGAACATTTTTTACTGAACATTTCCTGGTGTATATTTGTAAATGTGAGCGCCAGATAAGGATTTTTTCTACCCGTCTGTAGAAACTTAAATACACATTACAATGTATAGTGTGTAGAAGACAACTGTGTCACTCCAGATTGATGTGCCACGCTGATATTAGTGTTAATGTTAATATTAATATTGATATCAAAATCACTTGGGACTAATGCCATACCGACATTATGGTGACTGCTACATTTTGATTGAAGTTATTTGACTGTATAACGCACAAATTAAATCAAAACGAATAGAGTGTAGTTTAAGGTACATGTCTGCCTACCTGATGTTTTAATTGAATTGTGTAGATTTAAAGGTGCATGGTAGTCTGCGTTGATATTTCCCGATACTGGCATATTGTGTGTCGCAAGTTGAGAAGTATAGTAGTAGTATTAAGGTTAATTGATTAAGCTGTTGTTGATTAAGCTGTTGTTGTTTAGAAAACATGACTGGTCACAGAGGTACCACATTGTATCAAGCGCAGAAACTCCGTCCAGACTGGTTTTACATGTGACCAGCACACTGAGCAGGTGCACAAACTTCTATGTTCATATTGTAGGCGCTACACATGTACCCCCTCCCCCTCTCTTTCTAGTGTATTTTGATGTCAAAATTGATAGACTATATTGGCCAAGGATGACCTCAGATAAGGGTACAACATCTCCCACCCCGCGCCCCCCCCCCTTACCTGACAATGACAACACTGCTTGTCCCCCCACTTGTTATTCATGTTCATGTCTTGTCTTTGTTACCCACTGTCCCTGTCCATCATATTTTGTCCGGTTCTTTACTCCTGGAGATGAAGGTATTTTTCTTTTACCCCTCTCCCTGATACCCCGTATGCTGTACCCAGAGGTGATACACCGTATGAAAGACCCAAAGGGTTAATGCTAATGAATTGGAATGTGCGTAGTATGGTCCACAAGAAGGTGACTCTACGATATGTTACTTATACAAAAAAACCTGATGTTCTGGGTTTCTCCGAGACATGGTTGAAGCATAACATGTCTGATAATGACAATCAGTTTGCCCAGTATACATTGCACAGGCATGATCGACCTGATACAAAGGGCGGAGGTCTATGTATGTTGATATCACATAATCATGCACATTATAGAATGCTCGATGAGAATTGTAATGTTATGACCGACGATTGTGAGCTTATGATTGTGAGATTGGCTAGAGTGGGATGTAGACCGGAATTCATCATCCAGGTGTATAGACCACCCGCAGGTAGTATGGACAAATTCATAGAACACGTGACAGAGGCACTCAAAATTGTCCCGGCCGAGCATAGAGATCCGTTCATTTATTTCATGGGTGATTTTAATACCCAAGTGTCTACTGTAAACCATGGTAACTCACTCATGGACCCCGTGACTAAAAGATATCACTTGGTGCCGCTGATCTCTTCCCCCTCTAGGCCACTTCATCATGCGACTAATGTTATTGACCAGATATATTGTAATTCACCACACATAATGGAAAGTGGAGTCTTTAACATTAATGTAAGTGATCACGTACCACAGTATTGCATTATGAAAAAAACAAGGGCGCATTATGAGAGGGCAGCTTTTCGGGGAAGGTCATATGCTAAGTATGATCCCAAAATAGTGTATAGACATTTTGATGTAACAAAATATGACGACCTGACTAAATTCTATGACCCGATAAGTCTGTGGGATATGATGACTGAGGATATCATACAGTTAGCCGATACGCTCTTTCCCCTCAAAGACTTTAACTTTGGGAGGAGCAAGCCATCATGGCTGACCGCTGACTTATTGAGAATGATGCGAGAAAGAGATAGAGCTCTGACCTATGCAAAGAAGCACAGTACAGAGGCCAATCTAATCTGGGCAAGGGCAGTGAGAACAAACACAAACAATGAGGTCAACTTTGCATATGCTGATTTTATCAAAAAGCAGTTACGATATAGGAGAGACCCAAAGAAATTTTGGAGTGTAATTTTTGAAATCATCCCGAAAAAATTCAAAAGGACCCCGATAAATCTGCTAAATGCTGACCTAATTCCTATACCGCCAGATACAGCAGCAAACAATATTAACACCTTCTTTGCTAAGGTAGGATCAGTGTTAGCTAGCAAAATACCTCACCCTCCTCCTGCTCCTGCCCCTGTTGACGTCTCGCAATGTCCCACGGTACAGGAAGAGAATAAGTTCTGCTTCTCACCTGTTACCACAACTCAGGTAATGTGTGTAATAGAAGACATTGATGTATATAAATCATCTGGTATAGATGACTTGTCTTCTCGCTTGTTGAAAGATAGTCTCAAGGCCCTTCTGGGCCCCTTTACAAAGGTACTAAACTTGTCTATGGAAACCTCTGTTTTCCCACATGTATGGAAAGAGGCGAAAGTTGTCCCAATTCCAAAAGTGACCAACCCCACTACCCCTGACCAACTGCGACCTATTTCGCTACTTGCAATACCCGGCAAAATACTAGAGAGAATAGTACACAAGCAAATTTACCCATTCTTAGAAAGTAACGCACTTTTGAACTCCTCCCAGAATGGCTTCAGGAAAAATCATGGGACGCAGGACACTGTATTACAAGTGTCCAAGCTTACCACTGATGCACTCTCCATGGGGATGAGTACTGGCCTAGTCTTTTTAGACTTCTCAAAGGCCTTTGATTCTCTAAATCACTCTATCCTTTTGCAGAAATTAAAACAATTCAATCTCTCTGAAAAAGTGATTTGCTGGTTTGAGAGCTACTTAGGTGACAGGAGACAGAAAACGATCTGTAATGGTAGGGTCTCGGAATGGGAAACCTTGACGCACGGAGTGCCACAGGGATCTATCCTTGGCCCTCTCCTCTTTCTCATGTACGTTAATACACTTCCTGCCTTAAATACTCAGTCCATAATTAAATTGTATGCGGACGATATGCTATTGTTATGCAGACACTGGGATACTGAGGTTATTAATCTGACACTCCAGGAAGACTTGGACATGGTTCAAACCTGGTGTCACTCTAATGGCCTAACCATTAATCCTAAGAAATCCAAACATACACTAGTAACAAAGGAGCCAGAGCCGTTTGAATTGGATCTTAACCTACAGGGTGTAAGGCTTGAAGGGACTGACAGTTATAAATATTTAGGAATAGTCATAGACAAGGGTATGACCTTCATGGAACAGTTTGAGAGCATGTCACAAACAATAAGTTATAAGATATGGTTACTGAAGCACATAAGAATAAACATGGATGAATACACTGCGGTCATATTGTTTAAAACAATGATATTACCATACTTCGACTATGGGTGTATATTTCTTACGGCGTTGCCGGCGACATGTTTTCACAGGTTACAAATCTACTGTAATATAGCACTGCGTATTTGTTTTAAAGTACATGATCCGACTGATTGTCCGGTTAAGGAGTTGTATAAAAGGGCTAGGATGTTGCCCCTTGACTTAAGATGTATATATTTCCAGCTATCTACCTCACATAGGCTAGTATACTAGGAAAACTGGACATAATGCCAGACTCAGGTACCAGGGCCACATCAGCACCCAGCATTAAGCTGCCCCGTCATAAAGCAGCAGCCTATATTAAGAGCCCGTCTTATCAATCAGCGTCCAGATGGAATGCTTTAGAACCTAAAATTCGTTGGATCATAGACAAGGACTCTTTTAGAGTAGAGGTAAAGAGGAGACTGGGTAAGCTGTTTATCTCCTCTTGGAGACATGACAAACCCTACCTGCTTTTCGACGGCACGGGTCTGATAAATGGCCGACTGTAAGGGATAGCTATTACCTGATTGTGGTGACTCTGGTGCCTGACCTGACTTGACCCGGCATGCCCTGAGATAAGTCATGACTTAGTTTGCAAGTAAAGAGGTATAATATAATACAAGGTTATATTGGAAGGAATGTGTGTATGAAGAACATAGATATGAGAGTAATATCAAATAAGATATAACCATAAGGTACTGTGCAACAGGAATCATCACTGAGAGAGGGTACTCTACTTTTTATTTAATTTGTTGGAAACAAAGTTGCCGCCACTAGGCATTAATCTCATCAGAAATGTAATACCTCCAAGAGACTGATCAACTATGTATGATGGACTGTACCTTGTATATGTCACCCGTTAAATGTGTATATTAATTTCTATATAAATTCCTGTGTAAGACGTAATTATCTATGTCTATTGGTTCCCAATGGGAAATTTTTACTTGTTTCTATCACGATGAATTATGTTATGGAAGTGTAACTGAAATTTGTTAGAAAGATAAGTCATAAGGTAGATAACAAGGGTAGAACTTCAATGCCCTTTCAGGTTACTTCGTGGACGAACAAACAAACTATTGAACTTGTAACCTAGACAAAATAAAACCGTATTAAAAAAAAAAATATATATATATATAGATTCATTTCTAGGTAGCTCTGACGCGATACAGCACAAATAAGTGCAGAAAAATTGAAAGGGGGGGGGCGCAAAATAACTCAGCCCCTCCTGAGGGGGGGGGCGTATTTTAATTTGGCCCTTCCCGAGGGGGGGGGCGCAAAATAACTTACGCGTCAAAACGAAAACTCACCACCCCCCCCCTGTTGTTAAAAAATGAACACTCCCTAAGGGAGTGTTCATTTATTAGTTATTGGGGGGGGGGGGGTTCTGACCCCTCTTGTGGGGGGGGGGGGGACGTAAAACATTCAGCCCATTATGGCATTTTAAGCAGAAAAGCCAGTGCGTTACTATAGTTCAAAGGGGGGGGGGGGTCGTTCTACACGCTTCTCTCTCTCTCGAGGGGGGGGGGTGTAAAAAAATGTTTGCGCCTCTGCGCAAAATCTCAGCACCACCCCCCCCCCCCTGTGATTGATAAAATTAAATTAATGAACACTCCCTAGTTTGCATAATAGCTGCATCAATGAAGGAGAGAGCTCACGGCTGTAAGTGTAACAGAGGCGGACGCCATGCAGTCCCCTCCTTCTATAGCCCCTGCTACGAGTAAACATAGAACTGCCGGTACCCTTCGGCACAGAGCTAGCGATATTGAGGTTAGATCTACAATTGAAGATTGCCTTTTATTCTATTTCAGTTCATAATGACAAGAGGGAGAGGACGGGCGAACCGCTCCACCAAACGTAGAGCAGTGCAAGGGTCAGCTGGGCGACCCCAGTCTGCTCCATCTGAGAACTTAGACCCAAACCCACAGCTGAACCCGAGCCAACAAGACGAAGCAGAGCTCTGTGCCTGCAAGGAAGAAGTCCCTGACCCTGAAACCGCGACTACTGCTCTCGGTACAATATCCGGCATAGAAATGCCTGTGAGTATAATAAATTTAATGAAAATTGGTGTTGATATTTGCCCATTCTGATTTGCTGACATCTATGTCTTATTTGTACCGGTATAGGGAAAAGAATATCGTGGTCAAACTTAAAGATAGGTGTATTTTCTATATTCCCGTTCTTCATTAATTTCATGGATCTATGCTGACCTAAAATGTTAACTTATAAACTTGCCATTTCTTAAAATGAACATGCATATGAGGCCCTGGGCCAGTGACAAGCGCCAGAAGGAGTAAAAGGATATTGACAGGGGGCATGAGCAGCTCTTAAATTGACATGGGACGTGGTTTCAGAGAACAAAACCATAAAATGGTCAAGTAAACCTGTGTAGCATTCACAATCATCGGGTCTTCACCCAGACCCAATTCTTTCATTCTTTTTATTAATTACTAGTTAGGCCTAAAAAAAAGTTATGTTCCGGTAACATGGCCAAAAATAAACAGGGTCGGTAGGTCGGATTCTTTTTTTTTTTACAAAGTCAATTTTAGTAGTAAAAACGCCAAAAATGTCATAAATTTCCTCAGAAATTTAAAAAATGTCTCAAAAAAATAGGGTCGGCCCCTAAAACGTAGGGTCGGTCGGGATACCGGAACACAATTTTTTTTTTTAGGCCTTAACTGAATATTTACCAATCATTTGTCACATAAAAACTATAGCTATCATTGCGTCTTATCATTTGCTTCATACAAACAATGTTAATCAGACAGTCATTCCTGTTTACTTTAAAGCAAACTAAACCGATCTGTCAATTAAATTGCATGTATCTCCATGTTGATCAATCAATGGCTGGTAGTGTTGCCGAAAACCTTTTTTTTGCACACAGGCCAATGTGGCATGTGTCGCGAGATCATCTTACACAGGCCATTTGCCTTCTACACAGGCCACATCGACCCATATGTTCATTTCATATGGCGTATTTGATACTATTTCATATGAAAAAATACAAATTGTAATGCTTCTTTGATGACAGCTTACAAAATTCATTGGAAAATGATTTAATTCATCAAAAAAACAAAAAAACTTATAAGTTCACAGATGCATGGACGTCAGCTTCTAATATGAATATTTGAAAAATTCTTTCACTGCTGAAGAGCTGATATCAACTGTTGTTGGCGACAGCGGCAGCTCACACACTAAACCTACACGCCCTCAGGTGGACTAATCCAACACTAACCGACCTCACTGGTTAACACACCACCTGGCGTGCCCATCTACTCCACTATACGGGACTAGCAGATCCTGGTACCTCAGGTAGTCGGGGGCTAAACCCCCATCTCTTATCAGGCTAATCCCCTCTCCTCACACCTAGAACAAAGGTGCTGATAAGAAATTCTCCCAAGATGCACTGCTCTGGAGTCGGGGGCCTAACCACAATGCATTGCTCTGAGTCAAGATGGCGGCCTCCATAGCCTAATATGCTGGCCGTGTCTCATGATATTGTAATAATTGAAACGTCGCTCATGTGACACAACCATATACACCTATAAATGCTGGGGCCTTTATATATATACAAAAGCCGATGTGCTGGTGTCATTTCGGCAACATTGGGCTGGACAGACCATCGTTTAGCCGTCCAGTAATTTAGATGTGTATTGATATTTGCTGCAATTTTATGTGTATGTGCATCCTCAGACGTTCCTGTTCCATTTAAACGCTGTCCGTCAACCGTCATCTAAAACACAAGCAAACCACACTGTAGGCTACCTGTAATACTACTGTCGTTAGGCCCAAAAAAATAGATAGTTTTTTTTACCAAATTTTTAAAAATGATTTGGAGACGAAATTCCTCCCATTTTCGTATGATTTCAGTACACAAAATGTTTTTGTGGAAGAAAACCCCAAAAATGCCTTCCAAAAAAAACAAACCTGTGTTTACTCATTTGTAAAATACACACTCCTTTCTGTTATTGAAGAAATAACATATGAAGGCATATACGACGCCTGGCTTTTCCTTTAAGACGTTTTTTAGCCATTTTAAAATGCATATTACTCAGTTTCTATTTTAGTTAGAAAAATAGAATATGCTAAAAGAAAGGGCAAGATCGGGGGACAAATATTTCCTTCAAAAAGTAAATCAATATCATCTTTCTTCTACTCGCAAATAAACTGCGATCTTTGCCTATTTTTTCTCTCTTTTTGTTAAACTCTTAAGTACTGCTAAATAACTACCCTCTAAATGAACTCTCCATAGGCTGCAAGGTTAAAAAAAATTTGGAGCTGATAGAAATGCTCATCTGACCAGACTGGTGTCATATTTCTATCTTTTTCATTTAAATCAACTTATTAATATGCCATCTAACCAAGCTAAAGTACCCTCCATATTATTTAAATGAACCAGGAGAGGTGGAAGTGAGGCTAGCACATGCCACACGTCAAAGAGTGGTGCCACTGGTACTTCTTGTACTGCGCGAGATGTCAACGTGTGCAGACAAAATTGTACCACCCGTATCTCTGCCGTTTATCGTCCGATCGACTCGCTTTTTGATAGGGACAAAAGGCGGTACATGCCTGCAGCCTGTAACTGTCGCCCACACCCACCTGCACACCCACACCCACCTGCTCTCCCGCACTCACCTGCTCACCCACGACCACCTGCTGGCCTGAAATGAAATAACATACATGTATGACACATGACTTGAGGGTACTTTTTAACAAAGAATTCATTTCTGGTGCCAGAATTGACCAATGAATGATGATAAGGGAGTACTATATCTAAGTACATGATAAGCTCCAGCTCCAGCTCCAGCTTACCCTGAGTCATCTGTGAGGCCACTCACACGCTCAATCTTTGCTCTTGTCAACAGTCTACATTTGTTGTAGCCAAATCAGCGTAGTAAACTGACTGAAATGACCAGCGTAGCAAAATGACCAAAATAGGAGTTTCATCACTTTTCAATGCCCAATTTTGGTTGGAGGGATAAAAAGTACCAGATAATGCTCTTCACCAATGAAAAGGTCATTATCGGGGGACAGACAATGATATAAATGGTATATTCCAACAATTTATGTTTTTCATAATTCTGTAAAAAAAATAGCTAAATATACGAGATCATAGAATATTTTATATCATGTTTGTTGTAAATGTGAGATGCATATTGTTTCAATACATTTACTTCATTACCCATATCACGCTCCCTCATTCCCAAATCGTAGACAGGTGGAAGTTTGTCAATAGGGGTTTCATTGACAACAATAAATAGATAAGTAAAACTGAGTACCAGTACTATAATAGTATTAAAAGTATGTTTTGCATATTCCAGGTCGTCAAAATTGAGCACAAGGATTGGCAGCTTAAGAGAGATCTTGTGGGGTGCACATCGTATATGCTGAAGGAAGAAATTAATACAGACGTAAGCTTCAGCGTGGGTAAAGGAGGTACTCTCATCAAGGCTCACAAGTTCATTCTCGCCTTGCGAAGCCCTGTCTTTGAGAAGATGTTCTTCGGAGCATTCCCTGAGGCGCAGAATCCCATTCCTATTCCTGATGTGGAACCAGCGGCCTTCAGGAACTTGTTAGCGTAAGTATGCATGAATGATGTTTAAGGAGAGCATACACAAATGGCATCTAGGATTTCCAGCATTTCACAGCCCTGATCCAGAAGGTGTAATGTCTTGGTTTATCTATGACACATTGTAAGTTGCATATCTATACTAGGTAATAGCTACAACTATATCTATCTGAATATTCTCTGAATTGCTTGCAATGCACTTTTATTTCAGGTATGCATACTCCGACAAAGCTGATATCACGATAGAAGATGCCTTCACAACCATGTATGTAGCTAAGAAGTACATGGTCCCAGACCTGGGGGAAGCAGCCCGAAAATTTCTGATCGAGAACCTTGATGTAGACAACTTGTGGGAAGCTTACACCTACTGTTTACAGTGGGAGGATGAGGAACTTCATTTTGCTTGTGAGAGATATCTGCTAGGCAGTGCAGAAAGAGTTAAGGCTGAACTAAACTCAGAGTATTTCTCAAAAGTCTCTAAAACTGTAGTACTGGAAGTTCTTAAATTACACTGCCCTGATGACCACTGGGAATATGTTGGCACTGAGTGGAAATGGCAGGGTGGTGAAAAGCCAGCAGAAGAGGTGCTTTATTATGGACTCCATGGTCAGAAACCTCTCTATACTTCTGAAATTGAACTCTTCAAAGTGTGTGACAAATGGTCGTCCGCTGAGTGCCGTCGAAAGAAAATCTCACAATCGGGAACCAACAAAAGGAAGGTGCTTGGTAACTGTCTTAAGTACATTCAGTTTCCATTAATGCTGCCTTCAGACATTGCCAACGTTGTGTCCCCAGCCGAGATCCTAACGAAGCAAGAGACAACAAGTCTCTATGCTCACCTCCTGCCTAGCCCCCAGAACTGCCCTAACCTGAAATCTGGAAGCCAGAGTCTCCTTCTACACATTCCCAGTGCTCCACCAGCGGATCACTTCACTTCTAAAGGTGGTGTGTGCATAAGTAAGGTCTATATCCAAAGTACATTCCGATTGCTCCTGTCCAAGATCTGGGTGACGGGTGCTGGAGGATCGAAGTACTACATTCCTCAACTTCTGAAAGTACATATCAGAGACAAAGCAACTGGAACAACTTGGTCAAAGCAAGTCACAACAAAGCTACAAGATGACCATTATGATGACAGGTGTTGTCCTCTAGGATATGTGTCCTTTGAGCCTATGGTTCTGAAGGAAGAGTGTGTATATGTTGTTGAAGTGCAGCATACACGTCAGAAGGACAGTGTTATCAAGGATGGTAGACCAGAAGTGGGGAATGACACAGGGGTGGGAATACATGCACATGAGAAGGAAGATCTCTCTATCAGTGTAAAAACGCTCTGCAACACCTGCATCAATGCTATTTCAGTATCGTTTGTCTGAATACCCAGCAGCCTTTTGGTAAATAGCTTCAACATTGTGTTCTTTACAGAATTGTTGGCTTTATCTTTCATGTTTATAGTGATTAATTGGTTGCCGGTCAATTACACATGGTGTCTTCGGTGTCTGATTGATATGGTTGCAGGTCTATTAGACAAAGGCCACTGGATAGAGCAGTTTATTGATGACAGAATCATTCACCCTGGTATTATTCTAGAACTTACTTGGTGTTAATTGTTTCTGAAATAAAACTAATTTTTGTTAATTTTTTCTAAACCTGTTTTCCTTCTCTGATGCATATAGATGTGTTTTCTTAGATACTTCTCAACATTTCCATTACCTTCATGGATCCAAAATTGTTTTCAAATATCCAAAACTTTGGAATTTGAAAGCCATGGAACTGTATTTACAGGTTAATATGTTATATCATAACTATTTAGTTTGGAAATCATGATGTCGTGTTTTGTTACGCACTACCAGAGAATAAAGTGATTTCAACAACAGGAATCCTGAAACAAAATGAAATTAATACCCTATATCAAAAGCTCCTTCCAGACCCGACAATTACATGTACTTCAGGGTGTCCAGCTGGTCGTCGTAAGCTAGCGGTTCAGCTGGATACCGATGGAAACCGCCATGGTCCTGTCAGAGGTCCTGTCAGTGGTGTGTGCAACAGTAGAATCTGTGTTGAAACTCCATTCAGGCAGCAGCTATCAAAGCTATGGTTAATGAATGGCACATGTCTCATAAATCAGATCATGGGAGATGTCCAGGTTTCAATTCTAGATGTGAGCACTGGAACCACATGGTCGAAAGTGATTACCACACAGCAGAAAAACAATTTCTGCAGCAAAGAAAAGTCCCCTGTACTGTTCGTACAAATTGAGCCGATCATATTGAAAGAGAAATCAAAGTATAGAATTAAAGTACAACATTCCTAGAAGAGTGAAACAGTAAATGCAAGGTATACAAAGAGTATCTGTCAGGACTGGCTGTCACTGCATCAATACAGTACAAAATCTGTCAGTTTAGGTATGTCACAGGTACAATTACTGCATTGCTGCCATGGCCCTTGCCTTTGTGTAGTCGGGATATGTACAAGCTGATGATAGCTAGACATTCCTGTTATGTAAGGTGACCATTCAACTGTAACCTATGGAACGATGTACCAATGTGATTTTTCTTTTGTGCGGATAACAAAAAGATTATCAGAATTCATGACTATTTGTCACATTTAATCCTTTAAAGTGTTTTGCTGCTTCATATTCTGCAGTGAATGAGAAATTGCTGAAGCACTATGATAGTTACCATATTTATACAAAGGATCTTTGGAAAACAATAATTGTGAAAACATGAAATCTGAGATATGGTCACTCAGTCTCCCTATTAATTGCTGGCATCCTGTCCATGTCAACCTTTTTCAGTCACTTTCACCAGTGTGTTCCCACACGGCTCTTGTATATAAGTTTTCATGTTTACTCTTAATTCCGTGTTTGGATATGGCATGTGGTCACCCCCTGCAGATAGAAATGTAAGCATCTCAGTGATGGTTTTGCAGACTGTTTCCTTCTTATGTAATCATTGCTGTGTCTCAATGTGTATCAGCCTAGGAGCTTGATTCCCACTTGTACCTCTACAGGTCAGAGCCAGCTGACTACCTTGCCACTGGTGTTGTATACATCTGACCTCTGGTGGAAGTTAGTACATATTAAAATTTTATTTTGGGAATCCTACTTCGACTTGTTCCATACACTGTTACAATGTTATTCTGAAAGGATAGGCAAATATAAAATGTAATCTATGGGCTAGAATGGCTCAATTAAGGTGCCACAGTACCCATCTAGAGGCTTTGATTGGTGCCCTCCAAAATGTGCACCTTGGCCAAAAACTTGAGGATTATATCGAAAAACAAGCAGGAATAGAGGGAATGAGAGTGAATAATATGTGTAGCCAATGAAGTATGACCAGAATAAACATCCTGGCCTATATTATAAGAAAACTTATTTTTGACCCCCTATTATTGGTACTACCGGTAACTTTAAGACATAATCAACATCTATTAGATCAGAAATATATTTCATAGATTCTTATAATTTATAGATTACCCTCACGTCATTCGGAGATAACATATTGGATTGACCTTAGTAATCTATGTATCATGAGAATAGAGCTTTCAAAACCATTATAGCAAGGACCAAGCATTAAAAGCCACCTCATAATGTATTTATAAAATATATATTATGTATCTCGGCCATACAGAGGTGCTATGTACTCCTGGTGTACATAGCCAATATGATGCATTTGTCAAATATTAAGATTTAATTCCTGATGACTAGTGCTTTGCTTATGGGCAATAAAACAGACTAAAGTAATCTGGGCTCAAACTTGTTAGTTACTAAAAAGTAGCCGGGAAATCATGGAGAAAATGCTTCCACCTGCTTGTAGCTCTGATATTCACATTGATCAACCCGTAAACAGCACAGACTTTTATGTAAGGTAGAACACTGAAATTGCCAAACTATGACTAATGTTAGCTAACTAGTTAAATTGGTTGCTCTCAAATCACCTGACTTACGGTTTGTGAGGCAAATATGATGTCGCTCTCCAGAGTGCACGGACAAACATTCTTAGCATGTATTATATTAATCTTAATCTTAAAGTCTTAATAATACTCAACAAATATAGATGGTACCACTAGTTATATTATATAGTTAAGAAGATAGAAAAAGGAAAGAACAATGGGGGTTAAACCTAGTCTTTTATGATGGCGGCCATAGGGGCCCGGGGATTACAAATGTATGAGGTTGTTAAATATTAGCCAGGCCATGTCCTGATGTGCCTCAACATTTAAGGAAGGGTTAGTTACAAAACACTAAGATAGGGTAGGAAGTTTACACACTTTTTTCGCTATCTTTGACTTAAAAGTTCGGCTTTCTAACTTTTGACTAATATTTCAAAATCATTTTCTGTGTGTATAATTGTCCATAGGGTAACCTGACAAAAGAAACTGCATGTCATTTTTCTGTTATGGACCCATTGCATTTTACAAACCATTTAGCAAACTCAATTTTACCAAAAAAGAACATACCCTATTCGATGTAATAAGCGCCCCCCCCCCTTTTTGGGGCATTTTTAGACTGAACATAGGTTTAAATTTCATGATTTTGGAGACAAATAAACTCTTTAAGTCCTAAAACGCCATACAAAATAATTTCATAAGCGGCCATTACGTCGAATATGGTATTTCCATATTTCTCTCAGTTTTAGAAAAAAGTCTTCGAAAGAACCAGAAATCATAATGTTAGACCTTTCTTTTAATTGTTGGTACCGGTATATCTCTCGTTAAGGCTGTGACTTCTAATGTTTGGTAGGACAGATAATAGGATACACAAAGCTGGATACAATACTGTATAAAGATATTAGATCTATAGAGATATAAGATCTATTTTAATCCTAATATATATGTTACTGCCATGAAGATGTCATCTGTCAATCATAAGTGCTTATAGCTATTTCTCTCTTTGCAGGTATATGTATGCTGACAAAACTCATATGGAGTCGGAAGATGCCCTACAGACCATGTATTTAGCTGATAAATACATGACACCTGATCTCAAAGAAGCTGCCCTAAAACACATCTTTGAAAAACTTGATGCTACTAACATATGGGAAGGCTACACCCATGCAGTAACATGGGATGATCTAACCCTGCGCCTGGCTTGTGAGAAATACCTATTACAAGATGCAGAGAACCTCACAGGTGCTCTCAATTCACCCTACTTTCTTGGAATTCCCAAAGATGTCCTCCAGCAGGTCCTGATACTACACAATGCTAAGCAACTTTGGACCTTCAACAATGCTGAGTGGGTCAAAAAGGTGTGTAGCTCAGAAAAAGAGTTGGAAGACGTATACTACAACGTGACTGGAAAACCCGTGTTCTACATATCTGAAGTTGAATTGTTCAAGATCTGCAACGCATGGGCTATTGCTGAGTGTGAACGACAGAAAATATACCCGTTTGGACCCAACAAAAGAGAAGTCTTGGGTGACTGCCTGAATCACATCCAGTTTCCCATCATGTTGCCTACTGATATATCTACTGTGGTGACACCATCAGGAATCCTGAAACAAGATGAAATTAATGCCCTCTATCAAAAGATCCTTCCAGACCCGACGGTTACTTCAAGCTGTCTAGCTGGTGGCCGAAAGCTATTGGTTCAACTGGATATTGATGGAAACCTCCATGGACCCGTCATTGATCTCATCAGTGGTGTGTGCAAAAGCAGAATCTGCATTGAAAGTCCATTCAGATTGCAGCTATCAAAGCTATGGTTTATCAATGGCACATCTTTCATAAATCTGATAACAGGAAGTGTCAAGGTTTCCATTCTAGACATGAGCAGCGGAACAACATGGTCAAAATTAATGCCCATACAGCGGGATGCAGATTTCTGCAGCAAAGTAGAGTCACCTCTGGTATTTGCACAATTTGAGCCCATTATACTGAAAGGGAAATCAAAGTATAGAATCGAAGTGCAACATTCTTATAAAAGTCAAACATTCGGAGAAATATCTGGATTGAGCCATCTGCATCCAGGAAAGAAAATAGGTGTGAGGACTGGCCGTCACTGCATCAAACTGGCTAATACAGCACAAAATCTGTCAGTTGAGGTATGTCGTCATGGCTGCAATTACTGCATCGCTGCCATGGCCCTTGCGTTTGTGTAGGTGAGATATGTATGTTGTTGTGATAGCGAGACATCCTATTGATGTTAGCTGAACATTCAATTGTAACCTATGGAATATGGCAAGAAAGGGTATTTTTGTCCAGAGCATATTGTGTTTACATTAGTACAGAATACTCACAACAGAATAGATAGTTTATATCATTTTCTTTTTCATCCGGTGAACCCTAGAAATAGACAAAAGCTTTAATAACAATCTCACCTTTAAAGTTTTCTTACTGTGTTTCTGTGTCTCTAGAGCCCAACAGTTTAAGGTTCATCCATAGGCCTACACCACCAAATCTGTTAGACAAAGCTCACCTTCAGGGATTATAGTCTGATGTTTTTGATGGAGTCCCACATGTGTCCTCCTCAACACTGTAAGGGTCCTCGCTTATGTGTGTCTAGGTGTAAATGATAAGATGTAAGTTGCTTCAGTTGATCTTTTATTGTAAGAGGTACTCCACATCACATGGACAACAGAACAGTCTCACACCCACAGTAAGTCAGAATGGAACAGAACACTGGCTTGAGGTTCAGAGGGGTATTTATATTATTTGGGTTAGGGTGAGCTCCACCTGCTGGTCAGACCAGGTGGGGCTATTGTTGGCCACCTTTGGACTGCTCCTCAGTACTTTGTTGGAGTAGGTCAGGATCAGGAGTTGCTCAGGTAAAGGAGCAGCTCAAGGCACATAATGCATCTAGTGTTACTGTAAACGTAGATATTTTCGAACTGTACATATTTTGGTGATTTTTCGTGATTTTTAAATATTCAAGAAAATATGTACAGAGTGAATATTTATACAGTATTGAATTAAGTAGCCAAATCTCGGAAAATCTGCAAATTTTAGTACCAGCGAAAATGTCCTCTTTAGCAAATTCGCGAAAATTTATACACGCGAAAATATCTACATTTACAGTAGTTGGTGTCTACAAGTGTGTTATTACTTGTGCTCTACTGCAGTGCAGGAGACTCCGGCAACCAGTGGTCTGGATTTCACCTCCACCCTGTGTGTTCAGGATAACCACTCTGCATTCTTGATTTAAGTATCCCCTTTGGATTAAGTGGGAACAGAATGCAGGGGGGTATGGTGAAGATGACCCTGCAGCTGCATTATTAGTTATGTTTCTGCTGCAGTCCAAGGGATTCCAGTCGTTATTAGATGGGCTTCACCGTTATTATTTCTGTTCAGAATAGCCACCCTGCACTCTTGGATTAATTATCCCTTTTGGTAGTAAGTAGGGAGAGAATGCATGGGGTATGGGTAAGGTGACCCTGGACCTGCAGGCCTATAGTGTGCAAGGATGTTCAGGTCTATGTGTAATGGTATACCTAGGGTGTGTGCTTTATCATCCGGAGATGTGCTTAAATCTACATTGTGTTCATGCAAGGAGTTATTAACTAGTGCTGGAGGACATTACTTCCTTATTAGCACGTAGGGGGATATATGTGCTCCAGTACAACACCTTTGTTTGTGAGGATTCACGACTGTTCGCCACAGTTTATCTAATCTCAAACATGTTTTTGCTGCTTCGTATTATATTATTTTCTGACATTCTGCCCAGCTCAACATTTCACATTTACCATTGTGTTCCCACATGACTCATGGATATATGTTTTGATGAGATATTCAATGTTATGTTTGGACATGGCATGAGGAAATTCTCTACAGATTAATTGCAGCTTCTCCTGTATAATCATCATCATTTGTGTGCTTCAATGTGTATCAACCTAGAGCCAAAGAGAAAGTGTGTTTCAGGCAACCTGACCCTAGCTTAAAAATATGGCAGACCCTAGCATTTTCCCCCAATTTAGGGGAGTTTATCATTTCTATACTCATATCTGATGCAATTTAGCAGATTTTTGGTCAGGAAGAAGAGGCATCCACTGATTTCAGTGGCCTTATTAATTGTCTGACCCCATGAAATTGCTTTTTGACAATAATGTCCAGCAACTTTGTGCTCTTTGATATTTTATACACTTATACTCTGAACACTTTTTTCGCAACTCACCTACAAACCTTCTCCTGAAAAGCTTTGAGAAAACTCTATAACCCGCACCAGAGGGCTGAAAATTGTGATTTCAGTGCTGTACTATACTACCAAAAATCCGCATCTAAACTTATGGATTTTGTAGTACTCGCACTGAGGGTTTGTTTCGATAGGGGCTAGACGGTTTCGAGTACAACCCAGGGGTTATACATGGAAATTTATGGAAGCAAAAAGTGTGTTAAAAACTAGGTGTGCTAAAAGTTGCTGCAGAAATAGTGTGTTAAAACTGTGTAGCTTTAACACACGTTTTCTTACAGTGTCGATATTTGAAATATCATTATACATGTAGCAAGGTACAAGAGTTAAGAAATTCAGTGACAATATATCATAGCTCATCATATCATATTATGTAAGTAAAATCTATGTTATGTATTTAGCTTACTCCGAGTACAGATGGATTTGTCAGGGATTTGTCAAATTCAATATTGTTGATGACTACCCGGCATAGTGTTGCATGTATGTTAGGTTCAATAAAACAAACTTGAAAGATCTGGGCTCAAAGATCTTAATTATTTAAGAAGCAAGGAGAGCAGGGAGAACATACTTCAACTTGCTTTTGGCCTTTAAATAAATATTTTAACAATGGAAACAGCACAGAGTTTTATGCAAGGTAAGATACTGAAATTCTTGAGTCCTCCCAAATAGCAAGCCCGACTGGGGCCCAACTGATGCCCTGCGCTTTTGGGCACTGGGCATCAACCGGGGCCAAATTGCGATCCCATGGAAGTAAAGAAAACACCTCAGAAGCAAACTAACAGCAGAAGTTTTAAAAAAAAGGACCGCATATCTATTTTAGATAAACCCTGAAATAAACACCAATCATCACTGCACTCGCAGTGCCGTACGGCGCACGACACTGTTCTTTCAAAAACTGAAAATAAGGTGTGAAATCTATTGACCAATTTCTTTCTTTGGTCTGGCCTTATGAATGTATTATCAAACTGCATCGACATATCCTCATCAAATTGTTGTCAACTAAGTAACATATTTTGCCTTTACTGCAATTATGAAAAGTTTTTCCTGCATTGAAATGCATTCTCTCTAATTAAGGCCATCTAGTGTCAAGCTCAGAACTACATGGCCATGTAATGTACGCCGAAGCTCAAAACCATTAATTCATCATTGGGCAGCTCACATCAAGCCACAGGCTGTAACTGAGTCCTGCTGCCATTGTATTGTACATGTATAGTGTATGTAAAGGTCTGACACTCCTAGTCCCCGGTCATCTATCCACTTAAGGTGGCACATGGGATTGTAGGTAGACAGTGACACCATCTGGAGTACAGAGATTTGTAGTTCCTAACTTTCTACTAGATGGTGCCATGGTCTACCTACAATCCCATGTACAGTGCTGCCGCCTTAACCGGGGACTAGGAGTGTCAGACCTTTACATACACTATACATAGACTCTACATAATGCAATGGCAGCAGGACTCAGTTACTGCCTGTGCATCAAGCCCATAGGAAGCCCAATCATAATTTCCCAGCAGAATCAAGAGGACACTTAGGGGCCATCCATAAATGACGTCACACTGATTTTGGCCATTTTCAAGACCCACCCACCCCCCTGTCACACTTTGTCACACATCAGCCAACACCCCCTCGAAAATTATGTCACAAATGTTCAGACACCCCCCCCCCCCCCCCCCGATGCATTAGTTAGGTATCATGTTAGAGTTCTACTATAGAAGACCATACATGTGTTATGATTTGAATATAATACCAGTGGGATTTCTATCACACTTGTCAAATATCACACCCAGTTAAAGAGTGCACCCGGAATTTCATATTGGCCCAATCTCGTGCGCAGCCATCAGTAAAATTATGCAAGTCTTTTTAAATCGGTGGTAATCAATTTTGCTGTAATAGCATATAATTCACTAGAAGTGACAATTCACAATAACATATTCACATGAGTATTCATAAGTTTAGTGAATTGTCATTATTGAACAAGGGGAGGGGGGTGGTAGGTGGATTTTCGTACGAGCATGCGGAAATCTTTCTGCCCACCCCCCCCCCCCCTTGAGACCTTGAGAGGGGGATGACCACTCCCTTAGTAGTAGTTTTGCCCAAAGTGGGCAGCCCGTCCAAAACCCGATCTAAGCCCAGCTCAGGCAGCCCATCCAAAACCAGATCTGAGCCCAATTTGGGCAGCCCGCTTGGGGCCACACCAAAGCCCAGTGCCCTAAACCGACGGGCGCCCATCGGTTAGCCCACTCTGGGCCACACTTGCAAACACGGTCTGGCCCTGTCCGGGACCACACCGTGTTTGCTACTAGGGTTCCTTGCACATTATTTTGGATAGCTTATCCTGTACATTAGGACATGCAAAGTCACGGGTCCAATAACAATTTCCAAGGGATGCAGGCTGCTATGTTTTAGACAATGGATGGTGCTTACAAACTATCAGATGGATGTACGCCTGTATTGTGATTGAGACACACATAACACAGGCTTGTATGACTGGGATGTAAACATGATGGCTGACTTGACACTAATTGGAGCCAATACAATAAGCTGATAGAATCTCCAATCTGCAACAAGCTTAACCTTAGGCCCTAACTGTTCTATTAAAGCTTTACGTTTTAAAATAGGTTTTATTTGTATTTTCCAAAGTGTGACGTCACACTGTGCTTGACACCCCCCACCCCCCTGTCACACTTTGTCACACTGGGACCAACACCCACCCACCCCCTCCAGTGTGACGTCATTTATGGATGGCCCCTTAACGAGCACTTTATATATTCGCGAGCATTAGGATCAAGGGAATACTTTATAGACGGTTGGTAAGAAAGGGTTAGCCCATCATGAGCCCTGTTATGTTTTCACATTTTAGTACATAATTATATGTGGAAGATGAATAGTAAAGAAAATTGCTTTATATGCAAGATATGTTACAGCTGAATTGCACTATATTCATAGAGGCATATGAATCTAAATAACATAGGCCTATTGACGTCCATGATTGATGACGTGACAAAGTAGAAAATGAATTGCTCAGCATTATATAAAGGAAGAAAAGAAAATTATTTTCAAGAACACAGTCTTAGTATTTCACTGAGATGCATCAAGGCCATCGAGGAAAGAAAATAGATGAGGGAGTGTGCCTGGGAAATCAAGATCCCACTCAGCAAGGGTCTGGTTTTTCACCAAAATCCCCCTCACCAATGTCACCAAGGGTCACTTTTCAACAAAATCCCCCTCACCATGCAATGGTCACTCTTTGTGGATTTGAATAAAGTCTTTTTCTGGCCAAAATCCTTGACAACACAAGTCACTATTGACCAAAATCCTTCGCACCAAGCGTGGCCCCTCAGGAAAATTTGCTAAAACCTAGCTGGGCACTTCCTGACCAAAACCCTAAAGAAAAAGGTCAACGGTTTTCGGGCACCTTTAGGCCTAATTTTCGGACGTGGAAAAAAGAATTTCTGTAAAAAAAAATTGCAATTGATGTCGCTTGCCTCAATTTTTGAAAAAATCCGATTCTTTTAAAGGTGATTCCCTGAGATCAACCATTTGTTTTTTTTCCACTCAAAAAAATAAAATGGTGAGTAAAAATATCCTCCCTCGTCAGATTTCTCAGTCCTTGGTCTGCCTTGGTGATGAGAAACCACTTTTTTTTGAGTGGCCTTATGGGTTCACTAAGGATTTTTGTCTGAGGCCAGGTAATCAAGGGAAAAAAACTGTCGCTCGCCCCACTTTTTAGCCTAATCTACAAAATCCATTGACAATATTTTTTTTTTTTTTTTTTTTTTGTGCTTGCCCGTAACGTTTGGCTCTTCGCCCGTACCATTGACGTGATGTGTAGATAGGTCCATGCCCGCACCATTTAAAAAAGTGAATTCACTTTTAATTAAAAAAAAAAAGGATTGTTGAATGGCCAGCCGCACACACAGTGTCAAAGTCAAATACGCCCCTACCCCTCCCTCCCAGGATCCGCCCAAATCCAAAATGCGCGTCTGCACAGCATCGCTGGTGGCGCGGCAAACCCGCGGAGCTCAACAAGTCCCGACGACGGCACGGACTGAAGCAGTTTGCGTCGTGCAGCCTTGTGGAGAAATTTGACAGACGGCAACAGCTCGCACCTTCTCTGACCTCGGTCAAAACGGCTTATCTGGTAAGAATTCACGATTGTCATAACACATTTTCTATGTGAAGACACTGTATAGATATGCTAGTATACGCTGGTATGTAGTAAGGGGTCTAGTTCAGCTGGTTTTGCGATTGTAAGCTTAAACTAAACCGTACGCCTAAAAAGTTGGTGCCCAGGCAGGGTTCCCTTCACTCTTCAGATATCGCTCGCTGGCCCTACAATACAATTATACATGCCACATGGAAAAGATCGGGGTTTTAACTTTTATCTTTACCAATAATCAATATCACGGCACCCCTTCTCCAAATTTCTCTGTCCTCGGCTGGAACTGCCCCTTCCCTTTGTATGGATACGTGTGAGTGTGAGTGGCAAGGGGTGATCCCCCGGGGGGACACTCAATTTTATATTGACACAGGTGTGCGGCTGGACCCCCGGGGGGGCCACTCCCTATCTTTTCTATAGTCACTATGTGTGAACATCACCTCAAATCTGGTCCCCTTATCAAGGGGGGAAATTTTCAAAAATCATATCATTTTCAAGGGGAAATTAGCAAGAAAACAGACCTAAAGCACAGATGACCCTGAAAAATATACTCTAATTACGGGTGACCCTGAAAAAAATCCCCTTCTCAAGGGTGACCAAGAAATATCATAGCCTCAGACATAGGGGAAAAAAGTAAAAATAACCCTTTAAAGCTCTGAAAATGAACCCCTTTCTCCCAAAATTTGCCTAAAAAGCACCCCATATCAAGGGCCCTCGCGGGCCCGTGCCTAGGACCCAAAAACGGACCCTTTCCCTTGGAATCGTGTTCACACATGGTATTCAAATCTGAGGGAGTGGCCCCCCCGGGGCTGGACCTCTGACAACCCTTAAAGGGGGGCTAGCACCGCTAAGACTACCCGTCTTAACAAGTCACGTGACCACCGATGGACCAATCAGGGTGCTGCTAAAGGTCCGCTAGTTCCCGTGCGCTTTGCTGGGCTGCTATGGCGCAGGTACCCATCTTTGCTACGATCCGTGCTAGCCCCCCTTTAAGCCCCGGCCACACTAGGCTGTTTTGAGCAGATCCGACCCGACCCGACCCAACAATCGGGTCTAATTTACCTGGCCGGTCTGATAGAGTTGTGCATGCCAAACTCTTCCGACTGTCGGGTCGGGTCGGGTCGGATCTAGGTCGGACCACGTCGGGTCGGGTGAAATCACCTTGGTGTGGCCGGGGCTTTACCCTTGGTGAGAGGGATTTTTGTAAAAAGTGCCTAGGTTTTTGTTTTTTAAAGCGGCAAAATTACCCTTAGTTAGAGGGATTTTTATGAAAAGTGCCTAGGTTGATGTTTTCTAAAGCGGATAAATTACCCTTGGTTAGAGGAATTTTAGTAAAAAGTGACTTTGTTTTAAAGAATTTTGGCAGAAAGTCTGATAGATGACCTTTGTTTAGAGGGGTTTTGTTGAATTCACAGAAAAGTGACCCTTGGTGAGAGGGATTTTGGTGAAAAGTGACCCTTAGTGCGAGGGATTTTCTCAGAAACAGACCCTTGGTGAGAGGGATTTTGTGGACAACGTGACCCTTGGTGAGAGGGATTTTCCTCAAAAACTACCCTTGCCAGCCGCACATCCGTGTATACAATATATAGTAAGTGCCCCCCCCCCCCCGGGGGGTGATCCATTTACCCGGGGGGGGGGCACTGTCATATTAATGGATAGGCCTACCATGTGCGTAGGCCTATCCATTAATCAATATAGATATGGTAGAACAACTGGTTCAGTTTTTGTGATGTTGATACCTACCCCACCGGGAGAGCCCCCAGGGTGCGGGGGCCGACCCTCAGGTGTTACACAATCAAAAGTACGCTTGTACGCAGATGACACAATGTTGATATATAGCCACAAAGACGTGAGACTGGGAGTAATAAGAAGGGTAATGCAGGATGACCTGCAGGGCTCAACAAATCGCTGTGTCCAGTGCCCGTGACACAGAAAAATTACACTGGACACAGAAACATTTCAGTTGTGCCCAGTGGACACAAGTGAAACAGCAAATTTTGGACCATATTTCCATGAGCAAAAATCACTAGACAAATAATGAAGTGTTATACATAGTTGGAAAGCTTGCAGTATCAGGATTCTTAATATGGAGGTCAATATCTCAATACAAGATCTTAAAATATATCATCCTAATTAAAGAGAAATATCTCCAAATTTTCATGGTTCGGTCGGGCACGGATTTCAGCGACCGAACACAACATACTTTTGTGTCTGTGCGTATCAGACACACACATCCTGAACGATTTGTCGAGCCCTGACCTGAACCTGATACAGCAGTGGTGCAATGCAAATAAGTTGACCCTTAACCCCAGGAAGTGTCAGACTATGCTGATATCCAGGACTGCAGGCCAAGACAAACTGCAATTGACGCTAGGCACAACAGTATTGCAGAGCACTCCTAGATATAGATACTCGGGGATAGTAATAGATAGCGATCTGACATACGAAGGGCAGTTCAACAGAATGGTGCAATCAACAAGCTATAAAACCTGGACGCTAAAGTAGATTAGACCCTACATAGACACCCCGACGGCTGTGACAATTTTCAAGTCAACGCTCCTCCCCTTCCTGGACTACGGCACAGACTTTCTGACGAGACTCACGGTAGCACAACATGCAAGGCTTCAGGTGGTACAGAATAACGCCCTATGGATATGTTATAAAATAAATAACCCACAAGACGTACATGTTAAAGAGCTCCAAATAAGAGCCAGAGTCCTCCCAGTAGACATGCGTAGAGTGTACATGCAGAACACCACATGTCATAGGCAACTATATACTGGTAACTTAGACACCCTCCCCTGCACAGGCACTAGAGCCACAGGAGCGCCAGCGATCTGACAAAGAAGGCCAAAGCAAAACTACCTCCTCCACAATCCGACTTATCAGGTATTCGGCAGGTGGAACTGCCTCTAACCAGATGTTCGTTGGACATTAGACAAGGCAGCGTTCAAGAAGCAAATATTAAAGAAATTGATAACCTACTTCCACCGAGTGTGGCAGAACGACAACACCCACCTACTGTATGGGGGAAGGGACATAAGGGTACAAAACGATGAAAAGAGTACAGTCTATCTATTGTTAATGGAAAGTCTGATGGAGGTCAGGGAACAATGAAGAACTAATGGTCATGTTGTTGGGGTCCTGTTGTTAATGGGACGAAGGAGGGTAGAACGAACTGAATCTGGGGAAAGAGGATTAGAGTCAGACAGCTATTGTTAATGGCTGGACGACAGGGAGGAGGCATAAAGACTCGATAGGAAGAATGTGAACCGATCTCCTGGTAGATAGAATATAGGGTATAATCCCTTCCATTTGTGCGTCCGAGCAGCGGTTGCCAAACAGCTTACGTGACTGATGCACGGGCCCGGGCCTTCTTGCTGGTGGTCTGGCATGGGATATCTCCTCAGTGAACCACGTCTGAGATATCAAAGGGCATGGTTTGTCTGGCTCTGCCTACTATGGTACTAGCCCAGGTGGGTAGGACTAGGCAAATGAAAGAACACTTGCTATCCTTCGAAAAGAGTAGGGGATGTGCCCCAGTAGCGGTTTTCTCCCTCACCTCATAGATGCGGTCATTCATTTCATAGATTCGATCGTCCATAGATGCGGTCACTGCTGTATTGGGCAAGCAGCATATAAATATCTGTCCTACTACTGCAAGGCAGACTACCACTATTTGTGGATGACTCCTTGCCAACTTGAGATGTCCCGTGAGGTACTTGATGTACGTCTGGACGTTAAACAAATCAATCAATTAATCAATCAATCAACTTGTGCATCCGGTATGTCCTGTAGGTGCTTGCACCATTATAATTAAGTTAAGTAGACGCCTAAGTTAACATAGAGTAACGTGTGTAAGAGACTAACATTTAAAGATGCCACTTTTCCTACTTTTGCAGGAATTCCTACTTTTTTGCTGGAATTTCTGTATTGAAATAACCTAATCTCCTATTAAAAACTGTCCTAAATCTTAAGATTTCCTACTTTTTGTAGTCAAGGGAATGGCATCCCTGAACATTAAACTGACAGAGAACAATGAACTTCCGGGTTAGTACACACACGACCCAACTGGGATGATGCAGGGAGATCGGGGCCAGAGCTATGAGCTCTGGACTGAAAACTTGTCCCGGGATAAAATAAAACTTGAATTAAAAGAAAAAAAATGCTCGTGGTTGTAGTAGACCTACGACTACCAGCCCCATCCACTAGGCCTATAGACAGGTCAGCCTTCATCATCCTTCATCTGCTTAACTGACCTCGGTTCCATGCAATCACTGTAGAGGGTAACACAAGATCCTGTATACATGGATGTGCGACTGGCAAGGTTATATTTAGAGCAAGAACCCCCTTGCCATCCCGGCTTGCCATGGGTCTGCTTTTCCCAAGAAATCCCCCTCACAAGGGCTACTTTTCACCAAAACTACCCACACCAAGGGTCTCTTTTCAGAGATTTCAACTAAGCTGTAAAAACAAGGGTCACTTTTCGGAAGTTTCTCAACAACAAAGGTCACTTTTGACTAAAAATCCCTTTCACCAAGGGTCACTGCTCAGATTTTGCTTAAACCCAGACACGAAAATCTCCCCCATTTGCGGTCACTTATCACGTCACCCAGGGAAAGGGTTGCTGGAGAACTAGCCACACGTGTTGAAATAAAATTGAGTGCCCCCCCTCCCCCAGGTAGCAGTACCAGCACACCTTTTATAGGGCACCTAAGTTTCCTGATAAAATGTTGTCGTAATTTTATCGCCTTTTCTAACAAAAAAATACCCAGATCTAAGTTGGCCTAAAGAGGTCCTAGATCTGATATTTTATAGCCCAAATCTCAATATTAGTGGAGATATATGTCGACAAAAAATGTCGCCCATCCTTCAAGCCTGCAGGTGATAATATGGGGAGCCCATAAGCGCCCAGAAATTGGCCATCATGTGACCAGACTTAGGCACCCTATTCCTGCGACCACTTGCAAGAATCCATGGATCAAGGCCACAAAAATCTCGGGTGCCACCAATATTCATATAATTTTGTTAATGCCTCTTTGAACAGTTGTAATCTGAAAAAGTTCTAATCGATAAGGTACATCATGCCTATAATAACATCACTATTTGTAAGGGGGGGGGGTGTCTGCAGATTTTTGACATACTTTTCTGTGGGGTGTTGGGAGAAGTGTGACAAAGTGTGACATGGGGGTGGGGGGGGTGTTGAAAATGGCCAAAAAAGCGTGATATACTTAATGGATCACCCCCAACATTAGGCCACACCAAAAAAAAAAGTTGGTCAATGGATTTCACTTTTCAAAAAATGGTGCGAGCGAGCTAATTTTTTTTTTTTTTCTAAAGAATTTTTTTTTGTCAATGGATTTTGTTGGTGGAAAAGTGGAGCGAGTGACAATTATTTTTTTTTACATAGCATCTGACAAAATTCCTTTAACATAATAATTTGTTGGTTGATCTGGGGGAATTACTGGAAGAAAATTTTGAAAAAAAAAAAAAAATCTTCACGAGCGAAATCCATTGACAAAAAAATTTCCAACTTCTGAAAATAAGGTGCGCGAAATCCATTGACCAACTATTTTTTTTGGTCTGGCCTTACCAACATTTTTTTTTTGGCCGTCCGCTCATGAAAGTTGAGACATGACAAAAATTTGGACTTGTGCCAAGTTGTGGGGCCCTTTATGCCAATGATAGGGGGGTCCCCATGTCGCACATCAAGGACCCCATAGGGGACATTACAATATTTCAAAGGGTTAGACTGAGTTTCGTCTGACGTGAGAGGATCGGGAGGCTTAGTAGGGGTACAAAAGTGGCTAGAGGTGAGTATAGGCTACCCTGGTACTTAATTAGTACCCTGACCCCCCCCCCCCCCCCTCCTTTACGGGTTGAAAATCGGCGCCCCTTACTTTGAGGGGTATCCGGAATACAGGCCCTCCTGACAGTAGGCCCCAGGCCCACAGGCCCACGGAACATAGGCCCCGAGCCCACAGGCCCTCCGGATCTGAGGCCCCCTGCCTTTAGGCCACCCTGACTTCTGTAGGCACAAATCTCACGTCCATATCTTACGTCCAACCCATTATCTCATTCAAATTCCTCACATCCAACACTATCTCTCTATCCCCCTCCTCACGTCCACTGCCCCCTCCTCACGTCCACTACCCCTTCCTCAAGTCCACTGCCCCATCCTCACGTCCACTGCCCCCTCCTCACGTCCACCACCATCTCTTTACGTCCACTACCTGATCCTCACGTCCACTACCTGATCCTCACGTCCACTACCCCCTTCTCACGTCCACTACATGATCCTCACGTCCACTACCCCCTTCTCACGTCCACTACCCCCTCCTCACGTCCAGTACCTGCTCCTCACGTCCACTACTCCCTCCTCACGTCCACTATACCTTCTCCTCACGTCCACCTCCTTATCTGACGTCCACTATACCTTCTCCTCACGTCCACCTCCCCTCTCACGTCCAACTCAATTTATGAACATTTATAAACTTGATAATAACAACAGAATATAGTGTATGTGAGGGAAGGGTTGGACGTGAGAGAGTGGGTTGGACGTGAGGATGGGGCAGTGGACGTGAGGGAAGAGTTGGATGTGAGGGAGGGGGTTGGATGTGAGGGAAGGGGTTGGATGTGAGGGAAGGAGTTGGATGTGAGGGAAGGGTTGGACGTGAGGGGAGGGTTGGACGTGAGGGAGGGGGTTGGATGTGAGGGAGGGGGGTTGGATGTGAGAAGTGGTAGTGGACGTGAGGAAGTGGTAGTGGACGTGAGGAAGTGGTAGTGGACGTGAGGAGGAGGGCAGAATAGTTTGTTAGAGACAGTGAAATGGATGTATGACAGGGGTTGGACGTATGACAGAGTTGTGGACGTATGACAGTGGTTGGATGTATGGCAGGTTGTGGCCTATGGACAGGGGGCCTATGGCCAGGGTGCCAAAAGACCGGGGGCCTAAGATCAGGAGGGCCTGAAGGCAGGGGGCCGGTAATCAGGGTGCCTAAAGGCAGGGTGCCTAAAATCCAAGTGCCTAAAGTCCGTGTACCACTTTGAGGCAAAGTAATGTGCGGGCCTTTTCGCTCAAAACAGGTTAAATTTTTTTGACCCCCTAAGAGGGGTCCAAATTTTTTCACCCCCCTCCCCGGTCAAGGGGTCCAAATTTTTCTTTGACCTCCCACCCCCCCACACCCCCTGCCAATTACCTATCCACCTGGTGTCAAATGTATGCAAATAGTAAAAGGTGGCAAAACTTGAGGGGTTACTGGGTGGACTGCTGTGATTGTCGCTAATAAAGCTACGACCTATGCTATTGGTACCAGGTAGTCACTGCGCATATGCGTGGGCCCGGGCCTTCAAGTTCATGCTAGCGGTCTACCTTGTGATCTCTGCTCTGTGAACGATATCAAACTTTCAAAGGCTGTGGGTTGTCTTTCTACTAAGGTATGTAGGACCAGGCAAATAAAAGAAATTAACTTTGTATGTGTTGGTAGAACCTTGCCTATATTGAGCTTTGATAGAATTCAAGTTAAAACACCAACAGTATCACTTTCCATTTGATTTCAGTGCATAATGACAAGGGGAAGAGGACAAGCAAACCAGCCAACCAAACGTAGAGCAGAACAACAACCGGCCGACCAACTCCAATCTCCATCATCTGAGAACATAGACCCGAACCTGCAAAACCCACAGCTGGACCCAAGTCAACAAGAGGAAACTGAGCTCTGTGCCTGCAAGGAAGAAGTCCCTGACCCTGAAATTGCAATTACTGCCCTCGGTACAATATCCAGCCTAGAAATGCCTGTGAGTACAATTATCGTACAGTCATGTTTAAGCGCCGGGTTTTGAAGAAAACACTGGTCTTTTATAATCACCCCCCTGGTGATTATAAAAGACCAGCGTGTTTTTTTTATGGGAGTCTTGATATTACCGGTACTCTTAAGGACTATAATTGAATCTTGAATAAGTGCCTGTCTGTGTAACCATCCCTCAGAAGTTATAAGCATTGGGTCGCTTATACACAACGGAACAGTACCATATTCAACTTTATTTTTGAGAACCCCTCGCAATAAACCCAAAACCATTTTAGCAGAATAAATACATAGTTTTACAGACTATTATTATTTTAGGTTTAGAAACCCATCCAAATTATTTTAGTTCAGAAAGCCCAACATGTGACTGGACATTCGGTCCTGCTACACTTGTCAATCTGCTGGACGGGTGGCATTTTAGGAGGACATTGCCATTGTCCTGCAAGTTTTCGCAAAGACTGCAGCAGCCAATGAGAGTGCATGATTTTAGTCATGTGACCTGTGACTTGCCAAGAGCGGCCAATTTGGACTCACCTTGGTGTTTTGGAATGTAGTGTTGGGAAAAACCAGAACGCCTCGTCCCAGTCTCACCCAAAACCATTTTAGAAAAAAACAAAAAAAGATTCATGAGCACTTTATTAATATTGTGCTCTGCCCTTTCCAGGTCGTTAAAATGGAGCATAAGGATTGGCAGCTTAAGAAAGATCTTGTGGCGTGCACGTCATACATGCTGAAGGAAGAAATCAACACGGATGTAAGCTTCAGCGTTGGTAAAGAGGGCACTCTCATCAAGGCTCACAAGTTAATTCTAGCCATGCGAAGCCCCGTCTTTGAGAGAATGTTCTTTGGAACGTTCCCTGAGGCACAGAATCCTATTCCTATTCCTGACGTGGAACCAACGGCCTTCAGGAACTTGTTAGCGTAAGTACGAATTATAAATCATCCCTTTAAGTGCAGCATAGTGTGTCATAATACATGAATGCAGCCCTGGTGAGTAGATAACATTTATAAAATGTATCTGAATGAGAGGAAAGCCAGCTCAATTGATGTCAATTGACCACAATACCAGTTACCTTGCCATCCCCCCCTATTTTGGTTTTGTTTTTGCAATTTTATTTTTCTTTGCCTAAGGGGATGTTTAGATCCCATTGACATTGAAACCATCTCCAGTTACCTCACCTTATAACTATTTTTGTGCTTTTATTACATAACATTGTGATGATGTCACAATGGTTGCTATAGAGACCACCAGTTAGTCTTGGTCTGGTGTAACTTTAGATAGTCATTAAGATCACTCATAAAGAAATGACCGCTGAAGCCTGACCCTGAGGCCTGGTACTGACACAGGTTATCATGACTGCCCATCCTCTTGAAGTCTCCCACCCGCTCAGTTTTTGGTGATTCTTCTCCAAACTTGTTTCTTTTGTTCCGCTAGCTAAGTCAACTTACTCTAGGTACATTAAGTGTTTCCATATTTGGTACTAATTCCAAATGCTATAGACACAGGAAATCTCGACCTAAGTACAACAGTCAAACCTCCAGTTGGGGTGATTCTCTATGGTGAATAATTTGCTTTCAGTTACTGAGACTTGGTATTGTCATTAACTAGTTGATAAGATGGACATATTTTAGAATTTACCATAGTGTTAAGGGCCAATTGCAGCAATGTGCTCGCATGACAATCGAAGGGTCCTGTGCTCAAGTCCTGGCATGAATTCACTCAGCTCTCCATCCTTCCTTCCAAGGTCAGTAACATAGGGAACACTAGAAATTCATCTCAATTTGTGCAACTAGGCAGGAGATATACAGTCACCAATAGTCGTTGGTACAGAGTCAGCCATAACCTTAGTGACCACAAGTGACTCCCATAGGCACTGAACTGAGTGAAGTATAATCTTATGGTACTGATGTTATGTAACGTACACCTTCTGAAGGTCAAAGGGAGATTGACACCCACATCTATGTGTACCAGGTCATGATACTGTCTGAAGCCAAATATGGCAGGAGAAATGCTTAGCAACAAAGTATGATAAACAATGGGGGTCTGGCTCGGACTAAAACCCTCAATTAAGAATGCCCGTAGCATGATGCGCTCGTATGATGCCTTAAGTATAGCGCCACTGTACCATGCTGTCTGCATTGGCAGTTTGCTCCTGAAATATATGATTACCCTGAGGTCCCTAAACAATTCTTTTTATTGTTTTTAAAAATATTTCAATTACCCAAAACCTTAGATGCATGCGACCATACATGTATGTCGTTGAATGTATTCAAAAAATATATATAAGTCTCTGCTGGCCTGCTGCTGGCCTTGCTGCCTGCTTGCTTGCTGCTGGCTACCTCCCCTCCCCTGGAGAAGAGTTCCACGGCTGGTGCCGGTGGGAGGCACTAGGTGGCACGGGTATGTACACTAATATGGGAATAACTTCCCCAATGGAAGTTATGCCCGACGTATCACACAAAGCCGCATGCTGAGTCTGATACGCGCCAGATCCAACAAGTGGAGTATGATGTTCAAATATCTAAATAAGTGGAGTTTTGTATTTATTACATGGCCCTACTGTTATAAAATGAAGAAAATCAACAAATGTGAAGCCCATGGAGTATGGCTACACTGTACTCCATGGAGGCATGGAGTATGGAGGTCCCATAGGCTTAGCATGATAAGGCCATACCACAGGCCTCCCACGGATTCCTCTATTCCTTTAAAATTCCTTTAAACTGGGTATGATTCCTTTATTCCTTTAAAACTCCTTTAAGTGGCTTGAAAATTCCTTTATTTCCTTTAAAATGGTCAAATCCCATAATCATATGATAGATATCTTACAATTAGTTCTGTAAGCCTTGTTATGTATGGTGCTAAAATTGACCAGATTGCACCATTTCAAGTCTAAATTTCCAATTTTTTTCTCAAAGCTCTCCCTCCATAAACAAGTTCCATCCCCACTCATAAAGGATAATACAGATCTGGGACTTAATATATATTCTGCCGCAAGGTACCAGAATGGCCCATTTCAAGTCCCCCTGATAAGTGCACACACCCCATTTTGGGCCAATTTTTATTCTACAAACAACCAAAATTATCTCAATTTTTGACCCCAATTAAATTAAAAAGAAGTCCATAATCATTTTTTAAGCGCACTGTGCGCTTATAACGTTGAATACGGTAATGTATATAAACTCCTCAGATTCCATAGATTTATTTCTTTTCAAATTGGTCATTCTTGTGATTTGTCCAGATCCAATGCGATCCACGCTGGGAAAAAACAGATCTCTGCCTAAATAGATGTCGTGCCAAAATCGACCAGATTGCATCATTTCAAGTCTAGAATTTCAGATTTTCTCAAAAAGCTGTCAAGGTTCCAGCCCCAGTAATAGAGGATAATACAGATCTAACGCTTAAATTGTGTACCTAAATCCACCAGATTGCACCATTTCAGGTCTAGAATTTCCAAATCTTCCAAAAGTTTTCCCTCCAAATACAAGATTCCAGCCCCAGATATAAAGAATAATACAAATGTAAGGCTTGAACGCTGTGCCAAAATGCACCAGAATACACCATTCTAAGTCTGAAATTACCAAAGTACTTAAAACTTCACCTCTGAAAACAAGGTTCCAGTCCCAATCATGGAGGATAGATACTGAGCTTTAATATGTTTTGTTCCAAAATGCACCAGAATGCCCTATTTCAAGTCTGGCCTTTCCAAATTTTCCGAACCCCCCGAGTTGTACAGCTGCGGTCCACACTGTTCAGGCGACCATATAATCACCATCTATGTTTAGGTCTTCAAACCATCAAAATGTGTCAAAGCGCACCATATAAGTTGTAGAATTTCAAAATTTCCGTAGGCAGGGTTAAGATTGGATCTCCACAGAGCTTTCCAGTTAGTATTTTTATCACAGCAAAAAATTGTGCAAGCATTGAGGATGTCCATGACTTGCAAAATTCTGCGAAATATTCTATAGATTTTTTGACCCATGTCCTAGTCAGATTCATTGATAAATTAAATTTTTCTACTCTTATATGCCAAATCAAAGTAAATTCCTGCGATAACAATACTGTGATCAATATTACATGCTATAATGTCCGTAAATATTGCATTTCAATTCCTTTTTTTTGACCGAGATTCCTTTAAAATTCCTTTAAACTTCCTTTATATTCGGCGAAAAGATTCCTTTAAAATTCCTTTAAGGCGGTCCGGAGGGTGGCGGGAGGCCTGCATACCACCATGTAATAAAGAACAATACTCTCCAAGTGTCACAGTCGTATAGAAATTTAGCTACTTGGCAATGTTATTTTATAAAACTATACAGGTCAATTGAATGACAGTTTCTTAAAAAACTAGCTCAGGACTCCAATATTTTCATGGTATTTTGAAACGAAGGAGGTGGAGGGGGGAGGGAGGGGGTTATCTGGCAGACTATAACCACCATAATTTCTTTGGTCTACTGCTAAAATGCTAAAATGCTGCCTTCTGTATTTCCTTTTCCAGGTTTGTTTATGCTGACCAAACTGATGTCCTCCTAGAAGATACCTTCACAACCATGTATGTAGCTAAGAAGTACATAATGCCAGACCTAGAGGAAGCAGCGAGGAAAAAACTGACAGACAACCTTGATATAGACAACTTGTGGGAAGCTTACACCTACTGTTTGGAGTGGGAGGACAAAGAGCTTCACTCTGCTTGTGAGACCTATTTCCTGAGCAATGCAAAAACTACTGTGGCCTCATTGAACTCTCAACATTTCTATGAAGTGCCCAAAAGTGTGGTACTGGAGATTGTTAAATTGCACTGTCCCGAAAGAATTTGGGAATATGATGGTGCAGAGTGGGCTTGGCAGGGTGCTAATGATTTGCTGCAGCAGAATAGTGATTGTAAACCTGTACTCTACATTTCTGATATCAACCTTTTCACCGTTTGCAGCAAGTGGGCCTCCAGAAAGTGTCTGCATCAGAACATCATTCCATCTGGGACCAACAAAAGAAAGGTGCTTGGTGACTGTCTTCAGTACATCCAGTTCCCGTTAATGCTGCCCTCAGACATTGCCAACATAGTGTCTCCATCAGGGATCTTGACAAAAGGAGAAATAACAAATCTTTATGCTCACCTCCTCCCTGGCCCTACAAAGGGTCTTGAAGTGAAACCTGGGCATCAATGTCTCCTGCTTTGGCTTGACAATGCCTATCCTGCAAGTCGCCACTTCACTTCTAAAGGTGGTACATGCAAGAGTACGCTTTGTATCAACAGCACTTTCAGATTGCTCCTCTCAAAGATCTGGGTGACCGGTGGCGGAGGAACGATGTACTACATTCCGAAATCACTGAAGGTTTCGGTCCTAGACAAAGCTGCTGGAACAACCTTGGCAAAGCAAGTCAAAGTTACAGATCAAGATCGTTACTTTGATGGCAGGTCTTGCCCCCTTGGATATGTGTCCTTCGAGCCCATGGTTCTAAAGGAGAAGACTCTTTATGTCATAACAGTGGAACATGCACGCTCGAAACAAGATGTTATCAAGCGCGGTCGTGCAGGGCAAAGTGAGGAAACCTGGTTGTCACTGCCTGAAGGCCTCCATTCACCTACAGACCTCGCTGTCTCAGCAATTGCAGCTACCGACTGCTGCATTGCTGCCATTTCAGTTTCATTTGTGTAAACTACACCTACTTTGAGCATCTACCTCACATCGTTGTGTTTCAAGAAAAGAATTCCTGATTGATACCAAGATGGGGTGTGTCTATACACAAGTCAGTAAGGTGGCAATTTTAGTGCACCATGGCTCATCAGCCATCCAGCCATGCATGACACACTACAGCCCCCCCCCCTGTACCTCTATGCATCACCAATATATAACACTTGGTTACCATCCTGGTGCACCTTCGGGAGTGTATCAGGGACTTGCATTCAATCCAGCAATGGAAATTGAACTGGCTGATTTTCAAGTTTTAAATGATCTTTTCTTACAGGTAAAGCTTTGCCCTGTCAACAGTCACTACAGCATATTAAACGTTGTTTCATAAGAATCTATTCATTGTGAATCTTAAAACTTTGTATTCTATTAATGGTATCTTAAGCTAATTTTCTCTGTGTATAAAGTGCCTTTTATTTCATGGTGAATATGATCTATCAAGGTTAAACCTATGGGAGTACCGTATGCGAGTGAAGTGTGAAATAACCCTATTGTCATATTTCACGCTGTGGCCGTATTTCACGCTGCTAGGGGTCGCAATGGGGTTGCCATGGGGTTGCCACGCTACCGAGGGTCACGTGACCTACGCGTAATTCAAAATTACGGACGTAAACAAACACCGTGGAAGTAAAGAAACATCGTGGAAGTAAAGAAACATAGACTACACATCCTTTTTACATCGAAATACCCTGAAATAAGTACAGAGCGTCACTTTAAAAGTGACCTCTCCACTGGTTACTGCACTTGCAGTGCTTGGTCAATATTGCACTAGGCCTACGGCCAGCGTGCAATACTGACCAAGCACTGCTCGTGCAGTAACCACTGACTCGGTCACTTTAGTGTGCAGCTCTGTCTATTTATGCCAGTGTCAATTGAATATGTTGTACCAGGAATTCTAGGGAGTACATGTGCATGGCCCTTTACTCCAGCGGAGTTACTCACCCTAGAGGTCTGTGTCTGTCACATGCTTGACTATGACTTTGTCACTACCATTGTGTTTTTTTGCCTTGAAAATGTTTTGTTCAATTAATTGTTCCTAGTGAATAAACAAGCCTGTGCTACTTTTCAGTTGTGTTCAAGCTAATACCTTGGTTCTAAAATACACCACAAACTTATCGCTTCCATATTTCCAAGTCCAATGTAGTGACAGGAAAGGTTAGTGGTCCTGTAGAATTTGGTATAAATTCCTATGAGGCAAAACTGAAGAGATTTATACCAAATACTACAGCTCCCAAGGATGTTTTCTAAATTATGTCCTGTTCCTCATGGATAAGATATAAAATTATGCAATCTTAATACTAGAAGGTAAACTTGCAGTACTAAGTTTTCATTGAGTCTAGGTGGAATTGAAACATGGTTCATAGACGAAAAGTTATGGTAATGAGACATCAAAACAAGCTAAAGCTTATGTCTTCCCTGTGGCTTAATGGAGAGGCTTCCAGGGAGCTTAATCTTTGACACACAGGTTTGAACCCAAAATATTGTTATGTGCAATAAATATTGTTCAATGTTCTCCATTATTTTATCTTAGACTCGTTAAGGAAGGCCGAGAGACTAGTGAGAAGTTAGCCTGCAGGTTATATATGTAAACCAAACCTCTTGTTCCGATTATACAGATTTCTCAAAGTCTAGGTGTGGGTTATACATGAGTTGTGGGTGACCCAGTACTTTGAATTCATCAGATCAGGCCACCTTAATGAGTCATCCGTTAGTCTATAAGCAGCATAAATTTTCTCGTCTACTGCACAATGCTGTTTGCTTTTTTCTGCAGGTTTGTCTACGCTGACAAAACTGATGTCCTGCTAGAAGATGCCTTCAGCACCATGTATGTAGCTAAGAAGTACATAGTGCCTGACTTGGAGGAAGCAGCCAGGGAACAACTGATTGACAACCTTGGCAAAGATGTCCTGTGGGAAGCCTACACCTTCTGTTTACAATGGGGCGACAAAAAGCTTCACTCTGCCTGTGAGGCATATTTCCTTAGCAATGCAAGATGAAGTCTAATTGAGCTGAAATCAACAAATTTCTCTGCAGTGCCCAGAAGTGTATTACTAGAAATTCTTAAATTACATTGCCCTCAGAACTACTGGAAATACATTGGCACTGAGTGGAAATGGCAGGGTTCTGAAATTACAACAGAAGAATCTGAGTTGCTACGTCAATGGTCAAATAGTGAACGCATTCTCTATGTTTCTGATATTGAAGTGTTTAAAGTCTGCAACAACTGGGCATCTGCTGAATGCTTGCGACAGCAAATCCCACCTTTTGGGACCAACAAAAGGAAGGTGCTTGGTGAGTGTCTTCAGTACATTCAGTTCCCATTAATGCTGCCTTCAGACATCGCCAACATTGTGTCCCCAGCAGAGATCCTGACAAAGGATGAGATAACAAGTCTCTACAGTCATCTTCTGTCTGAACCCAAAGATGCCCTTGAACTTAAAGCAGGAAGTCAAAGCCTGCTTGTAAAACTTACTCATAGAACCCCAAGTGTTCAACACACTTCTAGTGTGGGTGATTGCATAAGTGTACTTGGTATCACAAGTAGGTATAGATTACCTTTCTCTAAGATCTGGGTAACTGGTACTGGAGGACCTACATACAACATGTCTGAGGAAGTGAATCTCTCCATCAAAGCTCTAGACAAGGCTGCTGGAACAACTAGCGTAAAGCAAGTCAAAACCAAACTACAAGATCGCTTCTATGATGACAACTTGGCCCCGCTGGGATGTGTTTCCTTCGAGCCCATGATTCTAGAGGAAAACAACTTCTATATTATTACAGTGGAACCAGAAGGAAGTGACGTTGAGTGTAGTAGGGCAGCCAGAGGTGAGGAAACCACTCTCTCACAATTGGCACATTCAGACACAGACCTCTGTCTCAAAGTATATTACACATCTGGTAACTGCTGCATTGCTGCAGTTTCAGTATTGTTTGTATAAACAAACTAACGTTCCTAGATCATTAAACTCCAACAGTTTATCTCGCGAATCAGTAGCGGGTATGAGATTATTCATGAAAAATGAAAAGCGATGTAGTAGAAGCAAGTACACACAGTTACACAAATGTTTGCAAGAGGAGTAGAGAAAAACGATTCGTCACAGAAAAAGCATGTATTGCCCTACCAATACTGATATACAATATCTTGGATAGTTGTTTTGTATTATTCCCTTGATTCTGTGATTCATCAGGGTAAGGTGTTAATACTTGACATAGAATAATATTTCTGAGCCATGTTAAGTTCTGACAGGATCTTGTACTTTAAAGTTTTATTTGGATCTACCCTTTGCCTCATTCATCCAGCATCATTTATGCTGGTCTGACAGCATAGACATACTTAAGTTTGATTTTATTCACAGATATATCTTGGATAGATACTTTATGGTTTATTTGATTATGTGACTCACTAGGCCTAGGGGCTAGAGTCATTCTTTCTAAGCCTTGTTAAGTTCAGACAAGATCATATTTATTCCCTAGTATTAAAAACTGTTTATGGAACAAAATGATTCGTCCAGCGTTTGCTTTTTATTTTTTTCCCCCTGTGTAGTGGGGACCTTCATGATGGGGGCATGAAGGAGTAGAATAACTTCATCGGGAGCCTTCCATAATACCAATGGGCATACCGGATTCGTAAAAGGCGACAAAACTTGAGGGGTCTCGTGCCTTACTGCTGTGATTAGTCACGTAAGCTGTTTGGCAACCGCTGCCCATATGCGCGGGCCCGGGCCTCCTTGCTGGTGGTCTGGCATGGGATCCCTCCTCAGTGAACCACGTCTGAGAAATCAAAGGCCGTGGTTTGTCTGGCCCTGCCAACTATGGTACTCGCCCAGGTATGTAGGGCCAGGCAAATAAAAGAACACTTGCTATCCTTCGAAAAGAGTAGGGGACGTGCCCCGGTAGCGGTTTTCTCCCTCACCTCATAGATGCGGTCATTCATTTCATAGATTCGATCATCCATAGATGCGGTCACTGCTGTATTGGGCAAGCAGCATATAAATATCTGTCCTACTACTGCAAGGCAGACTACCACTATTTGTGGATGACTCCTTGCCAACTTGAGATGTCCCGTGAGGTACTCGATGTACGTCTGGACGTTAAACAAATCAATCAATCAATCAATCAATCAAGCTTTTTATTTCAGTGTTTGTCTCTTCTCAAACTGAATAAGCTGGACAAATTAGTTGTTCTGATAAAGAAATACTGAATTTGAATTTCAGCAAACATTTTGCATTCAATCATGTGACAGCACTATGGGGTAAATGTGCTGCTTTCATTTCAAGGTTTATTCTCACTAAAATACTTTACAAGAACAATTATATAGAATGTATTGATTATCATGACTTGATACATGACACATGGTGTTGAAATATTTCATGCGTAATGTTGAAGTTAACGACTGGGATATCTGTCTCCTGTACTACTGAATAACTCAGTATCCAGTTGTTCAAGTTCAGTAATGCATGGGAATTCAAAATTTTGAAAAAGAAGAGCGTCTCTTCACATCCTGAACTCCTCCCAGGATGAAAACCTTATTGATTATTTTGTCCTGTGAGTGGTGTCTTCACAAGTAGAATCCGATCTGTAATTATTGAAAAAATATTAAAGATATACATGTACCTATGAACAGATGGTTAGCTAATGCTGATGTTAAGCTAAGTCTTGATAGTGATTTCAAATGTATTTGTGAGTCCTGGGCAGACAGCCCTGATGATGCTTTTCTTTTCTGGGCAGGTAAACGCATATTCCGTAAAGACCGTACAGTACGTACTGGAGGGGGTCTACTGATGTATGTCAGCGACCAATTCAGTCCATATTGCACAGTGAGGCCTGACTTAGAGGTAATGGAACCCTGTATAGAAGTTCAAGCTATTATGGTGGAAAAGCCTACTTACAAGAATTTCATCATATTAAATGTCTATCGACCGCCCAACACAGACACTGACACGTTTTTCAACGGGCTCGGTAATATCATTGGTGGCGTGGACAGGGATAAATATGAATTATGGGTTGTCGGGGATCTGAATGCCAATACCAGAGATAGAAATTGTTACCCTGCCAAATGCCTATTTGATTTATGCAGAGAAAATAGCCTTAAGAGATTGATTGATGACGTCACACGACCAAATGATAATGACTCTGGAGGTACATGCTTAGACCATATATTAACCGATTGTAATATAGTCAGCCACAGTGGAGTATTAAATTGTCTTATAGCTGATCACTATGCAATATATGCATGCCGCAAGAAGGGTAAAGAGGTTAACATTCCCACTACCTTTACAGGTAGATCCTATAAAAGGTATGATTGTGACGATATGAAGGAGTATCTGGTCATGTTAAACTGGGAAGAATTTCATGCTACCTCTAATCCCAATATACAATGGCAGTTCATTTATAATGCCCTCATTGAATATTTGGATATATATTGCCCCATTAGAACAGTTACGGTTAAGAAGTTCTCTGAACCCTGGGTCAGTCCTGAAACTGTAGAGCTAATTAATGACCGACATGACATGATTGCTGAAATGAAAGCTACTAACAATAGAAGTTTAATTAAAAATATTAACCGTATTAAAAACAGAATCCAGCGTCAACTTGATAATGGTCAGAGCACCTACGTTCTAACTATTTTGGAAAGAGCTGAGGGTGACCCTTCCAAATTCTGGAGAGAAATTAATGCCCTTGTAAATCCTATAACCAAAAACCTGACTATCCAATTAGTAGACGAGATTACGGGAATAGTCATCCCCATAGATAAAACTGTGGAGTTTATCAACACTTATTTTGCAAACATTGGTCACGACCTGTTTACCCAGCTTCCTATAGTCCCGGTAGCTCCGGCTGCACTGCCCATTGTTGATGATGACGATGATGTTCTTGACATAAACATGATTATTGATGAGGATGAAGTTCTTGCACTTATCAAGAAAATCAACATTGATAAGTCATGTGGATTACCGGGCATCAACAGTAAGGTATTAAAAGATGCCATGCTTTTTCTACATAAGAAGATGTGTCTGATTTTTAGGAATTCTCTGCAGGAAGGAATCTTTCCAGATGCCTGGTCAAATGGGACTCTTGTCCCTATCCCTAAAAAGGGCAATCTCTCTAATATAAAAAACTGGAGACCTATTACGCTGCTACCCTTGCCAGGGAAGCTCTTAGAAAAGTTAGTGCATAACATACTGTACAAACACCTTGAACATGAAAATATCTTAAGCCCACATCAGTATGGCTTCCGTCAGGGACGTGGGACTAGTGATGCGGTGTTTGAAGTATTAAAGGATTTATATGAGGCAAGAGACGATGGTCTTGTAACCACAGCTTGTTTTATTGACTACTGCAAAGCCTTTGATTGTGTACATCACCCCACCCTGATTAACAAGATTTGCAATTTGAATATTCATGGGAAGCTAAAGAAGTGGCTAATGGAATACCTCGCACACAGATCCCACAGTACTATAGCAAATTCACACAGGTCGGACCGACAAAATGTATCATTTGGCGTCCCGCAAGGATCTATCTTAGGTCCACTGCTCTTTGTCCTCTTCATCAATGACCTGAGTGAATGTATTCAAAATAGTAAGTTTACCATGTATGCTGACGATGTTGTAATATACTCTTCACATACTGACCGGGTTGAAGCCGACAGATTGCTCCAGGAAGATCTTGACAGGGTAAGCGCCTGGTGCCTAGCAAATTATATGACTGTAAATACTACCAAAAGTATGTGTATGTACTTTGGCTCTAGTTCAAAATTATCGGGGTTAGGAGACCCTGCCATTGTTTTAAATGGAGTAAATTTACCGACTTGTAAAAGTTATCCATATCTAGGAGTTGAATTAGATAATAGACTAAGTCTCACGCCTCATATGAACAGGGTCAAAAAGAATTTCGGTAATAAGCTATATAAGTTAAATCATTTGCGCAAGACGTCGTCAAGCAGAATATGCCTATCTGTCTTCAAAGTTATGATCTCACCTTCCATTGACTACTGTTCCTTTTATACGGGAGGGGCGCATCTGGCCGACTTAACCAAATTGCAGCGTATGCAAAATAAAGCCCTCCTTATCTGCCTTAGGACCGGTGTTAGAGAGTTGAGCGTGTTGAACCTACACAAACAATGCAAGGTTGAGACGCTGGACAGAAGAAGGAAGATAGGCCTTCTCTGCATTATGTGGAAAAAGGCCCATAATGGGGAGGCACTTGAGCAGATACGAGTTCGTACTAGGGGTGATTTAAAAATTAGGTTTGCTCAGAGACGCGCTAAAACCAGTTTCTATGAAAAGTCTCCCTACTACCGGGGTGTTAAACTGTGGGATAAATTAAACAAAGAGACCCAGAAACTGAATACCCGGCGTAAATTCAAATCAGCCATTGCAAAGTTGCCACTAGTGAACAGCTGACCATTTTTTAGCTCAGTGCCAAACCTTTATGCCCTAATTGTTTACAGTGTTGCCCTTTTGGGTATCTATATTCAGTTACTACAGTAATACATTGTACTCCTCAGTTATAATTGTGTCAACACCTACACAAAAGGATATAACCATAGAAGCACCGTTGTTTAATCGGGAGAATTGTAAATTATCAACGTGTGCGCTGAAAAAAGTCCTGTACAGGACTAGAAGTGCAATAAAGAAACTGAAACTGAAATGGTTAACCAGGACCTGTTTAGAGATTACATCCCCAAACAGAACTGGCTTTCCAACCAAAATCTTCAATGTAGAATAGTTTAGGCACAAATAATCAATGGTGCCAGTCTCGGTGTAATTTTTAACCTCCATCTAAATAGTTAAAAGTTTAATTGACCACCAAAGACATCTTTGGTAAATATTCAGTTTAAGACAAGTCGAAACCAGATGTGTGCACTTATTAACTGTATCCATTCTTATTAGCGTAAAACTATCTTGATAATCCCTTATAATCTCAACCCCCCACTTTGACAGAGTGTATAAGTCTATACCCATATAACATATAAGATATTTTCACAGGATAAAGACATGAGGCTTGTATGTTTTTATCTTTTTACCACAGAAATATTTGTCTCACTTTTGTATCTAGTCTAGATATAACATTGGCACCATCATCTTGACCTTTCACTGGTAAAACTGCAAATACGTAATAGCTCCCTTGGGTGTGTAGACAAACGTTCCAACCTAAATCTTAGCATAATCTTAATCTATAATCTTAAGGTTGGAGTTAAGGTTAGGCATAGGGTTAAGGTTTTTAAGATTATGGGTTTTTGAGATTATGGTTAGAACATTCGCGCACCCAGGAGAGCGAGCAGTAAAACTTGGTTCAAGTACAGAAAATTCTCACATATAAGTCTAGCTAGCATACAAGCCACATCCATAACTTTAAGACATCATATGTGACAACTTTAGTACTGTAGTATGCATCTAAAAACTTGCATATAAGATGCATCCGCACTGTGCTATCCTTCGAAAAGAAGGGACGTGCCACGGTAGCGGTTTTCTCCCTCACCTAGATGCGGTCATTCATTTCATAGATTCAATCATCCATAGATGCTGTCACTGCTGTATTGGGCAAGCAGCATATAAATATCTGTCCTACTACTGCATGGCAGACTAACACTGTGGCTGACTCCTTGCCAACTTGAGATATGTCCCGTGAGGTACTTGATGTACGTCTGGACGTTAAACAAATCAATCAATCAACCTATAAGCCCCACTGGTGATCTGACTTGCCTACAGGCAGTGGTTTGTACCTGAGAATTTATGGTGATTGAATACAATTTAACGACGGGGGGGGGGGGGGGCGAGTGGTTATATATGAATCTATTGATTTTTTTTACTATTATGGGAAATAATGCTATGATGATGGTGAACAGTGCTGCTTTTTTTATTTTTTTCCAGATTTGTTTACGCTGACAAAGCTGATGTCCTGCTACTAGAATGTCAGTAGGAAGTACATGGTGCAAGATCTAGAGGACTCAGCCAGAAGGTGCCTGATGGATAATCTTGATATAGATAACTTATGGGAAGCTTACACTTATTGTTTGCAATGGGATGACAAAGAGCTGCACTCTGCTTGTGAGACTTATTTCCTGAGCAATGCATTAAGGATCATGGATGCACTGAACCATAATTCTTTCTCTAAAGTGCCTAAAAGTGTAGTCCTGGAAATTCTTAAATTACACTGCCCAGATAGCGGCTGGGGATATAATGCATGGGAATTCAAAATTTTGAAAAAGAAGAGCGTCTCTTCACATCCTGAACTCCTCCCAGGATGAAAACCTTATTGATTATTTTGTCCTGTGAGTGGTGTCTTCACAAGTAGAATCCGATCTGTAATTATTGAAAAAATATTAAAGATATACATGTACCTATGAACAGATGGTTAACCAGGACCTGTTTAGAGATTACATCCCCAAACAGAACTGGCTTTCCAACCAAAATCTTCAATGTAGAATAGTTTAGGCACAAATAATCAATGGTGCCAGTCTCGGTGTAATTTTTAACCTCCATCTAAATAGTTAAAAGTTTAATTGACCACCAAAGACATCTTTGGTAAATATTCAGTTTAAGACAAGTCGAAACCAGATGTGTGCACTTATTAACTGTATCCATTCTTATTAGCGTAAAACTTCCTTGATAATCCCTTATAATCTCAACCCCCCACTTTGACAGAGTGTATAAGTCTATACCCATATAACATATAAGATATTTTCACAGGATAAAGACATGAGGCTTGTATGTTTTTATCTTTTTACCACAGAAATATTTGTCTCACTTTTGTATCTAGTCTAGATATAACATTGGCACCATCATCTTGACCTTTCACTGGTAAAACTGCAAATACGTAATAGCTCCCTTGGGTGTGTAGACAAACGTTCCAACCTAAATCTTAGCATAATCTTAATCTATAATCTTAAGGTTGGAGTTAAGGTTAGGCATAGGGTTAAGGTTTTTAAGATTATGGGTTTTTGAGATTATGGTTAGAACATTCGCGCACCCAGGAGAGCGAGCAGTAAAACTTGGTTCAAGTACAGAAAATTCTCACATATAAGTCTAGCTAGCATACAAGCCACATCCATAACTTTAAGACATCATATGTGACAACTTTAGTACTGTAGTATGCATCTAAAAACTTGCATATAAGATGCATCCGCACTGTGCTATCCTTCGAAAAGAAGGGACGTGCCACGGTAGCGGTTTTCTCCCTCACCTAGATGCGGTCATTCATTTCATAGATTCAATCATCCATAGATGCTGTCACTGCTGTATTGGGCAAGCAGCATATAAATATCTGTCCTACTACTGCATGGCAGACTAACACTGTGGCTGACTCCTTGCCAACTTGAGATATGTCCCGTGAGGTACTTGATGTACGTCTGGACGTTAAACAAATCAATCAATCAACCTATAAGCCCCACTGGTGATCTGACTTGCCTACAGGCAGTGGTTTGTACCTGAGAATTTATGGTGATTGAATACAATTTAACGACGGGGGGGGGGGGGCGAGTGGTTATATATGAATCTATTGATTTTTTTTACTATTATGGGAAATAATGCTATGATGATGGTGAACAGTGCTGCTTTTTTTTATTTTTTTCCAGATTTGTTTACGCTGACAAAGCTGATGTCCTGCTACTAGATACCTTTCCAACCATGTATGTCAGTAGGAAGTACATGGTGCAAGATCTAGAGGACTCAGCCAGAAGGTGCCTGATGGATAATCTTGATATAGATAACTTATGGGAAGCTTACACTTATTGTTTGCAATGGGATGACAAAGAGCTGCACTCTGCTTGTGAGACTTATTTCCTGAGCAATGCATTAAGGATCATGGATGCACTGAACCATAATTCTTTCTCTAAAGTGCCTAAAAGTGTAGTCCTGGAAATTCTTAAATTACACTGCCCAGATAGCGGCTGGGGATATAATGGCACTGAGTGGAAATGGCAGGGTGCTGAAACTGCTACTGAAGTGCCTGAGGTACTGCGTCAGAGGCCTGATGGTAAACGTGTATTCTACATTTCTGATATCAATCTGTTCAAGGTCTGTGAGAAATGGGCATCAGCTGAATGTGTACGACAGAAGATCCCACAATCTGGGACCAACAAAAGGAAGGTGCTCTGTGACTGTCTTCAGTACACTCAGTTCCCGTTAATGCTGCCCGCCGACATTGCCAACATTGTGTCACCATCAGGAATCCTGACAAGGGAAGAGATAGCGAGTCTGTACAGTCATCTTCTACCTGAGCCTAAAGACATTCTTCAGAGTAAACCAGGAAGTCAAAGCCTCCTTCTTCGGGTTAAACATGCGATCCCAGGTGACTACCGCCTTTCTATGAGTGAAGTGTATGCAAGTGTAGTTGGTATGAGAAGCCCTTTCCGATTGCTCCTCTCAAAGATCTGGGTAACTGGCGAAGGAGGACCTGTGTACTACATTCCAAAGCGACTGAATATTTCTGTCAAAGACGAAGACTCTGGAACCACATGGTCAAAACAAGTCGAAACTAAACTACAAGATCGCTACTTTGATGACAAGTTGTACCCCCTCGGATATGTATCCTTCGAGCCCATGATTCTAAAGGAAAAGTGCATCTATACCATAACTGTGGAAGAGGAATCATGTAGAGAAAGTGCTATCAAGTGTAGAAATGCATGTGCAGTTGAGGAAACTCCACTGTCTCAGTTGGCACATTCAGAGACCGATCTCTCTGTTGTAGTACGTGTATCTGCATCTCATGACTGCTGCATTGCAGCTGTTTCAGTATTGTTTGTGTAAACAAAGCTATACATTGTTAAACATGTTACTCCAATGTTGGGCAAGATTGTGCATGAAAACAATTGATTTCATTCTGTTATTATTAATGCTTGCGAAAGCAAATTCATAGTAACTTAGTTTGAAAAATGCACACCAAAAAAAGAGAATTATGTTTCATTGCAGATAATAACCTGCACTATGATAACATTTTACTGCCAAGCATTCTTTTGTTCCATGTCATATGATTTTCTCACATCATAGACCTACTTAAGTATACTTTACATAATTATGTTAGGTTCTTGTTCAGTTGTGATCATGTTTTGTTTCTAGTATAAGTTTTGATTGGAAGCTTCATTTCATATCAACTGTTTGTGAAACAAGATTATCAGTTTCCCTTTTTGCTTTTTATGGCTATTTCAGTGTGTTATGTCTCTTGATGAAAAGTTGTACTTCTCAAACTGAATAAGTTATACAAATGTGTTAAGAATTGAACATTAATTTTGATAAAGAATTACTAAATTGAGATTTTGGACAACATTGTGCATTTGAAATTAACAGCGCAATGCATTAAATGTGCTGGTTATTTTCATGTCAAGGTTTGTTCCAGGAGGACCCGGACTGCACACCCTTACGCACATAAGCTCCTTGGGTAGTGTACCTTTTGACTTACTCCTCATGTGTACAGTACACACAACGCCCGCCTAGAAATGCCTTATTGAACATACGTCCTTTTGCAAGAAAAAAATTATACAAAGGCTAGCCGGACACCTTCTCTGAGTATAATATTCAGGATTTGGCAGCAAAATACAATCAAGCTAATGACTGGAAGGTCCATGTTCTGTATTTTTTTGATGTACTTGTCTGTGACGCTGAATACTTACAACTTATACCACACCTGGGTGGAAAGACAAAGGAAAACGGCCTCTCTGTATTTTATGTACAAAGCAATCAATGCTGGTGACAGAGTGGTGAGGCATAAGTTAGCTAAACCACTCCAGACCCCTGTACTAAGGATAATGGCTTAGTCACGGCTGAGCACACTCGTCTGCGACTTGTGATCAGCCTAGACTGTCGCCATTATCCTATGTACAGCGGTCTAGTAGTGGTTTAACTACTACTTAAAATGTGCCTAATTTGTTGGAAAAAGTTTTCTTTCTTTCATTAAAAAATGACTTCAAATTTAAAATGGGTTTTGGCATTTATCAGACTGAACTCCTGGCACAAGAAATTTGATGATGTAGACATGTTTGATGCACCATGGTTGATATATTCAGTGCACAGTGCGCATAAAATCAAATATTTATTACATGCATCTAGCCATTTAAACGTTTCATTCAGCACCTGAAGCCCTTTTTTTCTGGGGGAGTATCTGTTAAGTATTATGTTTAATATGGCATATGAATGTATCTAGGGTAAATATTTGTGTTTTGTCGAGCTTGTTTATACCCGTAAAATATAGACTATTTCTCACAGGATAAAACTTTACATTTCATGAAGCTTATGTGTTTGTGTCATTGTTACCAGCAGATATATTTGCTGAGCTATGTATCTAGTATAGAAATAACATTAGTGATCATCCTCCTGACCGTTAGAAATTTAGCTACTTCGCAATGTCACTTTATGAATGTCAAATCCCCACCTAGGAGAGTTATACTGGACGTGCCTATCACAAGTCTATATACTCATGGTTATTCTGACAATTCTCTATTATTATTTTTGACTCATGCTATGAATTTAGTTACTTAATGACTATGATGGTAGCCACCTTAAGAAGTTTGAACTGTCCGCTAATAACCACCATGATTCATTTGGTCTGCTGCGCAACACTACTTTCTTTTATTTTCATGTCTTTTCAGATTTATTTATTCCGACAAAGTTAATATCCTACCAAATTATACCTTTGCAACACTGTATGTTGCCAGAAAGTATTCAGTACCAGACCTGGAAGAGGCAACCAGAACATACCTGATTGACAACCTTAACAAAGAAGTCCTGTGGGAGGCTTACACTTACTGTACGCTGTGGGGTGACAAAGATCTTCACTCTGCCTGTGAGACATATTTCCTGAGTAATGCAAAAAGGATTGTGGATGCACTGAACTGGAATTCTTTCTCCCAAGTGCCTAAAAGTGTAGCACTTGAAGTTTTTAAGTTACACTGCCCTGGCCACCACTGGGAATACATTGGCAAGGAGTGGAAATGGCAGGGTGTTGAAAATACAACAGAAGTGTCTGAGGTACTCCGTCAGAGGCCTGATGGTACACGTGTACTCTGCATTTCTGATGCCCAACTTTTCAAGGTCTGCGACACATGGGCATCTGCTGAGTGCCTTAGACAGAAAATCAAACTATCGGGGACCAACAAAAGGAAGGTGCTCAGTGACTGTCTTCAGTACATCCAGTTCCCGTTAATGCTGCCCTCAGACATTGCCAACATTGTGTCCCCCTCAGAGATCCTGACAAAGGAAGAGATAACAAGTCTCTACAGTCATCTTTGTTCTGACCCCAAAGATGCCCTTGTACTTAAACCAGGAAATCAAAGCCTCCTTCTGAAGGTTAAACATAAACTCACAGGTGATTCCCGCCCATCTCAAAGTGATATGTATGGAGGTTTTCTTGGTATAACAAGTTCTTTCAGATTGCTCCTATCAAAAATCTGGGTAATTTGTGAAGAAGGACCTTTGTTCCGCATGCCACAGCAACTAAAGGTCTCTGTTATTGACACAGATGCCGGAACCACGTGGTCAAAAGAGGTCAAAACCAAACTACAAGATCGCTACTTTGATGACAAGTTATGCCCCCTTGGATATCTGTCCTTCGAGCCCGTGGTTCTAAAGGAAGAGTGTTGTTATATTATAACAGTGGACGAGGAATCCTATGAAGAAAGAGCCATCAAGTGTAAAATTATAGGTAACAAAACACCACTGTCCCGTTTGGCCCATTCAGAGATAGACCTCTCCATTGTAGTACATATTCCTAAATCTCAAGACTGCTACATTGCTGCACTCTCAGTATCCTTTGTGTAATCAAAACTACACTTGGTTAGAGACTCTAAACATTCAACTCTAATGATGTGCTTCATGAGAGAATGTGTATGTTTATTGTATCTATTATTGCATAGACAAGTTAAAATAGTTACTACATGATCTCATAAGTGTATATAATTTTTGAGTATGAAGAGAGAAAACATATTGACAGATATATAAAAAGAACAGTAGTCTGGCATGACAAAGAAATATAGCTTTGTTAAATTCAGAAATTCTAAGGCAGGTGAAGTGGCTTTAATATCATGAACCTATAATACTTAAGTTTGTATCTTATTCACAGAAATGTCTTGAATAGATACTTGGCATTATTCCTTTAATTCTGCAATACACTATGCCTGGGGGCTAACCATAAACAATACATACATGTTTTTTTCTTGGTATTGTCACGTTCTGACAAGACCATATTTTGTCCTACAGAGTGTAAGTTGAAGCAATATTTTGTGTCAATCATTTCTGTATCTACAGTACCTAAATGTGTATCCTATTCACAGACCATAATTATATTTGTAAGTTTGAAGCAATATTTTGTGTCAATCATTTGTGTATCCAAGTATCCCAGTTTCCTCTTTTTTGTTTTGCATTTCAGCGTAAGATTTGTCATTCTCAAACTGTATAGATATTTCAAGATCTAGTTATTTCATTTTAAAATACTGAATCGAAATCTCAATTAACATTGTCTATTCATACATGCGACAGCAAAACATAGTAAATGTGCCGATTATCTTTTATTTTAATTCAGGTATCTTTAGGAAGACCACTTTAAGGCCACTCAAAAAAAAAAATTGTTTCTCATCACCAAGCAATGAAAAATATGATGAGGGCGTTTTTTATTTCATATATATTTTTTTTTTACTCGGGCGTTTTACATAGGGAAATTTGGACATTTCGCGATCAATTTTCACATTTTTAGTAATTTGGAGTTTATTGATCAGCAAAAGTTGTAACTATGCAAGTTACACCTAGCTGATTGCATTGCTGACAGCATAAGCTTTGATTTGATACCAAATTTGCCAATATTTTGGCAATTTTAGCATATTTTTCATCAAAAATGTAAAAAAAAAAGAAAAAAAAAAAAGTTTTCCCCAAATCATGATTCTTATGATGCCTGCTCAACAATGCATTAATTAAATTTAAGGTCAATAGACCTATCCTTGAGTCATTTAGAAGCAGTCCGCTGTACAGAGGAATGCTCCTATGGAATTTGTTAGACGCCAAGACGCAACATGCTGACACATTAGCTTCAGTCAAGAGTCAGTTATGATTGGTGTATGTGATTTTTATCTGTTCATCTGTGATCCTAGATTCCGGTGTGTGAATTGTTGTTCAAAGTTCATATCCATGGTACTGTAACTATACATTCCTATCTACTACTCCTGGAAACCACTTTTTCGTATCGCTGTACTCTATGTGAGAGACCATTTTTGTCACTTCGTCTAATCATGTCAACTCTTCTGCATGTTGGTGATGGTGTTATTTTCAACTGTGATATATGACTATTACGAAGAGCATCGTTTTTGCAATGAATTATGGTCAATAAACTTTGCAAAACTCAAAAAACTCAAAACTTGATAAGTAGTATTTGTATATCTCATGCATTCGAGTAGTATTGGAATGAACAAGGTAAACCTACTATTATAAATGTATTATGGCATCATACCATTTGATAAATAAGACAACCTACCCAGATATATATCACCTTAGTGCTTAGGATCTGTAAGGCAAATTCATTCAAAGCTCTGCATTATAAAATGACTGGGATATCTGAGTACCGAATGATTGTAAGCAATTAAGTACTTAAAGCCGTCTGAAGTTGTTTAAGGTGTGTAATGCCTGGGCAGTTACAAAATGACTGGGAATCTGCCTGATAAAAAGAAGAGCATTTCATTGACAGCCAGAACACCTTCCAGACTCAAATTCTACTATAAGAATGTTAAACTCATGGTTAAACCCCTGATGATTATCTTAACCTGTGAGTGAGTGGTGTGTTCACAAGTGAGATTTGAATTGAAGGTACATTTTATTTGCAGCCATGAATATAAAATATAGTCAGTGACATAAGTGTAACTACTTACCGAGGCAGCTACATGACTCAACCATCATTAAAGACAGCTTAAACATTTTCAAGGATATCAATATGGAAATGTATTAATATTGAGGCAATGACATCATGGTTCAGCCGTCAATGTCCAGACCAAGTGCCGCTGATATCCAGACAGTGCTGTGAACTTAGTGTCTGTGTTGTCCTCGCAGTCTGTATAGCTCATGTGTGTATGGTCTGCTGCCGCTGGCGACTGGGTTTCAATATAACTGCTATTGGAAAACACTTGGTCACACAAAGAGTTAATACCACCCTACCATTTATATAAAGTGCCAATGTGATCATATCTTTCTGTTGAGCACTGAAGTATGGGTACACTAAGAATGCCCAGTTAAAGTACAGGTCCATCTAAATAGAATGTTGATGTTGATATCAGTTTTACAAACTGTATGCTACAACATGTATTCATCAGCATAACATTGATTCTTATGAAATTATAAATAAATAGTGATGAGTAAATACCCTTGTGTTACTTAGTGACATATGCCGTTGTAATAGAGCCCTATCAGATTATTAGAGGGCCGCTCGTTAACATGGTCTGAGAGGCCTGGACATCAGTGTAGTTTGTACCTGTCAAATTTAGTTCAGTTTCTTATTGATCATTTTGACTATATCAATTATACTTATGATTGTCATAGGAAAGTATGTCTTAAGGGTACCCTCTCTGCCCCCACCCCTCCACCCCCGTTTTTTTTTTTTCCAGTTATATAAGATATTGAAGTATGTCGAATTTATATCAAATTAGCTACTTTATGACAATGATAGCGGGTAGCCTTTTTAAGAATGGTTATCTGTTTACTTTCACTACTGCGCAGCACTACTTTCAAATTTTATGTCTTTTCAGGTTTATATATGCTGACAAAGTTGATGTCCTGCTAGATGATAGCTTCACAACACTGTATGTGGCTAAGAAGTACATAATGCCTGACTTGGGGGAAGTGGCCAGAAAGCACCTGATAGACAACCTTAGCAATGATGTCCTGTGGGAAGCTTACACCTACTGTTTACAATGGGGTGACGAAGAGCTTCACTCTGCCTGTGAGGCATATTTCTTGACCAATGCAGTAAGAATTGTGGATGCACTGAACCATAACTCTTTCTCTAATGTGCCGAGAAATGTAGTACTTGAAGTTCTTAAGTTGCACTGCCCCGGGAACAGCTGGGAATACATAGGCACTGAGTGGAAATGGCAGGGAGGTGAAAATACAACAGAAGTGTCTGAGGTGCTCCGTCAGAGGCCTAATGGTAAAGGTGTACTTTACATTTCTGATGTCAGCCTTCTGAAGGTGTGCGACAAATGGGCTTCGGCTGAATGCATTAGACAGAAAATAGAACAATTAGGGACCAACAAAAGGAAGGTGCTTGGTGACTGTCTTCAGTACATTCAGTTCCCGTTAATGCTGCCCTCAGACATTGCCAACATTGTGTCTCCATCAGGGATCCTGACAAAGGAAGAGATAACAAGTCTCTACAGTCATCTTCTCTCAGACCCCAAAGATACCATTGAGCTTAAACTAGGAAGTCAAAGCCTGCTTGTTAGACTTGATAAACCTGTAGCCGACCACTCTACCTCTGGCAGCAACAAAGTTTTACTTAGTGTATTTGCTCTCCGCAGCACTTTCAGATTGCTTCTCTCAAAGATTTGGTTGAGTGGATCCAAGTACTACGTCCCCAAATTAGTGAGGGTCTCTGTCATGGACCGGTCTTCTGAAAGCACATGGTCAAAGCGAGTCAAAACCAAACTACAAGATCGCTACTTCGATGATGAATTGTGCCCTCTTGGATATGTGACCTTGGAGCCCATGATTCTTAAGGAAAATTGTCTTTATTTCATATCAGTGGAACAGGAATCCCATGAAGAAGGTGTAAAGTACAGACAGACAGGCATAGGAGAGGAAAACCGGCTGTCACATTTGGCACATTCAGATGAAGACCTCTCCTTCACTAATGTTCACACCCCTTCTGACTTTGCTGCAATTTCTGTGTCATTTGTGTAAACAAACCAGATGTTAAATTCCATTCTTCTTTCGTGAGAGAAAATGTTGCATGAGACCTTTCAATATGTGAGTCACGTGGTACAGGTAAGTGCACACAAGTCATGAAAAGTGTGTACCAAAACTAGAGAATTGTGTTCCATCCAAGAATAGCTCTTAACTGTTTTGATACTTTGCTACCGAATGACCTATATATACATGTAACATACTATGTATGGTGTTCTGACACCATTGACCTACTTTAAGTTCTTGCATGATCATATATTTGCCCTAGTGTAAGTTTGAAATTATATTTTATGCCAACTGTTTATGGAACAAAATCCCAAGTTCCATTTTGTTTTTCATTCAAGAGTGTGTTGTCAACTTGTTATTGACTCAGGGTAAACTGAGTAATACTAAACGACTGAACCATGTTTTAAGACGTTTTTGTTACATGGGAGAAGTGCTCTCATTTAATGTCCATGGCCCACAGCCATTAAATAAGACCATGGAGAGACAGGCAAGATCGGGGGACAAATGTTTCCTTCGAAAAGAAATCTGAAATGTCTTTCCTTCACCCTGAAATTGGGCTGCGATCTTCAGGTACTGATTTCTCTCTTTTCCATAAACTCTTAAGTATACTTAAATTGCTACCCTCTCAATGAAAGGCACATAGGGTTCAGTGTTAAAGCAAAGATAGAAATCACTACTTTTGCCAAAATCCCCCATATTTCTCTCTTCACACACAGAAATGCCATCCTGTATAGTGGAAATACCCTCAAACACACAATAAATAACCATCTAACATGTTTAAATTAAATTTAAACTAAAGTTACCAGAACAGAGCAACACAAGAAAAATATTTTAGTGCCTCTTGCGACCGTCCTCCAAACGGTGGCGCCACTGCATCCTGGTATTTCAGGTAGTCGGGGGCTGAACCCCTATTTCCTTATCAGGTTAACCCCCTCCCCTCACACCTAGAACAAAGGTGCTGATAAGAAATCCACCCATGATGCACTGCTCTGGAGTCGGGGGCCTAACCACAATAAATTGCTCTGAGCCTAATGCACTAGTCCCGTGTAGTTCCTGTTCCAGCCGTGATGCACACGGTGTCGCCACTGGTACTTCTTGTACTGCACTAGATCTTAATGTGTGCAGAGCAAAATTGTACCACCCAAATCTTCGCCGTTTATAGTCCGATCGACTGACTTTTTGATAGGGACAGAATGCGGTACACGCCCGCAGCCTGCAACTGTCGCCCACATCCACCTGCACACCCACACCCACCTGCTCTCCCACACCCTCCTGCTCACCCACACCCACCTGCTGGCCTGATATGGAATAACATAGATGTATGACACATGACTTGAGGGTACTTTTTAACAAGGAATTCATTTCTGATACCAGAATTGACCAATGAATGATTATAAGGGAACAGTATATCTAAGTACATGTTAAGCTACAAATCCAGCTTACCCTGAGTCAGTGAGGTTCTCGTACTGGCCTTCAACGTGACTGGGTTTTAAACCTACTACATTTTGAAAACACATGGTCACACAAAAGAGTAAAACCCAGTGATTTATCTAATGTGCTGATGTGATACTATCGGTCTCAGTATTTTCTCTGTCTATTGAGTGCCCAGTTAAAGTGTGGTTTTATTTGAGAATGTGAGTTTGTGTTGGCTACCGAGTCTGTTTTACAAACTAAATATGACATGTTCATCAGCCTTATGTTGATGAGATTTTAAATAAATAATTTGGTTAAATACCCTTCTGTGACTTAGTGTGTGTGACTTATGTTGTTGCATAGCAGGTCGATTGGAGGGCCATTAATCCATATGGTATGATATGGCTAAACTACAGTCTAGCCCCTAAAAATACAATTTTGGACCTCTGAAATTAATCTCAGCTTTTTTAATATCAGTTTACTTTCCTTGTTGGTTCCGCATGCAAATATAGACGTCATTACTGCGGTGCTTGTGGACATTATATAACCTGCATATTTTGTAATTAATTAGCTTATCTAGCGAACACTTAAAAGGTTTCCATGTACTACAGGTTTTTGTGATACAATATTTTTGGGCATTCCTAATTACCACCAGTCTTAATATAAATAGACTGTCGGCTCATCTGCTCATAGGCATGATTTAACATTATTTACAAGGGTGTGGTGACTAATTATTTTATTCCACTTCATTCCCAAAAGTATATTTGTCCTCTTCAGTTACCATGTAGCATTCTGTTTCTCACTTCAGGTATGTGTACTCTGACAATGTGGACATGCTGCTAGAAGACTCCCTTGTGACTGTATACGTGGCAAAGAAGTACATGGTAACCGGTTTGGAAGAAATTGCTCGAAACTATCTGACCGGCAACCTCAGCATAGACAACTTGTGGGAGGTTTACACCTACAGTTTGCAATGGGAGGACAAGGAACTTCTCTCAGTCTGTGAGAAATATATCTTAGGCAATGCGGAAAGGGTTCTGGCTTTGCTGAATTCAGAGTATTTCCTGGAGGTGCCCACTAGTATTGTGTTAGAGACCATAAAGCTTCACTGCCCTGAGAAGATGTGGGGATACAATGGCACTGAGTGGAAATTGAAAAGAGCTAATGTTTCAACTGAAGAATCAGATTTGCCGCAACACATACTTTATACCTCGGACATTGAATTATTCAAGGCCAGCAACAAATGGGCATCTGCTGAATGTCTGCGACAGAAGATCCCACAATCTGGGACCAACAAAAGGAAGGTGCTCGGTGACTGTCTTCAGTACATTCAGTTCCCGTTAATGCTGCCCTCAGACATCGCCAACATTGTGTCTCCGTCAGGGATCTTAACAAGAGGAGAAATTACCAGTCTCTTCATGCACCTCCTACCTAGCCCCCAAAATGTCCCAGTATTCAAACCCGGGACACAACGCCTCGTGCTGTGTATCGAAGGCTCTCCACCGACAGATCACTTCAGTTCTACTGGTGGTAGCTGCGAGAGTAAGCTTCATATCAGAAGTACTTTCAGATTGCTCCTCTCCAAGATCTGGGTGACTGGTGCAGGAGGCCCTATGTACCACATTCCCAAGACGATTCAGATCTCTCTCATCGACAAAGCTGCCGGAACTGTACTGTTAAAGCTGCTCCAAACCAAGGTTAATGATCGTGACTTTGACGACAACTTGAGGCCCCTCGGCCATGCGTCCTTTGAGCCGATGGTTCTTCAGGAAAAGTGCACGTACATCATTGCTGTGAAGCACTCATGTCAGCAGGATAAAGCTATCGAGTGTGGAAGTCCGGACGAAAGTAAAGAAATCCCTCTCTCACATTTGGCACATTCAGAGGACGATCTCTCGGTTTCAGCAGTTGCCCCTAGCAAAAATTGTATCGCTGCAATTTCAGTATCGTTTGTGTAATCAAACGTCATTATGTTTCACTGTGTATCATGATTGACAAGTCAAAAATTTGAGAACTGGTCGATGTTATTCAAAATTGGTCTGTTGTAATTGTCGGCCCAGATCTACTTAAATAGTATTTATATGCAAGCCATCTGGTTTTAGGAATTTATTAAGATTGAATCAAACAAATGTAATGGATAATCTGCACATTGTTTACAATTCAAAAATGTTACTGACACATCTGGTTTGATACTTCTTAAGGAGACATGTTATGATGCTTGTCATCATCATACTAAATGTATTCATAATCTATTTATGATATTTCTTTTGTGACCAAACGGAGGTAATCCTATAATTCAACAAACATATTGAGACAGTGTGTTGATTTTTTTACAAAATGAGAGTTGGGATTGCAATCGATTTCTTGTTATGATAGTAGGCCCAGAACTCCTTGGTGGAGTTTGGTGCAACAGGTATCCTGAATTAATAATCATTAAGATTAAGTTGATTATTAATAGAAAAGGAATATCTGTACAGTTTCCCAATTCAAAATGCTTAGTGCAACTTAATGAGATATGTTATGTTATGGTACTTGTCATACCAATGTTGTATTCACAACCCATTGATAATGTTTACAATATCCTAAAACGTTTATTGTTCGTTCTGCAAAGATACCCACATTTTTGGAATACTTATGACAAAAATTAGTCACATATTTCTCCCAGTTAACCGTTTCTGAAATAAAATATCATTTTCCTGACTGGAATTTATTGAGTTAAGCCTTAAATACTTTTTATTCACATACGATTTTTCACAATAAGCTTCCTCGGATCATTAAACTTCATTTGATTTTGAAATTTAAGTTGCCTGTCCGATTTATTGGCTCTATGCATTGGTGGGGTTCAATTAGAAAATAAGCTCTTAAAAAAGGTGCAGACCTGTAGAACCTTATTGTTCCATGTCAAAAAGAAGATTTGTAAATTCATACCTCATGGGTATTGCTTGTTCCAGTGAATTTATATAATATTATTACACTGTTCATACTCCTGATGTAATACAGACCTAAAAGAGCTGGAAATATCATTAGAAAAATATAGAATACGCCATGCCAGATTTTCATTTTCATTACATTTGCCAATCTGAGACAGATCGCGAGGTACCATGTTGTTGTTAGAACGCCAACTTTACAGCCATCAACAATTTGCTGCATAGTTGTGGCCAAGCTTAAAGCTTGACCGTCATAGTTGAAGTGAGGCCAAAAGCTCTTTTGGATATACATGTAGTTCAGTTTTCATTCACAAGAGGGCTCTTAAGGGCTGGGAGCTCAGCTCTTACAGGCACAAGATAGGGTGAATATGTTGTAGCTGGACAATGCTCATGGTCCCCTGTCCAAACACTGCTGCCCTCTGGTGGAATTGTTATTTTAGTCCATGTATGGAAAATGCAGAACATATTCCCTGACGGCCCAGCTTTAAATACAAACAGCTAGTTCAATCGTCGGTACAAGTCGGCTAAAACCCATAGTGCATGCTTATACTACTAGGGGGAGACACCTCAACCGGACATTCACCACACTTAAGCTGTTCAATGTCCACAACGTTAACTTTGTGACGGCAGATGCTGACCATGCATGGTTGTTATATTTCTGCCATATACTGATCAGTGTCCGCAATGAAAGAAAATTTTGAGATGTCATTTTGCAGGTCCGGTAAACGGAGGAAAACCCTCCCCAGAGCTGTTATTTACACCAGTGTCAATTTTCACAACGCAGGTAGGTGTGAAAACACTGCAGGGCTAGAATTAGCAACGGTTTTTCTTGTAGCAGAAACACTGCAGGGCTAAAATTAGCAACGGTTTTCTTATAACCCATTTGCTGAATTTTCTATCAATTTGCTGTTAAATGTATATATCCCATAAGATAGATTAGTGTATGCTCTTGAATCATACATGGGGAATAGTGAATCAGACAGGTGATTACCATGAAATCACATATAAATAAGCTTTTTCAATAGACTTTCCCTCTGTGCTCCTCCATTTCACCCAGTAGGCAGTGAGCCCTGCAGTGCTTTCACACCTACCTGCGTTGTGAAAATTGACACTGGTGTAAATAATGGCTCTGGGGAGGGTTTTCCTCCATTTCCCGGACCTGTTTTGGGGATGTTGCTTAAATTCTAGTTGACTTATGCAGCTCTATTCTTACAATGCACTATTGGCTCGGTGTTTTTATGTGGAGGAGGGATCTTCTTTGAATAAAACCCCCTTTTAAATTACTGGGTAGTGCAGTGCGAAATGGGGTCTATCAAATACCACATAATGCAGTTTAAAAGTGTGAAAGAAGTGTTTGAAGGTTGGGGCCATTCTCATTATGGCCAAGATGGTAGAATTAAGGGTGTCTGTACAAGAACCTTTGTCTCGGCGCAAGTAGAGTTATTAAAGATTCAGTCCCAGGCCCATATAAAAGTTTGCAAAGTGTCATGAAAATGCCATTAGTTGACGCTCAACCCTCGCCTTTCCCAACACCTTGGCCCCAACACCTTTTCTTCATTGGCAGTTAATCTGTATTAATAACCTTATCGGGTCGCTGCTTGAGGGCCTTCAGTTGTTTAAATAAGGTTAGGCCTCAAACAGGCCTGGCAAATCCTACCTTTATTCCCTTGAAGGGGAAAAATAGAACGAGGGCTTTTTCCCCCTTGATTCTGGGCCAACATACATGTAATATTAGGTTCAATCAGGAAATTCAATTTGCTAATATCTAACCATTATTTGCGGATAATGGTTATTTCATAGACAGGTAGACAATACAGTACGCTAGGCATATGTGGATGAGCTTTAATATCAGTTTTATATTCCGTGATTTATAAGGATTTATAAGCAAAATCTGACCGAAATAAGGTACATTTCCCCTCCCCCCCTCACCCCTCTCTCACCACCCCACTGGGAGAATCCCCCTTGGTGGCAAAATCTCCCTTGGACTTGCAGACCAGTGGCGGCCCAGTGGCGGCCCAGTGGCGGCCCGGCGGCGGCCCTTATCTCTTATCTCTGCAGAGATAAGGGCTGAGCGTCCACATAGGGGCTATCCTAAGTGAGGGGAGATCTTCCCATGCTGGTTAAAATACCCAGGAAGGGTTTTCTACCTGTATAGGGGAAATGCCGGGATTTTCCTAGCCTGTCAAACAGAAGTAGCTTTCCTATTTATTGGTCAGAATCTCTATTAAAGGTGTATGAAAAGAAGAAGAGACATCGGCAAAACTAGCAGTTATAACCCTTTAAAGGTCGCTCAATGTTTTTTTTAATGATTTATAAATGCAGCCATGGAAAATTACCTGCCAGTGCATAATTATGCTCAATCTATGAAGTCGATACACACCGAAAAGGGCTGCATAGCGTTGACAAGTTACATTGCATCATGTGACTGTATCCCAATCATTTGACAACATATAATTAGACCTGAGTCTTAAAGTTAAACAGAAAGAAAGTTACCTTTGTTCTCGTCCCTTTCTGTGTTTAGGTGGTCTATTGTTCTATATCTTTTACATTTGAACTATTCTGAGTGACAATTTTGCTGGAAAGTTGGATTTTACCTTGACTATATAGACCTGCACTGGGCTAAAATTCTCCCAAAACTCATTTTATTGGCCCACTAAATCCACACCCATCCTGTTGTGGCCCCTATTTGGCTTGGGGCGGAAAGATTACCCGAAGCAAAGTGCTGTTCTTCACCTTACGCCTGAGGCTAGCGATAATCCACACTTGAATATCCATTATGGATGTTCCGGCTACTGACCTGTAGACAGGTGCAGGCTTCCCATGTTGACATGGCAAGCAGGTGTCAACAAATCAGCCCTTTTAGCACCTCCTTTTTCCTGTGCTTATCCTTTATTCATGATGGCCTTTGTAACCCACCCCATGTATCTGTATTACTTTGGGGATGGCCTTCCTCTCATGGTTCCTGCTTTTTCAGAAAGTCTCTCCCTCCAATGTCTCCTCATCTCTATAGCCCTGACATTGCCTGGAATAATTCCCTTTCTTGCCTAGTACATGTATTCTTTTAATCTTGGTAGTCATTATTTACTGCATTTACGTTTATTAGTGCATTATCTCGAGATGCCCTATGCTGTAATGGCTGTGAAATGTGAATGGAAGAAAAGCTTTACTTTTCAGCTTGATGATTATGACACATCGCTCTTCAAAGTTTCATAGTTAACAAAATAGCAATTTTATTTAACTTTCCTGTGCCGGTTTTGTGTACTTCATGGACACTTTTTGATGGTTTTATATGGGTAAATTGTGATACAAAGCTTTAGACAAACTACATTTTGGGAAACCTTCAGATGAAATGTTGTGGACATAGGCCTACATGAAGGATATCCGCTGCTGTTTTATAATCTTCGATGTAAAGTTTCCTCGTACAATAGAACGCATACTCCATTTGATAGGATAATGTCTCAATTTATTATGTTGGTATTAGACTATTCGGATCACCGCTAACCTATAATCTCCAAAAGACATAGCTTTCATCAATAGGAATGTCATAATATGTGCATTGGGTATGTCGGGGGAGGCGGGATTGGTAAATCTATATGGCTCGATGGGACAGACTCACGCGGCAGCGTCAACAAAATAACTGTCCAATCTTAAAAGGCCACTCTTAAAAACGTTAGTATCTTAAAGTCAATGGACCATCGTTAACAAAACATTATTTAAGATAAAATTCTCCCACCCTGGAATTCTCGCACCCGGAATTCTCCCCCCTGCCCTCATCAGTTTGATATTTTTGTCCAAGTTTCCACGTCAGTGGAGTATTTGCCTTTAGTATTATTTAATACTATTTCATTTCATCCTATATATAGAAGGGAGGAGAATACCGGAGGGGGAGAATTCCGGAGGGGGAGAATTCCGGAGGGGAAGAATTCCGGAGGGGAAGAATTCCGGGGGGAGATCGCAATATCTATTTATCTTGGTGAATACATTCTTAAATCAATGTTATTATCTTAAAATACATATTCTAGCATTTTTAAGATTAGACAATTTTAAGAAAGTTTTAAGACTAGACAGATTATTTTGCTGACGCTCCTGGGTAAGTCTGTCCACTTGTGCATCTATATGGGGTTTATTATGAATTAAAAGAAAAAACACAGGGTGATTTAAGTTTCTACTGTCTCCTATTACATTTTCTTTGATAGATAAGAATCAAAGCATATAGACAAACGGATGTAGTATTCAGTGACCATAGTATATTTTAGGCTTACACACACAAGATAACAACAAGTCACTGGGACATCTTTTATTGAGATATGAGAGAACAAAAATTACAATACACAACAATGTATACATACTCGTGTATTTGAATAAACATCCTTACATCATCTCGGTACAAATGGTACCTTTAACCCCTTAAGGACCGCATAGTGCTTTAATGTGCCATAACCTATGCCCCTTGTCGTCACGATAATTATATGACTGCATGCATCCCTATAGTGAGCAATTCGCCGGCGCTGCATTTTTGTCACGCCGACCAAACGGGATACATGCACTCCCAAAATGTCAGCATGATGCATACATGTAGGGCTGGTGAGTACCTTGTCATGTATGCATTCATGCATCATGACGATTTAAAAAAAGTGTGCGTTGACGCACTATGCTCTCATAATAATACCTAAAGGTCCTGCTGTATACACTGGTGTCGTCGATTATATACAAAAAATCAATGCAGCTTATAATACTGTAATATCACTGTATGAGATCCACAGGAATTTTAGTTTCCCACTGGAGTAATAATATACATGTTATCATGATGCATCAGTGTACATAGTGCTAGCCGGTGCTCCATTCCTGCATCATGCCAACCCAGTTGATACAATCCCAACGCGTTGGCATGATGGACCAATGACCAGAGGTGGCAAGTTAGTTAATTTTTAGCACTGCATTTGTACATCACCACACAAAATGATCATGAAACCTTGCGGCATAATGCTGCCCTTATAGTGTTTCAGTATAAATACTAAATACAACGTACAAATTGTTAAACCCATGAAATCTCCTATAGTTTATCGAAAACAATCGCACCCAAGGCAGTCATATTGGTCTCACATTGTCTTACATCAATCTTTCAAACAACCTCCGCTGGATCCCTGCATCTCAAATTTTCCATTAGCCAATTTGTAGTTCCTATCGGTCGGTAGACCCACTACAGCCAAAAACGGCTGATGGTTGCCTACTGTTAGTAGGTCCATCGGTAGAGACAAGGAAAAATCAGCAGCTTGTTGAGTAAGTCTACTATTGGCGGACCCGTCGGCCGATCGGTCTGTCGATGGCTCCCAGGTGCAGGTTATTTTGTGTGTGTATCAGTCGGTAGGCCGTCCAAATTGGCTAATGGAAAAAGGGCCTTGGTCTCTTGGTCGCAATAGATGCTTTGGGTTATGTATGTAGGGTGTCATAGTCCTACCAGAGGACGTTTTCTGAGCACATACAGGTTACACTGGTTAACATAACACATCAACGTTTGAAGCAACTTATTGTAAAATCAATGTCACACCTACTATCAGGTTAAATGAGATTCTCTGTCCATTAATAATTTAACATTTTCAATCTGCGGCAATGATTGTGTAATGACAGCGCATTCCTGCTATGCCACAAGCAGTGAGATAGAAATAACTTACATTTTCCCAAGTTTTAGATATCAGTAAATTCTTAACTACTAAAATGTGAATTTTGGTCATGAAAAACATGTATTTTCCTTTTTTTTTTAGTGGCCTAACGTTCATTTTGATACCTTATATGCCTGTAACTCACCAGTGCTGTACTGGTGCATCGCTGCATCAATCATGCTGACCTTAAATTGGAGAGTTCATCAATCCTATACCATCATAATAAGGTACTATGTGTTGCTCGCAATAAATGACTACGCTGCCCTAAAAGGGCTACATAGAATAGGTATTTACAGCAATGGTATTTACACATTGAACACACATGGATAAATAACATCCAACAATAATATCACCTTTTTGCATCACCTGCCAGATAGTGTTGAAGATGAGTGTTTTTTTTCTCTTAAGAATATTAAAGGAGGTTTCCACACACCTACATTGTGATTACATAGACATGACAAATAACAAGCGGCACACAATCCCTCTATGTTACACTTGTCCCACGTGTCATTCTGGGCAAGCAGAACTATGGCATTGAACTTGAATTTTAGCAACCGGAAAGGTCATAGTGATTGTTAACAGAGCCTTCCCTTGAAAGGGTCCTGGAACGAGACTCGGGAACAAGAGTATATTCAATGTTTAAATTGGGATCATTAGAACAGAATACCAGTACTAAAACTAAACCCTTTTAGGGACGAGATGTTCCTTAATATATATATTGGCTTACCGCGTGGAAGGGGTTAAAGCGACACCTGTCGTCTATATGATGGACCAACCCAGTAGACTAGGCAGCCCCGGTCTGTTATGGTGCATCATGCTGACCCTTTGTGAGTGTATGCATGAACCCGATAAGGTTGGCATGATGCATGAATGCAGCACTGGTAGGCATTAACATAACAGCAAAGAACATAATGCATTAATGCACCATGCGGTAAAGGTTTAATGCCACTCAAAAAAAAAGAGTTGTTTCTCATCACTGCGCGCATCATAGAAATCAGGTTTTGACGAAATTTTAATTTTTTTCCTAATTTTTTAAAATGAAAAACATGATAAGAATTGGACAAGTATTGACATATTTGGTATCAAATTAAAGCTAACATTGCCAGTAATGCGATGGGATAGAAATAATTTACATTTTCTCACTTAAGAATTCAATGAATCCCTAAGTACCAAAACATGAACTTCAGCCACGGAAAACCTATATTATCCTATACAAGATGAAAAAAAACCTCCCTCGTCATATTTTTCAGACCTTGGTGATGAGAAACATTTTTTTGAGTGGCCTAAGGTAGAGGCTATTGTAGTCGAGTTGTTTAGTTGCATACTTAAGTTCATTACACTCAGCTGGGATATGGAAAGAGATTCAACATTTGAGACACGATTCATCTATGACAAGATATTGTTAGTTCAATGTTTATAGGTGATGGGAAATTGTGTCAAAATGGATGACATGCTCTACATTCATAACACGGGTAGTTCTTTGCAAATAAGGCACACGTTTATAGTAGTGTCAAAACCTATATTGGGACAAATAGGGGATCCGCTGGAGATTTTATTCTTGATTTTGATGTCATACAATTGGACACATGTCTACGCTACATGTAGATACGTTTGAACATTGCTTAAATCCAAAAGTTTAGTCGGTCTAACATGTGGTGCGTTACTTTTGTCACAGAATTTGTTGTAAATGTGCTATTTATGACAGCTTTCAAATATCTCCGTATGGAGATGTTTGAAGTATCTACAAAGTTTATCCCCATTTTATATCAAGGAAGGTTGAAGTTCAGAATCAAGGCTCATGTTATTTTATGAGAACTGACAGAGATGATTATCTTCTGAAAAATGTGTACACTTATTGGTGATAGAAACTCTCTGGGAACTTCCATAATAGTTTACACTGGAACTGTTGGACAACTATGAGGTGATTTTCGAGGTATCTATTTACTTTACTTTTTTACACCAGTAATACCAACCTTTTCATCATATATATGTACACTTCTTGTTTCATTAGCACCATGTGAAAATGTCGTTTAATATACATCTGCAACAGTTAGATTATTTTCATATTTATTATGATTGTGACCCTTATATACAACTACAGTTAGACCATAAATAGTAATTTACTTGGTATAATTATGTAACCGATGAGTTATAATGCATCTGTGACTGAAGGCATGATAGACGAAGTAACATTGCGAACAGTGGTCCCCCATTTTATACAAAGGATATTTTACTGGAAATCTAGTCTCCGTCTTATAGCTCACTTATAATACCAAATTTCAGGTTCTTTGAGTTGGAGAATTCAGAGGATACAACTTTTCTTTTCTGATAATAATATTATATTTACAAGCATACATGTTTTCATTGTACTATACAAAGTTTGACTAGCTTAACTAAACCTTGTACTACAGTGGCTAGCAAAATAAGCAGTATTCCTGAGATCTGTCAAATATCTAACCTCTGGCCATTACATCTTAATGTCAATTTAAACTTCAGCGGTATTCAAGTTTTTCATGACCAACCCGGTGCTGGTAGTCATGGTAACTGAGTCGTAACAAATGCGGCTACTCCGGAATCCTGCCGTCCGCACTGGTTTCCTCATGCACATACAGCAAATCAGCTCCTTCACAGTCTGCCGAAAGTGGACATTGATCGCACAGTAAAGAACAAAGTTGAAGGCAAAGTTAGCTGCCTGCAGGGCATTAACAATGGCTACTGCTAGATTGTGTGTGTGAGTAAGAGAGGCATCAGCGATGACAACCTTCTGCAGGAAATTAATAATTTCAGCTGGCGACACTAAGAGTATGTACATGATAACGATGATGATAAGCGTCAGTGTTATCCGATGTGTCCCTTCGTTGTGGGGATGTCCACTCGTCTGGTACTGTCTCCGCATAGCTGTGGACTGACGGAGGGCCCGCACCAGGTGAGCATTGCAGTAGGCAAGAACAAGAAGCGGTCCAACAATCCCAATGCTAAAGTACACCCAGAGATATACCGTTCCAAAAACAGGATCCGTTTGGAGAAATCCCTTTGATGTGAAGTACACACTGCCTCCTTCTTGGCACTCCATGTTGTCAACGTTCTGTCGCCAGAATCGGGGCAGATTGAAGAGAATGCAGAACACAAATACAACCAAAATGGAGCATTTAGCGAAGGTCATTCCGATTATTTCGCGAGCTCGTAGTGGATGGCATATAGCAAGGTAGCGGCTGGTTGCCATCGCAACGGTCAGCCAGGTGCTAGCCATGATGAACATGCTGATGAGTCCCTCACCGTATACCTTATAGTAGAGGTCAAAGTGGGGCGAGTCATACAGAAACCGCTTCCACTCCACCCAGGCATTCGGCAGCAGTGCCACACAGAAGAACATGTCCGATAGCGCCAGAGCGATAAGCCCAGTATGAGCTGACCGCTCCATCCGGTCCATTGTCTTCTGAAGTCCTTTACGAGTGAGCACAACCAAATTGAGTATATTCCCCAACAGGCCAAAAATGCAAATTGGGACAATGACCTTCGAGTATATAAGAGACTCGAGCCATTCATACATCTCACGAACATCGTGATCTTTGTCTTCAAATTTGTATGAAATCTCAAACGAGGTGTTGCTATGGTAATCCAATGCAATGCCTGCATGACTGGATGAATAGTTGCTGTTGCGCGGAGGTTCCCCATAGCTATAGGTGATGTTGGGATCTGTCATTACAGGTGTGCAATCCATCCTGCCCGGTTACTGCGTCACCCTTCAGGTAACTAGATTTTAATGATTGTAATGATATCTTCTAGACCAGAGGAATATGATCTTTTAATTTGTAGTTCCTCTCTATAGATAGTTTAAATGATATATCACATCAAAACTACTCTACTTTTTTCAACTCTTATCCCATTGAAAAAGAACTCGGATGTCACTAAATCCAGCAGATAAACTTCCAGGTGTAGCCATTCTTAAACATTGGTGTGAATGCTCCCAAACATGACACAGTGTCTTAGATACAATCTCCAGACTGAGAGAATGGTTTGATCTTCGCTTGCCTGGATTGATGCGCTAGCTGTAATGGGAGATCTGTGAGGGCGGCCCTGGTAATGTAACTCCTGTCGGAGAAGACGGATTGTCAGGGATTGATCAGGATTGCCGGATGACAGGATGAGATATGGATTGGTGAATAGTTCAAGTGAGCTAGGGAAGGGCAAGACCTCAGTGGCAGATACCAAAGCTCCTGTTCTCCCTCAGATTTATCTTTGGCCACACTAAGTTTGAAATATGTAAAGTCTCCTTTTTCGTTTCCATATCCAAGAATCACTGCTAATATATATATAGAGAGAACTATTCTTCAAATATTCACAGATCAAAAATATCTGTAATTTGTATGGTAAATCCTGTAATTGTAGTCATATCCGCCTTGTTAATACTTATAATTCAAAGTAATATTTTCATTAGTATCCTAGTGTTTCACTAATATTTACTTACTCTGTCTAGCAAATGATGCTTATCTTGACATTATGCAGAGCAGAAGAATCAATGTGGCTCGGTGATGAATCTATGAGCAGTATTTTCCCGGCTATCCGATTGCCATCGAAAATTGCAGCTATCCCAGGATGCAAATCGGACATGCGCATAGGCAGCCCGGAAGTGGTATTTCCGCTGTTTCTGCCATCAGCCAGTGCCACGGATATTTGCCCGGCTACATGCACAAGAGTTTGGCAACCTATGGCGAGAACAGATGAGAGTAGCAAGCCTCATTCTGGTAACTGGGTCGAGGTGACCTAAATATCTGTCTGGTGTTGGGCCCTCTATGAGGGTAGGATGTTGGCTTTCAACATAGACTCAGCAGAGATTCTCCTCTCTTTGTTTGTGCAACTGGTCGGGCAGGAGGAGATGCCAAAGACGATTTTTAGCTTCTGAATTCAAGATGTCTTCTCAGTACTGCTGGTCCTGTCAACCTTCCGTTACCTAAAAGAGAAAAGACAAAAGGGCCAGATTTAGAAAACACAGAAAGGAAAAGTCTGAGAATATCCCTATTGTTGGTGGATGGGTATCTGGATGGCGGGGGTCGCATTTCCCCTGTCAATTTTAAGAAATACCCATGTCATATGGTTGATTTCAGAAAAATGACCATGTCGCCCTGTCGATTTTAGGAACTGCCCATGCCCCATGTCACTATCCTTTCTATCCCTCCTGTCTCATGTCACTGAGCCCAAAAATGCCAATGTCCCAGTGTCGAATCTACTCCCATCTAGATGCTAGCATGGGACAAAAGTGGCGGACAAAACAGTAAATATAAAATTCATAAAATATATCACAACAATGAATATAAAATAAATCACAACCTAAAACAGTTTATTACGTACTTTTAAATATCAAAAGATGATGCAGACCTGTTTTAGATAAATACATTACGTCATCATTCTTTTCTATCGTTAACATGCGTGTACCAACCCTTTTCTATCTACTGCACATGCAGTGAAAACTTGAGAGAAAACGCTTTTGCTAGATTCAGGCATGTCGCAAAGTGGCTCTCTTTGGACAGAGGATTAAGGATTAGGTGGCCTTCATTTCTCTCTTTTTCTCTCTCTGTCTCTCTCCCTCTCCCTCTCCCTCCCTCTCTTTGACTCTCTGTCTCTCTGCCTCTCACTTGATGTTCAATTTTTGAAAAAAAAAGTCTGGCATGACCCTCCATAATGTTTTGGTAAAACGCCTGTGATCACGTCGTCCGAGTCAAGAAGGCTGAACCCCCTCCCTGTCTCTGTGTTACATGCGATCATTCAACCAAGCTGGCCCCAACCCAAGTAGCAACCCTAAATGGGCCCCAGTTGGGCCCCGGTTGGGCTGGAAACTGGGCCCCAGTTGGGCTGCCCGACTGGGGCCCGACGAGAACGGGCACTGGGCAAATGTCTGGGCCCAAGCGGGCTAGCCCAAACTGGGCCCCGGCTGGGCCCCGGACGGGCCCCACTTTCATATTTTAGGTTTATAACTTACATAATAGGGCAATCTGATAATTGATTTTAATTAATATATTGCCTTATATCTTAATGACTGGGCTTGGGATGGGCACAGGTTGGGCTGGCCCAAGTTAATATCCAGCTTGGATATCCCTGCAGGAAGCCTTCCAAGTCAAACAATTTCTACATGGAAGATAGAAAATGTATTCATCAAGTTCAAGTCAGCAAAGATAAGACTTGTGCAAGTGGCTATTTCATATAAGCCATCAAATCTTTAGCCAATACCTTCAGGATATGTGGGTCCATGTCTTATAGTTAATTTTGAACCTCAGGATAGGGGTCTTCAGGTGAATACTTCATTGTCTACCTTAATTTACACAATAAATTAGAAGCTTCCATATATCATCAAACTGCATTAAAATATCTTCATTCTTATACATGTATTAACTACATGACCCATTTTGGCTTCATTGTATTTATGAAGAAGTTATTTGGAATTGGAGGAATTCTCTCTACATGGTATACAAAGGCCATCTAGTGTCAAAGCTTAGAACCACATGGCCATCTAGTGTCAATGCTCCGAACTACTTGCTGAGAAGCCCACATCAAGCCCAAAGAAAGCCCAACTATGATTTTCCAGCAAAATCACCATTATACAATATCTAATCAATTTCTTTTTTAAAAGAGAGTTTGATTCTTACTGAAAGGGGCTTCCATAAAGCATTTGTGAAAACTAAAATTAGCCCAGTATAAGCCCACCTAAAACCCAATCATACATTTCCTACACAAAGTGACTATAACATTTTCATACTTGGATTTTTTAAAATAGAGAGCATGATTCAAGATACCAGGGATATTTACAGAGTATGTTTTAAAAATCACTTAACCCAACTGGGGCCCTACTGAAGCCCATGGATTTGCCCAGCCCAAAACACAGCCCAGTCCAGCCCAAGGTTGCCCAAGGTTAACCCAACTGGGCGCCAGTTGGGCATGTTACCTGGGAACTCGTCCTCGAACACGTCCGAGTAACATTGCTGGTAATTGAAGGGCCATGAATACCTCCCTTCCCCCGTATATTGGGGGGGGGGGGGGTCCTTCCCCGGTACCCATCCATATTGATAGCATAGCAGCACCAAGCTGATATAAAGGATACAGTACAGGTTTACACTTCCACAATATAAACTGGCATGATAAACACTATTCAATATCAGTCTCTTTCCCTTCTCTTTTACCATAAAAATGAAAGTAAGTCACCAAGAAAAGGTAACAATACTTTGTTTGTCGGACAGAAAGCTCTAGACCATCTGCTGAAGTAACTGGACACCTGTTTTTGTTGGCTTACATGTAATGGAAATACCTGACAGGAAGGTTTTATGTCCATGTAATGAGGGCTTTCACTGTCAAGGTCAGTGTATCAAAAGTAAAGAATCAGGGCACTTGGTGCAGTATAGGGTGAATCGTGCAACCTAACCAGTGTCTACCAGTCACACTGCAAGCTTGGCTGGTGGGCAAGTACTTTAATTACTTTGTGATGATCTTTAAAAAGGCTTGCACTTCTGAAAAAAAACATGTACTCACTAACTGTCTTCAGGTGTGTGTGAAACAGGTGTTCCTCCCGCTTGGGCTCAAACATTTACATGGTGCTATACTCCCAGACACAACAAGCGTATTTTTCGCTGGAATACAGGCAATTCTGTGAGTGTCTACAATGTGGCTGAACTATACCTGGAAGTGGAGGTTATCCAGGCCCAGTGCATTGTAGGTACTTAGGGCCAAGTGCCCTCAGCCTAGGGATTGTGAAGCAGTATGGAGGATATTTACATCAGCACTGCATCTGATATGTAACACACACTATACTTCATGTATTATAACTATTTGGGGCAAGGCGAGGAACACAATGTTCATTGCTAAGATTTCCTTATCATGCTGTTCAGCCCTGACTGACTGATTCAGAGCCTGGACAAGCGTGGCTAGTGCAAACCGGACTACCACATAATTGATAGGGTCTCAAAAAACAACATTCTCACAGAAGTGCAGGGGATTGAGTGGTTCTGGAATAAATTAATGCACCCTTCTGGTCTTTAATAAGCATTCTTGTTATAAGCAGATTTGTCCCTTTTAAATTGATAAGCAGCAAGGCACCTGTACATACAGGTCAATACAGTATCTACTTTTCAATGTATCTTCTCTATTGACAAATACTCTATTGTCTACAACCAAACTGACCACTAGAAACAGAACTGGTTGTTTCATCTCATTGTTGAAAGCTCTGAAAAGCTTCCACATCATATAGACACAGATCTCCTAGTTGTAGGCAGCACATTCATTCATATTCATGTCAGCTAAATGCGCAGTCTAAACATTTTAAATTTAGAACAGACAAACGCCCTATCTATATATTTTGGGATAAGAACAGACAGAAAAGAGATCAGAAGAAGGCCACGGAATCTCTCATCCCATCAAGCTCCTTAAATGATTAAGGGCAGCAAAGAGTATCATACCGACCCTAGGATTGATACTCTCCTGAAGGGTCATTATGTTCCATCAATGCAATGCTCTTGATTGGCCAGTGCTTCATGAAAACTAGTCCCCTGAGACATCATGCTGCCTTTAACAAAGGACAAACTCCTCCCTCCCACTAGCCAGTGGCGGATCCAGGATTGTCTAGAGGGGGGGGGGGCAAACCTGGCCAACTTGGAGTGACTGTCTTTTTCCGTGAGCGAAGCGCAGCGGCCATATTAGGGAGCTTTTTCTCCCTAGACAATTTTGATGGTCTGGATGTGAAATGGTGCATTCTCATGCATTTTAGGATGCAAGATTTTAAGACTCAGCCCCCTTCCCCCTTCAGGTCATGTTACATAATATTGTCTCCATCTCTCTTCCTTTCCCCCCTTTTCTTCTCTTTTTTTTCTCTTCTTCCAATTTCCCCCCCTTTTTTCCCTTTTTTTTTTTTTTTGGGGGGGGGGGGGGCACCCCCTGGATCCGCCAATGCCTAGCAATACGGAGGACAAGGGTAAAATGCGTAGCATTCCACCATAACTATATATAACTGCGCCAGAGCACCGGATTGTTATAGGCTTCTTGAAGTTATAAATGGCTGAGTCATTGTACAGATCAGCTTTTAAGGTCTCTTCTTATGCTCTTCCATGACATGATCACGTGTCCAACCACTGTCACTGGATGATATATTGAAGCCATAGCAAAACAGGTGGGGCGGAAATGAGGACAGCAATCACCATAGACTGACTCTCATTCTGCTTTATGGGTAAGATTGAGGGCCTAGCACTTGGTTCTAGGCATACATGATTAGATACTGTTTGCTATAAGCTACGCACGTTTTTAAATCATTATAACATAATGTCATAAGTCCAAACGCACTAAAAGAAAGTTTTATATCTTAAACTCAATTCAAATTATATTTACCAAAGAAGTTCTAAAGACCGTTTTAACAGTGTAAAAGCCTAACATCAAAGAACACGGTCAAAGGAAGCACTGACCATGGTTGCCACCATTCCAGTCAAAAAAGACGATGATGATTCAAGAATACATCAATACATCAACTTTTGCCTAGCTTGTTGTGGCCACCCATTTGGATTTCCTTGGGTGAGCATAAGCTGAAAAAATGTTGACGCTGATTTTATGACTATGGTCAATGTATAATCCAATCTGATGTTACATACCAAATATCCTGAATTACTATGAAAATGTCAGTGGCAACACAGAGAGAAGAAACAGCGTGAAAACAGCGTGAAAAGGGTCTAGGTTGCCTCCAAAATGATTCCTTCTCTAGGGGGGCCCAGGTCTTTACGTGACTCCCTTAGGTGGGCCGGAGAGCTATGCGACTCCCCTAGGTGACTCCCTTTGGTCATCCAGGGGGTCACCTACAGAGGTGGGTCCATTTGGAGGCAACCTGGACTCCCTTTTGACGCGCTTTTTTCTCTCTATGAATGCATACAAGGATCTATCAACAAGATCGATAGGTCCACTAAAGGAAGTAAATACACAGAGAGAAGTAGAATCACTGTAACGCTCAAATGGGAGTCCAGGCCTGATCTCTGAGGTAACTCTCCCCAGGACTCTAAAGTGACTCCCTAATATTAGTGGGACTCCAAAAAAACTCTATAGAGACTCCTGTTCTAAGAGAGTCATAGCTAATTGACTCCCTACCTCGCAATGACTCCTGTCTTACAGAGTCATGAACTGGAGGACTCCATATGGGGGAGTCTCAACTCCATAGGTAGTCATATGTAGCCGACTCCCTATTGACTCCCTAAACTATCCTGACTCTCAAACTTAATCTCACCAGTTCTGATACTATTTCGTTATGTGAAAGACCAAACTAAGGTACAGTAGAAGCATAGACACCTTTTCTGTGGGTAAATCTTCATGTTAAAGCATTTTCACTGTTTCATCTATGCATGGCTTATAAGCTTGATGGCTGAGATCAAGTAAATAACTTCTATCCCACCATTCAAATTGATGTAAATGATCAAACCAAGGAGAAGGGAGCTGTTAAGGTCTCCTTGCATCACCCATTTTGAATCCCTATAATAATAGTGTCAAACCGATTTCACTCCCGTTTTTTATGGTGTCGTCCCATTTTGACTCCTGTTAGACTCTATGCAAAGGGAGTCAGTACACTTAGACTCCCTATTGCTAGGGAGTCACTTTAGAGTCGTAGGGAGAGTTACATTAGTGCTCGGGCCGCACTCCCATTTGAGCGTTACAGTGATTCTACTTCTTCTCTTTGTGTATTTACTGACCTTCTTAGGATGACACAGTCTATCATAACATGTGCTTGGCGAGGGAGTCTCTACAACCTTCATGTGTGTGTGTATAGTGTATACATATTGATTGGTCTATCACATGTGACGGGTGACAAGACCAGCCCATTATACACAACTACCGGTACAGGGGCTCACACACACACTTATTATAACAAACAAAGGGGAGCGAACTTGTTCCTGCAACCATTGTCAGCTAGAAAAAAAAATCTCATGTGATATTCCTAGGTCAGTACCAGTATGGCCCCACACACCAAAACATCAATATCTATCCTTATACACAATGTGGAATAAAATTGTGGGATCATTTTGGCTAGTGTTGTAACACAGTGTTGAAAAAAGTAAGTGTAAGTGTAACTCCTGCCCTTGACTTGTCACGGAGGTGTCGGGAACCTCTGGGTTTATAGTGGAAGAAGAAGGCACATGGAGCTTGGGTGCTGATTTCTCTCCGGGCCCTTCAGCTTTCAGGGGGTGAACCTCATAGGAACAAGTACCATGGGGCTATACTGATTTCAATTCTTTTAGTCTCTATCAATTAATAAAGTAATCTAAACATCTATGTGACTGGGAAATGTGGCCATTACTTAGACCCGAAATATGACTGGGCCCAATCCCAACAAGGGATCCCGTTCCACAAATTAAGATCATTTTCAGAGTGAGCTTTGTCATGTTAACTAGGTTCTATTAAGTACCAGTTAAATGACATTAACTGTGTTCTGTGTGCCACTGTGTGGACACTGCTAGGTTGAGGGTCATTACTGGTAACACAGTAGAGGTAAGATTCATACTGCTGCCCATCTAAATGCCTCCCAGAGGTCCCAAAGTGTCATGGAAATGTCATTAGCCTGCTGGTAACACCTCCATCTCGGCACTCCCCAACACCCTGTCCTACCTGTTCTCCACTCCAACAGATAGAGAAAGGAGATAGACAGAGTCATGCTATGAGAATCAGAGGAAACACTCCTCAACACCAGCATAGTACTTAAATGTAATATTTCCTTTCGTCATCATGATGCATGGATGCAGGCTCAGTAACTCGGTACTGCATGCACTCATTTGTTATGCTGACCCTACAAAGGGGTGTTGCACTCTGGTGAGGCTAAAGGGTAGCTATAAGACGTGCCCACCTTAGTGAGTCATGTGACTCCCAAAGCTTCACACTGATTGGTCAATGAGTTCCACTGGTTTTCATGTGTTTTTAGATAGATGTTCTAGGGGCAGGTACCCGTCTTCGCTACGCTCCGTGCTAGCCCCCTACCTTTAACATAATACACCAATCCAGGACCGCTGAGTTTACACATTGGAACTGTATTCATCAATGGATTGATTATAAAGTGCCACCAACCATCTCCCTATGGTCAGGAGAAGTTATAAGTAAAGGTCTTTATGGTGCTTTAATGTGCTATGCCCTTTGTTGTCATATTGCAATAAGGCTACCAGCCCTGATGAGTAACTCGCATATTGTATTATTACACCCCTGTTGAGTTGACACACTCTTAAAGTGTCAGCATCTTACACTAATGCAATTCTGTTAGTTACTTGGCAGTGCAGCATTCAGTCCATAATGAGGACACAATCCTATCGCTTTTATGCCATCCTTTAAGGGTTAAACTACCCTTATTACTCCTTTTTATATGTTCTTTATCATTTCATAACTCGCCCCCAGTATCAGGAAGCTTTTAACACCAAGAAAAGACAGCACCAAAAGGTGAGTGATTGCCTTATTTATATAATGAAGCACATAAGGAAAGGACATTAAGTAAAACTAATGTACGTTTCTGCATGCTACTCATTGTTTTAACTGGCAGCTGACCGGACTAATTCATTATTCTAATAAAAAACAGAACAACATTATGGCCTGATTGTGATTTTCTTCATTGCTTATTTTAACCACTCCCAGTCTCTATGCCTTTCTGTCTCTTTCTAACTGTCTCTGTCATCCCTCTGTCTCAGTCTCCCCGCTAGTGTACCCGTCTCTCTTTCATATTTTCCCACAAATCTATCACTCTCCAGCTGTGTCACTGTCTAATTTTCCTTCTGTTTCACTGCCTATCTTACTGTTTCACTTGTGTTTCTGCTAGACTCTGTTCCTTTTAACCTCAATTTCACAATGCCCACTTAGACTCCATGTAGTCAGATGTTTGGTTGCCATTCACTGTCTTTCCCCTCTTACATTTCCGACATTACACATTCCGTAACTCTAGAAGTAAAAGTAAAGTCCCTCCTCTTTCATGACGCATTCTTTATCTGTCAACAGCCTGTCTAAAGCATGACTACCCTCAAGTTCTTCAGATGAATTCAATATGACTTGGGATGTAGATAAAATGCTTTCAATACATGATGATTCTTTTTGTTTCTGATGTACTCTCCATTGAAATTGAACTGACTTGACGTCTGTATCAATTTATTTGTTTTGCATCCTTAACAAATGTATCGGATCACTCTGTCACTTTGCATTAAGTGTCTATTATCTTAAGCTTTTGAAGGGGAAGGTATCCGCTCAAGCATCGCGTTTAGACTCCTGTATCCCTCAGGTGCTGTTGTCTTTGATCCCTTAATTAGTTTTTCACATGTCATCCTTTCCTGCTTCCCTCTCCCCCCACCTTCCTTGAAAATAGTATGGGCCTACATTTCCATAATATTGTTGACCACATTGTCGATCTCACATAGTTTTTCTTGTCATTAATCCCCATTTCTCTCTTTCCTTCCTTCCCTGTATGTATCTTCCACACAGCTATATTATTTCCTTTCCCCTGGCACCTCCCTCACTCCATATCCAACTTCTTCATGGTCTGCATCACGGTCTGCATGTCAATATTCTCAATTGTCCTTCACACATCATTCCATCCACTCACACAGTGATTCATCTTATATGAGAGCAGGCCCGCAGGGTCAAAGCTGATACCTTTTGAGTCCCAGGCACCAGGAGGCTAGTGCTTGCCAAATACCGATCCACTTCCTCCAGCTGCTATTTTGACATCAATGAACGGGGTCTGTGTCCAGTAGCGATTTGGTGATGGGGAAAAGGCTGTGCTTGCTCACAAGAGTGAAAGGTGGGTAGGGCCCTCTGGATGATATTCACGACTATTGGAGCACCGGATGTCTGGATTACCGGGTATTTACACATATTACCTAGGCCCTAAATCAATTACTATCTACAGGTTATGAGAAGAAATATCTTGAGCTGGGGAAACAATTATTAAAATCATTGCCTAGACGTTGAGTGACATTTGACAACTGGTGGGACACCTTGCAATGACTGAAATAAAGATAGTACCCGGTTAAAAATACACACTTCAAATATGCTGCATAGACAAGTGCCCATGATGTTGGTGAATATTCATAAGCATTATTATTCATGAATTGGACACTTTGTCAGCTATTCATAGTCCCTAGCTCCTTAGGACTGCACACTCTATCAAAGTATGATGTACTTGGGGGTGTCACTAGTCTCTACAACCTGGAGGTGTACACTGTATATTGATTGGCCCATCACGTGACAGGTGACAAGACCAGGCCATTAATCGACTACAGGGTACAGGGACTCCTACACACTCACACTCAGTATAGACATACGTTTGACCAGCATCTCTCGCAGTGAGAAACCACAGCACTGTGTTATCTCACTGCTAAATTGGGGGGTTTTCACACAGCGCTGTGAGATCTCACCCCCCTGTTGGAAACCGCACCCACACTATATATTTTCACATTTCGCATTTTTTAAGGATTTCCCTCATACCAAATGAAAATCAAAGTTATGTATAAATGGGCACACAATTGTTTTCTCAATGCTCACTTCAATTATCTGATTGTGTGGATATTAACAATGAAAACTGACGATTTTCATACAATCCATTAAAATGGTATTGAGAAAACCCAATTTGCTGTTGGCTTACCATCATTTGCTCCAGAAAATGAATGTCTACAGTGATGTATTATGTTATCAGCTAGGTACATCTAAATGGGCCTCTACAGCAAACGTGTATTTCATGAGAAATAATTAATAAACAAGCTAAAACATTGTATTCCCTATAACTTTATATGCTAGAAATGGCATCAGTGTGGTTTCCTAAAGGGGGGTGAGATTTCACAGTGCTGTGTGATAACCCCCACTTTAGCAGTGAGATAACACAGTGCTGTGGTTTCTCACTGCGACCTGAGAAACCCATGATTTTCCCAGCCTGTTTAGATAAACTCAATACAATTTTGTCTGCAGACAAAATGCCTTCAGTTCCTGATGTCTTCATTTCTTCCTGAATCCTAGTCTATTGAGCTAACTTGATATTGGCATACATCAGTACATTTGATTTGCATCCTTAACATTTTATCTGGTAATCTGTCGCTATGCATCAACTGCCTACATTTCTAGCTTCTGTCATTAATCGGAACCTTTCCCTTCCCTTTCACGTTCTGTCTGACTGTTTCGGATCATTATAACTCCTTTCATCTGGTATCTACCTCACACCATATCCAGAGCCCCCACTTCCACTAAACACAGTCTGGCTGTCAATATTCTCATTTGCCGTTCACACATCATTCCTTCCACTCACACAGCGATTCATCTTTTATGGGAGAGAGCCCTCATGGTCAAAGCTGATACCTGCGCTGAGACCGCCCTGAGAGGCTTGTATTTGCCGAACACCGATCCACTTCTTCCAGCGGCCATTTTGACATCAATGAAGAATGGGACCTGTTTACAGGACGGGCAGGTACAGGTGGAAGGTGTGGCCTTGCTCATATGAGTGGAAGGAATAGTAGGTGGATTCTGGCAAACATTGGACAAGACCTCCACCAGAAGTGGGAACATCTTGTTGTGGAAGGTGTGCAAAGTATGACATAAATGAAGCTACGATTCATGTCTAATGACTCATGTTGCAAGCATACTGGTCCAAACTATTGTAAAAGCTAGGGTGACTCTATCGAAGAGGTAAGTCAAAGAGGTGACTCCAGTGCCGTTTTCATCCCAACATTTGTATTGCACTTAGGAAGGCTATCAATGGGGGGATTGTTAATGTATCATCATAACTTGTTTAAAAGCATGGGTAGACCTACATTACTTCACTATGTTCTCACACTTGTACAAAATGAGTGCTTATTCAAGAGCATCTCTTTTGTGCTCAATAAGCAATTGAATACAATACCTTATAATGGCATTTAAAAGTGTTGGAAATGCCGGAGTGAAATTAGGATCACAGTTATCAAGCTTTTCTATATATATGGTTTAAGTCTTATGGGCTTCTTAGCCATTACGTGATCACGTTTCCTCCATAAGTCACTGCATGGTCCTCTATGACTTACCCACAAGCTCTTCCTTTGATCATCGTCATTTCCATCGCATTGATGGAGCAGCAGTTGCTATAGCTTAGTGTTCGCCAATTCATCATATCTCACTGTCCATAAGCCCTTACTTCGGACACCTCAAAAATGGCCTTGCTTCGATAAAACTGTGAGCAAAGGGGAATTACAGGATTGAGACTCTCTTTGATGTCTGTCCAGGTTATTTGTCCTCCACACGCCATTCTGTTTACTTTTATATGGGAGAGAGTCTCATGGTCAACACTGATACCTTGTGAGACAAAGGCGCTAAGATACTTATATTTGCTGAACACCAAGCTACTTCTTCCATTTTGGCATCAATACAGAATGGGGCTAGTATACGGCATGGTCAGATGCAGGTTAAAGGGCTGATCTTGCTTGCATGCTGATGGATAAGGACAGTAGGGCCCTATGGATGATATTCATGTCTATTAGAGGACAGAATGTCTAGATTGTCAGAGTTTATGTCGGTCCATATCCTGTATCATCTATCAACTTTTTCTTCCATTGGTCTGTCCCTCCAAAAATAATTTCCACCCCAAATAGTAGAGGATGCATACAGATCTGAGCCATAGTACTATGTCCAATAGATTGCACCATTTTAGGTAAATATTTTCAATATTTTTCAAACCCTTTGTCTCCAACAGCAATGTTCCAGTCCCAATAAAAAGAGGACAATTACAGAATGGTGCAAAAATATACCACACATTAATTAACAGGAAAATGTATACATTTAAATTGTATGATGAAACAAAAATATGCATCTATAAATTGATGCAAACCTGTTGCTGTAACCCACAAAATACAGGACATGCTCCTGTCAGTTGCAGTTGAAATAAACATCTTTGAATTGAATTGATGTAGAGACACTGGGAGTTACTCCAGCTTAGTGTCTGCCAATTCATTACATCTCACTGTCTATGAGCCCTTACTTCGGTTCAAATGTCATGGTGCACCATCACCAGGCAAGTGCGCATAATTATTCACCAGCGTTTGTGAATCATACCGACCCTGGATCATAGTGAACCGTAGGGTTACTATGATGCCTAACTACAACACCGGTGTACTACTGATAATGGATACAGAACTCATGCGAGCATAGAATGAATTGTGCTGTCATTTAAGCACTAAGCTGCCTTTTAAGGCCTAAGACCTATTCCCCTGTGACTAATTTATAGGGATTGAGGCAAGGCGCAACCTGCGTGGTTTAATGGTCTTGAGGGAAAACACAGACTAAGTGTATTGAGGATTCCAAGAGACCATTATCTTCCATTTCTTTTAAAGACGGTGAGGAATCATGCACACTGTTACAGTGCACAATTACCCAGTACTTACACGTGATCATGCAGAATTATGTGGAGTGTAATGCTATCTGGCAGTCTTTGCATGCATCCAGTGACATACTGCACAGCAATCATAGCCCAACTAATTCACTACCATTGGGTACTTTCAGTATAGTCAAACTACAGGTCACATAACACCTCGTCTAATACATTTTCATGACCAGATCACGCTATTTGCTACTTAGTACTTAATTAATGAATGTCTACGCCCTATGCAACCAGTATATTACAGAAACAACTGGAAGACAACTTGTGACAGTTAGGGGATTCATTCTCACTTTGCTTCTTATCAAAATATGATATTCTAGACATTTATATGTGAAGGCAAAAAGAATAGTCTGTGTTGGGGCTACTGTTTGCCTTTGCTGGGATTAAGTATTAAAGTTGAATTTCCTAGAAATATAAGAAAACATTCTGCTTGGATACACGTAAATGAAACTAATAATATGGTTGTAGTTTACCTGTATCCCTGTGATTATCTCAGAGTAACTACACTACTTTAAATCTTTCATCTTCTTGCATTCCCCACCATTATATTTATCTATAAGTCCTTGCATATTCCACCTACCCCGCCATCACACCTTCTGCAGTTCTATTATAGGAATCATTACATGTTTCTCAATCAGAGGGACACTGACCCTTTCTCTTCACAGAATTAAGATTCATAAATCACTCTAATCCTCTGAAAGCGAAAGCTTTGGTTCAGCCACCACTCTGTTCCTACTTATGAATAGAGTGTCACACAATCAGTGACAATTGTATCACTGTAATTTGTCTACCATAACATCAAGCAGAACAGAGAGCAGGATATCAAGGAGTCAAGATTCCCAAAATCATGCCAAGTGTTCAGCAGTGTCTCTGGCTCCAGAAGGCAAATCCCTTGATTTTCTGAGTGTCATAATACGTTTTAAAAATGTTTAATCAGTTTTGTGGTTGCATGACTTTTCTCTTACACGCGAATTGCTTACTTCATAATTTTCTGACTCGTTCAACCTTTATCTTTCAGTTTTCTCCCCTCTCTTCCTCCCCCCTCTCCTCTCTGTCTATCTGCTTATGTGTATGCAGCAAACTAATGCAATCTAGTTCCGCAAGGTATGGCAGAGCTTAGTATACTCCTGGGCATGGGTTCTATCCCTGTCACTAATCCTTGGTGCCCCACGGTGCTACCGTAATGAGGGTATTGAGGCATCTTAAGGTCAATCCTATTCCTCAAGTCATCGACCCTTCCCACAGCCACCTTGCTAGCATACACAGCTTTATCACACAGGTTTAATACTACCTTATTCACTGTAAATAACATCAAAGGTATTGTAATACATGTACAAACCAAATCATTCATTCATGTTACACATGATTTTTTTTTAAAGTGTTTTATTGGGTTAAAATAATACAATTACAAGAATGCATTATACCTAGCTACCGCGCATTGCGTTTTTTACGCTAGGGCCCTTTCAATTGCTATTTCATATTACAGAATTTTCATAAATTACAGTATGGCTACCATTATGGTTGTCATATATTACTCAGAGAGAAGGAGAGTACGTATCTTCCTTTTACCATTTGTCAATTATATCTTGTTTAATGATGAGATGTGATGAGATGAGTAAAGTGTACAATTATGTCTTAACAAATGAGTAATATGTCGTTATTTCATAATAAAATGATCTTTACATAAAACAGTCACTGTAATTCCTCTTAATTGCTAGTTTAAAAGCCTTGAGGTCCTCAATTAATGTAAATTCAGGTTTTAGCTGATTCCATCTAGATATTGCTCTATATATTGCACTACGTATAACAATTGGCTTCAATGAGCGTATCACCTTGAGTCTCAAGCCTTGGTTTCTTCTCGTAGGGAGATTTCTATTATCAATCATAGCCTATTAACATTTTTAGATAAAGTATGAGCAAAAGATAAAAGGTGCATGTCACGTCTATCCCCTAACCATCTGCACTTACTCTCATTATGTAGCATAACAGTATTAGTCTCGGGTTTTTACCTAATTTAACTTTATATACAATTCTTAATGCCTTGTTCTGTAAGTACTGTAATTCCTGATTCTCACCCTTATTATCCCTATCCCAAACATAGTCTACATAATCTAAAGTTGGTAGCACCATGGTCTTATATACATCAAGAGCTGTGTCTTCTCCGACATAATTCCTTACTCTTCCTAGTTGTATAATCTTATATCTAACATTATTTACAGTATTTTTACGATGGGTCACAAATTTCAATTCAGGATCTAGCGTTAGGCCTAAGTAAGGGAAAGCTTCCACCTGCTCCAGTATTATGTTGTTAAGTACAAAAATTGGCTTTTCTCTATGTATATTATTATAGACCATCCACTGAGTTTTTTTTGCGTTAATCGTTAAACAATTATTAATGCACCATTGTGATACCCTCATTAGGGCTATATCCATGGCATCAACAGTGTTTGTACATATGACCGCATCATCAGCGTATAAAGTAATATTAAAATCAGCAACTTTTGCTAGCGAATTTATGTAAATAGAGAATAAAACAGGACCCATTACTGAACCCTGGGGAACACCATATGTAATATTCTTTGAGTTAGAAATAATATCATTAGCTACTGTACGTTGTTTTCTGTTTGTTAGGTAATCGGAGAAAAATTTCAGAGTTTTTTTACTAAGTCCTAAAGCTGCTAATTTCTTTTTTAATATTAAATGTGAAACGGTATCAAAAGCTTTTTTATAATCGAGATATAGGCAATATGTAGGCTCATTAAAAATAATATTGTTAATAATACTGTGTAGGTGTTCCCCAATAGCAGTTTGGGTTGAGTGTCCGGAGCGGTATCCATGTTGGTTCGGACAGAGTAAATCGTTATCCTTCATATATTTCTGAAGGCGGGTGCAAACAATTTTCTCTAATATCTTTCCTGGCAGGGGTAAAAGGCTAATAGGCCTCAAATCATTAACATCTAATGAATTCGGTTTTTTATGTAAAATCACATCCGGAATAGCCATAAAAGCATCCTTAACTACATATGTTTTCATATGTACAATAGAAGATGCCTTATTAACCTTAATATTCTTAATATATTTAATCATATCAACAAAGCATAGCGGTTCGAGAAGGTTTACATCTCTACCGGGTAGTCTGTATGGAGCTGGTTCGTTATCATTCAAGTCACCAGGGGGCAGCGCTTGTGCTAACTTTTCTCCCACCGTCGAGAAGAACTCGTTGATGTGCTCCACGCAGGCATTATGAGGGACTAGGAGATTTGTTGTATTATTTCTTTAATTAAAGTAGCTGTAGTTTTATTAGGTAATAATTTACGGATGCCCTCCCAGAATTGTGCCAGATTATCCCTTTTTAGTGCCAAAAGTTTCCCAATTTCTGTTTTTCGACTGTTAAAAATAAGCTTTTCAGTTCTATATTTATTAAAATTGGCTATTCTCCAGTCATCCACATTCATGGTGCGCTTAGCAATGACATACAGAGCATCGCGTTCTCTCATGGCTCTAATTATGGGGGGGGTTAACCATTCAGGTGTGTATTCAGGCAGCACCATTCTCTTAATGGGGCACATAGTATCAAGACATTCCTTTAAGATACATACAATTGATTGCCATAACATCTCCACGTCAGTTTGTAAAAATAGGTGTTCCCAGTTATGCTGAACTAACATGTTCTTATATGTTAAAAAGTCGTAATTTCTATAGGATCTGGCCATGACTACTTTCTTCTTAATTTTATTTCTTGTGCATTTAAGTACCATGTAAATTGGTGTGTGGTCCGAAATGTGAAAACCTATGGTACCAGACTCAGCCATATTGTGTACGTTAGTGTAAAAGTGATCCAATAAGGTACCACAGGCTGGTCTAGTAACATCACTTATAGTTTGGAACACCTCATTTTCTGTACAAAAGTCGTCAACTTTAGCTTCCCCTACGTCTTTAGTATTAAAAAGGTCAACATTAAAATCTCCCATGTATATTATTTTCCTGTTTTTTGTTACCGGTACTTTGAGCTCAGTCAGCTTTTTATAAATAGCATTTTTGTCAATGTGTGAGTCAGGTGGCCTATAACATACATATATTTTATATTTAATAATACCTATGTCTAGATCTACACATAGTATCTCATACTCATCTGTAATACTAGAGGATTGGGTATCAACTGTGGCGACATAGTGATCCCGTACATACAGCATTATGCCTCCTGCTCCTTTATTTCTTAGTGGGTATCTATCCATTCTTACATATTGATATCCTCTGACGCAGAGGTCAGCATCTTTGTGTGTTGGATTTAACCATGTTTCTACTATACCGGTTATGTCTGCACTCATTATAATTTTAAAAGCATTAACCCTTTTGTGATATATAGACCTTGTGTTCATACATGCTATGCGTAGGCCTTTTCGGCTTTCTAGCTCGTGTAGAAAAATCATTTTATATGCCCATACGGTACACTAGGTCTATGGTGATGATGATATGAATGATGATGATGATGATAGTTATTTCTTATTGACATCTCTGTTAGGTATGACGGGCTTAAAAACACAGCACGCTCTTATATGTTGAAATTCACTTTTATATCAAACGAGTTAGACTTATTAACGTATGTACATGAGATTTTGTATAAATAGTGAGGATATATTGAAGACAGTTATCTTTAATTACATAAATGGCTCTATGTGAAACAACTGGCAATAATAAGTCACATACATGTAGTCATTCTCACAGTGTTGTAGAAAGTTTTTTAACCTCTGATAGGGGTGTGCTCTATGTATACTGAGTCCAATATTTGGCGTCTTGCCAGGCCGCTGCCTTCCAGTGTTATTGTGTACATAGTCACGCCGAACCAGATTGCCCTCTTTGTAGTTATGTAAGATCAGATCGTTGACCCACTGGCCTATACAGTCTCAAGTCAACAGCTCCAGTCTAACCTTAGAGGAACGGTTTGGTACATTAGCATGGCACAATATATCCCTGAAACCAATTGCAGTTTGACTCTAATATATCCCAGCACAACACAATATAGAGGTAATATTTCTGGATAAACACGTTATGTGCGACAAATATTATCAGATTGTATAGGCGAATATTATAATATGGACTGCCTTTACACTATGATCTTATACAAAATTACTGTGCGTTAGATGTAGAAGCATCTTTGCTCCTCTTATTCTTCTTGGGGGAGAAGAGTTGATGGCCAAGCCCCATAATTTTCTGTTGTAGGTTCAATGTCTCTTGACTTTTTTGTGATGTTTCTTGGTTTTTTTTCCCTCCCTTCGCTCTGGCACTTCTCTGTGGTCGGGGGGTCATCTTAGGAGTTTCATCACTGTTCGTTACTACCACATTAGCCTTTTCCTGGGGGGGTGGGGGGGGGGTGGGGGTGAGCCATGTTTTTTCTGCAAGTCCTCCATCCTTATTGGCGTTTTAGCTGGCTGCGGGCTGGTGACAGTGGTTGCAGTGGGCGATACCTGTGTTATCACTATTGTACCTGGAGGCGCTCCGGCTAGGGGGCTCCTAGCTGGCGGTATGGGGGTGGGAGTAGTGATCACATTGGTGGCTATTGGCGTTGCTGCTGCTGCCACTGTCGTGGTGGGCGTGGTCATCTCAGGGCCGACGAGGGGAGTGGCAGGTGGAGTTGGTGCTTTCTCTATGGGATACTTAGCCAACAGCCTCCTTAGATTTATTATACTCTCCTGAATTATTATTTGAAGGAATATATTTCATATTTACATAGTTACCATTTGCGAAAGGGTATTTTCTTCATTCATGTAGAAACTGGCGACTGCACAGTGGTATATCATATTATATAATTTCTACAGAAAAGAAGCCTTAAACTTACCTAGTGCTTCTCTAGACAAAACCAAATTGGTAATTTCTACCTTGTATACTCAAGCCAGTGACAATCATCTGAAAAGACACGTTTGAGAAAAATATTTATTTTGGTCAAATTCTGGATATGATAGATAGAGTGAAAACAAAATATGTGTACATAAGGGAAGATCGAATTATTTTTTCATGAAGTGAAGATGGAGTGGGTCAGAGCACATGAGGGTAGATAGGATTTTGGCGTTGCTCCAACTGACCTCCATACCCGTTACTTGAATATCAGGAATACAAAACCAATCAATCTTTGCTATATTGACCAGTCCAAAAGATTGCCATGATCAAATGGCTGAGCTACCATCACGCAGAGAGTCCATCCTGATTGAATAAGAAACTTTATGAAAGTGGTTAATGTGTTGGCTACACCATGTGCATGAAAATCTCGACAACTGACTCAACCCACCTACATCTATACATAGGCCTACCTCAAATCTGGGACATGAGGGGGAATTGACACAGCTTCTGTTTTTTGTTGAAAGGACATAATAATTATCACAAAACCCAAGCAATAAAAGTCTGGTATACCCCATTTGGTGTAAATATAAATGGATAGAATTTAAATACCAATAATTTTGTTATGAAAAGATGTTCTACTCCATCTCATGATTTTTATGGTCATGACATGAGAAGGCAGTTATACTGGAGGAAACATGATAAAACAGTGGTTTGATGCCGTGTTATTCATGAAGTCACGCTCATAAGGAAATGAAATGAAATACATTTTACATCTTAGCGGTCTTTAATTGTTTTAATTATATTGGATTTATGCAACGATTCATCACACTAAATACTAGGACAAAGCCCTGTTGGATCTGTTGATGCTGTCTCTCCATATCTTTAACCCTTGTTCAGCGTTGTCTCTCTGTTTCCGCCATTGGCTCGTATTGTGTCTATGTGTGCCTGTATCTGGGTCTCTGTCACTGACTCTCAGCCTGACCTATCTTTGTCCATCTCCCTTTCTATCTTTCTATCTTTCTTTCTTTCTTTCTTTCTTTCTTTCTTTCTTTCTGACTAGACAGGGGGTGTAGATGGGGGGGCCCCCATGTCGCATGTCAATTTTAAGAAATGGCCATGTCGCATGTCCATGTCGCTTAATAATCCCCATGTCCCATGTCGATTTTAAGATTTGCTCATGTCCCCTGTCACTATCATTTCAAACCCCATGTCGCATGTCACTAGGCCTCATGTCGCATGTCGATCTTAAGAAATGGCCATGTCGCCGTGTCGAATTTAGCCATCCACCCCCATTAGACAGTGCTGTATCACTCTCACGTCTCCTCATTGCATCTTCTCAGACCTAAGACGGTAGGATGTTTCATTTCTAATCATCCCCTTTCACATGTTATTATATTAAACAGCCAACAGCCAATCACAAAACTCTAGTAGAAATCGTACAAGGCATCCATTTCCACTCCACCTCCTTTATCTGTCAATAGCCATTCTCATGCATGATTTGTCTTGAACAAGTTGATTGATGTTCCTCAATTCTAGCTAAGATGAATTCAATATGTACAATGATGTGCCAGTAGATGTGTCATATCAAGTGGCTTGGTATCCTTTATATATCTCCTTTCATTACCTTCTTTTGCAATTTAAATCCATTAAATTGATTTAATGTCTGTAGCAATGAGTTTTGTTGATTACCACTTGTCCTTAGTTTGTAGTGACAGCCCTTCTGCAACTTCTACATTGTACTATCGATTCCAAGCTCACAGTCAGCATAAGGGCAATGCACCCAAGCTGAGAGGACAAGTAAATCCAATAAATCCACATTCAAAAGAGAAGGATGTAGCTCACTTGAGTGTACATGGAAACATTCTAATCATAATCTTTAAAAAGGTCCCTATAAATTGATAAAATACATTATCTTAAAACACCCTCTCCCTTTCCCTAACCCTTACCATAAGTTTATAGATTAGGATTAAGCTACAGGTACTAGGATTATGGTAAGAATGTTTGTCCTTGCACTCACGTAAGCTATTTCTATAGGTTATTTCCCCCCCTGGTCCATGTCAGACCCTCCTTCCTGTTTTCCCCCTACGAATCACCTATTTCATATCCCTATTCCTTTTCTCATGATCCTCCTCTCGATGCTCCCAACTGTCCTTCCCATGTTGCTCCATCTGCTTCCACAGCAATCCTCCTCATGCAGGAAACATCCCTCGTTACCAAAGCTGGTGCCTTGTGTGCCACAGGCACATAGAGCCGTGTGCCTGCTGGGTACTGATCCACTCTGTGTGGCTGCCATTTTGACATCAATAAAGAATGGTGCCTGTAGACAGTAATGGTCTGGTGTGGGTGAAAAGGCCGAGCTTGCTCACATGAGTGAGGGGAAGTAGGGCCTATAGATGACATTCATGTTCACTTCAGGCCCTCCAGTCTAGCCGGCCCAACAGGGTGCTATGCCAGTGCTTTTCTGCATCTTCCTCCTCACCTACTTCTGTAAATCAGTCTGGCTGACCCCACCGCAATCTGATTAATTCTCAAAAATAGCATCACAAAGTAGAACAGTGACTATTTTGTTTAATTTCTGATGCGGGAGTTTCATAATAACTTTCTATAATCATTTTGAGCTGATATCAAACCAATTATCTTCATACATGTGATTATAATGCAGAATATTAATAAGTTGTTCTATGGGAAGCTAATTGTTTTCAGGGATGTTAAAGGGAATTATCATGAAGTGGAACCATATCATATACAATAGCAGATATAGTAGTTTCTTTATCAATATGAAGTAGTTCATTTACATAAAATAATGCTGAGCACAGCACGACAGACATAAGATGGGTTTCATAGATTCCATGTCAGCCTGTGTGCAGTGGTGACAGTAATAGGGCAAGTTGGTGCTGATTTATGTGGAGTTGACCACCAGGTGGCGCCACCAGCATGTGTGTCCGGTGGGGCATGCTTCGTTAGAGCCCCCAACAATGGTCAACTATTAGGGGTGTGGCACTGATACATCAACCTGCTTAAAGTCTGTCACTGACACCTTCATGCTAGATGAGACTTCCTGAGGGGACGGGAGGGAAGCTTTGTTCTCAGAAGAGCACATTTCTTTGCTCTGACTATCTTCTAGTTACCCTGCTACCATGAAACTCTTACGCTGCCTCCGCCCCACATCAACGGTTCTCATCTAGCAAGAACTCATCCATCAAGGCCAAAGTCAGCCAGTTGAATTGGTCAGTGTCTGAGGCTTGAACCCTGCAGATTGGCTCCCCTTGAATAAATCAGTAGTTAATCAACAGTATTGAGAAATTGGTTAAGTTCTGATTAAAAGGTCATCCAACATGCCACACAAATTGTGCTGGTAGATAAGAGTTAAGGCTTCAATAGAAGTCACCTCACGGCTTCGTCTAGCACCCATGATGCTAGGGAGTAACCATGGTAAAAGATGACCTGTATAAGCAATGTCCCTTGCCTAACTAAGGTTGGGATAAATAGGTTGTCAGATGTCTGACCAAGTAACATATAAACAGAAGGTGCATGCTCACAGTGGGGTTAATTAGGTTATCTGGTGTCTAGCCCCCTGTAACACACAGCTTGTGGCCAAGTGGACTGGGAGCCATGGTCAGAGAAAGGACAGTCCCCCCACAGCCAATTTACTATTAGCTGTGCCTCACCAGATTCAGCCATTGTGAACATCTTTGACTGGGTGCCATCTTTGACCATCCACCATGGAAAAAAAGATGTAAAAATAAGGAATATCTTCTTTGATATGTAAGGGATAAAAGAAAGAAATAGCAGTGGTTGTATCTCCATATTATATCTTCACCTTCCCAAAATAACCTGTTTTCCGTCAGGAGGTCAAAGATGACACTCGGTCAAAGACGTTTACATTGGGCCCATCTGGTGAGACACAGCTTTGGCCTACCATAAATAAAGGAAGTTTCAATTCAAATCAATTCATTTCAATGGAATGATATCATTATTAATTAATATGAAAGGAAAGATCAGGGCCACAGGTCAGATTACCTTGCACAACACTATGGATAATTTCAACCCCCCGAAAAGTGTTTTAAAAGTGTGCATCCTCCAGTAAAGTTATTAGAGTTACGCCAAATGTTGTAATTCTGCAATTCCTTTATCTAATCGCTAGCTTTACAGATCACATATACAATAAAAACTAGTCCATGTCAACAATTAACAACTGCATGGGTTACAAGATTGGTGTTACAGGATTCTTATGAGAGTCCCTCATGATATCCTATATTATGAGATCTGTATATTAGTTGGATACTTCTCCGATTATCATCAGGTAGCGGTGTGTAGGATGGGCAGTGATGATAAGATGCTCTCATCATTTTGCCACAAATCCGCTATACACTGTGTTCAGGTACTGATATAATGATGTAAAGGATAACTGAAGGTGGTAATGGGTGTTCTTGGTTCTGATAAACACTTTTGGGAAACACTTGCAGATGTTGCGTGTCCTACTTTACACCCAATAATCACATGGAATACAAGGGTCACTATGTAGGCCCTATAGATGGACCAGAAAAGACCCAGTCGACATGTATATATTATTCAGCATAGACTTATTTCATTTATCTGAGAAACACTGAGCCATTCTGAGAAATACTGAGGCAGGTATAGCATCAGTATTCACTTTAGTGTATCAATATTTGCTTTGAAATAAGTATATCAAGTTCACAAACTAATAGTAAACATGATGTAAAGCCAGTTCCTGTAACAGTATTGACACTTGTGTCAGCTTCACACGGAAACAACTTCTAGATGGGCCCGACTAGGCATGCTCTCAAATATGTGTAGGCACATGTAAACTATGGATCAAATTACCCCATAGCCCATAGATAACAGAGACGGAACGTGCTCAAACATACAGCGAGAGAACATGCACCAATACACTTTTATCCACAGAAATCTGGATGTTTTCCTCAAGGAACCTAGGTTCAGAAGATTGATTTCATCACATCGAAGGCTAATCAGAAAGTATACATGCATGTTTAGGATAATATGAATATATCAGAAAATGTTCAGAAAATATATTCATATTTAGGATAATATCCTAAATATGAATATATTTTCTGATCATTTTCTGATATATTCAAATTTTAGGATAGTATCCTAAATATTAATATAATAATTCATAATATAGCAGTAAAGTGGAAGGTGAAAATGGTAGAAAGTGAACAATAGGGAGAGGAAATACTATGCTGCAGGCTAACATTTAATGGTACAGTAAGTTAGTAAATATTGCATCTAAGCACCTGTCATCTTTTCTTGCCTTAATGGAACAAAGACTAGTATTTGGTGGTAAGTTACTTCCCATCACTGCAGAATGATTACACATGAACATGAATTGGTGCTAAAGGGTTATGGCTATTTGGGTCCAGGAAGGGGATTGATAGTGCCATAAGATGCACGTATAGAGAATGGCATGAAACTGACGTTGAACTATGTAATTGGCTATGTGTAAGTAGAATAGCAGCATAGAAAGTATTGCATTCATAGGATAACATTTTGGGAAAATAAAATAGGACAGAAAGAGACAATACCTGGCTCGAGAAAGTATACACTTTGATAGGATTCAGGAAGATTTCTTTACCCTTTAAATATCATTTAATATATAGTATAGAACAGAAACTGTGAAAGGGATGCAACTATTTGTAGTCTGAAAACTTTAGTCGGCAGGTCTATTTTTCTGTGAAAATCACATCATCATCCTTTCAGATAAAAATTATCTCTGTGTATTCCATAGCCCTGATTATTCTGATGTCTTATAATTATGTAGACCAGAAATGTGACCAGCTCATTTAGTGGTCTCTAAATAGAAGCTGCCTGCTTGCCTTTAGCAAAAGGAGTCACATGCTGACAGGTGACAAAGTATCAGGTGTACCATGATTGGTCCTACATGACAAGCAGTCTGCCTACAAAATACCCGGATGTCTGAGTCATCAGACACCTCTTTTCTTATCATTTCCGTCTGGAATTACTGTCGCTGCCATTTCGCACGCCATTTATGGGCCCATTGGGTTTGCAGCATGGCCCAGGAACGTGGATATGGAAATTATAGTTGACTTAACGGCAGTAAACTCCATCATTGATTCTAATCAGCACTAGAATGTACCTGTGAACCTATGCTACTCTTTTTGTGGGAAGATATTGCATAGGTCCATAATACTCATTGGCTAACTGAGTGATATGTATTTATCATTGAATTACAATGGAAACTGATCTGGGTCACCTAAATGTTACAATTTAAACAAAGGTTAGTGCATATCCCACCCCTTTCAGGCTATTCAGTTTTTAGAAAACCAATACAATTTACCTTTTATGTGATACTACGTATTGGGTGACTGACCTGAGGATATGAAATGATGCAATAATGGTAGTGCTAGTGTTGTCAGTTGCAGTATTAAGATATGCTACTCAGAATGTTAGTAAGAGGGGCTGTTAGGGATCAGTGAATGACAGGTGCCGCGCTTAGGAAAAGGCTGCAGTGAGGGCTGATTAGCAACTGCCCTCGTAGTGATCAGTCTGGCCCCAAACGGGCGCCCATCAGTTTAGAGCACAGGGCTTTGGTCCGGCCCAATGAGGGCTGCCCATAATGATGGGCACAGATCAGTTTTTGGATGGGCTGCCCACTTTAGATTCAGATCAGTTTTTGGATGGGCTGCCCACTTTAGCCTCAGATCAGTTTTTGGATGGGCTGCCCACTTTAGCCTCAAATTGTTTTTTTCGGACTGGCTGCCTACTTTGGGCTCAGATCAGTTTTCAGACAAGCTGCCCACTTTGGTTCAGTTCAGTTATATGGACGGGCTGGCTGATTTGTTGTCAAAGTGGAGTCCAACCTGATAATTATGGGTTTTTAGAATCTATTCAATTATTCCCCAAATTGTTCTTCTATTTTGAATAAGGTCCTGCTAACCAAACCTAAGGCATAAACATGTATACTCTTTCTATCCAATTATGGAAGTATCAAGCAGGCCTATTATCATCAGATTTAAGCCACATGCAGCCCAGACAGGTGTCTATATATGGGCCTTCAAATCCATAGTTCATACCCACATGGAGCATATGGATCTAGTGTTCAGCAAATTGTAATGCACAGAAATAATGTCTCCACTGGATAACTATCTAGAGAACCTCCTTTTCATCATTCAAATATGTTGTCTACCTTATTTTGAAACTGTGAGAACATCTGTTTATTGTTTCCTATTCTTCACCAATCTAACATTTTCTTGTATCATTGTATCATGCCAATTCCATCTGACTTCACATCAGGCAGCCCACGTTGAAACTAATCTGAGCCCAAAAACAGGTCACCTGATCGGGACCACACTTAAGCCGAGCCATCTGCCCAACATGAGCCCAAATTGGGCAGCCCACTTTGAAACCAATCTGAGCCCACAACTGGTAGCCTGCTTTGAAACTGATCTGAGCCTGATCAGGTAGCTCACTTTGAAACTGATCTGAGCCCAAATCTGGCAGCCTGGTCAACGCCACACTTCAGCCCAGCCATCTGCTCAACATGAAACCAATCTCAGTTTTGCCCAACTTCAAACAGCCAATCCGAGCTTAAACCTAACTAACTGGCCCACTGCAGACTTGCTACTAGGGTGGCTAAAGATGAATAAATATTCATTAATAATTGACCCCATAAAATTTGAATGTGTTTCCAATACACCTGGCACCCCAAAGTATATAGCTCTTGTGCCTCCCCCAGTTGTCACGCACAGAGGCGAATGTGGACAAGACCATGGTACCGCTACATGCCGAATACTCCCTTGGTCACCTTAGTCTGCCCTCACCCCACACCATTAATGACTTCTGGCCTTTGGGTGCATGCAAAGTAAGGTCTACAGTAATGGCCCAGACAGATTTCCTTTAAGTGTGGATTGGGTAGCTCATAAGTCTGAATCATGAGAAGGATATCTTCCATATAATGTTAAAGTGTCATGCAGAGAAACAGCGCAACAGTTCTACTGGGTCAATCCAGAGGAAAATCATTTAGGAAAAATTCTGATAATGTTAATCAACAACTAGCAACGTTTTGATCCTATTGCCTTTCATTGCACAGGATGGTTTGGATGATTTGTGGTATGAACACCCATTTTAAAAATTGAACTTTAAATCTTTTTATTTATTTTTAACCCAATTAGCATCGCTCCTGAATTGACAGTCTGGGAATTTTATACATTCTTAATTTCTACCTGTTCCGTAGCTGAGGCATGAACCTAAAAAGGTGGGGTTCCCCCTAATGTCACCTTATGTCATGTAGGATCTCTATATTGACTCCACGTACACCCTCAGAAAAGTGAGAGTCATTGTCGCTAAAAGTACCCTCACCTGAGAGTCAGGCAGTGCCTGATCCTCAGGTGAGGGTAGTTTTAGCGACAATGACTCTCACTTTTCTGTGTGTGTAGGCTGGCTCAATTACTCTTATAGTTTCATGTCAAAAGACCATTTAAGATGACAGTTAATGCGACGTTGGACAACGTTCATGATTTCATTTAGCCCATGACTTTATATGCTCCTGGAAGTCTAAAAATATACCAGTCTAAGTGCAGCTTCAATGATGTATTTTTCGTATCTCAAGTTCAATTACATTGAAGAAAATCTGAGAAAAGAACAACTTAAAACTGGCATGAGATAATGAGTAATAGAGGATATGGATTAAGTAAAATGGAAAATTCTTATTTACCCTGAGCAAGAGCAATATCTCGTAGAAGTTTGTGAAAAATATATCCAGGATTATAACCAAAAGAACTCATATTTAGCATTCCATTATTGTTTGGCCCAGCTCAGCATTTCTGAAAGTTCTGACGCTCCAGTGGCTCTCATCAAGAATCCTCATTTTCCTGCAACTTGTGTGTATCTAAAAGACATCTACAACATTTTCCTGAGATCATGTCTGAAGGTATTCTGTTACAAAGTGAAGAAACATTGAGATTATCATTAAGAATCAATGTTTTGAAGTCTGCAGACCAAGGTCTAGAATTGTCTAGAATATCAGATGTTCAGATCACTTGCCACTTCAGCTTCATCTTCAACAAGGCTTCTAATAGCTTTTGGATTTAAGTTTCACCATTTACCCTGGCTGACTAAAGCAAGGGAATTCAAGGTGGTTCCTGAGTCTGCTTCATGATAGTAGTGTACTGATATTAAGGGAAGACATTTTACAGAAAGGTGAGGATTCAAAGTCTTTAGTATCTGTAGAAATAGAAAAGCTATTAGTGAGATACTGAGACTGTAAGCTGCTAGAATCATGCTGAGCTCATCAGACATTGCTTATAAATAAGAAAACTGCTATTAGAATATCACAGCAATCAGAGAGTTTGAGAACTAAAAGAGTTTCTTGAAATTAGATATAGGCGTATGTATTTCCACTTTGTTATTTCAATTGCTTTACACAAATGGAATTGTTTTCTGACATCGGGCATTAGAATGTCAACTCTGTTCTGTTCAAATGGAATTAAGCTGGCTGGGCTGTGATGGACTACTGTATTCTCCATAAAAAAAGTAATCTAGAGCATTTTTGGGCATACCTTTCACTATTTTGCCATTCTAATGCCCCCTGTTGGCCAAAACTAGAACTAAAAATCCCCCCGCGAAGGTACCTTCTCACATGTTGAGCCACATGTCTACAAGAAGACCATTTAATTTTGAATGGTGGACTTCTAAACATGTCTTGTTATTGACCTCTCCCAATGGGCACAGAACATTGAATCAACGTTGATAAATGGTTGTCAATGTTGATTCAATGTTGATGCAATGTTGATTCAACGTTCAGGTAGATATTGTGCCCACTGGGCTCCTCGGCAATAACCTCCCGTACTCACCTCTCTTATATGCCTCACCTGGCTTGTTCATGATTATACAATGATACAACCAATCTGCATGTTTCACGTTGCTCATGTATGCAAGTATCGATTTTGACTCCCTCTTTTTTGATGGTCATTGCACAGCCAAAAATAATTATCTCAAGAAAATAATATAAATAAACTCGCCTGGCGGACAGATGACTAGTTTTAAGAAAAATTGAGATAGTTATTTTTGGCTGTGTCATGTTGACTCTCTAACAAATGACTAGTTTTAAGGAAAATTTAAATACTTATTTTTGTCTGTGTCAAGTTGCCTCGATGAAAGAAAACTCATTTGACTCTCCCTTATTCAGCCCAGACACTGTACATTCAGCCCGGGACATTCACCCTGTGATACATCCCTTCTAAGTCTAGTATATCTCACCATCCCCTCCTCATAACACTTGAGGTAAGTACCTGCCAATCTCCAGGGGTCGCTAGGAAGGACCTCAATCCCTGTGTACAGATGCAATCCCTCAAGGGCGGCATAGTACTCTAATGTGTCATGTCATTGCTCTTACTGATGCAAAACCCCATTTATTGTGAGTCTGCATGCCATACTTGCATCATAATGCCTCTATGGTATAGTGTGTCAGTCCCCTAGGCTTAAAATCAAGCCTGACTCATGTAGTGCTGACGAGTTACTCACCAGGGCTGAATTCATGCATCATGAGAACAGTTTATTGGCGGATCCAGGGGGGACCTGACGGGCATTGCCCCCCCCCCCCGCACCCCTCCCCACCCCCCCCCCCCCCCCCCGCCGAAAAAAATGAAGAAGAAAGGATGGGTGGAAGGAATAATGGAGGGAAAGAGAGAGAGGGAAGGGGATGATATCATATAACAATATAGAAGATAAATGCAGAAACCCCAAAACGCCCCTAGTTTCACCGCTGCGCTACTCTTGCAGTGCCCGCAGGGAACAGACATTCACCCTCCCTTGGCCAGGTTTGCCCCCCACCCCCCTCTAAGGAATCCCAGATCCGCCACGGACAATGGGCTTACTTCATTAACATTCATGAGGGTTAGAGCCCGGCTTAGGTAGAAGTATTATAGGTGACTGTGGTTCTGAGTATGTGAGGCATGGGACTTTGATATAAGGGGATAGAGAGATGGAAGGAGGGGTGGGGACTAGAATCATCAGAACATAATGTAGAGCCTTTATACACTGATAATTTATAGATTCAAGAGGTTAGTCAGTAGTAGCTAACCTAGACCGGTCATAGGGTATTTATCATGCATCAGTCAAAAACCCTGTGACTCCTAAAAATGAAAGGACTAGGTGAATTAGTCAGATTTGACTAACCTGACAGTTTTGAGTAACCTGGGTTTGGCATATGTATAAATGGGATCCAAAATATGACTCAGTACTCCGTATCACTTAATACCATTCAGAAACGTTTCTGATGTCATTGCAATAGCTCTCATCAGAGATCCCCATGTCCGCACCATTTGTGTAATTAAATGACATATGAGACATGTGAGACGGTTTTCTCTAACATAGGGGAGAAACATTGTAATGACCATCGTTTTTGGAGTCCATGGAGCTCGGAAATCGAATGGTCTTCAAAATATTAGATGTCCAGATCAGTTGCCAGTTCAGCATCACCTGAGAGAAGGTTTATGGCCCAGTTTGAGGCTAAGTGTTATCAGGGACCCATCTTCTAATGCTTCCTGGCTGAGAATACAATAAAGAAACTCCATGAGTTGCTGAGAATCTATCATGATCTGGTGTTCAGTTACACAGGACAACACTTGACACTATGTTCCCAAGCATTTTGTGTCGGTAGAAAAAGGGAGCATTTATAGTGAGATGCTGAGACTATTGTTTAGATAATGCTAAGCTTATCAGACATCGAAGATGTCTGGACATGTATGTCTACTAGTCTGGACCCTAAGAAAATATTTAGTGAGTCTAGCATTATCAATATAATGACCTGCTATTAGATGTCCCTGTGGTAAGAGACTGATTTTTCCCCGCCTACTGTTCCCTATTTTGCATGCATTTGCACTGCCCTATCTCAATTGCTATAACACACAAACATGTAATGCCTATCTGACTCTATTTCACTCTAAGCAGTGTCTAAACGGAATGAGCCTGTTGGGCTGTAGTGTGCTAGAGACAAGTCTAATGTGCTCAGTTTGACTATTTACACAACATGCCATAAACCTGGCATAAGAATGAAGTTGGCCTAAAAATAACAACTGATGTTAAAGAGGTATTTATCTGTTGATAGCCTCTCCATCTCTGCCCGATCCCTGTACATAGCCATGCAGTTACCTACTTGCTGTGCTGATCCAAGCTCCCCTCGTGATGTTGGGTATTGAGAAGTGTCCCTAACAGTATGTTCCCTGCAGTGCGATGAAGCTGTGACTGGCTTGTCACAGACAGCCACATTTATATACCACTCCCCGCTGACTGTGCTGGCCCTGCCATCCACCTGTGAACACCGTCGCACGTGTGTCACACGCTCACACCTACACCTTATCCCTATGACTACCGCTAGTGGATCAAAGAATACATATGTAAAAGGAGCCCATAGATCTGTCATTGGATAAAGCAGATGCCCAGAGCATCACAACTTAGATTAGAATATCTCTCTGTGGACACCGTGTTTGTGTTGTCTTTTGAGGCTTTTGTTCCCTCAATACATATTAATTTTTTGTGATATGGATATAAATTATAGTCTCGAGTAAATAGACCATGTATGTTGGAATAGTCTGAGAAGTATTAATAATTATCAGATAGTTTATATAATCTAGCCAAACAAACATTTTGTACATAGTTGGATATTGAAGGGCATATACTAGGCTAAATGCGTAAGTGGCATTTAAGGTCTAGGTTTTTTGCCAGCTTATTATCATGAGCATGCCTTTTATTTATTTATGACATATGGCATAACAACATATGAATAATGCCTTATTCAATGAATAGGACTCAAAGACTATGGTGAGTTGGCCAGTACTGACCAACCTGACAGTATTAACTAATCTAGGTTGGTCATATAGGGAGCTAAAGAAATATCAACTTGGTTAGGTTATAGTGACTGAGAGATAAGCCGTATAGGGAACCAAAGAATTGTACACAGTATGGTGATGTATACATTGGTAAAGCAGATATTTATCTAGATCTTGTAAAAGCAATAGTTAATGAGACACCGTCCAGTGAAACCCAGGGCCGGCATATTTGGCTGGAAGATAAACAGGAGGGATAACACTATATCAATTTGACAAATAGTTGTTCTATTTGTCTAACTACATTATGGTCTCACAACTCTTTCACTGCATGAGATGGTAGTTCAGAAAGGCAGCATAAAAAGGTGAGCTATGGCCTTTTTATTTCCATGCTGATGCTCATAACGAATGCCAACAAAGGAAATCGGTGGTTCTTAATGGTCTGTTAATAATTGTTCCTCAGTTCTTCACTGTAATCATTCATTCCATTAGCACACAGGAATTAGGCTGTTGGATGTTCGCAAAACACAAGGTTGTGATTCCTAGGCTCGCTCTCTCCATCTGTCTTTTCTCAGTCACCATTGGTCTCTATCATATTCCCTAGGTAAAATCTTCTCTCCCTGCAAAGTTATTTTTCTTCCCTGCTGTTATAATTGTGTGCCCTGTCTCATGTGTTCTGGCCTGCTGTTATAAGTGTATACCCTGTCTCATATTTTCTTCCCTGCTGTTATAATTGTATACCCTATCTCATATTTTCAAAAAGTGAAATTTTCATGCATTATGCTCAAGTAATCTGACACGGCTGTTTTTAAGGGCTTATGTGCAAGAGCAATGGCTGACCGAAAGTATGTCAACCTATCGAAACTAGTATAGAAACTACGTAGACAGCTGCAGCTAGACACTGATCTGGTTCTATGTTTATATGTCATGAATGGTCTCAGCCTGATCACTTGCCTGGTCAGCATATTCCAAGTAAAGAGTCCGGGCACTTGGCATAGTATAGAACGTCTAGACCCTGTACAAAGAGACAGAGAGAGACTCTTCATGTTCTTCTTTGCCCACTTAGTCTGCATATACAGTTTGATATTTTGTTCCCCTGTCTGTCCTTTTTACCTTTGATATTTCCAACATTCCACACTCTACAACTGTACACTGATAATCTAAATGCTGCAGGCCTAAGTCTGTAGTGGCTATCCTAGTTTGGCCATAGGGGTGTTGGTCAGAATGACGAACTGTTCGAAATTCAAAAATGACTAAGGCAAAACTAAGGCCTTACCCTAAAAGACTTAACCCTATACTCATAATGACTGGAATAACTAAGGTGAGTTGGTCAGTACTGACTATATATACCTGATCTATTAACTATAGTGAGCCAAAAAAACTAGGTTTGTCGCTATTGACTACATTCTGGAGCCTAAAGCTGTTCTGTCTAAGATAAATTCTATATGTCTTGTGATGTAGAAAAAATACTTCCATTTCCTAATGTCGCTTTTACTGTCTGAGTTCTAACCCATTGATTTAAAACTTACTTGATATCTGCATACATCAATACATTTGATTTCCATCCATAACATTATCTGATCCTCTGTGGGTCTGCACCATGTCTAGCTCTTGATGTATCTTTGTAAGAGGAAGGCATCCAATAAATTATCCCTTTTACACTCCTCTGTTTCTCCTATCCTGCTCTCCCCCCTTATTTCTTTCTTATTTATTAGGTCATCCTCCTCTTATTTCCTCTCTCCCTGCATCCAGTATATCAATGTATTGTTCACAACGCTGTAGGCAATATTGTTTTTTTTTGTGTCATTAATCACCATCTCTCCCTTTCCTCCCCCCTGTTTCCAGACATCTATATCTCATTTCCCTCCATATTCAAGACCCACTTCCTCCTTTCACAGTTTGCTTATCAATGTTCTCAATCAATCCTTCACATGTCATTTTGCCAACTTCCACAGTAATTCATCTTATGTGAGAAATAGCCCTCAAGGTCAAAGCTGACAGCATTTGAAGCAAAGAAAGGCATCCACATTCATCAACGGTCAGCTGCGGATTAAAAGGCTCTTTTCGCTCACATGCGTTGATGAAAAGTAGGGCACTATGGAGTTCCAAAGATGTCTGGCTTAGCAGACATGCTGCTTATGTTGCTTGTTCTAATATTTAGGGGAAATATCCTTCAAATGACTAAGGGAGAGGTTATTTTTTAACATCAGCTGGGAGGGGGTTGGTCAATTTGGGGGAACCAAAAAAACTTTGACCCTCCTGAGGGGGGAACCAAAAATTGCACCCCCTTTTTTGCGTTACTATAGCTCAAAAGGGTCGGCCATGCTCAATTTCAACCTGCCTGCTGGGGGGACTTATAAAATTTTTACCCCTCCCACGGGGGCGGGGGCCAAAATAATTCTGACATGCTTGCATGAAAATCCACCGACCCCCTTCCCTATTGTTAACAAATTGACCACTCCCTAAATGCCATTTAAATGGCATCTAAAATTGGCAGTGTGAAAGCCGCATTACTGATGAGTATGTTCTCTAAGTTAAAGCGGCAGTCCCACCACTCACGCGGCTACCACATAGTAGACTAGAACAGTACTAGAATTGTGAGGGGGATACGCTTGGTGATTATGCCGCTTCCATAAGTCACTGTCAATGAACTACTCATGAATGGGCTCCTCCTTTGATCATCGTCATTACTGGAACATTGGTGAAGAAGGGCCGTCCATTTGAAGATTACTCCAGCTTACGCTATGCCAAATCATCATATCCGACTGTCTATAAGGCCTTCACTATAGGAGGTTCAAACATGGGTCTGCATCAATAAAACTATAATCACGGAGAGATTACCACATTGAGTGCCTCTTTGGTGTCTCATAATCTGTGTTTAACCCCTTTTAGGATTTTTCGTCATGAGGTAGTGCCAGTACATAACTAGGCCGAGTGCACAGAGAGAAGAAACAGTGTCAAAAGGGAGTTCAGGTTGCCTTCAGAATGACTCCTCTGCCTAAGGGAGCCTAGGTGACTTTCTGGCTGACCTGAGGGGTCACCTGGGAGGGTCATATGACCCAGAGAGCTATATGACTTCCCCAGGTGACTCCCTTATCTATAGGCCAACTAGAGAGTAAGCTAGACTCCCTTAGGCGGCCTAGACAGGGGAGTCATTCTTGAGGCAACCCGGATTCCCTTTTGATGCTGTATCTTTTCTCTGCATGGCACTCATTACTTCATTGTGCAGCCTCACAGGATGGTATGCCTTTTAATAATTAAAGTAACAATTATTGTAACGGTCGTATGGAAAACAAATCTAGCTCTACTCACCTTCCATTTATCCAAGGAACACTGGATGGGGATGTGAACCTTATGTACTCAGGTCAATGACTGTAATCTGGAAAGACACGTTTCAGGAAAAGATTAGTTTTAGGTAATATTGAATTAAGGATTTGATGTCATTATGTACAGTGAAAAGTGGACAAAGATGTTTGCAGATTTTCTCTTCAGTGAAGCCACACTGTGTTGCACAATGGGTATTGCTCTCAATCTCTAAGTTATGATTAAATAATTGAAACATGAGACTGGGCCTGGCAAGTGGACAATACTCCCACTATCAAATTTCTAATCGCAAAGAGCATCTCGTAAGTATCCCATTTCCCAATGTATTCATATGTTTAATTGAATCAATGCCTGGCTTACAGAGAATGAGATAATCGCCTGCTGTGATAAGATTGAAAATGACTTCAATTCCATCTTTTTTTGTATTATTTTACATGCAGTAAAAGAAGATGTGCTTGTCGATGCTACAATCCATGAATTAAGGATTTGATATATGTATGTACAGTGAAAGGGGGACAAAGATGTTTGCAGATTTCCTCTTCAGGGAAGTCAGGCTTTGGCTATTAATGGAAAAAGTTCCATGGTAACAACCGTTTATGCAAAAATTAAAATTTCAAAAAATACTGTGTTGCAAAATGGGTATTGCTCTCAATCTCTAAACTTATGGTTAAATAATTGAAAAATGAGAATGCTTAAAGAATTGAAACATGAGACTGGGCCTGGCTTTAAGAGATTATATCTGTCATTTACATTATAATATGAAATTTAACCGATTCAGGAACTAAATACCTTGCCGCATAATGAGTCTCACTCCCTAACTAGGATAAAGGTAGTATGAGCCCATTGGCGGATACAGGGGGGTGGCCCGACGGGCCTTGGCCCCCCCCCCATAGAAAGTGGAAAATATTCTGTCCTAAAATGCGTCAGAATGCACCATTTCAAATCTAGACCATCAATTTTTCCTTGGGGTCATACCTCCTACATTCCCTGTGTACGGCTGCTGCGCTTTGCTCACGGGAAGCGGACAGTTTTTCCAGATTGGCCAGGTTTGGGCCCCCCCCTCTAGACAATCCTGGATCCGCCACTGGAGCCTGACATAATACTAGTTTAGGACAAAAATACAAAGGTGGCGTATTGCCTTATAGACTATGGGGTGAGTGGGAAGAGAGAGATGATGGTGTATATGAGGTTCGGGGTTAAATTACCTATGAGCCAACCATTCTCCATACACAGTTTGTGTGTCGGACCAAGGTTCACAAAAGTAATAGCTTATGATTTATTCAGCAATCCAAAATGTTACCCTCAGTAAATCCATGAAAAATATCATACTATTATAATATTATTAATACAAAAATTGTATAAATATAATTGTCACCTCAGTGGAGAAAAGTTGTAACTGAAAATGTTTCAAACCCGGTGGAGAAAGGTTGTAACTGCTTTGTCTTATAACCATGTAACCATGGATACACATTGAAAAGACCATGGATACCATTTGTTATGACTATTGTGGTATGGAATTTGGCTAGATATGATATAGGGGTACGAAACCACAGTGTACATGAAGACGAAAGTCCACCCCTTTGATTTTTCATGTATGACAGCATTCTGAATATGACTATGTTTCTTAAAATGGAAAAAAGAGAGATTTTGAGTTATGCCCTTTCTCCACTGAGTTTACATAAATAAATTTATAAGTTTTGGACATTTTGTTTTTGAATACTTTTGACTCAGTTATTTTGCTATCCTTACTTACTAACACAATATCCACTGCAGGCCCCATAGTCGTTGGGCTTGTATACTTGGTTTGACAGGTTTCTTTAATTGTCTCAGACAACCCTGAGTAGACTCTGCCTCCTAGCCTTTACTAACAGCAGTGGCCGCCTGACAGTGACAAAATATCAGGTTTGCCATGATTGGTCAAACCTGGTCATCAACCTGTCTAGAAGCTACCTGGCCATTAGAGGCAGATGTATTACTTCTTATTTCTCCCCGGAAGAACTGTCACTGCCATGCTACATGCTGGTCCTGGCCTGACTTGCTGTAAAACATTCCATGTGTCATGAAGATGGTCAGGGTTAGGGGTATTCAACTGGTGGCAGTAATAATACTGGTCTCTTTATTATTGCCTCACTGCAAGTAAGGCAATCCTGTAGAGAGGCAGTTCAAGTAATCATGTTGTAATGACTGTTGTTAGTAGCAGAGCAAAAGCACTGCAGGGGGGCTCTTCAATTGTTACTACTTTTTATGCTTGTGCTTGGATGCATGGGATCTACTGTCTATTGATATCAGCTTCCTTTAAGTTAAACTGCTGTGTAATGCAGAATAAATCAGATTTCACCTGTCCAGTACAAGCTCACCTTGAATGATTCTAAATGTTTTGCAGTAACTTTAAATGTATTGAGGTAACAATTCTAAAAGAAAACCACAACACATATACCAAAATGCTGTACCCATATTATGTGTAAGGACCCCTGAGATTGATTACACTTGGATGCCTGATGGTATAAATATTGTCAGTGAATCCGAACAAAGCAGCTAGGCACAAACAGAACTTTTCCTCTGGCTTCCATCTCTCTCAGAAACTTTTTGGATGCTCTTGACAAGAACAATCAGTTTAACCTGATCCTGTTGTCAGCATTGGTACCCCTGATGTATAACTATAGCTGCCTTAATCTTACTTACTGGGCTTCTATTTGTCATAGAAGGTTCATAAGAAGAAAATACAGGGTTAAGGACCAAATGAAGCCTTAAGGTTCATGTTCACTTTTTGTCATGACGACACCTGAACTTTTATCATTGCTGAATACCGATACCCTTGGAGTGTATCAAGCCTGTAGGTTTAGTATGATGCATGCATCCAGAAATGTACCCTGGGCTGTATTCATGCATCATGCCAACAAAAGGGCCCTGTAAATGATCACTATGCGGCCATTAAAGGGTTCACAGTAACTATATATTGCACCTGTGACTTACAGGGGTTTCAGTGATAATAGTATCAGGACATAGTAATAGTACACATGTGCGACAACTATTGAGGGCTCTTCTCAATTTGCTGTTCCACCACAATTTGAAACCAAGGCATATCATATGAACCACCTCTGTCAGCTTACGGCACATTGAAGCCATAACAATACAATCATCTCATCTTCCTCCCCCTTCCCTTGTATATTGTTACTTTACTGTCCACGCAAAAAAAACAGGTGTTAACCACCTCTCTCAGTGAGTGTGTGGAAGTAAGTTTATATGGTGGAGAATAGGTCATGCAATTGAAAGTTACAGTTTGCAAAACAGTGTATATAAGGAAGCACCTGAAATGTTTGAGCATGTGCTTGACTTTACAAGCAGATGACTAATGTGCAAGTCAAACAGGTCACCCATTATCTTGGATCTTAAAAGAAATAGTAATTTGTCATGAGCTTGGATCTGCTTTAGAAAGATACAATGCCTTCAGATCAAATGCGTTTCAGGAACAGCGGCTTTATTTGAAATTGAATCAAGAGAAACATGGTCCAGCTTTTAGGGTTAATTCAATTCCCTTTCTGCATGCCTATATGGGGCTATTAGTCAATGGGGCGCAAGTCTCCCTCTCATTTGCTGATCTACCATCCAAGAAGAGCCAATCCCAACTGATTAAAAAGTTACTAAAGCTTTGGCGAAAACATTTGCATTGAAATGTTCATCTTCTTATGACTTATCATCTATCTCTACACACTTTCATTGTGGTATGCCCTTTTTAGTGCAAAGATGAACAGGCAGAATTTAACTACCACTATTCATATGAAAAAGATGTTTACTCCATCTCATTCTTTTTACTGCTTCTTCATCATTTTGTATCTCAGCCCCTTGGTGAGGAAGCACATATAATTAGGGTAACAAAGAATAAAGCAATGATTTAAGGCCTTATTATTTGCCAAATGAAGCTCATAAGGAATGGAAATTAGTGTTTCTTAGCAGTCTTTAACTGTTTTAACTATTTGGTATTCTTGTAACAATTAATCACACCCAGTATGAGGAAGCAGACTGGTGGGATGTCAGCACAAGCATGTCTCCCGAATGAACTGTATCCCTGTTTTATTCCTCCCTCTGTTTCTGATTCCCTCTTTCTTTATATCTGCCTAACTGTCTTTATAATCTGCCTGTCTATCTATCTGTCTCTGTCTTGATGCATACAGATCTATTACACTCTCTCTATGACACTCTTCTTCTTTATTGAGCACTGTATATATCTCCTGTCGGTCTCTTTCTATCTCCATGTGCCTGCTGTATCATTTTCACCCAGATCTAACTGTAAGATGTTTCATTCCTAGTCATCCTATTTCATAAAGCCAAGAATCCATAGCTAGTCCCACAACTCTAGTCTGTCCTCTTAAACTGTACATCCTTTATCTGCCTCTTCCCAATTGTCATTTCATGCATGAATTATTTTGAGATTGATTGATGTTTTTAGCTCTATGTAAGACAAATTCAGTAGTTTACAATAATGTACCAGTAGATCTATCAAATCACCTGGCTTGATTTCCGTACAATATTAACTACGTTCTGAGATTTCAATCCAATTAAACTAATGTCTCAAAAAGGAGTTTGTCTTGTGAACATAACAGAGGCACAGCACACAATCTTTGCCCCTATATTCACCAGGTTACACAGACTGCTTTTCTTGCGCCTTTAACATTCTAGCTATTCATACAGGTTGTTTTGCCTATAGGCCATGTCTCTCCTTCCTGTTTTGCATCTGGTATGCACCCATTCCATATCCAAGCACCCTATTCCTTTCCTCCTAGTTCCCAGGTCAATGCTCTGAGGCTGTCCTTCACACAACAGCCCATCCGCTCCCACAGCTATGCACCTCATACAGGAAACAGGCCCTGTTACCAAAGCTGGTACCTTGTGTGTCACAGTCACAGAGAGCCTTGTGCCTGCTGTGTGCTGATCCAGGCTGCCATTTTGGCATCGATAACGAGTGGTGCCTGTAGACAGTAATGGTTGGGTGCAGGTGAAAAGGCTGAGCTTTCTGGCATAAGTGAAGGGAAGTAGGGCCCATGGATGACATTCATGTCCACTTTAAGCCCCCACATCTCGCCTGTCCAACATTGTTATATTTCTATCGTTTTTTTTAATCATCCTAATTTTTGATTCCTAAGAGATTTCCACAAATTATTATTAACACTAGAATTACTCATAGCTTTAGTTGCGAGCAATTTTCATGATCATAAAAATAGGTTATCTAATGTGATAATTTTGATCATAACACAACACATTGGGGCTCTTGGTTGTGAGCTTATTGTATTTTAATGACATTACAGAGGAGACAGTTAACACTAATTAATACAGAGCATGTTACTAGTACAAGAAAGTCAAGTCAACTAATAATGTGTGATCGGCTAATCTAACATAGCTTGCTGTTTGAAGACAATTATAATGGGATACAACCAGGTCATAGGTATCTATGTACACTATCATAGTATTACATGGTAGTCTTTTTCTACATATTGAAGTCCATTTATGTGGACTATTGCTGAATACAGCACTGCAGGCATAGTATGGATTCCATGGTCCAATGTCAGCTACTGGTGACTTATGAGGAGTTGACCACCAGGTGGCGCCGCTAGCATGTGTGTCCGGTCGGGCATGCTGCATTAGAGCCCCCAGTAATGGGCAGCTATTAGGGGTGTAGCTAATCCCCCTGCACTGATACATCACCACATAACAGGCCTGTCACTGACACCTTTGTAAGGGAGGTGGCATATTATTCTAGACTGCAGGAGGGGGGAGGGGTTGGGAGACAATAGTACAATAATAATAACTTAGTACAATCCTGGATGGAAATCCCTCACTTATTACCATCAAGACATGGAAAATGAACTTTGAACTAAGTATGATAAACAACACACAAAAAAACAATTATAACTATCAGGATTACTCTAGACAGTGAAATTAGTTCTCTTTAGTGTACTTCATGTATATTTTCAACTACACCACAATTGGCTGAGAGAACAAAGGAAATGGCCTGGCTATATGTTACATACATGGCTGTATGTTGATGCGGCCCATTAAGTACACTCTCCTACTGTGAGTGGAAGTCAGATAAAATTATGATACATGTGACTAGCAACATAAGTGGCATTATAAGCCTTGGACAATGGTAATTATCTGCAGCTGGTGTCTAGGACAGTTACCCTGTCCTTGGCTTATAACACCTATAGAGCAAGTCACTTGTATCATATCTACCACTTACACACCCTCATGGTTCATTATGCAAAAGAAAACTAGGAGATGAGATAATGACCAATTATCGAGTGAATCAATATTTATTCCCACTCATAACACCGGGATAGGTTATTATCAATTATTATGAGATTCTTGATACCGGTTGTCGTGAATAAGAAAGACACTAATGATATCAATGCCATATCATTCAACATGGACAATGTCTCCTGATTTCCATATGGTAAGAGACGAGCAGTGATAATGCGATGCGCTCACCACCTGTCACAAATCCACTACACAGAGAAATGAAGTAGGATCACGGTGTCTCCCCAATGGGAGTCTGGACTAAATCACTGAGGTAACTCTCCCCACGACTCTAAAATGACTCCTAGTCATTAGGGAGTTTTAGAATAGGAGTAGTTTTATATAGAGTTATTATAGAGTCCCGCTAACATTAGGGAGTTACTTTGGAGTCCTGTGGAGAGTTACCTCAGTGATCAAGTGGGGAGTCACAGTGATTCTACTTCTTTTCTATGTGTATCCACTACGTTCATGCAGTGAGACACAGATATAAAGGATAACTGATGGTATTAATGGGTATTCTTGGTACTGATAACCAATCTAGGCAAGCTCTTGGAGATGGTTGTTACCAATAGCCAAGCTGAAGGCTGAACTAATATCAGGGGGCTGTATAATCATAGCACGCTTAGTATTGTAAAGTGACCAGAGATTGGATGTGACATAGTTGTGTTGCAATCCCTACGCTGCATTCATTTGTGTATTTCATCACCAGATGGATATAGGTAAATCTCTATATTAGTCACAGATATACCATGTTACGACTGGGTTTCCTGATCAACAGATATTTGTTTCATGCGAGAGAATGGAAAAAAACAACTTTTGAAGAGCACATACAGAATGGGATGAAGAAAAACAGATGGAATAATACAAACAGGTAGAGCCTAAGAGAATGGGAAGCTGAACATGCTAGTTATTTCCTTTGTAACATTATATAGGATTACATGGGTGAAAGGCTATGAAGGGAAATCCATAGCATCTGAGTATAAAAAGGTTCAAGAAGTATTAGAGTATGCTATGCATACTGGTTAATATACTTGAAGCGTCACTGTAGCACATGTAGTTAACATGTGCAAAAAGCTGCACACAAAAATCACCAATACGTCATCATAAGGCTGCAATCAGAAATGCTACATATCCCCCACCAAGACTACCGTAACAAGCCCAGAACAATAGCATAATCTACCTTTTCTTCTTGTTGACTTAATTAAAACAACATTTTTTCATATCGAGACGGTCTGTTGCTCTATAACCCAGTGGGCACAAAATACTTTTCAACGTTGAACCAACATTGAATCAACATTAAATCAACTTTGACAACAGTTTACCAATGTTGATTCAATGTTCTGTGCCCACTGGGAACGCACGATGCTCGTGAGCCTTTATAGGGCTCGGGACCAGAGTTTGGGGCCATGGTCGGTATGCACTAATCAGAGAATAGGCAACGACCCCCTTCACATCAAGACTGCCCGTTGTCTTATAATGCACGAATGCATCTGACAGTCGAGATGTAAAAGGGGAGTCTTAATAAAACTGTGCTGGGGTAACTAACGTAATTTTAATGTGTAACTAACATAATGATTGTAGCTAACATAATGTGCATGCCACATATAATATATTTACGCTGTATTCGCGGAAATGAAAAATCCACGAAATTGTTATAATATTATGTTTAAGTATGGAATAAATACCCATGAATTTGCTGATTTTTACTCTTCCGCGAAAATGTATACCCGTGAATATAAGTACTTTCACAGTAATATGCATAATGTAAGACGGTCAGGCCTTTCATATGCAGTATAGGCTATCCACCACATCAGAAAAAGCTCTCAACTAAAGCATGAAGCTTGAAAAGTGAACACTTGAACTCTGTGCATGTCTATGCGTACTCAACTCCCCAATATGTTGATAATGACTTTTAACAATACAGATGAAAACAAGTCACCGACCAAATCATGCTAATACTTTCAATGTCAGGAAGAAAGTTAAAGCTTCACAATATATATTCTGCTCAAGTAACTGGACACACTGACAGCACTTTTGGTTAGCTTACAGTCATGTAGGAAGAATACCTGACCAAAAGTCTGACAACTTTAAGCACTTGTATTCAAGCTACGCAGAAAGCTGCACTGAGATACTGATCTGGTTCTTTCACTTTGCACTTAGAACCAGATCAGGCGCTCAGTCTTTCAGCTTCTGAGACATAGCCGGATAATGGCCCTGTTCCCCTTTCTATGGCCGTCATCATTTCTGTTCTGTGGAGGTGTTAAAGATATGATATCCCCCATATACATGACATGTACTGGGAAAAGGGACCTTTAATAGTGCAGGGTACACTAAGGTCCCTTTTCCCAGTACATGTCACATATATAGAAACGCCCCTCCCCCTTGACACCTTCACACCCTCCCTCGGCCAGGGTATTCACTACATGATCATTGGCATTCAAGTAGTTTTTAGTGCTTAAAGTAACTATTTTAGCAGCTTTAAGTTCAGTAAGTTCCATGTAAATGTCCCGATAAGGTCATAGTGATATTTAATCAGCTTTAAGTGATATCTACTGGAATTAAAGATGCTTAAAGTGTGACTTTAAGCAGTCCAATCTTTACTCAAATGCCAATATTCAAGCAGTGATTAGAGCTACACTCCACTCTCCCTATTTTTAGGATCAATAAATGCCGACTTTATGCGTTTTTGAAACTCCTGAAGGGTTTGCATGATGCACCAATGCAGCACCAGCAAGTTACTCGCCGGGCTGCATTGGCGCATCATGACAACAAATATTATCTTTTAGTGACACGCATCCTTAAAGTGCATGGCATTTTCACCGAGCGTTTCCCACTCACAATTCTAGTACTGTTCTAGTCTGTTATGTGGTAAGTGCGAGTGGTGAGAATGCCCCTTTAAAGGGCTATAGCGCTAAGCCACCTCCTCCCACTGACTGGCAATAAGGAGGACAAGGAGAGAATATGTAACTTTGTATATAACTGCGCCAAGGCACCTGATTGTGAGAGGCTTCCTGTAGTTATAGATAGCATAGGAATAGTACTTTTAAGGTATCTCTTGTCAGTGTGTTCTTCCATCATAATTACAAGTACAAAAATACTATCCCCAGAGACTCACTGAATAACATATTGAAGCCATTACAAATCAGACGGGTGTATGTAGAAAGGAGGTCAATACTAGTCATAGACTGACTCTTGCTCTACCTGTCAACACTTTTTGAGCTGAAACTATATTATATAAGAGTTTAGCAAAATATTGATACAGATATGAAACGTCAAAATACTAAAAATATATGGAAATATATCGTTTGGATCCATCATAGATTGTTCATACGCAGTACAGCCTGTGCTCAAGGTACAACAAAGGAAACATTGACCATTGTGTCTGAACCTTGCGCTTACCCAAAGCCACCTATACGTATGGCCTTGGTTGGGCGCAGGCTGGGTAAACGCTAATTCGCTTGGTATGGTTAAAGCATAATCAACTGTGATGTTGCCAAGGCACACCCCTATTCTGCTGAATTAAGAAGAAAATGTTTAGAACCGCACTGATATTCTTTGGCTCCCTATCTACAACCAATCTCTCAGTCACTGTAGTGACTAACCACTCAAGTCATTTTTTGGCTCCCTATACAACCAACCTAGGTTAGGTAATATTGTCAGGTTGGTCAGTACTGACAAACTCACCTTAGCCTTTCCCTTTTAGGCTTTTGAATAAGGCATTAATCATACATTGTTTTGCCTCAGTCATTCTTGAATTGCACCTGGTCATGCATGACCAATGTCCCTCCGCCCAGTATCGGATAGCCACTACAGACCTGCAGACTAAGGGGGGGGGGGCATTTAGATTATCTGTGTAGTGAATGATGATGCTGCTGATTATGATCATGGGCTACTGGGGGACAGGAAAGAGCACAGTCGACCTTCTTATTACTCATGCAATTTGCCCTCAATGCATTGGTGTCACATGTCGCATATATATGGACAGTCTGTTAGAAATGGTGTTAGTGGGCAACAATTGCCCGGATGTGAGACAAGTGAGAGAAAGATCCTGTAGAGACATATTCTTATATATCAACGATGAACAGGTTCAATTGGCTATTAGACCAATCAAAGAGAAAGTAATCTGGTTTCTTATCACACAAATTGTGTTTCCACCCTTATTTTGTTGTTGAACGTAATCACGATGAAAATGATCAAAATTTAACGTGTGAATTCTTTCATTTCCGTTGCTCAGGGCAAAGCGTATTATTATGGGGATTTAGTGTTATGAACAGACACTAGGTGGCCACCAGTGCAATATGCTGTCAAACTAGGTCTTTATAAGGCGAAAAAGTAACTTGTGGTCGGTAGGTCGATATTTAGTTCTGCTTTTTGAATAAACACTATGAAAGGGAATTCTCCAAGTTTTGACAGAATTTCTGTAAAAGGATTTTCCAGTCGAAAACATTTTTTAGCAGCAAAAGCACCAAAAATGCCTTTGAAAAAGAATAAATTAAAGATACATTGTCACATTCTGGCTGTCATCCTCATTTATATGAGTTGACTTCCTTTAATTCTCAAGATTCAAACATAGAAAACTAAAAGTTCGAATTGCTTACTGACCCTTTTACCGTCTCAGGAAAGTGGACACCGGAATCGTGATAGATTAATGTATGCCTCAAATGAACCTAGCTAGAATCTGCCTGCTTCTCTGGAAAGGTGGTTGACCTTGTAAAGATGAAATAATGTCTTAATGCATCATAGCCTTGGTCGTCATGATACATGAATGCAGCTCTGGCAAGTAACTCACCAGTGCTGCATTCATGCATCATGCTGACCCTATGGAGCTGATGCACCAATGCAGCACTGACTTGCTGGGGCTGCATTGGTACATCATGACGACAAATGTAATCTTTTAGCGACATCCGTCTTTAAAGTGTTAAAGCCTGACAGGTGGGGAAGTACCAGGTCCACCATGATCAGTTCAACATAGCTACAAAATGACCAGATGTCAACGACCTACAACGTTATATTCTTATTGCTATCTAGAATTACTGTCACTGCCGTTTCATATTATAGTTCTAAAGGTATAGGTTATTAGCTGGGCCCCAAACCGTGAATATGGGAAACCCTATCTAGAGCTGACTAGTGAGGAAATCCGATTAAAAATTGAATCAGGATTTATTTCCAATGCCATAAATCTCGATCTCTCCCAACATATTTCCATCAAATATTCACCAATCACACTCATGCACACTCTAGAGATTACGTTTTTACATCCTTATTGGTTCTTTAATGGGGCACAGCGTCATTGACACACCGGTGTCTACTAAGACCCCTTCCTTTAGGGTCTAGGAGTCCATTTACCCCATGACATGTCTGCTAGTGTGCAAAGTGGTGAATCATTGCAATATAGATTTTCCAAGTGAAACTTCACAATATCAGAGAGTTTTAAACAATTTATTTTCCAGGTAGAGATTATCTTTAGTTGCTCCTCCTGAAGGCATCAAGATAGTACAGTTCAAGGGAAGGTTCAATCATCTATCTGAATTCAAACAATTGCTTTTACCCTTATTCTATGGTCTTGGAAATCCCTTATTCAGAAAAGATGGCTCCATAGATAGTCTCATTAGGAATCCACATTTGACTAAACCAAGAGATCTCTGGATTGATATTCTGATAGATTTCAAAGATCAGATTCAGATGAGACACGTCGAGATGATCATTAACAATCAAAACCTGTGGACCTTGGGGATGGTCTTCATGATAGGGAAGGTTACAGTTGTTGAAGGTTTCTGATAAAAGTACTTTTTGGATGTACCTTCACCGTGAACTGAACGGCTTATGTGATAGTGTACAGGGTATATGGACCAAGTCTGAAATCCACATAGCTAACTTCCTAGCCCCCGCATTTGTTAGTAATCCCTTTTAAAATACAAATGAAAGAGCGTCACTGACCAAAGTCCACAAAAACATTCAATATCAGAAAGAAAGTTAGAGGTTCAAACTTTCTGCACCTGTAAACTGACACAGCTGTTTTTGTGAGCTTACATGTAAGAGGCATTCCTGACCAAAAGTTAACTATAAACCTAAAGTATACAAACTACATTGGCGGATCCAGGGGGTGGCCCAACGGGCCTTGCCCCCCCCCCCAAAAAAAAAGAAGAAAAAAAAAGAAGAGAAAACAGGGGGAAAAGAGAGAAGGGGAAAATACCATATAGACATAGACACTCAAAATATTGTGTCCCAAAATGTATGAGAAGGCTCCATTTGAAGTCTAGACCTTCATATATTCTTGGGGGGACATGCCCCCAGACCCCCCTAGTATGGCCGCTGCACTTTGCTTGTGCTGCACGCGAGAACAGACAGTCACTCCATGGTTGGCCAGGTTTGGGCCCCACCTCTGGAAAATCCTGGATCCGCCACTGAACTACGCAGATAGTTGCACGCAGACACTGATCTGGTTCTATGTCTCTATGTCTTAAAGGGTCTGAGCCTCACTGCTAGGGTGACAATAATGGTTCACACATCAAAAGTGAGGAATCAGGGCACTTGGTATAGTATGTGATGACTCAGTGCAAACTGCTTTACGGGTTAATTGCCAGGGTGTCAGAAAGCACCAGTCTCAAATAAGTGCATGGGGTAGAGTGGACCTGTAACAATTCAATACGCTAAATACTTCAATGATCATGCTTTTAATTGTCTTTGAGTCGGCCATGTACCTTGAGTCGGCCATCTTGCTTGGTTTTGAGTACCAAATAGAACTAATTAATGACTATTTTAGTGGATTTTACTGTATTCATATTGATACAATGTGGAGAGATGCAGCACATGCAATTTCACAATTTTGGGGAATTCAGCTGTAGCGTTCTCAACTCGGTGTCAAAAATACCATATTTTGGGTAATGTTTATGCAATTTGAGCTGTCTTTCTGATAATTAGCCAGCTACCTTGGAATGAAATTCAAGTAGTAAACAAGGAAAGATTTGCAATAATGTGATATTGGTCAAGGAATACAGTGAACCATAACTAAAATTTGTTAATGCATTATATTCACACACTGTCTGTCATCAGTCTACAAGAAATAAGCCCTTTCCTTGCATTTAGTACAAAAAAGACGTTCTAGTATACAGCAGCTGACTGATGGTATGTTGTGGTTGACTCAACGTACCACAGTGGTGACTCATTGTACCTATTAAGAAAAATCATACCTGTTAAGTTTTGACCTAATACGCTGGAAAGTCCAACACATCAAGATAACTTTCATATCAAATTTTAGATGCCCCTACATGTTAGCCTTATATAGCAGAGTTCTTAGAATAATGCAAAGGTTGTACAAAGGTCCAAGAGGCCGACTCATGGTCAATTTACCCTATGCCTTTTTATATGTTATTTATCATTTCTTAACTTAACATCAGGAAGCAGCTAAAACTTAGAAAAGACAGCACAGGAAGATGAGTGATTGCATTTTTTAATTTCAAAATGAAGCATTATAAGGAAGGGACATTAAGTAAATATATTTCCTAGGTGCACCCACCAAACTTTAATTCATTAATCTATTAGAAAAGAAGATGTGGAAGGATATGATGTCATTCAATTTTTTTCAATACTCTCCCATCTCTTAGTCCTTCTAATATTGGCTGTCTGGCATTTTGTTGCATTCAATAAGGTCCAAACACTTGCAAGACGGGCAACGGCATTTAGGGTATATTCCAAAAATAAAAAGAACTTAAACTAATTAATGAGGGATTTTTCAGGAGCCAAAAAGGAGAGACCTGGCGGACCGGAGGAGGAGATGTCTTTTTCTCTGTCTCTCTGCCGGTGTACCTGTTTCTCTCTGTCTCTCTCGTATTCATGCACGAATCACTGCGCAGCTGAGTCACTATTGGTCTCTCTTACTGTATTACTCCCAGTCTGCTCCTCTCTCCATGTTTCTCCTGTTTCTTTCCATCTCATTGTTACCTCTTTTTTCCACTTAGATTGCAAAAAGTCAGATATCTGATTCCCAGTCACTGTCCTTCACCTTTGACATCAGTGGCGGATCCAGGATTTTCCAGAGGGGGGGGGGCAAACCTGGCCAACCATGGAGTGACTGTCTGTTCCCGGGCGCAGCACAAGCAAAGTGCAGCGGCCATACTAGGGGGGTTTGGGGGCATGCCCCCCAAGAATATACTGATGGTCTACACTTCAAATGGAGCCTTCTGATACATTTTGGTACACAATATTTTGAGCATCTATGTCTATATGGTAGTTTCCCCTTCTCTCTTTTCCCCCCTCTTTTCTCTTTTTTTTTCCTTTTTTTTTTTGGGGGGGGGGGCAAGGCCCATTGGGCCATCCCCCTGGATCCGCCAATGGACATTTCCAACATTCCACACAAGTAAAGTGCCTACTCTTCCACTACACATCCTCTATCTGCCCCAACTGCCAATACCTGTTCTTATGCTTGGATTGTCTTGAAAAAGTTGCTTGATGTTCTTCAGATAAATTCAATATGACATGTCATGTTGACAAGATGCTTCCAGTTCCTGATCTCTCTTCTGATTTCTAGCCCATTGAAACAAATTTGTGACACATCGGAGATGATGAGATTAGAAGAACAGCCTATAATGCTCTAAACATTTTCAGGAGATTATTATAAAGTAAAAAGTTATGAGAAAATTGCTCCAGACCTATTTTTTCGGACGATTCTAAATGTCCCATCATAAAGACTGTATAAATTCTCATTCTTATTGGGTTTTATTTGAACGTAAAAAGAATATTTTCTACTCATATTTGGCATATTTGATGATATTTATCCTCTACACTTGTGGGTTATTTCAATTGATTATATTGATATCCAAAGGAACTATGATCTATGCAAAGTTTCTATAGTTCCTAACATCCCACCTAGGTCAGTGCTCTGCAACCCTTTAGACTATCTTAAAAATCAAAGCACCAAACTGTAAAAAAGAAGAGGTTTCCACCTAGTGCCACTTATGCTACGTTTTGTCATATTTATCTTTTATCGATACATCTGATTTGTATCCTTAACATCATCTGATAATCTGTCACCCTGCATCGAATATGTCTGTTTCGAGATGTATGACTGTAACGGGGGAGGTCATACCTTAATGCTCTTCCTCATGTGTTTCAGGGCTCTTTTCTCACATTTCTCATACAGTTTTGTCATCACTCCTTCTCTTATCTCCTCTCACGCTATCCACATTGGCCATCTTGCATTGTCTTTTATACATTTAATCCCCATTTCTCCTTTCCTTTCTCCCTCTGTCTGCATTTTTCTTTACTCAGCTACAGCTTTTTCCCCCTGGCATCTAAATCACTGCATGTCCAAAACTCCCATTGCCTCTCTTCACAGTCCGCGTTGCAATATTCTCCTTCACACATCATTCCATCCACTCGAACAGTGATTCATATTACACAGGAGAGCGTCATAGGCAGCCAGAGGCTTGCGCGCCCAAGATACCGAACAGGGCTGTATACAGAAATGGTCCGTCGCAGATGAAAAGGCTGCGCTTGCTTACATGAGTGGAAGGAAAGTAGGGCACTATGGATAATAAATGTCCATCGGAGCCTCTGTCTGGCTTATCAGACAGGCTTTTATCTCTAACCTCTTTTTGAATATTTGTCTTTCCTTCTCACCTGCTTCTGTCAATCATAAATGGCGCAATTTTTGCCAGTCTTGGGCACATTTATCACCAGAACTGAACCTTCTTGTGGTGGCAGCGTGTACAAATATTTGGGATGCTCAATGTAGACTTCAATACCTACCCCATCGCTTATTTGACCAGTGCTTATCCCCAAAACCTATTGCTTAATGAGTCGTCACAATAGTATTGGCTATACGGTTTTGTGTCTGATACACCACCATCACCTGCTCCATCACTATAGTTGAAGCAGATGACACCTAAAGCACACAAGTGCACGGACAAACGTTTTGGGTGAGTCTTAATCAAGTCTTAATAAGTCTCAATCTCACCAAATATAGATGGCACCACTGTATATGTGGTCTTTCTCTGGCTCCCAATATTTACTGTATTAAAGAAGGAAAAAGCGTAAAGGAAAACAGGGCCCCCCCATGATATGTTACTAACAATCAAGGCCATCCTACATAGGTGAACTTTACAGAGGATGCACATGTAAATAGTAAATGCTGGGAGCCAGAATAAGACTGCTTATTTTATGATATAGACTATTTCCTGCCTATTGTGTAGGTAACACAAAATGACATGGAGTGTTACAGCATTGACAGTATTACACATGTGCTAGATAATTACACTGGCAATTTCTGCATGTATCCAGTGACATACTGCACAGTAAACAGAGCCCTACTAATTCACCTGCCCTCCTCCATCCACCCATCCACCTATTACCCCACTAACACCCACGTGGTTTTAGTAGAGCCAAAGTACAGGTCACATGACACCCTAGTCTGACCAAGCAGATCACGCCATTTGGTACTTAAGGTAGGTCGATACCATTGACTCAAAAAGTTTAGAATTCCTCCAAATTTCTTCCAGAGGTACCTTAGATCATATAGAACAAATATCTGACGAGAAAATAGGGGGGTCCCGCGCTACTTTTTTAAATACAGAATTTTGGAAAAATTACATATTTTGATTTTTATCTAAAAAATAGAAAAAAATATCACAAGTTCCATAATTTTATTTTGCCATAACCTGCAACCACAAAAATATGAAACATCACACAATGAGTGCCCAGATATTTCTCTTTATTCCAAAAATACGTTATGGTTCTGTGATGTGGCATTCTGGGTAAAAAAACTATGTTTGTTTGAAAATATGGATTAATTTGTAATTAATTAAACACAAAATCGATTAAAATCAATAGAAAAAAAGTTGTCATTTTTCTTAAACTTTATGAAATAAAATTTAAGATCATTTGGAATCTAGTAAGACTAAATTTAACATAGGGTCCTACGCATTATTTTGGTGTTTTGGGCCTTCGAAGTAAGAAAGTGCTGCAAAAGTGTGCTAAATAAGATATTTGAAGTATTGCATTATGGGTAAAATGCTAATAATCATGTTATGAAATGGTCTCATGATGTAGCCCAGGATATATCTAAGCAATCTATTCACCTTTATAGTCAGAATTATTTCATTTATTGGTTTATAAATATGGTTGATAAAAAAATGTCAGAAATGCAAAAAAAAAGAAACTTTAATTATTATGCAAAATATAATGTCTGATAAAATGCTCAATTTTGATTAAAATTGTCCAAAAGTTTGCATGGGTCATGAAGGTATATATGACCAAACACTCACCAAATATAATGTCATTCTGACATATTTAACATAGATGCGCGGAAACATGCGCAGTGGTCCCGTTTTCAATGGTATCGACCTACCTTAAGGTGCATGTACATCTACAGACCTTATATTGACAGTGTGGCTACAGATATGATGTTGCAGCATAAACTTGAAGACAGCATAGGGCAAGTTATCTTTTACTATATTCAATAATATGGATCATTAAACATTAAGCAATTAACTACTGACTGGGAAACCAGCAAGGATATTACCAGAGACTCTTAGCTGTAAAGAAAACTCCGGCTTTTCTTTTCTGCGACCAAGGAATAAAACTAGATTTCATAGATGTATATGTTTTTGTGATGGAAAACCTCCGCAGAGGTGTAGTATTTGCAGTAAAACCTTTGGGACTGAAACATAAACCACAGCAACCACAAGACCTCTGGACAGCACCTAGAAAACCTCCAGACAGCATCTACAAACCTTCCGGACAGCATTTACAAAATCTCCGTTCAGGGGACCAGGAGAGAAATATGGAAATAAACCTACAGTGAGAGCAATAGGTCCAACACCCAGGCGGAGTATAAGATTAGAATAAAACAAGGACCTTTGTGAGCTCACAAGTAGAAACATGTATCCATACAAACTGCATTCTTGTGTTTCTCAAAATTAATAGTACACTTAACATTCTGCAATGTCTGCAATTTCTCATCTTCTTGCAGTACCCACAATCAAACAGTCCACCTACTCCTCCATTACACTTTTGCCATACCATTGCAACAAGCATTACAATCACCGGTATATGAGTTTCTCACCTAACGGACGCTCATTCTTTCTCTATGCATAATTACACTTTGTAAAGCTCTCTATAAAGACTCTGTTGGAGACTGCCGAAAGTCAAAACCTTGGTACACTGAACGCTCTGCTCCAACACCCTCACTCATTTAGGGTATAACAGAATTATATCAGTGGTTTTTGTCTCTCATCTATACAGTCTGTTGTGCCAAGAGGTCCACAAACTTCGACAAGGAATTCAGCTGTACAGACAGAAAGGGACTTTATTCAGAGCATCAGTGCAATGTGTCCAGCTACAAAAGGCATTAATTTAGTGCTTTCCCCACTATAATAAAATGTGGAATATCATTATGAAAACATGCTTTTGTATGACTTTTCCTATTTCTCTCAATCGCTGGTGACCACAGCATAGTGTACTGAGTTAAGGAGCTTTTCAGAAAAGAAGTATTGATCTATACTCACCCTGAATTTATCTAGGGAATACTGAATGGGACTTTGCACCTCATGTCATCAGGTCATTGGATGTTATCTGAAAAGAAATTTGTGAGAAAAACTTTAAGGTCAAATTCTAATAATGGATTTAGTATTATAAAATGGAAATTAGAGAAACATGAAACATTGTGCTAGGGGGAACTGTGTGTAATCATGGAGAGGAAATGGTAAAAGTGAATTATCGATTGTTTTTACAAACATTATTATATAGCAGATTCAGGGGCTAGATACCTTACATCATAATGGGCCTTACTCTCTTACTAAGGTGAAAGTAGTGCGAGCCTGGCATAATTCTAGTTATGGAGAAGAAGGTTCAGTTAGGGAATTGTCAGGGAACATTAGGGTATTGACATTTTGGGTTGAATTAGGTTCTGAGCTGCCCTACGTTTCCCTTCTCTACACTTCTTTACATTACAGTGTTCTGTATTACTGTGCATCAATCTACGTAGCCCTGCTTCATTCTACATTGCTCTACTCTGCCCTACTCTACTATGCACCAGTACCCAGTGGTACCTTAAATCACTATTATTAAATTGTAAAAGACATTCCACTAATATTTCCATTAGCCAAAACTTACACAGTATTCAATAGCAGTCATTATGCCTATTTACCTGGTGCATGCTCTGGTCATTTCAATATCTATTAAACAATTATATGGAATAGAATTGTGACAGGCTAATTAAATTGTCTCAGACTCACTGGCTCAGCTTCATCATAAAAGGTTATAGGCTGATAACTGAGAAAGTATCAGGTCCACCATGATTGGTCAAACTGTCTACAAGCTACCTGGTCATTAGAGGCAGATGTATTACTTCTTATTTTCCTCTAGATGAACTAGCACTGTCATGTCACATGCTGGTCCTGTTGTCACATTTGGGTCCTGAGTGGCATACAGAAAAATCATAAACCTATGCCAAACTGCTGGTCTGAGATCCGCAAATCTGCAAATCCGCCATATACCAAAGAGCATCCAACAAATCTCCTTTTATAAACCATGTAGCTTCTTAGATATTAGTTGGATTGGATTTTCTAAGTTCATCTATTTATATTTTCTTACTTACTTATCCATCCACTCACCCTTCCATTCTGTACCCATATGCGTACTGCTTGATGCTTCCAGGTCACCAAAAGCCTTTGAAATCAAATCAGGAAAAATACATGCTCTAGCTTTTATGGACTTCCCTCAGTGGCTTTATGGGCCATTAGCAAATAGGATGTAAGTTTCTCTACCAATGCCTGAGATACCATCTGGGCAACGAGTCCATCCAAACTGATTGAAAAGCTAATGAAGGTTTGGCTAAACCATTTGCTATAAAGTACATCCAGGGTAACCCGGAACAACCCCCGGAATGGCTTAGCAGCAGAGTTGTTACCTAGTGATTCTTTACTTTTTAAAATCTATTAAATTGATTTAATGTCTGTATAAATGAGTTTCCCCTGTTTATATAATTCCTATCTTTGCCAAGTTACATGGCGACTGCCTTTGCTGCAGCAACCTTTACCCATCCATTCCATATCCAAGCACCCTACTCCTTTCCTCATAGTCCCCATGTCGATGTTCCCAGTTGTTCTTCACTGGTCATTCCATCTGCATCCACAGCAATCCTCCTCATGCAGGAAACATCCCTCATTACCAAAGCTGGTACCTTGTGCACCATAGGCACATAGAGCCGTGTGTCTACTGAGCGCCATTCCATACTCTGTGGCTGTCATTTTGCTTCAAATAAATAACAGCCTTTGGAGACAGCAATGGTCTGGTGTGGGTAAAAAGGCCGAGCTTGCTCACATGAGTTAAGGGAAGTAAGGCCTATGGATGACATTCATGTTAAATTTAGGCCCGACGTCTGGCCTGTCAGAAAGGATAAACTATTCATTCATTGCTCAAGGTAACCATTCAGAAAAATATTTTCAGCAGAGTCTTGCTCCTTATGAGAACAGCAATACTATCAGACTATGTTAACTGTCAATATGCAAAGGTGATCAATAGTTGCACGTTATGTTTAATGATGATACGTATACATGATAGTAGATTTTTCAGAAATGCCTTTAATTATTGGTACCACCAATAGAGGCCATTGCATCTCAACTTGATTTATTTCAGATTATGACATTGTGTTTAATCACTACATATGATGCTGAGGGTATTTGAATATTATGGAACAGTACAAAGGAAGGTCACATACAGATCTATGAAATAAGCACATTAATATTCCCCCCACTGATATTCCAACACAGATCTAGAATAGAAGGAGAATCTGAGTCATCTGATTGATCAAGAAAAAAATAATTAAATTTTTCATTTACTAGTAGTTTTACATATACTACTGAACACAGCATTCTCTAGTCAGCTAGTGCATTGGTGCACTACCTGGCCAAAAACGGCTAGTGCAATAATGCACTATGAGGAGAGCATTCCTTTTAATATGAATAACTATTTTTAACCCCATATATCAGTGTTAATGGGTCTGGGGCCTCAATCTGCCGTATTCTGGGAGTTTAGAATATCATAGAGCTGGCAGGAAAGAGTTAAAGGTGTGGTCTAGACTTGATGGGTGCCAAGTCAGCTCAGGTGCAGTGGTGACAGTAATAGGACAAGTTGGTGCTGACTTATGAGGAGTTGACCACCAGGTGGCGCCACTAGCATGTGTGTCCGGTCGGGCATGCTGCATTAGAGCCCCCAGTAATGGGCAGCTATTAGGGGTGTGGCTAATCCCCCTGCACCGATACATCACCACATTACAGGCCTGTCACTGACACCTTTGTAAGGGAGGTGTCACTTCATGCTAGATTGGAGGAGGGAGGAAATTTGGGGGGGGGGGGGAAGCTTGATTATAACAAGACCACAAGGTTTTGCTCCAGTTGATTATCTTTTAGCCACACTCTAACACTGTATCTCCTCTGATGCCCCTTTCCCACCTCACCTCTTCCCATCAAGTAATCAATTGCAATGACTGAGCATTGACGTCAGCCAGCCGTAATCTATAAGTGTCTGTGGTAGCTAGGACCCTGTAGATTGCTCAACATGATTACTTTGGTAGTTAATCAACTGATCATGATTGGATAGTATTTTGAAGAAAATTGAAAATCAAACTTGACTGATCTTGCTTCCTTAGAGTTCTGAATGAAAGTAAACACAACTTGCCCCTGTCATAGAAAACTATCATAACATGTACAGAAATTAGAAACTAATATTAAACTTCTGAAAATCTGGTAATAATTTTAATAAAACCTAGGGAAATGGTTTATATAATGCTGTGTCATATTTCATGTTGAGAAATCATCGCATTGACGGGGGCATTTCTATGCAGTGGTTAATCTTGCATTGTTATTTTATATGTACATTAAATTGACAGATTGAATCTGATTGGCACTTTTGCTACAGTTACCTTAATCAGAGATAGTGTTATCTGACTGGCTCCAATATATCTCCGATGACTACCCTGTACAGCACACAGAAGTTAATGTATCAACCTGGGAGTTATTTCTGATATACCTGATAAAATAATTATGATTATACTTTTTTTCTATTATCTAAAAAAATTCATTTAACCGTTCATTTAATTGTAGAACTCATGTTTGTACTCTGTGTGTGTTTATAGTCTGTATTCTCTACAGTCCAGTCTCTGTGTGTTACTTTAACACATTGGTCAATGATTACAGGATATGACCCTGAGGTCATAAAATCAGTTTTGATTAAAATGAAAACAGACTTCAGGGCCATTCGGAGAAATTGTGGTGATTTGCAGCACTATTAACATTTCCAGAAATCTGAAAATAATTGAAAATAAGCTGCAGGAAAAGCTCTTTATTTCAAAGCTGCACTACCTTTAGGGAAGTTATTTGAATAATATCAAAGGTTGAATGTTGGCAATGATTGCATCCCTATGGATATTCTCAGCCCAACTGTGTGGGCCCAGATGGGGTTTACACGTCGTTATGAGAGGCACTGAGGATATCTATTCGTGATTACTAAACCTGGACAGATTAGGTTGCAACTTATTTTCATCAGGCGGAATGGGCAGTGATAATAAATTGTTCTCAGTACCCACCATGAATCTGCCATACACCATATTTACCAGTTTACTCGGGTACTGGGGTGGATCAGAGAGTAAGGAATTGTATTCATAATTGTCACTAGGAACAGCTTTTTGTATGGTAAGTGACTATAAATGATATAGGACACAGATTGGTGTTGATACTACTATACTGTAATTATTTGCCTTTCATCATCACTCATAGGAGATTAACACTATAGTCTTAATGATTAGTTACATAATCATGTATCTTATTGACAACCAGTCCATTGATGGTGGTTGTTCCATAAGAGAACGGAAAGGAAAAAAAGAGAAAGACGGATGCAGAGCTTGAAAAAATGGGAAGCTGGAGATAATTCCTTTCTAAAAACCGAGAAGCAATATGCCTTCAAAAGAGGATTAAACGTGAATGGTAATGCCATAGATGTTGAAAGGCTTGAGGGTTCTAATAATAGCATGAATTAAATATACTGTAAGTACTATTCCACTAAGTATGTTGCACTTAAAATACTTCTATATAATTGTACATCATGGTGAAGCTGTGAAAACCACAGGTACAGCCCCCCTCCAAGGCTTCTTGATACACCCAGAACAAAAGGATAATCCCTTTCCTTCTAGTTGACTTAATCCTCATTATCGTCAGGTAATTACTTGGCGTAATTAGATACAGTGTTTAGAGAGTGCCCTAGGGTGGCCACATCTCAATGGATCAGGTACTGTAATGTCCATTCAAATATCTGTGAACAAGCCTCCCTGTGATATATTGCACTAGGAGAGAGCAACTCCAGTTTTTGAGAAATGGCTTCACATATGAGAGTGGGCATTTCCCTATCCAAAATCCAAATAAGCTCTATGTCTCATAGTTTACAAGATATCTCGTTATAATTCACATGATAATGATAATTAGAAGATTATCATACATTTTCAATTGTTTATGGATTATCAGGATCATGACAGCAATACCAGAGGAAAAGCCGGTAAATGTAAATCACATAAATGCTTGAACTGAAGATAATAATAAGCTTATAAAATTTAGTATGGATAAACTGGTATTATCTGTTTGCGAAATATTGCATACTATGCTGTCTATTCAACTCTCACTAGATGTGAGTTTCTCATTCAACGTTTACAATGTTAACTCACCCATCTATAATCGAAACACCTTATAATAACTATCTAATAACGTCAGGCATATTATAAGCTTTGTATTTAAGCTTAATAATCCATTACAAAGGATTTCATACTTGATTGAAGTGACAATGTGACATTATGGCTTCAGCCTATTTTACCTGAGTTCACTTATTCCTGTTTTGAAATATTATAAAATGGCCAAAAAGTTGAAGTTAGTAGTGCTGTGAATGAAAGGAATTAAAGGTCAGATTGACTGGATGTCTGCACCATTGATATAAATAGTCTAGTGCCAATTTAGTAGAGGACATTGTAAGACTGTGATTCATTGTTTCAGATAAGTTCAAAAGCCAAATTCAAGAGACATTCTTAGTGTCTTCTTTTGAATGATTAAAGAGAGGTGCTCTCCAGAAACTAGGTAGCAAGGTAGATTAAGTTGGACAGAGGACATAGTCCACAGTTAAAACTGTGGCATGATCATTGCTGGCTGTTAGAAATCAAATCAAAAGATATTGCAGACCTGACACGCAATACTCCAATAAATCTGGGTGAATTGTATCAACAGTAATTGCAGGGACATTCAGTTTTGTCTTCAAAACTACTCACTTTACAGTAATCTTGAGTACATCTTTACATCTAAGTAAGAGTCAGACAATACTGCACTCAATTCTGGTACTAGACTCCTTTGGAATGACTGGAGAGTCTGGCAAGGCTAGACTATCCTCCCAGAGTTTGACAATGCTGGACATTATGTGACCTCTCTTTCAAACTCAGGGCCAACATTGACAGACTCTGTCAAGAGAGTCCAGCTTGAGCAGACTCTCCAGTTGAGCATTGCCTGACTGTCACAATGAATTTAGAATGGTTAGGTAACTGCTGGTGTGAGTGCAGTGCGAATACACATTATACAGTGCTATTCAGTTTCTGGGGCAGTACTATCAGATAAAAACACCAAGAAGGAAATGTGTGTGGGAGAAGGTATCCATGTGTACATGGTGAGACTAGACAGTAGAGTCAATATTCTTTTGTATATAAGCCTTTAACCCTTTGAGGCCAACCATATCTTCATAGACCAGCTGTAGGGTGCAGGGTATTTTTAGACTTTCTTTAGCCCAAGCCTTGCTAAATCCCATAGACTTATGATGACTATGGTCGATGCTCAGCCAGCCATGTTGATGCTTGGCCACCAATGGAATCAAATATAGTTGTTGCTCGGCCTTAAAGGGTTAAACTTTTAGAAGTCTCTGATTTATTTTTTCATCCAAAGGAGCTAGGAGATCATAATTCAAAGGATGAAATCGATGAGAAAAAGGCTAGTCCAAGAACTTGTTTCAAAATACCAGCCTAAGGGATTAATAGCTCACAAAGGTGCAGCAAAATCGATGAAAGGGATGAAACTGCAACTATTCATGTAAAGTTAGTTTGTTTCATCCAGATGTTTTAGTTTCTGAAAGGTTTACACGGCAGCTTTCTAAGGGGCAAGTTTTGCATTTGTACATGATGCAAACCCTACAGGGTTGATTTAGTCCTGAATTGTATACACAATGTTCCTTTTGTGTGCTGCATTATGGCAACAGCTCAACATGAAGCCATGAGGGTTTTTTAAAGGTTAACAGAACAATCAGTTCCCTTGCACATAGGTCTGTTGCAAAAAAGACACAATGGAGTTAATGTAAATATGAATGGATACAAAATAACTTACTGCCAGAAATCAATACTTCAACTACATGAAATTCCATTCAATCACAAACATAATAACTGCTGTTAGTATCCAGTTCATATAAAATATACTAATTATCAATTGAGTCGGTGGTTTGAATAAGTTTCAATTTATATCTTCACGATCAGTAATCAATCCAATACTCATCACAGTTTTCATAGGTGCAAGAATGTCTAGTTACTCTGATCACTTTACTGTCTGAGAGAAATGTAAGACAGAATCCTGACAGATTCTGCAGAAGAATTCATTTGATATCAATATCCTGCTACTGATTCACTCTTTTTACCAATCCGGACTATGTACTACATCTCAGTAATCAAGGTGCGAAGTATTTTATAACTTACTGTGTCAGCGTCCAATTCATGCCTCAGATAACTCTAGTTGACCAGAATTATGATATGTATTTAGATGTCTCAGCTTACCCAAAACTAGACGATGTCTGCTGGCCTTCCTCAGCAGCAGCTACAGCCTGACAGCTGACAATGTATCATGTCCCCCATGATTGGTCCTACACGACCAGCAGTCTGCCTACAAAATACCGGATGTCAGAGTCATCAGACACCTATTTTCCTATTATTTCCATACAGAATTACAGTCACAGCCATCTTACATGCCAGCTCTGGACCATTTTGGTTTTCAGACAGGACCCAGACACAAGGATCATATGGAAAGTCTTAAAGCTGAAGAACTGGTAATGCCATTCTTTATATGACTATAGTCAACATTTGGTTTTCAGACAGGACCCAGAAATAAGGATCATATGGAAAGTCTTAGATCTGAATAAATGGTGATCCCATTCTTTGTATGACTATAGTCCAACACTAGAACGTAGCTGGGATATATGCTACCCTCTTTTGTAGGATATCGTTGTATAGATCCACATTGTAATACTTAATTTCCCACAACCATAATCTCCAAAGCCATTGGGACAATAATAACAGTATCTGTACAGCAGTAGACACAAATGATGTCGGATCAAACTGTGGTTTAATGACTAGGGTCCAATGTAACTAAATGATTCTTACTTTATCACTATAATGAATATTACAAGTGACAATAAGTGTATACATCTCTTGTATACTGAGCAACTAAGGGAAGAGGAGCGCTACTCATATATGCTGCAGTGATTCTTAGAATGAGAGTAATATCTAGGCAGTTGTAAAACTAATTTGTGGAAAAAATGGTATGTAGCAAATCATTAGCCCATTTGACTGTTAACTTGAAGATTTTTCTGAATGATTACCCATCTTGAACAGTAAACTTTCAAAAATATTGAATCAACATCGCTCTTTAATTGACACTTTATTTTACCATGATGATATATATATATACTCTTCCCTTGATATTTTGGGATGGGGCACTGTGCCTCTGATATATACATGATATCTAGATGGACCCCATAGGTTGATAAGGCTCTGAGTGGGCAGGGTAAAAAAGAATTGTCACTGCCATTGGCACAGCTATATTGGCAATGTTCCTATCAGATCACCCTCTTATAATGTTCACCGTGACAAAGGTCACTGAGATGTCACTGAGTGTCCAACGCAGGCCTCAGGCCTTTCTAAATTTCACTATCACACAAACATCAAGAATAGTATGTGAAACTACTCACGCTTATGCTGAAGTGAGCTAGGATATACAATCTTGCCACAGTTCTCCCGACCGTGAGCAATTTATAATTTCCCTCTCAATGGCCTAGCTACCATCTAGAGTCCATCTAAACTGAGTAAGTAAAGGTTTAGGCAAAATATTTGCAATAGACCCCCCCTGTCAGTGCTCCCAATTGTCCTTCAAATGCCATTCCATCTGCTCCTACAGTGATCTGCCTGAAAAAGGAAGCAGCCCTCATTACCAAAGCTGGTACCCTGTGTGCTACAGGCACATAGAGCCTTGTGTCTACTGGGGACTGATCCAGTTCCTGTGGCTGCCGTTTTGATATTAATAAATAACGGCGTCTGTAGACAGTAATGGTCTGGTGTGGGTGAAAAGGCCAAGCATGCTCACATGAGTGAGGGGAAGTAGGGCCTACAGATGACATTCATATCAACTTTAGGCTTTGACATCTGGCTTGTCAGAAAGGATAATATGCTATTCCCTCCTTGCTCCTGTTAAATATTCAGATCATAGCGGAAGATACTTCTTATTTGGTTGTAATTATTTTGTTTGTCTGTTCTTGCTTCTTTTAGTAAACAAAAAACATTATGCAACATTACATAACACTTCTCTGTGGCTACTTATCATGGCAAAATGTTATATAACATCAAAAATGTTATTTTCCCATGAAATAAAATATTTTTGTTAGCTGGGTATGCAAATAGCAATACTATGTCAACTGTCAATGTGCAAAGGTCATCAATAGTTAAAGAGTTCCATTCCAAAATGCAACATATACATTCCAGATTGAAGCATGTAGTAATTTCTCTGAGGCTACTATAGGGGTAATTATAATTCCTTGGATATAATTTGATGTGCACACCAGAGAGGATCTCAAGACGTGAATTAAAGGTGTGGTCTAGGCTTCATGGATGCCATGTCAACCCAGGTGGAGTAGTGACAGTAATAGGGCAAGTTGGTGCTGACTTATGAGGAGTTGACCACCAGGTGGTGCCTCTAGCATGTGTGTCCGGTCGGGCATGCTGCATTAGAGCCCCCAGTAATGGGCAGCTATTAGGTGTGTAGCTAATCCCCCTGCACCGATACATCACCACATTACAGGCCTGTCACTGATACCTTTTGTAAGGGAGGTGTCACTTCATGCTAGATTGGAGGAGGGAGGGGATTGGGGGGCTTAGTTATAACAAGACCACAAGGTTTTGCTCCAGTTGATTATCTTTTGGCCACACTCTAACACTGTACCTCTTATAATATCCTCCACCCACCACTCCCCCCCCCCACCACCTCAATGCTTACCATCAAGTCATTGATTGCAGAGACTGAGCACTGAAGTCAGCCAACCGTATTAATCAGTATCGGTGGTAGGACCCTGTAGATTGGCTTAACATGATTATTTTGGTGGTTAATCGATTGATCATGATTGGTGTTTTTTGGAATAAAATTTTAAATATTTATAACCTGTCTGGTCTTGTTTAACACAGAGGTTAGAAAGAAATGTCAAACTGCTGAAAATCTACACCGACTGAATGAAAATCAAAAAGATTCGATCAAAAACAAAACACAGAAAACAAAACACAGAAACGATGCAGCAAGGCAACAAGACCAATGAGGTGCATGGTAGAGAAACGTGATTTACCTATTCCCAAAAGATGGCCCAAATTCATAACCATGCCTGAAAACAATAAGTTCCTCTCAATGGAGATCCTTGAGAATGTGCCAAATCAAAAAGCACTTGATTGTAGTTTCATGGGGATTCTCGGGACTGATGTAAGGTCACCAGATCCTGCAATGGACATAGCCAGTCTTAGCGCAACACATGAAGAAGTCGATAAGAGGCTTATTTTGCGCCAACTGCACTGAGATTTAGGAAAAGGAGAGCTGACCGCATAGATAGAAAATAAGGCAGAGGGATTTGTATGTAAGGCACTACCATCATGGTGTCTCATGGTAACAATTTTCATTCAGGAAGCATGATTAGGTGTGGCATTAAGCACAACAGCACATTAAAGATGAAAATGGTTAACTTTCCTGGTGTCTCATACAGTGATTCACGGCTTCCTGTTGCAGTTTGCTAGAATGTTTTATAAATGCCTTCCTAATCAATTGTACAGATTTCCTAGGACAAAAAGATGTCAATTCCACATGCACATAGTACTTTGATGTGCTTCATCCCCATTGTGTTTTATAAAATGAGTATGCAGTGTTGAATATAAAAGAAAAATGCAAAGTGCTATCAGAAAATTCTCTCCTTTTTGTCTCTGTTGACCTTGACTTCCATATAAAGATAACCACATCATACATTATTGTAAAAGCAACACTAGGTTTTGTATATTTCATGAGTTTGAATCGTTACGTGGCTTTTTTTTCTTTTTTTTTTACATATGAATAAATTTTTCAAACTTTTGTTTTTCATTTGAAGATTAAAAATTGAAAACCGAAAATTCAAGCTGGGCAACATTGATATTCAGGTACATTTACATGGTGCCATACTCCCAATCAGGCACAAACAGTGTATTTTTAACCTGAATGCAGACAGTTCTTGAAGTGTTTACAACATGGCTGAACTACCTGGAAGTGGAAGTTACCCAGGCCCAGTGCATTATAGATAATTCGGGTCAAGTGCCCTAAGAGACCATTGAGTGATGGTGTCCAATAATGCATGACTGGATGTTGTTCTCTACGTACACACTAGGGTAATCCAATGAAATTGTCATTCAGTAGACTGCCCTCTGGTGAGAGGGAATAGCCACAGTCTCCCAGTGGACTTTAAATAAGGTTTACTCCTCTCAGGTAACCAGCTTACAGGAAGTTGTCATAAAGGTCACAAATCAGCCATGTTTTGACAAAGCAAAATATTTGCTCAGGAGGGAAAGTTCTAATTGTAAAGCAGCATGGAGGATATATTTACATTTACATTAGAACTGCATCTGATATGTAGCACAAACAATACTATTTTGTATCATTTGGGGAAAGTTGAGGAACAAAATAATGTATAATGCCAAGATTTCCTTACCATCCGGTCCAGCCCTGTCTGCGTCAGGGCTGGGCTATTGTGGCTAAGGTAGACACAAATGCTGGTGCAGGAGCCAATAACCCGTAGTTTTGGGTCTGGGCCCATAGTCTTCTGGAAATTTATATAGCTACAGCCCCAAGTGGCCTATTGCTGCACACACCTATATTTTTAAGGGAATATGGCTGTAATTATCAACAGCAAAGCAATCTAGATGTTGTAAAGCATATAGTTTAAAAGGGATAAGAATTATGAGCATGCCGAATACCCAACCCAAGATGGTGAGGGTGGAGTGAAGAGAGTGCTATTTACCCATTAAGGCTGGCAAAAATGTGGCAATGAATCCTAGCCATGGGACTGTGTTTTGTCCCTGTGGTCAGTCAATCCAATAGGGCTGAGTCATTTATAGTCGACGTTTTTTTAAAGATATCATTTCTCAAGCCCCTCTCTATGTATAAACTACTTTTGATATCAAAAGTCCAGTGCCAATAGTTTTAGCTCTGGGCTGAACACTTTCTGAGGCTGTGGCCCCTGGTGGCCTTTGGTTGCACTAATATGTCCAAATAGAGATATACAGGACAAAGCCGTTATATAACCCCCAAGCCCGTCTCACACGCACAGCGCCTAGTGCTGAACGTAAAATCCTTAATCAAATAGTAAGGATTTATTCTTTCATTAGACTATCCATAAGTACAAGACCCAAGTTGAGCCACTTGAGTGAAGTCACTCAACTTTCATCCACATCATGAACTCTGAACCAGACATTTAACCGCTCTTTTTCATGATTGATTTGGTATCATAAGTGCGTATAACTGTAAAAAAAACCTTTGTATGACTATAAACACTCATTTGCATGAGATGTTATGCAATAAAAATATCCAAAACTCAACTCATATAACAGGTACAGCCCCCCCCCAAGGCTTCCTTGATGAACCTAGAACAAATGGATAATCCCTTCCCTTTTAGTTGAGTTAATTTTCATCACCATAAGGTTATTACTGAGCGCTATTACATACAGTCCTTACAGATGGTGAATAAAAGAAAACAGACTTGGCCACACATCTCACTGGATCAGATATTGGTATTTCTATTCAGCAATTTGTGAGCGGCAAGGGAAATGGGTCATCCAAGGAAAATGCCATTTTAAAAATCGATCTTACAAGCTTTCCAGTGATATATTACACTATGATATAGCAACTCTAGTTTTGAGAAATGGCTTCACAAATGAGAGTTGGCATTTCCTAATCCAATATCCAAATAAAGTCTCATAGTTCACTAGATATCTCTTCATAATTAGAAATTAAAATAATTAGAAGATTATCATACATTTTCAATTGTTTATGGATTATCAGGATCATTGCAGAAGGACCAGAAGAAAAGCCAGTAAATAAAGATAACATATAAATGCTGAAAAAGAAAAAAATTATTTAATATGGATAAACTGGCTTCATCTGTACGAGAAATACTGTATACTTTGTTGTCTACTTGATGGGTACTAGAATATGAGTTTCTCTTTTAATCTTTACAATATCAACTTACAAAGGATTTCATACTTGATTGAAGTGAAAACGCAACATTATGGTTCTCAGCCTATTTTACATGAGTTCACTTCTTCCTATTTTGAAGTTGTATAAAATGGTCTAAGAGCTGAAGCTAGTAGTGTTGTGTGTGGAAGGAAATAAAGGTCAGATTGACTGTATGTCTGAACCATTAATATAACTAGTCTGGTGCCAATCTACTAGAGGAAATTGTAAGACTGTTATTCATTGTTTCAGATAAGTTCATGGGCCAAATTCAAGAGACAGTTTAACTGTTTATGTGTTTTCTTTTGTTGAATGATTAAACAGAGGAGATGCTCTCCAGAAACTAAGTAGCAAGGCAGATCTAGTTGGACAGAAGATCTAATCCATATTCATAACTGTGGAATGATAATTGCTTGCTGGAGGAAATCAAATTAAAAGATCTGGCAGACCTGACAAGTAATAGTTTAATGAACCTGGATGAAAGGTAATGACAGTAATTGCAAGGACATTCACGCTAATAAAATCTGTCAGTCGCAAATTTAACACCTCAAAGGAAAAAAGAGAAAAGGTTCCCTGACGCTGGTTTTTTCTCCAAAACTACTCATTTTACAGGGTCATACATCTAAGCGAGGGTCAGTCAATGCTGAACTCTCAATCTGGTACTTGTCTCTCCCAAAATAACTGGAGAGTCTGGCAAGGCAAGGCACTAGTACAATAACTAATAAAGCTTAACGCGGCAGCTTTCCTGTGAAATCTATTAACTCTGTGAAGGGAGGCATAGTGCTTAACCCTTCAGACTCCAGGCAATTGCATAATTCAGTGCCTCATCTCCCCAGGAAAAATATTTTGCCGTTTTCCGGGTAGCTTGCCTCAATCCTCTTTGAGAGATTGAATGACATGAGAAATATAAAGATTTGGCTTACAAATGTGAATCAAATAATCCTTTGCTAAACCTGCATGGGCTACCAACTAAAATGGTAAATGACTTGCATCAATGGCACCTGGTGGTATTGCCCGGGGATAATGCCAAGTAGAGTGATCACTAACATAGTTATAATTATGCTGGGCATCTACCTTCTATTTCCAACTTCCAGAGAGACTCAAAACAGGGTACCCTAAAGAAATGAGTTGTTCAAGTACACCTTTTCTGAATATTATTTATGACCTGAAATACAGTTAATTCTTACCAATATAATTATGATAAATGATCAATGTTGAAAAAAAAATCAAAAGATTTTGGGAATGTCTCATTATTGATATGAGCTTTAAGCCCAGCTCTTTTGAGGCCGTTTGTGGCCATTTCAGGAAAATGAGACATTACCGTTTGTGGCCGTTTGGCGTCTAAAGGGTTTAAAAGATGATATTTTCGTAAGGTTGATGCATGAGCAAAGCACTGGCCACTAAAGGGCCAGTTTTACATTTGTGCATAATGCCAACCGTACAGGGTTGATGCAGTCCTGAAGTGTATACACAATGTTACTTTTATGTGCTTCATTATGGCAATATCTGACGATGAAGACATGAGAGGTTTCAAGTTAACAGAACAATCAGTTCCATTGCACATAGTTCTGTTGCAAAAATAACACAATGAACTTAATGTAAAATATGAAAGGATGCAAAATAAGGTACTGCCACAAACTGATGTCCGTATCCAGTTCATATGTAAGTAATACATTTTATATCTTTACCCTCATTAAACAATCCAATCTCCATCTCAGTCTTTATTAGCTGCAAGACTGTCTAGTTACGCTGATCACTTTATTGTCTGAGAGAAATGTAGGACAGAATCTTGACAGCTTACTAGAAGACTTCAACATCAATTTCCCACAGTTTTTTTTACTTCGTTTACCGATGCCAACTATATACTACATCTCAGTAATCAGTAAGTGCTTAGTATTTTAAAAGTGACTGTTTCAGTGTCTAATTTATGCCTCCGAGAATTCTACTTGACCAGCATAACTACAGAACCATTTAGCTACAGCCTGACAGCTGACAATGTATCATGTCCGCCACAATTGGTCCTACGTGACCAGCAGTCTGCCTACAAAATACCCGGATGTCTGAGTCATCAGACACCTATTTTCCTATTCTTTCCATCCAGAATTACAGTCACTACCATCTCACATGCCAGCTCTGGACCAATTTGGTTTTCAGAGAGGGCGGAGAAGCATGGATAGTATGGAAAATCTTAGTGCTGAAGATGGTAAACCCATTCTCTGCATGACTACTCAGTACAAGAATAATGCTGCGACCCTATGCTATGTAGAATACTATTGTATAGATCCACATAGTTACACACAATTTGCCACAAACATAATCTTCAAAGCCATTAGGACAGCATTTGTACAGTGGTAGAAACAAATGATGTTTGACCTAACTATTGTTTAATGCTAATGGTTCAATAAATCTAAACACTTGTTGCTTGGTCACTATTATGAACATTAAAGTGGCCTGACAAACATCATTTGCAGAATGAGCACCTCAGGGAAGAGGTGCATTGCTCAGATATGCTGCCATATTTCTCAGGCAGTTTTAAAATTAATATGTGGGAAACATGCAGAATAGCAAATCATTAACTCATGTAAACAAAATGCAAATCAATCACCAGTCTGATAATACAGCTGGGGATAGATGACAAAAACCTGACAGCCGCTGTCAGTCCAGCTGATAACAGTTAAAAACTACCTTTGCCACTGTCCACACAATAAACTTTTGGTGCGTGTCCGATCCACCTGGCACCCCAAAGTGGATAAATAGCTTTCGTGCCTCCCCCAATTGTGATTCACAGAGGCTAATGTGGACAACATCATTGTACCGCCATATGTCGTGTATTCTCCTGGTCCCCTTAGACTGCTATTAACCCACATCCTTAATGACTTCTTGTATATGGATGCGTGTAAGTCTAGACTAATGGCATGGACAGACTCCTTCTTATCATACATTCAGTGGCTCATTTACTGTTTTTTGTCTTAAGTACATCCTTAAGTTCACATCAAATGTTTACTCATGTTATTAAATTATCTCCACTCCACAAGCATGTCTTTTTATTATGCAGAGAAAGAGCTAAACAGTTCTTTGGGGTTAATTCAGAAGAAAATCAATTGGGGAAAAATGTAGTAATCAATTGTAAATCGGGTTAAGTTAAATTGGGACTGTTTCATTTAATGGCTTTTCATTGCACAGGATAACTTGGATGATTTTTTTAATCATTACCCACCAATCTTAAAAAGTGAACTTTTTAAAAATCAAATCATCATCACTCTAAAAATTGACAATCTGAGAATTTTGTTTTTACCATGATATATTCTTTTTGGGATGGAGCATTGTTTCTCTGATATATACATAATGTCTAGACTCACCCCATGGACTGATAAGGCTCTTAGCAGGCAGGTAACAAAATCACGGTCACTGCCAGTGTCACAATAATTGTGTTGGCCATGTTACTATCAAGTCACCCTGTTATAAAGGTCACCTTGACAAAGGTCACTGAGCTTTTAGCTACTAATGTCAGTGAGTATCCAACCCAGGCCTCAGGCCTTTCTAAATTCCACTATCAAAGAAAACATCAAGAAGAGCATCTTAAACTACTCATCCTATAGTCATTATAGATGCTGTTATTTGACTGAGCTAGGATATAATCTTGCCACTATTCTCTCCTGACCTTGAGCAGTATATAGTTAATAGAATGAAGAATTGGTGGAATTCATGAATTTAATTAGCAATCACTACAGCATATTTCATGACACTGTTCTTTTACACTTTCATGAATAAGTGGTAGTACCCATTGTTTGATGACTAATTCAGTGGTGCATGCCACTCGGCCTTAGAATGGATCTATAGGGGCATATCCTGGGTATGGTCAAGTTGAATATTTCTCCTTATCCTGAGCAAAAGTATTGTCTCCTAGAATTTTGTGCAAAGAACCAAAATCAAAGACCCATTCAATTTTAGCATTGCTTTAAGCTTGGAACCAAGTCATTGTCATTTATACAGGAAATCTATTGATCAGCAGGATCTCATTTAAAAGATATTTTATACATTTACTGAGACCATGTGAGAAGGTGTTCTGTGACTTAGGGAAGAAACATTGAAATGACTATTGCGATTATTTGAGTCTATGTAATAGAGCTTGGAACTTGAATGGTCTTTTATATGTCTAGATCAGTTGCCAATTCAGCATCACTTTGGACAAGATTTCTAATAGTTTTTGAAAATATCCAATTAGGAATTCACCTTGTACCCTGCCTGAATATAGATTGATTGCCAGACAGTTGGTGAGAATGTTTCATTATCTGGTGTTCTGTTACAGGGAAAGTACACTTTTCATTAAATCGAAAATCCATTTTTATGTCACTTTAGACGAGATTAAGAAAAAGTCTCATTACAAATTCACCCTTTACCCTGGCTGACTATAAAACAATCTACAGACAGTTGCTGAGAAGGCTTCATGATGGGGTGTCCTGTTACATAGGGAAGGCATGTTTCAGAAAGGTGAGAATCAATTTATTTTTGTGGCAGCTCCGAGTGAGACACTGAACCTATAGGATGTCTAGATTATGCTGCACTCATCAGAGATTGAAGATGTTTCTGCTAGTCTCAATCAAAAAGTTAGATCAATGAGTTTAGCATCAACAATATGTGATCTTCTATTAGATATCCCAATGATCATAGAGTCTGATGACAAATGGAGCCTCTTGTTCACACAATGGTAGTTTAAATGCTATAAACTGGAATTGCTATAAACTTTCTACAAAAGGAATTGCCTGTCTGCCAAGAAGCTTTCTCTAGTCGAGATGCTGTGTCCAAATGGAGTAGGCCTACACCTAGTGTGTGCAGTTTTGATGGCATTGCACAACTACTCTCAGTTGAGGTGCTGAAAAATGTCTGACAGTCACATACACTGATACAGACTGTCCCTAAGCTTTCTATGTCTTTAGACTTTTCCAAATAACATTTCCAATTTAAACACTTTGATACATGCTTAGTATCACTGAGTATCAGAGGTGCATTGATACACTGACTAGTGACAGAGTCTACACACTGACATATCGTCGGAGTGTGAGATGTTCACCTTATAGAGGAAATCGTGCATTAAAAGCCTAGACCCACAATGATAGTAGCCATGGGTATTGAATGCTATACTAGGCACAAACCTGTCATTGGAATAAGGGTGCCTAGAAGATAAACCACTGATGCTAGATTATGTGGTATGATCTGCAAAAAGGGACCTTAGTGCAGAGTGTACTAAGGCTTCTATTCCCAATACTTATCATATACATTATACATTAAATCTACTATTGTGATATTTTTGAAAGTTTCTTTCACCAATGACTATTTTACAACTTGTGACCTGAATACACAGTATTCAGTAACTAATAACTGACTAATGCTAATCATCATGAGTATGTGCTAATTCGGATTAAGACCAGACCTAATCAACTAATTAGAAATACCTATAAATGTGTTGTTATTACATATTATTCTGAAATATTTGTTAAACATTAGTGCAACTAGGCTTTGCGGTTCTGTGGAAATGTGTCTTTTACTTTTATAGCTCAGCTCACAACCTATTCCTCAAATTAAAAACTAAAAAAATTCACATAATGCAGTTTTTATAGAGGTAAGCTATGTCTTTTTCTGTCAATTGTAAGTTGCCTTTTCCATATAGGCATACAGTAGAATATACTGGTTGTTTACTTGGACTTTCATATTGTTCTATTCTACAATAAATAACCACCATTCCCCCCCCCTTTATTTGATGCTACCAAGTTGTAACGCTCCCAACTGTACGTCCTTCACAGGTCATTTCATCTACTTCCTCAGCGATCCATCTTTCATGGCAGAGAGCCCTTGTGGTAGATGCTAATGCCTTGTGAGGCAGAAGCCCCTCGGGTCTTATGCTTGAAGCCAGCCATTTTGACATTGACGAGAGATGTGTATGTACATACAATGATGGCCTGATGCAGGTTAAAAGACCAACCCCACTCACAGGGGTGGAAGGAAGTGGGGCTCTATGGATGACAATTATGTGAAGCATATATAGCCCCCCCCTTGTGTAGCTAGTCATCAGGGTTTCATCATTGTCCTGAAATCTCATTATGAGGAGGAGATTTTGTCATTTATAAGTACCTTGCTTTCATAATCCTTATTCTCAATATCTCAAGTTCTGGTTATAAGGAACTTGGCTTATAATGAATAAAATAATAAAACCCTCCCCTTAACAAAACATAACTGTTAGCCCTATTTTGGACTTGCATTTTCTCCATTCTCACCAATTTATTATAGCTGATACATTCAGTCAAACATTGAACAGGCTGGCAGTGGACTGAGACTGAAACTTTATGTGGTTCATATTGAAATACCAACTGGAAAAATCATGAATAATTTGAAATCCCAGAAAATTCTGATTAAAGTGTATTTGATTAATCCATCTGATGTGGGACATGCTGCATTAGAGCCCCCAGTAATGAGCAGCTATTAGGGGTGTGGCTAAGCCCCATGCATCGATACATCACCACATTACAGGCTTGTCATTGACACTTTTGTAAGGTGGGTGTCATTCTAAGCTAGATTGGGGAAGGGAGGGAGAAGAGGGAGGGGAGCTCTGGCTGATTATACTCTAGCCACCCTTCTACCATGTTCTTCTTTTGATACCCCTCAATTTCAATGCCTTTTCATCAATGGTTACCACTGCATTAAGCCACCTGTGCCTATGGTAAAAACTCTGTAAAGTGTCTCAACCTTCTTGGTTAACCATATAATGATTGAATTGAATCATTGGTCAAATAGGTGAAAATCTCATTAATAGTAACTTTCTCATCTCATTAAATGATGTTATTGAGGCAAGCTTTTCAGAAAAGACGAACATAAAAGACTTACGGAAGTAGGTGGAAAACCCAAATGCACTACTTATAACGGGCCATCTTGTTTCATAAGCTAAATGTTACAAACCAAATGTCAGGTTTGTGCTATATAACACATGTACACCATAATTATCTGCTTATTCAGTTTAATAACTGATGAAAGCAATTAGTTTTGATACGAAACCATGCATTCATCCTCTTATTCATGGGGAAAGATTATAGTATTATAATGGAAAGTTTGCAGCAATAACTACCTGATTCATAGAAATAGGTTTCTTACCAATATATAGTTTCTCTCTCTCTCTTTCTCTCTCTCTCTCTCCTCTCTCTCTCTCTCTCTCTCCCCTCCCCCCTTTCTCTCTCCATCTTAATTCTCTCTCTCTCTCTCTCTCTCTCTCTCTCTCTCTCTCTCTCTCTCTCCGCAACACTACTAATATTTGCAGACATCTGACCATAACAAAAAATAAACTAGGGGGGAAAGACAATCAAAATTCAAGCTTGGTGAAACCAGAGGTTCAATGACTGCAATGACTGCATCCTTATGTATAGTTTTATAAGGCATAAATACTTTACTAACTGTGTTAATAGCTAGTCCTTGTCAGCAATCAACAACTGTGATGGGTGGGATTGCTGCAATAGGGGGTACTGATGATGTCTCCGCTATATTACTTGGCAGATTAGGTAACAGTTCCTCTCATAACGACCAGGTGGCAGTAGGTAAGGTGGGTAGTGATAACAAGATAACATCAGCACCTGCCATACACCATGTTTATTCACTTGCTGAGGGACTAATATAAAGGAAAAATGATGGCTATTCCTTGGGTTGATAACCAATCCTGGGATGCTTTTGTTATCAATCGTATCACTATAAGCAGAACAAATAGGGTAAAATGACGTGAAATGGCGTATTTTGCACATATCTCAAGTCCTACATGGTTCTATCATATAAATACTGAGTATGTACCACCCTAAGATATACTAATGTCTTCGGGTCGACCTCAGCATTTCATACATGAACTTGTATTTGCTTTCTGATAGATATTTAAAATTTTAGAGTAAATGAAGTAGGGAAATGATGATAAATATTTGCAATTTCAGGTTTGGCCGCTGGCTGAGCCTGAGTATTCTCCCCTATGATGACATTATTGTTTTTCATCTTATTGCTCATCATACTTTAAAAAAAATGTAATATGGGAAATGTAAAATCGAACTATGTAGCTGAGCTGAATGTCTTGTATGTCATTCCCATGTTGGAGATGTGATACAAGAATTACATTGTTGCCATGGCAACATAATAGAAGGTTCTGCCATGGCTCAAATCACAATCAATCTAGTATAAAGTTTGATAAATAAAACAAATGGAACTTTTCTGGTTGCTATGGTTACCAACATTTGCATTTTTTTTTTCAAAAAGGGGCCTAGCACGGGAAGGGTTATGCAAAAGTTTTCAGGAAATGTAATATGAACCCTATGTCAAAACAATAAATTCAACTGTTGCAGATTCACTTATGGTGTACTAATCATGTTGCAGATATCTTACTTTGGTCAAATAGTTCTGGGCCTGTAAGGGTTAAGGAGAGCAGCACTTGTTGTATAAAGTGGCAATAAATGAAATACAACATGTCCTAGTTTCCATGCTGCATTCATTTGTGTGCTTTGTTCATCACCAAATGTCAATGGAAATACAACATGATTAAGATAGAGAAAGAAAGGGATCAAGAGAAAGAGAAGAAATGTTAAAAACAGCAGAGAACTGATTTAGAGAATGGGGAGCTGAACATGATATTTCCTTTCTAACATAAAACAAATGTATATGAACAGGGAGAGGAACATAAGCAAGCGAAATTGTCACATCAATTACCACAGGCAAATTGAAAAAAAACTGGCTTTCCTGTAGGCTAAGGACGGCATGCTGAACATGTTAGAAAATCTGCACACAAAAACACCCATATACGTCATCATAAAGCTGCACCCCTTTATGACAGGACCCCAGCCAAGGCTCTCGTAATAGCCCAGAACAATAACATAATCTACCTTCTGTTCTAGTTGACTTAATCCTCATCACCTCTAGCTAATTACCACTCCAGACATCTTAGGCCAAATTAAAAAAAGGTGTGTTTCAGGTTACCCGACCCCCACCTGGTCACAAAATGTTGTGTATCCATGCAATTCGTACTACCATCAGTGTTCCAACTCCTTAGTCCAGCAGAGCACTCTGTGCAAGAGCACTGATTAGCCAGTTCAGCTTTGTCCTTTTAAGATGATGTAATATTGATTGTTCACTTGTGATTCAAATGATAAAAAACGATTGGTACTCATTATAATCAGCATAAATACTCATTATTTTCCTCATTGATGTCATAATTGAAGAGTCAATGTGACGCTTCGGTCTTCAGCCTAATTTGCAAGAGGCAACTTCTCCCTTTTTTGCACAACAAATGTAATGTCAATAGTTTTGTGCATGTGAGGAATAAAAGGTCAGACTGACTAGAAAATGTTTGAAGCATTAACATGATCAGTTTAGTGCCAATTTACTTTAGGTCGTTGCAAAGCTGATTCATTGTTCCCACAACTTCAGAAGCTAATTCAACTGGACATGTTTTTCTTATCAATAATGAATACAAATCTGATGCTGTCATAGAACTAATATAGAGATATGCAGATTTCATCTGCCAGCGCTGATCTTATCAATAATTGTTGTTGAATCATGAGGATCGAATTAAAAACATTGTGCAGGTTTCATAAATAATGGATGAATCCGGATGAGTATTTGCAGTTGAAATCAACAATAATTGTTGCAAATAACTTCCTTTTTCAAATGATGAAATCTGACAGACAGAAGCGTGAGAAGGGGGAATGTGTGACTAAGATATGATTTGCCAATTTCTAAAAATTAATACACCATTATAGGATACTTAAATTCAGGAAGGGTAAGTAACTCATTAGTGTTACATGTATGGATTATGCCAATATTTCTTTTGATATATAAGAGACTAGGAAGTTTATATCTAAATATTCAGCATCAGGAATGCATTCATTCTTTATTATAGTTATGTTGTGGTTGATGATGATGATGATGACGATGATGAGGATGACGTTTTAATGCCCAGAGGGCTTCATCGCAAAGCAAAAGCAAGCCTGAACCCCTCTCTCCCAACCAGATTTTGAGGTGGCACTGCAGCAGGGATTACCATATAGCTGAATGACGGTCTACTTACTCGGATTACCATAATCATACTGTCTGGACTCAACACTGAATAGCACCTCGACAGATTCTAAAGAAGAATTAAGTTAAATATATTATCTGACAGTGATCAGTGGTGGATCCAGGATTTTCCAGAGGGGGGAGTCCAAAGCTGGCCAACCATGGAGTGACTCTCTGTTCCTGCGCGCAGCGTATAAGCGAAGCGCAGCGGCCATACTAGGGGGGTTCGGGGGCATGCCCCCCCCTCAAGAAAATGCTGATGGTCTAGACTTCAAATGTTACCTTCTCACACATTTTGGGACAAACACAATGTATTTGAAGACTCAGGTCTGTTTCTCTTCCCTTCTCTCTCCTTTCCCCCTCTTTTCTCCTCTCTTCTTTTTTTTGAGGGGGGGGGGGGGGGGCAAGGCCCGTCGCCCCCCCTGGATCCGCCAATGGTGATTCACCACTTTTACCAATACCTACAGTTTAAGCTGGCTTTAGCTGGTGTCTAGTCCTACGCATCAGTAATATAAGTGCATATCATGTTATAATTGAATGTATCTAGTTTATGCCTTAAGTAACTCTAGTCAACTAGAATTGGGACAGATTCATTGAGATACCTCAAATAACCTCAGCCAGAAGCTATCATCTTTCCTTCAGCAGCAGCTACATCTTGACAGGAGACAAAGTATCAGGTCCGCCATGATTGCTTCTACGTGGTCAGTAACCAGGCAGCAAAATAGCTGGATGTTTGAAGCAGACACCCATTGTCTTATTATTTTCTATCCAGAATTATAGTCACTGTCATTTCACATGCCAGTTCAGATAGGTGGTAAGGCTATTTTGGACCGGTCACAGAGATTAGAATACGACCAAAAAGAAAAGGTTTGTTTCAGCTAATATGGCAAGAAAATGTAGGGTCGGTATTCTTTTCTTTTTTTTAACTCTTATTTTTACATGCAAGTACCAGCCAGCCTCTCTGAAAACCCTAAAATTGACCAAAAAAGGGTAAAAATATAAAACTTGCATAAAACCTGACCTGAAACAAACCTTCTTTTTCTGTTGGCCTAAAAAAGAATGATGTAGGCATAATCAAACCAAGCAAAAGAGCTGCGTTGTATGGAGGTCCTTGTCATTAAGCGATCATAATATCCCTTCACTCTGACATTTCTAGTTCTATACTGCAATCAAGTATAAGTAACCCTTTCCAAGCTTTTAGATACATTAATTGAAAAAAGTATTTCATGAGAGCAACCTAATCTCGGTCACCTAAACCCTTTAATCCTGTAAGGCAGAATATCCTATTCTGAGTAACCCTTTTTAGGATATAGGAAAGGTATTGTACATTGCCTATGTTATATCCCTTATTTGGCTAAGCTATAGAAAGACAATGTCATGTATCATCATAATGATAGTTACAATGGAATTTATTTTGTGCCACCTAGAAACCTTTACACTTTAAACAAAGTGTATTGCGATATTGCCCCCTTTTGGCCAGCCAGTTCTGATTAACTGTCATCCGTTAATAGAAATGCAACGTGATTTACCTACTATGCGATACCGTGTATTAGGTGACTGGCTTGTGGAATTGAAGTTGTACAATTATGGTTGGGCTAATGCTGTCCCTTGAGGTATCAAATATTGCTCTGAATGTTAGTTTTTGTAAAATAATGATGAGTTATGTCATTTCTACTTACAGTTTGTGGGCAGTTCAGAGTGGTTCGAATATGAGATCTACTACCTGGATACTTTTTTATTTTTCTCTATCACTCCATAAGTTATGTTCAAAAGGATATGGCCCTTGTATGGTGTTATGGGTATCTGATTGTAGTACTTGAGCAGCTCTGGAAAATACAAGCCCACTTTTTCATTCTAGCCGGCTTAATATGGGGTTCTGTAAGGTACAAGTGCAATAGGCAGCATTGTATAACCACCGTCCACCCTTGTTAGACTTCAGTAACTGTTGATTGTATTTTATAATCAGAATAAAAAATAATGAATATTGATGCATCCATGCAAACTATGAAGGAAAAGAATGTTCTATTAGTGACAACCTCTTTACGCTGACATTCCGTCACCAGTGGTGGGTGATGAGTCTACAAGTTTCAGTATGTATAACAAAGTAACTCTATACAGCCCTTTACAACTAGTAGACCACATGTTTCAACTGTTACTCGAATACCAATCTGAGACTGGAACAATCAGGAACAGGGTGACATTCAGGGAGAATCACTGTGAAACAGGGCAAACTATTTTAGAACAAAGGACCTAAAATATGCTCAGTTTCGCAGGTAGCTGTGTCACCTTAGTGGAGTTTATTTGGATAAGTTTAACATTTAATACCATGCTAGGAGAAAAAAGAATGAGGAGGTTTCTCCACTTGGTTTCGGGTCAACATGCATGTCATTTAGGTTCAATGAAGGTGAAATAGCTAGATTTCTATAAATCACCTTTACTTAATAGCTTGTTTCCAGCTTAAATTGTGTGCATAAATAAATCAGTCCAGCAAATCTTAAATTATTTCAAAATATGTCTGCCAATGTTGGAGAGATTTTAATTTTCCATTTAGGCTCTTGTATCTCAAGGTCAATCCGTTTACCAGATATAATCAACTTGAAATGTGCACCCTACACCAGTTGATAAGTAAAAAAGACAGGGACTATGCTCAAATTGAATATTCCTTATTGTATTGAGCAAGAGCAATCTATCAAGAGGGCCAGCTCAAGGTCACATTAGAAGCTCAATGTCATAAAGGGAAAGATTCTGACATCTTTCTAAGAGCTCTAATCAGGAATCCCCACTTTCCCGCTCCATTGGTGTATTTAAGATACCTTCGCTCAGACTGTGTGAGAGGGGTGCTCTCTTACATAGGGAAGAAACATTGAGACATTCCTTGAGAATCAACCTTTTTGCTGTCTGCACCTTTGGATGGTCTTGAGGATATTAGATGTCTAGATCAGTTGCAAGTTCAGCACCACCTTAGATAAGCTTTTGAGAAAGTGTCATTAAGATTTCACAATTTCCCCTGGCTGACTATAAAACAAGCTACAGACAGTTGCTGAGAAGGCTTCATGATGTGGTGTCCTGTTACATAGGGAAGGCATGTTTCAGAAAGGTGAGAATCGGAGTGTTTTGTGTCTTTAGAAATAGGAGAGTTCCGGGTGAGATACTGAGACTATTGGATGTTTAGATTATGCTGAACTTATCAGACATTGAAGATGTCTCAATCAAAAAGCTTAGACTAAGTATAGCACCAATAATATGTGGCATGCTATTAGATATCCCAGTAATACAGAACGTTTAATGACCAACAGTACTTCCTCCCGTTAGATGTAGATGAATCAATCTCTGCTGTATTTTCTCAATAGCTATAGGATAGATTCACCTGGAGTCGGACACAGATCTTGAAACAAACACTTCATTTTGTGGTTATTTAATATTTGTAAGCTATTTATTTGTTAATCATGGAAGACACTAGGAGTCCTATTACCCATGAATAATCTCAAATTCCACTGTTCTTCTCGGGGTATGTGTCCGGCTCCTTGTCAATCTACCCTACACTACAACATTATCTTAGGTGCCAACTCTAATCAAACGTTGTGTCCAAATGATGTTGAGCTCGTGGAGCTGCAGTGTTCTAGCCGACCACTCAACATACCAAGGACATAATAACCTTCATGAGCATGATTAAATCCACTACAAAGTGGGCTGTCTCTTACTAATATGCGACGTCTTCATTAGTCTCAAATGATTAGTTTGATTGATGAATGCGCTGCACATGCGCTGCTGTATTATATAAGAAGTATATGTAAAAGGAAACCATCTGTTGAAAATGGGAGATGCCTAAAGTGCTATGATGTGAGACCAGAGTCTGCCTCGATTGGCAGAGTACTACAGTGGCTTCGGTTCATTCAATGATGATATTGAAACTTATGGCCTGAATTTACAATATTCAATAACTAAAAACTAACTAACACTTTGAATTGTCTGGGGTTACTTATGAGCATATACTCTTCTTAACTATGTGTAGAGGCTCCTCCCCCCCCCCCCAAAAAAAAAGAAAAAAGAAACAATGAAAAAAAGAAAGCAATGCTAATAATTTATTCATATAATATATATATCTGTACAAAAATGCAATTCATATTGTTTACAAATTCCTTCCTGCGTTATAACCTTGTTATTCTCATCTATAGCGATGCTAATAAGAAATGGCTAAAAAGTTTATGTTTTTTAGTGGTCTCTAATAATTTTTATTGTTCTTCAGTTCCTTCCCTCCAGTCTACTGATGTCCCTTTGGCTCCCTTTATTACTCACTTCACCTCTTTAATCTTCGTTGTTTACCTTGAGTTAATACTTGTTTTTCCTATAGCTCTTATCTCTGTGGCTTCCTGTCCCCTCAATATATCTGATGCTGTCATATTATTAACTCTAAGATGAAACAATCCCAATATATAGTCCTTCACAGGTCATTCGCATCCACTTCCTCAGCCATCCATTAGTTCTGGCAAAGGGCCCTTGTCAACAAAGCAGCGCTCTCTGAACCAGATGCGCCAGGGGTCTTGTGCCGGAAGATTGCTATTTTGACATTGACAAGAGATGTGTATGTATATGAAAATGGTCTGGTGCTGGTTAAAAAGACCAGCCTTACTCACAGCAGTCTGAATGGTTTTATCATTGTATTGAAATCTTGTAATTAGAAGGACTGATAAAAGCAACTTCCCTTCCTCAATATCTTTAGTGCTGATAATAAGGAGATTTCACGGTGTTGTAACCTGGGACTGAAAGACCTTTATATGATGAATAATTATTTGCTGACTAAAAACAGGAATTAGAAATAATTGATAATGTGACTGAAATGTGGCCAGGCGATGTCTGCTTAGAGTTGTTTTGACAGACAATTTCTCAGGTGAATTAATTTTCTTCTTCAGACAGTATTTTCTTTTATATTTGATGCGTTTGAACATTGTCCATCTTTCTTATTTTACTTTCTTATCAATGATTTATATATCAACATGAGTTATTTGACCAAAACATAGTAGCAAATATGGTTGGCACAGTTTAGAATAGTGTGAGAACTTCTCCCTATCAATACCCTTTATGAACTAGATTTAGAACGATAATTAAGCCTTATAGAGCCTCTGTGTTCATTGAACTATCCTACAGAGATCACAAAAATGTTCACACAGCCCTTACTAGTTTTTGCCCTTCCATTAACCCTACTACAGTTTATTATACTTCAGCCACTATAGATACAAGACTTTCTCATCTAAAGGCTCCTGACCCTTCTCCCAAGCAGGTGCCTTGCTGATCTCCGAAGGGAGATGCTTTGTAAATCATTCTAAGGCTTATGCTGGAGATTGATGTTAGCCGAAGTCTTGGTATGCTCCTACAACCTTACTCATAGAGTGTACCACAATATCATAATATAATTTGTCTGTATTTTCTGTCGGCCAAATGCAATCTAGCAGTAGCTGATAACAGGGTGTCACATACAATTAAAAATTCTCCTCTCTCTCCCTTGCTTCCTCTGTTCTCTCTCTCACTGGTCAGCTATCTCTCTCTCTCTCTTTTTTCTTTCCTTCTTTTTCTTCATTTCTTTGTTTGTTTGTTTGTATCTTTTTTCCCTTTGTTTGTTTGTTTGTTTTTCTTTCTTTCTTTCTTTCTTTCTTTCTTTCTTTCTTTCTTTCTTTCTTTCTTTCTTTCTTTCTTTCTTTCTTTCATTCTTTCTTTCTTTCTCTCGCTACTTCTCTCTCTCTCTCTCTCTCTCCTCTCAGTGTACATAAATGTCCCATGAGCCTTATATACCAAAGAGGCATGAAAGCAGAGCTAAGTATTCCCTGGCGTGGATCATATACCGATCCCTAATCCCCCCCCCCCTCTGTCCTACCATAATGTTGTTATTGATGGCACCTGCAGGTCAATCCTCTTCTTCCAGATCCACTACAACACGCATACCCTAACACTGTGCCGACCCACCCCACACCTAATACACCAAGGGAGGTGGTTGTTTCATTTAATCTTCATATTGCTGATAATGAACACTCACATATCCAACAGGGGTCGTAATCTGCAGGACCCAAGAGTCACCTAAACATCTGTAATTTGGTCAGAAATATGTCAAACATGTTTTAAAATGTTATTTCCGTTTATTATTTTGAAATACAATATTCACCCAGCTTAAGTATAGGAACGCCATATTCTTGTCGTGCCTATTATCTGATTACCACCCCTTAAGACGGCTTTCTCAGCAATAGTGCAAGGGTAATTTTACTAGTGCTGTTCTAGTCTACTAACCGTTGTAGCGGGAGTGCTGAGGGTATTTTCCCCAAACAGTACCTCCTGCTATTATTCACAGCTAATGTTGAACCTCCTGCACCCTCACACATGTATATATCCCCTCTTAGCCTAGTATATCTAATCCCCCCCCCCCCCCGCTTACCACTTGAGGTAAGCAGCTATATCCTCCACCAAGGGCCTCCTGCCGATCTCCAGGTCTCACCAGGATGGACCTTAATCCCTGTCTACAACTACGAGCCTTTAAGGGTCTCAAAATGCTCTAATTTGGTTAGAATTATGCAAGAATGCAATCCTTGCTGGTCTGCTTGCAAGAGCTGCAGTCATGCATCATTACGACTAGGGCATTAACACACTATGCGGTCCCTCTATATGGCTTAATACTCACACACAGGGTTAGAGACAAGCTTAGGTAGACGTGATGCAATGGACTATAGATCTAGGTACGTCGAGTGTGGGAATCGGATATCAGGGATAGAGACCCAGGAGATAGATTAAGGGGGTTTGAACGATTAGAGAGTTAGATGTAACGGATTTAATTTGTAAGGAATGCAGCAGACAGTGGGAGATCATGAAAATATGATAAGTTGGGTCAAAATGCAATGCAAAATAATACGGATTTGGTATGCAATTGCAGCTTTTTACATGTGGCTAGAATTCTTTCTGTACAATCATCCTGTATAAGGGGAAATGTTGAATCGTAAATGATAAGTTTGAATTGATGTATTACAAAGCAATAATATAGTGAAATGACTCTACTCACCCGGTGCTTCCTTAAGGAGACCTGACTGTGAAATCGCACTTCAGGCCCATAAATAGCCAGTGCCAGATCTGAAAAGAGATTTAAAGAAAACATTGATTTTGGCTTCATATATCTTATTAGGTTAAGCAAAGGTTCCGTGTCAGCATTAGTGAGGCTGTTAGGAACTGAGAAAAATGAGGCGACATAGCTAAAGCTTGCTATGTCTCCGACAATGGTTATGCATGCTGTTGAGGCTCAGTGATGGAAATAGTCTATTATAACTAAATGACAAGTATGCTATACCAGAGTTTTGTAGAAAAATATATGTAATGCACTGAACACTATAGAAAACTAACAGTAACAAAGGTATACAGGACAAAAAGGGAATTCGAGGTTGGGGAGGCAGGTGTGAGTAGTGACAGGTACATGGGCAGGTGATGGTGAGACCAAAGAGGTTTCACAGGTAAGGCTATTAAATGAGGTAGTGCATACAGACCACAGTATCAAAATTAGGCATCCTTTATGACAGTTGCACCCAGAAACCATTGTTAATTAACTGAGCTTGCGGTATAATATTCAGTTACTGTCAATATCTTTGAAATGAGATATCATAAGCTAGAATATCCCTGGTAGTCTTCCGGGAATCATTATCCTATCTCACAGGGTGCATTAAGTTCCCTTTTCCCACACTCCCAAATATGAGCGTCAGCCAATGTCGCCATTAGCACTCTCGTACAAAGGTCAGGCACTGCTGGACCATAATAGATGGGTCAAGGGCCATTCTAGTGAGGGTCAGGCTATGCTGGACCTTCATCTAGAGCTTCTACTCACCCAAATTGCTTGAGAGTCTGGCTATGCTGGATCCTCATGCCAGAGTCTGGCAATACTGGACTCTGGGGAGAGTCTCTCTCAGCCTGCAACAGTCCAGCATTGTCAGACTCTGGCATGAAGATCCAGCATGGCCAGACTTTGAAGCAATTTTGCCAAAGTCCAGCCAGTTATTGAAGGTCCAGCATAGCCTGACCCTCACTAGAATGGCCCTTGACCCATCTGTTATAGTTCAGCAGTGCCTGACCCTTGTCTGAGAGTGCACTGTCGACATTGGCTGACGCTCATATTTTTCTGTGTGCAGTACATGTTGCACATTTAGATACACTTACTCAAAGTGTTTATATCAATCCAGCATGTCATTAGCTAACTGCGTCACTAGGAGGTGAGCATTCCCGGTCCCCCTTTTGTACCATCAGGCCTCATGCTGTGCTATTATCAAACACTAATGTTAAAGACCTCCCAAGAGCTACCCCCCAGCCAGCATTGGTTACTGGGCCCCAGCTGGGTCCCAATAGGGCTGTCATCTGGGGCCCAGATGGGCTGCCCGGACGGGGCCCACCTGGGGCTGTCCCGTGCACCCATGCGGAGCCCAGGTGGGCTGCCCAGTTTCAGCGCTACTCGGGCCCCAGCTGGGCCCCATATGGGCATTTAGGAGTACCATTACCTTGACTGCAGGTAAGGTAGGCCACTTTATTGTGGCACTACCACCATAGCCAAGCAGTCCATGCATGGCAAGCAGGTGATAATAGTGAGAAGCACACCCAGGGCTATAACTTATGCTCATACCCAAGCACTCCAAATGCCCTTCCTCTCATCCAATTTCAAATTTGCCTGCATGACATAGAATAAAACATCGGCCATATAATCAATGAATAAGAACCATTGCATATATAAATGATGGTTTTAAAACCACTAAGAACTCGTACAGTATTTACTGCAGATTTCTGTTACCTGAATCTGCTCATTCTACAAGACATAATTATTTTGGTCCCTTAATTGGTTTCGCTCGAAGTAGCCTCATTGACTTCAACAATAGTAGTTCCAGCCAGACAGATGTAAAGTAATAGGTCCACATTGATTAGTTCTACATTGTCAACTGTCTGGCTGCGAAATGCCAAGGTATGAGAGACTTTCTTTTAACAGTAATTTCTGCTACTGCATTTCATATGCTTCCAGAGGAGATTACTTGGTTGCAATCATTTGTGGTGAGGCCGTTGTGAGTGCCATTGTGAAGGCCATCTTTTCCATATACCAAGACAGCACTAAATTGAGGGCATTCTCCTCATTTTCCTGCCAGCACTTCCTACTTCACAATCCAGCTAGAAATGTGTTAGCATCATATTTAGCTAACCCTTTTGGGGCTGCATGCTTATTCAACCCAATTATAAACTTTTGCTTCATATAGGCAGCCTTAGCGAGTCTCCCTTATAATGTATGAATTGCACTGCAAAGAGTTACTGTATTTAAACAGCACACTGTGCTGTACATTTACATTACTTTTTGCTGTAGTTGGGATTACAGCATTATTTGCTGTATGATTACAGCATTATGTACTGTAAATTGGGTCTTAATCAATGTTTCTGTACATTTACAGTACATTGTGCTGTAGATTTCTGCCACTAGGTGGCAGCAGTATACCATTTCTTTTAGTAATTATTCCACCCAACCCTTTCCTTAGTCAAATAAAGCCTCACAAACTCTCAAGATATTATATAATAAGAATGGATGAGAGAGACTGAATACAGTTATCATTAAGTGTATTGATATTTGCCAAATTTTGTTGAATAATACAAAAAAACAGCAAAAGTATAGAATAGACATCACATTGGAAGGAAAAGTTACATGCTTAACCCTTTAGGGCAGATCATCGACTACAGTTGATGCCATGAATGGCCGAGTATCGACTATAGTCGATGCCATGAATGGCCGAGTATCGACTATAGTCGATGCCATGAACGGCCAAGCATCGACTATAGTTGACATAACTCTATGGGAATCAGCAAAGGCTCGGCCCAGGGAAAGTTCCCAGGGAAAATGTCTCGCCCTCATCACCAGCAAATACTTTTTTTGGTCGGCCTTAAAGGGTTAAGTGCCTGGACTGGGAAAAAGCTGGTATCACATACAGTTCAGCTGTATCAATGAAGGATTAAACCGTTACATTGTGTTATCAAGAGAAAGAATCAAGTAGACAGACAATAAAAACGTTACAGTTCCAGTTAGACAGAAAATGTACAAATACCAAGCAAGTTTTGTAGGATACACAATCAGTCGCAAATCAGAAGTCCATGATTGGGCTCCCAGGCCAGTAACCTCATGGTATGGGTCTCCCTGGATATCTGGGCCCCTGGTATGGTGGCCTCTGCACTCAGCCCCCATCCCATCCAATATCTCTCTTAATGCAATATTAAGTATGGTTAGGATATGTAATTATTGCATAAGTGACAGTCGATATGCTAATATGTGACCGATCTAGGGAAAAGACTCTTACAGGCGGGATTTTTAACCCTGGTTTTGGCCACCAGGAGGCACTATAGTTGCAAAAGAGTGTTAAATATGTTAAAAAAGTTCTAAAACCATTTTTATGTAGAATGCAATGATCTTCATGAATTCCATCTTTGATGCAAAAATTCTATATTTCTTGAAAAATCCCATCAGTTACCTAAAACTGAAAACAGAATGCAAAAATTCCTTCTAGAACCAAATTTAGGCTAATAAATCCAATTTTATTTGGTTATTTTTCAATAAAACTGATTTTTCATAATTATCATCATTCATTATGAGATACAATGCAATTAGAGCTTAATTACCATTTTCAATAAGTGATTTGTACCAATGTTTGAATAACATTTCCCACAAAACTACCAGGATCTTTTTAGCTCATGATATCTCATTTTAAATATTATGACACCAATTTGAATTACTATTTTCCCCCCTGGAGGGGTCTTTTCCCTCGCCTGGTCACATATTATTATTAGACAAAGCCATTCCATATAGTATACCTCGTCGGGTTAGGTGACCCTTAGATAGGTTAATTTCATAGTCTTAGAGTGACTTGTTGCTAAATTGAGCAAATAGAGTTGAACTTTAAAGCTCACACAGAAACCATCGTCTGGGCCTCTTCAGGTCTAGCTTTGTTTATACATTAGTCAGAAGGGAGCGCTACAACCAACTCTTGAAGCCACAACAATTACTCCTTCCATCTCACTTTGTTATCTTGGTCCCCTGGTGCTGGGGCACAGTGTCTCACAACGTCTAGACGTCCTCATTTACTGATAAGACCCACTACCAGTGGTACTGAATCAAAGATCCTCTACCTTTATCAGAGATCTGATACCAAGGACAGCTGCATATTTTGCAGTGATTTACAACTAATGCGCATATGATTATTAGCCCTCGGGTGATTATTCCCATCTTGTACACGTGCCAAGGTTGAATTTCTAGATTTTCCCCTTTGCTAGGTATCTGGTAAATAACTAGCCGTAGATCTATACACAGTTTACGTAGAAAGGCCTATCCTTGTGGACACAGAACATTTCAGTGGCGGATCCAGGATTTTCTAGAGGGGGGGGGCCCAAACCTGACAAACCTGGAGTAACTGACTGCTCTTGCGCGCACCGCAAGCAAAGGGCAGCGGCCATACTAGTTTTATTTTGGGCATTCCCCCCCCCCCCCCCCAAGATCTTGATGATATAGACTTGAAATGGTGCCTATGTTGCACATTTTGGGACACAAAAAGTGACTCAGGTCTGTGTCTAGCCTTTATTATTTGGCTTGGAAAATGTCCCCCTCTCTCTTGCTTTCCCTCTTTTTTTCTCTCTTCTCCCCCGCTTTTTTGGGGGGTGGGGAGGGGGGGGGCCAAGGCCCGTCGGGCCACCCCCCTGGATCCGCCAATGTCATTAAATCAACATTAAAAAATATATAGTTGTTACTGTTGATTCAATATTAATTCAGCGTTGATACAACCTTGAAATGCATGTTGTACTAACTAGGATGCCATATCCCCACCTGGGAGTGAACCATGGAGTACTAAATAGAGATGGTCCAATCTTTTTGTACCAATATACCTTATAGCTTGCACTCCGAAAATCTTAAATTGAGTATAATTACCTGATATTTAAGGTGAATTCTGGGGAATACTGATCAATGCATTAGATAAGACATAAATTATAGCCATTATGGAACAGTCTTATTCATTTATAAATTCATTTTTGAACCCCTATCATGGGACCATGCCACTTAAGTGTGAGGCACATGCTGAATTAGCAATCTTGGAGTTATTCTTGTGCCGAGAACCTTCCACTAGCTTAGCTATCCTGGGAATTGGCAATAGCATAAGTTGTTAAGGTGGGTCGCTACCCTTTGATCAAAGTTAACAGAATGTCTCTATTTTTTTTCTACAGACAGTCTGAATCATATAGAAACAGAAAATAAAAAGAAAAATGGGGGGTCCCGACCTACTTTTATAGATACAGAATTTTGAAAGATTAAAGTATTTAAATTTTTCTCTAAAAATGAGAAAAAAGTGTGAAAACTTCAATAATTTTTTCAAATATCAACCATTATGCACAGAAATGTAAAACTTCACATGTGAAATGGCCATATGTTCCACTTTATTGCAAAATTAATTTTACAGTTGTATCCCATGGCATTCTGGGTAAAATTATGATGTTTTGGGAAAGAAAAGGAATAAATTGCCATTATTTTGTAGCTTTATTGGCTAAAAATGGTATTCAAAATTAACAGAATTTTTTTTAACTTGCTCAGAAAATAGTTCAGATCATTTGCTAACATATGAAAGTGATTTTGATAGGGGGTCCCGGGCATATTTTTAGGTTTTTTGGCCTTTGAAGTTAAAAAATATAGCAAAATCGGTCTAAATCTTCTATTTAAAGCTAAAAATAAAGTGTAAAATGGCTAGGAACAGGGTAGAAAATGGCTACAATTGATACCCTTGGTTATTCTAAGTAACTTAATGAGATCTATATCATTCTAGATAATGATTTATTGGTAAATAGTTTCAATGTTCTAACTTTTGATAAAAATGGCAAATATCATTAGCTTTAAATATATCAACTATGCAAAGTCCAGTAAAACGCTCAATTCTGCTCGGAATCTGCCAATTTTTGAACATAGCTTAGTCAGCATATATATGTATCAGATTCTGTAATATTAGCTCATTCTGACACATGTAAGCTATATGCGCAGATACCTGCGCAGTGTGTCCATATTCAAGAGGTAGCGATCCACCTTAACCTCATAACGCTTACACAACATTCATGTCTCAGATTGATGGCTTGGTCTCACGACTTTGTAACAATTGGATTGTCTTTGACCAGGTGACGTCTTTGACCGGGTAGCTAGAAAATGCAAATTTTTTTTTGTGTTTTTCCATATCTCTGCTATAGGAAAAGGTTTATGCAGATGTTTATTTCATAATACTTTGCACAGTGCTCTTCAAACACCATTTTATATAGAAAGTGACATCTTTGACCGTTCAGAGGAAAAACGTGATAATACTATGCTTCACGTAATAGTGTCTTCATTCAAACATAACTTTGAAATAAATTTCCTTGTATATGGTCGGAAAATATGCTTTGACTTTTTCCAACCTTTTCATACTGTATAGGCCTAATATATACTATAATAACATTTCCGAGTCAAAGACGTCACCCGGTCAAAGACATCACCTGGTATGTGGCCCCCTTATATATACCAATTCTATCTACAATTTTTTTTTTATCTACCTACCCTCTGTCATTCTATTGAAGTTAAACTAGAAATGTCACATTCTAATCCTTTAAGGAAGAATGGTGCTAAAAGATGACATTTATTGTCATGATGCACCAATGCAACCCCGGCAAGTAACTCGCTGGTCCTACATTAGTGCATCATGCCGGCCCTACGGGAGTGTCTTGACCCTGTAGGGTCGGCATGAAGCTTGAATGCAGCACTGATAACGTGTTCGCCAGAACTGCATTCATGCATTATGGTGACCAAGGGCATGATGCATTAAGGTATCATGCCATCCTTAAAGAGGTTAATGTGCGAATGCTCCTGTTCAAAATACACCCAAATTAATATTGTAGTTTATTTAGGAGGATACTGGGTATCTATCCTGACATTGAAAATCCGATGAGGTTTTTACTCATACATGTGAAATTTTGAATTACTTAGCTACTGTCAGGGGGATTGTTATTATTATTGCCGAGTGGGAGCCAAAGTGACCGCGGCAGACCCTGCAAGGTCTGTGTATAATGGATCACATATTCTAGTAATTTTCTAGCTAAAAAACTCCTGTATTAAATTTCCTCGTATCATATAGCTGTGTAATGATATTGTATAACATGTAATATTGTGTCCTAAAAATGTTCTTATTGTATAATACCTGTAGATATTGACTATTGGTAGTCGATGCATTTAGATACAGACCTGATGCCATTTCATGACATGTACACATGGTTCTATACGGACCCAATGCTATGCTTATTGGAAAGAGTGCAAGCAATCTCTATAAATGATTTAAAACACGGTCAACTTAAACTGAAGTATGCATAACTTTATTCTCTATGATTTTGTGTCAAGATTATACAAATCATGTCTCAATGTCCAACGGGACTTATACCTTGAAGGATGACGCGTAAAATTATCCCCGAAGGATTGGTCGGCCACTTATTGCCGCTGAAGAAAATGTATTTTAATGTTGGCAATAAAAACCCTTGAAATTGAAATTGAATTGAGTATCAGTGACTGAAAACTGTTGTAAACAAACATAAGAGGTTCAGGGACCTAAAATTCCCAATTCATTTCGGAAAGAGCCATGACTGTGAAGATAAAACCTGTAGGCAATCTGAAACATGGTGTGTGTGTGTTTAAATCGAATATTCACAAGTCCCCCCTGAGCAAAACAGTTTACCGAGTACTAATACAGTTTGAGAAAATTGTATCAAGAACCTAAAAGCATTCTAAGAAACGCGAGCAATTTGGATTTTCTCCTAAATGTTCCTTCAGTCTCAGGAGCTTTTCAATCCAGCACATTTAGGAGCCTCATTCAAAAGCTTGATAAGTGAGCCCTTTTGCCAGCTCGGCATTATGGTTTCTGATAGCTTTCTGATATTTCCAATCATGAATCCACCTTTTACTTCCCCCAGACTGTATCCAAAACAAGGAATCCCTACATATCACTGCTGAGCGTGATGGAGTGTTAACTCACATTGAGAAAGCGAGATATGAGATGCCAAAATTAATGTCCTGAATCTATGACAAAGTTGAGAGCTCATGAGTTGTTATTTTACTTGAATATGAGAAGGCTACAAGATAACTGACACATACTGCTCTCTAGTACTATGGGTTGGAAAACAGAATCAGTTATTGTAGCCTAAAGTACATCTAACTTGCTATGAAATGCATGGATGTTATCTTTTATTGTATTTTGAGTATATGCTTAATTGGCATGGTTTTTATGACTGAATTACTAAAATTCGTGATGTGTACTGGGAAAGGGGACCTTAGTGCACCCTGCATTAAGGGCCTTTTTTTTTTGCAGATCGTGTCACATTAATAAAGAAGAATTAGCAAATGGCAAACACGGGTGCTCTTTTTTTCTTTTAAATTGTTTATTCATAACACCAGTTTGATTTTCAGTTACAAATATGAGCACAAGGGGTCATAAAACACATGCTTAACATATCTATGTAAACTATGCTATTTTATTATTACAGGCATGATTGAGAATCGACACCCATCATCTCGTACACATGCTGTGGGTGTACATGTATGACTATGATGAAACTTGTATGCTTTGGAGAATTATTATTACCGTGCATTGACATAATGCAAGAGATCCTATTAAGAAAATGCGCAGTGCATTATAGCATTATAGCATTTTAATTTCCATCCGTGTGACTCTGATCTTTCCTATATCTTTCATCCTCTTTCCGGTGGGTCCAAGCCCACTTTGTCCTTAGGATCACCCCCTTCCCTCCCTCTGTCACAGATCCTCTGTCATAGCTCCCAATTGAACTTCATATATATTACTCCCTTGATTCCCCCAGCGATCTATCTTAAAAGGCCAAAAGCCTTCATTATCAAAACAATAATCATGTGAGTCACATGCACCGAGAGGTGACATTCAAATAGCTGTGACATCTATTCTGCGTACAGAGACTAAGTGAAATATAATTCACCTCTTCTCCAGAAGCCACTGCTGCTTGAGCTGCTCCTTTGCTTAACAGCTCAATAGCATTACCAGCACATTGAAGCGGACAGTCCAGGTACCTCAGCTAATGCTTAGCCAAGTCATCATAAATATATATCCTTGCTTGTATGCCCCATACTGTGGTTACTTCGGCCCGGTTACTTCATGAGTTTACATCAATGAAACTATGCACATAACTATAATACTGATACTATATGGTATAATACTGATTACCATATAGAGTGTCTCTTCTTTCTCTTGGTACAGTCATTCTGTGCGGTTCAATGGCCTGGAGTACAACATCAATATGATATATGAATTATATCAGGTCAACACCATACAACAGAATCAGTCCAGCTGACCTAGCTCTTTCCAACACACATTCAGATTAATGATATTCCACTGAGATCATATTTACTGAAAAGCAATCTTGTCTCTCTCTGCTGAACCAAAGTAAAAAAAAAAAGAGAGAAGAGAGATCGTGATTAAAATGGTTGTCTGACAACTAGCTAAAGCTTGCAACTGGAGTGCTGTCTGTCAGGAGATAGGTCTGCTCAAATTGCTGTCAGACGCAAAGTGCATTTGCAGAAATATAAGTTCTTGTAAACGTTCCCATGTGTCTAATCCTTTAGAGATTGTAAAGTGCCTCAAGGGTTATGTTCGTTCATTTAGTCAATGGGACGGCAGTAGGTCTAGTTCCTCTTTTTAGGCATAAAGGTTTCTCTAATTCTTGAGGTCACAGAGAAAGGGAAAAGACTAGGACAATAACGTATTGCACGTTGTACTTTACAATTGATAACAGTTATGTTTTTTTTTTATATACCTACGTAGAGGAAAACCATAATAGTATGATTTAGTTGTTTATATTGATTTGCAGAAAACATAATCATTCTGATTCATTCAGACTCATTATGATATGAAGGCCTTCAAGCATAGTGCCGAAATGGAAAGGACATTTTGGAGCAGATATAACTTAATTCAAGTTCCTGTGAGGGATTTGATATCCGGTCAAATAGAACTCAGAAACAAAAGGGGAGAAACTTGAATGATTTTTGAAAAGGAAATGAGCATCATTTCTGTCATCCTAATGGTGATCCGTAACATAACATATTTCAATTAAGTGTTTGAAACTTTCTCAAAGTAATGTTAAGAAGGACACAATCCTCTCTGAAGTTAATTCGCTATTACTATACAGTATTTCAATTACAAGATTTGACTTCCATTTGACTTCCATTTGAAAACAACTATTTCTCAATGTGTTTGTTCAGTATGGTACAGGGGCTCGATTCATAAGTTTCTACGACACAGAGAGCTATTTTACTGCTACGGCCATTGCTAATCGTCCAGGTGTCATTTTATGCCATACCTACGACATCTGTTTATCAGTTGTAAAGGTGGAGAAAATAACCACACATACGACCAGCTTATCTCATACGACTAGCTTATCTCAAGAAAATCGTAGAATGCTGTCGTACAAAAAAAAGGGTGCATTTCAAAAGAAAATTGTAGCAAATTTTCAATCTACCTGATCGTACAGAATACCTGTAAAAGGTGGTTTTAAGGGCAAAAATGCCCATTGCACAACAGATGGCTGAGACAGCCTCTGAAGTCATCTCAGCCATTCAAAAAATCTTTAATAATGGTTTATTTTGTACCAAACCAAGCTGTAATAAATCATAATGATATTTAGACTGCCCTGTAAGAATGAGTGCCTCATAAATTCACTATATCATACATTTTTTGAAAATCATATTTCAACTATTTCCTACTGAATAGAACTATTTATAGCTGAACCTCAATGTCCTGCTTTTAACAAGGTATTATGACACAGAATGAATTTAACAATCATTATAATCAGAATAGTTCCCAAGGAATCTCATTGTTATATAAATGAATGTCTATGTCCTACTTAATTTTAACTATACTGAAATCAAACAGTATTAACTGTGCATATCATAGTCTTATTACTAGGTGCTTTTTACCTGTTAATCCACCTGGCTAAAAAGCTTCACATTGATTCTTGGTAACTTCATCCATATGTGACACGATCTACAAGTCTCCCAGTACATCTCACATATTGGTGCATCAGGGAGACCCAAACCAAACCTGCCTACTCATATTCAGCAAAGATGGCTACAGCCTGACAGGTGATATCAGTATAAGTTATTAAACAGTTAAATCTACCATGATTGGTACTACGTGGTGAGTAACCTCCCTACAAAGTACCCGGGTGTCAGCAGCTTGTGATTTCCCCCCTAAACTACATGCTCTGTGTCTACCATTGCACTTGGTTCTTCTAAACTTGTACGGCTGCTTAGCGCTATTAGCCAGGCCTTGGAATATAGACATGGGAGATGTCAGAAGTGAAATCCTTTAAATACTGGTGCTTATAGTGCTTTGGGGTTTGGCTTTCTAAAATCAGTAACATCTCTGATTTCTACTTAGCCATTCAAATACCTCAAATAGCTGTGACATCTATTCTGCGTACAGAGACTAAGTGAAATATAATTCACCTCTTCTCCAGAAGCCACTGCTGCTTGAGCTGCTCCTTTGCTTAACAGCTCAATAGCATTACCAGCACATTGAAGCGGACAGTCCAGGTACCTCAGCTAATGCTTAGCCAAGTCATCATAAATATATATCCTTGCTTGTATGCCCCATACTGTGGTTACTTCGGCCCGGTTACTTCATGAGTTTACATCAATGAAACTATGCACATAACTATAATACTGATACTATATGGTATAATACTGATTACCATATAGAGGGTCTCTTCTTTCTCTTGGTACAGTCATTCTGTGCGGTTCAATGGCCTGGAGTACAACATCAATATGATATATGAATTATATCAGGTCAACACCATACAACAGAATCAGTCCAGCTGACCTAGCTCTTTCCAACACACATTCAGATTAATGATATTCCACTGAGATCATATTTACTGAAAAGCAATCTTGTCTCTCTCTGCTGAACCAAAGTAAAAAAAAAAAGAGAGAAGAGAGATCGTGATTAAAATGGTTGTCTGACAACTAGCTAAAGCTTGCAACTGGAGTGCTGTCTGTCAGGAGATAGGTCTGCTCAAATTGCTGTCAGACGCAAAGTGCATTTGCAGAAATATAAGTTCTTGTAAACGTTCCCATGTGTCTAATCCTTTAGAGATTGTAAAGTGCCTCAAGGGTTATGTTCGTTCATTTAGTCAATGGGACGGCAGTAGGTCTAGTTCCTCTTTTTAGGCATAAAGGTTTCTCTAATTCTTGAGGTCACAGAGAAAGGGAAAAGACTAGGACAATAACGTATTGCACGTTGTACTTTACAATTGATAACAGTTATGTTTTTTTTTTATATACCTACGTAGAGGAAAACCATAATAGTATGATTTAGTTGTTTATATTGATTTGCAGAAAACATAATCATTCTGATTCATTCAGACTCATTATGATATGAAGGCCTTCAAGCATAGTGCCGAAATGGAAAGGACATTTTGGAGCAGATATAACTTAATTCAAGTTCCTGTGAGGGATTTGATATCCGGTCAAATAGAACTCAGAAACAAAAGGGGAGAAACTTGAATGATTTTTGAAAAGGAAATGAGCATCATTTCTGTCATCCTAATGGTGATCCGTAACATAACATATTTCAATTAAGTGTTTGAAACTTTCTCAAAGTAATGTTAAGAAGGACACAATCCTCTCTGAAGTTAATTCGCTATTACTATACAGTATTTCAATTACAAGATTTGACTTCCATTTGACTTCCATTTGAAAACAACTATTTCTCAATGTGTTTGTTCAGTATGGTACAGGGGCTCGATTCATAAGTTTCTACGACACAGAGAGCTATTTTACTGCTACGGCCATTGCTAATCGTCCAGGTGTCATTTTATGCCATACCTACGACATCTGTTTATCAGTTGTAAAGGTGGAGAAAATAACCACACATACGACCAGCTTATCTCATACGACTAGCTTATCTCAAGAAAATCGTAGAATGCTGTCGTACAAAAAAAAGGGTGCATTTCAAAAGAAAATTGTAGCAAATTTTCAATCTACCTGATCGTACAGAATACCTGTAAAAGGTGGTTTTAAGGGCAAAAATGCCCATTGCACAACAGATGGCTGAGACAGCCTCTGAAGTCATCTCAGCCATTCAAAAAATCTTTAATAATGGTTTATTTTGTACCAAACCAAGCTGTAATAAATCATAATGATATTTAGACTGCCCTGTAAGAATGAGTGCCTCATAAATTCACTATATCATACATTTTTTGAAAATCATATTTCAACTATTTCCTACTGAATAGAACTATTTATAGCTGAACCTCAATGTCCTGCTTTTAACAAGGTATTATGACACAGAATGAATTTAACAATCATTATAATCAGAATAGTTCCCAAGGAATCTCATTGTTATATAAATGAATGTCTATGTCCTACTTAATTTTAACTATACTGAAATCAAACAGTATTAACTGTGCATATCATAGTCTTATTACTAGGTGCTTTTTACCTGTTAATCCACCTGGCTAAAAAGCTTCACATTGATTCTTGGTAACTTCATCCATATGTGACACGATCTACAAGTCTCCCAGTACATCTCACATATTGGTGCATCAGGGAGACCCAAACCAAACCTGCCTACTCATATTCAGCAAAGATGGCTACAGCCTGACAGGTGATATCAGTATAAGTTATTAAACAGTTAAATCTACCATGATTGGTACTACGTGGTGAGTAACCTCCCTACAAAGTACCCGGGTGTCAGCAGCTTGTGATTTCCCCCCTAAACTACATGCTCTGTGTCTACCATTGCACTTGGTTCTTCTAAACTTGTACGGCTGCTTAGCGCTATTAGCCAGGCCTTGGAATATAGACATGGGAGATGTCAGAAGTGAAATCCTTTAAATACTGGTGCTTATAGTGCTTTGGGGTTTGGCTTTCTAAAATCAGTAACATCTCTGATTTCTACTTAGCCATTCAAATACCTTTTTTCTGACCACCAAGTACACCTCCGAGTAGTTTGATATGCATCCATCCATATACTAATACTGTGGGGTGTTTCACAAGGGAGACATACAGTTAATTGTGGAATAAGTGTTTCTATATAGCAGGTGTTAATTGTATACATATAACCACCAAGACCGACAATTGGTTGTATCAATTGTATACTGCTTATAAAATGTGTTTCACAAAGGTCTACAACCAAGATGTTTAGTCAGTGTCTTTAGCCTACAATCTAGATACAACTAATGTGTAAGTGTTTCATAATGCATATTAGGGTGGAGCTCATACCATACCCGCTAATATTTTCCTTACATATTTTTTTAACATTTTTTTCATGCAATATATGTGTCATAGTACACACAATAATCCCTGCAAATATCCGTTTATTCAGGATGAGAATAAACTGGTTATACACATTTAAACAACACTTATGTTGATCCTATGTGATCATCATACAAGGGGAGCGTATTTAAGATTAATGCTACATGGTTATTAAGGTTGACTAACTTTTACCAAATGTTAGTTTTAAGTTAGTGTTTCACAAGCCGCATTATTATTTTCAATTGTATCTAAGTATATGACCATAGATACAATTGAAACTTGTGAAACACCAAGATAAGATTAACATTGGGTGATATTAAGTTGGTCTTAGAAAACATGTAAAATTAATTGTATCTATTTTCCCCTTGTGAAACACCCCGCTGGTTAGTCTATTTACGCAATTAAACAATCCTCATACAGCCCGTAGCATCCAGTCTAGTAGTACAAAGAAATAGAGAGCAAGATTAATATGGTTGTCCTACAACTAGTTAAAGCTATGGCTCATAGCTATGGAGCTCTGTCTGTCATGGGATAGGTCTGCCCACATTGCTGTCAGAAACAAAATTGCATTTGCGGGAATAATAGTTCTTGTAAACAGTTCTATGTAATTAATCCTTTAGAGATGGGATAGTGCATCAGGGTTGATGTTCATAAACTCTGTAGGGTACATCAATACAGTGTCAGTAAGTTGTTTTTATTTATAGGGAAAAAGTTTCTCCAGTTCATGATGAGAGATCTAAAAGACAAGGAGCCTATTACGGTAACAACTATTTCGATTCTAGCTGCATTCAGCGATCAAAGCCAGCCCTTACAGAACCTTAAAATCCTGCTTTTGATAATTGTATTATGACAAAAATGAATTTAGCTATCATTGTAATGAAAATGGTTTCATGGGAATCATAATTGTTTTAATAATGTCCCTAGTTTATGTTTCAAAACAGAAGTAATACAGTATTTACTGTGAATCTAATCGTCTTTTTACTAGGTGCTTTTTACCTTTTAATGCAAAGACAAGGCAAACCCAAGAAATTCAAAAATGATGACTTTATGTTGGTGTGTCAGAAACGCCTACACTAAATAAGCTGCATATCCACCTTCAGAATTAAAGCTAAAGCCTGACAGTAGATTTCAGTATCAGTTATAAAATCCATCATGATAGTTTCTACATGGTCAGCAGTCTATAGACAAAGGTGCACGAGTAGAGTTCCTCACTGAGGGTTATTTCACGAGGCGAAGCCGAGTGAAATAACCCTCAGTGAGAAACTCTACTCGTGTTCCTTTGTGTTTATTTCATGTTATTATTAACAATATTTGTCAAAATTCCACTCAATTGCTCCGAAAAAGCTACTTTATAGTGGTTAAATCAACAATTTTGATGATTTGACAGGCCGCTAAATAAGGGGTTGGGTTATTTCACGGGGGGTGTTAAATACGGCCCTCCTTGGTTAAGTCAATGGGAGTGCCGTATTCACCATGAAATAAATGATATGATTTGATGTGATTTTCATTTATATATCCTGGCAGGAGTGTACTGGCCTGGCAGACATCAAATATAACAACAAACTACACATTTTGGTGTGTTCTCTTGTTATGTATACCTAACATGTAATTTATAAAAGTGTTTTAGAATTGTCTATGATTCTAATGGCCTTAAGGCCAATAATAGGTTAGTGTATACAACTATAATGATTTATTCTTCTAATAAGAAGGAGAAAAGAGGGGATAGAACCCAGACTGTGTAATAGCCATTGGTAGAGTGGAGAAAGTTTATGAGATCTTTGTTCTTGATGGTCAGGTTTCCTAGCTAGGTATACTATAGGTGATAGAGGCAGGTATAAAATGTTTTGTTATTTCCCATCTCAACTACATGTACTGCATTAACATGTGTACTTGGTTGTTCACATATATATGGCTGCTTAGCATTATCATCCAGGCCTTGGAACATGGCTATGGGTGATGTCGCAGGTGATTAAATGCTGGTGGTTATAAAAGGCCTCTAGGGGTTAGTCTACTCAACTATCTGAATTCTACCCCTCAACCATTCATATACTATGTCATAAATGTTCCTCTTTTGGCGACTTGCAAGTACACAAATATTATTATGAAAACAGGTGAGATCATAAGGTCCACCAGATCAGGATGACATCCAGATTTCCGCAAAGGATCCCGTTTCCCTCAAGAAAAACATTACTTTATAAAAGATTAAAAAAGCTGGAATCCATTTCGTTTAAAGGAAAGAAACCCGGTACTCACGTTACAATGTTTTATACAGTCTGACATCTCAAAAACCAGATCTCTCTCAAATACAATGGACTCCTCAGATTAAAATAAATCAATTTCAATCCCTGTAAAACAACATTATGTTATGTCAGTACCAAAGATGAAATCAACTATAATCCTGCAGGTTGAATAATACTATTATTATCATTTCGTTTATATTTCATTTATACTAGCAAATGTATTCAAACCATAGACACCAGTCTGAAGACAGTTCAATCAGGGTTACCTTCAATTAGTTATGTAGTAGAATTAATCAATGGGTATGAGCATTCACCATCAAAGGAGGTGTCCAATACACCCGTCGCCACAAAAAAGACAGCTCTCCGGGGGCCTGTACCTTTACCCCCATTGGCATGGAAGGAAGCTAATGGCTGTGTCTCATGAGATTGGGCCAATGTGAATGTCTTTGACTGGGTGCCGTCTTTGACTGAGCGCCATCTTTGACCTCCTGATGGAAAACGGTTTATTTAGGACATGTAAAGTTTCTTTATTTTTATCCCTTACATATCTAAGAATAGATTTATTTATGTTAACTGATGGTGGCCGGTCAAAGATGGCACCTGGTCAAAGATGGTACCCAGTAAAGGATGGCACCTGGTCAAAGACTTTCACATTGGCCTGATCTCATGAGACACAATCCAATGTGGACATAATAATAATCATAATAATATCAGTGAATGACTGGTACACCCTTGGGCCACTCAGCCCCTGTCATCTACCACACGTAATGACTTCTGGGCTCTGGGGACATTATAAGGTAAGGTCTACCCTAATGGGGGATATATTCATGTCAAATCTGCATTACCTTGATGGTTATACAAGCTTTATTTGTAAAGTAGAACGCGTTTACATGATTACCAGCATTGACATACACTGTTAGAAGTAAGTAGTGTTCCTGTACAGCAACTATTGGGGGCAACTTTGGTTCCAGTAAATTCTGCTGTAGACCTACAGTAGAATCTACTGTAGACGCAGACCTGAGTTCTAAAAAGGCTCACATATTCAACATCTTGGAGATTTGAACCCCCAGGTTCCAATCCATAGTCCTGAGCCATGACCACTACACCAGTGAATCCATGTCAGGGGCATGAAACGCCTCCTACTTATGTGTGAATGGTAATGAGGTCAATACAGGATCCCTGGGGACAATTTTAGAACTAGACTTTTCATGTCTTATGGGTTAATATGAAAATTACCCTATTGCAGTAATGTACTAATAAGGACTGAACTACCATTAGTTGGAGTGTAATCTTGATGGCCTTTAGATAGATGTTTTTCAAAGTAAATTTTACTATCTTTCATGCATATTGTTGAGATACATTGGTCTTATCCTCTGCATATTTTCAATAGTAACATTTCAGTGTACCAAAATATATTATACTTTAGAATTGCATCAGGAGAAATGTAGTTTGTGTGAGAGTTTCCTGCCGGGACTGGAACTGCTGACCCTCAGACTACATCTCCCACGGCTCTACCAACTGAGCTAGAGGGGCAATCACTTATATGTAGCCTGCATCAATAGGCTTTTGAAAAGATCAGGTCATATTTGAGCTGTGTAGTATGGTACTCCCTCCAACCTCTCTGCTCTCTCTCCCTCTGGTTGCTGGTTATGGGATTCGAACCTGCATCTACAGTAACAGAATTGTATGTGTACAGCAAAAGTTGCTGTATTATCTTTTACAGCTAAAGTACTGTATAGTTACAGCACATATTGCTGTTCACGAACAACAACTTTTTACAATGTACACTGCAAAAAAGGTGTTTAGATCCTAAACACAATCCTAAACACATTCCTGCCCCGTTTTTGTCCACACAATATGATCCTAAACATGTTTAGACAAATAATATGTTTAGCTCAGTGCTTAGACATTTATGTGTTTAAAGCAATGTGTTTAGGACAATGAAGTGTTTAGAATTCAAGAATTTAGCATATTATTGTGTTTGTCTGTCAAGTTTTTAAGGCTAAAAGTGGTGTGCCTAGAGACCTATTATTATTATGTTTAGATAAATAAATAAATAATTTTATTTCCATATAATGTCTTGAAGAGACTTCTAGCAGCCCCCCCCTCCCTTAGGGCAATATGTGCATCATTATTTCACATAGGCCTCTATTTTAACATAGGCACAGCCTTGAGTCAATACAACAGACCTTCAGGGAAGATAATGCTTTATCCATTCTTAAAATTCTTAAAAGTGGTGTCTATGTAGCTGATGTATCTTTATTGCATCGTGATCATAGTGATATAGCATTCAACCCTTGAATCCTGCAATGTGTATTAGTATCCTTTTGTATCCCATGCAATTTAAATTAATTAACTCAGATTTAAGCACCTTTAGATCCACAATATCATTAAAGTGGTTGTAGAAACTACAGCCAACCACAGAGCTGCCATCTGGTATGTGTTTGATATACTATGATCTAAACACTACATGTTTACATCCTAAACACCAACTTTTTATACTGTTTAAATTCTAAACATCTAGACATATTCAATATAACTGTTTAGGCATTTAGAATAAAAGTGTTTCATTCCTAAACAGAAGTATTCAAAAACACAAACCTAGTAAAATCTTTAGACTTTAAACATGTTTAGACCTAAACATGTTTAAAACCTAAGCACCTTTTTTGCAGTGTATATATAATGGGGGATAATGGGTCTCGTATAGTTTGCCAATAGTGTATAAAGCATTTTCTAAGTAGACATACCTTCTCTTTTATCCTTTAATACACTTGCTAACTATATATTAGGGACAGTGAGTAAAACAATGTGAACAGAACCTATTAATTTGCGTCTGACAATGTGTGTAAAATGAACGCTTGTTTCAGGCGAGGATAGTCAAATTACCGTGGAGGAAATAGGTTTACCTGGAACTAATACAATTTTCAGAAATTGCATCAGGGACCAAAAAGAACCAAAAGACAACCCAGCTAACAAAGATACATTATTTTACGTCAAATAACGTTTCTAGCGTTTTCCAACGTTTTGCCACAATAGGAAGCCATAAAGAAATGTTATATAAATTGGTATACCGTTTTGTGTTTACTGGGAAGACTTCGGATAAAACATTCTATCAAAGGTGAGAATATTCCTATATATCCTCTCAGCCCAGCTAGGTACACTTAGGTGAGGGAGTCCCTTATCTAGCTAAGTATCAATTTAGAATGGTTTCTAAAAGCTTTCCGATAACTGTAATCAGAAGTTCACCTTTTATTGCTTCGAGACTAGTATGTTACGTGGCATGGTGCTATATTAGGAAGGCCTTTCAGAGAATCTCAGTATTGAAATTGGAGATTCCCGACCTTGAGAGTCTGGTACGATAAGATAAATGTTTTACCCTGTGCTATTCGATGCTATAGTTGTATTTTCAAGGATGACCTGGTCAAATTAAATACATTGCATGATTTGGCAACAGTGCTAGAAAGACATTCGATTTGACATTTGTGGGAGGAGGGGCAGATGAAGGGTCTGGAGAGAGCTGTTACAACATGAAAAATACCAGGACCAATATTTTCAGCAAATGAGTCCCTATGTGCAAACCACAACGCAGCTGGTGTTCATTGCTGTGGCCGCAAACATGGACAAGGTTCTTAAAACCCAAATCAAGGGGATTGAGATGAAGAAGAAATATGCCTGTTTTTGATCACCAGCAGCCAGCAATCAGTGGGAATTGTTGTCCCTGGGGGCTTTAAAGTTCCTCTTCTTGTGCTGTTCCAGATTAAGTGATCAGCAAAAGCCATCCTCAGCCAGCTTAAAAAGCCACCCCGACTGCATCCAGTTAAATAGGGTCGCTTCATAAACGATTTAAATTAAAAAAAAGACAAGTTGTAACCCTCTGATGCATGGCACTGCCTTACCTGTAAATTGATGAAAAAAACCACTACAACTTGAAGGGTTTATGTAAGTAAATACAAATAACTCTTATTTATGCCCAAACTCTTCCCAGCTCTGGCATCATGTCAGTAGTGCATTATACCACTACCACCTGAGGGCCCATGCCCACTCTGCATGACTTGTCTGCATGCCAGTGGGCATTCATGTGACACCATCAGCCTACAAGCTGGACACTATATTTGGGTGTGTTGCACATTGGTAAGTACTCTTATCCCCAACTCCTCTGAGGGAAGGCTCTGATGACAACCACTATGACCGTGAACTGTTTGCGGGTTTGGGCGCTCTCTACTAGTAGCTTGGTACCTGTTAACAGAAACCAGAATGTGTGATGGTAATTTTACCATCATACTTTCTGGTTCCATTCACCAGAGCCTTTCTTCAGAAGGATTGGGGAACGTTCCTTCTTTCTTCTCTCTGCATTCTCAAAATTACCAATTAACTTAAAGTTATTTGTTGATCAGAGTCATAGTCCTTGTGACTATTTCATCGGTTTCTCAGCCATATACATGTAATGCCGTTTATAAGTATACCCTAAGTATGTACAAATCGTAATTGTGAGCACAGTCAGCGACTTCCCAATATTGCAGAAATACTTTGTGCATAAAGAACTATCAAAATGATTATATAGTCCAATTATAGAATACAGAGAACAATACTTCTAGTCCAATACAATTATTGAAACTCTGATCAAAGTGGTAAGAAAACTGGCATATGGGTCAGAAATCTCGAAAATGGATTAATCTGGGGGCAGAAATATATCAGATTGAAAATTCAGCAAACTCAATTAATCTTAAAGCAAGTTTATTTTATTGGAAGACTAGTATCTTGGCTCCATGAAAACATAAATTGGACGGCTTAACTCCCAGGGTGTCAGTTTTTATTCACCGGCAAACATATGTTGATATAAAAGTGTCGGAGCATACGACTAAAATATCAAACAGCTGGTAGAATGCTTTAAAAACACCATAGAATCTTCTAGTTTCACCTCCAACTAGCCACAGTATATAGGATAATGCATGCCAAGTTTGGTAATCACCACTCTAAAACCTCTTCTGTTACAGGCCGACACACTTTGTAGAAATCTTGAAAATCTTGAAAAAAATGGCAGTGGGCACCAACTTTTCTCTAGTTTGCTCAAAATGGCCTTGTTCATCCCCAAAATATGCTGTGCACTATCCTCAATATGCATACTTTCAAGTAAATCTAGCCTGCGCTGGATTTGGTTTGATTAAATTATTATTAACTTCACTATGAGAGTTTAACCATATCGTGTGTATGCTCCGACACTTTTATCCGAGGATCACTATATTGGGCTCTGGCACCCAAATACATCTTACCAGCGTAGGTAAAGCATGATAAATTGATGAACTAGAAGTGTGTGAATCATAATAAGTACACATAGCACCAGCCAGACTGACTTTGAGGTTGGTTGCGGCGAAATAAGTTCAAAATTTTCCAATTTTGTGAGGTGAATCACACCAAAACCACCCCTACATTAGGCCTAAACACATATATTCGATATAAAAAGGTTATGAGGGGTAGGCGGCTCCCTTAGGTACAATTTCAAATTGATATGTAGCATGGGGAAGCAATATTAAGCGAGCGACAGCTCCATTTTGGGCAAAATATAAAAGTGTCGGAGCATACATAAAAGTGTCGGAGTATACAGACCGGCTACATTCGCGCGCGTTGTTGCGCCCGTGTGGTGAAATTGAATGAAATTTCGACACTGACGAATCGAGATTCATCTATTACAGCCAAAATATTCCATTACAACCCACAAAAATGTGCTAGAGACCTTGTATATTCAGTATTTTCATCGTTGATGTATGCTCCGACACTTTTAAAAAAAGTCCAAAATCACTATTTTGGCGCTGGGAAGTTTAAAAAAAGAGATAATTACAAAATTCTTTTTCCACACTTTAATACTTGTGCCCCTCCTTATTTTGATTATATTTGATATATTCCAGCGCCTTTAATATTTGGCGCATTTTGACCCCAAATATAAAAGTGTCGGAGCATACACGAGGGTCATTTCTGAATTGCAGGACTGTGGAGGAAATTTGGGGCTAGACACCTGGGTAAACACTCTTAATTATTTGAGTAAACACATATACCAAGTAAAAAAGGCTGAATAGGAAGGGCTGTGATGGCCTTATACGAAATGGGGGGCTTTTGAATAAAATAGAAATTGCCTGGAACCCTGTTTTGGGGGTATTTTTCCACTTTGAGGGGCCATAACTCCATAAATAATGGTCCGACAAAAAGTTGTTTTTTTTACCGGAAAGCCTAGGGTGTTTTCTCTTACATGAAATCAAGATATATAAGTGATGATTAGGTATGTCCACATAATAGATGCTGAAAGGTGAAAAAGACAAAATAACCACCAATTAGTCCATTTTGGTAGGGTCTGACCCATATATGTAATATGTCAAAAAGTAACCTTAATGTCTGGCTACCTTTATGACATGTCTCTGTCAAAACTTCATTGTTCATTTCCGCCAGGTCAGAGACCCTTTCCTGTAGGGCTCAGATGCTCCAATGAAGCCAACACATGCATGCAGAGACCTGGCCAAGGAACGATTGGTTTCTCATGTTCTGAGTGGTTTGCCTTGGTCAGCCTAGTGCATGCAGACACTGAGGGAGGTATGGGGCACTACGTGTCATCGCAAGTTTCAGGTTATCAAGGGTATTGCCACTGTCAAAATCATAAGAAAATTAGTTACTGTTTAAAGGCCCACATGTTGATACCCCTACCGTAATAGTCGGAGTGGGACCACAACAGGTACTCCGTACTTTATATATATATATATATATATATATACATACATATATATATATATAAATATATATATATATATATATATATATATATATATATATATTTATATATAATATATATATATTATGTATATATATATATATATATATATATATATATATATATATATATATATGTTGATGGGGCTTTAACGTCACTCTTTAAGTTTAGTAATTGCCATGTTGATGTTATAGAAAGGTCGTTCTTACATTTGAGGAACGGGAATTAAAATGCGGTCCCATCCATTATGATCAAGATCTTCTGATATATATGCACATCAGCACATGAAGGGGAAAAATCTTTGCTTAAAACCCAACATTCATGCAGTGTATTTTGTTGGTATTATCATTTTCACTGTTCTAGACGTTATAAATGGCAATGCAGATGGGTGATAGGCAGTCTGCAGTTGTGCCAAACGTAAGAAAAAGCTTTACCAGTTAGTCTCTACACACACAGAAAAGTAAGAGTCATTGTCGCTAAAACTACCTGCCTGACTCTCAGGTGAGGGTAGTGTTAGCGACAATGACTCTCACTTTTCTGAGGGTGTACAAGAGGGAGCTCAAATCTCCTTCTGGACATCGAAGATTGATTGTACATCATCTTGTATGTTTTTCAGTGTTTTCCTCATTTGACTATTTGGGACTTGATGAATAAGAGTATGACTGGAGGAAGAGGCATATCAAAGGAAGAATTTCATATCAAAGGAAGAACTCAATCACTTCTATTTGGTTGCTTATTAACTAGTAAACTAGATCCAATTCCAACATCTCAGTAAACATAATTCGTAGAACCTCTTTGTTAGTTATTTGCAAAAGGGGCAATTCCTTTATGCTCATGATCAAATCGAATAGTCCAATCTACCTGAGCATAGTAGAGCCCCTGGGAATATAAGAGCATTAAATTTAGGAAATTGTCTGAATCACAGAACGTGCCTACATCCAGGAACCTGCTACCTCAACCTCTAGGCCTACATAGACGATCTACATTTTCCTTTCAAAGCTGTTATATTATGTGCCAATATAGGTATACCTTCTCAGATTTTGCACTGACATGGGTAACTTCTTTTATAGAAATCATTAAACTCCTATATGGGTCAGATGTTCAGGCCCATGACCACGCATCCCGGTAAAAATAATTCAAGATACCTCCCTGAGGTTCCTGAAAGAGGAACCACAAGGGTTAGTGCCATGGTCCGTGGGCTGTCAGTCCTGGCCCTCAGAACTGTCTAGGAATCCAATCAAGGATAAAGCCCCAAGTGTGCATTTTCTTGGTGGGATTTAGAACAGTAAAGGAAGAGCTCTTTGTTTTATTTTGCTGACTTGTGACTAGCTTGTGTTCAAAGCGTTTTTTGTTTATGAAAAAAAAGTCTCCAGTTAGTCCTGTTTACAATGTTTTTTTCTGAAAACAGCAATTTACTATCTATTCTGGCCATCTTACGTACAAATCACTAGATAAATAGTCGCTAGATATTCCTAAACCCTCTCCCGTGTCATGATAATATGCCCATGGGCGTGGCAATGCTCCGCCCCACTTTTGACCAACCTTGAAAAAGGTCAAACCTAAAAGTTCAAGTCACAAAAGGTCAAAATTGGCCAGAAATCCCCCTTGTCCCCACCCCTCACTTTGAAACTGCTTACTGCTCCCTGTGTATTGGATTACACAATAATATACACTTTCTCAGCACTTTCTCATCGTTCTTTTATGACAGTTATCAATATACATGATGTGCACATATCATCCCACAACAACCTAAACTTTCCAATGGTCCATAATCATCTGGAGGATTCCAATAGTGACCTGTGAGCAAAGTCGAGAGAAAAGAAATAGATTGATTATAGAAGATGGGCAGAAAACGGCGAGAGGAGGATTGTTACAAACAAACTTGACAAATACCAGCAGCCAAAATCTCCAATCAGGGCAGCCTCTACAAGCACATCAAAGAGAGCATTTGACATGCTCATGAAGTGTAATGGAATGACATTTAAAAAAAAATTAAATCGAGAAAAATAAAACGTGAGAAAACCTCGTCCAAGTAATCAGTTCAGATTGGTGTATTCATCGTGGACTTTGATGATCAGGACTTTGGATGGTTTCCAAATTCAGATCTCATTCCCTGGCCTCCCAACAAGACACGTCCCCTCCCCTTTAGTTAAAGGTGAGTTGTTTCTTAATCTGATGCCATTATCAAAAGTCCGAAAATGAGGTCATGATTTTGTACATAATTGATGGCACCAATATGGGATGATTTAACTCTGAGAGAGATTCACAGTGCCAATAAGTAACTCATTGCTTCTGTATCAATTGGTACAACATGCTGACTCTTTCCTGTGTATCACTCTGTATACAATAAGTATGATGCATGAATGTAGTAGTATCACAGACACATTATTCAGCATGGCATAAATGTTAAGAAGTCATAGTGACCTAAACTGAGACTCTCACTGCTCACTCACATTCCCTCTTCCTTCATGTTGCTAACCAACCACGACCAACTACATTAAAGCTACCTCAGATTATCAACCAACCTCTAGTTGTGGTACTGTCTATAGTACCTATATAATTAAATAGATTATGAAAATGCCTTAATTATCTGCGGCTGGAATAGAGTCTGTCAAACTTGGCAGAATAACACCTCATAGGCTTATCAAACTACCAATCTCAATTGCATAAAACAAGTAGTCATATATAGTAAAATATATGCAGTTACCTACATGCTTATCCAAGCTGCTTCCTCTGTCATGTCCATAGAGAAGTGTCTCAGTGAGTATGTTCCTAGGAGGCTGTAGCCGTGACTGGTTTGTACGAGACGCTCACGTCTCTTAAGTACCACCCCCACACCTCCACCACTAGTGCTGCTCCTGTCTCACTCTCCAATATCAGACACTCCTGTATTCTGTGGAGGTTGGGCAGAAGGTGTTAGGAATTTATTGCTTACCTATAGCACCAAACTACACTACCATTGTGTCTATGTATAATGACAGGTTGACGTGGCAACCAAGTGAGTGTCCGGAGTAAGATATCACGCGGTGGGAGATTGGCCTTGCCTCCAATCTGTGCACACCCACTCACACACCATGTTGTAATCCATACTACTACCCACACCTGTGTATGACTGAGACATTTGTGCAGTTTAGTGGTTCATTCACACACCGGGCCATGTGTTCTTTTCTTTCATTGAGTAGTTTAGAAAACGATGGGTAAATGTCTAGGGTCCAGCAGCTTAGGATATGCATACATCGTTATATATATGTGTGGTTTAGGTCGGAGATAATATGTATCGGGTCCCTGTACTTATACATAGTGCCATCAAGACTAGACTGAAGGTGTTATCCATCCCACAGTTTACTGTGCACAACATAATTGATGTACACTGATGTCTGAATACTGCCACAGACAAAGTTCCCAGAGGTAGGGTCAAAATGTCAATACAGAAATGGAATACACATGTACTAAATATCATCATGTGTTCTCAGACATGCCTAGCAACTTAATTTTACGATCGAAACAATATCAGCAAAGCTTGTGCTGATATAATTATTTGGAATTAATTCTGTATTTAGATAATGCTGTACAGCTTATGTACATTGAAAGCATGTGCTCTGTACGTGTCCAATATTTGTGTAGTCATATGTAACCAATAATAGTACATAATTCATGTAACCAAATGTCAGCTGGTGGGGTAAAGTATTGAATAAGTACCAATGAGAAGGCGACCGGAGACCATGTTACCCAATACCAAAGGTCAATCAAGGCAAATTTGAAACCTCATCTGAAGATTACATGTGATCTTCACAGGCAATATGACCGTCATCACCTTCAATTATTTCAGTTGACACCCTGCATTCTTTTTAGAGAGAATTGCAATTTACAACACTGAAAACTAAGGGAAACTGAACCTTGTCATACTGACGATCTAGGTTGTCAAAATGAATTGGAGCAGATGACAGTACTGTTCTATAGAGAATGGTCTATGAAACAAGTCTCTAATCAGTGCTCAACCCCTCCAGTAGGGCACTCCTTTTGGCCAGTGGGTGAAGGTAAAGAGCTATGTTAATAGCTGATCTCTTTGACACTGGGTGCCTTAGTGTGTGACAACTAAGGGTTGTCATTGGGACAACCTAGAGTATTATCTGACTTGAAGGTTGTCAGTACTGGAGACTTTAAGTGTTTAGATTGACAACACCAAACTCAATAACCCCTTGAGGTATAGTCATTCTCACAACCCAATCAATGTGATGAGCTAAGGTTTTCATTATGACAACTCTGGTCTAGATGGATCAGATAGGAAAACCTTAGGTCGTCACAATGGTGATCTTCTGCAATGACATGCACATTTTAGTACCTAACTATAAATTATGCTGCAAGAGGATCTTCTGAAGCTAAGAAACAGACATATCTGTTTTGAATGATATAGGTTTGAATTGTAAATTGTAAACATTATGGCAATGAGACAACAAAGTACTAAAATAAACCATTGGAAACTCAGCTTTTATAGCATCTTTGAATCCCATAACATGTTATTTGCACTGAAATTCCTCCTGCAAAAGGCTCCATGCAGCAATCAAACAATATAGTTTGTGACTTGGTCATGTTACAAATTCTATCACTCTTCTCACAACTCATTTTTTGGGACTACACCTTGTAATAAACCATAGGAATGAAGTATATATGGTTACCACAAAACAAAGGCCGAAGTGATAAGGAAGATTTCTCTCAGGCAATCTAAATGAAATTGAGTACCTGAAAACTATCCTTCTACTTTGCATAGAACTCAAAATTCTCCATAGAATAACCTGCTGTTAAAGTAGAATATCCCCTTTCCTTTAAATAATTCCCTGTTGGCCACAAATTGCAGACCCCATAACCTGGAAGGACTGTGGGTGCACTGTAAATACTTAGTATGGGTACACAGTAGACTTTACTGTAGATCTACAGTAGCATCTTCTGTAAAATGGATTTACAGTAGAATTTATTGTAGATTTACAGCAGGTTTTACTGTTTACCTACAGGAAACTATACACCTACAGTAAAATCTACTGTAGGGGAGGTCCACTGGAAGTCGGCCGCTCCTGTACACATTTTTCAAGACTAATTTTCATGGCTTGATATTCCCTAGACTAATAATTACACATATTTACCAGGCATACCAATATGCAGGTATTTAATGCTATATTTAATGTTCCAATATATATATATTATATATAACATCTCTCTTATCAGGTCTCTCCCTCTTGTTATTCTCTTGGTCATTATCTATTAGTGGACATCATTTGATCTAACATTATATGTGGCAGAAGATGACAAAACACTGTCCATTTGAGATGACTCATCATTTTCAAACTAAGTATATGCCTTTTAATAAGCAACTATTATTAATGGGAAATTTACATCCTACAAATATGAAGCAGATTTTATGAGTTAGGACAATGTGCACCCTATATTTAAAACAGTGATGAGAAAGTCTGAGCCATGTTTAATCATTTATTTCTGTGGTCACAACTCTGGGGCACAAACAAGGAGCAAATTGATAACACCCAATTGGGAAACGGATCAAGAGAAAATAGAATTAATAAAAGCAGCAATCATTGAGAATCGCTGTCGTCCCTGTGGACTTTTTCCCATGGTTTCAAATTAAGTGATCAGCAAAAGGCTCCCTCTGGCAGCTTAAGAAGTCACTCCTGCTGCATCCCGTCAAACATGATTGTTTCTTATACTGGTGCCAGGCTAACAAAAAATGAAAAGTTGTAATTGTGTTATGAATGGCACGTGCCAACTTATCAATTGATAGAATAACTAAAACAAGAGGAGAATTTTTAGAGAATATATTTGACATACTAACTAGTGATATGCTCTTTTTCTTCACCCCTGGGAAATTTTGTAGGCGTAGTAGGTTGGTAAAAACTATTCCGTCCCACATGCAGATGTTGGTGACTCAAAAATAAGTGAGTTTTAAGCCACTCATATAACTCGATTCAAATGAGAACAGAAATGTTCACCAGATTATTCAGATATCCATGTTGATGCCTCAAGTAACCTAGCTAGAAGGTGCCTGGTTCCTTCCTCTAACAGCAGTTATAGACTGACAGATGACAAAGTAACCCCCCCCCGCCACAGCCCATGGAAGCGGTGGTGGTCGGTCTAAAAATTAGGGGGCGGTGACTCTCTGTGACCCCTCAAAAAGGGGGCGGTAACTCTGGAGGAGGGAGCTGTAATTGGATATCAGTAATGTTTTGATAATAAAAGGTACAAACACAAAGTTTCAAAAATAACCTGGGTGGTAGGTTATCTGGGGGCAGTCAACTGCGTTTAGAAGGGGTGGTGGTTTGGTGGCTCCTGTTTTTGGGCAGGTGGTAGTTTGGCAGTTGGTGGGTAACGTCATAGAGTGAGTAGTCGCCCCAGGCAAAGTACCAGGTCCGCCATGTTTGGTTCTACCTAGTCTGCACAATGATAATAACCAGATGTCACCGCTTCCTCTTGTTTCCCACAAGAAATATACTGTGATTCAAATTGTACCTTATGTTCTGTTTCCATACTGCTATTAGACAGAGTCCTGGAAATTGATAATGAGAATCCTAAAAATCAAGTACTGCAACGTGTACGTCACCATGCTTAAAAGCCAGGGTAGATCTCACCCAAACCAGAGAATGTGGTACCTGCCCCTAGGAGGTTGCGCAACCACAATAAGATACGGTTAAAAATACAAAACCCAAAGACTGACATATAATTATCTCTCGAGTCCAGCGTATAGAGGCAAGGCCTACTGGGATGAGCTCACTGATGTACAGCAACACAAGCCCAGTCTGAACAGTTTCAAGCTATCAGTACGAAATGAGGATGATGGGATACCGTGACCTATCCTCGGTCAAAACTACTACACATAAATATGCCCCGCAGACTGGACTACCGGTAGAGCAGATCTAATGAGAACTCGGATTTATGTACAAGACCATGCACCATGGACCACCCCACCCCACCCCCCCCCCCCCGACCTAGCCTCAATCCAAAGCTCACTCAAAAAGACATTATAGCTAGTGTATTTATATTATGATCATGTTTCAAGTTACACCGACTCTGAGTTATTTGACCCGAGTTCACCTCCATGGAACTGCATTGACTGATTTGATGCTGATAGTTACCTTGATAGGACCATACGATATACTATGGCTGTGTCTCACGACCTTGGGCCAATGTTTTTTTGTCTCTGACCGGGTGCCAGCTCTGACCGGGTGCCAGCTCTGACCGGGTGCCAGCTCTGACCGGCCTGATCAAATTCGGGTTATTTAGGGCAGATGTAGATAGAATTTGTCTGAAAAGGTTAATGGATGTTATAACGCTCTAAACTAGTCATTAGTTGTCCATTTTTATCATCATATGACCTAAATAACCCGTTTTTATTCAGGCCGGTCAGAGCTGGCACCCGGTCAGAGCTGGCACCCGGTCAGAGCTGGCACCCAGTCAGAGACAAAAACATTGGCCCAAGGTCGTGAGACACAGCCCTATACTTATATGCTTATCTTGCCTCTGATCCATTACAGATTTTGTACAACTATTAATACTCCCTTGCAGGAGATGTAATGCAAATAAAATACTCAAAAACTCAAACTCATAGGTCTTTTTTTTTTTGTTTTCTTACAACTTCTTTTAAAAATCTTGCTTCAAAATAACTCAAAAATTGACTCGTGAACGCCAGTGCCACCTCAACAACCACCACCATGACTCATGGAGCCTCAACTCAACTCTAAAATAGCCAAAAAATGACCAAAAAACTTTTTTTAAATTTTAAATTGGATAAAAATGTCCAGGGTCGGTAGGGTAGGTAACCTGAAACAAACCTCTTTTCTTTGGCCTTATAAATCATTTTCTGTCATATAATGTATGTCATCATACATAATTTCCCATAGGTTCTGATAAGACTCATCAGGTATCCATATTCTTACTGTGTCCACCTCTAGTCTATACCAAGCTAGTACTTGATGCCAGGTTTGTCAGGGTACATTAGTTATCTTGATAAGGCGGCTGATAGCCGGTCTCTAGCACTATGAACGTGACCTAATCAGGTGTGATATTGCCTGGACTACTGGCAGAAGTGATGTCTCAGGGACCATGGCAACCGCATGGTGCATTGGAATTCGTCTACTAGTGCTTACACAGTTTCTCATCCCCACTGCCGAATAACTCATATTTCTCTCAAGTTACCATGCTAAGTTCAATACAAAATGAAAATAAAAGTCAGTGTCTTTCTCTGTAAATGTTGCACTAGGTCCTTCTGGTGATTTACTTATAGATCTGGGAGTTGCCTCAATTATATTGGCAAATTATGAATTAAAAATAGTGGTGCAATACATCTTTCTTCTGTATCGCTGATTGGGGGCACACCAAATAGTGGTTATATCAAAATGAATTTCGACCCCTCAACTAGGGGGATGTTCGACCTATCGGGAGGGGGATTTCACCCGTTTTGGTGGTTGTAAATGATCGATGCAGGACAGCAGGATGCCTCAAGCTTTCTTCTTCATTTGTGATATATAACCGCGTTTTTCTTACCTGATATAACAGCAATAGCTTTGTAGTAATATGTGTACGAGGATACATCATACCACACATATAAATGCTATCTCTAAATGGTTACATTCAACAGTTCAATAGAGGGCATTCAATTCATGTTACACTGCCATAGAATGATCATCTTCCTAGAGGAACCCAGTATAAATCCAATTTCTACGGTCAACGTGTAGAAAAGAAATCTACTAACTTTGTTCATACTAATTCAACCTGAACAGATAGTTTTGCCTCTGGCACTCACATGCAGTGACAAATCAGAAAAGGACACATTTAAGAGGAAAATAAATCTTTCAAGTTCTCAAAAGGGATTTAATATCCGGAGAAATAAACATCAAATGCAATGAAATGGAAGAAATTGCAACTATTCATGAAGAGGAAATGACCATAGTTTTTTTTGTCATGCAAATCATAAGGCTGAATGCTGCTTCTTTAAATTAAATGTTTGAAACTTTCAGTCAGGCATCTTTCAGAAGTTGAGGCAAACAATCAGTCACATAGAGATTGCATAGGGAAAGAGACGCTCCTCGCCAAAATTAATGATATAGAAATATGGGAACTGGAAAAACTGGTAAAATCGTTGCCTTTATTCTGATACTTTGGATATGGCTAGCTATAGAAGCTGCATGAATGCCTTCAGCGATAGCAGTTATAACATTTCAAAGTATCAAGTCTGCCATGATTAGTCCTAAACGGTCAGTCACCTGGCTTCACGATACCTGAAAGCTAGAGGCAGATAATATCTTCAGATTTCGCCGTACAATTTCCCATTGCATCTGATTCTCCTGACTTTATATATGGCTGCTAAGCGTTAGGGTAGACTGCCCATGAGATGACTAGTTGGTCTGTTGGTACCTTGAGTAGACTGGCTAATGGATCAGGAGCCCTGTGGACAATAGGCCCTAAGGCGATTCTGCCCTGAGGATGTGTGTATGATAGCCCTGTGGAAGATTGGTCCCATGATTAATAGCCCCCTGATTGAGACATACCAGTATACTCATGGTACCAACAGACTACTCTCGTTGCCAAAGCCTTCCGAAGTAAGGCTCTGGTGACAGCCAGTATGACCTTGAACTTGGGATTTTACTGGGTCTGGGCAATCCCTGCGGGTAGCTTGGAACCAGTGGACAGGAACCACAATGTATGATGGTAGTTTTACCTGTATTTCCCATCATTCTTTCTGGTTCCATTCCTAGTTCCTGTTCGCTGGTTCCAAGCTAACTACAGGGACTACTTAAACCCAGCAAAATCCAAGTTCAAGGTCATACTGGCTGTCCCAAGAGCCTTTCTTCGGAAGGATTTGGGAACGAGAGTACCAACAGACCAGCTAGTCACCTCATGGGCATTCTACCCTATTAGACAGGCCGGGCACATGGATAATTATGGGAGATCTCAGAGGGATGTTGGTGGGTTTCTGTCGGTCAATGAACCCTACTCAGGTCAGTGACAAATTTGCGCTGCTTGAACCATGAACCTTTTTAACAGCTTTCTGTGAGCAACTTTGATATTTTTTTCAGATTAACATTGCTTCAAGCTGCGTTAAGAAGGCCATAAATGAACTTTGTTTTTGCCAGTTATCAGTGGCCCTCCACTGTGATATTATGAAGACATTACCGCTATTAATTAAAATATACATGTCGAGCATGACACACATTGTACTCGCTTATAATCGCTGACTATCATCGACCATTATATATGTACAGACTTTCTAGCATGGCGCTGTGCTATTGCTTACAAGTGCATATATAAAACCAACACTACAGGTAAAGACGACTCTGGGTCGTACTGTGGTAGTATCAACATCTATACTGCATGTATGTACGAATAAAACCAAAACTATACAGCTAATTGCCAACTGTATTTGTCACTAGTTGTCATGCATATCCAAATTGTAGATCATGCTATGCAGCCTAATGCTAGATGACGATGCCCGATATGACTCTACACACCCATGCAGAATAATCATTAATATACTTTCCTTAAATATGAGCGATGTGTGTTGTTTCTTAATTCAATTTGCTTTACACGTTTCAGTTGTTTACACTACATTATCGTCTCCTCTTACAATTGTAACTTACATACATACATCCCTCCATCCAGTCTAGCAACCTCGCCACTGCAGAGTTACACATCAAACAAAAAGTGTTGGTATAATGATAAAGAAACGGCCTCCAGATTAGCTTGATGCTAAGACCGGATACAATATGTTCCACTTAATCACTATTCTTATTTTTTTTTCACATAGCTATTTTCCTAATTCCTACTTCTGAAAGGCGAAATCCTCCCAGGTCCAATCTATACAGTCTATTCCTCTTTTCAAATGACATGGAAATAGGTTTAGAAAATTCCTATACTTATTTGCTTGGACATTTATAAAACAGAAATGACACATTTAGACAACATCATATAACCTGAGCCATTGTTTTAGGGCTATTATTCTTTAAAAAATAATCAATTCATCAGAAGTCCTACTTTTGGGGAAATAAATGGAAGCAAATGCAACGTCTTCTTGAGGTACAGCACTAGTAAAATTAAAGGCGTGGTTTCTGAAAACTGCATCTTGATGTCATAGTGGGTTCATCACTCCATTTCTGGTAGGTCAAAGGTTATTACCAGTTGCGATTTGAGTTCCACTAGTGCATGCGTGTAGGAACCTGCGAAGGAGCAATTGATATCTCATGTTCTGAGTGGTTTGGCATGGGCACCCAACTGCAGTCACACAGGGTGGTATGGTGCACCAAGTGTCATGGCAGCTTGTTTTCCATGCAGTATACCAGAATAGCCTGACAATCTATTATCTAGTTCATCTAATTGTGATATATAATCTACCCACTAAAGCTAAAAATAATATTGAGTTCAAGATAATTAACATTATCTTTTATAGTATAACCAAGGATTTCTCTCAAGCCATCATGGAAGTAAGCTTGCATATTTCTTTTCTATAATCAACGCTATTAAGTTGATGTTGGAATGGAGGTTTAATTGGACCTTAACCATGCTGTCACGTGAGATCTAACTACCAGGCTGATTATAGAAGAAAATATCCAAAACATATGGCGCCCCAAAGTGGATAAATCTCTGGGTCCCTGGATCTTTACCCTCAGTTGGCATGAGAGTAGGCTAATGTGGACATGGCCATGGTACCAGTATATATGACTTGTACTCCCCTGGTCCCCGCCAGTCTGCCTCCATCCTCCACCCTTAATGACTACTGACCTCTGGGGGCATGTGAGGTGATGCAAGTTGTAGGAAGTATTTCTTCCTATCTCTTTTTGGGGCACACACATATAGAAAGAAAGATCATATGGGTGATAGCCCCATACTCAGAGGTTATCACCCATCTGACTATTGTTAGCTTAACATTAAATGGTAAGCTAACAATTATCACTGCCACTAAGTTCCCTTGCTCATCTGGTCGCCACATCCTCTGGCAAGTTACAATCTACTGCTTACAATGTTAACCTCAATTTTGAAAGTAACCTGTCTCAAACACTGTCATGTGGTTTACAAGTGGTGAACAACCTCAACTCAGTCAACACTATTAAGTTATTAGTCCTCTACTAATCATATCAATGAATGATTAATGGCTTGAGTAAGAGCTATTGATTGAATTAGAGGTCAGTTCAAGGTGGCCTTTTACAGTAGGGGTCTCTTTATTTGCAAAGTAGGATATTCTTAAATGCTTATCATAATAGGAATTATTTATTTGTTGTGTATAGTTTGCAGATGCCGGATGAAGTGCAGTGCATTCTCTAAGCAGAAGTATATTCATCTTTATCCTTCAACATGATTTCATGTTATGTAGTTGTCAGCCATTTAATAGTAACATAAACAGTGATAAAGGACTGATTAATTCTTGCATCAATATGGGTTTGGTGATGTGTGCAAGATGAGGGGTGTAGCTGGAAAGTGTAGTAAAATTACTACTGAGGAGATCAGATTGCCTGGGACTAACTTAATGTTCACTTCTCTTATCAAATCTGGGACTATTACTAAATGTCCCTTTAGTTCACGAGGAGGTTGTTATCCCGACGGACCACTATTACTAAATGTCCATTCAGCCTCTGAAACACACATATCAGCTACACTTATGGCTATAATTTGAAATCCACCTGTTATTGCTCCATGACTGTCGTAATGTGGTGCCCTTTTACATGTGGAAGATGCAGAGAATCCAATTATTTTGTGTGTGTAGAAAATGGAGAGTAATTTGTACCCAGGGGTGAAAAGTAAATTGATTTGGCAAGTGTGGCCACAAAGGCATTTAGTAATAATTGGATATCCTAGTAATTACATGCCCTGCTTGATATTATTTCGCATGAGATATGGCTATCGTCTCCATTGGCAATGCTGATTCTCCAATCAGTAAAATGAATAAGGCAAATATCAGAGCTCTTCAATCAACCATTAAAAAATAGAAAATTTGATCATCAAATTTTTGACTTGTGTGACTCTGAATTATCCAAGGGTAACCAAGAACTACCCGGTATGATTCTAGAATCTTATTTGTCCTTTACATATTATTGAATTTATGGCATTGCACCCAAATATCCGATAGCTTCTACCCAGTGGGCACAGAACATTGAATCAACATTGTTTAATGGTTGTCAATGTTGATTAAATATTGATGCTATGTTGATTCAACATTGGACTGAATTTTGTGTCCACTGGGTATCACTTTCCATACCAGCAAACACGTTTGTGGTTATGCTGATTTATCACAAAGAGGCCCACAAATGTTATCTGTCCAAGAAGCAGACCTGCCCTTGATTCAACATGGAAACAGCTCTTCCAGACCATTGGCTGCTTGTGATGTTTCCAGCTGGTATCACAGGAGAAGGGGACCTCTACTGTAACTATCTCACTGCTCAGAGACACATCACTCTCCTGAGAAAATTGGTCGCCCTCGCCCACTGGGATGGATATCGGGTAGGTATCTGACTGCTCTCTCTCTCTCTCTCTGGCATCTTCCATCCTCTAATATCACCATATTCTCACTTTAGGAGGAATGCAAGAACTATGAATAGTTTTATCTGCCCTATATATTGATTCTGTATTGCGGTTTCTTGGAATCGGACCACAGGGTCCTTGAGCCATCAATATGTCAGGATTCACCTCTTGAGCTGATAAGGCCCTTACTGTACTATCAGTGTCAGTCTCACTGCTATATGCCACTGTCACTATCAGAGTTCAAGGAATCAGGACACATGTATAGGTGCATGGCAGAGGCGTAGGAAGAACATCTTTATTGCGGGGGCCCAGGGGGCCCACTCCACCAACTTTAGATATTGACCCTCATGTATGATGAATCATATACACACTTATATATTGTATTGTATAGAAAACAAGTATTTGAGCCCCCTTTAATTTTAATTGGGGGCCCAGGTCCCTTTGTTCCCACTTTTCCCTAAGAAATTGTGTGAATTTTATTACAACTTTTTTGGGGGCTCAAATATATTCAGGACCCCCCTCCTCAGTGATTATGGGGGGAGGGGGAGCCCCCTGCCCCCCCCCTTATTGTACGCCACTGCATGGTTGCCACAGCTCCAAGGGTAACAGAGATGTTTTACCTTTCATAAAAAACAATGCCTATTAGTGTCCAGGGTCAGCCCTGAGGCTACAACACTGATTGGATTTGTATACCCCATAAACACACTACGTCATTCCAACGTAGCCGAGAGGTTTATCCAGGTCATTTATCAACCAAAGGTCTGAACTACGTTTTTTTGCAAGGTTTATGAACGTCAACACGTGAAGGTTTGTTTACGTTAAATGGACATTCTAAAGTGATTTATATTTTTCTACGGATCCAGATGTAAATCTATGTAAACAGTCATATTTCCCTCCAATATAAAACGGAAAGGTTGTTGACAGCCACTAAGTGTTGCAGGTTATTAGTCTGAATACTTTTGTATGGTTGCCAAGTAGTGAAGCTGAGAGCTTTGACAAGTTAATCAAACTTCTTCCGTGGGTGTACATGCTCATCTTAAAAACAGGAGATTGATCCAACAAGATGGAAATGTTTTTTTCAATATTGAAGAAAATAAATTTCAATATCCAGCAGGCAAATTAGCTGTATTGTATGGTTTGAAAGGTTGGACATTCAATTCCAAAACTATTAGCCCTATTAAAGAACCAACAGAATATTGCCTTTACTTTGACACTACCCAGATAAGTAATGGTTCAACCATGGGATTGTGTCAGGTGTGTTCTGTACAAAATATAGAGCACGTGGCTCAGCTTCTGCAAATGGTTTTTTAAGCTTCTATGTATGACAGGATAGTAAGTCCCACATTGAAACAGCTTCCTCACATATACACATGAGTGCTCCCATGAAGAAAACCTTGCACAACCTACCTGGTGGATGGGAGGGGTCATTTTGAATTAATTCCTGAAATCTAACATTCCAAAAATCTTTGTATTACCCACACCTGGACTTTAGGATAATCATACAACTAACACTGGTGGTTTGCTTTGCGCACTACCCGTCGGTAGTATGTGGGAATTAATGGTAGTTTAAGTTTGCATCATAATAGTAGGTAAAATACATTGCCAAAGCAAACGTTTGAATACCCCAGAAGTGGAGTGGTTATAAACAATAGATATGTGACCTTGTGTTACATTGATCAGTGATAATACAACATCTCATTCCTTTATCAGCAGATTCAGTGACATTGATAACCCTTTTAATGGTTTTTGAAAAACTGAAAACATCGGCCTGTCTCTCCAATGATTTCCCTGTCTACCTGCCGGATATTGAAATGGAGTCATGGTAACAGGAATGAGTAAAATGTATACTGTAAATGTGCAGCAAAGGGGTGGGTGGTCTTGCTAGAGTTACAAACCTTGCACATACCAGAAACAATATCCATAGCCAAGCCAGTTCCTACAAGCCAATCAAAGAGAGCATCTGACATGCACATAAATGGATTTGAATTGAGGAAAAATAATTTAGAAAAAAGAAATCTTATGATCAAAAGAAAAAGTATTTATACGATCCTAAGCCTGTCAGTTAAAATCAATGCAGTCAGTGGGGACATTGATGATCAGCTTCTTAGATAGTTTCCAGAAACAGATGCCATCTCCTGGCCACCCAAGAAACATTTCCCCTTCTCCTTTTAATCTGATGTGATTATCAAAAGCCAGGAAAAAGAAGTCTTGATTCTGTAATGGATGTCACCAATGAAACTCACTGGTAGACTGGGGTCCCGCGACTCTGGATTTGAAATTCATAGCACCCCCGACGGAACAGGCATAACATGGTATCAAATGAAAGGGGAATCCCATGGCTATCAGATAAGAGTATGTATCACCCTGTAACCCTACAGACACATAGAGAAAAATGCTGGTTCCATGGCAACTTGTACTCCACAATACACAAATTGCTCATAATAGGACCTAATTTCAGTATAGACTGGGAACATAGGCTGCTACTTGGGCGGTCAGACCATGTTTATATAATGTCCATAGAGTGAATGGGGAAAAGGATCTTGATGGTTGACATGCCCTAACCCTGGAACACCTTCCAACAGGTTTTGAAATGGTGCCATGTCAATCATTATAATCCACAGATGGTCTCCCCTGTGAAACAGGTATGCCCCCTGGAGTCAAACAGCTGCACTAATGCCTTTAGCTATTTCAATGTACCATTACCAGTTGCCATGGAAATCAGCATTTTACTGTATGTGTCTGTAAGGTTACAGAGTGATACACATGCTTAGGTGATAGCCCTGGGATTCCCCTTTCATTTGATACTATGTTATGCCTGTTCCGTCGGGGTGCTACAAAAATCACATTTCTATGCCCCTTTTGTCACATTGGCCCCCAGTCTACGGCACTGCATTGGTGTCTATCAGCTCATACATGAATGAATAAACTCATGAATGTAAACAAAACAAGCATTTTGCAATACTTTAGGCACGATAATGTGGATCTAAAGGAAACCCCAATGGTTAACCATGACTGTCTGATTTCTACTGATCTTCCTTACCACCCGGTAAGCTTTTACACACATATGTTCTCAGTTCTCAGTGTTCAGTTCCCTATAATTATGTATCACTCCCCTGGTGATCCATTTTAGATGAAAGGCAACCCTCTATATCAAAGTTGGTAGATTGCCAGGCACCAACATTATTTGTACAGAAAATTAAAGTGGTTTGGCTATTGAAGATTGGAGGATAAGGGAGACTTGTTGCAACATAGCTGCTCAAATATCTCCAACCATATCAGGCTGTACAACCACATAGCTTGAACACTAACATTGAACTATCTAAAAACTTAGATTTTTTAGGGATAGAAAAATGAAGCAAATGGTTAAAACCTGGTCTGAGTCAATTAAGACTAGTGAAGTCTGCGAGGAGCTTTATTATCCCCCTATGATAAGGGAGTTTTTTTTTTTTTATTAAATTATTATCAAAAACCAACCACTGGCTTGTCAATCAGCCAAGACAGCACTCCACCTCCCTCTTATCAGGAATGAGATGTTTCTTCAACTGATGCCATTATAAGAAGATGGCAAAAAGAGCGTTTAGTTTTGTAATGACAAAACAAATGAGAGACCTTTAAGTGATTTGACAATGTGTTGAAAAGATATCAATATGGAACGTTTGGTTTTAAAGGAGATTTACAAGCAATATCACAGTATAACTGTATGCGAAAAAGAGTAATTTAGACCAATGCATAATGCTTTGATCACCAAATGGTACATGTAGATAATCTAGAACACCATTTACTTCATAATTATTATCATTACCCAACTACTAAACATGGCAGGTTAGAAAAACAGCATCTTTAGTTGTCTTTATCTGTAGTCGGAGTGAAGGTCGATTGCAAGATTAAGTACTGTAATTCAAAAAAAGAATTGTTGATTTCCCTAAGTGATAATCTCAGTTGTTTATCTCAAATAGTTATATGAGTTGTATGTATACAGTCACCTACTTTTTTATCCCAGTCTGTTTTGTGTTGTCCATAGAGAGGTGTCTCAGTGAGTATGCTCCTAGGAGGCGGTAGCCGTGACTGGTTTGTAACAGACGCTCACTTCTCTTAAGTACCACCCCCACACCTGCACACCGCCACCACTAGTGCTGCTGCTGCATCACTCTCCCATATCAGAAAATCTCACCGCATCTCTGTCCCAACCTGAAAGTGATCATTGGTAGTTGCACTGCTCTGCTAGCCAATTACCTAAGACACACCCACTGTGCCTCTGTTAAAGCAGGTTGGCATGGAGACTGCATGATTGAGTTCCACAGGCAACATATCACAGAGTCCTTGATAGCATGTGCCTCCCATCTGTCTACACCCACTCAAACACCTTCTAGGTGTAACCCACACCACTACCCACACCTGTGGATCAACAAGGCGAAAGGGACCTCCGCAAGGATTTTTTAGTACCAACATTGGCCACCAGGTGGCTCATATACTAATAGCCAAATAGGTTAAGCATATACCAAAATTGATCCATGCTACTTTTTGATGTAGCATAAGTAGACCACTTTAGATAATAATAATTATCACATCTGGTGAAAACCTTCCACGTTGGCAATTGGAGTCTAATTTGGTGATGTTGTCCATGCTGCTTGCCAAGGAAACATGATTTTCATTCTAAATCGAAATATTCACGAAGTCAGTTGGAAGAACGCTTCAAAAGGATTGTTATGCTGGACCCTTTCCCCTCGACTGTACACATCTGTGTATTAGAGACAAAATGACCTAACCATAACCAAGTAATGAGCCTTCATTATCCTGATCTCTTTCTCCATAATATTCCATAATAGTTATCTTTTGTCATTATTATAATTATATGATAGACACAACTAGAACGACAGAAACTTTTGTTTTAATTGGTTTAGCCTTCATCAGGTGATAATTGCCTAGAGGGCTGCGGATATCAGTGTCATTCAGTAAATCTAAAAAAGTGCTGGGCAGACAAAGGTTACATAAGAGAGAACCATTGTCATTGTTAGACCTGTGGTCATCAGATGAGGCAGGGGCCTTGGGCATCATGCCATAACATTAGGGCAGTAGATTCTAGATTACTATCTTGTATCACTAATTAATCCTGTTCATCATTAAAAAAATGTGGCTAAACACTTGAAAAAGGACCTTCGCTGGGGATTTTTAGTACCTGTTTTGACCACCAGAATGGCAAAATAGTCATAGATATGCGTTAGAATGGTAACAAAGGTAATTACGAATGTCCTCTGAGAATCATTCGATTTTTGGAGTAAACGTTTTATATTTGGAATGTAAATTGAATGTTTTCTATGGGTAATAGGCACATTATAATTATTGCACTTTCTGGTTGCCGTTGAAACCATTCTAGCTTTTGTAAAATGGAACATTTTAGTGTCTTGGAATTCCCATCAGTAACTCCAAACTGAAAACAGACCATGAACATTCCCACTGAAACCAAATTTTCACGGAATATAATTTTAGGTATTTTCTAATCTAATTTCTCCATGATTTTTAGTAGTCATCATTGGATACGGTGGATTTAGAGCTTGTCTTTGTTTCTCTTTGTTGAATTCTTCCTGATTCTAATGCCCAAGTTTACTGAGATCCCCAAGAGCGGATTTTCAGGTACACATCAGAGGTGGTCACAAAGGGAAGATGGTTTTCCCAGAATTGGGCATACAACTAATGACTTGTAAAAGGTAGCACAACGCAATTTTAGCAAATGGTCGGAATGTATTCTATAATATCTCAAAATGACGGGGGGATCAATTGAAATTCAAATATGTAATTATTATTGAGCTGCTGTCAATATAATATTTTCTATGATCTTTTGAAAAAGAAAAGTTGGCATCATCTACCTGTCAGCTTCTACCACTGTGTTACTCCTTGCATTGGTCCCAGGCCCTCCTCTTAAAGGGACTGCTAGGATTCTCACAACTTTGAGGGGCTCTCCTTCTAAAGCTATCATTATCCTGTTTTTTAAATTGCATTAGCAAAGTATTTTCTGTTAGATCCATTAGATAAATATAATGTGAGGTGCTTGAATAATATTGTAAGAGACCTTTAGGACGCCTTTAGCTAATTTTCGCCAGCACAATTTATTTCTATACCAAACTAAAAGAACATTACTCACAAACCTTTGTTCTACCCAAAGTACCTTCCCCTCTCAGGGGATATGCCATTTGATATTGTTAGATGTTTTATTGCTGAGTAATGAATTATTTCATTAGGTTTGTTTAGCACTGTGGCACACACAAACCCGGAAAAGCGGCTCCTTATTGACCTACCTACTATTAATAGGGGTTGAAGTGCAGTTTGTGTGAGTTGTTCGTACCGGCCACCTGCTACTTATGATTGTCATTGTTCCATAATCACAAGTTCAGTACCGTATCATACTTCACAAAGCATATAATGTTGCCTCTCTATTACACAGATAATTGTTGAACTCCAGAACTAAGTCTTAGTTAACAGCGACGAACCTAGTTAGTCATTTGTTGGCTCCCTATACGACCAACTATGGTCAGTTAATACTCTTAGGTATAGTCAGTAGTGACTGGTCCACTTTAGTCATTCCATTCCTATGGGTATTATGCCTTGGTTTTGTTTTGCCTTAGTCATTATTTAACATCAGTTGTCATTCTGACCAATATCCTCATGACTAACCTGGGATGCCACTACAGACTAAGGCCTGGGGCATTTAGGTTATCAGTGTACGTTGAAATTATAGTTTATCAGCATAACTCCATAAAGTAAAACGTCACAATACATTTTGGCAGTTCAGGGTTCATAATTGATACTACTTATTACATCTTCTGCAGGACATGTCGTTTTAGAAAACCTATCCCCCAAATTATGTTCTGATGCCAATCAATGGAACTGTCAGCTGTTACAGTTATGTACTCATGTAACATCTGCACACCGTTGACAAAGACATACTGGTTTTGCTACATTTTATGCTTTTCATATGATTGGGGAGTTCTGTAGATAAAATAACTAACCCGATCTTTGCACATCTTCATAGGAAATAACATTGCAAGATGGCATAATGCTTCGGTCTATTTTTCCTATAATATAAAAAAAAAGATCCTTGATATCATCATATTATGAACTTCAAATTTTTGAATAGGTTTCGCTAAGCTTGAACCAAGAAATGGGAATCGGGATCTGTCCTATCTAGATGCCTTCGTTATTCTGGTTCCTTAGGGCTAGAGCAAAGGTTTTTCTTTGACACATTCAAATGTCCTTACCAAAGGACAATGTTGAGAAGCCCTTGATAGATTTCCAGTGTCAGATTGTGTGTGGCCATAAACCCTTAGGATACCATTAGAAAGTTGCTCTTATTAATACCCTACTGCATGTGTTAAAATTCTCAACATAGGTGACATGTACTTGGAAAAGGGACCTTAGTTTACCCTGTACTAAGGTCCCTTTTCCCAGATCGTGTCACATGTTAGTTTAAAAAAGAGACTTATACATAACATCCTTACTCTGCAAGTTAAAAGGAATTCAATGGAATGATGTGACTTTTTAAATTTCAACTTGCAGCATTTGATGGATGGAGGATTGGATCATTTCATGGCATATATGGATTTAGTTGAATTAACCTATAGAATTGACCTCAATTTCAAAGGAAGACCTCAAATACTTCAGTGGAGTAGCCAATTAGTAAAGGCTAGTGTAGTTCCAGCTACAGGTGCACGTTTCAAGTAGAGATTCATTATTTTTCAGAAGACCGTGAAAAAGAAATTGTACTTATGTACTATATTGGGCCTGCCAACGTTTATAAAATGATGTAACCAGATAGTTGGATACACTAAAAATATTTGGGCTTAGCTCCCTAACCCCATAGGACTAATACAAATTCAGAAAGTGATTCTACACACATTATAGAGCCTAGGTCCCAGTAAACACAATTACGTTGGTCAGACGTAAATTAACTTTTTGGTCTGAACTACGTAATTTTGGAAGGTTTATCAACGTTAGAATGTTAAGGTTTATTTACCAATCTCAAACCTGAAGGTCTGACTTACGTAGCTCAAACGTAAATCTATGTCCCACTTTGTAAACACATTAATATGATATGACATAGTGGGATTCAGACAAAGATATGGCAGACACATTTACATTAACAGACATTATTTGTACAAACTAACTACTATCATTCTGAATCACATTTCTTTCTCTATATATATAGTACGTCTTTATAGTTTAACTGAACAGCCTGACAGTATAGATCTATTGCATAGTTTTGGCTGCAGAGAGGCTTTGTATTTCTTCCATTACCACCAATGTGGTGTCTGCCCAGTAAAGTGCTGTAATGTGCATATCAATGCTTAATTCTTTAACCTGCTGTCCATAATATATTTTTATCAAATTGTATAATTATGGTTCATTTGCATAACATTTAATTCATAATTAATGAGAAATTATTGCTTGAATGTGGTAGATTCGTTGAAGAGCTGTTATATTCTCTCCACAGTTGAAAGTGCTACCACCTAGTGTGAAACTGAGAAGTTATATACCCAATTGAAGTTGAAAAATTACGTAGTTTAACGTAGATCTACGTAGATTTGTTACGTAAATTTACGTCCAAATGAGGTAGATAAACGTAAATCAGACTTCTACATCTGTTGAACGTAAATAAACCTTCATGTTTTGACGTCTACAAACCTTCCAAATTTACCAATCTCAAACCTTTGGTTGGAAAACTACCTAGAGAAACCTCAGAGCTACGTTGGAATTACGTAGGGTGTTTACTGGGGTGTAGTTCAGGGCAATTGTGGAACTGGTCCTAAAATTAATATCCCCTTGATTGTAATGACCCACGTCAGCTATTTAGTTGCCTCATTTGCAGAGGGAGTATTACATACTAAGGTTTACAAAATATGTCCTTTTGATAATACTCATTAAGAATCTACTTTTTACTGATTAAGGACTCCCCAGACTATTGCTGTGTGTAAAGTCGTGTCCTTTTACATTGGGAGGACACATTCAGAGGAAACAGATGTCAAAGGAAATTTTTCAGAAATGTGATATTTCTTGAATATGAGAGATCTATATTGTGCTGACCTTGATAGGTAGAAATTACTGTAAAGACTGCTTTATGATTTTGATGTACATGTACACTAACATTGGGTATGGCAGGTTACAAGAGTACTATTATTACTACCTGACATCCCCCTCTACTGGTCAAACACAAACGGGGGGGGGGGGGAGCTTATTGAGTCAAATTGGCCACACGATACCCACAACTAACTCAGGAATCGCTATCCATCATGAGGAATTTAGCATTTGTTTTTAATTTAGAGATGCCTAACACCTCCTGTAGACCTGAAGTTAAAAAGTTCAAAATGGCTCAATTTGGTGTAGTATATCTTTATACTTCTCCTGGAAGTATCTGTATGACAGAATGGGGTAATTCGGGGCAAAACACAGTGAAATACAACAAAATATGGTTGAACAAAGGACCAAAAACAACGCTGTGTTTTGCAGCAAGCAGTGTCGCACTAGTGGAGTCCGGCCTAATGGATAGCATCTTTAAGTTGGTTGCAGGGAAATTGATGTCCTAACCCCCCCTCCCCAGCACAAGGAGGAGGAGGTTCCATTCACCAATGATTACACGTGATTCCAATGATTCCAAAGGAGTCAAAAGTCCTTGATCAAACCTAATACATTGGTCCTCAGGAATGAGCAGGAGTGAGGGTGGATGGAGGCTTTTGAGTGAGTTACGACATAACACATACTAGTACCGTTATCCCTAAGGAAGTCAGCTTCATATGCCAGTCTCTTAAAGCACATCTATCGTTGGCAAAAAAGGGATGGGTTGGAATTGAATAAAACTCAGGGGAAATTAATTACAGGAAAAAGGAAACTAGGCAATGGGGACATCCCTGATCTCATTTTTGGATGGTATCCAAATTAAATTTGCACCGAGCATCGTCACAAGGCGCCACTTCTTGTCCTTTTCAGTTCAAAACGAGTTGTTTCTTAAACAGAGAAGAAAACTATGAATGAATTTATTTTGTATTGCATGGCACCTGTGCACCTACCAACGGATGGGTCCTCTGAGCCCTTGGACTAATAGAAATTCAGAAAATGACTACACACATCACAAATCCTGGGAGCAATTCCAGCAAGTGTGGAACTCTCTCCTAAAAATATCCCTTTAGTCTCAAAGACCCACTTATGCTCTACACTTACATCCTTTACTGATAGCTTGCCCAGATAATACGCCAGATTAAGTGACGTTAGACCACAGCTGAGGGGTAAGACGAATGATTCACACCTTGGTTATTTTGCATACATAACATTTATGCTGTGGTTTAAAAACAGACAGACAATGGTTATGAAAGGGTAAGTAGGATTAACCACAGCTTGCCGTAAGGCCAACCAGTAAGCTGTGGTTGATTCTATTTACCCTCTCATAATCATAGTCTATCTGTTACTTATCTGGGTTGTATGCTATGAAAGGCTGACGAAACAATTCTCAACTTATTGGCTCTATGAAAGCATTTACAGAACAGTTCCTTTACTGTGACACTACTAAGATGTATGAATGTACAGACCGGACATTATACAGCCGTATATCAAGATTCAATGACTACCGTAAAACCTCGCGAATAAGCCTAACTAGCGTATAAGCCGCACCCCGAGTTTGGTGCGATCCTATAAGCCACAGAGGCCATCTGAGAATTGTTAATTTGGTACTGTAGTATACTTATAAAAACTCTCGTATAAGCCGCACCCTATATAGGCATGTTTGGTATCAAAAGAAAGCTGAGTCTGATTCGCGTACAAGCCGTGGCTTATACACGAGGTTTTACGGTAACACAAATTTTGTGCTAGTCATTGAATCCGATGCCTGGGACCCGAATAATTATTGAAATATAAGGCTACCAATCTTCTGCTCTCTTTCTGTTATTTTCTTTTTTCCTTTTCTCTCCCTATACCCTCTTCTTTCTAGATTAATTTTCCTTTGATCTTTTTTGTTTATAACTCATCACTACCCACACCTGTGACAAATTATTGAAAAACGCCGTCAGTTGTAGCCAAGCAAGCACCTTTCAAGATAGAGAACCCATTATCATGTCGTTTTTCTTCAATATTTCCGTGTGTTTAATTGTCTTGGATAATGATAAATATGTTGGATAAGCTTCATGTAAAACAAGCCTTGGTTCAGCAGAATTACATAAGGGAAAGCCATGACCACTGGTTGCCTACCATCTGATGCGGCAGAAACCTGGGGCATCATTCCATAACAGCAGAGCAATAGATTCTCGGTTACTATTTTCTCTCACTAATCAGTTGGGACCCATTTGGACATAAATACTACTGACAACACCAAAATTATATGATACGCCCATTTCCCCCTCATTCATTAAAACAAATGTGGTTCTTGTGTAGATATAGTGGATCACCGTCTAGGGTAGACTGACCTAATGGTAACCACGTACCATGAGATGACCACCTCAATTTTGTAGTCATTCATTCATGATAAGCTCTGTTTTTGTGTATCACAGTACACTTTAAGTGATACTCTTTCCAGAAAAGCACAAATAAGTACAATAACATATACAAATAACTACATGATTAAGGTTGATATCTCATGGTACGTGGTTACCTTTAGGTCAGTCTACCCTATTGCTTCACAGTGGGACGCCACAAGCACAGTATGTGCTGGTCATATCAGAAAAAATGCATGGTCCTATCAGAACATTATGCAGAGTTGTATCGGAACACACGTTTCGGCAAATTGAAATCAGTACAACATAATATCAAAAGTCATAGACCTATACCTATATATAGGAACTCCTGAGGTTGTATATATAATAAATGATTGTTAATGGTTATTGCTGTAAATTGCTTGAACCTCACCTATTAACACTTTACTAATTTGGCTCAACTCCTTTTTGTGTACATGCACACTAATTGTGTGACTGTGCCAGCTACTAGTTGTCTCTTACAGCTGCCAATACACATTAACCGAGATGACAAGTATTGCTCGGGTGCCATTGTATGCCAGGAGTGCAAACGATTCCCCGTTTATGAGTTACTATCTGTGTCTGCTAAAGATGTTATATCCATGCTTCCCTATACTCACAGATGAATCAGCTGTAAATAAGTAGGTATGTTATTGATATACTTTACTGATTTGTGTCAATGATGATTATTGATATTGTATTTATGGATATGTCAGTGTATCCATTATCAGCAATCGTGATAATAAGCAGGTAGGTCATTGACATGTCAGTCTTTGCAAAAACCTGCAGGACAATGGCAATGTCCTCCTAAAATGCTACCGGTCTAGTAGATTGACAAGTATAGCAGGACTGAATGTCCAGTCACATGTTTTCTGGGCTTTTCTGAACTAAAATAATATCGATGGGTTTCTAAACCTGAAATATATTTGTCAAAACTATGTATTTATCCTGATTTGGCCATAAATGATTACATATATAATGTACAATATTATTTTCTAGTTAAAATGCTTAACATAGATAATGTTGGTGTCTGGTCCTTCAAAAAGGGAGCCGGTCCGGCAACATTGAAAATCTGCAGGACCAAAATGTCTTGTGGGATGAAAAAGTTTTCGCAAAGACTGACATGTACTTTGCTGATTTATGTCAACGATGATTACTGACATTTTAATTGTCGATATATCAACATATGGAAATATAACATAAATTTACATAAATGATTAGATTAAAGTGCACCTAGAGGACTGTTTAAAGTTGGTGAAAATAACAAAAAAAAATTAATTACAATTTGATTACAGTTTAAAGGAACACAACTCCATTGCTTTCTTTTGCCTGTTAACATATACCATATACATCCTCGACATGATACATCTCAAATGCTGTAGCGTAGGAATTTCGTAGGAGGCTGGTCGAAAAGGATAATAACCCCAACTTTGAGCTTAATTGTATCCATGGGCCATTGCCTTCAGACAGGATGGAATATACAGTCTACTTCAATGACTTCATCATAGCACTCTTAATTCTTCTATCAGGTATCTTCACATAATTGATGACTCTATGGCGAATGAGTACATGTAATGGGCATATTCATCAGAAAAAGGTTGCAACCATGCTGCACCAACCTCTATAGCCAGCTGACACTTGATGGCAAGTTTGTCAGGGTACATTAGTTCTCTTGATGAGCTGGCTGATAAGCAGTCTCCAGGATTATACATATTACCTTACCAGTTGTGATATTGCTGGGACTACCGTTTGAAGCGATAGAAAATCTAAATGCCCGGCCCTTAGTCTGTAGTGGCTATCCCATGTTAGTCATAGGGACACTGGTTAGACATGACCAAATGCTATTCAAGAATGACTGAGACAAAACAACATAATGATTAAAGCGTTTAAAGGTGAATATGTCGGAAATGACCAACCTGACAATATTCACTAACCTAGGTTGGTTGTATAGGAAGCCAAAAAATAACTTTCTAGGTTAGGCACCATAGTGACTGAGAGATTTGTCGTATAGGGAGCCAGAGAATATCAGTGTAAAGATCATGGCAATGACCTGGTGTACTAGAAAGGTTAGTACCCTGTATTCAATGAGTGCCACTTGTCAAGCAGAACTAGTATTTCCTTATTCCAAGACCTCACTGCAGGCTAATACAATTCTCGATGGTCAGCAGCATTTAGCCCTGAAGTGGTACCGAGTTAACCATTTGCACTGAGCCAGTCATTGACCCTGTGACAATCATGGAGATTAATGAACATGAACCTTGTGGGATTAAAGATGCCTTAAAGGGATTGCAGACTCCTTAAAGGGATTGCAGACTCCTTAGACGGATTGCAGAATCCTTAGAGGGATTGCAGACTCCATAAAGGGTTTCTACTTTCTCAGCATAACCTATCAGTTATCTGGTAGCTGACATCATTGCATCATGGAGAGGTGCCTCCTTTAAAACTGGTTTCAGACAAACTGTGCTTCAACCAGGCATAATACCATTAATAAGGAAATTCTAGGCGCAAATCATGTTATATAAGAGAACCGTCAGAGGGTAAGCTATGCATCCCCATGAGTCACATAGGGCTGTATCTCATGATATTGTAACAATTGAAACGTCTTTGACCGGTGTAGTCTCATAAAGCTGCTGCCCATGGGTGTCTAGCCTTAGACTTTGGCAATTTTCTTTCAGGTGCCATTACAAGGATTGCTTTTATTTTAAAATAATCCCAGTGAGCACAAAATTCAGCTCAATGTTACAACATTGAATCAACAATGAATCAACATTGTCAACCAGTTTTCAATATTGATTCAATGTGCTGTGCCCACTGGGTTACTCCATGCAGCGAACCTCTGAGCTGAAATGTTGAATGCTAGGTCTGGGGACTTTTTTTCCTTTTCTTTAGGAATTCTCCGAGGACAGAGCTTTGCCAAATTCTTCATGTAACAGCACATGCTTACTCTGCACTTGGAAAACTCTTTTGACAGCTTAATCTTATTTCCAATTCTTTACTCTGAGAGGAGGCTCAAAGTAATTTCTGGACTTACTTTAGTTGATATTGGTTGGAAATTATTCCTTGCAATTTAAAGTCAATGGACAGATGCCTTGCTACCTTCCTGAATTAGACTCATGGGATTTGATGAATGACAGATTGGATCATATTCTGCGCCCTATATTGATTTAGTGGAATGAAGAAATTAACCTACCACGATGACCTCAATTTCAAAGGAAGACCTCAATTAAATGCCATGGTATTGCCAACTGGTGAAAGTTGAAGCTTCAACAATTTGATCAAACTTCTTCTGTAGGTACATTTTATCCAATATTGCTTGCTAATGAGGTGATAGGTGCATTTCCCATATAGAAATTGATTTTCCATTGGCAAATAGGTTTTAAAGTCATTTGCATACTATTTTGTTACAATAATAGTCGGCAATTCCCTTTCACTCTAAGTTGAATTAAATTTTATAAGCGAACAAAACCTTTTACAATGTATCATGTTGGGCCTGCCAACGTGTATATAATTGGAAGTTAGCGGAGAGGTGGATACACTGAAATCCAATGGTCTCTGACATTGATCCCTTGGACTAAAATAAATTCTGAAAATGACTGTAGACACACACTGCAAAGCCTGAAAGCGGTTTGTGGAACTGCTACTAAAAGTATCTCCTTCGTCTTATAGACCCACTTGATAAGCTATATCAAATTGTCAACTATAATTATGCTTTGCCGTGGGAGTCCTTTCTTAAGTCGGCTTAGTATAGGGTTTAGCCTTTTTGCTAATACTCATCAGGAGTCTGCTTTTGACTGATAATAAAACAGCGACTCCCCAGACAGTTGCTCAGTACAATGTGGTTTCCTGTTGGTAGGAGAGACTTTGATATAATTGAGATGCCACAGATTCCCTTTACTCCTCAGAAGTGAGATATCTCTTGAATATGAGAGGTATAGAGTACCTTGCTGCCCACGATTTCTGGTAGTAAGTAGAATATAATTATGTAGGACTGCCTCGTGATTTGGTATGCACTAAGATTACATTACAATCAACCTAAAAAGTAAATCATTGGCGTTGAATAAATCACAAGAGGAGTTTTGTATGGAAAATACATATATAATCTGATATTACACTCTCAGTGCAATAACATGAAATTGTCGCAGTGGGGACATTGGTTATCCCCATTATTTTGCTATCCAGATTAAACTGTAATCAAAAGGATGTTCCTGTGTCACCCCAAAACAGCACTTGTAGTCCCTTATCGTCAAACATGAGTTGTTCCTTATGAATAGACAAAAAAAACCTGTCTATTAATGTTGTAATGCATGACATCTCTGCATCAATAAATTACCAAACCGGATTCATACCCTGTTCCCCCTATATGTGGATGGGAGGAGTAGGGCGTTTGAATTACTGTCCATCAATGTATTATAGTACTATGAATAACCATGAGCAGGGACAAAATTAATTAATCAACGTGAATCAAAGACATGCAAAACGCCAATCATCAATTTTACGAATTAATCTAACTGGAAAGTCAAATTGCAGTGGTTCTAGTGAGGTGCAGACCAGTTTGCACAAATTAATAGGCTGAGAAGTAATGTGCATTAATATGAAAAGAAAGGTATCCATCTATCTATATCTATATCTCTATCGATCTATCTGTCAAATTCTATCTATCTATTTAACTATCTGCCCATTTATCTATCTAGTTTTCGATCTAACTATTTGTCTATCCATCTCTATAATTCATATCATAACCCCCCCCCCCCCACACACACAGATGAAGCTTGTAAACATCAGCTAATCAAGTCTCGGATTACCTGGTCGGTTTAGTTCTCATCCTAGTCTGGGGCCAAACTTGAGAAAGAGACCTTATTAAAATGTGCTCAGCATTTTTGAGTAGAATTTGTCATACAGTTGTTTTTACACAATTTGGGTATGCTGAATCCAAATCTGCTGTATGACATTTTCTATTTTCAGTTTTTACCCCTGAAAATGCCAAATCAAAATGGCAACCATTTTTCGTCTAAAATTGGAAGTTTTAAGTAGATATCAGGTCCTAAAGCTCAGTACAAAAGCTATATAGGCATGAAATTTGATGTGGCCAGTCCTGGTGGATCACTTTTTTATATCTGTATCATTAAATATTTGAAATCCAAGATGTCAGCCATTTTTAAAGATGGCTGCTCAGCTCAGATCAGGAAACTCTTAACTTCTTTAGAAATGGATGTAGTTGGAGAATATTATTGATCTTGGTGTCAATTTCTATGTTGTTGCCCCTGAGGAAGCTGATTCCACTACTTCTAAAGCCATCATATCAGTTCTATTGAGTGAAATTGCTGGTATAGCAGCTAGCTACACGTGTATTGCCCCTAAGAGCCCTTGAGCTTCTTATGATGGGCGTAGATATTGTAATGAAATAGAAAATAAAATATTGGTTGCAGCAGCTTTGTGGACCCCTTCCCCTTCCTCTAGGGACCACTTCAGTGGCGCTGTGGACCCTACCAGTGGCTCTTTGGACTATTCCGGTAGCTCTGGCTCAGTGGTTCTTGAGACATATTTCCATGGTCCTGAGGTTCATTATCATTAAGCATGGCAACAAGTAAACAACCTTGGATCCAGGTTATTCTGTGGTGTGTGGCAGATAAAGAAATATAATTGTTATTGCTTAGCTAGCAGGTATAGTATCTATCTACATGTGCATTGCCCCTAAGAGCCCTTGAGCTTCTTATGGTGGGGGGTAGGTATTGTAATAAAACCTGGTTGTATGGGGACCCTCTCAGCAGCTCTTTGGGTCCTTCCAGTGGCTCTGGGGACCCTTACAGCGACTGTGTGGACCCTTCCAGCAGCTCTGGGACCCCTGCAGTGACTCTAGGGATCCCTTCAGTGGCTCTTTGAACCCTTCCAGCAACTCTTTGGACTCTTCTAGTAGCTCATCAGTGACTCTAGGGACCCCTTCATCAACTCTGAGGACTCTTTCAGCAGCTCTGGAGACCCCTTCAGTGACTCTGGGGACCCCTTCAGAGGGAGTCGGTATAGCCATCCTTGGTACAGGGGAAGATGATCTAGTCATCTCTGGTATAGGCTGGGTACAGGGGAAGATGAGCTAGTCATTCCTGGTAGAGTGGAAGATGATTGAGTCATCCTTGGTATAGGGGAAGAAGATCTACCCATCCCTGGTAAAGGGGAAGATTATCTTATTGTCCTTGGTATAGGGGAAGATGATCAAGTCATCCCTGGTACAGGGGGAAGAGAACCTGCTACCAGCAAAGAGGTTTTCAGAGCTAGTGTGAATTTACTAATGCCAGAATGGCTCTTTCCAGGACTAGAGTTGGTCATAGAGTCAGCAGAGGTGTTCACAGAATGAGCAAGGATGCACCCACAGCCACCTGAGGTGCCACCACAATCTGCAGAGGTCCTCCTGGAGCCACCAGATGGGTCCCTAGAGCCACTGGAAGGGGTCCCCCAGAGCCGCTGAGGTGCCACACAGCCGCTGGGAGGGTCCCCAGAGCCACTTATAGGGTCCCCAGAGCCGCTGAAGGGGTCCCAACAATGCAAGGAGATTTCCCAGTGCCACTGAGAGGGTCCCCAGAGCTGCTGGGAGGGCCGCAAAAACCCCATGGAGGGTCCACAGAGCTGCTGAAGGGGTCCCCAGAGTCACTGAAGGGGTCTCCAGAGCTGCTGAAAGAGTCCACAGAGTTGATGAAGGGGTCCCTAGAGTCACTGATGAGCTACTAGAAGAGTCCAAAGAGTTGCTGGAAGGGTTCAAAGAGCTGCTGGGAGGGTCCTGAGACCCACTTGGAGGGTCTCCAGAGCTACTGGAAGGGTCCACAGAGTTGCTGAAGGGGTCCCCAGAGTCACTGAAGGGGTCTCCAGAGCTACTGGAAGAGTCCACAGAGTTGATGAAGGGGTCCCTAGAGTCACTGATGAGCTACTGGAAGAGTCCAAAGAGTTGCTGGAAGGGTCCAAAGAGCTGCTGGGAGGGTCCTGAGAGCCACTTGGAGGGTCTCCAGAGCTACTGGAAGGGTCCACAGAGTTGCTGAAGGGGTCCAACGAGCTGATGAAGGGGTCCCCAGAGTCACTGAAGAGCTACTGGAAGAGACCAAAGAGTTGCTGGAAGGGTCCCTAGTTATTTATCCAGGATGCAATGGGAGAGTAATTGATGGTTTAGAGCAAGGATAGCCATGTGAGTAGACATCAGTCTTGAGTCCCCTGTGGACCAGGGCCTTTAATCAATGTTGAACTGATTTTCGTGCCCACTGGATAAAGGATAAATGGTGTGGTCAGGGAAGGGAATACACAGTGTATGAGCTGCTCTAGTGAGTATCTTAAAAATGGCTTCCAAGAAAGGAGTCTACAGCCATAAGCCAGCCAACGATGCTACATGGGATCCAGATGATCTCCATAATGGCTTCCCACCTGAAGCCCACTTGGATTTGACCAGGGCTGGATCAAATGAGCAGGGATCAGGTGTGTTTGCTTGATTGGGGTCGGGGCCATCTGGCTGGCCATACTGACCATATGAGAAATCAATGGGCACCTAAGCCCAGTTTTTCACTCGCAACCCAGGTGACAAATTCAGCATATACAATTCAATACAAAATGTTAATTCAGAACATAAGTTCAGTATTTAGCAAGAATTGATAGATAATTTGCAGTGTGGAGATAATTCCCATTCGGTTTTGAATGGGACAAGAGACATAGTTTGGAAAATGAAAGGACATGACAATAGAATTGCACTGAAATTGAATACAATTATAGCACAAAACAGCTATTTCACTCAAAAGAACTGATATGATGGCTTTAGAAGTAATGGAATCAGCTTCCTCAGGGGCAACAACATAGAAATTGACACCAAGATCAATAATATTCTCCAACTACATCCATTTCTAAAGAAGTAAAGAGTTTCCCGATCTGAGCTGAGCAGCCATCTTTTAAAAATGGCTGCCATCTTGGATTTCAAACATTTAATGATACAGATATAAAAAGTGATCCACCTGGACTGGCCACATCAAATTTCATGCCTATATAGCTTTTGTACTGAGCTTTAGGACCTGATATCTACTTAAATCTTCCAATTTTAGACGAAAAATAGTAGCCATTTTGATTTGGTATTTTCAGGGGTAAAAACTGAAAATATAAAATGTCATACAGCAGATTTGGATTCAGCATACCCAAATTGTGTAAAAACAACTGTATGACAAATTCTACTCAAAAATGCCTTGACAAGTTTGATTATCTGAAAAAGGCCCCTGACTATCCCCCTCATTCAGGTATACACCAAATAAATAATAGGGGTAAACAGGAACAAGCTTTCTTTTTACATATTCATTGGACATTTGACATCATTTAGCATTGCAAAAATGTCTGGACAGCAGGTCCATGGTCGTACCTCCTATTGCATGCGCTGCTGTTTGGGTATAATGGACCGAGACTTATAACTAGGGTTGCTTTACATTTGGCATGTACATGTAAATGGCTGGCCTGTCGTAGATGCTTCAACCTCCTGATACTGATGTATGGGCATAGTTAGGTTACTAACAACGTGGTGGTGCCTGTACATACATTCAGGAGTAATGCTAAGATGAAAAAAACTGGTACAGAGACAGGGTGGCCAGTTGTACTGCGATAGCCTATTGTACAGAGGCTCTATAGCATTGGAGAACATGGATGCAGCTGAACAGCACATTGCCTAAATTAAAAAACTGAAACTTACAGTCTATACGGTTGTCTATAATTATGTCAGCAATGTAAATAAACTGATGCAGTAGTGCTTTTTATGTTGTAGTGATCCTTGTTTGTGCAACTACCTAGCAACGAAATATAAAAAGCTGCAAAATCTGTGATAATATTCCTTATGGTGCTCTGTCCCTGTGCGTAATACACTCAATTAAGCACACTACACTGCCCCTGCGTAGTATTAATGTGTTTTCTGTGTAGAGAGATGTGGAGTCTCTCTATTTGTGATAATGTATATGATGTATCTTTGTATTGATATTTGTCTTATGTAAACGATTGGCTTTGCTTGAAAGTAATTGAAACAATACAAACTTATTCAACTCAACTCTTCAATAAACTTTCCACATGTTGTATTAATGATTATGTCATCTGCCTTTGGTAAGGTGTATACAATACTAAATGCTGGCACCACATATTGTTTGGAATGGTTAATGGTGCATAATGCATGGACACTTTAAGGTATAACTTGTCCCCTAAAAGTGTTAACCCCTCTCCCCTCACAGCATAACCACTCAGTCATTAGGGAGTTGACAGCTCACAAGCATTAAATAGTGCTACGTCTGCTGCCAGATTAGTTTCAGACAAAGCGGGCTTCAACTTGGTGTGGAACCTGAATACTGGAATTTTATATGGACCTGGATTGTTCAGAGATGATTAATATTCCAGATGATTTATACTTGGAGAAGATGCTTTTAGTCAAACAACTAAGATGTTCTTGTTTAAGAGATAATACACTTCATGTACCTAGGCTAGGCTCCTTGCAATTAGTCCCCCCCCAGAATAAAGACCTCCCTTAAGCATTGTGACACAATCTACATAGCCTGATCATTGTTCTAGATGTAGACTCCAATTCTTAAAGGCAGAAGATCGCCTGGCTATTTACTACTAAACTCTGCTGATCTATGATAGTGCAGGCTTGACACCTTTAGAATTCTGATGTGATGACTGCACCATCTTGACCCACACTCAAGTATCATTTCAATATATTTTAACAGAGGTTAGGGAGTGGTCATCTTTTAACAACAGGGGGGTTGGTGGATTTTTTTTCGGAGGGGGGGGGGACATTTTGGACCCCTTGAAGGAAAGGGGAAGACCTTTGGAAGAAATTCGGACACCTCTTGAGGGGGGTGCAAAAGAATTGCACCCCTTTTTAGAGAAAAGAAAGCCCACACGTTACTATAGCTCAAATGGGTTCAAAAGATTTCGACCTGCTCGCTCGAAAGTCCGCCGACCCCCCCCCCCCTGTTGTTAAAAAAATGACTACTCCCTTCACCAGTCTGTCCAGGGTTAATCAGTCACTTCATGATTGCGTTAGATTCAAAATCCAGTATGAGACCAAATTACATCTTTACACATGGGGAATTGTTACTTTATTAGAATATTAGAATATTAGAAATTGTGATTTCATGGAGAACATAAAACTACGTCAGGCTATGGTTTACAAACCCAATGTGTTCAGTGACAGGTGATGGAGCGATATGCCAACACCTCATTATATGGTTTGTGTCATGAACAGCCTTGGGGGCCATGTCCGAGGTAATAGGTCACCCACAGGTAAGTGGTGTCAAGATACCAGGGCATCTGAGATCATTTGAATTCGCCATAAGCAATTCAACTAATGACTGTTTACAGTAACTGCTGCTGATGATTTAATGATCAAAGAGCAAAGATCGTAGTCAGATCCTATGAATTATATAATGCATTTTCTTGAAAATAGTAATATTGTTTTGATGAGTCATATCTAAGTCTCAAAGGACATCAGCTAAATATGATAATCGCTTTTAGTCCTCATGTCCTTGAATGATCTGAGATGATTAGTATTATGCAATTGGAACTTAAATTGCCACGGATGTTAAAAAAAGAAGGGTTAATTATAAGTTTGGCTCACTCGCGATTGCTTCCTTTAATGGTAGATGGACTGGCCTAAATGCACCTATTTTGAGATGTTTGGTTGATCAGTTTCTCTGTGCTGAACAAAGGCAAAAGTGCGCAACTTTAACAGGTTTTGACCACGTATTTTATTACACATTGTAGTGTATTCACTTGTCATAGTGATTTATGGCCTCAGTTAGGCCATCTGACAGCTGAAATCACTACGACGTGAGAACATGCTCTACTCCAATCATCTCTACTGTAGACTATGGCTCTGGAGGCTTGGGGTTAGAGGACATTGTTTTGAAGTTTCAATATTCCCCTTATCCAAACAATCAATCCATTAGAAAATACACAGGTACCTACCTGAGGGGATGCTTTATGTGATAATACCAGTTAGATTTCCAAGCAAAACTGATGTATAATTAACAAATTAGATGGCATCTGAGTTGGTGTGGATTTTGTCTCATCTTGGGTAGAAAATCCTTTACTAATTTACAAGGACTAAATCAAGGGTATCACTGGAGAATATGTATGAAACAAACTCTGCTGAAGGGATATCCATAGTTGCTACCTGCTGTATTTAAAATTTTAAAGGTTAAAATTACAGTTTAAATAAATATCTTGAGGTAGACCCCATAAATGGTAGCACTACCAATTCACACTTTGCTGTGTAGTGTAAATTAGTGGCGCTACCAATTCTCACTACTATATGTGATTTAGGGTTATCTACAACCTGTTTAAGAGTTAACCTATAAAGAAATAGAGAAAATCTAAGTATTTCCCTCTGACTCACACTAGTACAGCTGTCTAAAAGGTGTTTTAAGTGATCATAAAAAAGGTATCCCTTTTACCCAGACCGTTCTTTGTGAACCAATTCAAGAATGCAAGGGATTAGTCTGGCTATAATATATAATGTAGTAGCTCCTAAACACATAATCTCTATAGAAAGCATTTATATGTAGTGAAAAATGAAGCATTTCTCACAACATGGGTTAGCACAAAGAAATATACAGCCTCAAATTAAAAAAAAGGTACAAAAAGATTGAAATTTATCTTGATGCCGCGTAAATCAGGGCATTGACAATGGTTGTCTCGAGTCAAATATAATGCAAAAGAGAAGGAAAAGTAAAAGTGATCTATGGGGGAATATTAGTACTGTATACTTTCGTTCAGTATGTCTTGTACTGTGTTCAAGTGGGAATTTACTCATCTAGCAGTCTTGGTGTTAGTTTCCTTTGCTAACAATAATCTACATACTAGTATTTAATAGGTAACACGGCCTTAGGGTCATGTACGTGCCCATAATTGGGAAGGAACAAGTTTCACCAAGTATGTTATTGTGTCCTGCCATAAGCTATAGTTTCAGTTGACTATTTCGTTTTGGATAATCCAATTCCCGGTTATGCAAAACACAATTCAAAAGCCGTTGACGCATGGTGAACTCATCATTGCTAGCCAACACTGTACAGGAATGTGATGTTATCTAAAATACATTATTCACCACAAGGAGAATGTAGATTAATTATCACTATAGATATCAAATCAATCTCCTCATTTTGTCCTTAATACAAGTAGCAAAGTATGTCTGGTTTGGAAATTACTGAAATAGCTCTGTACCCTACCTCCTGCTGGTTGGTCAATACGTAGGATATCAACTCACCTGGAAGCAAACAGTGAAATTTGTCAGTTGTTATATAGTGAATTGTAGAATCAATTTGCAAATTACCGTAAAGTGAGAACATTATCCTATTCAAAAATACATATTAGAATATGAGTCTGAATAACCATTATATCTTAGCACCAATATGTGTTATTCACTTCATCTCCGGAAGGTCAAAAGTTATTTTTAGTAGGTTGCCTGGGACTTGCATACTGGGACCTGAGAAGCAGCCATTTACATATCATGTTCGGAGTGGTTTGGTGGGGTTATCCTAGTGCAAGCACAAGGGGAGGAATAAGAGTAGCAGATTAGTGTAGGGTGCACCAAGGCCCCTTTTCCCAGTACATGTCACAAATGTTGTCATCCTTTACGTCAATCATCGTCATTACACAGATTTAATATCACCAGCTGGACTTTAGTCATGAGGTCAGAAGACAAATGCGATAAAGTTCTCAAGCAATTGCATCTTGGTAATTTTTAAATAATTGGTACCCTAAAGAAAATAGCTCTTGGAGGTCCTGTTTCACTGACCCCAGTTGACATGTGATAGGCTAATGTGGAAATGGCCATGGAGAGGCTATAATTATGCCTTCCAATGTCCCTTAATCGTGCCACCTATTTCTACTGATTTCTGGCCCTCTAACCACCCAGCTGTAATGAACTATGGTCCATGGAGACATGTAAGGTAAGATCTAAGGTAATGGCAGTATCAGCCTGTCAGTCGTTTAACTATGGGGTCCTACAAGGGTCAGTCCTAGGATCGTTGCTCTTTATTCTGTACATCAATTACATAGGAAATTTTGATTGATGATTGTAAATTTTATTAATACGCCGATGACTTAGTGGTCAACACTGCTAGTAATAAGACTGATTCTATTACGAGGAGGCTACAGAAATATATAAATGGTATAGGTCAGTGGTGTTGTGAAAAAAGGCTCACAGTTAATACATGTACGGACAAAACAAAGGGTTCCTGGTTTGGTACAGCACAAAACTTGGTCTTGTGTAAGAATATTGAATGCAACTTGTTGAGTAAACCTTTGGAAAATGCTGACAACTACACCTACAACTACATTGTATGGTTAATCACCGTCTATTTCTACTAGACACTATAAGCCTCAATATGTCAGAACATAATAATTTGTATAAATCTACTGTCCTGGTGTTTGATTATGCCAGTTTTGTACATGATAGCACAAATAAAGACTTCACCAAGAAACTTGATAGGTTACAGCGATGTGGCTCAAAAATCGGCTACAGAGGGAAGGTGATGTCCGAAGATGTGATGTATAAGCATTTGAGAATACCAAGGCTTGCACGTAGAAGACAGGATTTATTATTAAGCTATAATTAAGCAGAAACTATCATTGATTCTTGATTAGGTACACAAACGCAAAAGGAGGCCAGGCATGCACTGTGAAAACAATATATGGTTTAAGCTTCCCAGGACAAGAAATAGTGGCATTCATAGCTGATAGATGCTTCACTATTTAAGTACCCACATTTCTTGAAAGCGCAAATCGTGTAATGATGTATAAATGCAACAAGAGTGCCAATTGTGTCTTAGGTGCAAGAAAGACATGAATAAACTTATGAAAACTGGAAACCAAGGGTGATAAAAAAAAAAGTAGAAAAGGAATTACAGCAAGCGGCCAGCAATCAATGAGAATTGTTGTCGTCACTGATGATTTTAACAGTCCTCTTTTTTGCGTATTTTCAGTTGAGGTGATCAGCAAAAGGCTTATTTGGGGAGCTTAAGAAGTCACTCCTGCTGCATCAAGTCAAGTATCTTTCATTGATGCCATCCTAACAAAGATTTTTTTAAAAAGCTGCTTTTTAGTAATGCATTTCATTGGTCGGCCTGTCAATTGATAACTGAGAGAACTAACACCTAAATTGATCAAGTATTTATAGAATGGAAGTACCCTAATAATAGTTTTTAGCTGCTGGCACTTTGATTGGTGCTGGGAAAGTGCCTCAGCTAGGTTGCCACCATGCATGTGCCATAATTGATATTTGAGGGGCCATACATGAGTGGCCGCAGTCAATTTGCGTCCTTCATTTGCTGGGAGGTGTTCACGCTGCACTACTCTCTGAGACAGTCGGCAGTGTTGTATGGAACTTGCTGTCATTATCAGATAACGCTCTGTGCTCGGCCTACCAGGATAAAAACGCCACTGCCTTCTCATCCACCAAGGTTCCTATATACTATTATGTTTTTAGACCTCTTAATGGATATGTGTAAATCATGGACTCACAAAACTGATTAATACTGTTTAAAATTATACTGGAAATCAACTAAAAGCCAATTCATTATACTTTTTACCTGTGGGGTTGGAGCCGTGGTACCCGGGAGGGTGTACAATCCTATTAGGCGGGTATCTTTAATGTGACAGCGCCACAGCAACCAGATGGAGCAATAGAATACTAAAGAATGAATTCAGCCTAATGTGCCAGTCGGTGTTAGAATCAAGGACACTGTACATTACTCATATGTTGGCTTATGGACTGAGGAGTTGATGATGCTCTGTAAAAACTAGCACTTCCTTTGCATAATGATATACCATCTTCAGAGAACAAATCGTCACCTCATGGCAATAATCAGGTATAAAACAGGTCACTTACAACATTTGTGTACTGAAATTCATTAATTTTCCGTTCAGAATACAAAGGACGTAAGTGATTTCCAAATAGGTATACCGTATTATTTTAAGTGGAAAAATAAGCCTCAAATATTCATTCTATTAAGCGCCCCCCATGGCTGTCCTATACAGTCCTCAGTGGCCTCTACAAGGCTTCTACACACGCTTATGACTTCACACTTGGCTTGGCCTTAACACCTGTACAGGTGTGAACTGCTCTATATTACACACAGGTGTGAAAATCAGTACCAAAATCGGAGGATCACATTGAAAAAATCTGGGGAAAATCTGAAAAAGGGGGGGGGGGGCTCTTTTTAGGGGGAGGGCGCTTATTACATCGAATACGGTATAGTGAGCCCCAAAAAGGTATATTGATGCAATGTTATGTAACCCTAGTAAAGGTTACTTCACAAACCAATTTATTTTTACCAACCAATATTGCATAAAAATAGAATACATGTTGTGCTGTTGCCTAGCAACAACGGTATTTTCTGGTAAAATGAGCAATTTTAGCCAATTCCCCCATACAATCACCCCTGAAACACCTTAAAATGATTATACTTTTTTGTAAAAATATGTGTATGGTCATATACAATCACAATTACGTGAAATAATTAGAATAAAAAGAGTGAAGGTTTTTGTTTTTATTAAAAAATCGGTTAGAAAAATATTACTTATGACCTTTGTATACTGAGAAGAAATGCATCTAATCAGTTACAACCTTTGTATACTAACCTGTAACATTCAAAAAAATGGTCAAATCCGAGAAATTCCGAAAATTGTCAAAAAATCTTTGGACAAAGAAAAATCTCAAAGAATAAAAAAAAAATTCGTTTTTTTCCACTTAAGACCTTTGTATACTTAGGCGACAAAATAGGAATTATTGGCGATGCTTTGTCTACTTTTGTCCTTCATTGAATATCAATAGTATTAGAATTTAGATTTGTGATGAGTATTACAGTCGACTCTCACTACCTCGAACATTTGCTTCCTCAGGGAGTTTTCCTTGCATTTTGTTAATTCGAGGAAGTCAGGGCCGGATGTATATCAGACATGCGCTTGTTGATCACTCAAACCTAAGTTAATTTTTGATCAATCTGAACTCATTTATTTGAGTACTGCCTTGTAAACTAGATCCTTGAGACATTTATCTGGTTCCTCGGTTTACCAAGCCGTGCCTGATTCTGTTCAGCCATCACAGCTACAGGTTGAAAAAATGACATCATACAATGTATTAGTATTGCCATGGTTGATTATGCCTAGTCAGAAATATGCCTACACAATAAGTATCAATACTGCCAGACATACTGTCAGTATAAAATTAATGCACATGCTGGTCTGTTGCAATTTGACAGGGCCTTGGTAAATGTAAGATGTAATATTAGACTTGACTAGATATAAAGTTCTGGCACTTGTAAGTCCTCATACTCGATATTAACAAACTGTAATGTTCCTAAACCTTATTGGTACAATCCTGTGTAAGAAAAAAGTAGGAAAACCACCCGGGGGTGTGGTACATTTTTTCATACCACCCCTACCAGTGGTACGGTTTTTGGGGCTCTAGATCAATCAGAGGTCAGCATATTGGTCACGTGATTATGGCAATGGCGGCGATGTCAACAAAGCAGACAATGAAGTGAACCATGAAAATCAATGATATAATCAACTAAATTTGCGATGTAAACAACAGCTAGATGGTAGGGGGCTGGAAAATTGTCTTCTGGTCATATAATAAAGCTTGTATTGCATGATAGGGTCATACATGGGGCGCACCAGCCAGAGGGGCATCTGCCATAAAGGCAGATAGGCAGATGCACCGAATACTGGCTATTTATAACATACCACCAATTGATGCTAACACACTTTTCCAATGGCTCCCAGCACTTGTCATACCAGCAGAACTATGTTGGCAGTATATTCTAAATGACCTGGGCCCAACTAGGATTAAATCCAAAGGGTGTTGCCTCTTGCCAGACTCAGACATGTTACTAAAATGACAACCTTTAAACCATGAGCTGGTATATGTGGCATGATCTTCAAAAAGGGAGTGCACTACGGTTCCTTTTCCCCAGGTCTTGTCACATATAAATCTTATTGTTTAAATCACACAAAAATCCACAGGACAAGCTGACTCACGTTGAATCTAGTCTACAAACATATCCTAGAATTCTAGAAAAGGGTTTTCTTAGCTTCCTGATGAATCCAAACAAATCCTTTTAATCTCCTTTGTCTTCACCGACATAGGTTACTGCAGGCACTGCCTCAGGTGTGGATGCATTCAGGAGTTCTAGGTAGTCAATAACTAGTTTATGACCATGGTTGAGAAAGGCCTCTTTCTTGGATAAATCTCCCATTGGCTTACAAATCCATCGATTCAGTAACATGACTGACCAAATAAACAGATGTGAGGGATTTTTAGGTTTAAATATCAAAACATGTAACCAAATGTTTGAAATATTTTGGATATTTGGTAATTGCGAGATCATTCCCCGTAAGGGGTAAGGATCCGTCATTGCTGACCGCTGGCACCCAACTCCCACTACCCTTCACGGTCCTCATCCCTCCTTACCTCACACCCACACTACCCACACTCACCCTCACTCCTAGGCTTTCAGCCGTCACCACCACACCTCACCACTTTTTGGAGATGGGTGCGTTCTCTCCATCGTATAGTAGACATGTACTACTCCTTGCATGAAGGTAAAACAAGGGCATTGCTGATACTGCTGAATGTATGGAGTAATGTTCCATTGGCTATGCCACTTCGTGAAAAGATCATCTTTTAAAGGTTTGATACTATACTGATATGATAGCTCATAGCTTTCCAATTTGTTTGGATAGGTGATTGAGGATTGGATATCCAACGTCAATTGCTCGTGTATTATACATTGAAAGAAATGGTTACAAATGATAAGAAATGAGAAATTAGATATAGAAAATGAAACGGTTTAAACCCTGTCAGAGCAAACAGTTAAAACTGATGAAATCAGTGGGGACTTTGATGATCCCCTTTTTGGAGGGTTTCTGGATTGAATTACATTAAAAAAAAATAAACAGTGGCTGCCAAAGATGACATTTCTCCTCCCCTCCAGTAAGAAATGAGTTGTTTCTTAAACTGATGCTATTATGAGAAGATAACAAAAAAGCGAATTAATCTTGTAACGTAGAAACAGATGAATTGGTTTGACAGCATGGTAAAATTGTCAATGTAGGATGTGTTAAGGGAGATTAATATGACACGGCCCAGTTTGGCTGTTTATGGACCGCAAAGCAAACACAGACTAGTTGGAACTAATACATAATCATCCCATCATCTAGGAACTGGAACACAGTTCTTAAGCAGGAAAAGGCACCATAGAGAGGTTTCTCAGAGGATTATGTTCCTAGTATGGTGTAGCCGTGACTGTCTTGTAGCAGACGCTAACACCTTCACCACTAATGCTGCTCCTGCTTCACTCTCCAATATTTGTCATCTACAGCCTCTCGCTCCAACTTGGACAGAAGATGGGACGTCTTTTTGTTTGCAATTACGTCTTTTGTAACTGTTTTATCTGTGTACCTTTGAACACGCTTTGATATGGTGACTCGAACTAGCTCATTTTGACATAAAAGTTATATTATGAGTTAAATGCATTTGAGATCATTTTTTTGTGAGTCTGCCTTACTGACTATATAAAGTTGATTACTAACCAGAATTGCTGGTGAGTCAGATAGACTAAACATAAACATGCGATACACTACAGATATACCCAGAGTAAAGCTCCTATCAGCAATTCCTTGCAACACTTTTATGTCAGAATTTGTCCTGGTCTAACACGTATCGATATATCTGGCTATCTATCTATATCTATGATCTGAAGTATTTAGTTCTCATATCCTCCATTCACCCAAATTCCGAATAAAAAATAAGGAAAAACAAACCTTTTCCCCCCACAATCTAAGTACCTTTTAAAATGAAAGAGTCCTTTTCCCCCAGTAGGGTGTGAACAAACTAGGATGGCAGTAGCCTACCTTTTATAAATGGCATGCGGTGGTTATATGACACATCATACTGAGAAATGAAGATACAGCTTAAGGAATCACCTCTAGATACCTTAAAGCACTCGCCCTCTCAGCTATCAACATTTATAACCAATCGGGACTTGGAGCTGACAAGTCACGGGCATTTAATCTTGCTAAGGTGTCTGGGACAAGATTGGTTTCAGACAACGTGAGCTTCAGCTAGGTGTGTTATCCTGAAGTATGGGATTCTGTATGGACCTAGCTATTCAGAAAATGATTAATCTTTCTTCCAGACGACTTGTACATTGAGAAAATATCTTTAATCCATTAATGAAGATAATTTTGTATTACACTCCATGTACTTGAGCACTGCGTCCTATATATACATATTTATATCCCGGTTGTGGGTGCAGAATCCTATGCCAGAAGGCAAAAGGTCACCTTGCTAAATCCTATTGTACATTGCTGATCTCTGACAGTGCAGGCTCGACACCTGGTTTTGATTTTCCCAAAAAAAGATGCATTTAGGGTATTGACATATAAAAGAACGTATCACATATCAAAAGTGGGTCAGTTCCCCAATTTCCCAAAGGTCAGAGGCTATTTCCAGTTAGGCCCAGCGTCTCTGACGACTACTAGCTGATGCATGCAGGTACCTGGGAAGGAGGGATTGATTTTTTCATGTTCTGCTTTCTGTATGGTTTGGCATGGTCAGTGCAGGAACAGTTTTCTAGTGGGTATGGCGCATTGCAACAAGTTGCGAAAAGGGCCATTAGTGCAGGATACACTAATGTACCTTTTCTCAGTACATCTCACATAATTATGATGTTTTGGCTTTACAGGTGATTTACACTCCATACCACAGCCAAGAGTTATTTGGGCCAATATCCATCTTCCAAAAAACATTAGCCAGCAACAAGACCATCTGTCTTATGTACCACCCCCACACTTCTACCACTAGTTCTGCCCCTGCCTCACCCTCCTCATCTCTGCCCCAACCTGAAGTGAACATGGAAGTTGGATGAAAGTGAAATGATTGTACTGATCTCCTAGTCACGTCCCGAACTACGAGTGACATGAAGACTGAGTGGGTGTTGTAACCTACCCACACCTGTGCTTCATTGAGAAGCTGACTCAGCCATAGCCAAGCAATCGGCTTTCAGTGAGGTCACTAACCTGTTGTTTTTCTCAATGCCTGTGGGGTGATGATGTCTTTGTTGTCATCCAGGAGATGGAAACAAGCCCTAGTACTGCAGACACAATGCCATAGTAAAGAGAGAACCATAGCATCTGTTAGCAGGTCATCGGATGAGGCAGGGACCTGGGGCGTCATGCAAGAACACTGGGGGACCAGGTTATAGGTAACTAAGTTTCTGGCATTAATCATTTTTTGTTGACCCTGCTGGCCCCATTGAGTTATAGTTTTGAATGAACATACTTTTTCTGGTTGCTTTAGTTTATATTTTTATGTCAGAGTTACATTCGATATCTATATGAGGATTTAGTAAATGCAATTTCCCTATATAACTTTGGTACTTTTATCCAGAAATAAAGTAAAGTTCCCTTAATTCACTAGACTAATAGAAATGCTTTCTGCCCTAAGCAAAACTAAGGTTCCCTTAGCTCAGAATAGTTGTGATTAGCCGATAATTTGTAATCGATTAGCCTTATGGAATAAGGCTTTCATAAATATGTGTGTACAAATATGATGAAGCAATAAATTAACTTCATAAACGGTATTGTAAACACAGCTGGCCATATACAACAAAAAATACCATATCCAATGTACTAGGTCGTCATAATGACGAGACTTCATTCCACTCCATTCAAATGTACCTAACGTGGCAATTGGAAAAAAAGTGGTGTGACTTACACAAGTTTGCCCTCCAAACCACATCACAAATTTGATATTGTGCTAGCCAAAATCTTCAAATCGAATTTTCTTTTGTTTCCAATTACTCCTCTCTATAAATCTTTGAACTGTGTGTGTGTACTTTTGAAACAACCTTTGTGAACCTGATTCCAGTCGTGAAATCTAACCCAAAAGTTTAATTATGAACTATTTTTATATTTCTATGAGTCTGTTTTTCGAGCTTTGAAGTACTCCTAACTATTTAGTTGATTCCCTATGTAAGAGTTGCTGAGGAGTTAGTTTGATGAGAAAAAGACGCTTACGCCTTGCAAAGAACAAATCGCTTATGAACACATCCCCGGAAAACAATTTTGTCAGAATTCGTCTTGATGTAAAATATGCCTTGTGGATAACACACTTGGATGGATACCATCAACTTCAGCGAACCATGAAGAGGCACAAAATTAATTAAACAACCGGAATCAAAGTCATGCAAAAAGACAATCATCAATTTTACGAATTTGTCCGATTGGAGAGAAATTGTAGAAGTTCTTTCATGCAGATTCTATCCATCTATCGGGTTCTATCTATCTACCAGATTCCATCTACCTATTCTAGTATCTAACCTTCTGTCCAGCTATCTATCTAACTCTCCATTTTACTATCTATCTATCTTTATGTCAATATGCACACAGCTATAATATCATCTTGGATTGCCTGGACTATCGTCAAAGGTGTTTAGTTCAAAGGAGAAGGTGGGCAAAAGGGGTTATACTTATCATTTAATAGTTGTCAATACCTATAAACGCAGAATGCGACTTCTAGTGATACACCCTTCTTCTATTACCCACCCAACTACCAAGACTGCGCTGTAGGTTTGTGTCTTTGCATAGTCCACTTGAGCAAGATTGGTACAGTGTTGCATTGCAACCTAAATGCCTACAACTTATAGCCTACAGTCTGGCTGGAGGGAGTACTTGTACACAAGGCTTTATATAGTGTAGATAAGGGATTTATCATAAAGCAGTCTTTGCCAGTGTAGCCATTCAGCAGTTCGATCTATAAGATACGTCGAAGGGTATATTCTCATACTAAGAGGATGTCCTTTTTTTTCTTTAATTCTGAAGCTTGTTCTATAAGCTGCTTATCTTGAGAAGGCAGGCCTACTGTTACCCTACTCCCACACAACCTCAGGGCTCAAGGCCGCCAATAACATACATCCGGCTATATCAAGCCTTTTATATCATCCAGTGTGGCCCTCATTATCAATACATCATCAGAAAATCATCCATGAATCATCTGAAAACAACCATGTATTATGCATCATATTAAGGGGTGAATCCATTGAGGTATAAAGATCATCCATATGTCATTTATACGGAATGAAAAACACAAAGTGGAGTAATGAGGTCAGAAGCATTCTTGTAATTTCCAAAATACCCCAAAGTAGATAGCATTTGGGCGTCCTGTTCCTCTGCCCCCAGTTGTCATGTGACAGGCTAATGTGGGCATTGCCATGGGGAGGTTATATGGCCTCCAACGTCTCTTACGTCTACCACCTCCCACTCTATCTCCTGACTGCTGGGCCTTTACCCACCCGGGTGCGATGGCTTCTAGTATCTTGGGGGCATATAAAGTAACATTTAGGGTAATGCCAGATCACTGACAGCTACGCTGTCATTGTGTAGTTGGTGTCCTATATCTCTATATTTAGCTCCATCGGCTAAAACGGGTAAACATTCTAAGGATCATGTAAAATGTTGATTGTGATCTGAAATGCATGACACTAAGCAGCATGTGGTGAAAATAAATCATCTTCATTAAAAATATATATCAGATTAATGGCTCTAACGCCTGGTTTATTACTGTTGAGTCTTGATATTGGATTTGAATCTGATTGTTGATCTCATTGTATGTTTACTAAACATTATACAGTTCCACCTCTATAACCCGGCCTCCACTGTTTACATAGCATCAATTACACACTTATTATTGACTAGGCCTATAGATAAGCACCCCTAAATTTTTCTGATCATCATAATTATATTCATTAGTCATGCATCCATCTGGTAATGGAGTTAGGTGAACATCAATGTGTCCATGGCTGCTATTGGCTATGCTCTGACATCATTACTCAAGACTCCCTCTTTGAGCAGTTTGGGATCTGGGTCCTTTCCATATCAAAATGCGCTGGTGGTTAACTGACTCATTTTTGAATGGAGGCGGGGACAAACTATGGATGTAACCTCCATCCTATGGCCAAAGATTACCATAAGAATGTATTTTCTCCGGCTCTCATTTGTTTTTCCTCCTACAAGTGGCAGATTTATGGTCAGGGAAACATAAGAGGAGAATTCAAATGTGTCAGGAGATCCACCAGTGCACAATAATACTCATCTGCTATGTGCACTATGCACAGGGGTGCACCTAGCGGGCTTTGTGCCTACTTTAGGCCTGGCAATGTTTATAGAAAGGGGTGGGGCGGAACACTACTCTGAAATTGAATAGTCCCCTCCTGGGGAGGAAATCCGTTAGCCTGGAACTAACATGATTTTCAGAAAATTGCATCAAGGAACCAAAAAGCCACAAAAACCCTGGGAACAACCCTCTCACCATGATGAAAGCATTCCTAAATTTGTGTTCAGCCTCAGAGAAACCCATCTTAACTGCAGTTAGGTACTTCTAGCTGAGGTGTGGAGAGCTTTTGCCAGCTCAGCAACATTTTCATGATTTTTCCAGGGGTTCTAATAGCTTTCTGATAAGCTTCATTAGGAATCCACCCTTCACTTCCACCTGGATGTATCCAAAACGAGGCATCCCATGTGGTGTGGTGTTACATAGGGAAGCCTTCCTTCGTAAAGTTGATAGCCCAATTCTTCTCAAGCTGTAGTAAGTGTTTAGACCTTGACAAGCTAAAAGATTTAGATTCAACATAATAAATCCAATGAGGCTGATTCAGCCGTTCGATTGAATATCTCAATGGATGTACACTTGGCCAAGTATTAGGCATATCTGTGTAACTCTACACAAGTCATGTTTCACTTTATTACATGTGTACAAATATGAATCAGTATTATGGAAAAGAGAAATTATGAGCTCAGATTCCCTGTATAAAATAGATTTGATTTTAGACTTGTGTGTCTGTAGATTTTATAAGCAATGCCAAATATGTGATTCAGGATATACACTTTAGTGAAAATCAATACTGTCATGTTGGCACAATCTAATGATGCACGCAGGTCTGGTGTGCATTATGGCAACAAGAGTGTCAAATGTCAGTGTGCTCTAAGAAATACATGAAGTAGGATTCTGAAGGAGGGGATGGAGAAGATATCGTCATGTTCTAACCGCTAAAAGTTTCCAGGACTATTAGTATTATTTCCAGCCAGACAGCCCAAACATGCAAACCACAGTGCAGCTGACATTCAATTCTGTAGCCACAAGTATGGAGTAGGACTTTTTAAAGAATCAACGAAGGGTAATGAGATGAAAAATTAACAATCAATAAAAAAAAATTCAACTAGCAGCCAGCCATCAATGAGAATGGTTGTCGTCACCGATGATTTTCACAGTCCTTTTCTTATGTAGTTTTTGCTCAAGTGATCAGCAAAAGGCCCACTCTGGCAGCTGAAGAAGTCACTCTTGCTGCATCCAGTCTTAAGATTTCACTGATGCCATGCTAAGAAAAGTAAAAAGCTTTTTTTCTTGTTATTCACTCCATTTGTCCACCTGTCAATTGCTAAAAGTAGTAAAACCTGGAGAGATTATGTATTTATCGAATTAAATCATCCTAATAACAGTGTTCAGCTGCTGACACTCAGATAGGTGCAGGAAAATCCGCCTCACACTGACTCCAGCTGTGCTACTACCACGTGCCTTAATTGACATTTGAGGAGCCATAAATAAGTGGCCACAATCACTTAGGGTCCCTCATCTTGTGGGAGGTTTCTATGCAGCACTATTACCTGAGATGCTCTGTACAAGGGCAACGCAGACCACCATTGTAACAATGCCTTGTAAGGCTCTAGCTATTATTTCCATAAATCATTAATTTCCTGAATGTTTATATGAAAAATTCATTTGCTCCTTAGTATGGTGTGAACAAAACTATAGATGTCAGTACCACAAATATCTTGCTATGGTTATTGGAATGTAATGCTGAGAAATTATAACAATGCTTAAGGCATCACCAGTCCTGTTCCCCGAAGTGTTCGCCCTTTCCCCTATCAACATAACCAATCAGTTATCCGGGAGCTGACAGCTAACAAGCATTAAATCTTGCTGAGGTGTCTGGGGCAAGATTGGTTTCAGACAAAGTTGGCTTCAAATGGGTGTGTAACCCTCAAGTATGGAATTCTCTATGGACCTTTAGGCCAATGGAGCAAGAAAGGGTGACTTTTCCAAATATGTTGTTCATAAAGTTTTTGAACCTTTTTGAAATATGACCCACAGCTACATAGATACAGCTTCAACATCTTGCATACTATTTGAAAAATAATTCTCCTTTAAATCTCCTTATACATGCATTAATGAGGATCCTTCTAAGACCAACGTAAACACAACTTTATTTTGAAAAAGTCACCCTTTCTTGCTGTATTGGTCTATAGGCTATTCAGAATTGATTACTCCAGACTTCTTGCACATTGAGAAGATGTTTCTTGCATTACACTCCATGTGTACACATGTCAAAAACAACCACTCTGCCTGACGCTATGCATTATTATCTATTCAAATGAGACAAACGATCAGTAAAGTCATATCCAAGTGATGTGATCCCTTATTCAATTTGACAGAAACTTATAAATGCTCTTGGGATATTGGCATGCAAGAAAGTGACTTTGGTCACTGCTTTACACCATGACATGTCTGTGTCAAAAAAGGGTCCCAATTTCCTACTTATCAGAGGGTCTGATGACCTCTAGCTCATGCATGCAGGGACCTGGGAAGGAGAAATAGATTTTTCATGTTCTCCCTTCTGTGTGGTTTGGCATGGCCAGTCCAGTATGTGCAGCAACCGCAGAATATATGGGGGACCAAGTCAGTGTTAGAGCGTTGTATCATCTCATAATACCTTATTTACTGAGTAAAGATTACTGTTAGATGATCACATGAATTAAAAATGTAATTGGCCAAATATAATTTGCGACCCGTTATTTCGCTAGAACAGAACTTGACGCACAACATGTAGACTCTTAAGGAGAATGCCCCTTTAAATTGAATATTCCCCCCTATCCCTGAGCAAAGTGTCTTACCTGTGACTAATATGATAAATTGCATCAGATGCCAAAAGTACAAGCAGCGACTCTGAGCAAACATGGAACTGCTTTTATAGATGAGGGTTTTGTGGGAGAGCGCTTTGTCACCACAGGCAGCATCATTTCAGAAAAAAAAGGTCTGATAGGTTCCTAATAGGCCCGCTAAGTTTCATCAAGTTTCCATATGTTGACGCTTGCTGTATGCATATGACACTAAAGGCAAACGCTAAGGCTGTTTTTAAGTGACAGATACTGGGAAAAGGGATCTTAGTACACCCTGCACTAAGGGCCTTTTTCGCAGATCCTGTCACTATCTATAGAGTAGTGTTATAATGGGTATGTAGTGTTCTGTAAATATGCCAATGAAGGCAGTTCTGGCTTTAAAGGAGATTTACAAACCACAGAACAGTTTAGCTGTTTATGGATCACATAACAGGCACAGAGTAACCACAGGGACCAATGCCTTATCATTCCATCACCCAGAAAACATAAACCAGCAACATTATAGTTCACATCATTAACCAACTTCTTAATAAGTATGGCCTGATATAGGATGCTAGAACTAGCAGTTGTAATGGCAGTAAAAGGGGATCACAAAATAAAACACTGATGTAATTATGCAGTCACCTACTTGCTAATCCAGCATACTGCATTTGTGTTGTCCATAGAGAGGTGTCTCAGTGAGTATGCTCCTAGCATGCGGTAGCCGTGACTGGCTTGTAGCAGACGCTCACTTCTCTTATGTACCATCCCCTCACCTCCACCACTAGTGCTGCTCCTGCCTCACTCTCCAATAAATCACGTACCTGATCTCTGCCCCAACCTGAAATTGATCATGGACACTGGGTGAAAGTAGAATGATTGTTTTCATATCCAAGTCACATCCTCTCTGATGATTGTGAAGGCATGTTGACATGGAGAATGAGTGGGGGTTGTAATCTATACCACTGCCCACACATGATTGTCATTGAGAAGCTGAGTCAGACAGCAATCGAGTTTCAGTGAGCTCACTAACCTATGTATGTAGGGCAAATGATGTCTTTGTTGTTATCCAGCCTTGGCTAATCATGCTGACCCTACAGGGTCAAAACACTCCCAAAAGGATTGGCATGATGCACCAATGCAGCAACGGAAAGTTACTTGCCAGGGCTGCATCGGTGCATCATGACAACAGATGGCATCTTTTAGGGACATCTATCCTTAAAGGGTTAAAGAGAGAACCGAGACTATTGTTAGCTGGTCATCTGATGAGGCAGGGAGCTGGGACATCATCCTATATCACTCACTAGGGTATTAGATTCTAGAAGACTAACTTTCTGACCTTAATCAATCCTGTTGACAATGCTGGCTAGAATGAACATAATTTTCTAGTAGCTTTAGTTCTAAGTCTCAGTTGCGTTGGAGATGGTCTAAAATTAATGAGGATTTAGTACATGCAAGCTGATTTTCCTATGGAATGAATTTTTGCCCTGTGCAAAACTAAGGTACCCTTAGCCCACAATAATTATGAATATCTGATGATTTGTAATTGACACATCATAAATGTCTGTGTATGAACATGGTAAGCGCAGCTGCTGTTATAGAACAGAACTAGCTCAAAAAAAGGCACAAGTCTTGATTTATAGAACATTAACGACGGACAGCAAAGAACATAATATACTGTCCCATGGGGATTTATTCTGAGCAGAGGCATAACACATTCTTCAAGCAAACAAATTGAAATCAGGACCCTTTTTGTCTCAATGTAACTATTTATTAAGCAGCAACCAAAAGACCCAAAATCCCTCACTGAGCTTAATAGAGGAACATAATGATAATTATGTCTAAAGGGAGTTAAAGTGTGTCTAAAGGGAGTTAGCAGACAAAATGGCTGAGAAAATTGCATCAAGGATAACAAACACCACAAAAATCGCCTGGAAGCAATTCCAGCCAATTGTTAAAGTCCCCAGAATTTCTCCTCAGGCTTCTCCTATAAGCTTTGCTGAAAGATCGATTTGGTCAGCTCTGCCCCATTTAACATGTTTTCCCTAATAGTAATTGTCATATAATCACGTGGTGCATGCACAGTAAGTAGTATTGGGTAAAGCAGTCTATGGGAAGAAAACTGACTTCTGGTGATGTTGTATTTATTCCTTTTTTCAAAAAAGTGTTTTATTTAGTATAAGTTATACTACACACACACACACACATATATATATATATATATATATATATATATATATATATATATATATATTTATCTATATATATATTTATCTATATATATATATATATATATGTACATATATATATATATATATATATATATATATATATGTATATATATATGTATATATATATATGTGAGCAGGCAAGCAGCAAGGATACTCCGTGCGGGATAAGTTCCGATTTTTGCCACCAGGGGGGCGCCACTATGGCCTTAAAGGAAAGAAAAATGGTAAAAATAGCTCTAGGGTACTTTTTTCTGTAGAAAAAAATGGGACTACACAAAACATTCCATTTCTGGTGAAAAGCCTCTATATTTGGAATGTAAAAAGAACGGTTTAAGGCCTAAATGGGTGTCCTTGTTGATATGTGTTGCCATGGAAACATGGTTTTCATTCCAAATAGAAAAATTAAAGATAGCCCTTGACAGAATAATTCATGGGGGTTACTATGGTCAAAACAGAATAAAATTACCATTCCTAAATCAAATTTTATGACTAAAAGAATGAAAATGTATGATATATTTCTCATTATCATCATTATGCTAATTAGATAGGGATATCTGGGAAAATATGAGACTTAGAGCTTATTGGGCTTTTTTGTAGGGCAATGCCTACACATATTCAGGAAGGCATTCCTCAAAAACTAGAATTGATATCTTCAAGTGTAATATATCACTGGAAAGCTTATGACACCAATTTTAAAGTTGACTTTTTCCTTGGAGTATCCTTTTCCCTTGCCTCTACACATATATGTATGCATTATGCATTATATTTATATTGCTGTTCTACCCCTTTATCTCATGTAGGGATAAAGGGGACATAACACTTGTAAACTGTTGCAGAGAAATATAAATTATCACATGCATCACATACTAGCGGTGAATAAATTAATGAGATGAGGCGAGGAGATTATGTGTTCAAGTACACGCGTATAGAATGAGTGAGGTAAAAGTTAAATAAAAGTGCTACTTACATGAAGCAATTTTTATAGTTTTCTTTTTCTGAATTTTAAAGGTCCTATGGTCTTCAATCAGTGTGTATTCAGCGTTCAGGCTATTCCACACATTGATAGGCCTCCAGAGAACTTCCGATGACTACAAGTTTTAGTGATCTTGGAACACATAATCTCCTACCAACGTGTCTCCTCGTTGGTAACACCCTGCAGAAACAGCATATATATGCATAGGAAACTAAATGAGCATTTTCTTCTATTTGTGAGTTCCTGACACCTACTTTTGGCATATAACTGTGCCATAGTATATAACGGCTGTAAACGTTATGATAACTCATGCTAATATCACACTTTTATCATTTTCAGCAGATGGCAGTGTTTACAAAAAGATCTGTCCTTACCACTAAAAGTGAAGGAACCAAAAACCCAAGAGCAATTGAGTAAAGAAAATAGAAAAAAGTCCATGAATCCCTGCCCAACCAATCACTTGAAATTGTTGCAGTCAGTGGGGACTTTGAGGGTCGTTTTTTTGGATGGCATCCAGATTACAATCTTCAAAAAACACCCCCAGACCACCCAAGATGACAGTCCTCTTCCTATCCAAAAACAGTTGTTTCTTAACAGAAAGCATCATGAGACGATGGGAAAAAGTAGTTTAATCTTGTAATGCAAATGACACCTGCAGTGCATTTATCAAAGGATGAGAAAACGTTAACCACGAATTTTCGTGGTTGATGGCCAAAAAAAGAAAACACTTGATCTTGAGATAATTTTATATAGTCATTTTCCTTTGGGGACCCTTAACGGCTTCCATACATTTGAGATGCTTCAGTTAGCAGTTTCAGATCTAGACTGGGTTTACAAAGAAAGCAGCTCTCTATGAAAATTGGTTGTCCTATTGCTATGACAGTGATAGAGCCACTGTTATCATGATATTGGTTATCTTAATTTGAAACTTTCAAATCAATTTGTATATCAATCTTTATACATCCTGAAACATGGCACATTATAATACATTAGTTAAGAATAATAAGAACATTTGATATAAATTCAAAGTCCACTGGATGCAGTTAGTTTTAAGTTAATTTGCATGTCTCACATCTCTCAGAATTGTAAGTCTACTACAATGACTAGGACTGTTCAGAGATGATGGCTAGTCTGACAGCATGTTCAGGAGAGCCATCATAGTTTCATCTAGATTATTTAAAAAAACAGGCAAAAAGAATGAGATCATTAAGGTAGTGGTTGTTATATTTACCTGTTGCATACTGCAATAACTATAACTAAATTGAATTACCATCACAAAACCAAACCATTATAAGTCAATTTTCAGGCTCTCTGCCCAGACTGCCTCTAAATGGCCAGGTTAAAGAAGACTGTGGTCTGTGGATAATTGAATGCCAATGCTGGTCAATGGCCATCTCCGCTGGGTATTAAGGGGTCCTTAAGGGGGCCTTGGTGGGAGGTACGGTGTCTAAACACCCAGCCATCCACATACATAGGGGCTGCTAACGGCACACTGATGAGCGCCTACTTATAGTATTGGTCATTGTGGCCAGTACATTTCTATCATGATAGAGACTTATTATCTAGTCAGTCAAGGTCAGTCATAAACATTTTTGCATTATATCATATAACTCTGATGTTGTATTGAGTTAGACCAGATAAAACTAATAATTATTGCAATCAATCAAGTGACTTAGGATGTAATATAACTTAAACCAGACACAAAAGTCTCATCTTTTAGATTGTATTAAAAGTTAACAAAGTTGTAAAATGATATCCCATGTGTTATTGATACAGCAATTGAACTAGCTTTTAATCTTTGACCACTTGTTGCGGTGCACACTTTTAAGATCCATGAATTCTACATTTTTTATTATTACCCTTTCACTGATTATAGCTTTTTAGGATTGGCAGCAGGTGAATTTTGTGCACTTACTAGTAGAGAGGCAGAATCTTGAGATTTTTACCCTGGTGGTTACGGAATGTTAGAGGGTGGCATCCAGGCTGAATTTGAAGTTTGACCTATACTGATTAAGTTTGGGGTGGATGCCAGGCTCAAAAATCGTTTTTATCTGAAATAGGGCCTGCTTAAGGTAGCCATTACCGAAATTCACTATTTCTGCAATAGCTTTGCAAGTAATAGTGCTAGACATTCATTTAAAGTGGCTAACCCCACATTATCAGGGTCTAGCATCACAATGAAGTCATCACAGTCGGTCTGCAATGTATATTTTACCATATAGAGGCCTAATAGAGGTAGCCATTACTGAAATTTACCATTTTTGCCATTGCTTTACAAATATGGGAGATAGATGTTCATTTGAAGTGTCTACACCCACATTTTCAGGGTCTAGCAACATAATGAAGACATCACAGATTATCCCAAATACATACTTTAGCCAGTAAATGCCTAATGGAGGTAGCCATTAGCGAAATTCACACTTCCTGCCATAGCATTACAAATAAGGGTTTTATTGACATTAACATTTCATTGAAGTGCCCCTATCCATATTTCTAGGACCTAGGGATACAATGCAAACATTTTGTTTCTTTTACCATGCATCTCTTACCTATTATAGACCTAGTAAAGAATACTTTCACCTAATTCTCTCAATGGAAAGTATTTCTCAAACTATGCTAATATCGGTAGATCTAGTCTCCAGACAGCTGTCCAGGAATCACCTGTTTAATAGAATATGCACTCTTTTCCTAAGATATATCTCACGTCTATAAAAGTTAGGTCCATAGATGTACAGGTGTTAAAACACTTGTATGCCTACAGATGATTGTAGATATACACTACTGTAAAACGTCGCATATAAGCCGTGGCTAGTACACGAGTCAGATTGCCAGTGCAGCTTATACGATCAGCCCAGGGTCAGGGTTTGGCTTAAATGTTTGTTTTTGCTATTATGGTACAGTACTAGAAGTCACCCTAATCAGATCTCTGGTGTGGCTTATAGGATCAGCCCAAAGTAGGGGTGCAGCTTATACGCAAGTTAGGCTTATACGCAAGGTTTTACGGTATACAGTTTCAGTGAAGTCCTGAGATATTGGACTCCTCTATTTTCTAACAAAAAATGGCTGGTTATATAAAGCAATATTATGTACAAACAGAATGGATGTGATCAATACTATTGCCATCAATTTATGACTGATAAGTGAGACAACTGACTTACCAATGACAGATTTATCAAGGGTTTACTATATGTAAATAAGTATAGAATAGGATACAATGTATCATGAGGGGACGAATTTGGGAATTTTATGGCAAAGCCCTAGTGGCTTTGGGTTTTTATAGGATTATTATAAACTGGAATGCGGAGCGGAGAGGGGAATGAGGAGGAAGCGACACAGGGAGGACCTTTGATGGCCTTCTTTCAAGGATGGCAAAAATGTTATTTCGATGATCAGGGTTTTTGCATGTATGTGTGTGGGAGGGGAGTAATTATGTTGGAGTTGACAATTTGTCTTTGGGCGGGCATGGGTAAATTTCAAAAGCGACCCTTGACCACTCAACCTCTAGTATAGGTCCTGCCTGTGCATAGTATGGCGATTGGCATTGACATTGACAGCTTGGCTTGATATGGTAGTAACTGGTTATTAGGCTGGTACCTATCCTTGCCATTGACAGCCACATTCAATTACTCAAAATATGGCGGTGCACTAAGTGTCTAGGCCTTACCACAATGTATAGTGGTTCTACATGTAGTAACTGAAAACCAGATCTAGAGTAAGTTAATCTTGCACACGCCTGTATGGACATATGGGGATACCAGACCTGGGCAAGGTTGAAGAGCCAACTAGGCCTTTATCTAACAATGAACAAGGGGACCTATGCTAGTTTTTGCTTGTCATTTTTACCAACTCTACCTCTGTGGTGTAAATGGCTTTGGGGACAAGGTCCCAAAGCCAATAAAGCATTGTACGGATGTCCTGCTATACTGTTTTTTGTTCATACCGCTTTAAACAGACTAGAATAAGTCTGGGTCTAAGCTTTACATTCATCACCCATTTACATAAAAGTATACCATCATTAAGATGACCACTATCTTGTCTTGAGGAGGGCAAGAATGAAGCCTAACAGAGTGGGACTTGTGACCCAGACTAGACCCGTCGAAGGTAGTGTGTGTTATCACAATTATAAATATGAATTAAGATGATTATATATAGAACTTGATATGTAGATGAGTAGATATAGTAAACCAGATACATGTACCTTTGTTGCTCAGGTATTTGCCTCAGTAAACTCAAGTATTCCAAATTTGGGGGGGAAAAAGGCTTTTGAAGGAAATGTCTCTCGACCCAGGCAATGTGGATTCAAATGAATCACCCACATTTTACAAAGATGACTTTTGCCAATGGCTATTTCCTCTAATTGGTAAAAAATATGCATTGGAGAGGAGCAGGAATCACTTCATTGTGATACTAGACCCTGAATATGTTGGCTTAGACACTTTAAATGAATGTCCATCTCCTGTATTTGCAAAGCAATGGCAAAAATGGTGTATTTCTGGTAATGGCTACCTCTGTGAGGCCTCTAATGGGTAAAGTATGCAATGGGGAGAATCTGCAATGACTTAATTGTGATACTAGACCCTGAAAATGTGGGTGTAGACACTTTGAATTAATGTCTATCTCCCCTATTTGCGAAGCAATGGCAAAAATGGTAAATTCTGGTAATGGCTACCTCTATTAGGCCACTGTAAGGTAAAATATGCATTGGAGACTGGCTCTGATGACTTCATTGTGATGCTAGACCTTGATAAGGCCAAAAAAAAAAAAAGGTTTGTTTCAGGTCACCCGACCGACCCTATGTAAACAGGGCCGACCCTACGTTTTTTTATGCAATTTTGAAGAAATTTTTATATTTTTACACTTTTTGGGGATAAATTTTAGGTTTTCAAAAAATTTGAAAAAAATCTTCCCATTTTCATATTTTTTGGGGTCAATTTTAGGGTAATGTAAAAAAAAAAAAAAGTAAAAAAAAAAAAAAATCCGACCTACCGACCCTAGAGTTTCATCCCATGTTACCTGAAACAAAACTTTTTTTTTATTTGGCCTAATGTGGGTTTAGCCACTTTAAATGAATGTCTAGCACTATTACTTGCAAAGCTATTGCAGAAATAGTGAATTTTGGTAATGGCTACCTTTAGCAGGCCCTATTTCAGATAGAAATGATTTTTGAGTGTGGCATCCACCCCAAACTCAATCAGTATAGGTCAAACTTCAATTCTAACCTGGATGCCAGCTTTTAACATTCCGTAACCACCAAAAGTGATTTCTAGGCCTCTTTTGAAATTCTGCCTCTCTTCTACTTTAGCAATTTGAATTAAGGATGCAACGTATATAGAACAATATTTCTAATTTGGTTGAAAAAAGAACATGCTTCATGACCAATACTGAAAGAGAGACATACTTATAAGTTAGCTGTATTAGCTTGTGCCTAGTGACAACATTTTTGACTTAATCTATGGTAAATGTCACACTCAAAGCAATTGCCGTTATAATGTTTTTGTCAAGTGGTATCAGCCCATACATTAAATTTGTATTGGATCTCACTGTATTTGTGTCCACATTTTTGTTTGGAAAAATGACCACAGAACACAGCTTGCATCTACAGGACGTGACCAGACAATGGTCACCCACTGATATACTGGCATTGGCCTCAGGGGAAGTAGGACCAGGCAGATAGGAAAAAATGTAGTAAGCATAGGGAGGGAAATAGTGAGACCCGAGGGATGAGAGGCTGAATAGTATAGTATTGCATAAGAAGGAGTATGACATTCTAGTAGAAAGGAAGTATGCAAACAAATCAGTAAAGCAGGCTGGGGGACAAGTGATGCATTAACGCACAAGAAGAAAAAAAACACTAAAGCATAAACAAATGACACAGAGAGTTCCATTCCGGACACCAGGGCCCTAAGGTGCTGAGCTCGTGTATTCCGTGTGGGAGGGAGGAATGGGATCGGCTTTCAGATTAAGCCAAGCTCCAGGGGGACTCATAAAGCACTCCCAGCCATGCAACTATTTCAGTTCCTCTTATCCTCATATGGTTTGTGTAATCCCTGGTGTTACACATAGTGTGTATTGTCTGTTTCTTGGAGTAGAAATTCTCAGGTATATTTAAATTAGATATGCATATCTTCACTTGAGCAGAAATACACAATTTCAAGTGACTTCACCTGTGTCGAAATGACTATAGTCAAACGGTCTACAACATACTCAGCTGTCAGAGGCAGATGACAATTCTCTTTCCATTTCCTACCAGAACTATGGTTGCTACGATCGCACATGTGTATACTTGCCTAGGGCTATCAGACAGGGTGTTGACAATTTGATACTGATAACCTCAGAAGTGACAAACTAATGCTAAAGTACGCTCACCTGTAAGTATTTGAACTCAATATAAGAACTTATACACGGGGAAATATTGTCACGTTTTGGCACAAGGCAATCATAAATGTCCTGCTAGATACATGTAGTAGACATTCTTCGACCCTACATACAATTAGAGATACATACAGGCGACATGTTGACAATCAAATATGAACAGTAATTGATTATCAACTTTCAATTGGTTTAATCAATTTAGAATACCAGAAAGCATTGTTTCAGGTATTTGGAGTACTGATATCAAATCAAGGTTTCAATAACAAAATCGAACAAGACCACACCTTGGATGCTGTAAAAAGGTCTGTGTAAATAAGCTTCAGGTCTTCAGGTTACACTGCTTCATACCAGCTGGAATTTCAGAAACAAATCAATCTCCAGGAAATTTAATCTTTTCTCCCAGCAATCAAAGGGCAAATCCAATAAAACGAAACCATTGTTACCCCGGTAACAATGGGGATATCAATGAAACTTCATAAGGTAACCTAGAAGTTAAAATACCATTGGGCCACGGCTTTTATCACCTTAGTGACAATTATTTTGTGGGAAGCTTACTTTCATGAGAAAATCATATGAACTCTGTGCCAATTTGGAGTTGGACAAGGGTCAGAAGGGAAGTGAGGGATATGGGGCATGCTCCAATTGGATAGCGTGCTCCGCTGAGCAAAGGGGTTTACCTGGACCAAATATAATCTTGGGGAAAATCATGAACCACAAGCACCTAGAGGTTAATTCACATTGGTCAGTTTCCCAAAAAATGATCATCGTGGAAAGTTCTCGTGGGGAATTGATCATCATGATCAACGTGTTATAATTTTGTCATGAATAATCCTTGTCTACAGAACTATTTTATCCCTTTCTATCTCTGTGTCTCCCCATCCAGACATCAGTTTCTCTTTAAGGTCTCTCCAATTGTTGAGAAAGAAGATCAGTTTGGCTCTCTATCAGCGCCACCCTTTCTTCCTCTCTCATTATTAATCCTTCATTTATTAACTTTACCTTTAACCTCATCTCCCCCAATACCTGCCCCTTCAGTCTCAGTCATCAATTTTATTCCTTTATTGTCATGTCTTTCACAAAGCCCCTCTATTTCAGGTTGTTTTCTTAGTCTATTTAGGGACATCATTTGAGGCATGATTTGTGTGGGAAGAGATGACGACAAACTGTACATTTGAGACGCCTGGTTCAGGTAGTACATTTAGATCGAGTGTGCCCTTTAGTCAGCTCTTTTTAATGAATAAATCTGAATCCTGTAGAGAATTTGAGCATCCTTTATCGTGATATTGGTTGCTTTAATTTGAAACTTGGTTCACATTTGCTTATATTACAGGTCTGGTAAAATTGCAAACTGCACCATGTAAATATAATAAAAACGATAACAATTTTATAAGAATATATTTCAATTTCAATAGAAGTTAGTGTATTAGTATGTTTGAGATGCTCAAAGTCAAAGTTGTAGGTATACAAAAAATGTTCAAAGACTATGCTTAGTCAGATTGTATATTCAGGATAGTCGATATGTAGTGTTGTCTAAAAAGGTATCCTGTACCCAGTTATTTTTTTAGTATGAGAAGATGCAAATACATCTATCCCGTTTATTTATCCTGGCAACATAAAGAACTTATACAGCTCGAGAGAGAGAGAGAGAGAGAGAGAGAGAGAGAGAGAGAGAGAGAGAGAGAGAGAGAGAGAGAGAGAGACAAACAGTGAAAGAGAGACACAGAGAGACACGGGCAGAGACCGACAGAGAAAAATAAAGAGACAGTTAATGATTAAATCAATGTCATACCCAAAATAACAGCTGTTGCATTTCTTTTGTCAACGTGTAACACGTCATGCATCGTTCCTGATCAATACTGTATCTCACTAATTATGTGTGTCGGCACCTTTATACAGAGAAATGCTCACAAAACACAATTTACATCCACAGGGCGTGACCAAACAATATCCCACCATTGACCAAGATGTTATATAATGGTTGGTCAGCTTAGAGGTGGTCCAGGGGATGTGAGACCAGGGAGATGGGAACGAATGTAGTGTGAATAGGAAGCTGAAGGGTGAGGCATGAGTGGACATTGGCAAAGTTGTAGCATTGAATAGTAAGGAGCAAGACAAACACTAGTAGAAGGGGGCAATGCAAAAAGAAAGTGCAAAGCAGGCAAGGCAACAAAAGATGCATGAGCACACAATGAGAAAGATATACACCAGAACATAGACGGGTGACACATGGAATTCCATTTTGGACACTATAGGTCCCTTAGGGGCTTGGTCTGTGCTGTGTTCTGTAGGAAGGGAGGAATTGGATTGGTTACCAGAATACGCCCATCTCCAGGTTGCTTGGAAGAGTAATGCCAGCATTGTCCAACAAGGTCCAAGCCAACACAATGGTGGACACAATCATTATGCTGTTGTATATAACATACATACAGTTATGGGGTTATACCAAACAACCTTTGGTGGCAAGGAAAATATTTCATTTCTTAGGAATATGGCCAGTAAGTAAGTCAGTAACGCATGTGAACAAACACTTGTATTTCACATCAATATTGCCTTGCAGTGCGTATAAAAGGAAAGGGCGGGTGGCGAGTATGCTAGAATTGAATAGTTTCCCCCTGCTGAGGAAAATATGGAACTTATAGGATATTCAGAAAATTGCATCAAGAACCAAAAAGCACCAATATACTGGGAGCAACTATTACCAGAAGTGGAACTATTCCAAAGCACCCCTTCAGCCTCAGAAGAATCAATCTAAGCCACATTCAGGTTTCTCCCTCAGTAGTGAAGAAGGGGAGCAATTTTGCCAGATCAGCAGTCTTGTCTATTAGACTTGGTTCCTAATAGTGTTCTGATAATTCAAATTTGTAGGCCTTCTTTTAGTACTTTCTGGAAGCATCTGAAGTAAGGAAACTCTGCACAGAACTTTGCTTTGACTGCTTCATGATTAGATATCCTAGCTGTAACATAGGGAACGCGCTTTTCAGAAATTTGGAAATTTCAAGCATTTCAGTCTCTAAGGGCAGATAATTTGGGGGCTAGGTAACTGAAAAAACTGACGGTCTGGTGTCTGAACACCAAGGCCCTTCTTAGGTGAGGGAGGGGATAGAGCGTCCTGGACATTTGCAGTGCAGATGACTCTTTTTGGTGCCTGTGTGTCTATCTCCGTCTAGTAGCTACACAGAGATATAAATAAGTAGGATCGTAAAAGCAGCAGCGAATGAGAATTATCATCACTGATGACTTCAACAAAGCTCTTTTTGTGTCAATTCAGTTTAAGCAAAAAGCCTCTAACAGCTTCTTAAGAAGCCGCCCCTGCTGCATTAAGTCAGTTATGATTCATTTCTTAAAACCAATGCCGTATAAAAAAAGTTGTAATTTGTAATGCTTTGCACTAGTCCACCTGTCAATTGATAAGATGACAAAAAACTAAAGAGATTATTTAAAAACAATTGCATTATCCTAATATCCTTTTGCAGCTGCTAACACTCAACTCAGAATGGTGAAGGAATATCCCACACTCACATCAGGCTGCTTCTAACGACATCGGGCCACTGTGGAAGTCTTTGACAGGGTGCCATCTTTGACTGGGTGTCATCTTTGACCGGCTTGATAGAACAAGGTTTATTAAGGACAGATGAATATTATAAATGGGCTACTAATTACTAATTTAAATTTACACTTTTCAGACAATTTATGTCTATGCCTGCCATAAATAAACTGTGCGACACAACCATCATCACAAATATATATGAGGGGCCATAAACACTCTGCATGCCCCATTGGCTAAGGCGTATTCATGTAGAACTATCAAATAGAAATCCCATCTGGTAGAGATGCTTGGCACTACAGCAATCAGTGCAGAGGAACTAGTTTACCTAGAGTATCATACACCAGCAATTACTTAGACCTTTAAATATCTCTAATACTGGTGTCGGATGATATTTTTGCTCTTTCATTGCCCTCGTTTGCAAATTATAGATATATAAGAATCATGTTTAACTAGCCTCAAGCAATGTTTTCTGTATATACCATTATTGGCCCTGGTCTCTCTCTCTCTCTCTCTCTCTCTCTCTCTCTCTCCCCCTCTCCATCTCTCTCTCTCTCTCTCTCTCTCTCTATCTCTTTCCGGTGTTCCCTCCCTCTGCCTCGCACAATATATCTAGCTGTCTTCTTCCAGGTAATATATTTCACATCATATATTTCAAACCTTCTATAAAAATAGATTTAGCATAATTCACTGGTATATATTAAAATCATGGACAACCACTATTGGCTCACATGGGTCACATGGATGCTCTTTAACTTTGAAATTCTTTGAAGGTCTGATTATATTGATAAAATAATTATTATCTAGATGCTGCTTTTTGCTGTACCAACTGTCAAACTAGCAGGTTCTTTACATGATCTATTCTTAAGAGAAAAATTGGTTACCAGAGAATTACTTTTGTGTGCGAAATATGTTTTTTTCCGACCCATCGTAAGCATCACGTAAACCAACATCTTGACAAATTGTTGGTCAAATAAGCTTAGCTAGAAGGTGCATGCATGTTTTCTGCAAAAGCAGTTATAGCCGGACAGATGACAAAGTATCAGGTCCGTCATGATTGGTTCTACGTGGTCAGCAATCTGGCTGCAAAATACCGGATGTCGGGCCAGACAACAATTTCCGACAATTTCCTGTCAGAAACTCTGTCACAACAATTGCGTATGCTCTTCTGTTTTCATACAGTTATCAGACAGGGTCCTAACAAATTGAAAATAAGAATATCTTATTAGGCCTATACTTTCTAGCATACCATGCCTGTCATATCATTTCCCTACAGTACTTCTCCAAACAAAATAAAATATGCTTGTAGTTTTTATTTTATTCAAATGACCCTACTAATTACTTAATAGCTCAGTCATGACAAAAAGGTGTATTTTGCGAGTCTCACGAATGTCAGAAAGATGATGAGTGGACAACAATAAAGAAACTCCAATACTGTGTTATGTTATGTGAATCAGTCTCAGCATGAAAATAAATGAATAGTCTATACTTGAAACCACCACCAGGTAGGCTACTTCTAAAAACTTACATGTTTATGTCTAACATTCCCTATTTGGAATGAGAGGTCAAAATGATTAAAGAATGCAAAAAATAAATAGCGGAGACAAAATGAAGCAGGCACTAGAAAAGAGCAAAAACTGTATGAGGATGTCAATATTTGAAAAATAGTAGTCTTGGCATCTAGCTGACTTATTACATGTACGTCTGCCAAAAGTTGGATCATTGCTCAATTTCCCACAGGTCAAAGGGTATTTCCAGTAAGATCCAGAGGCTCTGCAAGCTCTAGCTCATGCATGCAGGTACCTGGGAGGGAGGGATTGATTTTTCATGTTCTGCATTCTCTGTAGTTTGACATGGTCAGCTCAGTCAAGGAACAGAGAAATATTCCATGGGAACTATCAAGTGTTATAACATACTGTCATTGGCTGCTAGTGTGCAAAATGATTTCATTGTTGTATTGCCAATAAAGGCCAGTTGCAAATTTGAGAATAGTATTTATTCTTTCTGTTAAAGAGGACCACTTTTTGCATGCGTGAAGCAATCTATTGGTGCAATAGAATTTGACAATAATTGATGAAAAATAACCAGAATCCTTGACTTTTGTTACTTGATGACAAAAACATTCCAATTTCCTTAGTAATACATACAATCTATAAAGAAGGGGGGGGGGTATTTACACATTATTGAATAATACCTCTCAACGTGAGCAAATATTCTTGCCTGAGACTAACATCATTTTGAGGTAACTGTATCAAAAACCAAAAAGAACCCCAAGACCAGCAGAGTCTCTGGCCAAATGTGAAACTGCTTCTTTCATCTCCCTCAGTTGAAGAGCCCCGTTTATAGCTTAGCTCCCATAAGGGCTGGTTGAGGGAGCCATATTGCCAGCACAGCAACATTTTCGGCAGGACTTCTAATAGCTTTACGATTGGGTTCATCCGGTATCCACATTTTACCATGCCCTGACTGACTCTAAAACAAGGACTGCTGAGAATTCCTCTTTATATATGGTGCATTGTTACATTGGGTTTGACAATTTGGAAGAACTTATCCATATCATTTTTATGTGCTATTTAAGTAGGCTATTTGAAGATAGGAGAACTTTCATCCTCGTAGTTTGCTAGATCGGAATCGGTGATATCAGCCATGCATAAAGGCAAGGCCATTAGCAGTTTCCCAGCGGTCATTTGATAGCACCCAAGAGTAACTAAATATAGATAAAAATGTATAGGCAATCAGATAAGTGTGTGGGGACTTTAATGACACCTTTTTGGATCATTTCCAGATTGATAATAAAAACACGTTCTCGGCCACCACACAAACACCTTCTCAGCAGCACTGCAAATAAAGCTGCTATGAGAGAATGACGAAAACCTGAGTTTAGTTTTTTAACTGAAACATGGCACTCACAACCCCTAATATCAAACTACAGTCTTAGCCTGAAGATACGAAGATCATGCAATATATAATACCTAAGTACTCAATAATGACGTGGATTGGGATTGGGCAAACTTAGGTTTCTGTCCCAGTTCTGGTGCAGGTCTCTGACTAGGATCTACTTGAAGGTTAGTAATTATATGTATTGCAAAGTCCCTTGAGACTTCTTACAGGTAATTAACGACCTATAATCAGTACCACAATGAAATATGGACGTGATAACTCTGCTATACTGAAACTACAGCTTTCCACAAAGTGTGAATCTTTACATTGAACATGATAGTGTTCTTCGCAATGTTGAACTCCTTTCGTTAATATATCCATTCTTCAGGAACTCACATTATCTTTCATCTTTTCCTCTTCAATTCCACCTGCTTTCATTTTTCTATTCTATTTCTGTAGTTTTATGTTTTTAATAGGCGCTTCTCTTCCTTCTTTTTGAAACTGCTCTTCATAACCTTGGGACATTATTTTAGCCATAAGTGTGTGGGAAGAAATGACAATTCACTGTTAATTTAAGACGAATGCTTTACTTCTCAGATTTAAATTTACTCGTCTCCTTATACGTATGAGCAGCTTGTATGGCATAGACAATGTGCATCCTATGGTGACCATAGTATTGCTAGAATCTTAGCCATATCTTGTTTAAATGATTATAGGTTTCTTTTAGTTCAAACTTTAACTGAACATCCTTGGTTTGACAGTTACTGATCTGACCATATCCTGTAGGTATAACAAGAATGAGAACATTTCAGGCTCATTCAGTTTATTGATGTGCATATCCAAGGTGGATATCATATATTCTAGGAAAAGGAACACAAATTAATTTGGAAATAAATTACAAGTTCAAAACAAAATAGCATTTAATCGGACATTAGATTCATGTATACATGCCTCTATATGGTCATGAGGAGGATAAAACAATGGCCTGCTTTCCATTCATATAATATTCAAGAGAGTTTTCAGGCTCTCTGCTCTTACTGCCTCTAAATGATCAGCTTAAGGAAGACTAATGTGACCTTGAGATGATTAAATGGCAGAGGTTGTCCCTGGGTCCACTCCACTGGCTATTAAAGGGCCCTACAGGGGGGACTTGGTGGGCGTAGCTGTGTCTAAACATCCAGCAATCCACATACGTTGGGGCTGCTAATGACACACTCAAGAACAGTAAGTGACTATCTACAGGGATAGTGTCCCAACTACACAGTATTGCTTCTTGCACTTAGCAGCAGTAAGAAGTTGAACCAACTACTAATCAAGCACTGAACCATTTGTGTAGTAGAATTGTATTGAACTATTTATGTAGTAGATACTACAATCTGGACAGTGGTTTTAAAGAGGACAATCTTTCACCACCAACATTAGATCGGACAAAAATGACCTAGCTGCATAATCTCTTATTATTTTACTTTGAAGTCAACGTCATTCTCCCAGCATAGTTCTATTCTGTTGCAATCTATTTGTCCACTTGTAAATATTGCGACATAAATTTCCTCATCAGAATCTTTTCTCACCGTTTTTGTGGCCACATCGTATAACAGAAAATTTCTTGTAATAAGACACTAGGCCACCGCTGACCACAAACTGACACTAGGAGTAGGACAGTGGGACCAGGCGAGGTGAAGCCGATGCGAAGTGGAGGAGGTGACTAGAGTAGACAATGGCAGAGTAGTGGCATCGAATAAAAAGAAGTGAGATAACACACTAGTAGACGGGAAGAATGAAGAAAAATGTATAAAGCACGCAAGGGGACCAGGGATGCATGACAAGCAATAAGAAAATCACAACACTGGGACATTGTGTGGTGAGCCTTAGTGAATTCCATTCTGGACATTGGATCTCTAAGGGGCTCAGTCTGTGCCATTCTATGTAGATGGGGTTGCTTTCCAGATTAGTCCAAGGTCCAGGGTGATCGTAAAGCAATGCCAGCCTTGTCCCAGAAGGTTCAGAAAGGCACAAGGCTGTACACAATCACTGTATCAGGTCATTATGGCTGTTGTAAATATACATTTATGGCGTTATCCCAAGCAATCCTTGGTGGCAATGCATATATCTCTTCTTTTATGACCCCCGTATGGTCAGTACTATTCACTGGTGCTGTGCAGGACAAATGCCATAGTCTCTGTATTACAAGTAAAGGCTCCCATCTGATATTGTACACATCATGCAGCAAAAATGCTATGATTTTGATTCAGCAGAAGAAAATAGTCTATCAGGTACTTAGAGATAGAACATAAGAGTTTCCTTGGTAGATGAAGAAATATCTTGTTTAATCAGTTTTAGCTACTGCCTGTGTTATTAGAAAAATGCTCTTTAGAACCATTTCTGTGTGAATGAAAGAAATAGAGAATTGTCTGAAAAATATAAGGCGCTGTTCACCATGACTTCTTCCTTGAGCTTTAGAAAATATCCCTGGGTATCTTAGACTTCTAACACTGTCAACACTGCTAATTCAGGTCTTAGTCCATTACACTATGTTATTTGATAAAACTCACAGCGAGTACATTGAATGCTTATAAATTCAGACTTCAGTACAAGGGCCTTCAATAGCTACACTGTAAATACTTTGTGAATGCGGCGAAAGAAGCACTCTAGTGCAATCTCAGAGATGCATTTACTAGAACTAAGGGTACTATAGTGAACAATAAAGAAGAGTATTAAGTGTCTACTATGCGGAGGAATAATGAATAGAGTGTCTATGCAAAGAAACACTGGACTGGATGGCTGATTAAAAATATAAAGGTTTTTGCTAAGGCCATACATTAAGACAATATTTAAGTTAAAATCCACTTTTCTACATATCCTTCCCGCCTTCAAGCGGTGAGCATTAAGGCAGATGCCACTACAGTCATGCCCTAATAAGCTCAATACAAAAGAAATGGCGAAGAAAATTGATCCATGTGGTGAAGAGTGAGTACAGTTTTTATCGTATACTGTGTCCTACTAGGAGTTTACCCATCTAGCAGTCTGTGGTTTTTATATGGAGACTCATGTGATGGCGATACTAGGGCTTCATCATAAATGTAACATTGAGCTTACATACATGTATGTGCAGCTAACAAGTATATGTATATATTGCGAGATAATAGATAGAATATTATAGTGAAATGCATGTCACAAAGTAATTCTCTCTCTGTATTTCTGATCAGATCTAGGCAATACATAGTACTCATATTTAGAAATAACACATCTCTCTTTCACAATATGTGTAAATTATGTATGTAAGGTATGCATCATACCGAAAGTATCTTTCCCCTTCTCCTTTCTGACATATTGTATGTCTTACTTTACAAAATGTATAAATCATACTCATAAAGTGAATAATAATGACATGAATTATTACACAGGCCCAGGGAAACTGGTAGCTTAGGCCATGTGATGTACATCTGTCAGACACCTTACCTACTTACATGTAGTGTATAATGATAGATTCCCATTAGGCAAGGTCCATGTCCTCTCCTCTGTCTGAATATCATACATTCATGAGGCCATTTATATGAGCCAAACCATAGATTGATAGGCAGCTCCCATGTCACTAGAGCTACCAGATGGCTTTATATATATATATATATATAAATATATATATATATATATATATATATATATATATATATATATATATATATATATATACAGTCATGGAGCTATATATGACGTATATGTATCCAAAGTGGTTTTCTATATATATATATTGATGTTGACACAATGCTGATTATCAATTTATATATGGACAGCTGTGAACTATGCATTGCAAATTTGTCTCTAGAATATATTCCCTTACTGTCTCAATACGTACATTTTGACATTCCTTGATTGCGGCAATTAGTGAACTTAACACACTTCAGGATGCTTGTCAGCTAGCTCTAAAATACATTACTTATTGGTAGAGAAAAGAGTGTTTGCTGCATGTAATGAGAATATGCTCCATTTCTCATCTTATCACTCAGTAACCATCATACCAGTACTTTTCTTAAAGACTACTTAGGACAAACTGGATTGGATGAGAAGGGTGTCACTTCATCTCAAGGTTTGATGTTAAAAGTGCCATTGTATTTGGACCCTGGCTTAAGACTTGAACTTATAAAAGGAGCATGGGTCAGTAAGGGTGTCTTTCAAAGGTGAAGCTTTACAACTATTCATATTAATGAGCGAAAGTGAACAGGAATGGGAGTAACACTATCCTCGTTCTTGCCCTTCAATAAAATGTGCCTCTCTATCAATTAGAACCTTTCAACATGGCAGACAGGGAAGGCAGGCTCCGTCAGATAAAAGTAAGTCACTGAAAGCCCTCCTTAGACACATAGGAAAAGGTAGTCTAGATTTGCTGAGTTTAAAGGCATTGTTTCCGGTAATCTTTAGGCCACTTCAAATAATATCCTTGTTTCTCATCACCGCGCACGTCACCAAAATCGTGTCTTGGATTTTTTTTCTCTTTTTTGCAAATTTGAAGGGAAAAATTGATAATTATAGACAAATATGGCATATTTGGTATCAAATTGAAGCAGTGGTGCAAAGACAATGGGCTAGAGGAAATATACCTATTCAAAACCTTTGTAGATAATTAATTTCTTAATCATTAAAATGTGAATGTCAAGTTTGCTGAGAACCTAGAATCCCCGACCTATTTGGTCTTCAGCAAAAAAAAAAAAAAGCGCCCTCGTCATATTTGTCATGGCTCAGGGATGAGAAACAAGGATATTATTTGGAGTGGCCTTACAAAATTGTACATGTAGTTTAGATTTTTGTATGCATGCAATTTTATGACTAAAGGCTTGTTCTGCACAATGACTAATTAGTAGATTTGATATTAGGAATAGTGTTGTCTCTTCATGAACGTAGTTATTCTCTTGAAAGTAACTAGTAAAGAAGCTTCTTGTCCTTATATGTGACACGATCTGCAAAAAAGGCCCTTGGTGCAGGGTGCCACATATTGTCTGCCAAGTAAACAGTGAATTCTATCAGATTATGTTCAGACTAATGACCATTTAGTGTTCTCCCATATTAACACCTACACCACCTTTCGCATTGCAATGTTTCATCACTAGCATTTGAGGAGAAGTGACTACATTGAATGGGCTAAGATAGAGAAGTTAGCAATCAACCTGTACATCTCTACATCGTAGTCCAGCCTGTATGATAAAGTGTATGCATAGTAGAAGATAGGAAGTAAATTGGTTCTCAAAGATGATACTTAAAGAAGCAGAGTATTCTGAAGAGAATTGTTTCAAACATTATATTACCCCAAGCAATATCTCTGACATACCCTTAAAATGTAAAAGAACTGAATTGAATCAATGGAAATGGAATAAAGACAATTGAGAAACCCCATTTCCTGCAATTAGTTAGAATTGGTTCAGTCATTGTTGACTTTGATCTGATTTTTGGACAGTTTCAAAGCCCCCCTGGCTGTCCAAGAAGACACTCCTCCTCTTGTCCAGTTATAAGTGAATCGTTTCTTGAACTGACGCTTTTAACAAATGTCAGAAAAAACAAGGTCTTGGTTATGACAATGATAGCATCAATGTCCCTGCCCTGAGGGATGTCTTACCTTCTCAGTCCAGTACCATAGGATTAAACCCCCTAGATTACTCTGAGAGTCATTTTAAGTACTACATGAGAAGTATAACCCAATTCATCCAGTTGCCTATTTTCCAATCCAGTCTGAAATTTGTTTGTGTTGTCTGTAAAATTCTGTGATGGTAGGATGAAAGCTGTGGCAATGACTTGCATACCAGTCACTCACATCTCTTATGTACAAGCACAACACTAGTGCTGCTCCTGCCTTACTCTTTGATAACTTTCATCTCTGCATAAACACAAATTTCTTCTGGTTAGGATGGACAGAAGACAGGATACCTTCATTGCTCTCCTAACATCATCAAACACTGAAATTGGGTCTTCTCCAAATGTTTCCCATGCAACTACTTTTTGAACTCACAGACGATGTTAATTAATACATTTGTTTACGACTGCTTGAGGACTTGATTCATTGTAAATGAGATGTTCAACAGAAATTGCGAAGACAGATGCACACAGAGATTGCTTGAAGTAAGGAAGTGTGTATATCTCCCCTCCATATATTGCTTGCAATTTCCGTATGTCTACAACCAATCCCAAAGTGTTAACTTGTAACTCATACCACTACCGATACAAGTGGATCATTGAGAAGCTGACACAGCCCCTAGTCAAGAAATCAACTTTCAACACAATAAACTCCTCATTATATCTGATGTTGTTTTTTTACATAGGTTCTCAGTGGTTAATTATCTGGTTTATTTGAGTAACAATGCCATGGGGAATACCTGTTTATGTCTAGCTGTCCGGACTGTTGTATAAGCTCCATGGTATGCACACCTTGATGGAGAAGACACAAATGACATAACACAAGTCCTAGCCAGTGTTAGTCTGTCATCTGTTGAGGCAAGCACCTGGGGCATCATCTCATTACTCTTGGTTCTATATTACTATTTTGCGGCACTTATGAATCCAATTCAGACATTGAAACCTGTTGTCCCAACAGTGATTGCTGGTGGACCATGACCAGCACATGGTATCTCCATCAGGACATATCATTGTCCGCACAACATTATGTCTAAAAATATTATTGTTAATTTCATTTCTAATATCAGCTGGTCAGTTTCACATTTGCTGCACTTTTTCTCTACTTGTTGACAAATGCTACTATATTTTGAAGTGAAAGAAAATGCCCTCATTTCAAATCATGTCAACTATTCGGTGCAATTTTCATGCTCTCTGCCCTTAGTGCCTCTAAATGACCAGGTGAAGGAAGACTAATGTCAGGTGTGTGGATAATTGAATGGAAGGGTCGGTCAATGGCCACCTCCACAGGGTATCAAGGCATCCTTAAGGGGTCATTGGCGTGAGCAGCCAGTTGCAGTGTCTAAACATCTAAGCACTCACATACATTGGGTCTGCTAATGGCACACAGAGAAGCAGTCAATGTCTACCTAGTGATGGTTGGCCCACAACCCACTACCACTTCTAGCACTACACCTGACTATCCTCAGCTTAAATAAAACACAAATATCCGGTCTGTTGAAGTCAGTCAAATGCATTGTTGCCTTGTTTTGTATTACTGTAAACCTGTACTGTGGTACTTGACTGCTTCATCACTATACATGCTATATTGTTTTAAATAGGAGGGGCTTAATAAGGGAGATAAGACACCTAACAAATTGCGGTGTGCAATTTTTATTATTCTGTATGATAAAATCACTTCAGAGGAAGGGCTTCTTAGAAACACAGGCAAAGGGTATCTAGATTTGTTTATTTGAAGCCAAAGTTTCCGGTCATTTTACAAAATTGTGCATGTAGTTTAAAATATTGTATGTATGATTAATCAAGAGCTTCGATACCATGAACATCTTTAGCGGAACACAACCTATGTGGCATCACCGAGGAGAAGGGACCTCAGTGCACCTTGCATATAGTGGACTTTGCACTAACATTACTCTTTGCAAATCACACTACATATCATACATTATATTTTGAAACATATTATTCATCCAATATTGATAATGAGCAGCTGATAAGCAAGGATAGTATAGATACATGCATGATAGATAACAAAGCCATAATTGTCCTCTAATATTTGTACTATACCTTCTGCTGTCTGGTGAACTTGAGGGAATAACTCATCTGCAATAAACAAATTAATGTCATAGTGAAAGATAATGAACATTGAAGTAGTTCTCAAAGGTTACATGCTGTTCTACTAATACTATGTAGTATGATAATACTGTCTACCATTGTAATACTTTATGGTACAATTCTGTGTCCTGATGAAATTATCCTTTACATCAAACTTGAATGTCTTCTTACTTCCAATTTAATAACGTATGAGGGTATTCTGTTTCCCTCGAGAATGATATTATTATTCTATTGAAAATACAATGCAGGAACTCATTACTTTTGAAGGAAAGAATCCTGGTACTTATGTTACAATCTTTTGTATTGAAACCCCATGAATGTCTTGTTATCCATGCATAGTTTTTTTTTTAATTTGATACATTCATACAAAGTCTCAAAAAATGGTTGCATTATTTCTGTGCTATCAGTTTTTAGATTATTAATTTCAAATCGATTGAGTAGAATTTCAACAAGAAGTGAAATGCATCACAGCAATGGAGAAGACTACCAAATAGAAGTGTAGCCCCAGACAATTCGTTGTCGTTCCCCTAATTGAAATGCAGCCCAAGTAAAGGAGCAAATGCATATATACCTTATGAATACAGATCAAACTAAATATACCCGTTGTTTTCTGCAAACTTGATATTGCTGTCAACCTGGGGTGCTTGCTCCATTCCCAGCAGGTCAAAGGTTATTCCCATTGTGGCTCGGAGGTCCACTAGCACTTCGCTGGAGGGACCTGAGAAGGAGCCATTGATATCTCATGTTCTGTGTGAGTTGGCATGGTCAGACTAATGCAGTCACAACTGAAGGGGCAAGGGGTACCAAGTGTCATGGGAGCATTGACACAATGGTCAAACAATCCATTTACCCAGTCTTTTTCTGGGAATGAGAACCTTGGCACTCATTACATATGGCTCATAATTATTCATAACCCATTATGTCTCTTTATTTATCAGGGTTTCCTTGAAACTATCATGCTTGTACTGTGGTGTATGCATGGAACGTTTCTACATTGGTGTATGCATGGAAATAATCATTGCAAATAAGCTGTTATTTGAGAGGCTATTTGAGTGAACCTCAACCAAGAAGTTAGATAACACCAGTTGTATTGCTAAAAGGAAAATACCTCGATCGAGGTGTACTTTTAATTTACTTGATTGTAATTGCATCATTTGAAATGTAACCTTTTTAGTGAAGGAAGGTTTCCACTATGTACAACGGGCGCCCCAAAGTAGACAGCTCTCTGTGGCCCTGTGCCTTTACCCCCGGGTGTCATGAGAAGAGGCCAATGTGGACATGGCCATGGTACGAGTATATGACTTGTAGTCTCTGAGTCTCCCCTCACCTACTGCCATTAATGACTTCTGGGCTCTAGGGGCATGTCAGGTGAGGTCTACCCTGATAAGGAATATGTTCATGTCAAATCTACATCACTTTGATAGTAATGTAAGCTTTAGGAAGAGTCCTCTCCCATATTCTGGTTTTAAGGACGCATGCTTAAATTTCGAGAGATTATGGATGAGGAGATCCTTTATCAGAGACTAGTCCTTCTGGTATCACTGGCAGCATGAGTTGCCCTGCTCCTGTCAGATATGATTGTCTATAAAAGAGCTGGGGGGGATTATATGTGTATATACATATAGCCGAGTATAGGGGCCATGCCCCCTTATATACAGGACACTCCGACAAAGGGGTCGTGCGTTCATTATTCACTCACCTCAGGGCAGGTGGGTGGTCGCTAAGGATGCGGTAACGCACAACACAATGGAGATTGTACTGGCTTCCTTGGTAAGGTATAACTTCTATTACGAGTTTCTTAGGGGCACCAACTATTGTTGCAATGCTATGAACAAAGAAATATGATTGTGTGAATGGAGTACACTCAGTGTATTTGCACAATTACTGCTCTGTGGTTCGTAAGCGGTGAACTGTAAGGGTAGTAATGCATTATCCAATGGTCAATCAATGCTAGCAGTCAGTCATCAACTGCCTTGGCAATCTTATTCAACTTCTTCTCTCTTCAAAACAGGTATCTCTTGACTTGTAAAATGAAATATCTCTGATGCTCATCATCAAAGAAAATTAACGATTCGTTCAACATGTACAATTTAGCAATGCTGCATAAAGAATGCAAGGTGCATTTTCAAAAAAAATCATGTTGTATATCTTTTAATAGCATTGCTTCCGGACATAAATCATGCTTCTTGCTGTTTATTTGTAAACGATTTGGCACTAAAATTCATCATAGCTACTAAGTTAATGATTATGAGCAATAACAATCATGATTGCGAGGATGCCCTGCGTGTAATAATAAGGGGTTTGGCTGGGGAGGATGGTAAAATTCTATCCATAAAAGTAAGTATCAATCCTAGAAACGACCAGGTCATGGCCTAAATCGTGGTGTATCAGGCCAATCATTAAGAAGTGTATCAACGTAGAATGCAGTACAGAGTAACTCACCACTACTGTCTTTATGCATCATGACAAAGTGCGACCTCGCAGGAAAGCCGTTCAATTCAATGGTGCATTTTAAATTCCAAATCCTTGAGGATTTAGGCAGGTACACAACTGTATGCATGGTCAATACAGTGCAACCGGCATTAATCTTTGTGACAACAAACATGAGGATACAAACATGCATGTTTTTGTGAAGATAATATTGACAAAACCAGCAGCTAAGAACCAGTGGAATTTCTTGCCCCTGGGGACTTTGAAGGTCCTACTCTTGTTTGGTTTCAGATTAAGTGATTAGCACAAGACGTCCTCTGGCAGATTAAGAAGTCACTTCTGCTGCATCCAGTTAAACATGATCGATTTCTTACACTAGTGACATTCTAAAAAGAAGTAATTTTTAGTCTTGTAATCCATGGAACTGGTCCACCTGTCAATTGATGGTGGAAATAAAACCTGAAGTAATAACACCCACACCATGCCACACCCACACTCACACCACCTCACAGGCACACCAGCTCTCTCAATACAATGTTTTATCACTAGCATTTGAAAGACAATGATTACATTGCATGGGGTAAGATAGAAGATACTGCAACTAGTACATGGTGTCTCGACATCATAACCCAGCCTATATGATAAAGTGTATGCATAGTAGAGGACAGGAAATATATCTCCAACCATATCATCTGACATACCCACAAAATGTAAAATAATTGAATTGAATCAAAACAAGAGGAAATTGATTGAAGACAATTGAGAAAACCCAGTCCTTGCAACTAGTTAGAATTGGTTTAGTCATTGAGGACTTTGTGATTTGCTTTTCGTATGGATTCAAAGCCCATCTCCTGGCCACACTAGGATACACTTCTCCTCTTGTCCAGTTATGGATAAATTGTTTCTATCAAATTGCATCATCTGATGCCGTTAACAAAAGTCATAAAAACTAAGGTTTGGTTTTCTCAAGGATAGCACCAATGTCCATACCCTGAGGGATGTGTTGATATTCCGGTATCATAGTATAAAACCATCTAGGTCACCGTGAGAGTTATTTTTAGTACTACACTGAAGTATAACCCCAGATAAAAACCCTGTAACCTACTTGCGAAATCCAGCCTGCTTCGTCTGTGTTATCTGTGAAGTTGTATGTCAGATGGTAGGATGAAAGCTGTAGCCATGACTGGCTCGTACCAGATACACAGGTCTCTCATGTACCACCCCCACAACACCACCACTAGTGCTGCTGATTCCTCACACTCCCATAGCAGTCACCTACCTCATCTCTGCCCAAACAATCATGTTCAAGATGGACAGAAGGTGATGTCCCTTCATTGCTCTCCTAACATCATCAAACACTGCGATTGGGCCTTTTCAAAATGTAGTTTTGGGTCTATATTCATTTTCCCGATCATTATTAAGAATGACAATTACTTACTAAACTCACTTACATTGTTTATATTTTTTATTATAATTACTTGGAGGTTGTAAAGGGGGTGCCCTAAATTCCACGTGGCAAGAACTGCTCATTATCATGCGCAAAGCCAGAGAAATGCAGAGATCGATTGAAGTAGGGGAATGTAAATATCTCCCCTGCAAAGTTTGCTCATGTCTTCCAAGTGTCTACACCCACTCACAAATTTGTAATTGGTAACCCATACCCTTTATACCCAAAGATGTGGAATACAGCGAAACTGAGACTGCCTCTAGTCAAGCAATCAACTTCCAACACAATGAATTCCTTTTATTAAACCTGATGTTATTTTTCTACATAGATTCGCTGAGTTTCAATTATCTGGGTTATTTGAGCAATGATGCCTGGGGAAATATCTATGTTGAGGTATACTGACTGCTGAACAAGATTCATATGATATACACCTTGATAGAGCAGACACAAATGGCATAAGAGAGAGTCATGGCCATTGTTAGTAGGCCTATATCATCTGATGAGGCATGCACCTCAAGCATCATCTCATAATGCTAGGGCACTAGATTCTTCATTTCTTTGGTGAGGCACTTCTCAATCTAATTCAGACATTGACACCTGTGGTCCTGACAGTGATTGAGATATTTAATGGAGTAGCCATTTTATGTGTTTCCTTCCCTTTGGATTTCAGTTTCACATTTACTGCACTATATCTCAAATTCTATCTATGCCTGTGCCTAGCTTTGGAGAGTTGGTGATAGCCTTACATTTGCATATGCTTGACTAGGGGGTTAGAATGGCAGTATAGAATAGGTTATGACCCTAAATTGCACTCAATATCAACAGTTTTGGTGACCCATGAGCAGCATGTAATATTTCTCTCAAGAGTTAGTATTGTCTGCATCAAATGTGTCTGAAACATCTTTCCTTCTGTCTTCGGTCATAACCAACTGTAAGGGTAGTTATCAATGAAAGATTGATCCCCGAGTTGACACCTAAAAGCTACCCCAAAATGAATTAAATCAAGTATAAATAAGTCCTAAAAAGGATACCAACCTTCAAATAGGCCCACTCCACAGTGACCCTCCTGCCTAAGGGCATAAGCTTCAATGACCAAAGACTCACTCAGGTCACTGAGAAGTGAGCATTTTCATAGTCTTGGGCACACAAACCCAAAAAATGCAAAATAAAAGCATAAAAAATAAACTCTGAATCTATAAATATGATTTCCCTGCAATACACCTGATGAAGCTGTGAACAGCTGAAACTCCCCAGTATTCATATTAAACTGAATAGTGAAAGACACATTGTTGAGGCTCTAAGATTTTCTTTTTTAGAACCACTCAAAATAAACAGATATTCCATTATTGGAACACAGGATTGGAAAATTCACAACTTAAAAATTTCATTCTTGAAATTGTAAAAGTTGCAAATCTGTAAATTGAGAAAAATTCAAAGGACCAGGATGTAACCTGAATCCTGTGAACCAATCAGATGCTTCCTATGACAGTTTGTAGGTCATGAGCCCCACAGGTCCCACATAAAAGGGCAGGAGGGACTTACTTGATTTAGTATTGAAGGAGTTGTTGTTGTTGTTGTTGTTGTAATTATTCATTTATACTGAAAAAATACATAGGCTGGTAGCCCGTTGTAGGAATGATTCCAGTTTCTTATACATCATCTCGTGTGAGTCATGGGTATTTTTGAGTAGTGGTAGGGAGCCCAACTTCCTCGTCCAAACCGATCCTTTCCTTCTGTCTTTGTTTATTTCCCTTCACATATCAGCTGATCAGTTTCACATTTGCTGCACTTTTCTTCTACTTGAGAAATTCTACTATATTTTGAGGTTAACAAAATACCCTCATTTCAAATCATGTAAAATATTCAGTGCAATTTTCATGCTCTCTGCCCTTAGTGCTTCTAAATGACCAGGTGAAGGAAGACTAATGTCAGGTGTGTGGATAATTGAATGGAAAGGTCGGTCAATGGCCACCTTCACAGGGTATTAAGGCACACTTAAGGGGCCCTTGGTGCGAGCAGCCAGTTGCAGTGTCTAAACATCTAAGCACCCACATATATTTGGTCTGCTAATGACACACAGAGAAGCAGTTAGTGTTTACGTGCAGGAATAGTGGCCTAACAACCCACTGCTACTTCTTGCACTACACCCAGCTACCCCATAATTATCATTGACACAGTCCCTCAGATTCTGTGCTTTTGAGTTGAACTTAAATAAGATTTAAACTTAAAATACAACCATCCGGTCTGTTGAAGTCAGTCAAATGCATAGTTGCCTTGATTTGTATTACTGTAAAACTGTACTGTGGAACTGCTTCATCACTATAATTCCATATGGCCTTACCTAGGAGATTCTAAATAGGGGAACTAAGACACCAAAAACAATACCCTGTGCACAGGGAGGGGATGATAAGACTCATGTGGCCAATGTCAAAGTGGTAGCAGTGAATCAGAATGATTGAGATAAACAGCAGGGAGGAAGCAAAAAAAGATGTAGGAAGCAGAAATAATTTTTGTTAGGTGAATTTACAATGCGGATACTAGAATTATCAAAGCCGATCATATGTGGCTAGCGAATACAGTGTTCACAAATGGGGCTGCATGAAATGAGAATACACTGCTTCTCATTTAATACCTTACTTTAGTTAGCCATTATATCAGTACTTTCCTAAAGACTATTTAGGACAAACTAGGATGGATGAGAAGGGTGTCCATACTAGTCCATACACCCCATCTCCAGCTTTGCTGTCAGAGTTTCCATTGTACATAATTTTTGGACCCTGGCTTAAGACTTAATCTTGTAAAGACAGTATATGTCACTAAGGGTGTTTTTAAAAGGGGAAACTTTACACGGATTCATATGAATGAGTGAGAATGAACAGAAATTGCACACTATCCTATTTCTTTTGTGTGTCTCTATCAATTAGACAACGTAGATTAGACAGGACAGGCAGTTTCTGTTAGATAGAATTATGTTACTGAAATACTTCCTTAGGAACAGGTGCATAGGGTGTCTAGATCTGCTGAATTTTGAATGCAATGCAAGTTGTTGCATGCATGCAATATTCTGAATATGAGTTTGTTGTGTATGACTGATCAGAAAATTTGATATTAGGAAAAGTGTTGTCTCTTTATGAACTTAATTTTTCTCTTTACAGTAACTAGTAACGTTTTCTTTTGTCCTTATAATATTGTCTGCTAATATAAGAAACAGTTAATTCTTATCTATGTCAAACTTTGTTAAGAATAACGACCATTCTATATGCTCCCAGTGCTCATTAATCATTATAAATGATAACATAGACTTTCTCTTTTGTGCTCAGCTGAAAGTCTCCCTCTGGGTTTATCATAGCAGTTCTTAACATCATATGTGTAGGCCTGTTGCAATCAAATTAAGAAAGAGTATGCTAAGCTAACTAAAGTTTAATGAGTAAGAGTATTTGTTGCCAGCGTAAACTTTGACTTACTTTTCCAAGTAATACTTCCGGTTCCACCACTGAGGTCATTTTTTGCAGATCACACCACATAGTATATACCTTTATTTAAAACACATTATTTATCCCACATCAATAATAAATGGCTAATAAGGAAGGGAAATAAAGATGCATTGTAGAGAACAAAATAATTGTCCTCTAAACCCTGTACTCTACCTTTTGCTGAAGGAAACAACTCACCTGGAAACAGACAGATACATGTAAACTATGATATAATATCATAATGATGGTCAAAGTAATTCTTGAAAATATAAAGCGTTACTACTAATATTGCAGCAAAGAGATGGTTGGAATACATGAATTGCATCATAATTATTCTGCAGGGAAAGCTGCTCTTTTCTATATTATTGTATAACTTAGAATACACTTCTATGTTCCAATGAAATCGTCCTTCATTTCAAACTTGAATATCTTATTGTTCCAATTAGTAATGAGAGTTTATTCAGCTCATCTAGTGAAAAGATATGAATACAGCAATACGAGATATCTCTCAAGAATAAACGTTTAACGATGAGTCTCACATTTCTATTTTGACTATATTGCACTCTTGCATTTCACCAGTATGACTCTTACACCATGATAACAGAATGGACCTGTCTGAGTCCATTCATAATCGACCAGGAATAGAAGATTTCCCCGGGTGACCATCTCAGAATTCATACTAATTGTGTAGGATGATGGCCCAATATCTAGTAAATCTGTAGATATAGACTCCAAATTCCAAGCGGTTTGGATGTGGCAACCTATTTAGTGCACAGTAGTGGGCTAATCAAAAGCAGATCTTAAAGCTGGTCCATTTTCACAAGTGTCTCATGTGAAAACAATGGCAACTGGGAACCCACAACTGTAGCAATGAAATATTCTATATATATGGGGACACAACATGTAACATTTAAGATATTTCTAAACTTGTAGGGGCAGGACGACTCCAAAGTCAGTCAGAAATGAGGCAAACATTGGAAAAGTCCAACTTTTAAAATGTAATGTAGATCAAAATTACTGATCAAAACAAAACTTTATAATGTAGAAAAGGTGATAACATAATTATACAGTACTATTGGACATAGCAAGAAATACTCTAGAAATACATTACAGAGGGCACTGGGGGTGATCAAAGAAGGGTCACTTATTAAAATGACCCAACGTTGGTGGTCATTTCCTATGTGTGCAATAACTTGAAACACCTGGCTTTATTTTTTTCTTGAAAAATCGTATCAGTGTCTTTCAATTGAGTATAATCAAAATCTCTTTCCAGACCTTATTTCCATTGAAATATTTCTGCAATAATTATGATTATCTACTTGTTATGATGCACTGTGAGTTCTTACCCCTTATTTTGCTGTCATTAGCTCACGGTCAAGGCTCAGTCTGGGCATTTGAAGGATCTAAAAGACACATTGCTCTGTAGTATAGCTCTAATAGTCATGGACTCGACTCAGAATTATTCCATCATAGTACAGGACTCAGATCAAGTATTGTATTGGGATAACTCCCTGGCAACGCTTCACCCTATAGTTCTAAATATACTATCCAGAAGGTGAAGAGCTTAAAGATAGTATCTCACATTGAATAAACCAAATTTCCCTTTTCATATTGTGCATGTTCCAAAGGATATAGTTTAGCTATTTGTAAAGTCTCTGAGCCCTTATAGATGGTCTCTAAATATGTTGAAATAAACAGAATTCACCCAGAATGAGTTACTGTCTACCAGTCTTAAATGCCCCTGACCCAATTACACCACATAGGGCAGGAATACCAGCTCTAGTGGCACTGATGAACCCTTGATAGCCTGTTCAGTCCACCCATGAGTGCATTGGAAGGGCCAATTTAAGACTCAATGTGTGTACTTTTCAGCCTGGGTACCAGGGTATGCCCATGTGGTGAAATGGGCAGATTTGCCCCCTAGCCACCACAGATAAGCTAAAAAGGCAGGTATTTCCCTGCAATAAGGTATCTCAAGTGAAAAACAGGTAATGCAAGAGCATGTACAAAGAGCATAATAGTGTTGTCTTCACTGCGTTAGGTGCAATACTATTAAGACACTATGTACTTACTCTGTCAGTGACGATCTAAAAAACGACAAAGTGAGTGTCTATTCATTCCAGGAAATGTGTCTAGACAATGAAGACTACAATTTTACACTAATGTGGCCAAAGGGATCATTAGATACCTTCAGATGGCCTGCCAGAGAAGGCAATGGCTCATGCTACCCACAATTGTCATTTTGTGTGCAACTACAGCCCCAAAAACCACTGATAGAAGAACCTACAGAATGCAACTGAGGGCATGAAAAGACATCTGTGACGAGTATGACCTTAGCTAATGACAGCAAAATTAGAAGTAACAACTCACAGTGCATCATAACAGGTAGATAATCATATTGCAGAAATGTGTTTTTTAATTGATTTAGATACTTATTTTAACCATAAAAAAATGCAAAAACATTTTGTTGCTATATCTTTTTGAAGAGGAATGATGTTTTGGATCAAGGAAAAATTTTTCCAAAGTGAAAAATGTTGTTGGATATAGCCAAAATGGCAACCAAAGTTAGGTCATTTGCATAAATAAGCCAATTCTCACATGTTCATGACGTGATTTCAATGGAAATAAAGTCCGGAAAAAGATTTTGACTATACTCAATTGAAAGACACAGATGCGATTTTTCAAGAAAAAAAATTAAGCCAGGTGTTTCAAGTTATTGCACACATAGGAAATGACCACCAAAGTTGGGTCATTTTAATAAGTGACCCAACTTTGATCACCCCCAGTGCCCTCTGTAATGATTTTCTAGAGTATATTTTGCTATGTCCAATAGTACTGTATATGTTATCACTATTTCTACATATATAGTTGTGTTTTGATCAGTAGTCTGATCTACTTGACATTTCAAATGTTTGACTTTTCCAATGTTTTCCTCATTTCTGACTGACTTTGGAGTTGAGAGATATCTTAAATGTTACATGTCGTGTCCCCTGTTCATATATAGGATATTTCATTGCTATACTTGTGGGTTCCCAGTTGCCATTGTTTTCACATGAGACACTTGTGAAAATGGACCAGCTTTTTACCCTCCACTAAATGGGTTGCCATATCCAAACTGCTTGGAATTTGGAGACAAATATTTACAGATGTTACTCAAAAGACATTGGGCCATCATCATACTCAATTAGGATGAATTCTGAGATGGTCATCCGGGAGCCATTGGCCGATTATAGATGGACTCACCTACCTGCTACTAGGCCCGTGTACACTAGCAATTTTGTCGCCCAAAGAAATGTTTGGGCGCTGACAAGACAGCTTTGTTGGTGCCAAAACGTTTTTTCTTCTGCGTCAAAACGTGTTTTTCAAACAGTCTCTTAACCCCTTAGGGCCGAGCATCGACTATAGTCGATGCCATGGCTGGCCGAGCATCGACTATAGTCGATGCCATGGCTGGCCGAGCATCGACTATAGTCATCATAACTCTATGGGAATCAGCAAAGGCTCGGCCCTGGGAGGGTTCCTATGAAAATGTCCCGGCCCCTTCACCAGCAATTTTTTTGGGGGGCCGGCCTTAAAGGGTTAAAGGCTAGTGGACACAGGGCTGGTGATGCCAGCAACAGGATCATTGATTATTAGGGAGTGTTTGCAAGGGTATTACTAGCTACTCAGTCTGTAATATTCCTGGTAGGGATATTCTCATAGACAAAATCGCATCCTGTCTCCATCCTTTCTGAAGGTGGTTATAAAAGCTGCTTACCTTGGATGACAGTTTTCTAGTGAGGGACTTACATCAATACTTGATACATACACCATCCATACATCATGCTTTCGTCATCCACACATCATAACATATGCATCATGCATACAGTATGGGCCAATAGTAGCACTGGATGTCAGTCCTGTGCTAAAGTTAGAACTTGGGGATGTTGAATTTTTACCCAATCATTGGTATCAATTAATACTTCATTAGAAACAAGCATGCAGTTTGATATTTTTCAAATATCATGGCTGCATGGGGTAGCCTGCAGTCTATGAGTTTAAGTGTTTTTTTAATTTACCTTAAAGTGCATGTTAATTGCTGGTAAAATTGCTTAGGTCTGGGGAAACATCCATATCATTTGAAAGGATTTCCTATTTCTGTCTGGATTAAGTGTTTAATTTATCAAGATAAAAGATAATTCTTGAACCCATTACATGGTTACAATTTTTCATACTGAAATATCATGTCTTTGCAGAGTCCATTCCCCTTTCAAAAGGGTGTGAAATGACACAACAATTGAAAAAATGTGTGTAACCACGGACATCCACTTCTATAGTTCTTCACAGCAAAGGGACATCTCCTACAGGCAACAGTAAAGGAGCAAGTGCATACACCTTACAAATATGAATCAGTAAAAAAATACTCTTGGTTTCTGCAAACTAGATATTGGTGTCAAAGTGGGGTTGTTGCTTCATTTCCGGCAGGTCAAAGGTTATTTCCATAGGGGCTTGGAGGAACACCAGCACATCAGTGCAGGGCCTTGAGAAGGAGCAATTGATATCTCATGTTCTGTGTGAGTTGGCATTTTCAGACCAGTGCAGTCATTGTGAGTGCGGTCTTGCCTTTGAACTTAAATAGAACATGATTATCTGGTCTGTTAATGTAAGTCACACATCTATTCTTGCCATGTTTTGTATTGCCGTAAACTTTAACACTGGTAGATGGCTGGCTCATCACAGAACTATATGTGACACGATCTGTGAAAAGGGCCCTTAGTGCAGGGTGGACTAAGGTCCCTTTTTCCCAGTAAAGGTCACATATTTAATTATGCTCTTAAGGCACTGGTAATTTTTGTTAACAAAAGGGGGGTTGGTGGATTTTCACGCGAGCGGGTCAAAATTTAGTTGGTTCCCCCATGGGAACTTGCAATTGAGTGCGGCCAACCCCCTATTGAGCATGGGCTTTTTCACTAAAAAGGGTTGCATTTTTTTCGTCCTCCCTTAAGAGGGGTACAAATGTTTTTGGTGCCCCCCCTTCAAGGGGTGCAATTTTCTTTGGTCCACCCCCCCCGAATCCACCAATCCCCCCCGTTGTTAACAAATGACCACTCCCTAATTATGGAGAGGCGATATGGGTGATAATAGTTTTATGGGAAACGATAGAGATTGCATGGGGAAGGGGAGGACAAGGCTCAACTCGATGTTACAATGGCAAAGTGGTGGCATTGAATGAGGATGATTAACATAAACGCCTGTAGAAGGGAGAACTGCAAAAATGTATGCATGAATCAGATATAAAAAAAACTTTAGGATATAAAAAGATGACCTTGAGCGAATTCCATTCCATTCCAGTCTATACTGCCCGATGCATAGGGTAGGCAATGAGATTGGTTTCGAGATTTGGCCAAGGTCCAGGATGTCGTAAAGCAATGCAAGCATTGTCCCACAAGGTCCAGAAAAAGACAATGCTGTGCACAACCATTATATAAAGTCATTATGCTGTTGTATATTTACCTATGGGGTTAAACCAAACACTCTATGGTTGCAATGCTGATATTTCATTTCTTACTACTACCTGGTTGCCAAGGTTACCATATTCAAGATCATCATTTTTTCTCCCCTTGTTAGCCCACATCCATACGGTCATTTTGAACTATTACACAACTTTATTGGTAAATAAATAAGGATTTTATAACAGAATATTGAAAAAATGTTCCAAATGTGGTGGCCATCTTGAATTGCGGGGGTCCAATGAAAATTCACACTGTCTCCCCGATTGAAAAATTGAACTAGTAGCCAAACTTTCAGAGTTTTTTCCAGCCGGTCCCCCTAAATCTGTTTACAGACCCTACTCTGCCCCTATATGGCTGGTACAAATGGTACCGTGGGAGAAGAGCTGCCAGAATGTATACATGATACAGTCAGTATTGACACTGGATATTTATATGCAGCAAATGCAATTAGGATAATACTATCATGAAATTGATATCCATAACTCACAATTATTTCAAAGCTTTATCGGTTGCCCTCAGACATGCCCTACATAAATGACACAAGTTTCTTATAGAAACTTGTCTATGGGAAACAGGGGATCTCAGTCTGAAAAACGTTGTGATTGACCTTCTGCGAGCCTAAAAGAAGAAGGCCGTGAGTATCTCCGGTAATCTCTGCTACCTGAGGGTATCATCAGGTGAGCTGATGATGTAGAGAACTTATGTAAAGGTTATCGGGTCACAGTGCAATCATCGGGTCACATTGCAATTATCCTGTCCTTGAAGATGCCCATCTACTGCTCATCTCGATACATCTAGGGCTTAGAGAAATATCTAATATATCCAACAAACTACAGCAAATTAATGTCCTCATGTATCACAAATGGTAGGAAAATATGACAGATGGACATCAAATTACACCACATTGTAGGCTTGGTTTGAAGGACAAAACAAAACAAAAAAAAATAAAAAAGGGGCGTTCAAAATAGCAAAATCAACAAAACGTGCGTTGAGTGCTGGTTCAGAGGGGCAGTTCAAGTGGCAAGTTCAACAGATGCACCTTGGTTTGGTATGGGGCAGATGTGACCCCATCATACAATACTGGCTAGTTATGCAAGTTTTTGTCCTCTCCTCTGTCTGGACGTCATACATTAATGAGGACATACATAAGAGTGGAAGCTGACAAGGATGGTCGGCTCCAATGTCACTTGGGCTATCAATGGGCTTTCATAATGTACTGTCTACCTATCTATGTCTTTTAGTCCAGTATCTAGAATGACATATGATATTTATGAATGCACGCCCAGAGTTGATGCGCTGTGCTTCCGGTCTAAAGTACTCTTAAAGTAATGAATTACACCGAGAACTTTATTTTTATTATTGTAGGTGTGTTTATCATTTTGATGTTCATGTTATATAAACATCAATGATCAAAGAAAAACAAATATGTCTCAGTGTTTTAATATCACACACATGTTCTAGTGTGTACACGATCAACCAAAGCTGGTCCGCCCACGCGGAGTGGCAGAGTACCATCTGGGCAATCTAAACCAGTGAAATTTTTTTTACATTAAACTGAATACATGCATGTTTGATTGACAGAGGAATTAGATAGCACTAGACGGCTAATCATATGGACAGAGCTGCATGCTAAAGTGGCTGCGATGGTGGTTGCTACAAGAGCAATACTTTGGCCCAGTTGGACCATACTGCCTGTGGCTACCAAGTGCATTATGATAAGAATAAGGGCTGTTTCTCATTTTATCCCTAGTTAGCCAATGTGAGATGTATTTGATCGCAGGAAAAAGTTCTTACAAATAGTTTTATAGCATCTTAAAAAGCATCTTTGCTAGGGACTTTTCCCCCAAAGTATTTGGACCCTGGCCTTTGATTCGATGCTGCATAAACCACTAAGGATGCATTTCAAAGGGAAATCATTACAAATATCCATACATAGACAAGCAAAGCTGAAAGAAAATTGCATCCAAGCTGTCTCCTCTTCTCCCTGTTTATTATGTATGTTTCCATCAACTACAGCCTTCAAACATGGTTGGTAGCATAGACAGTCTCTGTCAAATCTAATAACTAGGGTCAACCATGCATGATTATAGGCAGTTGCAGGCAGCATACATCTATTTATCTATTTTTTACGTATTATGTATGCATTGTTCTTGCTTCCAGGAGCATAAGAATTGCCTTCCTACCTTGCCTTATCTGAATAAAAAAAGAAACAATGCCATGCGATCAGAATAACTTAAGCTGATACCATGTGCAAAACATATGCCATAATAATAGGTCTGCAGTTAAACTCCCACCTCAGAGAATCACATATTAGAAGCAAACGTAGACTCAACTAGGTAAAACATATGTTGAGCTATTGATGCTCTCCCTAAATCAAATCTTTTAGAGTCCGATAAATTCTTAGAATCAGCCTGGAAAAGCGAGGGGATAGAGTATTTCTTGTTGGCATTCCTAGGGCTCAAATTCAAATCCCTCAGCGATTTTGAATTTTCCCTGAATCGTATACACATCGGAAACATTACATAGCTACTTTCGAATGACTCACATCCCAGCTAGATAGGTCGGGCCAATGTTGGCAATGGTTGGCACCGTCGGGGGTAATAGTATGACATTGTACCAACATTGGTCTGCCTACGTTGTATCAACGTTGGCAAATTTATGTTGTACCAACGTTGGTGATACTCTCAGTGATTTGCCAACATTGGTACAGTGTCAGATAATTCACATTGTACAAACAATGGCAAATTTATGTTGTACCAACGTTGGTAATAATCCAAGTAATTTGCCAATGTTGGTACAACGTCAGATAATTCATGTTGTACCAACATTGGGCCAACATTAGCCCAAGACTAGTACTTCCAACCTCTACCAGAGGGCATTGACGGTTGTGTGGAGATATTTCTGCCCAGCATACCTGTTATCATTCCTCATAACTGGTCATTTATTAGGCCCCATGTGTGTTATATAGCTTTTGAAGCAATGAATATTCCATCTGTAATCTATATGATTCTTAATCACTGCCTTTCTTTGTTATATAACAAAATGCTGGTTATATTGCTAGAAGGACACCCTTTCAAATGTTGGTAATGGTAGGTAAATAAAGTCTAAAGGATGGGATTGCCTTGTATCACCTCTTGGCCCTTTATGCTGAGATTAAAGTGAATGTAGAAACAGATATAGCTGTTCATGAAATGATGGCTCTTAGCAGGAAAGTCTTTAACAGAGTTAGTATTAAATGAATGCCTGATATTTGAATGAATATGTCATTGAATGTAGCCTACATAGACGTTGGGCCAATGTCGAAATAATCTGTTGAAACAACATCATTTTTAGGCTCTAAATCTGGTTGGCCCAATGTTGGTACAACGTTGGTACAATGTCTGATTCTGATGTTGGCCCAACGTCATTTCTGTATGACGTCAGGCAACGTTCTGATGGACGGACAAATGAACGTTGGCCCAACGTCATACGTCTGACGTCATTAGCTACGGTTGTACCAACGTTGGCCCAACGTATCTTTGCTGGCTGGGATTAATGCATGACTCACAATAGAGCAGCTTGGTGTGGAGTTCTGGGGATCCCTGTGTGTATAGATCCAGCTGGACGGTAAGGGTAAGTGATAGAAAACAAAGCCACAGCCGTGTAGTTACCTCCTGTGCAAGCTTCTCCTTTTTTGAAACTGGTTCTATTTATAAGCTACTTATCTTGCAAAGGCAAAACCTATTGACGCCATACTCGCAAATGACCAGATGACACCTAACTACATACATTATTCTATAATATCTAGAATGTACACCATGCAGCACGATATCATATATGTGGCCAGGTGAGGGAAAACGTGTCTCCAGGGGGGAAATGGCTTTTCAAAGTTTATGTTACAGGCCTTAAAATGAGATATCTTGAGCTAAAATATCCCGAGTAGTTTTGCTGTAACTGCTTGTCAAACCGGGATTGGTATGTACAACTGAAAATGGCAAATAAGCTCTAAATCCACTATATCCTATTATAAATACTAATAATGTAAAAAATACAGTTTTGTAAAAAAATGAGCAAAGACATCTGATGTTTTTATCATAAAATTGGTTCTAGAGGGAATTTCTGAGATCTGTTTTCAATTCTGAGTTCCTTGTGAAACTTTCAAAAACATTTGTGGCAAAAAAATCCCATTTGGAATAATGGAGTGTTTCCATGGCAACCAGAAATTGTCATATATGCCAATTTTCCATGTTTCCATGGCAACAAATGTTCCTTTTGCATTCCAAAAATGGGACGTTTTCAGTGGAGATGGAAAAGTTCTCAACATATCACTGGATTCCCCATGAAAAATTGGTCTCAAGCATTTTTTAGTATATTTTTCAGTGTTTTACCCATATACTGCCCCCTGGTGGCATAAACCAGTACTAAAAATCCCCCCTGGAGGCACGTTTTCCCTCACCTGGCCACATATATATATATATATATGGGTGGGGGTCCAGAAAATGTCCATTTCACAAATTGAGTTATTTTTTAAAAATAATCATTTTAAATGAAGAGAATGTATTGGGATAACTACATAATTGCAAAAAGCCCAATGAGTACTAATAGAAAAAATATGCATATTAATTATAATTTCATGATTTTTTCAGATTTTAGCTACTTTTCAGGGAAAAAATGACCAAAAATCGATGTCCCCTGGAAAAAATCTGATTTTAACAGAAATTTTCTCCCAATGATATTAGATTTACACTTTTTGCTTCATATGTGTTGCATACAAATGATACTTCTTCATAACACCATTTATTTCAATATTTAAATTTTTAAAAATTTTTATATTTGTTTAAATTACAAAAATAGCAATTATTCTCATAATCTCATATATCTTTTTAAACACTTGAATTTTTTTGAAAAATATTACACTAGATGGATGTTTCGTGCCATTAGGCATATCCCGGACACCTATACTCTTGGGCAGAATGATAAAAATTAAGACGATTGCTCATTTTCTTGGTGAAATTAGAGCCCAAAGAAGGAATTAAAAATGACCTGTTTAAGCCAAATTTCTTGAAAAGGTAATTAATTATACAAATCCTGCATAAAATTACATATTACCTGCATTGGATAAGCGTATGTGTGAGCTCTACACTCCCATATCGATAGATTTTTTCTATTTTACATTTAACAAGCAAAAACAATTGTTTTCACTGGATGTTACGTTCACTAGATTGATGTTACGTTCACTAGATTTATTTAAACATTTTGAATAATATCAGCCTAAATGTCCTCTAAGGAGGAAGGGAAATATCCATGTGGTGCCTACATAGTACATGCACCATATACAATAAGAATCGTAACTCGGTGCAATGTCTTTATCTTTGTAAATTGAGATATCAATTTATGTTACGTTCACTAGAATTATGTTACGTTCACTAGAATTATGTTACGTTCACTAGAATTATGTTACGTTCACTAGAATTATGTTTGGTTCCACGGAGACAGTAAATTGTCACGAAAATATGTCCTTTTTTGTTAATTTCTTTTGATAAGCCGCATGTATGTCTGTTTGACAAACCTATCAGCAAGGATGTATGTGGATGAATGCATGATTTATGTAATACTAAGAACTATCAAAACAACATGTCCTTTATTTTATGAAATGTTACGTTCACCAGATATATGAAAAAGTCAGAAAAATGCATAAATAATTAAAATATAGCCGTAACACAAATTGTCCAAGTATATCTGAGCATTACAAATGACACTGACCTGTTTCCATCATTTTATCATAAACATATTTGATTCTAGAAACTATTCAATTTTTGTGTTACGTTCACTAGATGTTACGTTCACCAGATATATTGAAAACAACAGCATTTTGGTCTAATTGTCTTATTTTTCTTATATTAAATATCTGGGACATGCTGTGACATTTTTTGCATAGGTATCATACCACAACCAACTGAAAACAATGCTATTATGGACTAATATTTCATTATAATTCCTCTATTTTTCTGCTATGTTACGTTCACTAGATCCCACTGAACACCTCTGAACAGTAAAATATACACAATAGAATTACAGAAAATACAAAATATCTTCAGATATGTTAGAGCACTTTGTATATCTTCATCTGGGTTTCACAGCTAGTTCAATACTCTTCCATGTTAGTACTTTTCCCTATTTAAAAAGATTATAGGTTCGATTTAGACATAAACCGACTGGCCCTCAATTGACTCTAGCTATCAAACTATCACAATGGGGAGTTAAAAATAGAGAAAGAGTATACAGCACCCTGTTACATGGTAGGAAATGACACATTTTTGCCCTAATTCAGTGAATCAAGTTCATAACTAAAATATGTCATCATATTTTTTCACTATTCTCATGTTTATGATAATATCTGGTGAACGTAACACAATTTTGTTTCATTAGTAATTGTATTTTTCAAACTTACATAGAAAAAAAAGTAAGAATCCTAGTATCACAAAATTTGGGAATGTGATGGTTCATTGCCTCCTTTATATATAGACAAATCTGCTACAACATTTGGGCAATTCAGAAATATTATTGTTTTTCACTGGAAATGGACATTTTCTGGACCCCCACCCATATATATATATATATATATATATATATATATATATATATATATATATAACGCAGTATTTTTCCCTCCGAGGGTTTAAAATTATAACAAAGAAAAATGTATAGGAAAAGTGGCAACTTTCCTACACCACAAAAGAACAAGTTTATGGAGCAAACATTCGGCAGAAGATCATTTTTTAAGTCAATCATATAATCAGTTTGTAGTAGATATACAGCACAGAAAAGAATTAAACCCAGACATAAAAGCAAAGTAATAAATAGCTAAAAATAGACAGTGTTGAAATGGGTTCCACACTCCATTTCCAGCAGGTCAAGGGTTATTTCCAGTTGGGATCTAGGTCCACTAGCGTAGACGTGCAGGAACCTGCGAAGGAGCAATTGATATCTCATGTTCTGAGTGGTTTGACATGGTCAGCCCACTTCAGTCATGGATAGAGGTATGGGGTAGCAAGTGCTAAAATTGCCTGCTTGTTAAGTGGTTATGCTATGTGACTTTTTAATATATTTCTTAGGATACTATAGTAACACCCTTTTTAAAGATTTAGGATTTTCCTCAGCTGTGACTTGCTTTGCCTGATTACAGATCATGTCACAAATTATTCACGTGGTAGATTTTGGTTCGGCGCAAGCTCACTTTAGTCATTGTATCAAAAGACGCATCCCACACAGTTTGTCTTAGATAAATGTAACAAAATTGCATTGGTGGCCATGGTCATTTCACAAACAATTGGTACCCCAAAGTAGCTTTCTTCTATGTTATAGGAATAGGTTCCTGTTTTTCTGAGCCCCTGTTGTCATATGGGAAGGCCAATGTGGACAAGGTCATGGTACCAGGATATGATTTGTCCTCCCCAGTTCCCTTCTGTCTGCCATCTCCTACTTATACTCCTGACTTCTTGCCCCCTAAATCACAAGCTGTAATGACTTCTAGTCTCTGGGGGTAACTTTTTTTTTTTGTCTAATCAGCTTTTTTTTCTAAGAAAAAGTGTTTTTAGGTGATCATGAGTGTCCATCCATATCTCGGTTTCTAGCCCTGGCCACCTTATATGTCTAGATAATTCTAATGGGTGATGATACCCGAAAAGGGAAGCTACTGCCATTGATTAGTGTCACTGTCAGCCCAATGGAGCTACCACCATCACAACCAGGGATATATATATATATATATATATATATATATATATATATATATATATATATATATATATATATATATATATATATATGTGGCCAGGTGAGGGAAAACGTGCCTCCAGGGGGGATTTTTAGTACTGGTTTTGGCCACCAGGGGGCAGAATATGGGTAAAATACACTAAAAAATGCTTGAGACCAATTTTTCATGGGGAATCCAGTAATCTGCTTAGAACATTCCATCTCCAATTAAAACATTCCATTTTTGGGATGCAAAAGGAACATTTGTTGCCATGGAAACATGGAAAATTGGCATATATGGCAATTTCTGGTTGCCATGGAAACACTCCATTATCCAAATGGGAATTTTTTGCCACAAATGTTTTTGAAAATTTCACAAGGAACTCAGAATCAAAAACAGACCTCAGAAATTCCCTCTAGAACCAATTTTATGATAAAAACATCAGATGTCTTTGGTTATTTTTCAACAAAACTGCATTTTTTTACATTATTAGTATTATATATTTATAATAGGATATAGTGGATTTAGAGCTTATTTGCCATTTTCAGTTGTACACCAACCCCGGTTTGACAAGCAGTTACAGCAAAACTACTTGGGATATTTTAGCTCAAGATATCTCATTTGAAAGCCTCTAACATAAACTTTGAAAAGTCATTTCCCTCACCTGGCCACATATATATAAACTCATATAATATGTTCACCATGGATGAAAAGGTCACAAACGTATGCGTAGGTGATTTCAGGGCTGTTGCCTTCGTTCTTTGGTCAATGGTGAACCAAAATAAAAGAAGATGAAACAGAGAAGAAAAATACAATCAATAAGAGGAGTAATCAGTATGAATTATTGACATCCCTGTGGACTTTGATGGTCCTCTTCTTGTGATGATTTAAAGTAGTTGTTGAGCAAGAGGTAACCTCTGGCACTTCAAGGAACCGTGTCTACTGCTTCCAATCAAATATGAAGAGATTATGTGAATTCAATGAAATCATCCTAATATTAGTTTTCAGTTGCTGACACAAAAGTCACAATGGTGGAGGAATTTCCCAGACTCACACCACCTGGATTGCTGCCATTTCCAGACACTGCCATTTTACTGACCCTGACTAGGTTGTAGGCCCCCAATATGCTAGGTAACTAGCATCCATGTTCTAAAACATGTCTTTTTCCATTGGATAAAGGATTAGACAAAACTTATTATATTGTAGTAATGTATTTCAATGTTGTACTGTTCAGGGTTGGAGATACTGATGAGGCTCTGATTTTAATTATGCTAATTTTTTCCGCTTTACTACGTACGCATTTCTACAACTAGCAGCTTCAAATTCTTTGCACCAAGAAATCGGAGGAACTTATTTGGTGATTGAGTATTTTCCTTCATGTTACTTCGTTGAACATATGCCGCCATGGATTAGTGATAGGTGATCCGTCAAACATCATGATGTTAGTGACTAAAGCCTAAGTTATTTTTCAACTCCTGAGAATTCATTCACCTGATCACTACCATATGGACTAGACTCTGGACAAAGGCCTTTCAGTGTCGCATATTAGCACTGGTAGAAGGAGCGTTCGGCAAAAACAGACTTAGTAGCCTGATAATGACAAAGTATCAGGTCCACCATAATAGGTTCTACCTGGTCAGCCAATCTGGATGTCATCGCCAGATCTCAATTTCCTCCTGTCTCTGGAAAATATGCTGTATCTCAAATATGTGTATACTTCCATAGGATTATTATACTGGGCCCTAGTAAATTGATACTCTTTCACTTGGATTTCACTAGAGAATGCGAGAGTAATGTAACCTTTACACGTCAACACTAATGGGAAACTTGATCGGAGTATTATAATACCCTTCACCATAATTTTGTCATAGTGGTACACAATAACTGCATTCTGCTTCAACCATGAATGTGACCTTCTTAGAGGTCCATCCCTCATCAAATATAAAAGAAAACTGCTGAGAGATATTTAGATAGAAATGACGAGTCTGACCGTATATCTAGATGGACATGTGCAAAGGGAAAATAGAGCTGAGGAATTTCAATGTAGAGTATAAACCTTGATCTCTCTGCCAAACCTTATAACATGTCCATGTCAAAAGTGGGTTCAATTTCCCATGGGTCAGAGGCTATTTCCAGTAGGGCCCAGAGGCTCTGGCGACCTCTTGCTCACACCTGTCTCATGTTTTGCATTCAATGTAGATTGGCATGGCCTGTTCAGTGGAGCAACAGAAAGAGATATGGGTTATAAAGCAATATGGCAGTATTATCTCTGATCAAAATTCCGATCAAAAGGATTTCTTCTCTCTTAGAAGACGACCTTTACATATTTCATAAGGCATGCAATCAGTCCAACATAGTTTGCCAGTAATTTATCAAATTGTATCGTTACAAAACAGTCCAATTCATTTTTGTAAAAAATCGATTAAGGTGGAGCAATATGTGAAAATGGGAGGTATTTCAATTTCAATTGAATAGTACCCCTCCTGATCCTTCAGGAGCAAAATGGCTTACTACAGACTAATATAATTTTATGGTGATTGTATCAAGAACCAACAAGTACCTCAAAGGCCAACAGATCCACTAAGAATGTGTGGAACTGCGCCAAAATAGCCCATAATGGTTTGGTGCGGGAGCCATATTGTCACCACAGCGTCATTTCAGGCATGGTGTCTGATTACTTTCTGACAATTCTCATCAGGTATCAACATTTTACTGTTCCCTTGCTGACTCTAAAACTCTGATGATGACTGCTGGGACTGCTTCCTTATATGGTGTACTGTTCCATTGGGTGTGGCACTTTTGTAGGAAATGAAGAATCCAGGTCGCCTTATTCTCTAGAAATAAGATAGCTCATAGCTGGAGGGTTTGTGAGAATACCATGCTGAAGCATATATGATTTATGATCAATAAGAGGCTATGGGAGATTATTACACCCTTAAAAACTTCCATCAGTTTAACCCTTCCTGTAACATACAAGCATAACTGCGAGATTACTGTACAGGACCGTACACACATTTATGCGAGTAACTCGCCGATCTTTGGCCGATTTTGGCCGATTTTTGACCCCCTATCTGTCTATGGTTTACCTAAAAGTTGTTAGAATCCTACGATTTTCTAGTAGTCTATGGCATATTAATATTGTCTCTGCATATCTTAATCCATTTGTACATACATCAAATACTTCAGAAATGCTGGGCATCTCAACTTGGTTGATATTTAACTCATTTTCAATATGGTTTGAGCAATATTTAAGGCAGAAATCGAGAAAAAATGTCAAACAATATTTTTTGGGGGATGAAAAATGGTTCTGTGCAATTTTTCATGCTGAAAAAGATGGTACCAAAAGTTGAGGTCTATTTTGATGCATTCTGGCCTGAATGTAAGATTCAATGGCAACATATACACTAGAATAAGATATATCAAATTTCAAATAGGGCTTTATTTCCCTAATTGGAAGACTGAGGGCGATTCGGGTATCTTACTTTTTGGTTATTCAATGTTGTTCATTTTGTCATAGTTGTACTTCTAGTTTGAATGTTTACAAAATTCGTTCAGTTTCTCAAAGGTTAGACCATCCTCTAAATCCCAATATCCCAATTGAATTTCATCTAAAAAAATCTGGTCTTGGGATGGGTGTCTTTATGTGGAGCCTGGTAAAGGAAGAGTTAACCTGGGTGTTTCATACAACTTACCTATGTAGGACAAGTCCTTGGCCTATCTCCTCATACAGTGTGACAAATTTAATTTGCCAATGACGGGTTCTCAGAAATATCAGTATGCTCACGTGTCCAGCCATGTTTCTCCTGCCTCTAGCCTATATAATATTAGCTGATACTTGATGGCTAGTTTGTCAGTCAGAGGACATTTTATTAATTTTAATGAGGCCGCTGAGAGATTGACTCAAGGGTTATAAACATTGCCTAATCAGGCATGAGATTGCCTGAACTATTTTCAGAAAAGACGTCACAGTGACCATGACAACCATATATAATTATATGAGTGTTGGAACTCATCCATGTTAAGTGTGCAGCCACCTGTCTTACCCCTGACAAAGTATATCATTATGTTATATCAGATTTTATTTCTGGGAGATTTGAACTTCATCAATCATCAAAACCATGTACCTTTGCTGTGTAACTACAGTACTTTCTAAAAGTTGGAAGTTATTTTTGAGGTTGGAAGTTATTTTTGAGGTTTTGCATCTGTATCTATCTGATATTTAGTCCTATTGAAGATTATTTCAGATTCATAATTAACCCTTTCCAGGTTGCTCATGTTGTAAGCCTCTGCTCTGTACTGAATATGATCAGTGTTTATAAAAGCAACAAAATAACATGTTACTCAATTGCAAATGTCAGTCCTGACATCAACACTAATGGGAAACTTGATCAGAATATTAATAATTATATGAGCACAAGTAACGTGAGTATCACTGTCTATAATTATTCATGTTACAACACTGCATTGTGAGCCTGATACCCCAGTGTAATTGACCCTAGGTCATTTATTTCACCTCCTACTACAACATTATGCCAAAAGTCCACGGCAGCAGAGAGAGGTCATAATCTGCTTATACTCTATAGCCCCTCTGTGCATGAATCTAATTTTTCATGTTTTGCATGAGGACACAGGTGGCACAAATTTGGACGGCAGAGAGGTGATACAGTTTTAATGTGGAATGTGATGTATTCTTGCTGCTGTGGACAACATCCCATCTCTGCCACCTTAACTTTGCCTCACAGACACCGGAAGTGGTGGCAGAGGCATAATACAGTGTTAATATAGGATTCTGTTGCTGTGGTCTTTGGGCTTTAGAGAGATTTGAGTGATGAAATATCTGAACATAGATTAGACATGTACACACATCGCAAGCTTTAGAATGTTATTCTTTTTTATTCAAATATACACCTTGATGTCTGGCTTCAGTTCTCCTTAAAGGTACCAGTTGAATATTAGTAAATTTGACATATGTATAACATGGAATCTTTGGGAACCCTTCTTTGGTGAATCTTTCTCATCCTCAACCAGCCTAATGTCTAACTCTCTACCCCGGTCATCAAGTGACCGAGGGAGTAATTGAGCCCAATGCCGGAATGGAGTGTTCTTCCGCAAAACAATTCCCTGATGAGAATGTGAAGGCTACGGTTATTTGACGACAAAGCAAGGCAATTTAAAATTAGCAATGGGTCTTAGGTTTCATTTTAAATTGTCTGACATTTTCAGCATTGATTGGTCTTCATGTCTGATTAGAATTGCAACATGGACTTACTAATGACAACAGGAATGCCTTGCTCAAAACAGTTATTTTCTGCACATGCAAGAGTAATTAATACCTGTCAAAATCTAAATCTGGGCTATCACGGAAAATTCCAGACCACCATACATCTCAGGCAAAGATCTCCTAAAGTGGTTTGTTGGTACCTCAAAGTTGTTTTTTGCTACCATGAATAGCGCAGAGTATTTTGCATTCTGCTGTAGATGGTCGGAAAAGAAAATACTCATCCAATCAATCAAAAGTGAATCAAGATTTAGATGTAAAGCCTCTGAAGCATTTATAGTTCAAGGCCCTCAATGACAGGTGATCAAGTGCAGTCAATAATTTTTGGTACATTGCAGATGGTGGCACTTGCTTATTTTTCATTGTTCCATAATCATAACCACCACCGATTAATGATGACACCTCCACCTACATGCACCAGGTTGCCTCAGGACCCCTCCCTATGACTTCTGTTATAACACTGCAGTGTCCCTACACATACTGGGGTATCACAATTACAGTTGATGATTGATTACTGTGCTACCCTTTACATGAAAGATATTTAAAATTTGGTAGGTCCTGGAACTTGATATTTGCACTAAAATGTTTTCAATCTCAGTTTATTGGAAGGTACACATGTGTGGGATAGTTGACTATAGGAATAAACCAATTCATCTAGCAAATTGAACTATGATGTCTTTTTTTCCTTGTTACAGAGAAAAGTCCCAGGACTAGACTTTATGCAAAGTGGTAACTTTGATGTAAACAGTTACCACAGAATAAAGACTTATGAGGAAAGGAAGATTTCCCACTGGTCTACTAAGACCTGCTGATGACCGTAATCATTGAATTTCTACTTTGTCTAGATTTAGAGCTAATATGTCCTCATGGAATAGCAGGCTGACAAATTTGAACATAAGTCTTTATCACAGTGATTTCCTATGACCATCAACAGTGGACTGCTTGCCAAAGTAGCCCTATGGGTACAAGTAATTGCATCCCTATGGCCGAAGTCAACCCTTTGGCACCATTTTGCAACATGGGAGAGAGCTATGGTCTATTGGCTCTTGCAAGTTATACTTATAATGTGAGTAACTGGTATATTTTCCAATACTTAAGAGCTACCTGAAGAAAACTTTATTATAGCATAAATTCAAAAATCAGTTCAGGAGAACTATGATGATTCACCAGTAAGATATAAATGAAGGTACATGGTTTTATCAAAACAGGTGAGCAGGTGGGGAAAAAAGTATTAGTACACTCTGTGGAATACAGAATTAAGAGAAATATCCCGTTCTTACCATTGCAATCTGCCATGTATAATACTGACACCCAGACACAGAAGCTGCCTGCCCAAGATCTCCTACATCAAGAATCTCTACACCCTTTCCAGTTAATCACCAACCAATATGGGAGGCAAACTATTTATATATGGATGGTAAGTCCTCACAAGTGGAGACTGCTGCATTAATTGGCAGAGCAAGTCTCGGTGGAATTATGTGGCATGGAGTGAGCGAACTGTACAATGCTGGTGTGGAAGATAAGTGTGCTATTGACCACTGAGAATTGTAGAAAATGCTACTGCATGTGCACAAATTGAATCTGTTAATCATGCATTGCTAATGAATTATATAATGCATCAATGCTTTTACAGAAACAATGCAACATTAGTTGTCCATACCTCAGCCTCCCACAATTAATGCATACCCATGCTACTTTAGATATAAGTCAAATCCGATGAATGAAACAATCACTGGATTTGAGATTTTGGACCTCAAAGAGTAATCTCCGATAAAACTTACAATCAAATGGCTGAGGGGAAAGTAATTCCCCAAAATTCAAAGAGTGTTGCTATCAAAGAGTATATTTGGAAAGCTGCTTCCACACTGATATTCTTTGGCTCCATATCTGACCTAGTCACCAGTCAATATCTCCCAGTCATTAGTGCCTAACCAAGTTAGTAAATTCTTGGCTCCCTATACAACCAACCTAGGTTATTTAATATTGTCAGGTTGGTCATTATTGACCAACTCACCGTATTCCTCTTCATTTCAATGAGTTTTAGGCTAAGCCCTTTTCAGTAAGGCATTAGTTATAAGTTGCCTTGCCTCAATCATTTTTGAATAGCACTTGGCCATGCCTGACTAATGTCTCTTTGACTAACCTGGGATAGTCACTTCAGATTAAGAGCAGGGGCATTTTAATTTTCTGTGCTGTGATCATACGTATGACTCATGAATACACACATAGTACTAACATAAGGGAGACTCATTTCACTGTTCTACATTTCAAACCGTTTGAAGCAAGTTAAAATGACTCCTTTCAACTCACATGAATAATATCCGCTGAACGTAATGGAATGCTAGCATAGCAAGACTTTACTGAGTATACTAATAATGCAAAGGCATCGGACAAATACAAGCAGCTCTAGAAATGTAGAGTTGCCTGAGGAATTAGAAACTGCTCCCATCTAATTTAAGTTTGATTCCAATTTGGATATTTGTGGAACTGTACTGAATGTAATTGGATAGGCCTCTGTCATACAAGGAATCCCCTTAGTTGGGAGACTCCTTTAATATGAGGAAGTTGAGTAAAGTCTTGAGGTCTTGTAGTATAGTTGGTATTTATTACAAGTTGACAGCAACAGTACAGTAAGTACAAGTAGGTTCCACTCAGTTACACCTCTCCACACAATAATATAGGTCTTGGTAAATATACCTAATAACCCTGAGGTTAGTAATGGACTAGAGCCAAGGGGGTCCTACACCATGTCTGATAGTTGGGCCTAGTAGGGCATAGCCTATAGCCTTGTTCTCAGTCAGTGGAGAGGTCCTTGCTCAGTGGTGTCCATGTGTAGAGTGAGGATGGAGATGCCCAGTGCTGGGACCTGACCCTATTTAAGGGGGCCAGGCTACCAGCATGGCATCTTGAGTGTTAGTGTCAGTTGACAGTGGTTGGCCAAGGTACACTATGCCCCTATGTGACCGTGTGCAGCGGCCTGTGAAGGACCTGAGGCTTGTGCAGCGGCCTGTGACGGTCCTGAGGCTTGTGCAGCGGCCTGTGACGGTCCTGGGGCTTGTGCAGCGGCCTGTGACGGCTCTGGGGCGCCTGTGACGGCCTGAGGGGGTTGTGTCACGTGTGGCAGCATGTGACACTTACATAAGAGCCTTTGAGGGGGAGTATACCGACCTGCACGTGCCTCACGTGTTAGGCCACGTGCGTCACATGACAGGTGCCTCCCCCTCGGGAAAAAGGACAACTCTCCGTCAGTTGTCATTCCATCTAAAAATTTGGGGTGAATTTTGGAATTTTGTCCACAATTTTTGGTGGCAAATAGAATTTACCTTTTGTTTTTGATTTTTTTTTTTTTTTGTAGTGAAGTACACTTTTTTTGTAATATAGATGATGTGAGAGTATGTAAATACCAAAGGTCTGGGGAGAATTTTGGTTTTGTGCTTGGCTAGTCATCTACATTATATACAGTGTAATCTTAACTATAAGGTATGTAAACCTTCTTTGTACCAACTTGGTACTTTCTTAATCACATAGTTATACAGTGTAGCAATACCTTGTGTCTTTATCTGACACTTTTCAAATCGTTGTTTGAATTATATACACAGTATGGTACATCTTTGTCTTAATTCTAAAACATGATGAAAAATGTGTTATCAAGTAATAGGCTGTCTTTGGTGAGTGGATTTTGATATATCAATGTTCACATGTGAATACAAATATACAGAGTATAATGCAAATTATGCAAAATCTTATGATAATCTTTTACAAACTTTTTTGTTTGATACCAAAAAAACCAAGGCCACTTTTATATAAAAGTAGGCCAACCGGCTTGAAGTTTGTTTTCTTATTTCTAGATAGCGCTTATCTTTGGATTTGCGTGATATAGCAATCAGTAATGTACATTTTATGCATAGTTATGTGCTTGTCCGGTGGCGGATAAGTGTTCATAATTGTGTCATTTGACATTTTGCATTACTTAAGTTTGTAAGTTTGTATGTACAAATACAGTCCTTTTTTATGCAGATATTTTGTCCTTATCCGGTGGAGGGTAAGTGTTCATAATGTCATAAAAATGACTTGGTATCTTGTTTCTGCAATGATAGTTGAATCTTACAAGATTCTTGGTGTTGGCAATTTGCAACTTGTGGATCTACACTTTGATCAGAAATGTCTTTGCAGTGGGCCGCTGCTGTGAGATTTAAGTCTTTTGTGTAGTATCCTAGGGTTAGTCAGCGGACTATCTCCCTTTTTGCTTCATGTTTTTCTGTAAATAGTCTTACATAATACAAAGGTATACAGTGTAAAATACAGTGCAAATACAGTGCTATATACAAACATGTTTGATTAGCAATTTAGATTGTAATAATACAATTTCATACATATAAATGCATGTTTGAGCAAGTTTGACATGGTTAAGAGTACGCAATTGTTTTTGTAAAACTTCAATTTTTCAAAAATTGGCTGTTTCATTTTGGGATACCTTAAAATTGATTCCCTGATACTACTGACACACACTGAGACCTTGCTTTGACCTTGGGATTGTGAGAGTTTGAAAATTTTGCACCTTGAGCAGATTTTTGAGTGGCACCTTGAGGCTATTGTGTCATGCGGCGCAAGATGCGTCGTGTGCCGCGGTGACACCGGTGGTTGACACCTTTTGGTGAGCAGATCATGTGCCTTCTCATGGACTTGTCACCTGAAGTGAGGGGATCACTTCAGAGGGTGAACAGTGTCATTTGGGGGTGGGGAGGGGTTATAAAGGCTGTGTAGACCACAGTAGGATCACTTATTCCTTGAGTACCCTTGAGATAACACAGTATGGCGCATATGGCAATTTTGGAGGACGAGTTGGAGGCTGTACCTGAGGTACTTGCATATCTCCCTGAGGCCTGGCTGCAGGGTGACATGCAGGCCTTAGACCTGTGGTTAGGTGATCAAAACACCTTGGAGGGGCTGACTCCTGGTACTCCTTTTAGGAGTATTTTGAGTCAGTATGACTCAGTAAGGACGCGGTGGTTGCATAAAGTCCGGCACGACATTGCCAGTTTTGGTGATGTTTTGGTGTGCCGTCATCACGGCTGGTACTTCCTTGGTGCTGGCGGGATTTCCATGCGCAGGGCGGCATCTCTGGAGCTGTTGGCTCAGGCCCTACGTGATCTGGATGGGTATGACCCGCGACTGCTTTTCACCAGAAATGATGGGGTCATCTGGGACTTCCTATTGGCTGTCGGCCTATGTGCTTACACGGTGACAGGTGATGCTGCAGACAGCGCTGAGCATGCCCTGTCTACTCTGGAGGCACGTTTTGTCCAGTGGAGGGAGGAGAACGAGTGGCTCTTCAGTGAAGATACGTGGATTGGATCTCCTGCCACTGCCGAGTTGGCCGAGTCCTGGGAGGCCTTGGGATGGGGGGACTATAACAACTAGTGGGTGGCATCTATAAATGTCAAAATAAACGGTCCTTTTCAGGGCCAACCAACTTTTCACAAAAGTTTTGGTCAATCTCAATCCTGTATAATTGTGTTTATTCTTCCCCATGTACTTTCTCACTAGTTACAGCTGTAGGTGGTTGGGTGAGTATGGTGAGTACATTTTTGAATGTATTGGTGCTCTCTCTTTGGTCGTCAATTATGATGTTTTCCAGCTTTGACTCATGGGTATCCATGGTAACGGGCTGGGGTGAAATGTCATTTTGTAGTAACATGGCAAAATCTAGGTTAGGTTCCCTGAGCGCTGGTATTATGCTGAACCTGGCACGCCATGGTAGATTGATAGTTTCTGGCAGTAAATATGCGGTCTCTCCTTTCTTTGTAGTAATTACTACTGGTCCATTCCATTCAAATACTAGTCTTGGGAGAGGGTACATTTTGATAATCATATCTCTGTATGTTGGGGCTGAAGCTTTTATAATTGTATCAAACTCATGTGGCACTGGACGCAAGGGGAAGGAGAAGTTGGTGTCTCCTTTGTAGACTTTTAGTACTACTGTGGGATTTGTCCTCTTAGTGACTTTTCCCTTTCCACAGTGCTTGGTTGCCATACTCTTTAGATATTTGGTCAGCCTGTAGGCTGAATAAACGGTGAGTGTGAATAGTATGGCTATGATAAGAGTATGGGTCTCATGGATAGTTAGAATAGGGGTGGGGCCCTGTTCTATTGGTGCCGTGGTGGTGTCCTTCTTGTATAAGGTTTCGAAGGCTTTTTCCATAGGCTTCTCTGTGACAAATCTATATGCTTTTGCAGTTGGCATATAAGCTAGTAGTGTGGATCCTCTGTGCATTTTGAATAGAGTGTATGTGGCCAAAATTGTAGCTATAACCGAAAGTATCATTGGTATGATAGATGCTGCTGGATGCCTTGCAAATTTGTATAGATAGGACTCTATTAGTCTATTTTCCAGTGGCTTAGCCAGGCTGGAGGCATCATCTAGCAGGGTTTTTGCGAATGGGTTTAGGTCTAGTAATGTTGATTCATCAATATTACTTGATTTCCTTAACATATCCAGTGTCCTGGATAGGTTGACCTTTGGAAAAGGTGGCAGATTTGCCTTGGAGTCTGGTCCAATTTCTTTGATTTCATTTAGAGCCGCGAGAAAAGGTAGGTTTATAGTCTCCAAAGCACAGTGAAATGAAATTGTAGTGTTGCATGGCAACCTAGAATTTGGTAGTGAATAGTGATCTATATTCACTGTACATAGGCATGGTACACCTATGATTGAGTGTGATGGTGCTTTGTGAGTAGTAGCTGGTTTCCCGTGACACGTAACTGTGTAGGTGGGAGAATTTGTGGTCACAAGATATTCATCTTGTGAGATGGCTACAGCGTGTGAGATAGGTCTCTTCAAGGGTGAGATAGTAAATTGGCACATTTCCTTGACTTGCTGAGCTTGGTTCAAATAAATTGCTACTGTGCATGTAGGTACATGTCTATGGATTCTCGGGCTAGTTTTGGTACAAATTTTGATCTTAGTTCCTGGACAGGTTAGCATATCTGCATTTGTTAGTTCAATAAATAGTGAACCATCTTCAGAGATAGCCAAGAATTTGACATCAGTAATTAATTGGGTTACTCCCTTTGTAGGTGTCTCCTTTGTGTTGATTGGTACTGGTGTAGTTACCAGTTGAAATACTCTGAAGGTGGAGACGGTGGATGCTACAATGATATCCAGGTGGATGTATATGTGCCGTTCCGAATAGGTGTAGGATATCATTCTTTGGGAATAATAGTAGTCAAGGTCCGTTATGGCGACCTTTGATCCTGGTGAGTGTATTCTGAGTGTCATGTCCAGATCATTCAGATGCTCCGTTAGTTCAGCTGGTGGTACTATGTCAGCAGTCATAATGCCTGCTGATAGCATCCTGAGTGCTGATGTGGTGCGCTGCAATGCTTGCAGATAGTTCATTCTTGCTACAATAATGGTGAGTGCATCTGTTGAAATTTGGATCTTCCTTCTTTGTGTGTGCTCGTGGTTTGCATAAGTGTTCAGAGATGTGGTCATATTTTGAGCCCATAAATTCATATTTTGGCCTAGAGTGTTCATGGTTTGGTCTAGCATACTTTTATCCTTAACATATGCCTTGACAAATTTGTCTTGGCGTTGTGTGACCTTATCAATTAATATAGCTGCTTCTTTGTCTTGCTTGGAAAAAGCTTCTAGAATGCCGTCTATGTTCTTTATCTGGTCCATGACCTCTTTGACGTCATCTAGTGTGGCAAGACCTATTGCTCCTCTGAAGAGTGGGGCTAGGAACCCAAGTGGTGCTCTTCTGTACCTTCCTTGACTATTAATTGGATTTGATAGGAACAAATGGGTGGATGCTAAGGTAGAGTTAATTTCCTTGTCTGTTATGTCTATTAACAGATCTAGTTCCCTTGCTTGCTGTAATATCTGACTGGTAGAACTGTCGTCATGCAGGGTAGGAAATGTCAGTGCCATAACCTGGTCCAGTATTTTGGTTTCGGTCTCTGGTGGAGCAGGTATATGGTATGGTATTGCCAATATCATGGTTGTGGTATCGTGCCCATTGACCAATGGTTCAGGTAATGGCTAATATATGGCTCCAACGTTCTGTCTAACGGTGGGCACATATGTGATGGCTTGAGAAGTGGCCATCATCACTAGTAGTAGGATTGGCTTTAGCATGCCTGAAATATAAAATATATTCTATGTCTTAGTAAGACTTCTACTAGTGTTTTTGCAATATACTTAGGTTTAAATTGGTTTGCTGATTTTGTGAGCTATCCTTTTTGCTTATGTGAAGTATCCACTTGGCACTGCCTCTGTGTACATAGTTTTTGAGAGCAGAAATCCTGGTTGGTCCCAATAGTAATATAATAATCAATGTAGTGTTTGAACTGTACCTTTTTCCATGATCAAGCTAGTGTTGGCTTAATGTCCAATCTGTGCTAGAGTCCTTTCCCAAGATTGTAGTGACTGGGTATGATATTGTAGAGTGGGTGTGGTCTGCTTTTCTGACAGAGTCCCTCCTACTATAGGAGAACTGGTATGGCTAGGACCAGCTGGTGTGTACCTGACTGCTGCAGGAGTAGAACTGGTGAGTTGGCTATGGAGTCAGGGCATCTTATGTAGCCCACCCTACCCTCATCCATTGAGGGCCTGGCTTTGTTTCCCTGATGGCTGGTGCCGGCCATCAGTGTCAGCTGACTGACTGGGGTAATTATGTCTGGGGTAATTAGTGTGGACTACCTGCATCTGTGGGGGTTTGATTGCCCTGGCAAGTGTGTGGGTCCTTTGAAGGGTAAGGGTGTGTCTAGACAGTAGTCTCTTGGCATAGCACGCTCTGTTTCATGTACTTTACAGGATTTAGGTTCAAACATTTCCATTGTGCATTCTTTCAAGGATGCTAGCCTTTGATGCAAAATATGATAATTGTGGTTTCTTCAAGCTTGGGTTGCTAATCCCGTTAGGTAGTCTCTTTTGGCTTTTGTGTGTAGCCTTTTGGGCTTCAGACTTCAACCCTGTAGTAATCTGTCCTTTGATTCTACTTTGTGTGCACATTGTTTTTTGTAACCTATATAGTGTATATTGTCTTTTCTGTCCTTTGTGTGGGTTCATATCCTATGCTGATATGAAATTCCTACTTATCATTCATGATTTGGACAGTTGTTGGAAAATTAATTTCCTTCATATAGAGTGTATATACTTATATGACTATTATTCATAGTCTGTGTTGGACTAGTCCAGGAGGACTAGTGGACGAAGGAGTGGGTTGAACCCTTGCTTGACCGAATATGGCACAAAACCAGAGGCTGATTCACCTCCACAACTCACAAGGTGCCATGTGACCAACCTAGAGCCAATCCATTGTTCATAGTCTGTGGTATAGATAATCCATATGATCATGCCAATATATAAAAGTAATTTACTTAGATATTCTCCCTTGCCTGGAGTTTCTTTTCACCTTGTGGTGGGCTGGTCTGGGTACTATTTGGTTTAGACCAACTGACTCTTTGGTGAGTGTGATTTGGGATTTATCCCTTGTTATCCTGTGGATAAACTTTGAGGTGTGGGGAATGAGTCTGTGTGCAAACTCATTTTTCCTCAGTGTTGTGACCTTTTTGAGCCTATCAATATGTACTGGTCTGGGGACTAGTAAGTTATTTGATAGGTTCTTCAACCTTGCGCTGGTTGGGGTTGGTCTTTCTGCAACAACATATGGTCCCATGAATAGGGGTTGAAGCTTCTTTGAATCTGTGGTCAACAGAATTCTGGGAATGTTGATATATACAATATCTAGTGGAAGTATAGCTTGTGGTGTAAGCTTTTTGTCATATGTGACAAAACGTGGGAAAACGTGACATTAGGGGAAAACACCTTTATTTAAGTTCATATCTTCAGCTACAATTTGATGCTTCAAGCACCAAAATATTTGAAATAGTTGCTGAGAAATGACATCTCAAACATCGGATGGTAGGGACATGTAGGAATTCAGAATAGACTGCAATGCGATCACATATCAATCTATTTTCAAATAATCCATATAAATCATAATTATTAGAAATTAAACCAATAAATGCATATTATTGTACATAGATTTGGATCTGGTAGGAATATTGGCATTCTGTTTTCAGTTCTGAAATCATCATGGATAGGGCAATTGGATGGGGATAATTTTCATTCCAAAAGAATGAATTTATGGTTGCCATGGCAACCAAATGTCAACAAATGGGCTAAAAATGGCTAAAAACGTTCTTTTTACATTCCAAATAAGACCAATTTAGAATGAAAATAGAATTTTGATAATAGCTTCAAAAGATTCCTTGGGAAAAGTTAGTCCAAGGTCATTTTCTCTTAGGTATTCACATTTTTAGCTATATCTCCTGAAATATCATGCTTAGAGCATTTATGGCTATTCCCCCTAATGTTACCATTTCCCAGGTTTCGTCACATATCTTGACTTCCTTCCTTGTTGTAGCTTTTTGACTCTGTCTATTGCCTTTCTTCTAGACTCATCTTGAGACAGTATCATTCCAGATACATGCTCAGCTACTGTTTTGATTTCTTCCTCTATGTTTAGAGCAGCTTCCACAATGGTTTGAGGGTTTCTGCCATGAAGTAGGAAGAATGGTGTGTAACCTGTTGTCTGGGACTCTGTGTTGTTCAATGCAAATGTAATTGATTCTATATACAGGTCCCATGTTTTCTGATTCTGAGAACAGAAAGTCCTTAATGCTGTTCCTATACTGGCATTGAATCTTTCCACTAATCCATTTGATTGTGGTCTGTATGGACTTGACAGGTTGTGTCTAATCTTCTGGGTGTTCATCAGTTTCTTAAAATTGCTGCCTGTGTAGCAGGTGCCATTGTCAGTTTTAACTGATGTTGGTACACCTTGCTGACATATGACGTTCTTGTAGAACTCATGTTGTGTGGTTTCTGCTGTGAGATCCTTTGTGGCATATGCTATGACATATCTAGTTGAATAATCTATGCAAACTTGTATGTGTTTGTTTTTCCTGGCTGTTTCTGGGAGTGGTCCCACAGCATCTAAGTTTAGGTGCTTCATGGGGGTTGGCATATAGTCCCTTACAGTCATTGGTGTTTTGTGGGTGTGCACTGCCCTTTTTGCTTTTAAGCAAGTGTCACATGTTGACACATACTGATTGACATCAGCCATCATAGATTTCCAATATACCCTAGGTATGAGAGAAGACATCATTTTTGAAGTACCTACATGACCTGCCATTGGTGAGTCATGGAAGTGTTGTAGTATGTTTTCAACCCAAGTTTTTGGGACTACAACTTGTAGTGGTACTGTGTCTGTTTTTCTCCATGATGTAGGGGATATGTGTACTAGAATGTTGTCTAGGAGTAGGTAGTGCTGAGCATTATTCCTAATCCTTGTTGCTTCAGTGCTTTTTACATGTAGGTCACCTTTCTCTAGGTAGTCTATAATGGGTATTAGTCCAGTGTCCTTCCTTTGTTCTTCTTTCAACAGTGTGGAGTTGATTGAACTGTCTGGGATTTGGTCTAACATCTGGTCTAATTCCATTATATGCTGTGCCAGCCTTTCTTTATCTTTCTCTGCCTGGATTGCTTCAGGAGATTTTGGTGCAGGTCTGGTCTTTGTCTGTTTCTTTGGTTGCTCAACTGCTATGTCTGTGTTGGCTGTCTGCTCCTTTGAACTGGCTGCTCCTCTGTTTGTGCTGGTGGAGGCGGCCTTTGTTCTTTTGGGATGGGGGTCAGATTTGCTTTTGTGAGCCTTCTGTGCAGTACCTGCTCTGTCTGAGTGCTTCTGCAAATTGGCTGTGGGTGTGCTGGGTGTTGAAATGGGGGATTTAGTAGGGAAAGAGGATTTGGTTGACACTTTGTTCTTTTTGGCTTTTAGGCCTAATTGCTGAGGGTGGTCATTAGACCTTGTATCCTCTGCAACCGACCGTTTTGCTTTTGAACGTGTGGTGACAACACAAATGTCTCTGTCCTTTTCTTCCTCCATATCCAGCTGTTCTTCTGCAAATCTGACTACCTTGGTGATTGAAGCAATTTTATGCAGTTTTTCTTCCAACTGATTTTCTGATGCACTGTGTGGTGGTTCACGGGATGTGGCTTTCACCATCTGTGCAATCCTGTTGGTCTCAACCGGGGTGAAACAGTTTTCTGGATACTCTTCACAGTATTCCCTTTCACAATGACAGAACACATAATGGGTGGTCTCTTTTAAGATACCTCTGATCACTGGTTTTGGTCTGTCAATTGATTTTGGTGGGTCATCTCTGTTGAATGGTATCTTGGTTTGGATTTTAGAGAATTTGGTTCTGGTGGCTGCCCTTTTCCTTCTTGGAGGTGGTGGGGGGTTGGTCATTGGTGGTGCATCTGGGTATTCTCTTCTTGACATCACATCTGGAGGAATGTTGTCATCCCCTTTTACATGTTGTATTGTGAATGCAAATTGTTGGATATCCAGTGCCCATCTGGCCCACCTGTGGGTCAAACCTGTGTTCGTGAGGAGTGGTATTAGAGCTGCATGATCTGTGTACAACTGAAAGTGCCTACTTTCTAAGTAGTGCCTAAAATGTAGTATCCCATATACTACACCTAGTAGCTCTCTTTCTGTTGTGTTGTAGTTTCTTTCATGCTTTGATAGTGTTCTACCTGCGAAGGCTACTGGTCTCAATACTCCTTCACCACTGCGTTGTGATAGAACAGCTCCTAGGCTCACATTTGAAGCATCTGTTGCTAGACTGAATTCTTTGTCATAGTCTGGGTATCTCAATAGTGCATGGGTACAGAGTGCATGTTTCAATGTTTTGAAAGCATTGTCTGCATCCTCATTCCATTTGAAAACCTTTAGGTTTGTTTGTAGGTCGTACAGTGGCCTAGCAATATTGGCATAGTCTTTGATGAACTTTTTGAAGTATTGGCATAGTCCTGTGAATGATCTGACTTGTTTCACAGATTTTGGGGTGGGAAAGGTTTTGACACTTTCCACCTTTTCTGGGGATGGTTGTAAACCATCTGGTGTGACACGCATTCCTAGAAAATCTATCCTATCTGTGAAGTATTCACATTTTGATTTCTTTAGCTTGAGTTTCCCAATTCTCAGGCTTTTGAAGACATCTTCAAGGTCTGAAAAATGTCGTTCTACATCTGGTGATAGGACTAGAATGTCGTCTAAGTATGGTAGGGCACATTTGTATTTCAGTTTGTTGAGAATTAGAGTTACTAGATGGCAAAATCCTGCCGGCGCGGTAGCCAAACCCATCGGCATCTTTTGATAGACATACTTTTTGTCATTTGCTATAAAAGCAGTTTTGTGTTGATCCTCCCTTCTTATGGGAATTTGGAAAAACCCTTGTTGCGCATCTAGTTTACTGAAAACAGTAGGTTTGAGTGACCCTATCATGTCTAGTGTGTCGTCTGCACGTGGCGTTGATAAAGCTTGGTTTATCATATTAGCATTGACGTGGCGTAGGTCTGTGACTAGACGTTGGCCTCCAGATGCTTTCTGTACTAAAAATGATCTGGATGCCCAGGGTCCCTCTGCACATTCTCTGAGGATGCCCTGTCTGACTAGGTCTTCACAGACTTCTCCCATCTTAGCTTGCTTCTCAGGCGTCTGCCTGTATGGTAGGTAGTGACATGGTACTGCATCTGGTTTGATGTGAATTGAATGTGTGTATAGGTGGGTTGTACCTATGTCATTGTCTTTACCTACAAATACATCTTGATACTTGTGGAGTAACTTTTGGAGTCTCTCTTGTCCAATATCTGTTAGTACACATTTGGGTGGCACATTTTCCATTATGTCTGGCATAATGTCATGAGCCTCACTGTGAATTGTGGCCAATTCGTCATCAGTGTCATCTCCACGGTTTGTATCTGGATCTGCATATACTGAGGCACAGTCTGACTCTGTGTCACTACAATTCTCTTCAGTGTCTAGCACCTGTAGTGTGTGTTCCTCGGTAGGGATGTCAGTATCTGGTTGATGTAACTCAGAGGGATCTACCTCTGTGAATAGGGCTATTATATCACCCTTCCTCAGCTTGTATGGTCGGTGGCTTGTATTGAGCAGTATGATTGGGTGCCTGTTCATTTCTGAGGGTGTTACTACTCCCTTTTGAACTAGGTATGGAACTCTGTTGTTCCTCTGCAAATTGTCTAATGTGCCTACACATCCTTCTAAACATTTGAGGGATGTGACTTGTCCTAGAACTGCTAGTTCTGTGAAGGGAAGGATTGTAGCCTCCCTAACAGCTCGGACTGGCTTGACTTGTAGCTCTGGGTCTACATTGAATTCGATCTGTGATCGTGTTGCTTTTAAGAAATCTGTGCTTAGGACAACTGGCTTTGTGAGATTTGGAATAATTGAGAATGGGAATTCGAATCTGGTACCATGAATTTTGAATTTCAATACTGCTGCTTGTCTTACATGGCATATGGATCCGTCTGCTAAGTGTACATTGAACTTTCTCTTTTTGATTTCTACATCTCGAGATTTCTGAATTTCCCTAAGAAAAGTATCCCTGACACAGGTGATAGTGGCACCGGTGTCAACTAAACAAGGTATTTCAGTGTGTTCATAGAATCTTGCATTTAAACAGCCATTTTTAAGAAGTTCAACAGAAATTTTGGTACTCTCACCCATTTCCTTTTGCGATGCATCTTGTTGAGGTGTGATATGAATCACTGATGGTCGGCTTGATTTCCCAGTGTGTATCTGGGGGATTGTCTCTGCTATACTAGCAATTGTCTTTGGTTGTCCTAGGGGTTGTTGGTCTTGGATCTTGATGGGGGGTTGGAGAGGCTCACAACGCACTGGCCCAGCGGCGCTGTGGGTCTCTAGTTTCCCGAGTTTGAAGATCCTAGTAGCTGCTTGATCTGTTGAAGCACGTCAGGCTGGATAGCTTGAGGTGGCTGTTGGGGCTGCTGTTGGGGGTTGTAGCCTTGTGTGTTGGATCTGTAGCCATTGTAGCTGTCTCGACCTCTGCTGTTGTCACGACTGCGGTTGTAGTCATGCTGTCTGTCACGACTATTGCTGTAGTCACGACGGTTTTGATCCCGACCTCTGTTGTAGTCACGATCTCTGCTCTGGTCACGACGGTGGTAATCACGGTCTCTGCTGTTATCACGGCGATTGTAGTCGCGATTTCTGCTACTATCACGGTGTCTGCTGTGGTCACGACTTCTGCTGTTATCTCTACGGCTGGTGTCCTGACTGTTGCTTTGGTGATCTCGGCTGTTATTTTGGCTGTATCCTCCTCTGCCTCGTTGTCCTCCTCTGTTGCTATTCTTGAAGTTTGGGTCAAAGTTTCTGCCTCGGTAGCCTCCTCTGTTATTTCCAGTGTTCCTTTGTTGGCTGTTGTTGGGTTTACCTTGATCCTTCAGTGCCCTTTGTTCTTGCCTCCTCACATGTTCATTTGACATGAGGTTTAGGCTTTGGTCCTCATCCTCTGACGAGTGATCCATTTGAACTGTCTTTGGGTCTGATTTGGCTTTCTTTGAGGGGTTTCCATTTTTCTGTGACTTTGTTTGCTTCACAAGCATAGTGTTTACATGTGTCACAGACTTCAGTTGTGCCTGCATGGATTCTATTGTTTCCTGTAGCTCTGAGCCTAATTCTGCTTTTATCTCATCTTTAATGTTACCAGTGGAGACTGTTTGTTGGTTCTCATACTCCTCTGCAACTTCAAGTATTTTATCCCATGTAGTTGCTTCCCTGTGGATGACTACTGCACTGATGTCGTCCCTTAGACCATGTAGGAGGGCTTCCCTTGTTCTCTCCTCAGACTTGTTGTGAGCTGTGGCCATCTTTTGTAAGGCCATGGCATAGTCTGATACAGATTCTTTTGGATTTTGCTTCCTCAATGCCTTAGCATCAAATCTGTCGTTCTCCTTCTTGAAGTATTTCAGGAAAGCTGCCTTCATTTCTTCATAGTCTGCTGTTGGATGGGCTGTCCTATAGGCTTTGTACCAAATTTTTGCCTTACCATCTAGGTAGTTTGAGAAATACTTGATTCTGTTACTGGGATGGTACCCATATCTGGAATCAAAGTATTGTTCATAGTCTGTGCAGTGCCTCCTGGCGGATTGTGTGAGAGAGGACTGTGAAAATTTTTCTGGCTGTAGAATATCACAGTACTTTTCCTCTTTGTCCCGTTTTAGCTGGTCCCTTAACCCACTGAAAGATGCCTCCCTTGCAACTCTTTCCTCTTTCAAGGCATCTAGGAGTGCTGAGGAGGTGTCAGTGTTAGTCAGGTTCACTCCTTGGGTATTGGGTGCACCTGACTTGAGTGAGGCTAGGGCCTCAGCTAGCTGGTTTTTCATCGTCACTTGTAGATGAGCTTGCATATCAAGTAGTGCTTGAGCGGCTTCAGCTTTTTGGGTCTCCATAGAGTTCTTCAGTGCCTGGTTGGCTTGTCTGAGTAATATTAATTCCTTCTCTTGTTCCTCTTTGGCCTTCCTTAAGGCTCGGCTGGTGCTTTCCTCATGTGTGGTGTGTAGGGCTGTTAGTTCAGGCCTAAGTGTCTTATCCACATGAGTTTCTACATTCTGGGCTATGAGTAGAAGTGCCTCAGCCTCCTCTTTGGCTGCCTGGCCTGGGGGTACTGTCTCATCGTCACTCATACCTGATCCTGGGGTATGCTGACCGTTTGAGAACAAGTCACTCTGTGTGTCCTGGATACTGTCCAGGGCAGCTAGGGTGTCCAGGTGAAGCTTGCCTTGGAAGTCACTCTCTTGAGTGGTGTGGTGTGGTGAAGCTGAGGGTGTTGGAGTGGAGCTCCTGGATGACTCCTTGGAGCTGGGTCTCCTCCTCCTGCTGGGTAGAGATCCAGGGGTAGCTGGTCCTTTGCTGCGGAGGTGAGTCTTGGTAGTCTGTGCTGCCAGCTTGTGGGATCTTGTTAGGAGTTCTCCACCACTTTGTCATACAAGGAATCCCCTTAGTTGGGAGACTCCTTTAATATGAGGAAGTTGAGTAAAGTCTTGAGGTCTTGTAGTATAGTTGGTATTTATTACAAGTTGACAGCAACAGTACAGTAAGTACAAGTAGGTTCCACTCAGTTACACCTCTCCACACAATAATATAGGTCTTGGTAAATATACCTAATAACCCTGAGGTTAGTAATGGACTAGAGCCAAGGGGGTCCTACACCATGTCTGATAGTTGGGCCTAGTAGGGCATAGCCTATAGCCTTGTTCTCAGTCAGTGGAGAGGTCCTTGCTCAGTGGTGTCCATGTGTAGAGTGAGGATGGAGATGCCCAGTGCTGGGACCTGACCCTATTTAAGGGGGCCAGGCTACCAGCATGGCATCTTGAGTGTTAGTGTCAGTTGACAGTGGTTGGCCAAGGTACACTATGCCCCTATGTGACCGTGTGCAGCGGCCTGTGAAGGACCTGAGGCTTGTGCAGCGGCCTGTGACGGTCCTGAGGCTTGTGCAGCGGCCTGTGACGGTCCTGAGGCTTGTGCAGCGGCCTGTGACGGTCCTGGGGCTTGTGCAGCGGCCTGTGACGGCTCTGGGGCGCCTGTGACGGCCTGAGGGGGTTGTGTCACGTGTGGCAGCATGTGACACTTACATAAGAGCCTTTGAGGGGGAGTATACCGACCTGCACGTGCCTCACGTGTTAGGCCACGTGCGTCACATGACACCTCCATACAGATTTAAAGAAAGGATCCATTCCTATACTAGCTATAGGATCAGTAGGACTCTAAAACATGGAGTGGAAATGTTTGGGTCCTTCATCTATGCAGTGGATAATATTTGATCTAGGAAAAGTGTGGGATGGAATGATGATGTAATGTATATTTAAGAAACATGATGCTGAATCCAAATTGTGATTACACTTTAAGCAGCATATGTTGCTTCAATTTATCATACCCTTTGTTGTCATGGTGTATTCATACATCCCTAGAGAATTATTTGTCAGGGCTGTATACATGCATCATGGTAAATCATCAGGAGTCCATATTGTATGCAGCACTGGGCTGTACTGTATGCATGTACCCCGCTTACAAATTGGCACATATTACATTGTAGCATGATTTGGCCCTTAAATGGACTGCTTTCTGCAAACAGATTTGATGACGAGCCAAACTTGCATCCAGTAGATATAGCAATGATGAAAACTCCATGAATGTCTTTTTTTACTTTCCTCTTTTTCATAAGTCATCTTACATTTCAATATCGATCGTTACTATTTGCAGGTTTAACATCATAATCACTGAGGAAAAATTGTCGAAGTGTTTACAAGTTTAAATAAAATGTGCGGTTTGACATACTATTTGGGATAGTCAGGGTAGTTGCCACCAAATATAGCATCCTAAACTTAATTTAAAAGATAAGATGAAGGGATTTTATGGAAGCATTCAAGGGTCTTTGTTATTACAATCACGCTTTATAACCCGAGTATCAAGTTAACCATATATATTAAAGAGGATGATATCAACTCCAAAAAAGATATTGATGTCATTATAAGAGTTGCAAAGTTGGTTATTGGCCCTAAAGCATAACACAACTAGAAAATAGATGGTTTTGTGCATGGCATCTCCACCCTATCAGAAACAAGAAAGCTTTGAAGGCTGTATGGCTATCATGATCAGAAGGTAAGTGGCAAGAACTAGAACAGAAAGATGTTCTGAACATTTATAAGGGGTTTTGAGGGGAATGAAATGACCTTCTATAAAACTGTTAGAATTGAATTTAAGAATAGGCTATACCCTATTTGACCTAATAAGCGCCCGTGGCGCTTATAAAATTCTTTTTTATTTTGTTTCAAGTACTAAAGGGTTTAATTGTCTACAAAATTGGAAAATTCAAGCCTTTGTTCTAGTCTAAAAATTCTCCCAAAAAAGGGAGGGGGCGCTTATCAAGGGTAGTACGCTTATTACGTGGCCGGTGGTAGGGTAATTTCACAAGAGTGGTAAGATTACATCTCTGCAAATAATTTCTCAATTTCCCCTCATGGTGAAACACACATTTTGGGGGAAGAAACAGATTCATTATAAGAATCATATCTTCCTTTTAAACTCCTGTTCAACAACACTGAAGAGAAAATTGAATCTAACACTTATTATTATACAACCAGTGATCAAATGCAAAAAGTGTTGCTTTGTGTGCAACTATTGATATTTATACATAGATTAGGGGAATTGATGTATACATGCAATGATAACAATATGTAACTTCTTTCACTATTTCTTGCACTTCCGATAAAGAAGATACTTATTATTTTAAATGGACAATAACAATAGCATGGCAAGTGTGGGGAGGTTTAATGAACAAGATAGTCTAGTCGTTCTAGAGCTTGTATTTTAAAATTGTTAGTCTCTGCCTACTGTGAATCCTGGAATAAATAATTCTCTTGGGACCCTGTTCCCCTGGTTGCCGTGGCAAGAGACTAATGAGGACATGGTCATAGTGTGAGTACACCCATTTACTCTCTTGGGCCTTTTCAATCCCAAGCCTCCCATGTGACTTCCATAATGACCTCTGGCTTTGGAGGGATGTAAGGTGATGTCAAGAATGATGTTCAATATAAGGTTGGGCTCCAGGCATCTAGAACATTGACTTATTGAGCATTATATAGGTATCCAGCCAGTGAAACAGCATCCCTTCGACACATAATTCAGTAGCTTCTCGTGCCCTCTGCCCTAACTGCCTCTAAATGATCTGGTTAAGAAAGACTAATGTGGCCTGTCAATAATTGAATGGCAACATCAGTCAATAGGTCCCTTCACCTGGGTATTAAGGGGCTCCATAGGGGTCTCAGTTGTAGCAGCAGCAGGGGCTATACACTCAGCACACTACATAAATTGGGTCTACTAATGACACAATAAAGAACACCCAATGTCTACCTGCAGTGATGGTGCCCCCACCTCCCTTTTATGGCACTATTCCAGCCACCAGTCCCTCATCTCTCCCAAGCGCAAGAGGGGAAACAATACTATTGTACTTGCTTGGTAAAAACCAGTGCCATATTTCCCTCTGACTATACTAATTGATGGAATTAAACTAGCACTATGCAAGGCTATGGATGATTTTACATTATCTGTAGTGACAGATTTCATGTTTGATTTGTGTATAAACACATTAAATATTTTGCTTGGTCTGATGAAAAGCTTGTTGTTTAGCTTTATCCTATGAGCTATTTGGTCAGCCATAGACTGACAAGTGATATACTCACTTCCATTATCTTATTGCTCTTATGATGCATATCCTTCATCATAATCCACATAGATGATATGGCTTAAGGCTGCTGAAAACCTGATTGGACGGAACTGTACCACAAAATCACACTCGATCTTTATGATGGTTTCGGAAGCAGGTAAACTGAGCTTGATCAATTATATCAAAAACTTCCCTAGCACCTGCATTTCTTTCAGCTTCTAATGCCATAATTTATAATATCTAACGTGAATACTCCATAACTTTCCTTTATCTGTGAACACATTTCATGTCTACCCATTCTATGAATTCCCCAATCCATCTCAGAATTTCACTTTACGCCCTTTTACATCCTACCACACCTTCAATCAGAAACTTCTTAGAGTATGAAGTGAAGTAATGAGGGCCATGCCCCACCCTGATCTGCCTACTACTTATCCAAATCCCCCAAATCCTTGACCACATCTTGGCACTTCCCAGGACCTGTTGATAGCTAAATGCAGTGTTGTGATCACAGTGGCAATATGAATTCTTTACTTCCAAGAATATTTACCTTTGATTGGAGTTTCAGACTTGTAGTTGCGTTAGTTAGTTGTGGTCAGATTACATGTCTGTGTAGACAAATCGATTATCATTATATACAGATTCTCCTAGATCAACTATATAAGAAGTGGAATTGCTTATATCAGGATATTTAAGGATACAGTTCCGCAAAAATAACATTAACTGGTTTCAATTGATGCTAATAATTCTTTGTTTGTTCTGCATATTCATTCTTACAGTGTAGGATACATTTTGATGTGTCTTTAGTATCCATAACTATTTCTTACTTGTGTTTGTGTCTGGGATTGTGCTTGCAGTCTGGAGGGAGAGGGAGAGACAAATTAAGATTATAAGAGATAGGAGGAGGAAATAAAAGCTTCTCTAAGGGCTTTCTATCCTTCTTCATGAATCCTGTTATAATGAAAGTTGGCAGACATAGGCATAACAATGGTAGCAGAAGTATCCCTGCTTCTCATGAGATGTTTTTGAGGCCTTATCAATACACCCAGACAAACACATAGATCCACCCAGAGTGCTCACGACTAGTGACATTGTCTACAGCCTCTCTACTTTAGAATCCCATCTACTTGTCAGGTAATCTTTTTAAAGGAAAAAGCAAGTAGGGACTTCTTGATGTTTTCTCTTAATGGGCAGATTCTGTCACATATGGCAGCACTAGTTGTAGGGGTCGTTCACTCTTTGGAAGACATGAGAGGGTGTGTTATTGATGATTGCCTGCACACATCCATTGGCCTAATATATAAATGTTGACGTCCTACCTTCCATCTGTCAATATGTCAAGGGAGGAATACCCCCTTTAACTGTTTACGGGACCAATCAAGGTATGGTTAGGTCAGCTTTCTGCTTGTTTGGTCTTCTATTCAAGTGCAAAGTAGGTTACAGTCAGCTAACCCAGAGGTAACCTTAGGTTGTCATACTGGCTGTTCAATTAAAGATGTCATCCCTTTTGGAACAATCAAGCTTCAGTAGACATTGCATTTTGTTACAAGCGATGGAGATCTCTTCTGAATATATTGATTAAATTAGAAAAGGTTGCATAGAGCCTTAGAGGTGTGGGAATAATGTGATGTCAGAATTGACTATAATTCTATAGCTGGCTACTGTCTAAATTTCTGCTTAAGACACACCCAAGCCTTCCCTTTATTTATGTATAAAACATGTAACACATTCATATTTACTTCAATTGGGATGACTGACCCCATAACCAAAAATCATATTGAGAAAATGCACTTCCATCTCTGATATTGTCCATGTGTGAAAATGGAAGGCATACATTATTAATTATTTTGAATATAGTCTTTATTGAAGCATTGATGTGTATGATCAGATGATGCTCTGTCCCTTAGAAACTAATGGCAGACAGCAGCTAGTGAGGCCATGTTCACATACTACAAGCATTAGTAACTTACCTAGAGAGATTGGTAAAATAAGCTACCCCATTCAGGCATTGCCCATGTCCTCTACAACACCAGGTCTAAATGGGATATACTGACGAGGCCATACATGAGAGTGGAACTCTATTATAAAAGCCAGTTTCTTTGTCAGGAGACTAAAAGCTCGTGAAGGACTGATTTCCTGTAATCGGGTGGAGCATTGAAGCAGTAGGGCAGGGGTACTTCCATATAAAGGCAACATGTGCATTCAGGATGTCCCTATATGAACATAATCAGGCTGTTATAAAGAGACAGAGAAAGTTACAATAATCAAAGAAAAATATCCCTGCCTCATACTCACCCTCTGTTATTCAGTCCTGTCCAGTTTGCACGATACGGACTGTGCAGATTTCCACTAAAAGATCAATTCACTTAGTACACTTGGCATCACTTCTATCGCATTGGCATCGGCCATTGATTATGGATGCTAACAAGGTTTATTTCTCACCCTCACACGTCCATAGCAGACAGATCCGCCAAACAGAGACTGGGAAACCAGCAATCAGCGCATATCTCCTTCTTACTACTCCCACAGAATCTGGGCCTCAAGAACATGAAATATAAAACAAAAATGTAATAATGTTACAAATATCACCACCTCAGAGAAGTAATTTCTGATACCTCATCCCTACAGCTAAACACAGACACAGGGATACCTCCCACAGATTGTGACAATGTCCCCAGCCTTTCATATCCTGGTCAACTCCTGGCTGTCATCCACTCTGAAAGGCAGTACTTACGGAGACAGGGTTCAAAGAAGAAGGATGTATCGATCCTCCTCAAGATTGCCAGACTAGCTTTGAGGGCTGGGCGTATTCTGTCACATCTTGCCTGTACTTGTGGCTGGGATACGTTCAGGTATGATGAAGTGGGTGTCATGAAGAGACATGTCTGTAAGTGATCATATGACTGGGTTCTATGAACCGCCAGAGAATGTCATACGAAGTAGTATATTCATCGGTATAATATAAGGGATTGTGACCCCGCACTACTAGAAAAAAGCCTCTTTCTGACTCCCATGACTAATTTTCTACCTGAATTAAATGTCACTCCCCCTTGGCTATCTCTCCTCTTTTCTCCTCTTGCATCAGACACCACAACTGCAAAACGCAGATCCCTTCTATATATGACATCACTATAGCCATAATCTTTCATTTCCATAAATTATTCAAGATGTACCATTATAATTATGTACTTTAGTATCCCATTTCAACCAAACTTCAAATATATCACTGTGGCTTTAGGAATAGATAAGTTTAAATCTAGTACATTTTCTACAACAGAGTTTCAATTTTTTTTTTCACTTATCTTAATAAAAACCAATAAGATGACAACCTTTGGTGTATTGATAGAATAAATGTACACAGAGGTGGGAGCTGTCTGGTGCTTAATGGAGATAGCTGCCTGAGGTCAGTATATAAGCCCTGGAGAATCCAAAATCAGTTTCTACAGAAGGACATCTCTTGCCATCAAAAGACTGAGGATTGCTGTAGATGATTGTCTACCCTGCTGAATATAGCAAACAAGGAAATGGAAAGAAGAAATGGTTTCAGAGAAAAAGTGAGGTTCTTAGCTCATTGAATATGCTGCACTTTTGGTAATCTTGATCACTTGATATTAGTTTCCAATGTTGAAAGTATCATTTTATGTGTACATATTCCTAGATATCACAGACCACTAGGAGACTAAAATTGTCATCATGAATTAATAAAACATCATATATTTTACATATGCTTTTTCTATGAATCCAAGGAGCTACATGATTTGAAATTAACGTCAGTTTAAATTTGTGCTGTAGGTCATGGTGAACAGTGAAATTCAGCATCGCTTTTGTATGAACTGATATGCCATAGCTGCGTAACAAATGTCTCCCATTGAGTTGATAAAATAAATAAAATGTGTCCCCTATTAACTGTGGACATTGTATGTCCTCTACACTGACTGAACAGGTTATACTCTGAATTAGTCTGATGCCCGAAGACTTTATCTCATCCAAGGTGAGTAAAAAGGTGAGCTCTTCTTTGTAGAATAAAGCCAACTATCCATGGGTATTATCTCTGTAGGGTCGTCATGATACATCTTACTTATCAGAGCTAAATGCATGCATCATGACAACAAATAAGCATAGTGCATTCAATCTCTATGATAGCCTAGGCTAGAGGGCTCATTATAGATATTTTCTGTCTACAAACTATGTAGACCTATGCTGAGATTGTGATTATGTAAGAATCAATTTCTTAGGCAAATTATCAAATCTGTGTAGTGAAGGTGTTCAGGCCTTTTATTACCTTTAATGAATCGGATTCGATAATAGTAATTGGATCCCTTTCAATTAGGTGCCATGTTTTGGGAAAAGTTCTGAAATACAAAGATGGTTCAGCTTCCTAGGCTGCTCTAGTAGTCAATGCTCAAAAAGGTGCAAGCAGTTCTCTCTAATGGGGGAGGGAGCTAGCAAAGAGGCAGTGGATGTGGATACTGGTGGTTACTGGAACCACAGACAGGGTAGTGTCACAAAAGATGATGCCTCTCCCAACAACTCTAAATGCCTCTCATGAGGCACTGACACATGAACACACGCAAGATCCTGTAGCGAGGCCACGCCCAGAGCTTGTCATGATGTTGGCAAGGCTTTTACTGCTCTGTTAGGAGGTGAAGGCCGTATATAGATTACCCCCCCCCCCTCCCCATATGTTAACTAACATTATTGGAAGATCTGCTCATTACAATGTGGGCCTAAAGTGGCTCATACCAATTAATCAGCCACTTTACGCTCACACGCTGTAATCCCTATTGCACCCTCTCTATAGTAGTGTCAACCCAAGATGAAAGGCAACAGTTATTTTAATCCATCTCAAAACTATTTTCAAAGGTAACTTTAGATGTTGTTCAAAAGTCTAAGTCCACTTGAGTTCTATCTATGTTTGCAGTTGTTTATTCAAGTTAAAAGAGAATTATTAGATTATAAAATGAGAGGCTGTGCTTCAACATAAATTGCCGCGTCAGCATAATTGTTGTCAATCATATTAATCTTCTCATTTTTGAGGTCTTTACTGACATCAATTTAATGTATACTTTTATATATAATTGATAGTTTTTAGTGTGGTAAACTACATAACTGAATACGACTTTAGCACCAAAATGTGTCATGATCTGTGAAAAAGACCTTTAGTGCAGGGTGCAGTATGTTCCCTTTTCCCAGTGCTTGACACAAATGTTTGCCAGTAATGTGTAAATTACATCCATATATTAAGACATCTATGGGTGGATCATCAGTTATGGAATTTGAAGTGTAGATTTTGCACAGTTGCCTGGTACATAATTGATCAATTTTCCCATAACTATCATAGAACTGTCAACATTGGCTAGGTAATAAACATGCTTACAGTAAACAGGTGGTAAATGAATCCTCAGTTGGTTATTGCAGGACTGGACGTTAAAAGGTTAATCTCTCAGCCAGAGTTAATCTTCACACTTTTCTTTAACATACACGCCCCCTCACCCCTCTCACTCAGCACTACAGCCACCAATGTCCATTATCCTCAGTACAGACTGACTCCATGACCTAAAGGCTGTTAACCTTGTCCTCATGTACATGATAATCTACATAAATGATGCCAAACCTTAATACATAGAGGCTAAAAACTGCTTAAACATAAAGTAAGATGGAAAAGTCAACGTTGTACACAGACATATGCCTATATAATGACATATTATTAGACTACCTAGCATGAATTTTTCGAGATAGTAACACCATATCTTTAGATCATCTCACAATTTAGAGATTGTCTAGCCTAGCAGAGAAGGTTAGAGTGTATAAAAACGATAGATTCTAGTCACTGGACGACAGCCCTGTTACATAACCTTATGGGTGTCACGACAAGTGCCCCCCGGACGTCTACCCCCCGGACATCATGAAATGAGCTATCAGGGTAAATAAAAGGATTCTACATTCAAAACTGAACAAGGTAACAATGTTAAATCACATGCTTAATTAAGAAGTTTAGAAAACATCATTATCACACGAACTTAGCACACCATCTTAGAATCTCCCCTTTACTGCCTGCTTCACGCTGTATAGACACTCTCCTCACTTACCTGAATCCTCTGCCAATGCTACTTAACCCTTAGGGGCCCAGAACTATTTGACCAAAGTAAGATATCTGCAACATTATTAGTGTAGCATAAGTGAATCTGTAACAGTGGACTTTGTTTTCTTGAAATATGTTCATATTACATTTCTTGAAAGCTGTTGCAATATCCTTTCTTATGCTGAACCCCTTGTAGGAAAAATGTTAAAATTTTGGTAACTATAGCAACCAAAAATGTTCCTTTTGTAAAATTTGTCAAACTTTCCCTGAGATTGGCTGGATTTTTTAGCCATGGAAGGACCTTCTTTTCCATTGCCGTGGCAACAATGGAATTCCTGTTTCACATTTCCAACATGGGAATGATATACACCCTATTGACATCGGGTACATAGTTGATGTATATTTTCCACATTGCATTAACAGATATATGAGGGTAGCTGAGATGACAAATAATGATATTATCATGGTGGGAGAATACTTAGCCTCAGCCAGTGGGAGAGCTTGGAATTGGAAATATTTATCATAATATTTCCCCTTTACTTGCTCTAAAACTGTTAATATTTATCGAATATTGAATGAAAGCACATGTATGAAAAGCTGAAGTCACCAAGGAGACATTGGTGCATCTCACAGTGGTATACAGACAATATTTATGTGAAAGAACTATGTAAGACCTTAGATTATGTGCAAAATACGCCATTTTACGCCATTTTCACGCCACTGGGCCTCTAAGGGTTAAGGGACATCCTCTTATCTAGGATGGTGGTGACATTTGAGTCCTATCCTCATTTACCTGGGTATCCTGAGTGCCTCCAGGTTCCTAGGACATGCACCTAGGTGTTTTGGGGGGAACATACCCAAACAAGCAAAAGCTAACATGAAGATGGCTAAATGGATACAAGGTTGAGAGATTATGAAAGATGACATATTTACATCTGACCTTCAAAATTAATATCCTTGTGTTTGAACCGATCAGGGTGAATTACTTTGTCAGAGAGCTTTGATACACAGCTGTTCTGAGACATGTTTAGATAAGCAACAGGTGGACATTCACAGAGGATGTCCTAAAATCAGCTAAACCTTTTTGTGCCCATTTAGAGTCCTAGATGCAAGAAAGCAACCCTTACAGGTGGAATGCTTTGTGACTAAATCGAACTTCCGTTTCCTCACTTCTGGTCTGTCTTTATTGCTAAAGCTACCAATTTAGGAAATGAAGTAAACAAATTATGAAATTTCCTAGTTTTATAGCTCAAGAAAATTGTATTGTAACAGTATAGGTAAAATAGGTGTATACCCTATTATATCATATCAAAGGTTGTTCAGCTAGAGAGGGGCACGTGGCTTTAAACGTACTTGTCCTTTGTAACTGTTTTACCAGTACAGCAAGGGCTACAGGTACAGGTTCCAGTACAGGTACAGGTAATGTAGTTAAGATAGTCTCTACATACTACATCTATGAAGGCTAGATGCTTGACTTGAAGTGGGTACTGGCAAAGGGTCCCAATTGAGGGGTAATTACATATGGATACATTTATCCCATATGCATGTATCACCTACCCAAGGTAATCACATACCCACTGATCAACTAGGCTGGGTTGTTGTACTTAAGTAGTCATGCATTTGTTTTATATACCCACGTATTCTCCCTATACGTTCTATCCAGCAATATATATATATAGGCCACCATTTATCTTTGTAAGTATCCCAATAAGCCATTACTCCCCATCCCCATCAAGCCTACACTGTCAGAAGTAACTATAGATGCACAGTGAGTTATACTGTAGATTAACAGTATAAGGGAGGTCGTTTTTGTTTTGAAACCAAAAATACCTCAATTTATACTGTGAATCTACAGTATAATCGACTGTGCAGCTACAGTTACTTCTGACAGTGTAAGTCAGTTTCTAATCAAGAAATATCATATGCACTTGACTAATAAGTACACTAGAGTATTTATGAGCATGCCACATATAAACCCTGCAAAAAGGAGCCCTTAGAAAAAGTCTTTTTAGTCTGACATACGTAAAAGGGTCATGTCTGCCATGATTGGTTCTACCTGTTCAGCAATGTAGCTGCAGAGTATCCGGATGTCAGAGCCAGACGATTATATCCGCTTTTTCTTACATTATAATTACTCTTTCATATTTCATGATTAATCACACTTTTCAGGTTGCTTATGTTGTAAGCTTCTGCTCTGTACTGAATATAATCAGTGTTTATAAAAACAACAGTGTAGGGACATGAAGATAAGATGTACTTGAACACTAACTTGTTTAGTGTGTCTGACCGGAACCAGGGGACACTCTGATCAGAGGCGAACAGTATATATACTGCTTCCCACCCTGGTTCAGGCACACCTCCTCAGGTCTCCGATACAGAAAGATTGACTGAGAGCTATTTCTAGAATGTTATTAATACTGGAAGACTCATACAAAGTGGTAAGCATTACTGTACAGGTTGGTTAAAATAAACACCTCTTTCCTTTTTCGCATCTTACAAAGAATTCTGCGGTTCGAGTTCTTATTTCGAATCATCTCATATAAGACAAACTCTACAACAGAATAATATGTTACTCAATTGCAAATGTAAGTCCTACCATCAACACTAATGGGGAACTTGATTAGGATAATAATAATTATATGTTCACAAGGGACATGAGTATCACCATCTATAGTTATTTATGTTACAACACTGCATTGTGAGCCTGATGACCCAGCGAATGTGATGACAAAACAAGTCGATTCCAAATTAGCAAATTTGTTCGAATGCCTCGCTCAAAATAGTTATTTTCTGCTCATGCATGAGTAATTGATACCCGACTAAATCTATAACTAGGTTTTCCTGGAAAATGTCAGACCACAGTGCTTATCATGCAAAAGGGTCGTGTCTTGGATTCATATAGATCACCCAAATTGGTTTCAGGTATCTCAAAGATTGCTACCACATAAATAGTGTGAGGCATTTCATATTTCACCGTAGATGTTTGAAAAAGAATATACCCATCCTATCAATGGAGAATATATTGAGATTCAGATTTAAAACTTACTAAGTTCTTGAATATGGTTCAAGGCTTTTAATGGCAGGTGTTAAAGGTTGTGTCTTACCAGTCTGATGCAGTTGCGTTTCTGCTCACCATGTTTCTCCTCGGTTTCTGCTCGGCCTCAAAAATGTAAATTTTGACCCCCTTCCTTATCAGGCGGCTTCTACATGCCTTTACAAATCCTACCTGTTATTTACCTTGGCTAAGAAATATCAATTATTTCACCTAGAAGCCCCTAAAGATTTCCCCTTAAAATGCTCCATTTACGTTTCTGCTTTGCTACATTTAATAGACTCTGTAGGACAGAGGTTCTTTTTCACATTATTTATTGTTCATTTGGAGGCCACCCCTGTCTACTAGCATGCCTTTATTTATTTGGTGATTTTGACCCGAGAAACTTGAACTCTGATTATGGGGCCCCCTTGCACAGGGTATATTTCATACCGCTTCTTACGTCTTCCTCCATCTCATGCCTACCAGATTTTTTCAGGTATAGTTTTTTTGATAGAATTCAAACTAAAAAGCACAGATAGCAGGAATCTGTAACTGCCATTTCAAAGTTTCTGCTGGAGCAGTAACTTGATTTTCGTGATACCATGTGTCCAGTAGATTTACCAGAGGCTCAAAAAGTAAAATACAATTGCATGTTAATATTGATACTGCTGCATGTGCCAGTAGCGAGGTCTATGCTTCAGCTCAAAAGGGAATTTCTTGAAAAATCTTTAAAAGTCTTTCTTACAGAGGGCTTTTACTGTAATGGACAAGAAACGTAAATTGTGAAATTCAATGTTTGGTTAATTAATGATAGAAGCACTTATGTGTTGTTTCATTGTTCCATAATCCTAACCACCGCTAGTTAATGATGATCAATACCTCAACCCTCATAGATCAAGTTATCTGCTTCTCCCGACAGCTACCATTACTTCTGTTGTAACCCTGCAGTGTCGCTACACAAACTAGTGTATCACAATTATAGTTAATGGTTGATCACTATGCTACCCTTAACTGCAAAGACATTTCAAATTTGGTACAAATTAGTTTGGGAAATCTTCTAGCCTAAGCCGTTGCACTGTCTGTTACACATGCAATACACATGTTTGATAGTTTGCCATAGAAAGAACTAATTGCTCCAGTACATCTATAACCAGAAAATGAACCATGATGTTTGTCACCTTGTTACAGCAAAAACTCCTGAACAAGTCTTCAAGGGCATGACTTTATTCAATGGTAACTTTAACGTAAACAGTCACTACAGAATAAGGACTTATGAGGAACTGAGGATTTCCCTCTGGTCTACTAAGACCTGCTGATGACCATAATCATTGAATTTCTCCTTTGTTTAGGTTTAGAGCTAAGATGTCTTTATGGAATACCAGGCTGACCAGTTGAGCATAAGTCTTTGTCTCAGTGGTTCTCTATTGATCATCAAGAGTGGACCGTTTGCCGAAGTAGCTCTATGGGTACAAGTAACTGCATCCCATAGCACCATTTTAGCAACATGGGAGAAAGCTTTGGTGTATTGGCTCTTGACAAGTATTACTTATGATGTGAATAACTGGTGTATTTTTTGCTACTTTCAAATTTACTGCAGAAAACTTTGTTAACATTACAGCTGAAACTCAGAAATCGGTTCATGAGAACTATCATTATTGACCTGTATAATATGAATAAAGATACATGCTTCTACAAAAGCATGTGAGCATGGACTTGTGCCCCTAGGACATCCACCCCTTACATATTCAATACTTTGTAATCTGTTCACCCAATCCCATAGTAAATGATGCTATGGAGCTCAGCCATAAGTTTTCTATATAGAACCTAGATATGGAAAGCAGCTTCAGGTGACACAACATCCAACATGCACTCACACAGCATTGCCTTTGGGGAGATTCATTTCACTGTTTGATATTTCTAACTATATGAAGCAAATTAAAATAGCTTTCAATTCATAATATCTGCTGAATCTAGTGGAAACTTTGCATAACAATACTTCACTGAGTATACTAATGATGCACAGATATTGAACAAATACAAGCGGATTCAGCAATATAGAATGGTATTTGTAGTTGGAAACAGTGCTCCCATCTGATTTAACTTTGACTCTCATTTGGATGATGAGGGAACTGTGCTGAAATTAATGGGATAGGCTTTGATACACAAATAAAAGATTCCTATACTAGGATCACTAAGGACTCTAAAATGTGGAGTGGAATTGTTTGGGTTCTTCATCTATGTGTGGGATTAGATGAAGTAATGTAACATGATGCTGACTTCAGCCTAGGTTACCCTTAAAGGGTTACGTGTTGCTTTAATGCATCATAACCTTTGTCATTATTATGCATATATACATCCATATGGAATTGTTCGTCAGCGCTGTGTAAAATGCATCATGAGGAGTTTATAGACCCTGTAGGGTTAGCATGATGCTTGTATGCAGCACTGGTCTGTACTGCATTCACACATTGAAACACGCAGTGGCCCTTTTATGGACTGCTGCTGCAAACAGATTTGATGACATGGCAAAACTTGTATCCTGTAGTTATAACAGTAACGGAAACTTAATGAATGTCTGTTTTTTACTTTCCTTTTTTGCCTTAGTAATCTTACATTTCAGTATTGATTGTTACTATCTTCAGGATCACTGAGTCAAAATTGTCAAAGTGTTCATTTGAATAAAATGTTTAGGTTGACAGACTATTTGGGATAGACAGAGTATTCGGTACCAAATAAAGCATCCTATAGATACTTAATTTGGATGTAGGATGAAGGGATTTCATGTAGGTATTCAAAGCTATGTTTATTACAATTACATTTTATAGTATGAATATTGAGTAAACCATGCAGGTTAAATGGATGAAACCAACTTCATAGAAATGTCTAACAATAGTTCCAAAGTCAGTTAACTGTCCTAAAGCATCTTTACAACTAGCTTTACAATGGTTTTCTGCATAGCATCTCTACCCTTTCTGTATATAAAAGGTCATGGTCAAGAGGAGTTTGAATGTTGTATTGTGATCATGATCAGAAGCTACATAGTGGCAAAACTAGAATAAAAAATAACATACTGAATATTCACACTTAAGTACTCCTTATCCTTCCTTTATCTGGGTACACCTTCCATGTCTACACATTTCATCAATTCCCAAATCAGGTACACCTTTATTTCACACTCACTTACATCCCACTACACAGTCAAGCCTCAGTGTGTGGAGTGAAGTAACAAAGGCCATACACTAATCCACCTACTACTTAGCTAACCCCTCGAACCAACGTGTTAATCACATTGCAACCTGCTACGGATAAAGGCTGAAGGTATGGTTATTCTCATGATGGCTGCTTGTTTCCTTTACTTCCCATAGATTGATCAATATTGTCAGAGTGGTTAAATGACAAGTCAGTATATACAATTTAGTTATTTTACCAAGATCAAAAACTATGTGACAAATAATCCATTGGAAAAAGTGTTGCTATAATTATGTGCGATCTTTGATTTTCATAGATCAAATAGCGAAATTGATACATAGATGTACTGAAAGTGGTAAGAAATTCCAAACTTTGGGTACAGTAGATATTTAGGTTGTCTTGCATTGGGAACAACATTGGAGTGGCAACTGAGGGAAGATTTTACAACCAAGCTTGGGAGTTCAAGAGCATTATTTTCTATTTCAGTCTCAGCCTGCCTGCTGTGCATCGCAAGACAAATAAGTCTCTTAGGACCCTGTTGCCCTGGTTGCTGTGGCAAGGAACATAAAGACATGGTCATTGTGTGAGTATATTCGTTTACTTCCTTGGGCTTTTTCAGTCCCCCACCGTTCAGGTGACTTCATTAATGCCATCTGACTTTAGATGGATGTAAAGTGACCAATGTCTAGAATAATGGCCGATATACTGTTGCTCTCCAGGCATCTAGAAAATTAACTGTAGATATATATAGGTATCCAGCCAGTGTACCATAGAAACAGCATCCCTGCAATACATAATTCAGTGGCTCTTCATGCTCTCTGACCTAACTTCCTCTAATTGATCTAGTTAAGGAAGACAAATGTGGCCTGTCAGTTAATAGGTCTCCTCACCTGGGAATTAAGAGGCTCTAAAGTGGTTTTAGTTGTAGCAGCAGGAGCAATACACTTAGCACATCCTATTAACAGAGTATACTAATGATACGGTTAAGAACAGTTAATGTGTACCTGCAGTGCCCCCACTTTTCCTTTATGACACTATTCCATCCACCACTCCCTTATACTCCACATTCACAAGGGGGGAAACAATAAGATGGGACATGTCCTGGGTATAACGACCATAGTACACCCTGCACTAAAATAGCTTTTCACAGATTGTGTCACCTGATACTTGCTTGATGTAAACTAGTGCCATATTTTCCTCTCACTATGATAATTTCTGGGAGCCCCTGTAATATTCAAGTGGCAAGGCTATTGATGATTTTACAATCAACCTGTAGTGACAGATTTCATGATTTATGTGTATATAACTATATTAAATATTTTGCTTGGTCTGATGAAATACTTGGTGTTTTTAGCTTCATCGTGTGACCTATTGCATGAGCCCTAGACTAACAATTGAGGAGTTTGGATGCAAAACAACATAAGCACCGTTTTAAAAATAAGGACAAAAATCTTACAAAAATGAATATTAGGGAAAGTGAAATGTAATCTTCAAACAATTTGTCCAAGCTTTACTATTTTTCATATCATTAGGACCTAATCAATATATACACTCCGCTACCAAAGCATAATAATTGACTCTACCCAGTGGGCACAGACCACTTATTAAGCGCTTATTTAGCTCTGCATATTCTCTGTAGGGCTTAATAAGCGCTTATTGAGTGCTGCTTTTGTGAGGTGTGCCCACTATAGGGTGTCTTTTCAAAAAAGACCATGTGCTTCAATTCAGGGATGGAGATATGTCGTTTTACATCCGAACTCTTCAGTTGATACTATCGCTACCATTATCTTATTGCTCTTATAATGCATATCATTTATCATAGTCAACATAGATGATTCAACTCCATGCTGCTAAAAACCTAATTGGACAGAGGTGTACCACAAAATCACTCCAAGTTTTTGATCCGGCTTTTGGAAAGAGAGTAAACTAAGCTTGATTTTTTTATATCAAAAACTGTCCATGGCATCTGCATTTCATACAAGATATATTTTACTATATCCAACCATCAATACTTTAGACCTTTCCTTTAAGTGTAAATATATTTTATGTTTACACATTCATTCAATTCCCCAATCAAGGCCTCACTTAAAACTTATGGCCTTTTACATCCAAACACACCCTCATTGCTCATTCACACACCTCTTAGAGTGTGAAGTGAGGTAATGAGGGCACTGCACTCATCTGCCTACTACTGAACCAATGCCCCAAATCCGTGACCACATCCCCACACTTCTGAGTACCTGCTGCTGATGAAAGCTAGGGACAGCTACATGGGTCCTTTACCTCCCAGAATGTACTCTTTGATTGAAAGTTCTGAATTTGTATTTGCATAAGTTATATGGGGTCAGATTACATGCCTGTATATTCAAATTTATTTCACCTTCAGGAGGCTGCAATATATGCCATCAGAATAAGCTAAACTTAGAATACAAACCTAGATCAACTATTTATGAAGAAGTATTACTAATTATAATGATATTTAAGCATGTATGTATTTTTCAGGTTTGTATTGTGACAAGATACTCATTTGGTGGCAGCAGAATTCTTTCTCAAGTAATTTTAGGGCTTTGGATTTCGTGGGGGACTATGGTGTTTCTGAATGAGAGAGTAACCCCTTTCATGGCAATAAGGTAAATGTAATATATGATCAGCACAGTAATTAAAGTTGTTTTTATCAATTTGTGAGTAAAATTTATTCGATTATTTGTAATGTGATTACACGGTGCTGTTGGGCATCAAATATGCCTCGCACGGGCTACTTGATGATGAAAATGAAGTCCTTGTGCATGATATCATCAGGGAACAAAATGAATACTGCTATACATATTGTAATATTGACTGCAAAAGAAACAAATCCCCCTAAATATGGAGTATTTCTGGCTACCATTGATGCCAGTGACTCTTTGCGTTTTCTACACCCCAGTGTGCTTTATATTGAAGCAAAGGCATAACAATGGCGAAAGTATCATGGGCTGCATCTCAAGAGAGTACTCTGATGCCTTATCAATACACCCAGACACATACACACAGATTCACTTATAGAGCTCACGACTAGTGACATTGTCTACAGCCTTTGTACATTAGAATACCATCTACTTGTCCATAAGGGGAGAAAGGCAGATAAGGACTTCTTGAAGTGTTGTCTTAATGGGCGGGTTCTGTCATATCTGCCAGTACCAGTTGTAGGGGTCATTCTCTCTGGTATGACTTTGGAAGACATTAGAAGGTGTGTTTTTGACAATAATTGCTTGCAGATATTCACTGGACTAATATATAAATGTTGAAATTTGTCCTTCCGTCTGTTGACAATAAAGTGGGCATTTCCAGTGACATGTTATGTCAATGAAGGGATACCTATTTTTCTTATCAATATTATTTTTCTCATACCTGTGTCCAAATGGCTGTACAAGTCACTGCACTCCATATCCAGCTTGATGTGTCAACAGTGTATGAAAAATAATCCACAACTGGTAAAGACAGGAAAATGAATAAAAGTTATCTAGAGAGAGGAGGTGAGACCAGGTAAATTGGAAAGGGAGTATTGTACATTGGGGAGAGAAGGAGGGGAAGAAACTCAAGTGGACTGAGGCAAAGTGGTCAGTAAGTTTCGCCATACCATTTTAAATACACAACCTATCAATATTTACCTATTCCAACTAATGTACCCTTCTCCTTCTGTTTCAATATAAGCTTTCCTTATAATTGCCATTCTTATATTGTACTCAATAACATATCTTTGGATTTTGTGATGCACTGTCATCAGTGTGATCTTTGTCCCAAACTATATTGGCAAGTCAAAACTATAGATGGTTTTTAATACAATGTACATAATTTACATACAATTTAATAGCAAAAAGGGTGGCTACAGTAACTTCCTTCATGAAACTGATTGGACCTGATCATTATGGTATAAAAATAAGCTTAACAATGAATTCAAATCAGAGCCTGACTGCATCTACAGATGAAGCAGTCTTGGAACTCTAATCATTGTGTAGCAACATCACATTTATCTTTCCTTCTTTAATTGGGATGACAGACACCATTGCCAGGTCAGGGAAATCCCGCGCTTTTCCCATCACAAGCAGGAAAGCTTTTTCTGGCATTTTGACCAGCATGGGAAGATTTCCCCTGACTTAGGGCATCCCCCTGACTGATGTTCGGCCCTTATCTCCTGCAGAGATTAGGCCGCCTGTGAGAGATAAGGGCCGCCCTGACCTACACCTCTAAGGAAGGATCTCCCAGTGCAGGGCCTAATACCTACAGGTTGGTTGGTGAGGGTGGGGCTAATGGGGAGCACATATAAATATACCTCATTTCAGCTATATTTTGTCATCAAAATCATTATAGCTCATGAAATACAAGACTGCCATACAAGTCCATTGACGTATACATACGTAGCCAGCTTTGTTGTCCATCTGGTATGTAGGATATTCATTTTCAGCAAATGGTTACACATCAGCAAATTGCATTTTCCGATGGAACCTTATATTACATATACGTCGGCCTAAGATGAAGGGGGGAAAACCCTCACTGTTATTCCCCTGCAGGGTATCAAAAATAGGATTTTCCTGGCCTGATATGTCAAAATATGATTCATATTGTGAAGAAAATGCAGTTGCATCTTTCATATTGTCCATGTATGGTAATGAAAGGTGTAGATCTTGCATTATTTCGAATTCAGTCCATATTTCGATATATTGCTGTGTATGATGATACGGTCCTGTACCCCTTGGAAACTAATGACAGCCAGCAGCTGTAACTCTATTGAGAGAGGTTAACATAAGCCACCCCATTAAGGTCTATGCCCTGTACTACACCCTGCCTGAATGTGATATATACTAATGAGGCCATAGATAATACTGGAGCGCTACAACAATAGCCTGCTCCCTTGTCACTAGACCTTTCAGGACTGCGGGGCGACTGGAGGCTCAAGAAGCTTGATTTCCTGTAAACAGATGTAGCATTGAAGCAGTGGGGCAAGCTAACCTTATATATATGTAGGCATCATGTACATTAAGGATGTCCCCATGACAATATACAGGGCTGATCACTGAATAATTGTTTGCAAGTAATATACTTAAAGGAACACTTTAAACGCATTAACCTTTCCAGGATATTTACACGGCATTACTTAACTTAAAGCTGCTTAAAGTGTTCCTTTAATGCATCCTAAATGTGCTTAAATGCAAACGTTCATGTTTTGACAGTAAAACAGGACAGCAGGAAAGGTTACAATAATTAAATAAATATGTCCCTGCCTCACAGAGGTAATTCATTTTTGAATTGTCCTTGCAGAAAGACTCACTAAGAGCTGACGCCTCAACTGCTATTCACTGTTCAGAGAGAGGTGTCATTGAAATAGTGGAAGACTTTTCAGCAGAGTATAGGGAGGCATCAATCTACCTGAATGCTGTCACATAAGTCCATGGGAATGTACACAATTAATGCAGTACCATCATTCACACTGACAAAATATGACTATTGTATGCAGCTGATGTTGTTGCTGCACAATGACTATTAATGCTCTATGTTAATGTTGGTTTAACATCTTTCCTAACCAACACCCTTTTTTGGGTGTCTAGTTAAATTTACTGCTGAAGCTGCTGTTACCAGATTTTGTCCAGGAGGTCCCTTTATATCATAGCTGTATGTATCTGTATGACAAGGAAAACATAATGTTTGGATATGATGCTTTTGTATCTCTATTCTCAACATACATTCAGACCCAGGAATTCAAATCAACGGCTAATGAGTCACATGTTTAAATCTTTAAAATGAAACACTCTTAGCGTTGTTAAAAACTATCAATATCATGAATTCCCTCTTGAAGTACTTAATTATCTGTTAATTATGATTTAACCGTTCTAGCAAATACTCCATTAGGACCATGTACCTGATAATTTCTATTCATGAGAAGGTGATGAAAGTCTCTTTGATTAACTCTCATCTTGTACCGGATAATTTGAAAGTTCCCTCAACTTTTGCTCTCAAGTGTACAAATATCCTACTGCATTTCTTTCCAATTAGAAATTTGCACCCCCCCTATTTCTATCAGCACAATAACATGATTTAGAACTCCACTTTAACCCATTAATTAAAATCCTACTTCAATTAACTCTAATCACTCTTGTAAGTCAGACATAAGTGGACATATCTAATAGTATTTTCAATGAATTGCTGCCATAGTTATTGTTGTTTTGTCTTCTACTGAAACAAAGGGGAGGCAGAAGAGGATTCAACAAATTAGGCTGACAGCTTCAAATCAAGGTTAATTAGGTATGACCTCTTTTTCTAGGACAATTATTCATATGTAATGAAGAATAGGAATATGGGGACTAATAGCGACTACACAATTGTGTACATAGCTGCATAATTTAATCCAGATCAAATGCTAAATATTTTAATATGGTACCGATCGCACTTTGGATGTATACAGGAGGTTAGACACGAAGCAGTAATTTTCTTTCAAGAATAAAACTAGGCCTATTGCTTTTTTTCAAATAGAAAATACTACTCAAATTTTGGTTAGAGGTTAATTCAAATGGTTTCTCCCTCGGCTTCTACACTGCATAGCAATGCCAACTGTCCATCTACAGACAGAATATTTCAAATATCATATGAGATTATACCCATTGGTAAACATTGTGTAACATGAAAATTCTTATCCTGATATAGATAAGCTGTCTTATAGATACCCGTTTTGTTCTGTCTGAGGAAAGACAAATAACTGCTTGAAACTTGATATAAGAGAACTATGACATTTTTCTCGCTGTCAGTATGGTCCTTGTTAACCCTGGAGGGTAGTTAGTCCTTTACTGTGCCAGGCCCTTTTTTGCCATGCTCCATTCATGTCTCATGACCATGATTGGTGAAGCTCATTGATTAGATAAATTTGCTGCCATTAAATTGTTAAAACTGTATTTGCACATGTATCTCATGGTTTATACATGCCTCAGGATTGGAACATAGTTGATCCGATTATTTTTCATGAGCAGTGCAACGACACTACCACGCCCTCTGTTATTCAGTCCTGTCCAGCTTGCATGATACAGACTGTGCAGACTACCACTACAGGATCAATTCACTTAGTACACTTGGCATCTCATCTATCAGATGGGTCTTAGCCATTGACCATGGATGCTAACAAGGTTTATTTCTCACCTTTCCATGTACTTGGATGACAGGCTCACAAAATAAAGACTGGGAAACCAACAAGCAGTGCTTCTTACTACTCCCACAGAATGTCAGTCTCAAGAGGATGAAATATAAAACAAAATGGTAATAATGATACAAATATCCCAACTTTATATTAGTCATTTCTGATGCCTTATCCTTGCAGCCAGACACAGACACATACAGCCACAGACCTCTCACAGATTGTCACAATGTCCCCTGCCTTTCATATCCTTGTCAACTCCCGGCTGTCATCCACTCTCAAGGACGATGCCTACGGAGATTGGGTTCAAAGGAGACCAATGTATTGATCCCCTCAAGATTGCCAGACCAGCTTTGAACGCTGTCTTAATGGGTGTATTCTGCCACATCTTGCCTGAACATGTGGCTGGGGTGCCTTGAGGTAAGATGTAGTGGGTGGCATGAAGAGACATTTCTGTGAGTGATCATTGGAGGGTGTTCTATGAACTTGTAGAATTACATGATGAAATAATAAGTCTTGGGTCAGCATGTTTTCGATCATGTTCATATCCTATGCAACATCTTTTTAGGTATTTTCTGACATTAATCAGATAATATTTCAGTTATGTGTGGGCTACGTCCAAAAGGAATAGCACACTTGCCTGACTAATGATTAATAAAATATTTTCATCATACAATGAATGTGTCAAGATCGCATAGTAATGTAGACATAGGTATCAATCATGTTTGAAGTAAACTGAAACCCCAGTTGTTTTTTTGCAAGGAAGGGACCAAGATTAATCTCTCAGCCAATTGTAATGTACACCCCTTCAACCCCCCCACAGCAGCACAACCTCCAATGTCCATTTTCCTTGAGCAGTAGATACTGACTCAAGGCTGTGATCCTTGTCCTCATGTATATTATAATCTACATAAATGATGCCAAACAAAATTAGATAGGGGCTTAAAACTGATGTATACGTGCATCAAGATGGAAGAGTTTAAATTGTACCTAGACATACACAATCAAACTAGCTAGCCATTTTGTGACTACCTGAGTGTTGCAAGATACTAGAAAAACTATCCTACGTTGACGTTTTGAAACAGTCTAGCCAATATAGGCTGTCCAGCCTAACAGAGAAGGGTAGAATGTGTAAATAGGAAGACTCTGGTCATAAAATGATACTTTATTCAAAACTGCACAAGATGGTTAGGCTCCTACTAATGAATAGGCTCAGAGAATATCGTCACACAAACTTAGTGCATGACAATACATAACCATAACTTTACATTAAAAAACAAAAGTTCCTCACCTCCACATATACACTCTCTTCTCACTTGCCTGAGGCCTCTGTCACTGCTACTTAAGAAGCATCCTCTTATCTAGGGAGGTGTTGACATTTTAGCCCTGTTCCCCCTGACCAGGGTATCCTGAGTGCCCTCAGGTCCCAAGGGCATGGACCTAGACCTGTATTTTGGGAGGAAACTACCCAAACAAACAGAAACTAAACTAGCTACAGGCCCATGAGTATGAGGAGCCAACTGACTAGCAAAATGGATATTGAAAAATGAAATTGAACTCTACACTCATGGGTCCAGGGATAATTATACTTTTTAATTTCAAAAGAAACTTGTTCTGCTCGGTAGTTTACAAAAGCAACATGCGAGAACTAACAATTGCAGACATATTGATTCATTTCAGGTAATAATTATGTGACACGATCTGCAAAAAAACACATTAGTGCAGGGTGTATTAAGGTCCCTCTTCACAGTACAACTCATTATATTTAGAAATGAATAAACTATCAAAATCATCCTTACCTCAGGTTGTATGTAGAAGTACTATAAGGGCTGGGAGTTCAGCTTGAGGACACTCTATAGGAAGCTCTTTCCTCTCCTCTCCTTCAAATTGTACCAGCTTTCTATTGATTCCGCTCACAAGTATCTGTGACTAGAAACCATCTGGATCTTGTCGTAAAGCATCTGCTGATTGACTTCATTACCTCCTCTGCTCATTTTTGTCCATTGCACATTTCAAGTCCATCTCACTAGCATGTTGTAAATGTCCATGTAAGGTATATTTTGATAAAGATAATTGTTGTACTTTGGGAGCTGATGTCTCTTTTAATTCCCTCTGTCACATTAGTACACTTCTGTAGAAAGGAAATGTCCCATATTGCACTCAACAGCTAACTATCTAATTGACTAGAGCATGCAGAACTCAACATACACTGAAAGGAACTAAATTGGTAGAAAAAATGTACAGCCTTCTTGTACCAGAAAAGTGTCCTTATTAGGCGTCTCACTCCTGGAATGGTCAATACTGGAAAGCACCTGTGTCAGTGTGTTGCTAGCCATACCATCACACTGTGTGGGGGGAGCCTAGAGGCTAGGAGCAGGGACACATGCTGAGGATTGAGTTGCTGAGGACCCTAGTGGTGGCTGAAACCATCAGCAGACAAAGTGACGTCAGGAGGAGACGACAACCAGGCCTCTACCGGTGTCTCTTTACACCTGCTATGGGGCCAGCGAGAGTACACATGAGATGCGTCATTGAAGCTACACTCAGTCCAGTCTCATCATGCTATTGATAGATTGTGTTGCTCTGTTGTAAGGTCTAGGAATAACCAGCCCTAACTTGTTGTTCCATCAGTCATTTGAAGTGTAGCCAGATATCTATCATTAACTCCGTTGAGGGATGGACATGACTTACTTCTTTATGTGATAATCAGTAAGATGGTCATTGCAGTTTACATTCAGCTTTCTGTCCTTTACTTTGCTCCTTGTTTCTATGCAGTCATTTTCTTTATGTCCATTGACCTTGCCAATATGAGTGTACATGCCTGCAATTCCTGATAATAACTAATGTTTAGACACTCACTGTATGACACCGTAAGACACTATCCTCTTATAAGATGGATGCATCTGCCATCCTGGGTATCTTGAGAGACAATGAGTATTCTATTCACAACACTGACACCTTCCAGTTTGTTTTGTGTTCTACTCAAGTGCAAAATTGGTTGGAGTCAACTCATGCAAATAGGACTGCCAGCAAGGATATCACATTGTCTCATCAATTAAATGTGACATTATTTTTAGATGGTTAAGCATTTGGGCAGTTCTGAATGACTGTTCTGCTTGATGGAATATGAGAATTTATAATGCCTCAAATAATTAGGCATATCGTATACTGGAGGATACTGGATGAATCGTAAGACATCTGCCAACCCTTATTCACAGTTGCCACTTCTGCCACCACAGCAAAACTCAAATAACCGTTTTCAACTTTGTGAACACAAAAATAACTTACTTGAATTCAAATTGACTTTCCCACATTCCCCAACTGCTCAATGACTTTAATTGAGAGATACTAGGTGACATTATGAAACTAAATTGCATAGCTAAATCAGAGGCAAACATCCTTTATATCATGGGCAATCTCAATTGTACACTTAAGATTTCTTACAGCTTAAGTCAGTTCAATACGGCTGATTAAAATGATTTCTGTGTCATGTCTCTTTTCTTCAAAGTTTCTCATCGGTTAGTACCTTATCCTAGAGAGGTTTCATAAAATAAGTCAACCCATCAGGCACACCAAAAGGTCCTTTACTATACAACAATATATTAATCAGCTCAAACATAAGATCAGTAATAGCCAACTCCCTTGTCGCTAGCCTTTTAAGGATTGTAGGGCGACTATTAGTTCTCGAAGGACCAGATTCCCTTTATAGGTTGAAGTACTTGAATAGTAGAGCTGGCCTATCTTCATGTGCAGGCAGCACATACTTATATTCAGGATGAACCTTTACCAGCATTTCAGGCTGTTATAATGGGACAGAGCAAAAGATAGAAATACTGAAGAACAAATTCCTGCCTCACAGAAGTAATACACCTCTATTTCCCTTATCCCTACATCAGAGTCTTGCCGAGAGCTCTTGCACTTTTGGTATGTCTGGCAACCTTCAGCTGTCATGTATTCATCAGATATCGGTGCCATTAGAATGGACAAAGTCTTTCAAGCAGAATGTAGAGAGACAGCTATTTACCTGAAGAAGGTGAACAAGGCCAGACCAGGTTAGAATATTAATATTATGTCTATGGAAATGTAAAAGATGGATGCATTACAGATCTATACATTAAACAATGCCCTAACGTCTGTTCTGAACAAGTTTGAAATGTAATCATATAAGTGAGTGAAATGAACAAATTTAAGGGTAATCTAAATTGATAGGTTTGTAGAAAGTTAGTTAATTCTGCTGCAGGAGGACCTAATGAGGCCCCAGACAGAGTTCATAATTAAGGCTTCCTCATAATTGAGTCTGCACCGTTTCCTGTATTGCATCCTATGCACTGCTGGCTGTGTCTCACGACCTTGGGACAATGTTTTTGTCTCTGACCGGGCGCCGTCTCTGACCAGGTGCTGTCTCTGACCGGGTGCCGTCTCTGACCGGCTTGGCTTGATAAGGTCAAAATACTAACAGCAGGAGGCTAATTATAATTATTACTATGATTATGTAACAACCGCCATAACGTTTTTCCAAATCCTTATATATATGAGTATAATTCTTTTTAAAACACCTTTTTCTGACACCTGGTCAGAGATGGCAGCCGGTCAGAGATGGCAGCCGGTCAGAGACGGCAGCCGGTCAGAGACGGCAGCCGGTCAGAGACGGCAGCCGGTCAGAGACGGCAGCCGGTCAGAGACGGCAGCCGGTCAGAGACGGCAGCCGGTCAGAGACGGCAGCCGGTCAGAGACGGCACACGATCAGAGACAAAAACATTGTCCCAAGGTCGTGAGACACAGCCTGCTGTAAATTGTAATCACCTAAACATTCCAGGAATCAGCGATGCAATATCAGAAACATTTTGTCTAACAATAAACCAGACTACTTACTTATATATGATGTATTATTATCATTCACGATTGAAGTTGTCCCAAAATCTATACATTAATTAAATTAATTAAAAGAAAAAAAACATTTATCCTACACCACTCAATAACCTACCTGAGGTAGGTAAGGTTGTCTAAAAGGAAACATCTGATCAGGCACTGCCTATGTACTCTACTATTCACTGTTTGAGGATATAGACAGTGTGTGATAGTGATGTTCTAATGAAGCCATGCATGGGCGTATAACCCTATACGCTAATAGCCAGCCCCCGCATTATTAGACCTTTAAGCATTGCAGGGCTACTAGAAGCCCTCGAAGGATTGACTTGTTGTGATCAGCTGGAGCAAAGAAACAACAGAGTAGACCTACTCTGAAATGTACATTCAGGATGACCTTTTACAAACATATCAGGCTTTTATAACGCGACACAAGAAAAGGTATTAATAATGCCTGCCTCACAGCAATAATATATCTTTGCCTCATTGGCAACATACCAAATAAATGAATGAAATTCTACCCAGAAAAATATATTGTTTACATTCAGGTTATAACCCTGATATGAAATTTAACACTCTCTCTCATTGATACCTGTCTGGCTGGTGTAAACTGCTTCAGACTTGCCTCAATTTACAAAGAGCATTAAGGGCTACCATCTCAGGGGTATATTAAAGGGACAAATATCACCACTCACATTTACCTAAATAGTACACCAGAACAGTCCTAGAAATATGAGCGGAAGACACTCGATGATCGTGCCATGCCCTTCCTACAGAAGGGAAATACTAATTATCAAAGCACTGTGCTGTCATTGAATGGCTAATATTGTTGACATACTATTTGTGTCAGGTTTATGCTGTCGCATGGGTCAGGATTTTAACACATTGGATTTAATTTTACCCTATTATTACCCTAGTATTACATGTGCAATGCTACTGTCACACCCTCTGTTGTATTCCAGTTTGCGCAATCCACACTGTGTTTTGTAACTCTTCAGTCACAAGCCTGATCTCATCACTAAGATTCATTTAGTTGGTTGGTTGGTTGGTTGTTGGGTTGCTTTACGCCCTAGTTAACAGCTATGGTCATTTCAAGGGCGGTGATGGTGATCGAATCTATGAGGTGACTGAAGATAGAAAGCATGTCCCTACACTTTTACCGAGACAATGGTTCTTTTACATCCCACACTACATAGGCACAGTGTGAGATGGACAGGCCTTTGATATGCTGTAAGTCTACCACAGCAGGGGGGAGGTCGCAGCTCAATCAGCAGGGCGCTGCTGAGTCTTGAACCCACGTTCTTGTGGGTGCCAGACGAACGCTCTACCTCTGAGCTAACTCCCCACCCCAGATTCATTTAGTACATTTGGCATCACATCTATCACATTAGCATGGGTCTTGGGCTATGATGGTGGATGCAGGTCTTATTTGTTTTATACATAGACACTTGATAATGATAGATCGACAAAACAGAGACAGAAAGACCAACAACTTTCAGGGAATGCCATCCTCAGGTTGATAAGACACAAAACCCATTTGCAACGATGACAAAGATATCCCTACATCACAGAAGTATTCGCTGCTGTTCTATCCTTGCAAATAGACACATTTTTAGAGGCCTGTGTTATAGGGAGTCTAAAACAGCTCCTAGAGTACAGTAGCCAACAGCAGGCAAATCAGTAGGGTGGAACTCAATCATGGCCGGAGGGATCTCTAAATCAGTACCGGAACTGCTGGCGTTCCATCCCAAGTGCCGCTATGCCCTGAACATGTCCATGGTGTACTGATAGTAACCCTAATGCAATGGCAGCAGTTAAATAGGTTTCGATGCCATTGTTGCCTATACCAGGCATGGCAAATCAGTGTAAGGTAAATCAAGTGCAAACTTGTCTTAGCTTAATGAGGGTGTCCATCAGCACACATTCCTGAGAGCATGATCATGAAACTACAACCTTTGTGTCTGTTCTACTTAAGTGAAGAAAAAGCATAATGCACTTCAAGGAAATCAGGCCAATGGCTAGAAAGTCACGCTGCTCGCTGAATCATGTTTGGCTTCTTTTTCTACGGCAATCAACGCTAAAGGACAGGTGCCGATTAATTATCCTTTATGACAGGAAGGAGGATGGAGATTCACATTGACTGTGTGAATTATGTAGATAGCTTCTGTTGCCTTTACGGGACAAGATATACTCGAATAGAATTATGATCATACCGTGAATTGCATTCAAAGAAATGTATCATTATGTGTACAGGGAAGGGATACTCTAAAGAAAAAGCCAACTTTAAAATTGATGTCGTAAATTTTCAGCAAAATATTACCCTAGAAAAAAATCAATTCTAGATTTTGAGAAATGGATTCATGAAGGTTAGTGGTCTCCACCATATATCCAAAGATCATCTAAAGTGTAAAAACAATCCAATTCATTTTTATCCACACAGAAATGTGCACAAGTCATCCTATTTTATCAGTATGAGGACAGGTGAAATGTATGTTTTAGAATTGAAGACATAAGCTTTCAGAAGAGGTATCATAGATGGCTATCCCTTTTAGTTTTTGAGAAATTGTTTCATGAATCTGGAATGGTGCTACCCTTGCCAAACAGCCAATAGGCTCTACTTATTGTTGTTGTATTCCTATATCTAATTATCATAACTTTGCAAAATTTCACTTATTACCTGACCACTATTTCTCATATTTTTTATCATAAATCTGGATATAGAAATAATATTTACATTCTGTTTTCAGTGTAGTAATCCCTATGAATTTCTCTAATGATTAGAATTCATTCTTTTCTAATTGGGAGGAAATTGTAGTTGCCGTGACATGTTAGGAAGAAAGCCTTGTTTAGGCCTCACATTGGCTTCGAAACGTTGCCCACACGTTGTTCACACATCCAGTAAAACCATGTTGAAATCCTACGTTGATCCTACTATCATTAACCCCTTCCACGCGGTAAGCCAATATATTGCACAAAATTGCATTGAGTTACAGGAAATCCAGTGGTGAAGGGGTTAATATTTGTTTTCATTTGCAGTGTCTCAACATATTAAATGCTTATTAAAACATCCTCTGATAGGATGAATGCAGCAACCATATTTGACAGTCTATTCTTCAAATTGCCACCTCTTCGTTTTTTCTTCTACTCAAGTGAAAAAAAGGCCAAATGCAATTCATGCGAATTAGGCTGATGCCTAGAAAGTCACATTGTCGGTTCAATAAAGTGTGGCTTCTTTCATAAGGACAATTAAGCTTAAGGACAGATACTAATTAATTCTCCTTAATGAAGAGTAAGAGAATGGAGATTAATATTGGCTGTGAGAATGATGTAGGTAGCTACTTGAGTAAAACAAGACTAGACACCATAGATGGCTATGTCTCATGAGATCGGGCCATGTGAACGTCTTTGACCGGATGCCATTTTTGACCGGGCTACTAATTTAAAGTGTCATAACATCCATTAACCTTTTCAGCCCATTTATATCTTCAACTGGCCTTAATAAAGCGTTTTCTTTCAAGCCAGTCAAAGATGGCACCCGGCCAGAGATGGTCCCTGGTCAAAGATGGCACCCGGTCAAAGACATTCACATTGGCCCAATCTCATGAGACACAGCCATATACAAATATCAAGTACTACTATTCACATTATGCATACGTACATGGGTAGTAAGACAGCAACTGGCGCGAACAACACCTACCAATAATTGCTATTCAATTGATTAAAGAGGCGACATAAGAGGTACTCTTGTAATGCAACAAATCAGAGAGGCACATCTTCAGCTGTTCTTTTGCTCTGTCATGGCTTCACACATGGGAATATCACATAAATCAGCATAATCATCACACAGGCCTTACAATGTTAACATTATTAAGGTATTTTGATGTCACTAGCTGCATTGTGTGAATGGTGTATCGCATCCTCTGTTATTTATGTTTACACAGTGTTGCACACAATCAATGCTTTCGCAAGGCTCAGTCACGGCATAGATCCTATCACAAATAGATTGATGGGTTTAGTACACTTGACATCACATTTTTCAAAATGGGGCTAGGCCTCTAATGGCCGAAGCTAAGTAGTTATTTTTTCTCACCGTCTCAGAAACCTAAAGTAATTATGAAGATGTGGTTTGCAATCGTTGTCAAGAGGAATAAGCTGAAAATAAAATTCTTGAGGATTTGGTTAAACTGGCTATCTGCTTTTAAACACCTAGTTTGACTTAATCTGAACTTTATCTAACGTCAATTTTTTTCTGTATGATGATATGAATAAATCAGGAATGCCTTGTAACTTGGAAAATACGTTGTGCGTCCACACCGGATTGATGCAGGTATTGCTGAGATTCATTTAACTTTTGTAATTTAACTTAGTATTGCTCCAAGATTAGAATTTAAATAATTGTGAATCACATTTTGATAACTCTAAGAAACCGATATTCAATTGTATGATCAGCCTATTGTCAAAAAAAGAGTATAACTAGAGAATGAAGAAGGTGGGGACTGTCTGGTGGTGTGTACACGTATAGATAGTGCCTAGTAGCAGTATCTAAGCCCTGGAGGCTCTACTATGTTTTTCTATATATAGCAAAGGATAGTGGAGCTTATGAAGACAGTTTGCTGTCAATTGGGATTCTATGTGTTGTAGCAGGTTGGGGAAATCCTACATTTCATACTATGCCGGGAGAAAATAGGGTGAGGGGGTTTCTTCCCTTGATTTCGGGTCAATATACATGTAATGTTAGGTTCAACCAGAATATCCAATTTGCTAATATCTAAACATTATTTGCTGAAACTGATTAACCTATCTGCATGTAGATAATGTGGTTATCTACGCACATGTGAATGGGCTTGAATGACGGTTTTGTATTTCGTGAAATATAACGATTTAAATGACAGAATATAGCAAAAATAAGGTATATTTATGTGTGGACTCCCTTCCCCCTTCACCCCTCCCTCACCAACCCACCTGGATAAGAGACAGCACCGGGAGATTCCCCCTTGGTGGTGCGGGCCGGCGGCAGCCCTTATCTCTCCCAGCGGCCCTTATCTCTAGAGATAAGGGCTGCCGCCGGCCAGCACCACCAAGGGGAAATCTTCCCTCACTGGTGAAATCTCCCTTATGGGCTTTTATACCTGTAGTGGGAAAAGTCCCGGAATTTCCAGGCCTGTGTAGGTTTTAGCCTCTCTACTGAGTGCATAGGAAGAAGGGACAATAAGATTCGCAGTTTACTGTATACAGTGTTCAGAAAATATCTGGATGTTTGTTACCAATGTTTTTTTTTCATATAAGTCTAGATCTAGGTATCATTTTGTGCAGATATCATACGCCAAGGCCGACAATGGTCAAATGTATCCCTGATGCACTCGCAACTGCTCGTGCTGGAGGTTCAACCAATATGGCCACATTGTCCAAAACTAGGCGAAAATGAAAACCCGGCCGTTCCTACCGCAATTCTATCTGCACTGCAATTATATCCTAGACACTCCTAGGCATTTCATGGTACATTGTTGTTTGGAATTATATTTTCTGGTTGAGTTGAACTGTGAATAGAAATCCATTTTTAGAGGACATATGAAAGGGTGTGAATGACAAGTGGAAAGTAATCATTAAAAGGTGATGTCTTCTTATGATTTCAATATCCATTCAGACCTGGGTATTAAAAAATGGTTGCAAGAACTCACTCTACTTTTTGCAGGAAGCTATTTACGGTACCATCATAAGCCAAATGTCACTGTATCAGACTTGTCCGTTCCTGTCAATGGTCACCAGGCTGAGAAGGCCAGGGAGATTCTGTGTAATCAGCAAGCCTTTCATAATGTTTCACTTAGAGTTTTAAGGGTTCATGTTGCACTGTGCCTTTCCCCTATTTTCAGTGGGTGTATTAAAACTAAAATCTTTAATCTGCAATATTTTAACCATGCATGGCCTTATGGTAACAGATATCCCTTTTCAGATCCATACAATTCAGAGGCTGAACAGTCACATGATTAAGTCTTTTAAAATGGAAGAGTCTTTGCATGGTTAAAACCTAAGCTTCAAATTATAAATACCCACCTAATTAATTACTTCTTAATTTTGAACCAACCATTGAGGTGTCAAATAATACATGAAGCAGAACTTACACTGTAAGAAGTAAGTACTGTACACCTACAGCAAAAGTTGCTGGCAACTTTTGTTCTAGTAGATTTTGCTGTAGGTGTACAGCAATTGACTTGCTGTAAATTTACAGCAACTTCCACTGTAAATTTACAGCAACTTCTACTGTACATCTACAGCAAAAGTTGCTGGCAACTTTTGTTCCAGTAGAGTTTGGTGTATATGTACAGCAACTGGGTGCTGTAAAGTTACCGCAACTTCTTCTGTAGGTTTCATATTGTTGTTCTCATCAATTCATATCAATTAATACGCATGCATGGAGTACTTTCCTGCATAATAGTTCAATCTCAGCTAGGATAATACACACTACACAATGTAATGGTTTAATCCTGCTTCAATACAGCTGAACCGTATGTGAAACCAGCTTTTCCCCAGGCCGGGCACTTAAGCATTTAACTTTTCCCACCAATGTGGTGTCTATTCTATACTTTTGCTGTTTTTTTTTGTATAATTCAACACAATTATGCAAATATCAATACACTTTATGATAACTGCATTCAGTCTCTCTCATCCATTCTTATTCTACGATGTCTTGAGAGTTTTTGAGGTTTTATTTGACTCGGGAAAGGGTTGGGTGGAATAATTAATACAGAAATGGTCTACTGCTGCCACCTAGTGGCGGAAATCTACAGGACAATGTACTGTAAATGTACAGCAACAGTGCGGGAGACCCAATTTACAGTACATAATGCTGTAATTATACAGCAAATAGTGCTGTAATACCAACTACAGGAATAAGTGCTGTAAATGTACAGCACAATGTGCTGTTTAAATACAGTAACTTCTTACAGTGTAAGGCCACCTGATGCTGTTTGCTCATTGTGAAGGTGAGTTAAATGACATAACAATATATGCTTCAAAAGCCCTCTCAACTTTTAATCTGAACTGTAGAAACAAGCTACTGCATTTCTATTCACTTTAAAATAATTTTGCACATCATGTTAAAATCAGTATGATAATATAGTTCAGAGAGTTTTGAAATTATAACTCGAGTAACTCTCATCAGTATTGTACTTCAGCTATGTTGTTTTGACAGCTAGAAAGTCCTATTGTCTCTTCAGCTAAAGGTATCTTCTTGTTCTAGGGAAATCGATTTTAATGACAGGTACTAACTTTTTGTGTTTTGGGATAAAGTAGATACAGGTTTGGGTGAGTAATCCCGGACTCAATGCATTATATCAGTATGCAATGCACCTTCAAGAGTAGTTTGACAGCAACTGTTAACTTTCATAATTTTGATGCAGACAAGACTTACCTTTACTTTCTAATACAGATAAGACACTTGCACTGAGTTACTCCTTGGAAAGCAACATAATATCCTGTGTAAAAGTAATCCCATTGGAACATTTTGTCTCTATTCTTAGATAGTTGATTGCCTACAATAAACAATTTAAGTCTATTCATGCTCTTAGAATTCCTCCATGGACAGCCCCAGTCATATAACGTGTATGTTCACCTTTATCAAACATGCATATGATTACAAAGGATAGATTCTTTTCTCTAATCTATGGGATATGTGAAAGTGCTTGTCGTTATGGAAAGGCTACTAGAATATGGTTAGATTAGACACGATGTGAAAGAAAAATACTTGCTTATGAATAGAGAAAGCTTCAATCGGGTCAACTCACTTCCTATCACCCTCGGCAAATATCAGCTTCAGGATGATAAAATATGATATAACAAATATAATATGATGACAAAAACAACCCTTCTCCACAGAAGTAATACCTGGTGCCTCATCCTTACAGAAAAACACAGGTGCAGACGGACTCGGAGCTCTCGTAGTGTCAATGTCCTCAGCCTTTCATATCCTGGTCCAGTCGTGGTTGCCATCCAATCTGAAGCAGGAAGCCTATCGAAAGCGAGTTCAAAGGAGAAGGATTCACCTATGGACCCACCAATCGTGGTCAGAGCTTGGAGTGCTACCTTAATGGGCAGATACGGTAGTGTGATGATGTGGTTGTCATCTTGAAGGGAAGTATGTAAGTGTCAACTCTCACATGAGTCTTCATTAAAAAGGTTGATTAAAATGAGCTCGCATGAACAGTCCTGGCCCTCTATGTACTAGTGTTCAGGTATCCCTTGACATTATTGATAGTTTAAAAGGAAGATTAAAAACAATATGATATGAGAATATGTATACAGGATTTGTTAAAGTTCTGTATTTGCCCGACAGAGGTCAATCTGGAGGGTAAATACAGAACTTGAACTGATCCTGTATTTATCTTTAAATGCATTTGTCACATATTAAAGGAGAAAAAGGCAATTTATTAACCTACATCGTCCCCGAACACATCCAAACGCGTCTTTGTGTGTGTGTAATTTGGTTACGTGAAAAAGTAATCCCCCCCTGTTATAGACTATATCGTTTTTTTTTGTGCAAATTAGGCCTATTTTATGATTGAAAATCATTAATTTATCAAAAATGAAGACAATCAGACGATAATGGGCGAAATACAGAGGTTTGAGGAAATACAGAGGTTTGAGGAAATATGGGAGCTGGTTATTCACCTTTGAGGAAATACGAGGCTCAGTGTTGTACTCTACCCGACTTGATATTTCCTCAAACCATTTAAAAATAATGGGATGGTAAAGTCAGCCCATAGTTATATCATGTAGACTGTATACATGTGCTTTTCTCATAAGCTCCTCATGAGAATAGCTGCAGTTATTTTTAGGAGGAAATAATTGGCCTGTAATATATTACCTCCTTTTACATACACTCTGCTGAAATGAGGCCTTTACCCTGCAGGATATTCAAAGTGCTTCCACTGTCATAAAATTTCTGTACTGAATTATGGATACCGCATTAACTGAACTTTGGAGGAGGTGGGTGTATGCAAGGGGGCTATATTGAAAGTCCCTAATGTTTAAAAACTGACAGAATGCAAAGATAAATAAAAAGAAGATCATCAGTCTATTATCTAAAATGAATATAAATAGAGGTGGGAGCTGTCTGGTACTTAATGTAGATATCTGCCTCGGGCACTATTAAAGCCCTGGAGAATCCAATATCAGATTCTACACATGCTCCTCTCTTGCCACCAAAGGGCGTTCAGACTCCTGCAGAATGTTGCCTGCCCCACTGAAGATAGCACATAAGAAATAGGGAAGAAGAAAGGGCTTTGGGGAGAAATATGAGCTGTCAGTTCATTGTATGCTTTAGGATGTTTGGAATTGAGATACATCTGTGTTTGTTGCCGACATTTCTACCATCATTTTATGCATATGCCATTTCAAATTCATAGACAAGAGTACCATAAAAGGTCATAAACAATGAATAGAACAGCACATAATACTCACATAGTCTACAGATCCAAATACAGACTGCTACATGATTAGAAAATAATACAAGATTGAAATTATATTTCAGGTCATGAATTGTGATCTGTGACTTTTGACAATAGTTTATCTTGCATAAACTGATGATAGCGATGCGATAGGTGTCCTGCTGATTATATATCTAATATATCCCCATTACAATAGAGAGGAATTATGATATACCATACTGCTGTAGATTTCATTTGAATCAACGCGCCATGCCAGTGGGATGATAAAACTGTTTTAATTTTGTGTCTAGCATGGATAGAACTAACATCATTTGAGATTGTTCTTCCGAAAAATGCAAATCTTTTAGAGGTAAGCTGCCATAGAATAATTACAAATAGTTTCAGGGACCTCCTGGTTTTCACAGCTTTCCGTCCACAGGGAAGTGAGAGTGGGGTGTCGGGCACTCCCGGCTTTCCCCTCAGGCACATGAGTGTGCAGGTGTGTTGGAGGCAGTCTCACACCCCCTAGGGCTTACACTACTGCTTTCACTTCAAAATGTAGCTTAAATAATGCCAAACCCGCAGTATAAAAACATCTTAGGACGACAATACAAGCACCAATGGAAAGCCTTTGTTTTTCCCTTATAGTGTATATATTATGAGATAATTGGTACAGGATAAATGTATTGAACAGCTCTTAAAATTCTGAGATAGGTTAATTTATACGTTTATATCTTTGGGTAGCAGTATCAGATTTTGAAGGGGCAGGCACCAATTTGTAGCAATTGTTTTTTTTTATCGTTGACTAATATTATTGTTTTTCACAACTATAAAGCGTAAGGCTATTCCACCAAGTACTAAAGCTTTGGAGGGGATACCCAAATAGCACATACAACGGTGGCTCATGACTGCATAGGTAAACAATACACCCGGACATCCAAACTGGTGACCCTACTATATGTCTTCTATAAACACCCAATGTGACATCCTAATGCCGCCATATATAGAGGGGGCAGCTCTACAGCAGTAGCATCCTCCTTGTCACTGAGCCTATGTATGACCACCATGGCATAGAGGTCTACTATCCTTCTAACTTTAGGGACCAATTTAACACGTCCTCTTAACATGGATTGAGATGCAGAATAAAGATAACCTTCATCAGACTTTTCACTTGTAGCCAAGTGTGTTAAAATTAACATGAATATTCGAACTAAGAAGAAACTATGAGTTTACAAGAAAACTGAAATAAAATTGTTCACTGATTATTCATATTTTTGTGATTCAATGAATCTTTTCAAATCTGAATCCCTCTTTTCATCAACTCTGAAGTCCAGCTCTGTTTTGGTAAATCATAATGGACATCGCTATGTTCTGCTTGAACTTTCTGTAGTGCTTATAAACAATACTTAGTGATGCCACAGTTGTCAATTTAACCGTCTGCCACTGATTTATCCAGAGTTATAGATCATAAATCAACCAAGGATACATTCACCCTTTATTTAAGGGTTGGAATAGTGATTCATTCATAGGTTCCTGTTACACAAATAATTGGAGATGATAAAACTATAATTCACCTTCATTTCCTAAACATAGCTCTGACAATATGATCAATATGACATGGATTTACTCTATGTTTGAGCATGTTTACTATACATGTCATGCAGAGGTGTTTGGGTAATTTGATCTACAATTTACATCTCAAATACATCCAGGAAGAATGCAGAGGCATGATCCACTAGTATGGTACATTAGCAAATATGTATATGTGTGCCAGGTAACTTGGAGACTTGAGGTGTCACGGTACAAATAGCCAAAAAAATTTCTGGTTCTGACCCTATTTTTCTCCTTCAGACGGGCAAAAGGTTGGGTTCTTTTGAGTGTGCAGTCATAAATGACCCCTTAAATTAAAGCTTAACATATATCTGATTTTTTTATTTGCATCCAGCATAAAAAAGTGTGTTACGATTTTGCGCTAGTTCCCATGGAAACTGACTTACCCAAACTGAAGAAATTTTACAGGTGCCCAGCGACCTTTGACCTTGACCTTTGACCCCTCCAATCATCACCCAGGGTTACCATGGCAACAACCAACTTTTTATGTCCTTTTTGCCAAGGCCTTTGGGAACAATTTGGGCCGCAGATTATGTTTCTGTGACAAATTTAAGGCCTCCTACCACTGATTATATGCACAGTAGTACCGTTTTTCATTGGCACTATTTACGAATTTGTACTGTGACACCTTGAAACTATGCCATAACAATGTTTTTCCCTGAATTTCACTCTCACCTGACTCTGGGCTACACAGTTATAATGTCCTTATGATGTGGGGCTTTATCTAAATTTGAACTGAGGAAAAAAAAAAAACACCAGAATTTAATCTTTTAAAATGGTTGGGAAAATATCATGATCACACAGACTTAGCTAATAACTTGCACCATACAGAGCATCTGCCATCAAACTCCTACTCTCATCTCCACTGCCTGCTTGCTTACACCTACTCTCCTCTCTCTTTCAGGCTCGAGTCCCTGTCACCGCTAGTTAGCCGGTTAGGGGACACCCTCTTATCTAGAGCTGTGGTGACATTTGAGTCCTGTATTCCCTTACCAGGCTACCCAGAGTGCCCTCAGGCCTCTAGGGCATGCACTTGGGTGTTTAGGGCAGAAATTACCTCCATCAACAGAAACCCAGCCAGCATTAGGCTGACAAATGTGGGGAGCCAATCGGACAGCAAAAAGAACCTCAGTGAACTACGAATAGCATAGGCTACTGTCTCTGTCTTACCCATGCATTAGCACAATAAGCTTGCACCATATAGAAGCAGTAATCTCTGACCATTCAATTGACTGATGCTCTATGTCTATACAACATTTGTGGACAGTCGAGGGAAAAGGGTCCTCCAAAGGTTAAACTCATTTATAAAATTGAGGTCATCAGCTTTCCAGTGATATATTTCATTAGCAGGTACCACTTCTAGTTTTTGAGAACTGGCTCCTTGAATATGTGTGGGCACTGTCCAATCTCAGATGCCAATAAGCTCTATCTTACTTTGTTTTAGAGATATCTCTATCTACTTAGCATAATTATGAAAATTCCCAAATATCCAAACTTTTCCAAACATTTAGTCACAGCTTTTAATCTTAAAATGGGATTTACATTCCGTTTTCAGCATGGAAATCTTTGTGGGGCCTGTAATCATTTATTTCTTGAAAAATTCAATTAAGAATGAAAATTATGTTTCCATGGCAACCAAAAAGTCCAAAAACACCAATTTAGGCCCAAAAACGTTCTTTTTACATTCCAAATATGGAAGGTTTTCACTAAAGCTGGAATTTTCTAAAGTGGCTTATTGTATTCTCCATCAAAAAGCAGTATAGAACACTTTTTATGATATTTTGAACATTGTTGGCTATATGGAGCCCCCTGGTGGCTAAAGTTGGTACTAAAAATCCCCCGCGGAGGTCCCTTTTCCCTTGTTGATCCACATTTATTAACTGAAAAAAATCCTTTAGACATTTGACCAAACTGCTTCTACATTGGTTTGAACCTCTCATATGTCACTTTATTAATGAGTCTAAGTATATAGCTGGCCTAGACATGTTAAGATAAGCAACAGGTGGCAGATTAAAGACAAAGAATTAACATAATTACTGTCGTGATACTAGCAGATAACACACATACATCCTACCCTATAGCCACCCATATATATCATTAATTATATCAAACTCTATACAGTGCTTTCCGTCCGTAGAACTGTGGTAATTGTAGTTCTTGATATAATCAAAATCCAAGGAAGAACAATCATTTGATTTTGGGATGAATACTTCCATTATGAAAAGATGTCTTACCTAAGATAGTGTGCAGCAGTTATGTCATGGAGAGGGAGAGTTGGGTTAAAGGTAGGGATGTCTTTGAAGGAGGTTCCTTATCTCCTCTCCTTCATTTTGATAACTTTCTACATCGGCATCCTCCAATTCCCTTCACACTTTATCTCCTCTGCTAAATTGGATGTTTCTGAGTCTCTCAAATTGGCACCTATGATTGTCACTCCATTATAAGTGCTACCGCCTGGTCCATTTCAGGATTATTTGATTGGTGCTGCTCTTGTAGGTTCTCCTTGTCCACGTCCAATGAGAAACTTATCTAGATGAGAAGCTTCTATCAGATGCTCCTAAATATGTCCAATTACATCCATAGAATACAACTTTAGAGTGCATGTCACTTGTAGAAAAATATTGAATTGAGACAGATAATTTGAAATTTGAATGGTTGAGGAGAGCTGTATGTTTTAAGTATTCTTGCAAGAGTTCCTCCTAGCTTTCTCCACTCCTCCAATGGTCAATGCTGAAAAGAGCCTGTATTCCTGTGTGTTGTACTTAGCCTCAAACAGTAGTCGAGAGGGGAGCTGTCGGGGGAGGTTCAGGGATGTACACTGGGTAGATGTGAATGCTGACGGTTGCTGAAACCGCAGACATAGTGGTGTGAGGAGCAGATGACAGCCGCACCTCTCTCAGCATTTAGCCACACCTATTGCTAGGTGAACCACACATGAATACATGCAAGATGCAGCAGAAAGGCCACAATCAAACATTGTCATGATATTGACCAGCAGTCTACTGTTGTGTTGTACGGTGAAGGCTACACCAGCACAATTTTTCCATTTATCATTTAGTCTCAAGGGTACTGTGTTAACACAATTATTTGGACATAGCTTGCATTGTTTATGTGTCTTGTATATCACTCTATGGATGACAAATAAAGGAGGTTTTGATATGGATCTTGTTCTTGTACTAACCATTCAAAGTGTAAGCATAATATAACTATATTATGCTCCATTAAACTTTAGAGATATTATCAGGGCATGCATTATCTGCATACCAATTAGCCAATGACAGACTATCATGCACCCTGTATTGCCCCATATCGTCTATACTAAGTGTTCACATTACATTATGTTCATGGTCATGTAGCTCAGAGTGTCCAAAGAGGCCTTGTTGTCCACAGCCTTCAATCACAAAGTATCCGCAAATCCAGTTTATCTACATCCTTCTGTCATGAACACATCCAAATATACTTTTAAATGTTACTTCCAAATGTAGAACATCTCACTGCAGTTCTATTCAATTATGAAGTTGTTTAGTTCAATTGCACGAGGATGACAACATGGAAATTATATCCTCCTTTGATTCATTATCATATTCATCTCAAGTTTGTTTCCATTTGCATTGCTTTCTAATTATGTAATATAATCTTACAGGGCAAATACATGAACTATTCTTGCTACCACACCTACAAGAGTCAACTAATGACATGGTTCCCTTCTTGCTTGTCAATGAATGACAATTAGGCGGCTTCCCAGAAAGTCACACTGTCTCTTCGATGGCTTCTTTTATGGGGGAAAATGTAAGCCCCAGGACATGTTGTACTAATGAATTATGCTCAACAGACTGAGTGGGAATAAGGATCTTCAGGGATTAAGGCATTCAGAGCCATTAATTTTGATTATAACACTGGTCACACTCTGAATTTGTATTGTGCGAGATTTGTTCCTTCTTTACATATTGGTAAAGATGAAAGGGGCCACCTGGATTATTTCATAGATTGAATCTGCTGGATAAAAAAGTCTTTTGATTGATGTTATCAGTGACTTCATGTCTAATTCTTGTGATCGTCTGGGTCCAAAATTAATTAATAATTTACTTAACATATGAAGAATACGTGACATTGTGAATAAATGTAAATGAATTTCTACTTAAGATTTGACATCGGCTAAATATCCTTGCATATGTTTTTTTTTGTGCAACAGCAATGCTGACTATTTGTACATACAATGTAGAGTAATGCAGTATATTTTTTATGAAATACGGCAGTGCCATTGATTTAACCAAGGAACGTCCTATTGCACCCCCCCCCATGAAATAACCCATGGCCGTATTTCACGGCCCTGTGACGTCATCAAAATGGCGGTTTGTTTACATTTGAATGGTGTAGAAAAAAGCTATTTTAAGCCCTCCACCCCCTTTAGGCCCTAATAATTTGATTTGAATCGGAAAACATAAAAAATAAACACAAAGGAACACTCGTTTTAGTCTATTGACTGGGTTATTTCACTTGTTGCATGTCAGGCCGCATTTCACTTGGACTACGGCCTCGTGAAATACGGCCTGACATGCAACTCGTGAAATGACCCAGTCAACAGACTAAAACTCGTGAACCTTAATCTATATATTTTCACAACACATACCATTACACATTCAGAGTACTTACATGTACCTATACATATGCCTTTGCATAAGGATGTCCTCTCATACATCTGTATCTGTCTGACTGATGAGGGTTTCCGTATTGTTCTGTGCACTGGGAATCTCATGTCAATAGTCACACAGCTGAAAGGCCCGACAGATTATGTGTGGTCAACAAGTCTTTCAGGACGTTTCACTTAGACTAGTATGGCTTCATGTTTCTTTCCCTTTTATCAGTTGGTGTATTAAGACCAACATCTTAAATCTGCAACATTTTAATTATGGCCTCACGGGCACAGGTATCCCACTTCAAATCCTTCAAATCCAGAGGCTTCACAGTCACATGGTTAAATCCTTAAAATATAACACTGCTTTTGCAGTTAACAGCTGGGTTTCAAATTTCAAATATCCACTTGAATAAATGCATTAATTGCTTAATTTCATTCAACATTTCAAGTGTCAAATAATCCATGAATCAGATCCTCAGGCTAACGAATGCTGTTTGCTCTTTGTAAAGGTGAGTTTATTGACAATCTCTTTGAATTACTTCATGCTTCAAAAATCCTCTAAATTTTAGCTCTCAAGTGTTAAAACAACCTACTGACTTTCCATTCACAAATAATTATGCTCAACCTGTTTGAATCAGTATGATGACAATGGTCTAGAGTCTCTTTGAGGTACTCAATCTAAAAAAGCATGCCTCAAAAGCCCTCTCAACGTTAGCTCTTTAGTAAAATAATTACTTACTGCATTCTTGTAAGTCAGCCATTTAGATTCAAAGCTAGAAAGTCACATTATCAGTTCAACTTATATGCCTTCCTATTTCTGTCAGCGAATATCAGCCTCAAGATGATTGAAATAAAACAAATTATAATGATTTCAAAAATAACCCTACTTCACAGGAGTAATGCCTGTGCCTTATTCTTGCAAAAAGGCACAAACACACATAGACCCAGAGCTGCCACATCTAGTGTGAATGTCCTAGGTCTTTTTATCCCTGCCCTCTCGTGGCTGCGATCCAATCAGAATGGCAGTTCCTATGGAGAAAGGGTTCAAAGGGTGAATGGACCCCTTCAAGGGGTTCAAACGAGCTTCGAACCCTGCCTTTAGTTGTAAGATATGGTCACATTTTGCCTGTACTTGATACTAGGGTGCCCTGGGTAATGATGTAGTGGTTGTCATGAAGGTGTCAACTGCCACATGAGTCTTCATCAAAATGTTATCAATACAGAGCAGCATAAACAGTCGTGACTCTCTGTTTACTGGTTCAAGTCAGGTTCATAAATGGGAAGGGTAAGCTTATATTGCAAAGCTAAAACAGAGCTATAGTTTTATGCTGTAGACCGAAATTTCTTTTCTTACAAGCTCTTAAAAAGAATAGCAACTCTCAAAGGGAAAAATAGAAAAGACAGGGGTCAATGATATACAATACATCCCTATACTATTTACAAGTCTAAACCTCTTAATATACTTCATTAACTGAACTTGAACACAAAACACAAATTAGAAGACCATGGATCTATTATCTAGAATGAATGTAAAAAGATGCTGGAGCTGTCTGGTACTTAATGTAGATATCTGCCTCAGGCACTATTTAAGCCCTGGAGAATCCAATATCAGATTCTACACATGCTCCTCTCTTGGCACCAAAGGGCATTCAGACCCCTGCAGAATAATGCCTGCCCTGCTAAGGATAGCACATAAGAAATTGGTTTTAAAAAAGGAAGAAATATGAATTGTTCAGTTCATTGTACACTATAGGCTGTTGGGAATCTAGATATCTTGTTGTTTGCTTCCAATGTTTCAAGCATCATTTCATGCATATTATGCTATTTCAAGTATCAGAGACAAGAGCACCCTAAAGGTCATAAACAAGGAATAGAACAGCACATAACACACACAATTTATAGAGATCCAAATCGAGACCGCTTCATGATTTGAGAATTATACAAGTTTGAAATTATAATTCAGGCCATGCAGTGTGAGCTGTCGCTATTAACAATAATTTATTTTGCATTAACTGATAAGAGGAATGCCTTCGGCGTGTTAGCCATCTGTTCTGATTATTTCATATCAAATGTGTCCCCATTAGACACTGTACGTCTTCTACACACACTCAATATAATATTTTGATAGCACCTTATATAGCAGTGTCGCTCTACAACAGTAGCAGCCCCCTTGTCTCTACGCCTATGTGTGGCCTCCTCGAGATAGAGGGCTACTATCTTAATATGTTTAAGGAACAGATTTAAAGTACTCTTGTGATATGCACAATAAAGATAACGTTCAACAGACTTCTCCCTTGTGGCAGAGTGGTAACATCAACATGAATATTGTAGCCAAAAGAAAAGTATGAGGCAATAAACCTGTAATACTAAAAATCAAAGTATTCACTCATTATTCATAGTTTTGTGATTCAATCAATCCTTTTCAATTTGAATCCCTCTTTCAACCAACTCATTGAAGGCCAGCTCTGTTTTGGTAAGTTATTTCAGACAGCTCTACATTCTGCTCCGGTTTTCTGTAGTGCTTATAAACTAGTGATTCCACAGCTGTCAAATTAACCAGCCACCTTCTGTCACTGATCCATCACAAGTAGTAGACTTAGATGGCAGTACATTAACCCTTCATTTCATGGTTAGATTAGCAATGACATATTCTTCAATTAAAGGCAATTGGATATGATGAAAATATAAATCATCTGAACATTGCTCCTAAACAAAGCTCTTACAAATAAATATGAACACGTCCAGGAAATGAGGAAGAATGCTGAGTCATGTTCCACCAGTATGGTATAGTACCAAACATGTGTGACAAGTAACTTGGAGACTTGAGACTATGCCATATTGATATTTTGTCCTGATTTTCACTCTCACCTTACCCGCAAGTAAATTCAAGTCCTCATGATGTAGGGCTTTGTTTAAATTTGAACAAAAAAAAGTCAAACCAGAATTATTATTTTTTAAATGGTTGAGAAAGTATCATGATCACACACACTTAGTTGATACCTAACTGTGTTCTATTCACAGCATCTGCCACCAAACACTTACTCCCATCTTCACTGTGTGCTTGCCTACACCTACTCTACTCTCTCCTTCAGACTCTAGGCCTTGTCCCTGTCAGTGCTAGTTAGCTTGTTAGGGTTCACCCTCTTATCTAGAGCTGTGGTGACATTTGAGTCCTGTATTCCCTTACCAGGGGATCCTGAGTGCCCTCAGGCCTCTAGGGCATGCTCTTAGGTGTCTAGGGCAGATATTACCTCCACCAGCAGAAACTGAGCCGGCCATCAGCTCACAAATGTGGGGAGCCAATCAGGCAGCAAGAAAACCCTTAGTGAACTGAGAGCAGTACAGGCTTTTACAATCATAAAACTTACCCATACATGAGGGCAAGAAGAGTGCACTATATATAGTAAGAGTAATTTCTGGTCACCCGAATGACCGATGCTCTATTTTGATTATGTATCCCATGACTTTGTTAAATATGTTTATCTAATTACCAATAAGTAAATATATAGCTGCCCAAGACATGTTAAGATAAGCGTCAGTTGTCAGGTACTTAGAATTGGAATGAAAACAGGTACTGGGTAAATGCTATCCTATGGCTGCCATAATATAGCATATTATGTGTACAGTCAAGGGAAAAGGGTCCTGCAAGGTAAAAACTCAATTATGAAATTGATGTCAACAGCCTTCTAGTGATATATTCCATATGTAGGTACCACTTCTAGCTTTTGAGTAATGGCTCCTTGAACATGCGTGGTCACTATCCAATCTCTGAAGCCAATAAGCTCCATCTTTCTTCGTTTTAGAGAATGTTTTTACTTTTTAAAATTTAGAATGAAAATCATTTTTCAATGGCGACCAAAATATGGAATGTTTTCACCAAAGAGGGAATGTTCCAACTTTGCCAGTTGTATTTTACATAAAAAAGTAGAATAGATGAGTTTTGCAATATTTTGAACATTTTTGGGTTTATGGAGCCCCCTGGTGGCCAAAGTTGATACTAAAAATCCTGCATGGAGGTCCCCTTTCCCTTGTTGATCCTCATATCATACATAAAACTCTGCAGCTCTGTTCATCCTTAGACCTGTGATATATACTTCAGACTGGATATAATAAAAAAAAACGAGGAAGATTGATCATTTGCTTTTTGCATTAATAATTTCAATATGAGCAGATTTCTTACCTCAGATAGTGTGCAGCTGTTTAGTCATTGAGAGTGAGAGTTGGTTTACCAGATAAGGATGTCTCTTATGGAAGTTCTTTATCTTCTCTCCTTCAACTTTCTGACGGCATCCTCCAAACCCCTTTATACCTTATCTCCTCTGCTAAATTGGAAGTTTCCAAGTCTTCTCAAATTGGTGGCTCTGATTTTGATAGTTGTCACTCCATGATAACTGCTACCGAGCAGTCCATTTCAGGATTTTTGATTGGTGCTGTTCTTGTACGTTATGTTCTCCTTCTCCTTGCCAAATGAGAAACTTTTCTAGGAGAGAAGCTTTTACAAGAGCCTCTTGAATATGTCAAATTATATCCATAGGACACCACTTTAGAACGTAGGTCACTTGAATTGAGACAGGTAATTGGAAATTGTAATCTTCAATTTGACTGGATCGGAAGAATGCTATCTGTTTTAGGTATCCTCCCAAGAGTTCCTCTTAGCTTTCTCCACTACTCCAATGGTCAATGCTGAAAAGTGCCTGTATCCTGTGTGCTGTCGGCCTTACCAGGCATTGGTTGTCTATAGGGGACCTGTGGGGCTAGACATAGGGAGGTACACTGGGTGGATGGTAATGCTGCTGGTTGCAGTCCAAACCGCAGACAGAGTGGCAACAGGAACAGACGACAGCCACGCCTCCCAGCATTTATCCACGCCCCTCATGAGGTGAACCACACATGAACACATGTGAGAAGCAGCAGTGAAGCCACACTCAAACCTTGTTGTGATATTGAACAGGTGTCCACTGCTGTGTTGTAAGGTCAAGGCTACACCAGCACTACTTTCCATATAATATCATTTATAAAAGCTATATAAACCTAGCTTGTGATGTGTCATGTGAATATCATTATCATCTCATGTATTCTGTTTGAACTGGAAAACATTTAATGATTTCACCTTACAAAAACTTTTTGTCTTGTAAATCACTATATGGATGACAGATAAAAAAATTGTAATAAGGCTCTTGTTCTTGTACTGACTGGTCAAAGCATAATGATATCCTCCCTAAACTTTTAGAGACATTATCAGGGCATGTATTATCTGCAATCCTAAAAGCCAATGATGGAAGGAAAACTACCCTTCACCCCATATAACTTGCTTGAACATTAAGTTGTTGGACAACTTTTATAATCCATTTCATAACACATGTGACCCAACAAGCAAAAAGACCCATCCGCGGGGATTTTTAGTACTGGCTTTGGCCACCAGGGAGCACCACAAGGGCTACAGAGTGCATAATTCAAGAAAAAATGATCTAGGCTAATTTTTTTGTGTAGAATTCAATAGGCTTATCATAATTGTTCTATCTTTAGTGCAAACATTCCATATTTGGAATGCAAAAAGAACGTTTTCTATGGAAAATTAGCATATAAGACATATTTTGGTTGCCATGGAAACCATTCCAGTACACAAAATGGGAGATAACTGTCCAAGTTTCTTAGGTATCACATCGGTTACCCAAAACTGAAAACAGACTGTAAAAATTCCTTCTAGTACCAAATTTAGAATAAAAAATACCATTTTATTTGGTTATTTTATCAATAAAACAGATTTTTTTAAATTATCGCTATTTATTATGGGATGAGATGCTTTTAGAGCTTATGTACCATTTTCAGTTATTGATATGTACCAATCTTTGAAAATCAATTCCCACAAAACTACCAGGAATTTTTTTAACTCATGACATCTCATTTTAAAGGGTATGACACCAACTTTAAATACTAATTCCTCCCCGGATGGGTCTTTTCCCTAGCCTGGTCACACATGCATCCAAATATACTCTCAAATGTTTTTTCCAAAGTGCATTGCTTTCTGATTCGGAAATATAATCCTACAGGATAAGTGCATTAGCAATTCTTGCTGCAACACTGGCAAGTGTCAATTCATGAAAATGTTGTTGCCTTCTGGCTTGTTAATGAAAGGCAATTAGAATATTCCCTAGAAAGTCACATTGTCTCTTCAATTAAGCATGGCTTCTTTTATGGGGGAATTAAAGCCCCAGGACAGGTTGTACTAATGAATCATGCTCAATGGATAGAGTGAAAGTAAGGATGGTCAGGGATGTTAGGTATTCAGAGGTATTAATCTTGAGTATGATACTAGTCACACTGTGAATTTGCATTGGCAGAGGATCAGATTTATTTATCTAGGTTAAGGATGAGAGGAGTCACCTGGTTCTTTTTATTTCATCAAATCTGTTAGATAAGAAGTCTTTTGGTTGAGGTTGGACATAATCAGTGATCTCATTTCTATTCACTCTGATCGTTTGGATCCAGAAATTGTATGTGATGTTCTTACCGCATGAAGCATACATGTAGTGGTGATTACCACAAAACCTTGTGTATAGGCCCCAGCTAGTCCCCAAGGAAAATTGCTACTGCAGCTTGTAAGATCAGGACAACGTTTTTTGCTACTACTGTGCAATGATTTCTATGATTCCTCAAAGTTACCTGGGTGGCATATACACAAGTAAGGCTTATAATTGAGGTTTTAACAGTAAGTGTAAATGAATTTCCACATGGGAATTAACATCTGCTACACACCTATTACACAGTGGTGCAACAGCAAAGCTGCACCATCATCTACACTGTAAAAAGTTGGTTGCCATTTTAGTAGGTGTACAATAGATTCTACTCTAGGTGTACAGTTCATTGTAGGTGAACAGTAGAGACTACTGTAGATTTACAGTAGATTTACTGGAAATTTATTGTACAGTAGATTCTACTGTAGATTCTACTATAGATACTACTGTAGATTCTACTGTGTTTCTACATTAACTATTTATAGTGTACAATGACTCAAATAATCTGCCCAGTTTTACAAGCTTTTCATTCCCGTCATCAAAATTTTGATTATCTCACCTAGGCTATGATTACCTCACCTAGGACCGCTCTTGAATTCCAATTGCCTTTTGGAGTGAACATATTAATAACCATGTTCATGTTCTCTTAAACATTTAAAATCGAAGTAGAAGGGATATAGGATTTTGTAAAGCCAGTAGGTAATAAACATGTTGACAGTAAAATTAGTTCCGAGCTGGTTATTGTTAAGACTAAGACTAAAAGGTTAATTTCATGGTAATCAACATATTGATGGACACATGCGTCCACTTACCCCTCCCACAGAGCTACACGTTCACTTAAGCCTCAGTTCAGACTGACCCTAACAGCTTAATACCACGACCCTCATCAACAAGCCACATATTTAATTACTCAATAATATTTCAATCTTGTCATCAAATGATGATTACCTCACCTCAGATCATAACATATATTCAACCATTGACGTTGCTCAAAAAACCTCGCATAATCATTTTTCAAGTGAAGGACCACTCTTGAATTCCAATTGCCTTTTGGAGTGAGCATATTAACAATCATGTTCATGTTCTCTTAAACATTTTAAATCAAAGTAGAAGGGATATAGGATTCTGTGAATATAAACTGCAAAGCCAGCATTGCAAAGGCATCACTGACACTGGACCATAAATTTGTAATGCTTTTCATTAGTGATGATTAATCGTCCAAAGGTAGGTAAAACACATGTTGACAGTAAAATGAGTTCTGAGTTGGTTATTGGAAAGATTAGGACTAAAAGGTTAATCTCAAGGTAATCAACATATTAATGGACACATGCATCCACTCACCTCTCTTGGGCAACTACACCTTCACTTAAAACTCAGCACAGACTGACCTCATCAGCTTAATAACGCATACCTTGTCCCTGTGTATATCATAATCTACATAAATGATGCTAAAACACAATAATGTAGAGCCAGTCTTCAGTAATGCCTGGCCAATTTTAATAAATTATGACTAATCTGGGATAGCCACTTCAGACTAAGGGCCGTGGCATTTAGATTTTTTCCATAGCATGTCTTTATACCTGTCACCTCAGATTATGCCAAACAGGACCTGTCATTGAAGTTCACACTACCTTCATTCCCAGCTGACTTGGGAATATAAGGGGAACAGCAGGAGAGACAGAGAGATTATGAGAGATATGCTAGATTATTCAGGATACGTTTGTCAAGGCACCTAAGGGAAATGTATGTGCAAGGAAGGATAGCGATAATATGCCTGGGGAAAAGGTCTTTAGTGCCCCCTGCAAGAAGGTCCCTTTTTGCAGATCGTGCCACATATCATATAGAGGGAAGGGTATACCCTACTGACTGGACTAGTCCACTGTCACCTTGACTCATTGATCATGAAAGGCAATACTATACAGAAGGGTTCTGTATTTGAAACCTAATCAAAATGAGTACACATCCTTGAAAGGAAAGGTTCAAAATGTAGCATTAATACACAAACCTAGTGCATGCATAGACAGAGGCATAGATCTATCATAAAAAGGCCCCGTTTGGTTTTATTTACTCACCTCTTACTAGCCCACAGCCTCTGTCACTTCCACTTAAGAGACATCCTCTTATCTCGGGCTGTGTTGACATTTGAGTCCTGTTCTATGCTTCGAGGGTACTCTGAGTGCCCTCTGGCCCATGGGACATGCACTTAGCTGTCTTTGGCAGAAATTACCTCCATCAACACAAACTAACCCTCCCCTCCCATAGGCCTCAATATTGCTAAGTAGAGAACAGGTTGTGAGATAATTAAACTGATGTAGTAAACTACCTAACTGTCCTACCCTCTTACTGCTTCATAATGGTGTTTTACTGTGTGAGCCTGCATTGTGTTCCTCTCATGAATTTGTGATATGCAATATCTTCTATTGAAAACACTGAGAGGATTCAGAAGGGGAAGCATCTGTGCCATTCTGTTACTATTATCTCAATGTTTCCTCCCTTAGAGATAAAGTATCATATTGCCAGAATGATATCTATCCATGCAAACATAGAATGTAAATGCACTGAAATCATAATCCGTGTTTTTTAATTGGCATAATGGTCTTCATAATGAATTTATCTTCATTTCAAATAGTCCTCGAGTACCATTGATCTTCAAACAGCTTTGTGTTCAAACCATTAAGGTTGACAAGTTTTGTCAGAGAGTTTCAATACTCAGCTGCTCTAATACAAACACTGAGAAGGTCTTTAAACCCTAAAATGGTGGAACCTTTAAGTGCTCCTTTGGGCTCCCAGCTGCAGAACGCAGTCTTTAACCATGTCTTTCAACTTTTATAACTCCTTAGCCCCCCCCCCCATCCCACTAGACCAGCGATAGTAATTGAGTAGACAAAGTAATCTATTTCAGTTACTCATTATCTAATACTAAATAAACCATAATCACTGTTCCTATCTTAGATATTGTGTATCAGTTAAGGGGGGGGGGGGGGGTACTGAAAGTTGAGTTAACAGCCAGAAACAAAGAAGCTCTTATTATATCCTCACTTTCTATGCATTCAGATCAACTAGAAACCTGTCTTATATCGTTATCTGATCCGCGTTATACATTACCTCTTATGATAATAATGTTCTCAGTTCCCCATGATGCCTGTATCTTGACATTCCAGTGTACACTTCTGCACCATAAAAACTACCAAAATATTTATGTTAATCTTCATCGACTTTTTCATGTTGATGTACCCAACACATAAGACATGTCCCGAGAGGGTGTCCTAAAGAATATTATTGGCTATGGTCTGATGTATAGATATATCTTCTGGTTGCCCTTGTGTTTGCCCAGTCAAACAGATACCATTTTTTATATGATATTGATCTGTGCTGATATAATAAACCAATTATGTGACGATTGACTTATATTGCAATCTTTGAAAGACCACCTCGTGTAATAAAGAAACATATAAACTAAAAAGAAACATTCATGATGACCTCAAATTTGTGTTTATCTGAACTGTTATCAATTAGACAGTATCCTCTTACACAATGACACCAGCAGCCATTAGACAGCAAACTGATGCACCATTAAAATTCCATCCATGCCACTGTCACCTTTCCAGGTTATTTTGTCTTCCACTCAAGTGCAAAATCAGTAGGAGTCTGCTCATGCCAATTAGACTAAGAGAATACCACATTGTCTCTTCAGTTAAATATGGCCTCTTTCCTTATTCCATGGGATAAACATTAATGAATGAATGTTTAATGTAACACGGGAGATAATAAGGTAAAAATTATGTTGGAGCATACTTACTAACTTTGTTTTCCAGTTGCAATGTCTGTCGTCATTGTTTCTGGCATTACTATATACCACATCCAGTAGTCAGGAGAGTTCGGTATTCAGAATGCTTACTCATCATCCAAAACCTTTTCAGTGTCATCAGTTAGCATCTGGCAATAAAACTTTTCTGTTACCAAGGCTTTATCGTTGAATTGGATGTCTCTTACTACCACCTACTAGCATTAGTTCATAACTCTGCACTATGTAGTTGATGCAAAGCTTCGGATGAGTACCTAGGAAGAAATATGAGCGAAGAACCATACCTTTATCTTAATGCAGTGTTACAATCCTGATATATAACTGGGTACACTGGATACCTCTGCTAACTTGGGGTGGTGCAGAAAGGTAAGCTGATGCCCTAAACACATTGAAAGAAGTTTTTTTCTGTACTCTAGCCTCAAATTACAACTACATAGGTGCCCCGCTGCTATGGACGTATACCTGGCTCTCAGTGGCAAGGTACTAATGGTGCTTCCTAACAATACAGCAATATATATATCTGCAAACCTGGGGGTGATGTACACAGAACATCTAAATGCCCTGACCCTTAGCCTGAACTGCTCACCCTTAGTTAGTCATGGAGACATTTGTCAGGCACGACTAAGCGCTATTCAAAAATGACAGAGGCAAAACAAAATTATGCCTAACCCGGAAGCACTTAGTCTAAAACTCATTGAACTGGAGAAGGCTAAGGTGAGTTGGTCAGTACTGACCAATCTGACAATATTAACTTACCTAGGTTGGTAGTATAGAGGGCCTTAAAATAATGATTAACTTGGTTTGACACTATAGTGACTGCAATAGGGAGCCAAATAATACCAGTGTAGACAGGTAACCTGATGCCTATAGAGACTACATTTATAAAGGCTGTCTATTCAGCAAGCTGCAATTACGACTGTGTAGCAGCCCACCTGCGCTAGCTATATACCCAGCTGGTGGTAAGAAGAGACTGATGAGACGGTGTTATGGTATGTACTTGACATGGGTGTAGTAGAAATATATTCAGTGCTACTTCTATTGTGCTCCAACAGGGGGTTCTAAAAAAAAAGAATTTGCTTGGCCTGAGCATATATATCATTTTTTAAAGTCAACATTCATGAGTGAACAATATATTGTTCTCTTCTCTGCTAGATGAGAATAAAAAAGTAATTTTGCAATCATTATTCTAAGCTAAGATAACTAACTAGTCTTCATAAGTTCCAAGCAATTGTTTTTTGATTGCCAAATTTATTGGTTTTAATGCTACACTCTACATGTATGTCTGACTATCATTTTGTAAGCTAAGAGCATTGGAAGGCCAGGCATGGTACGTTTAGATTAGTCACTTTGGTCCCCTTTATATATGTACACCATGGGCAGGTCGCTTCAGGAAATGCAGGTTCCTTGCGTGCTGAGTCAATGGTATACTTTATGGGGGATTTACTCTCCTCTAGCCTCCAGAACCTGTCACTGAATCATGGTAATATTCACTTAGAACCATCAGGAGAGATAGAGCCCTTTTGGTAACGGTTGTCGGCCATTTTGTAAAATGCCTGATATTTAAAAATGGATGCCACCTACACTTGTATAAGTATCGCCATTGAGCTCTGACCCTCTGACCATCATTACATATCTTATAAACCATACATCAGTGCCTAAAACAAATATATATTTATACAGCTTATAAAGCATACATCACCCCCTAATAAGCACAAATCCCCCAGTTTTGGTCGAATTTTATGCTACAAATGACCAAAAATATCTCAACTTTTGACCCCAATTAAACTCTTGATTACTAAAAGGTGTCCATAATAATATTCTAAGCTCACAATGCCCTTATTACTTCGAATACGGTAATCAGACTTTAGCTTTCAGTTACCCTTTGAGGGCGATGTGCTGCTTTGATGCATCATGCCCTTTGTGGTCATGATACATTCCTGAAGAATAACTCATCAGGCCTACATGAATGCATCATGGAAGTTTATAAACCCTGCATGGTTGGCATGATGCCTATATGCAGCACTGGCATGTACTGCATTAATTAATGCATCATGTTGACAAATTGGCATATATTTCATTCAAGCACGATGCAGCCTTCAAATGTACGGCTTTCTTCAAACAGATTTGATGACATAGCAAAACTTGCGGCCTGTAGTTATAACAGTAAGTGAAACACAATGAATGTCTGTTTTCTTTTTCTTTTTTTCATTAGTAGTTGTACATTTCAATATTGCTTGTTTTTATTTGCAGGTTTAACATCCGACTTACTAATTAAAAACTGTTAATATGTGTGTTTAAATAAAATGTGTAGGCTTACAGACTTTAGGGAATAGTCAGAGTATTTGCCACCCAATAAAGCATCCCATATTGAATTTAGAAATATCGATGAAAGGATTATATTGAGATATTCAAAGCCATGTCATTTATGACAGCAATACTGAGTAATACATATACAAATAGGATAGTATCAACAGTCATAAGGTTGCATGGTCAGTTAACGAGCACAGAGAGCATAATACTGCGAAAGAATACAAGAATTTGTGCAAAGTCTATGCGGCCAGTGGTGTAGGGAAACACCATCTGTCCAAATCATGCAATTATAGGCGTTTCATGCTCTCTGCCCTATCTGTATCTAAAGGATCAGACTTCAGCAGACTTTGAAGGTTATGATATATATTTTATGGTAATCAGGATCAGAAGCAGAGTGGGTAGAACTAGTATACAAAGATGTACTGAGTATTCATGAAGGTTTTTGAGGAGAATTAAATGACCTTCTATAAAACCACTGGACTTGCATTTAACTATAGGCTCTAACATCACATCATTGCACAACAAAACCTAAGTACTCAATACCCCTCCTTTATCTCTGAAAACATTTCATGTTTACACATAATATCTATTCCCTTATTCATGTATGTCTTTCATTTCACACCCTTTGAAGCCCCAATACACCCTCAGGCCTCAGTGTATGAAGTGAAGTAACAAGGACCGAATGTCCCACACTGATCCACCCACTACTTATCCAAGCCCCCAAACCAATGTGTTAACCACATGCCAACACTATGTAGTTCCTGCTAGTGATGAGAGCTGAAGGCAGTGTCATACTAATCGTGGCTACTTGTATCCTTTAATTTACATTGATTGATTGACAGTTTTCAAACTTATATCGGAATTATTGAGTATGTTGCCAGTGTTTAGGTAATTTTACCAGAGTGGTCAAATGTATAGATCTAAATGGCATGTCTGTATACACAATGTGGTTATTAATTGATGGAGTGTAATTATTGTCTAACCGATATTCTATTGGGAAGAGTGTTCCTGAATGTAACACTATTGATTTTCATAGATCAATTAGGGAAATTTACATGATTATAGATGTATTGATATTTAATGCAAGTCTTTCAGTAATTCGGCATATAGCGGCAACAACAATGGCACGGCAAGTGAGAGAGAATTTGACAAACAACTTGGGACTTCTAGAGCTTTTACTATTTATTTCAACCTACGCATACTGGGCATCCCGAAATAGATTAGTCTCTTGGGATCCTGTTTCCCTAGTTGCAATGCCAACAGACTAATAAGGAAAATGATCATGTGTGAGTACATCAGTTTACTCTACACTGATAATAAAACCTATAGTCAGTACTGATTATGCCATCCGATTTTGACCCTCATAGTCGGATGAGTGTATATGTTAGTCACATATTAGTCAGATAGTCAGGAGTGACTATATGTGGATCACACACATTGATGATGTCACAGGAATGTGTGCACAGGAAACAGTTAGGATTCATAGTTGAAACGTCCATGGACTTCAGGTAGGCACATCCTCTCCTTAACCACTGTTTGTTATGTTATGCTACAGTTGACGATGACAACTTAAAATATTATAGGGTGCATGAGTTCTCATGTTTGATAGAGTTATCATGGTATTTTGTTCCAATTTTGATAACATAGAAATACATGAACAGTGTACGTCTAGACTGACATGGCATAAAAGGCCTACACAGGAGCCCGTCACCTGCCCTGTCTTATCTTCCTACCCTGTCCCTGCCCTGCTTTATCCTAGCTTGTCCCCTTCCCTGCGTTATTTAATGGCTGACTATAAGTAGGGGGGGTGGTTAGCGCAAATTTTTTGTGGTCTGCAGCCTAAAATATGGTACTCATCATGGGAAACATGATTCTGGCTTTCGTTTTTGATTTTGAAAACTCCTACCCCCCCCCCGTACGCCCCCTCCGAAGATAAAAAGTCGGAAAATAATTATTTAATTCAATTAAAAAATTTCCCACATAGTGTGCATCCCTTAATATTCACATCAAATCACTTTGAGGTGAAATGTAAAAATATAGTGGACTAAAATGAGCTATTTTGAAGTTTTGGGAAAATTCAAGATGGCCGCCATTGGCTAAAAACACTGTTTTTCAATGTAATTCTATCCATATTTGGTCTGCCACACCTGAAATCTCGAAAGAATCACTTTGCTATGGTTTATAATGACATACTGCACCAAAGTCAGCTATTTTTAAAACTTTTGAAAATTCAAGATGGCCACCATTGGCAAAAAACACAGTTTTTCAATGTAATTCTATCCATATTTGGCCTGCCACACCTGAATTCTCAATGGAATCACTTGGCTATGGTGTATAATGACATACTGCACTAACGTCAGCTATTCTGAAGCTTTTGAAAGATGGCCGCCATTGGGAAAAAAAAACATCATTTTTCAGTGTTAATTATGTCCATACTTGGTCCATATAATTACATTCTTATATAGTAGACTACACAGGAAACCTATACTGATACTGTTTCTAAAATATCCAAAATGGCTGTCATCAGACAAAAGCAATGTTAAATCTTTTATAGACAGAAATGTAGAATGTTGCATAGGACAATTATAATCAAAACTGAATTCACTCAAAAGCTTGAGAAATAAATTGCTGTGGGTTACAACAGCTTTTCTAGCTATAGTTTTGGCTCCTAACACCAAATGTATGAATCTGCTCCTCATATGACAGTCATACATTGATTATCTCCTGTAGAATTTGCTCTTATGAATAGACTTCACTCCTATTGTTATCTATTGTATGTAAGTTCCACTATTCTGCTGGATTACCTGCTATTTCTGAGACTATTTTGGAATCATCCTATAATGGATCCAGTAACCAACCCCTGAACTTATAGCCTCATTGTCCAGATACCAAGGTAGCCTTCTATCTTGGGTTAAACTGTGTAATATGAGAAAAGGGAAGAAAAGGGTATGGGTTTAAACCAATCCAAAACCAATCCAAATGGTGTAATTTTATTGATACTGGGTGGGTATCTGTAACATAGTTTGTATGTGTATCGCAGTATTTACACAGAATATGTTAACCCTTTGACCACTGGATTCCTGGCAGTGACTCTTATTAAGGATGAGATCCTTATTGTAGTGAAAAGGTTCCCAATTTTTCGGTGAAGAAGTGAGTTTGAACAAAACTTGTGCTACCATATGTTATGTAATTTCTAATTTCTGAAAGTGTTTGGAGTGAGATGGGCCTAAATAATTTCTCCTACAAAGTGTCCCTACAAAGAGTACCATTATCAGAATGTATACTAGTGTGCCGTTCTATGCCAGTCTACATTTAGGTAACACAAGCAACGGGTCTCTCCTTCTCATAATGCATTGTCCTCAGTCATCTATTATGTTCTGAACAAATCATACAGAGATTCCAGCAGTCACTACTGTTATCTGGGATCCCTGTGGTGCCCCCATTGGGATAAATGAGGTTTTGTTTTAACTCTGAATTTTGTATATTGCATTTATTGTTCATGCTATAAACATTCTAATTTGTAGGCTCTACTAAGTTTTTAAAAGAATTTTCCAACCGTATATACCGCGGTAAGTACTTGCATATAACTGGCATGTCACAAATAACCTGCATCCCTAAGCCTGCACACTCAAAAAGATCATGTGACTTGCACCTCCTATGATTTTTGGTACTTTGGTATATATACCATAAATTCCCGCGTACTACCCACGGGTACCAAAACACCAGTGCAGGTTTAGGATTTTCCCAAAGTCTAGGTGTGGGTAATATGAGGGTTCTTGGATTTTCTAATTTGAGAAATTGCTGTAAAATGACCCCTCCCCTTCTTCAGCTCCTTTGGGCATCACACCTCCCACTCCCATCAGTCCCCACCCACGGCAGGCAGCAGCTTTAGAGGTCACAGCTTACAACAACCCCCCCTCCTCAAGTCCCCAGGATACATTGTTTTATTATTTGGCTGTTACAATTCCCCATCACCCACCCACCCACCCCAACTGGGCAACTTTGGCGTTCACACCTTACTCACTCTACCTAGCCTCCTAGGCTAGGGCAGGTAAACAGCATTCAACTGCCGGCAGAGGGGTGGGGGGTATGGGTAATACATGTACATGTAGCTATTTTACAAAAGTCTAGGTGCGGGTTATATGAAGGTTTTTCCCTGGGACCACTCAGACCCTTAGTTGGGGTGCAGGTTATACGAGAGAATTTAAGGTACATCCAGATAGCCTATAACCAGCAATCTGACTTTGGGGACCTTGTACGATAAATATTTTTACCAAAGGCAGCCATCTTGAAATTTGAAAAAACTTAATGATAGCTGACCATCCTATATCAAAGTGCTTTTGTGTGGGTTTCATGCATGGTAGACCAAATACGAATATAAAATGACATTGAAAAGCAATGTTTCCCACTTTTGGCGGCCATCTTGAAATTTTCAAAAGTTTCAAAATAGCTGACTTTGGTGCAATATGTCATTATAAACCATAGCAAAGTGATTCTATTGAGATTTCAGGTGTGGCAGACCAAATATGGATAGAATTACATGCAAAACCGTGTTTTTAGCCAATGGCGGCCATCTTGAATTTTCCCAAAACTTCAAAATAGCTCATTTTAGTCCACTATATTTTTACATTTTTTACAAAGTGATTTGATGTGAATATTAAGGGATGCACACTATGTGGGAATTTTTAAATTGAATTTATTAATTATTTCACGACTTTTTATCTTCGGAGGGGGCGTACGGGGGGGTACGAGTTTTCAAAATCAAAAACGAAAGCCAGATTCATGTTTCTCATGATGAGTACCATATTTTAGGCTGCAGACCGCATTCCTAACTTCATTTTGACCAAATAACCACCCCCCCCTACTATAAGTTGACTATATGACTTACTTATGTTAGACATAGGTGACTAACTTGGTATAGTCGTTTTTGCTACTATATGTGACCATAGAAATGTAGTCGGTAGTGACTAACATTTCCAGGTCCATTTTTATCAGTGTATATTTATAAACTAGATCTGACAATGACACAGTAAAGAACAGTCAACGCCTAATACTAGTTGAATTACCCACGGCCCAGTAGCATTACTACCAGAACACAACCACCATCTTATATCCAGTAATATACAAAGTGCCTCAGATTCTATGATGAAAGACACATTGCAGATTAACCTTGGTAACTTGGTGACTTAAAGCTTGAGCCTTACCATAGACTGACAATTAATCAATAATTATAATCACTTCCATTATGATATTGCTCTAATGATGCAGATGATCAATTATAAGCAACATGCATGATTCAACTGTAGGATGCTGAAAGCCTAGTTGTACAAGACTGAACTGGAAAGGCACGCTGAGTTTTCATAAATGAGGGTTTTTGAAGGGAGTACACTAAGGTTGACCTAACAAAGAACCTCCCTGGCATCTGCATTAAGTACTAGCTTCTAATGCCTTTTCTTATTATCCTAATTTGAATACTTCATACTCTTCCTTTATCAGTGAACAGTTCATGTCCAAAGATTCTGTCAATTTCCCAATCCCGGTCAGACTTTCAATTTACGCCCTTTTACATCCCACCACAGCCTCATTGCTCATTTACATCACTATCAGTGTGTGAAGTGAAGTAACGAGGGCCATGTCCCCCCGTGATCCACTCACTACTTATCCCAACCGCCAAATCCTTGACCACATCCCCAGACTTCTCAGTACCTGCTAATGATGAAAGCTAAAGGTAGTGTCAAACACATAATGGCTACCTGGGTCATTTACCTCCCAGAATGTACTCCCTTGATGGAAAGTTTTGAACTTGTATTCACATCAGTTAGAAGTGGTCATATTACATGGCTGTATATTCAAATTCTTTTTACTGATAATGTCAATAATCATGTGATAATCCTTTGAGAGGATGTGTCATATGCCAACAGAATAATGAATGACTTTATGTTAGTGCTAGCTGAACTTTTTTCTAGATCAACTATTTCTGAAGAAGAATTGCCAATATTCTGATATTTAAGTCTAGTGGTATGTATTGTAACTAAATATTCATCTTGCGGCAGCAGATTTTTTTTCCCAAGTGATTTTAAGGCTTTGGATTTTATTGAGGATTATTTTGTTTCTGAATGAGAGAGAAATTGTATTGCCATGGAGACCCGTTTTGCAGTGATGAGGTACATGTAATATATGATCAGCACAGTAGTTGATGTTTTATATCAATTCTAGAGTAACAGTTCTTCATTTATTATCTTATGTGACTATACAGTCCTGTTTGGCATTGAATGTGCCTCTCAGTGACCAATTCATAATGATGGTAAGGTTTAAGCATATGATATCTTCATAGAACCAAAAATGTATATGGTGGATGATTGTATCAAACTGTTTACTGCGATACATAATGTAACAGTGACTTCTAAAAAAACAGAATCCCCCTAAGTCAGAGGTATTCCTACCATTGATTCCAGTGATTCTTTGCTTTATCTACAGATTGATTTTTACAGTGATGGAGTATATTATAATAGACAAAAGATGGCCCCTAGTCAGGCTGGAGAGAGACAGATAATAATGAAGCGTGTAAGATAAGATGCAATGAGTCTCTAAGGAGGAGTTCTCTTTCTTACTTCATGAGTCCTGGCATAAAGGATATTGGCAGACAAAGGCATAACAATGGTGAGGCGGATATAGCAAAAGTATCCCTGCCTGGCAGGAGAGTTCTCTGATGCCTTATCAATACACCCAGACACACACACACATTCACTTAGAGTTCTCACGCCTCGTGACATTGTCTATAGCCTCTATACTCCAGTGTATCATCTACTTAAGGGGAGAAAAACAGATAAGGACTTCTTGTACTGTTGTCTTAATGGGTAGATTCTGTCAAATCTTCCAGCACTGCGTGTAGGGGTCATCACCTGTCGTATGACTCTTGAAGATATCAGAGAGTGTGTTACAGAAAATTATTGCTTACAAATGTGTTGCTCTGCATGGATGAGGTTTACTAAACAAGTAAAGTAAACTACTCATAATCTAATCTGCTTTAAGTATTCGAGGACAGATTTTTTTTCAACAACAGAGCTCGCAAACGTTGGGGATACCCAACGCAACCCTATTGTTTTGCCTTGGTATACCCAAGTCTGGCACAAACTTCCCACTAATTTACTGGGGACATGTCATTGCTGTATGTTTGAGCACGTTCACTATATATCATCCATGGGCTTTTGGGCAGTTTACATGTTTCTAAATCCCTACCAGATCTATGTGTGCCTTGTCTCTTAATTTGACCTATCCCGGGGCTCTAAGTTGTATCTTCCCATAATTGTAATTTGGCGCTTTTGTTGTTCTACATTCAAACTCTTTATAATTTGAAAGGATGCATGATTTAACATAAGCCCTGAAAGTAATACATAGAGATTGATGTGGGTAGATCATGAGAGGACATTCCTTTGCTGTATGTTCGCGGATGTGCGGTTTCTGTCATTTCCAGGCTTGGTAATCTGAAACACAGTTTACCTGTTTACATAAGTCATCCGAGCCCAGGAGGCATGCTGTACCATCCTCCAAAGTGCATAATTTTATACATTTTGCTTTTCTTATTTGTTTAAATTCATAATTCTATTACAAATAGGGCTCATATTACATTTCCTGAAAGCTGTTGGAATAACCTTTCTTGTGCTACGCCCTTTTTTGAAAAAAATACAAATTTCGGTAACCAAAGCAACCAGAAATGTTCCATTTATCTAATGGATCAAACTTTATACTAGAATTGTTGTTATTTGAGCCATGGCAAAACCTTCCATTCTGTTGCCATGGCAACAATAAATTTCTTGTATCACATCTCCAACATGGGAATGACATACATGATATTGAGGTCAGTTATATGATTTGATTTAAGATTCCCATATTGCATTGAAAAATGTATGATGAGAAATAGGATGAGAAATAATAATATCATCATAGGGGAGAATATTCAGGCTCAGCCAGTGGCCAAATCTGAAGTTGCAGATATTTATCACCATTTTCCTACTTTATTTGCTCTAAAATTCTAAATGTCTATCAGATAACAAATACAAGCTCATGTACGAAATGTTGAGGTCGACCCGGATACGTATGTCTTACAGTAGTATACACTCGAAATTTATATGATAGAACCATGTAGGACTTTATTATGTGCAAAATACGCCGTTTCACGCCATTTTTACGCCACTGCGCCCTCAACAGTTATACAAATAGTGACAGAGATTCGGGGAAAGGAGGTGAAACCAGGGAGATAGAAAAGGAGGTATTGTACAGGGGAAGGACAAGCAGGTAAAGAGTTCTGGAAAAGAGTAATATAGATAAACGCATAGAAACGAGGAATGCAAAAGGTGCAAGTAAGCAAGAACAGAAGCAACTATAACAGAAGACACTAAGAAAAGTTTGCTCTTGACACTAGCTCCACAAATGGGTGCAGTTTGGAACGTTTCCCAGAAGGGAAGGTTCCCAGAGAAAGGTGTTTGTAATGCAATGCCAGCTTTGCCCCACAAGGTCTGAGCAAAGACTTCTGTGTGCACAATCTCTATATCTAGACACTATGCTGTTGTTTATGTGTACAAGAAGGAGGTGAACAAATGTGGACAGTCGAGGGAAAAGGGTCCTCCAAGGTAAAAATTTAATGATAAAATTGATGTCATCAGCTTTCCAGTGATATCTTTTATAAGCAGGTACAACTTGTAGTTCTTGAGTACTGGCCCTCTGAATATGTGTGGTCACTGTCCAATCTTAAATGCCAGTAAGCTCTATCTTCCTTTGTTTTAGAGATATTCCTATCTAATTAGCTACAGAAGCCCAGAAGGGTCAGAAAAGATTTTTTATTTTCAAACAAGAAAAGTTTTTTTCCGTTTTTTTGTAAAAGTTTTTTTTTTTTTCACTTTTGCAAAAGTTTTTTTTATCACTTTTGCAAAAGTGTTTTTTTTCAATTTCGTAAACTTTTTTTTAAATTTTGAAAAAAGTTTTTTTTTTCCTTTCCTTAGAATTTTATTTATTTTTTTTTTTTAAAAGTTTTTTTTTCATTTGTGGGAAAATGGCCGATTTGGCGAGAAAAATGGTCAAAAACAGGAAAATGTCCATTTTAGGGAAAATGATCGATTTGCTGAGAAAATGGGTCAAATATGTAAAAATGATGATTTTCAGGAAAATGGCCAATTTGGGGAGAAATTGGGTCAAATTTGGAAAAATGTCGATTTTAAGGAATATGGCCGATTTGGCGAGAAAATGGGTCAAATTCGTAAAAATGATGATTTTCAGGGAAATGGCCAATTTGGCGCGAAAATGGGTCAAATTCGGAAAAATGTCAATTTTAGGGAAAATGGCCGATTTGGCGAGAAAAAGGGTCAAACATGGAAAAAATGATGATTTTCACGGAAATGGCCAATTTGGCGAGAAACTGGGTCAAATTTAGAAAAATGATGATTTTCAGGAAATTTGCCGATTTGGCGAGAAAATGGGTCAAATTTGGAAATGGGTCAAAATCGCAAAAATTGTTGATCGTAAAGAAAATGGCTGATTTGAAAAGAAGATTGGTCAAAATCGGCCATTTTTCTGAAAATCATCATTTTTCCGATTTTGACCAATTTTCTCGCCAAATCAGCCATTTACCCGAAAATCATCATTTTTCCGCTTTGGACCATTTTTCTCGCCAAATCGGCCATTTTCCTGAAAATCGACATTTTTCCGAATTTGACCCAGTTTCTCGTCAAATCGGCCATTTCCGTGAAAATCATCATTTTTTCCATTTTTGACCCTTTTTCTCGCCAAATCGGCCATATTCCTTAGAATCGACATTTTTCCGAATTTGACCCATTTTCTCGCCAAATCGGCCATTTTCCTGAAAATCATCATTTTAACGAATTTGACCCAGTTTCTCGCCAAATCGGCCATTTCCGTGAAAATCATCATTTTTTTCATTTTGACCCTTTTTCTTGCCAAATCAGCCATTTTCCTGAAAATCATCATTTTTTCATTTTTGACCCTTTTTCTCGCCAAATCAGCCATTTTCCTGAAAATTGACATTTTTCCGAATTTGACTCAGTTTCTCGCCAAATCGGCCATTTCCGTGAAAATCAACATTTTTTCCATTTTTGACCCTTTTTCTCGCCAAATCGGCCATATTCCTTGAAATCGACAATTTCCGAATTTGACCCATTTTGTCGCCAAATCGGCTATTTTCCCTGAAATCGACACTTTTCCGAATTTGACCCAATTTCTCCCCAAATTGGCCATTTTCCTTAAAATCATCATTTTTACGAATTTGACCCATTTTCTCAGCAAATCGGCCATTTTCCCTAAAATGGACATTTTCCCTTTTTTGACCATTTTTCTCGCCAAATCGGCCATTTTCCCACAAATGAAAAAAAACTTTCCAAAAAAAAAAAAAAAAAATTCTAAGGAAAGGAAAAAAAAAAACTTATTTCAAAATTTAGAAAAAATTTCACGAAATTGAAAAAATTTTTTTGCAAAAGTGAAAAAAAAAACTTTTGCAAAAGTGAAAAAAAATAATTTCACAAAAGTGAAAAAAAAACTTTTACAAAAGTGAAAAAAAAAAAAAACTTTTACAAAAAAACGGAAAAAAAACTTTTCTTGTTTGAAAAAAAAAAAAAAAATTCTGACCCTTCTGGGCTTCTGTAAATTAGCATAATTATGCTAATTCCAAAATATCCTAACTTTTTCAAACAATTGGCCACAACTTTTGATCTAAAAATGGTATTTACATTTTGTTTTCAGCATAGAAATCGTTTTGGGGTCTTCTTTCATAAATTTATAGAAAATTTCGATTTAGAATGAAAATCATGTTTCCATGGCAACCAACATGTGCAAAAACACCAATTTAGGCCCAAAAATGTTCTTTTTCATTCCAAATATGGAATGTTTTCACCAAAAATTGAATCTTCTAACGTGGCCTATCATATTCTACATAAAAAAGTAGTATAGATAAGTTTTTGCTATATCTTGGTCCTTTTTGGCTATATGGAGCCCCCTGGTGGCAAAAGTTGGTACTAAAAATCCCCCGCGGAGGTCCCTCTTCCCTTGTTGATCCACAAATACCCCTTGTTGGCAATAACAATAATTTTCACTTCCAACCTCTGGCTGAGATAGTTCATTGATGCTAAACAGGTAAAGAGATCACAGTGTGTATCTCTTGAGGAGAGAAGTTGCTGCCCAGTTTTTATTTAACAGTAGGACTGGAGCAAGGACAGGTGGCTACATCTCACCTGATCGGACCAATATATGAAAGTCTTTGACGGGGTGCCCTTTTTGACCGGGTGCCATCTTTGACCTGTTTGACAGAGAACGGTTTATTTAGCCCATATGAAGATGTAAATGGGAGGAAAAAATTAATGTAGGTTTCATGGGTTAAAATAAGTCATTTACTTTATTTTATCCATTACATATATTTTTTATGGGTATCGTTTTATGAAAACATCCTCTGATAGGATGAATGCAACAACCATGTTTGAGAGTCTATTCTTCAAATTGCCACCTCTTCGTTTTTTTCTTCTACTCAAGTGAAAATAGGGCCAAATGCAATTCATGCAAATTAGGCTGATGCCTAGAAAGTCACATTGTCGGTTCAATTAAGTGTGGCTTCTTTTATATGGGCAATTAAGCTTAAGGACAGATACTAATTAATTATCCTTAATGAAGAGTAAGAGGATGGAGATTGATATTGGCTGTGAGAATGATATAGCTAGCTACTTGAGTTAAACAAGACTACACACCATAGATGGCTGTGTCTCATGAGATCAGGCCAATGCGAACGACTTTGACCGGGTGCCATTTTTGACCGGGCAACTAACTACTAATTTAAAGTGTTATAACATCCATCAACCTTTTCAGCCCATTTGTATCTTCAACTAGCCTTAATAAAGTTTTCTAACAAGCCAGTCAAAGATGGCACCCTGTCAAAACATTGCACCTGGTCAAAGATGGTACCTGGTCAAAGACTTTCACATTGGCCCGATCTGGTGAGACACAGCCAGGGACTCAGGAGTTTTATACCACAGCTGCGCAAGAATGACAGTTGTGGGCAAAACTACCAGACACATAATATTATAGGATGTTAACACACATTGTTTATGAGTAACTGAACACATATATATGTTTAAAGGGTAAGTTTTCTCATACCATCTTGAGAACTCAGCTTTTTCTCTATTTACCTATTCCACCTTGATACTCCTTCTGTTTTCCCATCAATGGTCGGTTGGTTGGTTGGTTATTGGGTTGCCTTACGCCCTAAATAACAGCTATGGTCAGGGCGGTGATGGTGATCGGATCTATGAGGTGACTTTAGATAGAAAGCATGTCCCTTCACTTTTACCGAGACATTTGTTCTTTTACATCCCACACTATAATATAAACACAGTGTGAGATGGACAGGGCTTTGATCAGGTTGCAGACTACACTGTGTTTAACCACATAGTGTATTAACACCCCGGCCTGTTTAAACACCACGGTTTTAGTCAGATAACACTGCCTGTAGTGTAATAGGGTCATGGGTTCAGTGTGAAATTTATATACACTCATTTGCGTTTTTCCTGTCAAATTTGCTAAAAGTAAATGCATATTGAGCATATAGATCGAAATCTCCTTTATCAGACTATGGTTGCAAAATAAATATAGTGCATTGCATTCTTGAGTAAAATTGTGACCAGATGAGGGAAAAGACCCCTTCAGGGGGAAAAATAGTAATTAAAATTGGTGTCATAATCTTTAAAATGAGATATCATGAGCTAAAAAAATCCTAGTAGTTTTGTGGGAATTGCTTTTCAAACATTATTACATATCACTAATGCAAAATGGCAATTAAGCTCTAATTGCATTGTATCCCATAGTAAATGATGATAATTATGAAAAATCGGTTTTATTCAAAAATATCCAAATAAAATTGGATTTATTAGTCTAAATTTGGTTCTATAAGGAATTTTTGTGCTCTGTTTTCAGTTTTGGGTAACTGATGGGACTTTTCAAGAAATCCGGATTATTAACTCCAATTTAGGCTTTTGTGATGGTTTCCATGGCAACCAGAAAGTATCATATGTGCTAATTCTTCACAAAAACATTCTTTTTGCATTCCAAATATAGAATGTTTGCATCAAAGATGGAATTATTTCATGGAGATCATTGCATTCTACATAAAAATGGTTTTAGAACTTTTTTCATGTATTTTACACTCTTTTGCAACTATGGTGCCTCCTGGTGGCCAAAACCAGAGCTAAAAATCCCGCCTGAAGGGGTCTTTTCCCTAGATGGGTCACAGTTATTTAAAGTTCAGATTATATTTCATGAGGCTTATCACTGAAACAATGGTGGGAGAGTGGTCTTGGCTTGTTTAAACACCACAGGGTGTTTACCACGGGTGGGGTCTTATTGCAGGATGACCTGTTGAACCACACTGTATGAACAATAGAGTCTGTTAAAAAACACTGTGGTGATGCAAGAGGCCGTCCTGTTTAAACACCACAGAGTTTTAATACAGGCTGTAGTGGTAATAGCACCTCAGACGCAACCTGTTGATATGATGTAAGTCTACCACAGCAGGGGGAAGGTCACAGCTCAATCAGCAGGGCGCTGCTGAGTCTCGAACATTCTTGTGAGCGCAAGACAAACGCTCTACCTCTGAGCTAGCTTCCCAACTCCCCTATCAATGGTTAAGACAAAGCTCTTACGTAGGTAATAATGCACTCAGCAACATTTCACATCAAATTATATTATTAAGTGAACAAACGCAAGCAAAGTAATGCAATTGTTTCTGAAACTTGATGATTAATGCTATTATATGAGCAACTAAAGTGGATAACAGACTGAAGATTCCTCTTAATTGAGTTTCTGGCCTATATTCTATTGTACTCCATGCACTTTAGTGATTAACTAACCAATCTCACTAAAAGGCAAATTAAATAGGTTAGAGTGCTTGATTGCTTCTAATTATTGGGTCAACAAACTCCTACACATTTACAGTAGGGGCAATATGTATAGGGTATATGAACCATGTCTCACTAAGTTACAGTGTACAAACAGTAAATGTCACAATGAGAGGTATGTGTACTTCAGGGAGATGGATAATTATTACCTCATACATAAAGTATACAGGTATCAGTATAGTTAAGGCCGGAGCTTCCTTCTAGCAGAGTACATGTACAATGCGGACAACAGATTCTAGTTCGTAACATTTGGAACATCTGCCAAGCTCCATTATAAATGCTCAAATTCGTGATGGCACAAACTACTTTGTTCCATTACGAATTCGACCACATTTTGCTCAATTTGCACTGTTCCAAAAATTTGTATCAGAACAAATGCCCACATGTACATTTGGAACGGAACACCTTTCTTTTTGCATTCCAAATATGAAATGTTAGCAGTAAAGATAGAATAATTCTAATAAGTCTATTGTACTCTACACAAATAATTATGTTAAAGGATTTGTGTTTGAATTATGCACCTTTTGGCCATTCTGGTGCCCCCTGGTGGCTAAAGCCAGTACTAAAAATCCCGCCTGAAGGGGTCTTTTTTCTAGATGGGTCACATATTATATCTATGTAAATATCCATGACTGTATATATATATATATTATATATATATATATATATATATATATATATATATATATATATATATATATATATATATATATGTATATAAATATATATATATATATATATATATATATTTGAAATTCTCAGTTCACTGTATACACTGTCCTTTAGGAACTCTGGACACCCTGCCTTTCATATCCTGGCCCAGTCGTGGTTGCCATCCAGTCTGTAAGGGGTTGCCTATGCAGAGAGGGTTCAGAGCTGGGAGTGCTACCTTATCTTGCTGCACTTGTTGTTAGGGTGCCAAAATTAGCGATTTAACACGATGTAAAATATTTTACTCTCTAGAATCTTTAATAATGATCCGATTCACAAGCCGTAAAAACTGGCATGTAGAGCAGAATTAGAACCTTGCTACGGGCCGCCCGGGCCTGTAGCAAGGTAAATAGTCTGAAAACTACGGGCCCGGACCCAAAACTACGGGCCATGGGCTCCCGGGCCAGCGTTAGTGCCAATGATAGACAGATAACTACCCTATACCCTGTGCCCTGTATCGTCCACAGGCTACAGAGTGTCCGCACAATATAATGTCCTTATTTCATGGTGAAAACGGACTGAAAAGGTCAAGCCTATGGGAGTACCATTCTCGAGGGTAGCGTGCAATAACCCCGTGCCTTATTATTAAATGGGTTTTGTTTAATACGGGATCCCATAGGCTTAAAGCAGCATTCCTGTATCAGTCCACTTCTTCAGAAAGAGGCTCGTATCAAGGTGCCTGTATCCGATGACTTCCTGCCTCAGCACTGGCGCATGAATATGTTATATACAGAGCCATTGTTGATGTTACCTTACCTACCCCCCCCCCCCCCCCCCGCACTGCTGAGCCTACAGCAGTGTACGAGAAGAGGGGAGGTAGGTAAGGTTCCCACATGCAGTAAGGGTCAGCAGGTATGAGTGCCACTCTTCTGCTGTTATGTAATGGCTTGTGGCGGGATAGGAGGAGTCCATGGTGCGGAGTTTGGAATAGGCTATGTGTGAGTGTGTGTGTGGAGGGTTGGCTACATGCATTCAAGCATAGTGGGGTGAATAAATCCTCGAAAAAACAGGGTTATATTTCGGTTATTCTGAGCTGATTATTGTTTAATTCTCATACCTGTTTAATAACTAACACATTTGAATCGAACAGCAAGCCCAAATTGTATAAATAAAGGGAATATACATGTTCAGGAGGGGGACTCTTTTTTTTCTTCTGCGTAGTAAGAAGAGCAGAAGTACTATGGCCATCATCTGCCTCAGGCCAGTGAGTACACACACTTAAAATGTCTAATTTCACACCGAGGAGTCATTTAATAATAAGTACAGGATTGGCAAAACTGACTTTGGGGGGTCGGTATCTGGTATCAATTTTTAAGTATCAGGCTGCAGGCCCTTATTTGCCAATCCTGTCTACGTATTGCACGCTATGGCCGTGTTGCAAGCTCCCAGGGGATGATGCAGGGGGTCGCTATGGGGTCACTATGGGGTCGCTATGGGTCACTAAGCTACTGACGGTGACGTGACCTGTGTGAAATTCAAAATGGCGGCCGACAGAAGTAAACAAAGACCACAGAAGTGAACAAACACCGTGGAAGTAAACAAACATGGTCTGCAAATCTATTTTAGATAGAAATACCCTGAAATAAATACAGAGCGTTACTTAAAAGTCACCTCATCAGTGGTTAGTGCACTTGCACTTCTCAGAGTGTCCACAAAATCCAGTTTGTCCATAACCTTCAGTCACATCTCCATCAAAATATACTCTCAAATCTTACTCAGAAATCTAAAACATTTCGTTGCAGCTCAAGCCACTTCTAAAGTTGTTTATTCAAATTGTATGAGGATGATTACATTGACATTAAATCCTCCTTTAATTTTACTTTCATAATCATCTCAAGTTTCTTTCCTTTTGTACTGCTTGTTAATTAGGAAATATAATCTCACAGGATAAGTGCATCAGCCATTCGTGCTATACCAACTACAAGAGTCAATTCATGAAATGATTGCCTTCAATGAATGACAATTAGCCGGCTTCCTAGAAAGTCACATTGTCTCTTCAATTAAGCATGGCTTCTTTTCGTGAGGGCCCCAGGACAGGTTGTACTAATGAGTTATGCTCAATGGATAGAGTGAGAATAAGGATCTTGAGAGATTTAGGTATTCAGGGGCATTAATGTTGTGTATAATACTGGTCACACTGTGAATTTGCATTGGGAGATGATGAGATTTACTTATGGACGTTTAAGGATGATAGCAGCCACTTGGTTTATTTTATCAATCAAATCTGTTAGATAAAATGTATTTTGGTTGAGGATTGACATAATCAGTGATTTCATTTCTAATTTCTTTCCGATCTTTTGGGTCCAGAAACTGTATGTGATGTTCTTACCAATTAAAGCATATAATGTAGTGGGGATTACCATGAAAACTTGCATAATTATAGGCTGCATCTAGTCTGCATGTCGAATCGCCACTGTGGCTTCTACATATGTGACGAAACCTGACAATTCGTAACATTGGGGGGAATAGCCATAAATGCTCTAAACATGATATTTCAGGAGATATAGCTAAAAATGTGAATACTGAAGAGAAAATCACCTTAGACTAACTTTTCCCAAGGAATCTTTTGAAGCTATCATCAAAATTCTATTTTCATTCTGAATTGGTCTTGTCTGGAATGTAAAAAGAACGTTTTTAGCCACTTTTAGCCCATTTGTTGTTATTTGGTTGCCATGGCAACCATCAATTCATTCTTTTGGAGAAAAAATTCATCCCTATCCAATTGCCCCATCCATGAGGATTTCAGAACTGAAAACAGAATGCCAATATCCCTACCAGATCCAAATCTATGAACAATAATATGCATTTATTGGTTCAATTTCTGATAATTATGATTTATATGGATTATTTGAAAATAGATTGATATGTGATTGCATTGCAGTCTATTCTTAATTCCTATATGTCCCTACCATCCCATGTTTGAGATGTCATTTCTCAGGAAATATGTCAAATATTTTGATGCTTGAAGTATCAAATTGTAGCTGAAGACATGAACTTAAATAAAGGTGTTTCCCCCTAATGTCACCTTTTCCCACGTTTTGTCACATATTTTTTCTTGCTACTACAGCACTAGAATGATGTTCTAGATGCCTCAAAGTTAGAAGGGCAGCATTTGCGAGTGAGGCTTATATGTTAGCCTTTACAGAAAATGTACAGATGAATTTCTCCATAGGAATCTGCACCTGCTACACAGCTCTCACACAGTTCTTGCTTTTTGTGCAACAGCAAAGCTGACTATTTGAGGAGTTTGGATGCAAAACGACATATCTCCACCCCAGAATTGAAGCTTAATATAGTGCTTTTTGTGAACACACAATAGTAAATCTTAGAAAAATCGTTTGAGAAATAAATTTCACTCCCCCTAATCTTCATTTTTGTCAGATCTTTGCTCCAGAATGGCGCTTATGTTGTTTTGCATCTAAACTGGTTATGTGTACATAATTATATTATGTAGGTAATGCAGGCTTTTTTTCTTTATCTTCACAACATATAGCATGTATATTTAAATTTCATATGCCCGTATATAACAATGTTCTCTAACGGTTGTATAAGTGCGTTTCTCATGTGGTGTATTGTCACGTGCATTATGAATCTCATAATACATGTCATAACCAAATGTGATATTGGAAATATCAAACAACATGAAATAAGATCAAATATTGCATATCAACACGGATGCAATCAAAGAAGTAGCTGTCTTTATGAAGTAGTAAGGCAGTAATACTATTAGTTCCTGGACAATCTCAGGTTCGGTATGATTTCCTTTACTTTGAATAGTTAATGCTATTCGGTTATTTGGCTGATAAAGCCATCTACAATGACCCCAATGATATGTCCAGTTCTAAAATCCACATATACTATATATAGGGTAGACTTAATCATACCATCATACTGCGCCTCAACTGGGGCTTTGTATACCTCTCACCTCAGGTTAGCAAAGACAGGACCTGTCATCAAAGTCCACTCTAGCTTCATCCCCAGCTGACTTGGGGTTGTAAAATTGATCAAGGTGGCGGGTGGGAGAGACAGGGAGATTATTATGGATATGCTAGATTATGCAGGGTACGGATGTTGAGGCATCTCAGGGAAATGATAATATGTGGAGGGAAGGGTACCGATAATATACCTGGAAAAAGGGCCCTTAGTATCCCCTGTAATATTAACCTTGACTCATAGACCATAAATTCATTACTATACAAAAGGGTTCTGTATTGGAAACTTAATCAAGAAAAATGTTAATGGAACAGTATCACTATCACATAAACCTAGTGTGTGTGTTTGCGTAAATTATCCTCTACACAATGACATCAGCAGCGATTAGACACCAAACTGAGGCACTATTAAAATTCCATTCATGCCACTACCACCTTCCAGGTTGTTTTGTCTTCTACTCATGTGCAAAATCAGTGGGAGTCCGCTCATGCCAATTAAACTAAAAGAATACCACATTGTCCCTTCAGTTAAATATGGTCTCGTTCCATTGTAATTAAGCATTGGGATAGTCATAAATGAATGTATTTAATGAAATGTAGGAGATGGTTAAATAAACAATATACTGGAGCATACTTGCTCAGTTTGTGCTCCAGTTGAAACACCTTTTGTCACTGCTTCCTGGCATTACTTGTCTTAGCCTTCACAACTCGATCTCAATATACCCATAGGAGGTAGTTACATTTTACAGCTCCTTTTCTCTTTGAGGGCCCAGGTATCTAGCGGGATCCAGACCCAAAACCTCAGAAAATTGAGCCCAAAAGCTAACCAACTGCTCCACCGAGACTCATGCAATGATACTAATCATCAAACAGTATATGTACTGCTTCTACCCTTTTAGCCCTACTAATGCTATTTTTAAAAGAATGCGGTCGATTCAAACCCCATTTGACCAGATCCCAGCTAGAATTACCCTGTACCCTAGCAGCAGGACCAGACAGCCACATGTGTTAGAGCCAGTTAGTGTAAACTTGAGCCATTGTTGGTGAGGCATTGTTATATTATTAGACACATTTTAGGGTGTAGTTTAGTTGGTGCTGCTGTTGGGTTGGTGGTGGTTATTATACCCCCAAACATAAACTAACCGAACTTGTATCATTACTATGGTGACCTAACCAAACAGTCAAGTGATTATGGAATGATGGGTCGATCAAATGGCAGTAGGGCCTTTGAACCAATGTAACATTATTTCAGGCTGATAGTTCTCAATCACAAATTCGTGCCTTACGGATAACCCAGTGCCCTCGCCATGAAGACCCCCCTTGTTTTAAGATGAGTCTTCAATATGCTTCAATATCATACATTGTTAACTTTTACTTGCCCAAGTAAAAAACACATAATTATGGGTCCCACTAAGCAATGCTGGCTGAGTAACTGCAGCCATTGCGAATTAATGCCTTGCAGGTATCTCTCTCCTGCAACGGGCCGCACCATCCCTTCACTCTCCTAGCGGATCTTCTCTTAACCCAGATAACCCTACTGTCCTACATGTAGGACGCCTATATGACATATAATATTAGATTGTTTACTAAAGATAAAATCCATAGATTTTAAATTGTGTTTTTGGTTCATGAAGCTCAAGTCTCCAAGTTCCCAGCAATTTTTGTCAAGGGTTGCCATGGTTACTGCTATGATGTCAGACTGAGGTCTCAAAATCCATACATCTTGGAAAATAGTAACAAGGAAAATGCTGGAATTAATTCCTGTGTTATCTAGAACATTTTCCAAGCCACATTTTTCAAAATGTCATAACATGTGAAAAAAACATGTCTGAGGATGTGTGTCTTTTTTTGTGAACATGATGTTAAGCAATAAAGGCGTTATTAGCTCATATTCCCAGCCGTCCTTACAGAAGGACAGTAGGACTATGGGCTACTGAGTGTTACGCAATTGTTGGCCAACTGGTCAAAAAGTCAATACTATAATTCAGTGGGAGTGGATTGATATAGTTACTTTGAAAATGGCTTTACCCTTATTTTAGTATTCTGATTTTGAATTTGGTGTGTGTAGTATGATGTAGGGGTCAGGGTCAAAACTGAGGTCAAAGGTCAGGAAAATGTACTCATAGTGAGTGCTTCATTAATGTGAAATAACTCATAACTCAGTAAGCCAAATATTGTTAGTCTGTACCATTGCGAGGCACCAAGCTTGATGCAATTCTTTTGGAAAGGTATAATTTATGCCTGAAAATAATATTTTTGTAGTGTAGCAGTCTGGTATGTAAGCCATCTTTGTGTAATCAGAGGTCAAAGGTCAAGGTCATGCCTAAATTTTAGTTACCAAGAAATTTCAATGAAATTTCAATGAATTGAGTATATCTTAGAAGAAAAGTTACATAGAGCTCTAATATGTTGTTGGTGTTTTGAACTAAATTAGTCCTCCAGTTCTTTTTCATATGATGACCTTGGGCCAAGGTCAAGGTCATCTTTTCAAGGTCAAATATCAAAATATTGGTCAGAATTAGAGTTAGACCTTATGTAGTTTGTCCATATTCACTCAATATACATACATTGTAGAAGGAATATGGTCAATTTCTTAAGAGACACCATATTGTAGCTCAAGACTTGACCCTTTATGAAGGTGTGTAGATACCATCTACCAGACTGAAAGGTCAAGGTCAACCCTAGTTACCATGAAATTTCATTAAATTGGGTATATTTGAAAGGAAAAACTAGCTAGATCTTTGATTTGTTGTGGGTTTTTGGAAATAGCATAGTTCAACAGTTCATGTTAAAAGGATGACCTTGGGCCAAGGTCAAGGTCATATTTTTAAAGGTCATACATCCACATATTGGTCGAAGTTAAAGTTGTACCTAATACAGTTTGTCAATATTCATCTTCTCCAAGGTCAACCATGAAAACATTGACAAAAAATCCATAGATCTATATTTTAATAGTAGTTCTTACTGGCTGATTAACTTGTACTAACATATAAAATGCAGGGTTAGATGATAATCTAGTAGGGCTAGCTATGGTTGAAAATGAGCTTAAGTCCAGGTTAACATGTGTTGCTAGGCAAATAAACATTTAGAATGACTGTTGCTAGGCAGCCCACATCCTTAGCAACATGTTTATAACTGCCCTGAAACCATTGGGTCCATTTTAGTAGGGTTAGGTATGATTGAAAGTGAGCTAAACTCCACATAAATGTGTGTTGCTAGGCAAATAAACAATTGGAATGGCTGTTGCTAAGCAACAACCTCCCTTGGCAACACATGAATAACTGCAACAGAACCTGTGGTATCATTTTAGTGGGGTCAGGTATGGTTGAAATTGAGCTAAGATCCCATTAACCATGTGTTGCTAGGCAAATAAACAAAAAGAACGGCTGTTGCTAAGCAACTAGTTACCTTAGCAGCAAACCAATGAGATAAATGTATCCCTTGGATGCAATATAGGAGGGCAGATGTACTTAAAACTGTTCTGGCAGCAACATTTTTAGAGTGGGAGACAATATTCAGTGACTATGGATAACTATCTATGGGTTTACAATAACATAGGCCCAGGCAGAGGCCACAGGACAGTAGGGCATAACCCTACTGTCCTACATGTAGGACGGTAAAGAACGCTAATTATCTCCGCAACCGCTAAAGATAGATCTTAGAAATTTTGTACAGGGCATACATGGCCATATATGGGTCCATGTATCAATTTTCAGTGCTCTCTGATAATAACTGCCACTTTAGGTGTAAGTGGGTTAAGGGCTCGGTTCCAAAGTTGAGACTCACATATCCCAATTATTTAAAGTTATTTTGACACAATATTTGACAGCAGTATTGTTTTAGGAATTAGCTATGCGACATGGTACCATTTTATTGTATTTTTACTATGTACATTATGTGTTATTTCAAGTTGTTGCATCTTCCTCCTACGCATGTACATTTGCATGAATTTAGTTCTTCTGGGAATTTTTTCTATCTTTGAAATAATGCCTCATTATGCCGTGTAGTAATGGGACATGAAGTAAGCCTATTAGGAGTACTCTGCTCCTCATAAACCTAATAATTATGCCCTTCGGCCAAATTACAATGTCCACATGATAAAACTCTGAGAATATTTTTGATGTAATTCCTAATCAGTGAACAGTAAAAAATATTATCCTTGCCAATTACTGCCTGGCAATTGCGTTAATGATGAACCTCACATAAAACACTAAATTACTTTCAACTTGATTGTAACTTTGCATCAGTCAAATCTCTAATAATGTTATTGTATCATTGGTCATTCACTGATTATGATGCTTTGCTCAGTGGGTGGATAAGGCCCATCATTATACATATATGCAGCTTTGTCCTTCCATGGGATAATTATGATATTATCTTTTGCTTCATGTCAACCAATTTAGAACAGTTGAAATATGATAAGAGAAGCCATTGCCTCCAGTGGCTTGCAGCAGTTTGGTTTTGGAGAGTGATAGTCTATCCAGAAGCTATAGAATTCTCTAAAAGGAAGCTTCTTATCGACTCTTCTTCATTTGCTGCCACCCAATCATGGATTCTACTCAAAAAGCATCTGCAAACCAGACCACCAGTCTAACAGCATCCTCCAATCCCCTGACTGATTCACAAATCTCCCCTGCTGAATGCGATGCGTGTTCTCAAATGTAGTAATTGGAAATTCCAAGTTTTATATCTGTCATTTCAAATTTATCACTTATTCATATTGGATTTCGATTGTGTTGTTGTCTCTGTAGTTTACTTCTTTTTATTTCCCAAAATAAAAAAACTTACTAAGAAAGCAAGCTTCTTACAAAAGGCTTCTAAACATATACCGCTGTATATTGTTCCTATCAGCCAATCGAGAACATAGAATAAGACAATACTTACAATATAAGATGATTTAGACAGGCAATTCAATATGTTATCCTTCAATGGTGCTGGGGGGGGGCATCAATAGCTTTCAATTTTAAGTACCTTTCTGGCAAGACCTCCTGTCTGGTGTCTCCTCTCCTGCAAAGGTCAATGCTTGAAAGTGATTGTAACCAGTCTGTTGGCAGATCTACTTTCTGCTGAAGGCCCTATCTCTGGCACGGGCTTAAACTGAGGGGCATGTTTATGCAAGGAGTGAGGACTGTAACATCTGTATAGCGGTATACAAGCTGCTTACTCCACGATCATCTTTATCTAGATTGATTCACTTGTCAGCTGCTTGTCTATGTCCAAATACATGGTACGGTAGGGCCATCTGGGGTTGAAAGATGATGGGCGCCTAGCTTTATCACACCTTGTGCTATATACAGTCATACACTGTAAGTATGAGCATCATCATGCTACTTAGTTTAGGCCTGTGCCCTCTAGGGACGGAGGTAGACTGAGTGTGTGTGAACTCTAGTGGTTGATGAAACCATCAGCTGACAGAATGATTTCATAAGAAGATGACATCACCACCTCTCCATGTATCACTTCAGACCTCTTGTGAGGACTGTGAGACTATAAGGGAGATGTCTCAGTTGTGGTCGATCACTGTGGTGATAATTACCAGGTCCCTGTAGCTGTGTTGTAAGGTGTAGACTGCACAAGCACCATCTTGTCAACTAACCTATTAGTCTGAAGGTCTCAACTATTCCTTGTCACATAGAAAGGATTTTACAAAATAGATCCAGTATTTCTGGTTCTGTAGCATTTTTCTGTAGAATTTTGCAGGATAATGTACCTGTCACAATGCCTGAATTGTACATTTATGCATGGTCTCACCCATATAGTCAACTGTCCTACATCAACACCCTTGGAGGATGGCTTCAATATTATGCTGCCTTGTTCCCCACATTCTTACAGCCCGTACATATATGTGCTGTGGCAGAGTAATCACTGCTGAAAGGTCATTATTGTGTGAAGAGTGTCCTTCATCTAGACATGCACACATGCCTACTCATTGTTAGCCTATTTTAAGTCTGGTTCTAATTGAATGATCTAATTTCCCACCTGATTGCAGTGCATTGAGCTAAGGCTACATCTAACTAGTGGACCAGGGTCTCTTGCTCTAGGAACAGTCAATGGGAACTAAGTACTAGGAGATGTGTCCCAATTGCTTTGAAGGCGCCATGTGATTCTGTACTGGTAAGTAGCTGGAGATGTACTTGTCCAAAAAAAGGAGACCTATGCTTACGACATTTTAAAGGGGCATCACACTGGAGACGGCTAGTGGACAAGCAACAGGTCTTTGCTTGTCAGACATGCTGCATGTATTAATAGCTTTTGCCTTGAAGAAATACTCGACAAAAGAAATGTTATGCTTATTTTCAGAAATTAAAACTGATGCCTTACTGATGAAAATACAAAATAGAAACATAAATTGTTTCTGACATTCGTTAAAAATAATTAATGATGGTAGAACATTAACATGGTGGAATTGAAATCTCTGTCTGGCCATAGGCTTGAACAAGACCTGTAAGTCAAAATCGCCTGTAATGTTAGTCTCATTATAACGGCTGTCAATACAGAGAAGGATGGTCAATCCACTTCTCTCCACAGGACTCAGGAGACTACCTTCAGCTGACAATGTCCCAGTGAATTGTGTCTCACTTCACACTAAAGAACGTCAGAATTCAAAGATATTATTACATGTATGAAGATAAGGGAAAGGGCTAAAATCATAATCATATGGCGGGATTAAAAAAAAGAAGAATTATAATCATCATACCCAGGCTGGATTGCCATGCAGTATAATTTGAAAGTATTTGAAAGTATACTATGTTGTAATAGTAGAGGGAGTAGTAATTGTAACGTTCGTCGAGGGGCCGTATTTGCATTATCTGTTTGCCAGTGTATGCATGCTACACTCAGATGTTTGAGGATTCCATAGGATGGTAGGTTCAGCAGTGGATGATATTTTGAATTCTTAAGGCATGACTTGTCCTTTACTTTCCTTTCACCATGGAAATACACAAGTCAAGTGCAATAAAATGAAGCGGTTCATAGTTGATCAAGAATCAATGATGAAACCTTTATCTATAAAGGGATGCTTCCTTTACATTGCCTATGTGTTGGGGCTAGGGTAGCCAACCTTTGGTATTGAGTGTTGATTGAATTTTATCGCTAGTCAAAGAGAGATCCTTCTCCTCCAGAACTCCCTTACTCGTCAATGTATGGGACTTCTGGTAGGATGCCCGAGAGACCTCTACTCAGTATTCCAGGTAGGACCTGTACAGAGGAGATTAAGAGTGCGCATCACTAAGCCAGGATTGCCATAATTGCCATTTACTATAAGGCTGCAGATCAGGGCTGGTCACAGTTCAAACATTTCTAAGCTAGGGTGTTAAAAAGAACATTTTGCTGTAATACACAGTTTTAACAAAGAAATAAATTATGTAAAGAGCAGTGTATTAGATGATGCGCAATACATTTAGTCAGATTTAAAACAAATTGTGGTTGTCCTCACAAACTTTATTCATCAGGAATTGACATTTGGAAATCGATCCCTTTATGTGAGCACTATTGAATGTGAAAATAGACTCACACCTGTTGCAATTCACTGAGTAAGCCCTGACATTTGTTTATGATTGGATCAGCTAGAAAACTGAAAACAGAAAAAAAGTATTTTCATGGACAGGTTACTTAATTAAGCTAGACTAATAAGATAACAGGAACAGCCGTTGAGAAACTTTTCATATTAGCTAAAATGTAAAAGCATGAGTGGACAAAATGCTAGAGGGTTATGGATAACTTGTCAGTCACTTCACACTGAGCAATACATTGCCTTTCTTTGACTTATCAAATAGCTCTGATTATTATTTTTTATCAAATACGGCTGTTCCATTGGCTTAACCAAAGAACCCCGTATTGCACACCCCCCGTGAAATAACCCATGGCCGTATTTCACGGCCCTGTGACGTCATCAAAACGGCGGTTTGTTTACATTTGAACAGCATAGAAATAAGCTAATTTAGCCCTTTTAGGCTCCCCCCTACAATAATTTTGGTATTTTGGATCGAAAAAGATAAAAAATAAACACAAAGGTACACTCATTTCAGTCTGTTGACAGGGTTATTTCACTTGTTGAGCCTTGGGCCGCATTTCACTCGGCCTACGGCCTCGTGAAATACAGCCCAAGATCAACTCGTGAAATAACCCAGTCAACAGACTGAAACTCGTGCACCTTTGTCTATTTAATTTTTATGGAATACTACAGTCCCATTGGATTAACCAAAGAGGGCCGTATTACACCCCCCCGTGAAATAACCCTCTTCCGTATTTCACGGCATGTGACGTCATCAAAAATGGCGGTTTGTTTACATTTGAACGGGGTAGAAAAAAGCTATTTTAGCCCCTCAACCCCCCCCCTAAAGGCCCTAATGATTTAATTTGAATCTAAAAAGATAAAAAATAAACACAAAGGCATATTCGTTTTTGGTCTGTTGGTGGGTTATTTCACTTATTGACCCTCGGGCCGTATTTCACTCAGCCTATGGCCTCGTGAAATACGGCCCGAGGGTCAAAGAGTGAAATAACCCACCAATACACCGAAAACTCGCGCACCTTTGTCTATATACTTAACCTTTTGCTGTCTGGACAGTATGCTAGGGAATCAACTCACCCGAAAGAGAAAACACAATAGGGACTACATTACATTAAATATACATTAACTCTGTATCCTCAGATGTTAACTAGGATCTGTGCAATCATTCACATTTGTAAAGATCGTCTCTCTACAGAACTCTTAATAGCTGAATGTATTTGCTTCAATTCCTCATAAATACATACCCCATAGCGATACATATATATATGTATATTCTCCTTGTGTTGCATGATTTTGAAAATATATGCTTCCCAAATACTGACTTATTTATTTTTCTTAGGACTATGGCTATGATCAATGTTAACATTCAGGTCATAAAAGGTACAATATTAAATCTAAACTCTTATCCACCGTACACTGCTGTCTAAACCGGTAGAATTCTTTAAATATGACTTGTGATCCAGTTGTTACAAACGGGCCGATTTGAGGAGATATGTAAAGTCAGGAATGTTGAAGGGGATGGGAAACACGCTCTGTGTAGGCTGTGGGCTCTAGATTTCACTGCCGCGGCTAGTGTGGCTAGGGTAGGGCAGTGGGGGTGGGGGAGGTGGGGGGGGGGGCAGTGAGGTGTGACCAGTGAGCAGAAGCTCAACACCCCTGTACCCGGCCTCAGACTAAGAGCCTCTGTGCCCGGCCTTAGTGTCTCTGTACCCGGCCCTATGTGCAGGATATTAAAGCATGAAGTTCCCTACCCCTGTACCCAACATTTGAGCCTCTGTACCTGGCCTTAGTGTCTCTGTACCCGGCCTTAGTGTCTCTGTACCCGGCCTTAGTGTCTCTGTACCCGGCCCTATGTGCAGGATAGATTTATTCATATACAACTAGGCTAGGGCTTTTTAATCCTATACTGCTTTGGTATATGGGATAGGTGGTTTTCTCAGAATTAATTGTCAAAGATGGATCCGTTTTCATATCTGCGGAGTCACCCCGACCGTTCGGCCCTCAGATATCTTATCAGTGTCCCATCCCCAGTTTTCGATTAAAGTCAAAACCTGAACAAAACTCAATTTATGCATATACAACTAGGCTAGGGCTTTCTAATCCTATACTGCATTGGTATATGGGATAGGTAGTTTTCTCAGATTTAATTGTCAAAGATGGATCTGTTTTCATATCTGGGGATTCACCCTGACCGGGCGGCCCTAAAATATGATATCAGTACCCCATCCCCAGTTTTAAATTAAAGTCAAAACCTGAACAAAACTCAATTTATTCATATACAACTAGGCTAGGGCTTTCTAATCCTATACTGCTTTGGTATATGGGATAGGTGGTTTTCTCAGAATTAATTGTCAAAGATGGATCCGTTTTCATATCTGGGGATTCACCCCGACCGGGCGGCCCTAAGATATGATATCAGTACCCCATCCCCAGTTTTCGATTAAAGTCAAAACCTGAACAAAACTCAATTTATTCATATACAACTAGGCTACGGCTTTCTAATCCTATACTGCTTTGGTATATGGGATAGGTGGTTTTCTCAGAATTAATTGTCAAATATGGAATCCGTTTTCATATCTGCGGAGTCACCCCGACCGTTAGGCCCTCAGATATGTTATCAGTGTCCCATCCCTAGTTTTCAATTAAAGTCAAAACCTGGACAAAACTCGATTTATTCATATACAACTAGGCTAGGGCTTTATAATCCTATACTGCATTGGTATATGGGATGGGTAGTTTTCTCAGAATTAATTGTCAAAGATGGAATCCGTTTTCATATCTGCGGAGTCACCCCGACCGGGCGGCCCTAAGATATGTTATCAGTGTCCCATCCCTAGTTTTCAATTAAAGTCAAAACCTGGACAAAACTCAATTTATTCATAGACAACTAGGCTAGGGCCTTCTAATCCTATACTGCATTGGTATATGGGATAGGTAGTTGTCTCAGAATTAATTGTCAAAGATGGAATCTGTTTTCATATCTGCGGAGTCACTCCGACCGGGCGGCCCTAATATATGTTATCAGTACCCCATCCCCAGTTTTCAATTAAAGTCAAAACCTGAACAAAACTCAATTTATTCATATACAACTAGGCTAGGGCTTTCTAATCCTATACTGCATTCGTATGTGGGATAGATCATTTTCTCAGAATTAATTGTCAAAGATGGATCCGTTCTCATATCTGCGGAGTCAACCCGATGGGTCTGACCAAAGATATGTTATCAGGATCCCATCCCAAGTTTTTGATTGAAGTGGAAACTTGAACAGTACTCAATTTATTCATATACAATTAGGCTAGTGCTTTCTAATCTTATTCTGCATTAGTATGTGGGATAGGTAGTTTTCTCAGAATTAATTGTCAAAGATGGATCCGTTTTCATATCTGCGGAGTCCCCCTGACTGGTTGGCCCTAAGATATGTTATCCGTATGTCATCCCCAGATTTTTATTGGAGTGGAAACTTGAACAAAACTCGATTTATTCATAGACAAATAGGCCATGGCTTTCTAATCCTATACTAGATTAGTATGTGGGATAAGTAGTTTTCTCAGAATTAATTGTCAAAGATGGATCCGTTTTCATATCTGCGGAGTCAACTCGACGGGTCTGACCAAAGATATGTTATCAGTACCCCATCCCCAGATTTTGAATCAAGTGGAAACATGAACAAAACTCAATTTATTCATAGACAACTAGGCTAGGGCTTTCTAATCCTATACTGCATTCTATGTGGGATAGAGAGTTTTCTCAGAATTAATTGTCAAAGATGGATCCGTTCTCATATCTGGGGATTCACCCCGACCGGGCGGCCCTAAGATATGATATCAGTACCCCATCCCCAGATATTGAACCAAGTGGAAACTTGAACAAAACTCAATTTATTCATAGACACCTAGGCCATGGCTTTCTAATCCTATACTAGATTAGTATGTGGGATAAGTAGTTTTCTCAGAATTAATTGTCAAAAATGGATCCGCTTTTATATCTGCAGAGTCACTCCGACCGGGCGGCCCTAATATATGTTATCAGTACCCCATCCCCAGATTTTGATCTAAGTGGAAACATGAACAAAACTCAACTTATTCATAGACAACTAGGCTAGGGCTTTCTAATCCTATACTGCATTCGTATGTGGGATAGATAGTTTTCTCAGAATTAATTGTCAAAGATGGATCCGTTCTCATATCTGCGGAGTCAACCCGACGGGTCTGACCAAAGATATGTTATCAGTATCCCATCCCAAGTTTTTGATTGAAGTGGAAACTTGAACAGTACTCAATTTATTCATATACAATTAGGCTAGTGCTTTCTAATCCTATTCTGCATTAGTATGTGGGATAGGTAGTTTTCTCAGAATTAATTGTCAAAGATGGGTCCGTTTTCATATCTGCGGAGTAATGCTGATAGGGTATCAGTGTCCAATTTTTTTTTCCAAGTGGAAACTTGAACAAAACTCAATTTATTCATAGACACCAAGGTCAGGGCTTTCTAATCCTATACTGCATTACTATGTGAGATAAGTAGTTTTCTCAGAATTAATTGTCAAAGGAGGGTGTAAAGGAACAGCATACTGTGGTACTTAGTGGTGTGTGCAGCCAACCATGACCCCTACCATGTAGGCAGCCATGACACCTAATTTGCATAACACCCGTGGCAGGCATCCTAGGCCTTCTCCCCCTCCATGTCTCTGGTAAAGTAGAGCAATACTATAAGCAAAAGCTGATTTGGAACATTGCTCTGCATAAGGAATGCTGTACTAGATGAATATCTGTGTGTGTCATCTTGTGCAGCCTCTGAATAATATCATACCACTTCAAACGACTAACTAACACGTGTAGGCAACATATCTTTCCTTCTCAGTGTGCCAATACTCAGAAGCATCTGTGCCCGCCATGCTGCTAGCTTAAGCACAGTACTCGGTGGGATTATTGTGGCAAAGAGTGGGAAGATCGGGAGACTGGAGAATGTGCGGGGGCTGATACTCGTAGAAACCCGAAACTGTCATCAGGCAGAGTGATGTCAGGAGCACACAAGTTCCAGGGCTGGGCAGCTGTCGCCATGTTGCCAATAAGTGGCGACACTGGCCTTGGAATTGGCGATAAGGCTCCTCCTGGTATTAAGCTTTCTAAAACTGAAAGAATTTTGAAAATATTCCAATTAGAACGAAAGTTACAATCCATTTTCAAATCACAGCAGAATACACTACTTGACTTCAATATTTCAAAAAAATAAAACACTCCCATTTCCTTACTTTATCACCAGTTCCCTTCCATTCATAGAGCCCTTTCTCCCTTGCCCCAGACCAGCCCTGGCCTAATGGTTTCTGGGCCTGGTATACAATTTAAAAAGCATGAACCAGTTAGCCTACTTCAAGATTTTCCAAGTTTCAACGTTCAAGGCTCTCTCAGTCTTTCTAGAGCTGCACTTCTCATTGGGCAATGTAAGTATCTCAGGTTCACTATAATTATAGAACCTTATTATACAATCTTGGCTCTGATCGTGCTTTTTAGGTGATATTCCCGTTCTGATATTCCTGCATATCCCAACTCGAAATCGTTCTGATATTCTGGATATCAGAACGATTTATCGGATATCAGAACGATTCAGGGAGAAATATCGTCAGCCATAAAATCCAAGGTTTCATGGAGACTCGAACACGCTACATCAAGACTTGAAGTCCGATGCGCTAACCATCACGCCGTGGAGGCGCTGGTAGAGGGAGGTGGTGAAACAAGGAGTCTACAGGCGGATTTCCAGCCCTGTAGGACCATTATTTACCGAGTTACAGAAGAAAAGACATTTTTTGGTATAATTTCTTTGAAAATCAATTTTTTTTTCTAATTTCGTTTTTATTATAAAGGTAGAAGTTGGACTTTACTTACCCATTCGTTAAAATAATTCTAGGGACTTTTTTTCACATACATATAGGCCCTTTAAAAATGGTTTGTTTCCACCCAGATTCGATCCCGGGACCCTTGGTGTATGAGGCGCACACGCTGGCACCCATGCCTATCTGGCTGTGGTGAATGTGGAGGGAAACGCTGGTTATAACACTGCCCCAAGCTGGCCCCCTTACAAATTCTATGTTGTACTCAGTGTTGGAGATTGAAAGCATGACGTAGCCAGGCTCCACCAATGAGAGAGCAGGGTTGGTGGGATGTCAAAACAACATGGCGCTACTGGTGTTCGAGTGATATTCAGTCAATAATCCTTCAAAACAGCGAAATTAGGATGAATTTAAGGTAATTAAAGACATTTGAATGGAAATATCGTATAATAAACCTAATAATATATGGATATGGCCGACCTTGGGGTGTGTATAGATGAATAAAGACCTCGCTGCTACGCACCTCGGGTCGTTATTCATCGATACACACCCTGCAGTCGGCCATATCCATGTATTATTGGTTAAATGTCATGATTTTGACCATGGTATTTCTGAGAACTGTAGTATACGGTGCGTAGGCTAAAATCTTACTCGATTTAGTTTTTTTTCAGCCAGAGCATTCAACTTTATCCTTCCTTGAACTGCATTCAGAGATGGACCCAATTATCAGCGGACTTAAGTAATCAACATTCAATGCCTTGGTCATGACAGCATAAGGACTTCCTTGTTTAAAGATAAGAACTGGAGTAGTATAGTATGTATCGGAACGGGACTATAGTTAAGTACTGTTTATTACTCAATCGACCTGCAGCCAATCAGAGGCCTCCATTTGGTCACGTGACCGGAAGTGACCTACTTAGGGGATTAGTGGTGAGGTCACGTGACCTAGTTAGCCAATCAGAGGCCGCCATTTGGTCACGTGACCGGAAGTGAGGTCATATGACCTACTTATGGACCGGAAGTGACGTCATATGACCTACTTAGGGGACCGGAAGTGACCTACTTTAGGATCACGTGACCGGAAGTGACCTGATGAGTCACGTGACCGGAAGTGACGTCACATGACCTAATGGCCAACCGGAAGTGAGTGACCTGATTGAGGATCACGTGACCGGAAGTGACCTGATTGATCACGTGACCGGAAGAAGAAGAAGAAGTGACGTCACGCGACTTAATGAAGAGATGAGCGTCTTTAAGGGGTCACGGGCTTTAAAATGTGATATCTTTTTTTTTTGGAGGAGGAGGAGGAGGAGGAGGAGAAGGAGAGGAGGAGGCGAGTCTCTTATTTTTTTCGGTAAACTAATAAAAAACACTACGATATAAGTTTGTTTTTTTTTTTCATTTTTTATTGTTTTACGAGCGACTGGAAGTGACTTATTGAACTAGGTAGAAGCGTTCTTTAGAGTGTATAAGGGGGGGGGGGGGAGGGGAGGGGAGGGGAGGGGAGGGGGGGAGGGGGGCCCCTTTAAGATGCATGGGGAGGGGGGCGCTTTTAGGATGCATGGGGCGGGTGGTGGGGGGGAGGGGGGGAGGGGGGAGGGGGGCACTCTAGGGGGCTGGGGGGGCACTCTAAGGGGCGTTTGTCTCTTTTAAGAAAAAAAGAAAAGAAAAAGATTTCAATCGAGAGACACGCTTCTTCCTCTCGAGAGGAAGAAGCGTGTCTCTTCGTTTTTTTTTTGTTTATCACGTGCTTCGATGAGGCGATCAGCTGCGACTGGAGGAAGTGACACTTTAAGAGGGCGCGCTTCTTAATTGTTATGATATTATTTTTTTTTTACTTACTAATAAAGAAGACGTATGAAAATAAAACACAACAATTCACATGTCCGTCGTTCTCGTTGTTTCTTGCTTGATAAAGTCAAGTAATATCGTGATGCCGAGGTCAAACTTTCCCATGTCCTCAGTCAACACTCGAAGGAGTTCAAAAGGTGTACCGCCGGCACCGTCAGCTTCATCTTGCCACATTTTCAACACTCGGAAGGCCCATTCAGCGGGACTTCCTCCGTATTCGCATTCTTCAGCGATCTTATCTAACCTCTCAGGCGACAATTTTAAATGGTCCCCCACCTCTTTCCACCTGCTACCTAGACGTCTGCCGAGGGTGCCCAAGTGCTTATGCATCGCGCGCGAGTCGGGGTTTTCGAAATCCAACCCCTGTCTGTGGAGAAGGGACATCCACTGAGCCAACAGTTCCACGCGTCTAATGCGGGTGAAGACGCGACCGAGCTATCCCCATCTATGACGATGCGGGGTTTCACCCCACCAGACTCGGAACATCGCCGTACACAGCTCCTCCGGTGTCTTGACACTGCGCTCTACTAGAGCATCCATACGGGCGGCGGTAACTTTTAAGCTACTGCCCAACTCTCTCCAACAGCCGCTCAACTCTTTACCTAGTTGACGAAGCAAGGCGTCGCTATAGGCTAACCGCCGCTGTCCTACCTCTCTGTTCTCCCCATCGGTCTGCCTCGCGCGTCTCACGTCGTCAAGCCGCATTAACTTTTTTTCAGGTGGACAAGGCGGTGAAGGCGAGCTTGAAAGTGGAATAGCTTGAGCCATCTCGTCTCGTCTTGGCGGTGGCGGCGGCGGCGGCGGCGGCGGCGGTGGCGGCGGCGGCGGCGGCAGTGGTGGCGGCGGTGGTGGTAGTAGACGTTACTGTGGTCAGAGGCGATATGGTTTTTTTCCAACAGAAATCAGAGCTTTTTATACAGAGGGAGTTTAATCCCATTTCCAACAGCACTCCAGCTGTGTAGCGACCTGTCCGCATGACGCTTTTTCAACCGCTCCGCTCCTTAAGAGCTTAGATGACGAGGGGTGTGTCATCGCTATCCGTGGAGACCAGCTGAAAACGGTGTTTCTTCCTCATCCATTAGCCTTACCTCCTACCCCCTACCTGAGGACGTCTCCCTCCCTCTGACATTCATTGTAACAAACGTCAGAGGTCAGGTGAAAATCGGATTTTTTTCATGCACAGCCTTAGTCTATTGAACTAGCCGGCCGCCGCCTGGCCGGCCCGGTCTACTCACCACGGCAGGAGGTGGTGATTTTTTTTTTTTGTCTTACACTTAAGTCGCTCACCACATGCACACGCCTCTACTCACAGACAGACACGTTCGTCTTAGGGGGGTCCTGCTTCACGCCACACGCCTCCTGTAGTTTTTTTTGTACACACACTCTAAGCTCGTCACCGTTAATCCTTTATACAGCTAACGCGCGCTGAATGGCTGAACAGGGTGGTAAGTGGCTTAGCTCATGACAGTGGATCCCTCAAAAAAAAAAAGAGGGGAAAGGGATCCAGCTGAAAACGTCATACCTTATGTCTTTGTGAATGGCCGCCGGTCAGTCGACGGCAGCAACCGCTTAATCCTTTATACAGCTAATGCGCGTTGAATTGCTGAACAGGGTGTTAAGCGGCTTAGCTCATGACAGTCGATCTCTCAAAAGGGGGGAAAGGGATCCAGCTGAAAACGTCATGCCTTATGTCTTTTGTTTCTCTTTGTGAATGGCTGCCGGCCAGCCGGCGGCAGCTGAACAGGGTCAGTAAGTAGCTTAGCTCTAGAAGCGAGAAGGCGTATATAAGGGGTCTGGAAACCTCCATTCACTCACTCATTCTTTTGCTGCTCTCTACAGTCACCACCATGAGCAAAAGACAACACCTAGCGCCGTCCAAGAACAAGAAGACTACGCGGAACAGCGCTCGTTTAGCGTCAGTGCCTCCTCTTGCTACTGAACATGAGACTACCGCCGCAGCCGCTTGGTCTTATCACCCTCCCGCTGTAGCGAGCGCTCGCGGCAGTAGTAGTAGTAGTAGCAGTAGTAGTAGCAGTAGTAGTACTAGTAGTAGTAGTAGTAGTAGTAGTACTACTGGTAGTAGTCGTCGTGCTAGCGACGTTGTTACACTCGCGACGGTACACGTTGCTGCTAAGCGCGCTGCCGCTGCTACTGCCGCCCCGCCTGCTGCGGCTGCTGCTGCTGCTGCTGCACCTGCTACCGCTGCGCCTGCTACTGCTGCGCCTGCTGAGGCTGCTGCGCCTGCTACTGTTGCGTCTGCTGCTGCGCCTGCTGCTGCTGCTGCTGCTTCTGCTGCACCTGCTGCTACCGCTACTACTACTGACGACAACGCTCCTGGCACAGCGCAGTACTGGCAACCGGGTTTTTACCTCCCCACTACTGTTGATGACTTTGATGACCTGCCGCACGTTGCACAGCCCCTCTCCTCCACCACTACATCGACCGACGCCCTCGACGCCGCTCGCGCTGAGAGTGACAGCTATTCGGACACTCAGCCCCTAAACCGAGAAGAAGAGGAGGAGGAGGAGGAGGAGCAGCAGCAACAGGGTGAGACAGAGAACGACGCTGACGACGAGGCGTACGAACAACCCGAAGGGAAAGGGGTGGGCGGTACGTTTTTCGGCTTCCCTCTTCGACCTTTCGACCTCACTTCCTCCACTAGTAGCGTCCCGTCCGGTCCGTGGCGACTGCCCTCACCGCCACCTTACGAGGGCGGCGGCGCTTCATCTTCTACCGCTACACTCAGCACCGACGGCGTGTGGCTGCGCTGTTCCAACAACGAGGCCTCGGATACCACCAGCGCTGACGCTGCTCCTGCTATCGGTTCTGCTGCTGATTCAGCTCACGCTGATGATGTTACTCATCCTGCGGGTGTGAAACGTTCTAAGGTGAGTTCCAGAACAACAAGGCCTAGTAAGAAGAGAAAAATACAAGAAAAAGAACGAGATGGACGAGAAGAAGCAGAGAAAACCTTCTCCCGTCCTCTCGGGTTAGAGTTCTGCTTAGACGGAGCTTTGACGCTGGAGATCTGGGAGGACGTGGCTAGACTGTCTAGGAGGCCGCGCTACACAAAAGACGGCCAGGTGAAAGAGGCGTCTCTGACCAGAAGCAAGCGAGTGCACTTCACGGCCGACGCGCTGCGCGAGCTCATAGCACGCATCGCCGATATCCGCGCAGTGGTGCGCATACGCGACACAGCGGCTGCGCAAGGAAAACCTAATCACACCCCCTGGTTCGCAGTGCTGGATGAGGAGGGCGAAGTGTACGCAGCTGTGAGCTACTACAGCGGTAAGAACCTCGTCCACGTGCGCAAGTACGAAGGTCCTGACAAAAAACCCACACAGCAGGGAGTGACGCTGTCCGCCAGAGCGCTCAAAGAGTTGGATGACAAAACAGAGATCATTCTGAAATATCTCGGCATAGATTCGGAATGAGAGACGCTCAACGCTCACGCGCGCGCACACACACACACACACACACACACACACACACACAGCGTTTTGACGTACGCTGTATGAGACAGACAGACGGATACACAGACAGCAGACAGAAAGATAAATAGATAGATAGATAGACAGATAGATTGATAGATAGATAGATAGTTAGACGGCTAAGTAGTTGGTAACTGAGTGAAAAAAAAAACATGACACAGTACGTATGCGAAAAGTGTTTCAAAATGTTTAAAAGACCGTACAACCACGAGAGACACGTAGAAAATTGTAGAGTAGTACCTAAGTTTTGCCCTCTATGCGGCGAAGGCGATTGCCGAAAGATCGCCTGTCGACGCGAATCTCTGGACGGGGTGACCGTCCCTCCGCGCATATGTGCTGTACCGAACGGGGAGGAAACGTTCACGGCGAATTGGCCTGCGATACAAACGGGCGTCAGGATGCACGGGACTCGCGTGAGTGTAACAAACTTCAGGCTACCAACCGGCGAGTTGAGTGACGCTGTAGATACTATGCGTCGCATTCACTTGACACAAAGATTCAGATACAAAGTGGGTTTCTCGGTAGGCTTACTCTTACAACACAGAGAAGACAAGAGCAAACTGCGCTACTTTCACGCCTCCCAGAACAACGCAACTCTCATACAACCGCTCCCTACTATAACTAATTCAGAAACTTTGGAAGAGCTCCTCTCAAAGATGGAAAACACCGTCGCTTGCGAGGAAGTACGGAAACTTTGCGACGCTGACACCAAGTGGCACGTTCTTTTTCCTACCAATTTGAACATTTGTGTTTACATGGGACCGGGGGAATTCCCCATAGGCGGTAGGATCACTCAGGCCGGTCGAGTTGGAAAGAGAAGCGGCGTGTTAGATTTTCCCAACAAGGACAACCTCTGCATCTTCCGCTGCATTTCCTTTCACTTATACAAGACCAGCAAGCGCGCTTCAGATTTGTTACGTCAGTTCTGTCCCGCTGCCACACCTGAATCCTTTCCGGGTCTGAACATCCGCGACTTACCCGCGTTAGAGAACTTGTTTGACGTACAGATAGCGGTTTACACCGCGTCGCGTCAAGTGCCGGGGCGGAAGTTGAGAAGACGCGTTACTCTGATCAGACCGCCTTCCAGAACTCTGGCCGCCCGAGGTAAAGTCAACCTACACCTGACGGCGAAAGGCGGTTTGCACGTCTCTCTCGTCACGGACTTCAACGCGTACGCGGGCATATACGAATGTTGCAAGTGTAAGGCGGCGTTCACCACCGAGTTCTTGCTGAAGAGACACAGGAACCAGCTTTCCTCTTGCCGACAAGTCAAGTTGCGCTACGTAGGCGGCATCTACCAAAATTCGAGAACGATTTTCGAAGCGCTAGCAGACTTCTCCATTCTTCCCCCCGACGGACATTCCGGAATCTACCCTTACAAGATCGCCTTTGATTTCGAGGCTTTCTTCAGACCGTGCAAAGAACCGTCGACGGAACACGTGTCCCTGCTGTGGGATCACGTCCCTTTGTCGGCTAGCGTCGCATCCGACTTTCCGGGGTAGGAGGGGCCCGTCTGCTTCGTCAGAGAATCCGACGCAGATTCCGACCCCTTGTTGGACCGAGTTTTAAATCACATAAACGAGAACGCCAAAGTCATCGGGGAAGCTGTGCTAGAACTTTACCGACCGACCTTAGCGAAGTTAGATGCGGCGATAGGTGAAGCTCTCCTGCTGGAGGAGGCGACGTTCACCCCTTCTCTAGGCGGCTTCGCTGCGGCTCAGACCAGACACCCGTTAGTTCAACTGAAGAAGCGGCTTCTGAGATACATCCGTCAAGCTCCAGTCGTGGGCTTCAACTCGGGGCGTTACGACTTGAACCTGATCAAAATGCGCCTTCACTCGTTCTTCGCCTCCGGAGACCGAAGAAACCAAGAATTCAGCGTCATAAAGAGAAGCAATCAATACTTGGCGGTTTACACACAGCACACGGTTTTCTTGGACGTAGTCAACTATTTGGCACCCGGTTACAACTACGCGACCTATTTGCGAGCTTTCACCAGGAACGAAGAGAAAGGTCACTTTCCTTACGAATGGATGACGTCTACCAGGAAACTGGCAAACAGAACGCTGCCACCGAGATCGGCTTTCGACAGCGAGCTGACGGGCGTCAAAATGTCCGAATCCGACTACGCCGCATGTCAGAAAGTTTGGTCCGACGAGAAGATGCAAACTATGGAAGACTACTTGATCCACTACAACAACAAAGACGTCAAACCTTTCATACAAGCTCTGAAAAATCACGCTAAATTTTTCCAAGATCGCGGCATTGACATGTTGAAAGACGGAGTTTCTCTCGCCGGTTTGACTTTACGGTTCCTCTTCCAAAACCTAGAAGACGCGTTCACAACGTTCCCCCAGTCCGACGCCGTCCTCCACGCTCTGATCAAAGAAAATCTAGTCGGCGGTCCTTCCATCATCTTCCATAGATTTCACGAGAAGGGCACCACGCGGATAAGGGAGCACAAGTACGGCGAAGAAGCGAGACCGTGCCAACACATCCTAGGACTAGACGCTAACTCTCTGTACTTGCGCTGCATGAGCGAAGCGCACTGCACGGGCTATTACGCGGTGAGACGGCCCGAGACCGAGTTCAAGCCCGAAATTAGGCAAAGAAACTCTCACAGCGCTTTGGAGTGGTTACGCTTCGTAGAGCACGACCGCGACGTGAAACTGCGCCACGCTCTGAACGGCGGCGAGATGGTTGTAGGCTGTCGGAGAATTCGCGTGGACGGGTTTCACGCGGCCTCTAATACGGTTTTCCAGTTTCACGGGTGTTGGTTCCACGCTCACGAGTGCATACCGTCGCACCGATATCAGTGCGCTTCACTGAGAGAGGAGAGACGCGACAGAACGACCAGAGTAAGCGTTTACTTGAAAGCGATAGGTCACAAGCTGGTCGTCGTGTGGGAGTGCGAATGGCGAGAGATGAAGCGTCGAGATGAGCGGGTCAAGGCCTCCCAACAACGCTGGAAGGTTGACGCTTTGAAAGTGTCTCGAAACGCGATGAGCGAGAGCGACATCCTTTCCGCTGTGAAAGAGGAGAAAATGTTCGGTTTAGTTCAAGTGGACATCACTACGCCGCCTCACCTACGAGACTACTTCGAAGAAATGACCCCCGTTTTCAAGAACGCGACCGTTTCAAAATCGGACATAGGACCTCACATGTCAGACTTTGCGCAGGAAGAAAAGCTGTTGAACACGCCTCAGAGATGTCTGATAGGGAGTTACCACGGAAAAAATATTCTCTTGGGAACGCCGCTTCTCAAGTGGTATTTAGAGCACGGTTTGATAGTCACCAAAGTGCAGCTGGTGGTAGAATACCTACCTAAACGCTCCTTTGCCGGTTTCGCGGACGAAGTAACGGCGGCGCGAAGACGTGGCGACGTGAACGAGAACGAGAAAATTCTGTCAGACTGTTACAAGTTAATGGGAAACGCTATGTACGGTAAAACAATCTGCAACAAAGAAAAACACACGGCGGTGAGATACACTGACAGTCGGAAGTTCGAACTATTGGCCAATTCGTGGCGCTTCAAAAAGGCGTCCGAGTTGAGTTCCGATCTGTTTGAAGTCGAACTACAACCGAAAACAGTCAACAACAACCTCCCTATTCAAATAGGGTTCATGGTATACCAGTACGCGAAGTTGAAAATGTTAGAGTTCACATACGACTTCTTGGATAGATTCGTCGATCGGCGCGATTATGCCCTTTGTCAAATGGACACCGACAGTCTTTACATGGCTCTCAGCGGTGACACGTTGGATGACCTAGTCAAACCTCGCCTGAGAGAGACGTACTTCAGAGAGAAACGAAAGTGGCTTCCGACAGCAGTGTGCGACGATCACTTAGAGCTTTTCGTGAAGACAAAAACGGAAAGAGTGCGAGAATGGTGTCCGCCGCCCGGCGGATGTTGTGAGAGACGGTACCTTCACGATCTGAGAACTTCGGGGCTTATGAAAGCGGAGTGGGAAGGTGACGGGATCCTAAGTCTCAACCCTAAGACTTACATTTGCTACGATCGAGTCAGCGACACCGGTGAAAGAAAATCCAAAAAATGGAGTGCAAAAGGCGTACAGAAGAAACAAAACCCTCAGGAACCAGACGACTTCTTGGATGTTCTTCGCCAACGAAAAACTCTCATTGCTGTAAATAGAAACTTCAAAGTGGTGCGAAACAAAATGGTCACCTACACCATAGAGAAAGACGGCGTGCGCTACTTGTATTATAAGCGTCGCGTGCATTCTGACGGTGTGACAACGAGTCCTTTAGAGATATGAAAAAAAAAAAAATAAGCGTGTGCATCTTTTCAAAAATAGAGTGTTTATCAAGATTGAAAAAAAAAGAAATAAAAAAAAATAAAATAAAATATTGTTGTGTTTTTATTTTCATACGTCTTCTTTTACTAGTAAGTCGCGCAGTCTCTTAAAGCGGCACTCATGTGACGACGTCGCTTCCAGTCACGTGATCCTAAAGACCCTCACTTCCTAAACAAAAAACTTCTTCTTCCGCTCACGTGATCAATCAAGTCACTTCCGGTCACGTGATCCTCAATGAGGTCACTCACTTCCGGTCGGCCATTAGGTCATGTGACGTCACTTCCGCTCACGTGACTCATCAGGTCACTTCCGGTCACGTGATCCTAAATTAGGTCATATGACGTCACTTCCGGTCCCCTAAGTAGGTCAGTAGGTTACCCAGAATGCACCACTAATCCCCTAAGTAGGTCACTTCCGGTCACGTGACCAAATGGTGGCCTCTGATTGGCTGCAGGGTTACCCAGAATGCACCACTAATCCCCTAAGTAGGTCACTTCCGGTCACGTGACCAAATGGAGGCCTCTGATTGGCTGCATGTCGATTGAGTAATAAACAGTACTTAACTATAGTCCCGTTCCGATACATACTATACTACTAACTGGCAAGTCTTATATCAGCGACCTAAGATAAGCCTGATTAGAATATCCAATGGCAAGAGTACATCCATTTAGACACATCAACGCAGCATACATGTATTGTAATGAGAAACAGAGTAAGATTACTCAAGGCAATCAGACAACTGCCAGTTTTTCCCTTGTATCTTACTCTGTCTGCAAATTTGATTGGTTCAATGGAGCTGATACCATGGCTGTTTCCTCTTTCCAATCGTAATTCACGTCCTTCTTTCCTTTTAGTATTATGACAAGAAAAAGGCCATAACGTACAGCACTACTATACTGGCCTAAAACGTGTTGAAACTAATGTTACAATCTAGTGTCATTTTACATAGGATACAGCTTACTTCATGTTTTAAAAAAAAGTTTTAGTAGAGTCCCTCTATGTAATGTACACGATTATCTAATGAACTGTTAATTGTTAAGCGAACGGTGTACTCAAGTGCCTCTCCCTATTAACAACGAGATCTTTTCTTATACTACCAGGATTTAATTCCATGGGCTGCACTAATAACCATGCTGCATGAACAAATGAACCAAACTGCACCTAAATGTTTCTTTGACCATCAGCAAAGGGAATTGTTATAGAACTATATAAATGTAACCCGTCCACCTGTTATGTTTCCTAGAAACTGTGTAGAAGAAGAATTGCTCTTAGGAAGATGGGCGTTAATGAGTAGAAGGCTGGTTTAGTTATAAATGGCTTTGAAAAGATTGATGGTGATTTTGTTGTTCTATATGTGGGCATGTGTTCCAAATGGTTTCGTATTAAATGATGCATGTTTGTATTCCCCTCAAGATTTATCCATCTTGTTTTAAAACCTTTCAAGCTGAAATATTGAATTTGAGTGACCATTATCATTAGTGCATATAAGAACAAAATTAATGGATATAATTGGTTACAAAGCTTTCACTTCTCATGAAACCTGATTGCAAAAGTGTGAAAAACATTTTGTTGACACTTGTAATATAAGTTGATATTATCAGCTCATTTACTTAACAAAAATGACTATTTGCGTTGTGTGATACTTTCTATAAGGGGCATTTTGTCCTGGCTGACTACCCGTTGCATGTGCATCATTTAACATGTTAAGGTTTACTAGAGTAAACCCCCCCCCCAAAAGAAAAACAAATAAAAAAAAACAAAAAACGCCAATGCCAAAGTATCTCAAAACATCACTTTTAAGCTGACATTTAGCTAAGATTACTAGAATTACAATGGATAGATACTTACATTTTCTTTTACATGTGAATGCCTGTTTCATTGCGAAAGTAGACTCACAGATCTGTCAATTGCTGAGGACATCTTGACATTTACTTCTTATTGGATCAGTTAGCAGACTGAATGCACAGACATTGCCATTTACTTGAAATTGGATTAAAGTTGAAAAACAGGAAATGTCACTACACATAGGAATTACTCCATGAGACTATGCTAATGGTAATACAATGACATCAGAAGGATTAACATAACTCATAAGACATGTTATGAGACTGGTTGTTTATTGAATGTGTTGTGTAGTAATGCCACTTATGAGCACAGTGTCTATTGCATTACATACAATTACCAATAAACGCTTGTTCATAATTTCTATTTCAAAGGATGCAATATCACATCAAATGAAGATTCTAGAACAATCTCTGTGTTATAAAGTATCATGAAGTGAAATAAATAAACATGAATAAGCAAGTCTAGCTGAGGGATAATCACCAAAATAAAATAGGATCAGAATATCTCCTTCCAGTCTGCCTCACGTTACTCCCATTGTAATCCATCAGAACCTGATACATATTATTTTAGAATAAAATAGCAATATTGCCTATCAAGGCTGCAATTCAGATGTGAACCTTGATCCGTATTCATATGAATGGGTAACGCTAAATGGAAATGGCAGGCACGTTGTCCTTAATATCATAATGTCTCCGTCAATTAGGGCATTTTAGCATAAAAGGCATGTCAGGCTGTGTGGGTCAGATAGAAGTATCTTACCTGAAATGATGGTAGACACATGTGCATTGGTCTAATATGGGCAACATGCAATGTTACAGTGCTATTTATCAATAATCGAAGCTATCTACTTAATACTCTAACCCCTACCATTTTGGTCTGTCTATTCAGTGTTAACTTACTTGGAAGCAAATACACACAGAGAAAAGAAAACGGCGTCAAAAGTGAGTCCAGGCTGACTCCAGGCTGACTCCCCTCTGTGAGGGAGTCCAGACTGCCTAAAAAATCCTAGGTGGCTCCCTGGCTAACCTAGGGGAGCCACGGAAGGGACACACATAGCTCACTGACTCACCCAGGGGAGTCATTACCTAGAGTGAATCATTACTTAGAAGCTACGCTAATTGGTTTCTATCCAAATACTTGGTTGTTCTGTTGGGCTGATACTGATACATGTGCCATTGTTCATGTTGTTAAAACAATCTGGCCCAGAGGATTTAATTGGCCGAATTGACATAGGGAATGCATACCAGAATTGGTCTCAAAAGCGATTTAAAAAAAAAAGGCTCTACCTTTTTTTGCAGAATGATTTTACCATCCGAATACATTGCCCCAAGGGCAATGCATAATTACCATTTATATTCATTTAACAGAATCATGTTTGTGCCAATGTGCATGTATATACACATGTGTCTAAGCCCTTTGTGGGTACAAAGTAAACCTCTCAGACATACATGATTGCATTCATATATATGATATGTCTATTTTTATATATTGCCTCCCATTAAGATGAATGCTATGAGCCGTACATCACAGGAATATATATGACGATAAATAATGGAATTGAAACAATGCCTGCGCGAACCCTTCAGCACATTCCTTTACTGTTCTGTTACTGATGTGCCTTACTTTTACAGACCAAAACATCCAAACTCCGAGAGCTCACATGAGGACAGAACATGGTTAACCCAGTTCATCATTGTTTGCTATGGATTGATAATGTTTGCTCATCTTGATATTTATGTGGAAAGATATTGGGTCAGGCCTTATATCTCACCAGAAAGGAAGCTAAACATAGTATTCCTTCAGATTCATCAATATCTAGGAGGAAATCATTGGTGAACATTGAGAGAAATCCCTTACCTTGGGTAGTCCTTAGACATTTGGTAATGAGAGTTGATTTAGCAGCTTGGGATCTTTCCAACGGATGCTCCTTATCTCCTCTCCTTCATTTCTTGCCAATTTTCTATGGATTCTACTCAAAAGTCATCTGCAACCAGAAACCTCGACCCTGCCTTCAAGCTGCATCAAATCCACGTTGATTCACACGTTATCTCATCTACAAAGATGGATGTTTTTTCTCTTCTCAATCTGAGTAATGGTTGTGCATGTTTAACTCCATCATAACCAAATGACTACTGGTTCAGGCACATCCATTTCCGGTGGAAGTTAATGATGATAAGCAATGTTGTTGGTGCTGAAGAGTCATTAGTTTCCCATTTCTCCCTGCCACATTAGACATTTTCTGCAAAATCTCCTCATGGCTTCTAAATACCCCATTGTCTAATTGGTTATTATGTACACCAGTTGATAATCAGTCCTGTATTCAAAACGGTATTTGGAAAATTCTACTTTTATCTGGCAAGAGTTACTTTTCAGGCTTTCCCCCCATCCAATCGTCAATGTTGAGAACTGCCTGTGTCCAGCTTGTTGCTAGGTTTACCCTCTGTACAGCACACTCTGTGGGAGATTGGTTGCTGGGAGCAGGGAGGTATGCTGGAGAGTGAATGGAAGGGGATATGGTGGTCGCTGAAGCCACCAGTGCATGGAGTGATGTCATTAGCAGTTGACAACCATGCCCCTAACAGTGCTTCCCCCCACCTTTTATGCACCATATAAGTCTCTACTGTCAACCCTATCCAGAATTGTGCAGAACCTTACAATGGATCAATCTTATAGCCTGCTGTGTTGTAAGATCAAAGCTATTGCTAACACTATATAGTCCTTGTACAAATCTGCTGTAATATAAACCGTTATATCCTTCCATAACCCAATATTCAGGAACCAACATTTTATTTTATTTTTTTGAAATACAAGATTTCCTATGCTTTAGCACTGAAGTGCCATATTCAAAGTCCCCCATTCAATACAATGTGGCCATATTCAATGTGGCCGTATTTAATGGATTAAAAAAAACCAAAAAAACACAAATGCCAACTACATTTATACTGTTTCTGATATATTTCAGGAGTGGGGGCTGGGGCATATCCCACTCAGCCTGCAGCTTCGTGGGATATGGCCCCAGCCCCCACTCGTGAAATACCACAGAGACAGTATCAATGGGCATTGGCATTTGTCTATTTATTCTTTTTATTGTGGCAGTCACACAATCCTAGTGACTGCCAGAAATCAGACTCTGAATTGTCATGCGACTGTATTCCAGACTTTACTAATAATGTATGATCTCATATGTTGGCAATTACATATGCTTAAAGGAATATCTTAATTAAGCTAATTAAATTCAAGTAAATGCTTCTTTAAGCTACTTAACCCTTTCGTGCCCAGAACTAAAGAAATACACAAGTTTAGCATTATCTATCTTGTTTACTTCATCCTGACCCCTCTTGATTATCTAATGAGGATAATTCCTACATCATTATGAAGCGTTATGGCACCAGCTTTTCAATGGTACTTCAAATGCTATACTGACCTGTGTAGTACCATCGTAGAATACAAAGATAAACCAGAAAACATTTTAGAATTGACATTAAAAGCACTATCAATGATGTAATCTGGATGATGAATAAAACGTGAGAATAAGTATTTGTAAAAGTTGTAAGAGTTAGCGAGCGGAGCTAAACTAATTTGATTAGGAAAGATGTGGCATGTGCCAAATAGAGTGGACATTTGTTAAAGGTCATTGTACGCAGGGACAGTCACAAGCAACTTCATTATTCTTGCTTGCCCAGCTCATGTGTGCATGATAATGTGTACATTGTGTTTTTGGGGCTACCCAAATAATTCATTCTGGTCTGACCATGGTCTATCTGATGGAGCTACAATAGGATATGGTAATATTTGCCACTGTAGCAGTGTAGTGGTGAATGTATGGGTGAGTGCTTAACCCTTTTAGGACAGCAGAGTGCTTCTTTTGATTCCCTTTGTTGTTCTGAATGTATCAATGATAAATACATCATCAGTGCTGCATTCATACATTGACTAGGCCTATGTATGAACCTTGCAGGGCTGGTATTATGTACCGATGCACTCCCTTCCTCTTTTACTCAGCATCCGGTTGTGGCAGGGGCAAGTATCGTGACTTCTGCGGAGTGGACGGGTGTGGACATGGACTTAGGATTATCATGGCTACTCCTACAATGGCTGTGTGGGAGATCCAGTATATTTTTTCTTGGGGCTGCACAGCTGGATGGCTGATAGATTTCATAGTTAATGAGTATGGGTGAGGAAATCAGAGATGTACGCCTGATGGCAGAGTACAGAATGTATTTGTGTGACTACAATTCTGAACTAATAATATTCCTTATTGAGGTAGTTTTCCTAATCAGCACTTGAAGAATCCCTCATGTGTCAATGCTTAATTCATAAAAGTAGATTAATATTTGCCAATTTATTGGGGAGCTTATGACATCTGCTTCTTATTGGATCAGTTAGCTGACTGAACGCACGAACATTGCCATTTGTTTGAAATTGGATGAAAATGGCAAAAAAGAAAATGCCACTAAATACACATAGGAATTACTCTAGGAGACTTTACTAATAGGATTTACATTAACATCAGCTGTTGATGGCTTGATATGAGAAAGATTATGACATTTGTTATTCATTGACTGTGTTGTGCAGTACTGCCAATCATAATAACATTGTTCATTGCATTGCATGCAATAACCGATTAAAGGTTATTCATGCATATCATTTCAAAAGCAAGAAATGAACCATTCTGAGCAATTTAAATGTTTTATATCATCATGGAGTGAGATAGATGAGAAATGTGAATGAAACATAATGATTCAATCTTATAGCTGAGGGCTAATAACCCGAATGAAATATACAGATAAAAGGAAATCTTCAATGGGGAACTATACGAGTGCGCCTTTGAGTGTCATGGTCATTGTAGTCAATCGAAATAATAACAAACCCAGTTCTGCTCTGTTTTCAAGTAACAAAGCTTTATTCAAGCATCCTGCTTACATTCAGCTAACATGCATGGTTCGGACCTATATGATTGTGACAAGGTAACATATGCAAGAGTGGCTTCATATTGGTTCGGGACTGACAAGAGGGGTCTGGTTCTGGGATGGGTTTGGGATGGGTTTAGGACTGGCCAAGAGATCAGGTTCTGGAACCGATTCGGAACTGGTTTGGGACTAGTGCTGGAATGGTCACTCAGCCAATCTGAACGAGGGTCAAACTAAGTGAGGGGGGAGAAGGGACTGATCTCAGGGAACCCCAGGTAGAAAAATATCATAATAAATATCCTGATTTTATCGTGTTGAAAAAAACATGCGTTTTTCACGGATATCATGATTCGTAAAACATGATATATCATGGTAATATTATGATCTATCATGATGAATACCATAATAAACCATGATATTATATGGTTAACCATATGAAATTTCCCATGATGAATCGTAATTTATCTTGATTTATTATACTTTATCATAATATTAATCATGATGAAATATATTCCATCATGATAAGTATAATGATGTAATCACATTAAGTATCATATTATTTCACGTTTTTGAAATTATGATTTCCGTGAAAACAACATGATTATTTTAGCATGATTTCTGGTGATAAAAGGTAATTTACCACAGTTAATTTGCCAAGATAATTATATCATGATTTATTATGCATTATGAAAACTATGATTTATTTAATATGATATTTAGCATGATTTATCATATTTTATCATCGTGATATGTCATGGTATAAAAAGCATGATTTCCGTGAAAGAACTATGATTTGTTTAACATGATGAATATCATGATTTACCTTACTGTACCATGATAGATATAATTTAATTATGATAAAACATTTTTAAATATCTTCTTTCAATGTGGATAGATAATATGTTTATTGTGGGGGTGGGGTAGGGGTGGGGTGAGTGGTCATTGCATTCATTCATCAATTTCATCCTTTAATGGTGATTAGCTGGTTCTGGAAGGCAGGGCCGGTCTGTGGAAGGTAGGGCCGGTCTGTGCAAGGCAGGGCCGGTCTGTGCAAGGCAGGGCCGGTCTGTGGAAGGTAGGGCCGGTCTGTGCAAGGCAGGGCCGGTCTGTGCAAGGTAGGGCCGGTCTGTGCAAGGCAGGGCCGGTCTGTGCAAGGTAGGGCCGGTCTGTGCAAGGTAGGGCCGGTCTGTGCAAGGCAGGGCCGGCCTCTGGAAGGCAGAGCCGGTCTCTGGAAGGCTGGGCCGGTCTCTGGAAAGCAGAGCCGGCTCCTGATGTATAAAAACGGGATCATGGTCCCCTAACTCCCCCGTATAGTATCACAGTTTGTACCCCTTCATAAGCCTTAAAATGGTGGGGGAGGGGGACCTGCTCATTGGAGACCAGGGGAGCCTCCAGGGGATGGGGGACCGGCACCTGCTCCTTGGAGGCCGGTGGAGCCTCCAGGTGAACTGGGGGAGCGGCACCCACCAGTAGCCACCCCCCCCCCCTGGAGGGCAAGGGGCAGGGTTGTTTTTAAAGGGAGGTGCAGGACTTCATCTGGAAAATAGAAATATACATGGTTCATCATATAGTATATTTGCATTATACCCAATGGGATATAGAATAACACTCTATTGAATAATTACATGTAATATTATTAGTTGAATAGTATTGGAATGTGCTTACAAAATGAACTATTAAAATGTTCAAATATAATATCATATTGTTTAGGTATAAATTATCAAATGGTAGTGTACCTACCTAGCGACATGCATATACATATATGATACATGTGCATGCACATGTGGCCTCTCTGCTGTCTTGTGGTGTACTGGTTACTCTGTTTAAAATTAAGGCTGACTGCATGAGGGCATGGCTATTGTTGTAGGGGCCTATTGTTCTATGGTCACACCTTCCCCCTAGTCACAATGGGTGTCACCCAGACTGAGGCCGGCTGCATGGGGGGTGTATTGTTGTATGGTCGCACCTCTACCCCCATCACAATGGGCGTCATGGTGGTGTGTTCACAGCTCGCCCCAGACAGACCTGTTACCACAAGGAGTGGTGCTGGTGCTGGTGAGGGGGAGGGGGGGGGGTGATCACTAAAAAAATACATTTCTTATCATTCAGAATTACTTGTCAAGGACATTATTATCTGATTCTACACATCGTTAGCATTATGGACATATCTTAATATTTTCTCTGTGACAAAAAGAACCACTTTTATAGTACATATAATGCTAAAGGTAAGCCAAGGTTGAACCCCCCCCCCCCAGAAGCCTTAGAATAATGTATAATAACGGGATGAGTCTTCCCATAGATCCCTTGGTTAGTACATTTGTTGTATCACGGGTTGTACCCCTCCAGAATCCTTAAAATAATGTATAATAATGGGATGAGTCTTCCCATAGATCCCTTGGTTAGTATCACGGGTTGTACCCCTCCAGAAGCCTTAGAATAATGTATAATAACGGGATGAGGTTCCCCATAGCTCCCCTGGTTAGTATCACGGGTTGTGCCCCTCCAGAAGCCTTAGAATGATGTATAATAAGAGGATCAGTTTCCCATAGCTCCCCTGGTTAGTATCACGGGTTGTACCCCTCCAGAAGCATTAAAATAATGTATAATAACGGAATGAGTTTTTCCATAGCTCCCCTGGTTAGTATCACGGGTTGTTCCCCTCCAGAAGACATGGCATAATGTATAATTTAACAGGATGAGGCTCCACATAGCTCCCCTGGTTAGTATCACAGGTTGTACCCCACCAGAAGGCTTAAAATAATGTATAATAACGGGAAGAGTCTTCCCATATAATAGGTCCCCTGGTTAGTATCATGGGTTGTACCCCTCCAGAAGGCTTAAAATAATGTATAATAACGGGATGAGTCTACCCTGGTTAGTATCACAGGTTGTACCCCTCCAGAAGCCTTGAAATCATGTATACTGTATACTCCCAAAGTGTGATATCTTGATTAATTATGATATATTATGAAATATCATGATTAATCATGGTAAGATGTATGCATGTTTTCCACATCAATTGGAGATATCATAATAAACTATGATACAATGTCATTATGATTAATAGTGGTTGAATAAAATCATGATAAATCATGATTCCTCTCGATGCACAAAATCATGATGAATCATGAAAGTATTATGATTAATTATGGTAAGGTAAAATCCTGATAAATCATGTTTTCCTCTCATTGGGTGAGATCCTGATAAAACATGATTGACCATGATTAATCATAATCAGGTAAAATCGTGATAAATTATGTTTTCTCTCTCAATGTGTAAAATCGTGATTAATTATGATATATCATGATTAATTATGGTAAGGTAAAATCGTGATAAAACCGTTTTCTGTCTCATTGGGTGAGATTTTGATAAGCCATGATCAGGTAAAATCGGGATAAATCATGTTTTTCTTATCAATGGGGAAGATCTTAGTGAAGCATGATATATCATGATTAATCAGGGTTAAATAAAATCATGATAAATCATGTTTTCTCTATCAATGTGTAAAATCATGATAAATCATGAAATATTATGATTAATTATGTTAAGGTAAAACCATGATAAATCATGTTTTCCCTCTCAATGGGTGAGATCATGACCAATCATAATACAACATGATTAATCATGGTCAGGTAGAGTCATGATAATGTTTTCTCTCCCAATCGATAGAATCATGATAAATTATGATAAGATATGATTAGGTAAAAAACATGATAAATCATATCTCCCCTGTCAAGAGGTTAGATCATGATAAAGTATGGTTTATAATGACATATCATGAAAACAGAAAACATAATATATTATGATTTCGCCTCTCAGGGGGTAATATCATAATGTTGTATGATTAATCATAGTAGGAGAAAACATGTTAAATCATGATTTACCCTATCAAGAGGTAATATCACAATAAAGTATGATTTATCATGATACAATAATACATGAATTATCACGATTTCGCCCCTCAGGAGGTAATATCATTATAAAGTATGATTTATCACGGTTAATCATGGTAGAAGAAAACATGCTTAATTATTATTTATCATGATAGATCATGATAGATCATGGTTCAACATGATAAATCATGATATTTATCATGATATTTTTCTACCTGGGACGGGCATGGCGAGAGGCCTGCACGTAGCCCAGGTAGGGATGCGGAGTTGGGGAAATGCAAAGCATTAGTGTTCAAGCCAGGCTTGGACCAAAGACTGGACCCTGATCAGGTGAAAGGAGCCGCCTTGTATATCAGGGTAAGGTGACCGGTGCTGACCCCTAGGACAAGATCCGGAATCAAGGGTAAATCGGAAAAGGTTAACTGAAACCCCATATAGAATGTAGGGTACAGGTAAACCCCAAATCACCACGTGGCAGACGAAATACAATCCTCTTTATGACAATAGATAATGGTATCGAAACAATGGACATACAAACCCTGCAGCACATTCTTTTAATATTCTATTACAGATGTAATCTCTGATGTACCTTAGGCTGTGTCTCACGACCTTGGGCCAATGTTTTTGTCTCTGACTGGGTGCCAGCTCTGACCGGATGCCAGCTCTGACCGGGTGCCAGCTCTGACCAACCTGAATAAAAACGGGTTATTTAGGGCAGATGATGATAAAAATGGACAACTAATGACTAGTTTAGAGCGTTATAACATCCATTAACCTTTTCAGACAAATTCTATATTATCTACATCTGCCCTAAATAACCTGATTTTATTCAGGCCGGTCAGAGCTGGCACCCGGTCAGAGCTGGCACCCGGTCAGAGCTGGCACCCGGTCAGAGACAAAAACATTGGCCAAAGGTCGTGAGACACAGCCCTTACCTTTAGAGACCAAAACATAGAAACTCAAAGAGGTGTCTGACACAAGGACATCCTGTTCAACATTGTTTGCTATGGTTTGATTATTGATGCTCATATTGGTAATGTGGAAAAATATTGGGTCAGACCTTATATCTCACCAGAGAGGAAGGTTAAACAATTATTTCCTTAAATTATTCAATATCTAGGAAAAATCATTTGACAACATTGAGAGAAATCCCTTACCTTGGGTAGTCCTTGGCAGCTTGGTAATGATATCTGAGAGTTGATTTAAAAGCTGTCTTCAAGCGCCCTCCAATCCCATTCACACGTTATCTCCTCCTCTAAGATGGATGTTTTGCATCTTCTCAATCTGGGTACTTAATGGTTGTGCAAGTTTAACTCCATCACTACTAAATGACTACTGCTTCGGATACGTCCATTTCTGGTGGGAATTAATGATGACAAGTAATATTGTTGTTGGTGCTGATGATTCAATGGTTTGCCTATTTCTCACTAGCACCATCAGACTCCTTCTGCAAAGGGGAAACCTCCCATGGCTCCTAAATGTCCAACTGTCTAATTGATTCTATAACTCACCAATTGAGAAAGAGAACGCTCCTGTATTCAAAAAGATTTTTGAAAGATTCTACTTCCAATGGAACCCAATACAAAATTACTACTTGTATCTGGCAAGAGTTCCTTTTCAGGTTTTCCTCATGCTGAGTACTGCCTGTGTTGCCATATTTATCCTCTGCACAGCACATGGGGGAGATCTGTGGCTGGAAGCAGGGAGGTAGGCCATAGAGTGAGTGGAGAGTGAAGCTGGTGGTTGCTTAACCCTTTAAGGATAGCATAATGCCATAATACATCATGCCCTTGGTCGTCATGGTGCATGAATACAGCCTTTGCGAGTAACTGACCAGGGATGAATTCAAATCATGTTGACCCTTTGGGGTCGGAATGATGCACCAATGCAGCACTGGCGAGTTACTCGCCGGGGCTACATTGGTGCCTCATGACGACCAATGTCATCTTTTAGCTACATCCGTCCTTAAAGGGTTAAACCATCTGTGGATGCAGTGACGTCATTAGAAGAGGACAACCATGGCTCTCACAGTAGGGTGGACACTTAGATTTCACCTAACAACACCATGTATTCGTGTATTATTGCAAATCAAAGCTGAGAGGGAGAGGATTTCAGATCTATTTTTATCTTAATTCTATCATAAGCGGTTCAAATTCTATGACAATTTGAATATTTAGAAATTTACCAAAGTGCCTGTCGGTCCCGCGCGCTCATGCATTTACTGCGGGGGCCGGGGCCGAAACAGATAGAAATGTTCAAAAAAATTGATGATACCCATACTTATATGTATTAAATGAAAGCTTAGACACTCAGGAATGCATATCTATAATGTTATGCCCAATAGCAGTCTAAATCACACGAAACTAGAGTACTGAATGATTTTTTTGTGAATATTATAGAAATAAAAAGTTCAAATTTTGACTAAAATATTGTAGGAAATTAGAATTTCTTCTCAAAATCGCTCAAAATCGTGCATATATAATAGATAAAAGTCAACTTTTCTAGGCTAAATAGGGCCTTCTGATTCCATTTAGAGGGTGCCCTTGAGGGCCAAACCATTCCTTATGTAAAATATCTACAAAAAAAGTATTTCTGAACACAAATTCCGTGCATTTATTAGCATTTTCCGGACTCCGTTGGCTTTGACAGGCTGAGACCGCAATCTATTTAGCATTTTATAAAATTGGCCCATAATGCCATGCTTTATATTGAATTAAAGCTAACAGGTATGGCTATAATTCAAAGTCCAATAGCAGTCTAGTTCATGTGGAACTAGAGTGCTGAATGATTTTTTTGTGGATATTATAAAAATAAAAAGTTCAATTGTTGACTAAAATATTCTAGGAAATTAGAATTTCTTCTCAAAATCGCTCAAAATCGTGCATATATATTAGAAAAAAGTCAACTCTTCTGGGCTAAATAGGGCCTTCTGATTCCATTGAGAGGGTGCCCTTGAGGGCCAAACCATTCCTTATGTGTGATATCCATTTCCGAATACAAATAGAAAGTTTACCTTGAGAATTGAAAAACTTAAAATTATTACAAAAAAATTATAAACATACCAGTATGTAGCTCTAACTATCTACTTTAACTTACTATAAGTAACTTTTCAAAATACAAAGGCAAGCACACATTTTTATGGCTCCTTCTCTGAGGAGTGATTTCAAAAGTAGCCTGCCAGGTGAAAGTAAAAACGCTGCATAACCCTGTGTTCACCCCGTGATTTAACAAGGATATTGATGCTTTATACAATTTATGAGTTCATAAATGGATGGAGTGAATAAATGGCTTTCCAATGAGTGCTTACTTAAAGCTGTAGCACATTTATTACCAGAGAAAGAAATAATTTTAAAATAGGTCGTTTAGCACTGCGACAGATACGGCCAGCGCGAGGGCCCGCGGAGATTAGCCACCCTACTCACAGTGTCTCTTATGGGGCCATTAAGTCTCTCAACCCTGTCAGAACCTTACAATGGACCAATCCTCTAGACTTCTATGGTGCAAGATCAAGGCTCTCCCAGTACCATATTGTCTTGGTACCAATCAGCTGCACTATAAACAAATAACTCCTACCTGAACCCATCCTCGATTCCAGGACCACTCCCCTGGCACTTGTCACGTTTCACAGCAGAATCACCACTGTGTTCTACGCCATTTTCTTTCATTCTTCCTCCCAAATTTGTATTGAATAAAAGAAGGGATATGTGGGTATGCAGAGAAAATTCATGGCATGCGTATTGCAATGATATTTAGTGATGTACATCTGGATTAATTTGGGACTATTTCCTGGTCGTGTTCATACAAGGCTACACTTTGGTTGTTTATCAACATGGCGTTGATTTAGGTTGGGATAGTACAAACTAGTGGAGATGGTCATCCTACCCTACTTAGATTGACTCCTGATGAATTTATGAAATGACATTGCATAATAAATCTGATTTCAGGCACCAGCACAACAATAATCAGGGTGTCCCAGAGACACTCAGCCTGTCAGTTTCACTGATGTCTTTGGGTACGAGTGTGACCTGAACCCCAAGTTCAGGGATGGATTTTCTTCTTCGTGACGGCCACAAAAGGTTGTTGTCAGGCAACTGCACGTTGTATAATTACTACTTAGGGTAATCAAGGGCTATAATAACACCTTACACACACAGAAAAGTCATTGTCGCTAAAACTACCCTCACCTGAGGGTCAGGCATTTTCTGACTCTCAGATGAGGGTAGTTTTAGCGACAATGACTCTCACTTTTCTGAGGGTGTACTTTTGTGATAACTTATGAGGGAGAACAGCTGACGTATCTGCAGGGTGTGACTGTCTTGTTCTACCACTTGTAAGAAGGACAAACCCTGTCTTAACAGCAGGCCAATGGTAAGTGAGGTATTCACCCTTACAAACTCTAAAAACTGATGCTACAATATATTGGCGGATCCAGGGGGGGCCCGACGGTCCTCGCCCTCCTCCCCCCGTCCCGCCCCCCCCCCAAAAAAAAGAGGGGAAGAAGAAAAAAAAAAAAAGGAAAAAAGAGAGAAGGGCACAATACCATATAGGCACTCTTCACTCATATCTAAAGGACAAGATGATCAACAATAATTGAAGTGAATGTCATAAATAAACTTTAAAACTTATGTTGCGCTCAAACAGCCTAACATCTAATTTTTTGAGAAAATCTAAAAGAAAGTTTGTGTCAATGGACACTGTACATATATGGTAATATCTTGAAGATGGTAAACACATAATTTCAGTTCATTTTTTGTCCATGAACTTGTTAAAAAGATGTACTAGTCCGCAGAAGGGGAATATGATGCAATGCTATGGGAAAAAAACACAACAGTTATAGATGATGAAAAGTATGATAACGACACCTTGATAAAAAGAGGTTGATGAAGGTAGATAATTACCACTATAGGATAATTTGTTGTATAGAAAAAAATTATAGATGAAGCTATGCGGGTGAATTGTTGGATGCAGCTATTGTTCGAAATTGAAAGGAATATAGAAATTAGTACAGTGGGTAAAAGATGTATGTGGAAGATTGTCATAGCTAGTGGGCAGAGCTAAACTAGTTTGATCGGAAGAGATGTGGCATCTAGGCTGAATCGAGTGGGCGTTTGTTTAAGGTTATTGTGTGCATGGAGAACAGCAGACAAAGTTCATTATTCTTGGTTTCCCGGCTCGTGTGGGCATGATCACGTGTACATTGTTATATCAGGCTACCCAAGTAATCCATTCTTGTCTGACTGTTGTCTACTAACAGAGCTACAATAAAAGATGGTTCTATTTGCTGCTGCAGAAGTCCATGTATCATAGGTAAATACATAAACTTTTAGGGCAGGAGAGTTCTTCTTTCAATTGCCTTTAAACTCAACTCAAACTCAAACTCAAATTTGACAAATTTCCCATCAGTACTGAATAAATGCGGGATATTGACTGGTTAATATGAATGACTATTACGCGGCAGTGTCGTTCCACCTGCCTGGGGCCTCTCCCCCCCCCCCCCCCCCCCAGCGCCTGTGGCGGATATCTAGGTCAACCCCTGGTGATGTCACGACAGATAATCTCCAATCCAGCGCCGTCGTCTCATGATGGCTTAGGAATTTTTTCATTAAACAAGAATGAGACTGTCAACTGGTAGGATAACGATAATAAACGGCTGGGACTAAGCCAGCCGGTCTATATAATTGACCCAAACCAAGTTACAAGTGTTAATCCTTGTTGTATTTGATATGTTCTATTCACTCAAATGAACTATAACCTGGATTAGAGCTAGAAAAGTAATACGTTATGTATGAATGAACCATGCAAGGTCTGCATTATGTGCCAATGCAGTAACTTTCTCTGCCATTGCAGTAAATATTATGGTTGCTCCTACAGTAACTGTGTGGGGGATCCAGATAAGGTTACTTTTGGAGTGAATGAAACACACATTTTGCACACATCCCAGAAAAACAACTCTCATCAGAAAAAAAAGACTCTCTTAGTCACTCAGCAAGATTTAGACCTACTTGACCCAGCAATGTCTATATCATGGAAGAAGATCAGCTAGAAAATACAAATATGTGACGAAACCTGGGAAATCGTAACATTAGGGGGAATAGCCATAAATGCTCTAAACATGATATTTCAGGAGATATAGCTAAAAATGTAAATACTTAAGAGAAAATAACCTTAGACTAATTTTTCCCATGGAATCTTTTGACACTATTATCAAAATTCTATATTTATTCCAAATTGGTCTTATTTGGAATGTAAAAAGAACGTTATTAGCCATTTTTAGCCCATTTGTTGACATTCGGTTGCCATGGCAACCATCAATTTATTTTGGAATAAAAATCACCCCTATCTAATTGCCCCATCCATGAGGATTTCAGAACTGAAAACAGAATGCCAATATTCCTACCAGATCCAAATCTATATACAATAATATGCATTTATTGGTTTACTTTCTAATGGTTATGATTTATATGGATTATTTGAAAATAGATTGCTATGTGATCGCATTGCAGTCTGTTCTGAATTCCTACATGTCCCTACCATCCCATGTTTGAGATGTCATTTCTCAGCAACTATTTCAAATATTTGGATGCTTGAAGTATCAAATTGTAGCTGAAGACATGAACTTAAATAAAGGTGTTTTCCCCTAATGTCACGTTTTCCCACGTTTTGTCACATATAGTTAATTTGTTTAAGTGAACGATTTTGAGGCCCTCATCTCCAGACAGCACATCAAGATGATGTATATAAATTATCTGACTTAGTTGTTACAATTATGGATTTATTCTGCATGAGTTGTTCCATCTTTATGTTTTGTCCCAGCCACGGTTCCCCTGAATGATTCCCCTTTCCCACATAAAACTTGCTACTGTAGGAGACTGAATGAGAGGAATGAATAATAATTTATGCTGATGCACAAAAAAACTTCATTCACATTTATAACAGTGGTCAAATTACCATCGTCTGAGCACACCTGAAAATTTGAATGTGAGAAATTAACATTGGTGGATCAACAAGGGTAAAGGGACCTCCATGCAGGATTTTTAGTACCAGCTTTAGCCACCAGGGGGTCCCTATAGCTAAAAGGGATCAAAATATAACAAAAAATGCTCTAGACTACTTTTTTTTATGTAGAACACAATATGCTATTTTAGAAAGTTCCATTTATGGTGAATACGTTCCATATTTGAAATGTGAAAAGAACGTTTTAGGGCCTAAATTGGTGTTGTTGCACACGTTGGTTGCCATGGTAACATGATTTTCATTCTAAATCGAAAAATTCCAAAAGTTGGTTGATAAATGTTTGAAAAAATTTGGATATTTGGTGATTGGCATAATTATGCTAATTAGATAGTAATATCTCCTAAACAAAGAAAGATAGAGCCCCACCCCTCTAGATATAGCCATGTTTATAATTATTAGTCTGTTGAGTGAACGCTTACTTAACTTCATATAATTATTTAGCTAGGACTACAAGAATTACAATAGATACATGGTAACTTCAAAACAGTTGCTTAGATGTGTGTATGCCTAATCTATAGCAAAGTAGATTCACATAATCTGCCAATTTACTGGGGAGACCTTAACATTTGCTTCTTATCGGATCAGTTAGAAAACTGAAAACAGGAATGTAGGAGAATGAAGTAAAGTTTACTTTAAATTGGATGAGAACTGGAAACATAAAATGCTACTACACATAACAATTACTCCATTGTGTTACAGCGGCAACAGAATGATTATGATAAAGGTTATAAGACTTGTTATTCATTGACTGTGTTGTGCAGTTATGCCACTCATAAGCACATTGTCCATTGGATTACATATGACAACAATAAAAATAATGTTATTCATAATCATCATTTCAAAAGATTACATGAAAAGAATGAAACATGATGATGCAATTCTCGCTGAAGGATAATCAGCAAAATAAGATATATCAGAATAATATCTTCTGTTGGTCTCCCTTACATTACTCCTATTACAATCCATCAGACCAGATACATGTCCCTTTAGATCAAAACAGCAATAGTGCCTACAAGGGATGTAATGTAGATCCTTGATCCTGATACATTATATATAAATGGCCAAAGCTAAATGGAAATGGCAGGCACGCTACCATTAATATCATATGTCTCAGTCAATTAACCCATTTTTAGAATGAAAGCTATGTCAGGCTGTGGCTGAGAAGTATCTTACCTGAAAGTATGGTAGAAACACATGCATAGGCCTCTACTGAGTAACATCCAATTTTACATTCCTATCAATCAATAATCAAAGCTCTCAGGCTGTACTCTATGTGAAGCTATTAAATTTAGTCTGTCTGCTCCTTGAGAAGTAAAATACATAAAAAAGAGAGTATGAATTATACATTGGTCGATGTACCAATCATGTAAGGCATGAGGAGTTACTTATAAGCCCAGTTTAAAATATGCTACCTGACTTTGTTGGCTCGTTCGTTTGATACTGGTACCTGTGCCATTGTTCATGTTTTTAATATCAACTGTCCACAAGACTCTGAAATAGTAGAGGCTAAATTTGTATAGAAAATTTGTATAGAAAATGCATACCTAGTGCAGGCCAAGTTTCATTTTCTTTACATTTATTTCCCTGAATAAGTCCACCATACACACATATCGCACCACAGAAATACTTGCCTAATAATTTTCTTCCCCCCTCTGCCAATGTTCATGTGATGTGTGCATCTAAGCTCTCTGTGGGTACAAAGCAAGTGTCTCAGATCATGTATGATCAAAGCCATATATATGTCTATATTTATATTGTCTCCCATTAGGGTGAATCCTATGGGCCGTACATCACAAGAACATGCCAATAGATAATGGAATTGACACAATAGGTGTGCAAATCCTGCAGCATAATTCTGTTATGTACCTCACAGAATTAATCTCTAGCATGCCTTACCTTTGCAGAGCAAATCACACAAAATCAGAGAGCTCTCTAATGCTGACACTCTTCTGTTATACAACCCCAAAACAATGTTAACTCTGTTCAGCGTTGCTTGCTATGGGTTATCTAATTACCAGTATTGTGCTCCTGTCCCTGCGCTCAGTGGGTAGACGCCCCTTAGCTGACACCTCCTTCCCATATATCTGAAGAAATATTTGCATCTTGATACATGCAAATTTATTAGGTCAGTCCCTTTGATTTTCTCATAAGAATAAATGCCCAGAAAATGAACCCCTATAGGATTAATCAATATCTAGGGAAAGAAATCATTTGTGAAGATTAGAAAAATCCCTTACCCTGGACAGTCCTTAGCAGCTTGGTAATGACAACTGGGAGTTGATTTAGCGGGTTAGGATCTCTCCAGTAGAGGAAGCTCCTTATCACCTCTCCTTCAATTTCTGCCAACTTTCTATGAATTCTTTTATACTCATCTGCAACCAGAAACCTCCTGGAACTTGCTTTCAATCACCCTCCAATCCTCTTCACACGTTTTCTCCTCTGCTGAGATGAACGGCCTGCTTCAACTCAATCTTAGTAATGGTTGTCTGCAAGTTTAAATCCATCTACACCAAATGTGACTGCTGGTTCAGGCACATTTGTGGACAGTCGAGGGAAAAGGGTCCTCCAAAGGTTAAAATCAATTATAAAATTGAGGTCATCAGCTTTCTAGTGATATATTTCATTAGCAGGTACCACTTCTAGTTTTTGAGAACTGGCTCCTTGAATATGTGTGGGCACTGTGTAATCTCAAATGCCAATAAGCTCTATCTTACTTTGTTTTAGAGATATCTCTATCTAATTAGCATAATTATGAAAATTCCCAAATTTCCAAACTTTTTCAAACATGTGGTCACAGCTTTTAATCTTAAAATGGGATTTACATTCCGTTTGCAGCATGGAAATATTTGTGGGGCCTGTAATCATTAATTTCTTGAAAAATTCAATTTAGAATGAAAATTGTGTTTCCATGGCAACCAAACAAGTGCAAAAACACCAATTTAGGCCCAAAAACGTTCTTTTTACATTCCAAATATGGAAGGTTTTCACTAAAGTTGGAATTTTCTAAAGTGGCTTATTATATTCTCCATTAAAAAGTAGTATAGAACAATTTCTATGATATTTTGAACATTGTTGGCTATATGGAGCCCCCTGGTGGCCAAAGTTGGTACTAAAAATCCCCCGTGGAGGTCCCTTTTCCCTTGTTGATCCACATTTGTTTGCCCCTGATTCAGTAGTCTTACTATTTATCCCTGCCACATTAGGCAATTTCATGGTTCTCACTCTCTAAGGATTCTAAAATTCTATAGTTCAGATAAACTCATTATAAATGGTAAGCCGATCAAATAACCACAACCAGCAACAAACAAAGGTTTTGTAGAATGATCAGAAGTGGGATTTTATTTACAATAACCTTCATGACATTTCGGCCGTATAGGCCTCATCCGGTGTCTAAAATTCACCAGTTGAGAATTAGGACAGTCTTTTATTCAAAAAGATATTGGATTCCTGAGTCCTGTTTCAGGCTTTTATTTCCTCCAAAATTGTCAAGGCTGAGTCCTCCCTGTGTCCAGCTTGTTGCCAGATTTTCCCTCTGCACAGCACACTCTGGGGGAGAGTGGTGACTGGGAGCAGGAAGGCAGGTTGGAGAGGGAGTGGAGAAGGGATAGTATATCTGCTGTCAACCATGCCTCACACATAAGGCTCTGCTGTAGGTTCTATTCATGGCTGGACCAATCTCATGAATATTAGGTACTTGCACAAAAGGATATCTTTGGCCGACTCGAACTTGTCATGTGACTATATTCCAGACTGCTTTGTAACATATTATCTCATCTTCTGGTATATCCACTTGTGCATTATGGTAGGGTGGCTAATCTCCGCGGGCCCTAGCGCTGGCCGTATCTGTCGCAGTGCTAAATGACCTTTTTTAAATTATTTCTATCTCTGGTAATAAATGTGCTACAGCTTTAAGTAAGCACTCATTGGAAAGGCATTTATTCACTCCATCCATTTATGAACTCATAAATTGTATAAAGCATCAATATCCTTGTTAAATCACGGGGTGAACACAGGGTTACACAGCGTTTTTACTTTCACCTGGCAGGCTACTTTTGAAATCACTCCTCAGAGAAGGAGCCATAAAAATCTGTGCTTGCCTTTGTATTTTGAATAGTTACTTATAGTAAGTTAAAGTAGATAGTTAGAGCTACATACTGGTATGTTTATATATTTTTTCTAATAATTTTAAGTTTTTCAATTCTCAAGGTAAACTTTCTATTTGTATTCGGAAATGGATATCACACATAAGGAATGGTTTGGCCCTCAAGGGCACCCTTTCAATGGAATCAGAAGGCCCTATTTAGCCTAGAAGAGTTGACTTTTTTCTAATATATATGCACGATTTTGAGCGATTTTGAGAAGAAATTCTAATCTCCTAGAATATTTTAGTCAACAATCGAACTTTTTATTTTTATAATATCCACAAAAAAATCATTCAGCACTCTAGTTACACATGAACTAGATTGCTATTGGACTTTAAATTATAGCCATACCTGTTAGCTTTAATTCAATATAAAGCATGGCATTATCGGCCAATTTTATAAAATGCTAAATAGATTGCGGTCTTAGCCTGTCAAAGCCAACGGAGTCCGGAAAATGCTAATAAATGCACGGAATTTGTGTTCAGAAATACTTTTTTTGTAGATATTTTACATAAGGAATGGTTTGGCCCTCAAGGCACCCTCTAAATGGAATCAGAAGGCCCTATTTACCCTAGAAAAGTTGAGTTTTATCTATTATATATGCACGATTTTTAGCGATTTTGAGAAGAAATTCTAATTTCCTACAATATTTTAGTCAAAATTTTCACTTTTTATTTCTATAATATTCACAAAAAAATCATTCAGTGCTCTAGTTTTGTGTGATTTAGACTGCTATTGGGCAATAACATTAAAGATATGCATTCCTGAGTGTCTAAGCTTTCATTTAATACATATAAGTATGGGTATTATCACATTTTTTGAATATTTGTATCTGTTTCGGCCCCGGCCCCCACAGTAAATGCATGAGCGCGCGGGACCGACAGGCACTTTGGTAAATTTCTAAATATTCAAATTGTTATAGAATTTGAACCACTTATGATAGAATTAAGATATGAATAGATCTGGAATCCTCACCCTCTCAGCTTTGATTTGCAATAATACACGAATACATGGTGTTGTTAGGTGAAATCTAAGTGTCCACCCTAATTATGGGCAATAAACACTACCGAAGGTGGCATGTGAGGCGTGCATAAAAAAAGCCCCACCCTATATTTGTGATAGCTTCAATGGACAGTCCTGTTTGATGAAAAGTTGTTTAACACATTTAGTAAATTTATCATGTGCAATTAGATGGGAGCCTTAGTACAACTGCATTGCTCTGCCTCAAGCAGAACTAACCCGGTCTCAGCATCAGTCTGATAGGGATCGTAATGTGATTTCTCGAAATAAAGCTCCAGATCTCTAATGGTTCACGAGGTATTCCCTCTCATTAAAATCTGATGATACAATTATGTCCTTAGTGTGTATGGGACACATCCTTTTCCCCACATAATTCATCATAGAAGACCCCTCCACTCCTATATATATATAATGGACACTGTGCTTGCACATCAATAATTGGACTGAATGTTAAATAAACTGTGAACTTTAAACATAATAAAATGAATTCCCACAACAAATTTAACCTGATAGTACATCATTCAATCCATGTGAGGCCCTCAGTTTAATTAAGTATAAACTCTTATGGTGACCTGTGTGTGATGAATACTATTCCCAGTGTGAATAAAATAATCCTTATTCCATTACTAGAGACTGGAATGGTAGGGGGAATATTGCCAAGTTTGTCAAGAATATCAGCCTAGAAAAGACAACAGTGCCCCAACTAGCAAACAGAAGGGGATGATGTACAGCTAATTTGTACAATAACACACACTTGATATAGATGATGAATAACATATGAGAATAGATATTGGTGAAAATCATTATGATTGATATAGATAGTGAGGAGAGCTAAACCAGTTTGAACAGAACAGATGTGCTACATTGATTGGATTTGTTAAGGGTTATTGTACACATGGAAAACAATATTATCCTTGATTTCCTAGCCCATGTATGCTTGATCATAGTTATCCCAGCTACAAAAGTAATCCATCTGTTCTGGTCTGACTGTGGTATATCTGATGGAGCTACAATAAAATATGGTGATATTTGCTGCAACACTAGTGAATGTATGGGGGAATGCTTAACTCCTTAAGGGTAGCATAGTGCTTCATTCAATTCCCTTTAGACTAATGATGAATGAATCCAGCACTAATGAATATCTCACCAGTACTGCATTCAGACATTATTTAACCAATAATATATGGATATGGGAGCACAAGGGTTGTGTATTGATAAATAACGACCGACGTTGTTAGTCATCTATAGACAGCCCGAGTGCTCCCATATCCATATATTATTAGGTTTATTATACGATTTTTCGATTCATATGTCTTTATTTACCTTTAAAATGTCCTAATTTTGCCATTTTGAATGATATATAAGTCGTCTTGTACAGAGGGTGCAGTCGCCATGTTGTGGAACTCTTCAGTAGGGGAGGTGAGGAAGAAGAAGCTAGGCGCGGGGAGCGGTCATCATTTTGTTACGCTGCTTTCGCCAGCTTAAAGAATACGACTGTACTCCCGCGTTACCACCTGCCGTTTTGGTTACAAACCGCTCCCCTGTATACTTCAATATAGGCAGCGTTTCCCTACCCTTGCACCATGGCCAGAGATGAATGGGCGCTAGCGTGTGCGCCTCATACACCAGAGGTCCCCAGATCGAATCTGGGTGGAAACGTACCATTTTTAAAGTGCCTATATGTATGTGAAAAAAAATCCCTAGAATTATTTTAACGAATAGGTCAAGTCCAACTTCTACCTTTATAGTAAAAAAAAAATTATAAAAGAAATAGTGATTTCAAAGAAATTATACCAAAAAATGTCTTTTCTTCTGTAACTCCGTAAATAATGGTCCTACATGGCTGAAAATCCGCCTGTAGACTCCTTGTTTCGCCATATCCTTCTACCAGCGCCTCCACGGCGTAGTGCGTAGAGCGTTGGACTTGAAGTCTTGGGGTCCTATGTTCGAATCACCATGAAACCTCCATGAAGATTTTATGGCTGTCGAGAGTTCTGCCAAAATCGTTCTGATATCCATGAAATCGTTCTGATATCCATGAATATCAGCACGATTTCCACGTGCGCTATGCAGGAATATCAGAACGGGAATATCACCTAAAAAGCACGATCAGAGCCAAGATCGTATAATAAGTATGTATATGAACCTTACAGGGCAGGTATTATCTATAGGCCTACCAAGGCAGTTACTTCCCCTTTTACTCGAAATCCTGTAGTGTGAGGGTCAATTACCATGAGTTCTGTATAGTAGGTGGGTGTGGAAATTGACTCATGATTATTATGGCTTCTCCTACAGTGAATGTGTGGGAGATTCAGCGTTTTCTTCCTGGAGCTACATGGTAGGATGGCTGACAGACAGCATGGTTATTGTGTGTGGGTGATGAAATATGAGACACCTGATTGCGGAGTGTTAGTGAGACTACAAGTCTAGAAATAACATCCATTATGAAGGCAATTCCATTTCAGTACACTGCTGTATTTCATGACCCCATGACCTATAATAGCCAAATTATAGCTATTTAATATCATTTTAGATTCATTTTAGATTCCAAATAGCACTTTGAAACCTGACCAAAATACTTGGCTTGCTTTTGGGCTCACCTCTTTGAACTATCAGTTCCAAGCAGGGAGGACCCATTTGAATTTCTATACTGTTCCTATTCAAATGGTGTTAACATAGGTCAATGTTAGGTCTCCAAAGGGGTCGACTATATTCAACGTTAGGCCTTACTCCAGCTGCCCATGGTGTCAACTATAATTGACACTTGGCTTAATGGGTTTCTTCACATGCAATAAATGCAGTGGCCCACTTAGCCGAGTCTTTTTACATCAGCCTTTGTTTATATAGCCATTCTTTTCTTGGTAATTCCTCTGACATTATCCACATGTAAGGTTTAGTCTAGTCCTGGTGAGTAATACCTATGTCTGCTTATCAATCTATAGCTAGGTCCTCAATGGGATCACCAATGCTCTATAAATATATATCTGTTTTAACTAGTGGGTGGCTATAATAGTGACCAATGCTGCCCCAAAAGTACATCATCAGCATCTTTTTCACACAATGCCTGCCTGTCTGCTGTCGGCCTGTCTGCCTGTCTGCATGTCTGTCTCTCTCTCTGTCTCTCTCTCTCCCGCTCTCTGTGTGTCTCTGTCTATGTCTCTGTCTCTCTCTGTTCCTCTCTCACTTCCTCCAGGCAACTACCCTCATTACTTGTTTCATAGTTTGTCTTTGTGCTATGTCGAGGCTGACAGGATATTGACCTAAGGTACAACACAGCACGTTGTCATCAATACAATAGAAGAGGATTAGCGTAGGGTAGACTCTACAGTCTGGGTCTCAAGATGTTTTGCCAGCAAATGTGTCTAGATATGGTTGTTTAGCCCATCAGGAAAGGACATTATATTTATATAGAAATATATAGCATAAACCCCTCTGGAAAAGACCTCTTGGGCCACCTCTTGTTCAAAGGCCCATTTCATTGTAGAATAGCATTGCAGTGTAAAACTGCACCAGATAAAGACCTATGATTCAACACCGATGTGACATTTTTCTTGTTTTCAGAAAAAAGGTCCAATTGGTTTTGCATTGGTATTCCAACATACCCAAGTATGTTGGTGTTATTGAATGAAGACCTGTTGGTTTACATTTTGTCATTGGATAAAACTTAACGTTTCGCTAGAAACATTTGTAAATATATATCATAATTATCATACTCAGAAAAAGGTCGTTTTATAATCCCCATCGTGAAAAAAAAGTAGAATGTTATCATTAAAAATTCGAATAAGCTGAGGAACCTGCAAACCATCTTCTTTCTCTACATATCTTGTTAAGGTTTACAAACTCTACCTATGTTGGCTATTCTAGTCAGGTTTGCCTCAATCTCATGTGATAAGACTCTCCAATGCTTTATCTTGGATTCCCAGGTGGACATCACCAGGGCCTTACTGTTAATCAAGGTCTGCTTAAATCTGTGTTTATCGATTATAAGGTTTAGTATACATGCTATCGTATAAGTAGCTATTACCGATGGGCAAATGAAGCGATCACCAGGATTATTTCTGCTCACAGTACTTTGCTCATAAGTGATAACAAAGAGATAACAAGATAAGAGAACACAACACTTTATACAAATTAATTAAGGCAATAGTCATTCTGTATTCTAGGGACAGATATCCTGAATGAAATTTAGTTATGTTTCCACCAAATGACCGGAATATTCTGCTCTGACTACATGATAGGTTAATATGTTTCCCTACACTACAACAAAAGGTTTGGCTAATAATAATGTGAATTTGTCAGTGCGAGGGATAAAAATCACTGCCACTAGGTGTAATTCAGTAGCATCGTTTCACCGTAGATACCCCCATGTTAAGGAGTACAGTGCACACATTGTTGTTTGCCTAGGCCACATGGGACTATCCTAGAATTGCCTTAAGAGCTCCTGAAGCTTAGTCTATCTATGGAAACTAATCCTGTTCCCTCCCTCCCTTTGGAAGACAGAACTGCCTGGAAACCCCTGGGGATCTAATGTGTCTCGAATTATTTGTGTCTTCTTTCTAACCAATGTCGTTTCTAGTTCTTTATAATGCCTCGAATTGGGCTTAAACCTTCCCTTTTTGTGCTAACCTTGAATAACTCTTTTTTTCAAGTGATCACAACATATCTGTAATGGCTTTCTAATTAGAAATGTTTTAGCAAACTTGCTTACAGGGGGTCTTGAATATTCTCGTTAAAAATTGGCACGCATGTAGGTTGATATAGCGTGCTCTGCTGAAGCATGATTTGGAATATTTATGTGTATTGATTTACCTGTATGTAGCCTGTGGATCAAATTACACCTACGTCTATGAAAAACGTGCTCAAACATACGACATGATGTCCTATATATATATTCCACCCACTAGTAATTTTTAGGAACTACCTTGACTGCTCCTACCGGTATTTATATTACAGGGGCTATAACATATACTGTTATTCTTATGATTAGCTGAAGTAAAACACTGTACTCCCACGTCCCGCAGGGAGATAAAGCCAAAATACTCCCCGGCGCTGTCCTCTCAAAATAGTCTCTTAAAGCCAAGCTGTATGTGCATGAGTCAGTGCAGAACATGGCTCTCATGTCCTAAGCCAAGACACTTGAATAATCATGAATTCATACAATAGCATATAGAAGGAGGGTTGGATGGGTGTTAGAGGGGTTCGAAAGTGAAAGTAGTTGATGCATGACTGCATAGTTGATATATGGTGTACTTGGTTTTTAGATGTTGTTTGATCAAGCATCATTTATGTAGATTAGAACATTCTGAAAGTAATGAGGTCAAAGTCTGATCAGTACATTCCTCAGACTTTGTATACTGTGTATTACAAGCCCTGTCTCAATCTTTACCAAAAACTTCATGATTCTGCACCAGGAGACAACGTTGTAATTTGTATAGATCTATAGATTTAGGCCGACAATAAGGCCACTATGGAGGGAATAATACACACCATGATGTATATTTATGTATAGTACCTAGAGTGAAGAAGCCCAGGCATGCTACTGAAAGCTCCATATATTGACTAGGAGTGTGTGAATGAAGAGTTTCTGGTGGGTAAAAGTTCCTACTTCCCCAAGGGCCTGTCAGTCTCTCCATGAGGGATCTCTGTATTCATGAGTGTTAATAACACCCTGTCAATATACTTGAATATCACATTGAACATGCCTAACCTAGGCTACGCTACGGCCAACATATCAGAACCTATCATTACATAAAGGTCCAATAGATACCCCTTATCACTGAAAATTATTTACTGTGCTAGTAATTTCTCAATTCTCATGGCAAGGAAAGAGGCCCAGCATCAGGTTTGAGTCTGTTAGATCTCAAAATAGTTTAGAAAACGTATGAATATATACAACTATCTGCTGAGCTAAGGTTTCCAATCTTCAAGCCAATCTTTGAGTTTTACAATGTGTTACGAGTCATCATTTATATTTCGGTAGAATTGATGCACCAGTTCCTGTTCCATTACCCTATTAAAGTACAAATAATGTTATAATGTCTGAAAAGCAGAGACAGCTCTACAGTGTCAGGGGAATGACATGTGAATAAAGAATCAACAAGGACTGGAAACATAGTCTCTACACTTTATATACTATGGTATACAATATGTACATGTATGTGAGAGTGGTGACAACTCTAGTAGCAGCTACATGATGATCCTTATCTGTACGATGGAGGCCCGCACTCTCTCTCTCCTATCTGCGTTACAAGCATTGCGTTTATATAGATCTGTTGGGGGCAGTCCCTGGGCCTTCCCAACTTACTGGGTCTTTCCATGGGCCTTTCCGAGGGCCTTCCCAACTCACTGGGTCTTTCCCTGGGCCTTTCCAATCCTGTGGGGCTGTACCAAACCTAGTTGGGACTGTCCCACAGTTAGGAGGCAGACACCTTATAGGGTCAGACAAGTGCTCTGAGCAGTTCAGTGGGAAAGTATGGTTACAGGAAGGTATTAGTTCCGGTCATATGATAACTATTGTATTTATGGGAATACACATCCTGACACTATCCCTCTTCTGAAGAACTGACTCCGTGCAGTTCAATTCTACTTAATACATCTAGATTGTTTTAAGGAATATGATCTAGCTTTACTCGGTCACAACAACAGAAGAATAGCATAAAACAAATCTGGCTGGCATGTCTAGCTCTCTCATGTGATTTTGGATCAGAACAGATACATGGACTTGCAGTCTAACAGATTTCACAGGCTTTCTATAAGTTTGAGCTCTGGATCCATATGGTCTCCTAACTGGGTGGGATACAGTTTACTATATGACGTAAACTGCTTTGTTAAAATAGTCCAGTTAGAGATATATATAGTCAACCACTGATCGAGAGCCCTACATTTCCCACTCTAGCTCCCTTATTGGGTGTTGGGAACCGACTGTGCTATATGGTGCTATATGCGGTTTTGATTATCAGTCCAACAGGGATATATTATACAGACTAGAGACGGAAATGCATTCTATCTCCCTAGTATAATAGGAGATAGCTTATGTTTGATTGCAAATGTTTACATGAAGGCAGTCTAAGCCGTGAGATTGTTAGTCTCAATGCGCCACTGATCTACATCCTATATTCCAGTGTGTATGATATCACATATCAATATGAATCCTAATATAGCGAATCCATATTCAATTTTGAAAGAGCTTACAGAATAGCCAACCGAACAAATAATACAATCCCTATTGTTGTGTTCCTAGACTGTGTGTAAGATCAGGTGTTACAAACTACTTAATGAGTTATAAAACTTTGTTCAGAACGGAGTCTACACTCATTAGATATGATAGCATACTCAAGGGCTTGAATAACTATGCAGGATGGATTACATTATCAACTATCAATTGTGGTATGAAAGGGTTACAATAAACTATTCGTCAATTCTAAGCATTGCATTATAGTCATGATGGAACAGTATATGAATTTAAAGTAACCACGCATGGTTGTCACCTTTCTCTCTTTCCTCTAGAAATGAATTTATGTTTTTAAGCATGCAAAATTATGTTATAATACTATATTATATATACAAAGTTCATTATACAGTATTGCATTTCAATAAATGTCCATTGGTAAGTTGCACAATCATTTCCATATACTGAATGTCCATTTTCATCAGCGTAATGGAAATTCTAATTCTCCAGTAGATTTCTTACTTCAGTGGCAACGTTTTTGTATTAGTCCAGCAACATAGTCTGCATATTGGTATAGAATGAACCAAACACTTAAATACTGTATTCTTGTATCTGTGTGTCACAATATAAAAATGCTTTAGATAGCACACTTCAAGACATGCTTCAGCCTCTTTATCCCTGCCGAAGCTGTTTTGTCGTAGATATGGCAATCCAGTCACTGCTTTGGGGACATCATTTCTGAATTTGCTGTCAGGTGAACTACACTTGAATGGCGCATCAGCTCCCATGCAGCCTACGGTCACTACAGAGACATGCGCTGGTGTGCTGAACATCTCCACGACATCATTATCACTGCAGGCTATTATTTTCATCAGGATTATGAACATCGACATCTACCCTGTAACAAATTGAAAATTGTGTAGTTAAATGTATGTAAAATTGACTTTAGTGATGCTATATCATATATACGACAGATATATTTGAAATCTATAATAATTGGTGTACATAGTTTACTGGAACACATTTTAACTTTATTTATTTAATAATGTAAGTCTTTATTAATGTGAAAATGTTATATAGTTACAGCTATTAATAAATAATGAATGGTAACAAATGTGGCCATGGCCACTTAAAGTCAATCTAAGTTTCACTAAATGTGATAGACAGAAATATGTTCGGAATGTATTAGAAATCTATGGGAATATGCCTATTCATGATGGTAGGTAGCTAGACAGTAGACTCGTTGTTTTGTCCATACAAATGATACAGTATATTCAATTCACATGAGAAATACCCTAGACATTTAATGTCTTCAACAATGCAGATGATAGGCTATACTGTCCGTCTCTAGGCTACAGGGCATTATGTCCAGATTGCAATTCTATCTTACAGATTTGGTACATCAAAGGATACATGGAAATCATTTATTTATATAGTGTTTATTTATTCATTAATTTTCGAAGATACATTTTAGTATTTTTAATGTGCATTGTGAGTTAGATCTCACATCTCGATAGCAATGGCCATGAGGACAAAATTTGTTCATTATATATCTAATTCAATATAGCTGCCACTATTAGGGAGGGGATTAAATAAACGTGGAGATTATATGGACTTATTACCACCCCTGGACACAAGTAATGGCATAACATCAAGCTATTCTCATAACTCAAGAGAATAACATGCTTCATACGCAAAGACGCACACTTATCCGCTGGCATTACCCCACACACAGTTGTTCCCATCATAGCTGCATGTCTCCAATTAACGTTGACTGACACTGTGATTATTTCTGTTTTTTGAGTGCCCCCAGGGGGCATTGGTCAAAATTATCGCGGTTGAGATGTTCGATTCCCAGAACAACTACGAGCAATTCGCTATATGGGGGTTGGCTAGGCTCCCACAACCTTGAGCTCATGACGTGTGTCTGTAGTTGGGGTCTGATTTACATTGTTATTGTTGTGGGTTTTTGCTGTTGCACTCAGCCGTCACCCTTTTATTAATGAAGAGTCATCTGGCTAACTCTCATTTGTAGGTTTATCGAAAATTATTGTAATAATGGCTGAAATGTCTCTTAAGTTGGGTTTAAAACTAATATTGGATTCAATCACCCTCAGTCTGCTCACAGAGATGCATTAATGGGACTGTGATTATATACGCCAAGTGTGACTTATTTCAGTCTTTGATGTCACATGAACATTCTCAGGTGGTAGTATTTTACCTATGACAGTTATCCATGGTATGTCTGATTCAGAGCTGTGTGGATGCCAAGACCACTTCATCTCCCTAAGAGTCTCTGCATGTTCTACATGAATATCGTCAAATTTGGCCAAATGGCCTGCCACAAGAGCTGCGGAAAGATTCCCAGAATGCACATTTGCATATTTCATGTTCTTTTGTCTATCATTCTACATTGCACAGCAAATTCAATTTCTGTTTTCTTTTGCGCATAATCGTTCAATCTTTTGGTTACTTTTTATACTATGACAGTGTTTGAGGGCTCATAAAATGGTTGTACATGTAAATTATTATGAACAGTTAATGGTAGGTGTGATACGACATGGACATTTGCTATCTATTCCTCTTGTTGCTAATGCCTCCCACTGGCTTTAACAAAAGACCTGTTGCATGTTTTTACTCTAAAATGTTATATCTCCTTTCTAATATGATAATTAGTAGACCTAGTTTGGGGATTTCCAACACTGCCCGCTAGACCTTGGGTGATTCCTGTGGGTATTTTGTGGGAATTCCCAGAACTGTTGGTATTTTTGTGGGAAATACCCAATTGAATGGGTTTTATCCATGGTATTTCATGTCTTATGGGAAATTCCTGAAGTACTGGGTAACTTTGTGGGAAATACCAATTGAATGGGTTTTGCCCATGGTATTTTATGCCTTATGGGAAATTCCTGAAGTACTGGGTAATTTAGTGGGAAATACCAATTGAATGGGTTTTACCCATGGTATTTTATGCCTTATGGGAAATTCCTGAAGTACTGGGTAATTTAGTGGGAAATACCAATTGAATGGGTTTTGCCCATGGTATTTAATGCCTTACAATACTGTGTCCACAGAATGAATTTAGATTCATTTCTGGCAGAAAAACTTTCCATAAAGACAGGATCTGTGTTTTGGTATTGAGTGTTATTTATATTTTGAAACTCTAAACTCTGCTGATTAGAGCTCCCTGGTAGCTACACATAACCGGTGAATATATTTCATGTTCTCTGCATGTATCCAACTGAGGGACCCATTTTTGATATATTAAGTTTCATCAGTAATATACAAGCATACTGTATTTACAATGACATACAATGACAGAATAGCTATGCTATTGATACAGATTGGTTTACATAGGAAGCTTTATCCCTCTCTCTTAGGGTTTTGTTAATAGTTTGCATGCATGGCTGAGTTAGGGATACCAATCTGACATTAATGCTACATGTTGGATTTGATATGCCCTTCTTTCTAGGCCTTTTGCCTCTGTTCTGTGATAATCCCCTGTTGAGAGATGGCCTTCCCTTACTGTAATGATATGAGTTTTTCGTTTTTTCACTGACCTACTAGTAGTTAACAATAGGAATCCTGTTTTACAGCGTTTGTTTTGTGAACTAGATGTACTATCTAATGTTGACATGTTAGATCTGTAAACCTTTTTTTGCTAGTATGTGGCTCTGTATATAGGGATGTAAATGGTTAAGTGGAACTTTCTCTTTTGGAATGTAAGGGGTTTGGTTTTGTGTGTGGGTCTAAAACCTCTTTCTCTGGTGGTATGGGGTTTGTGCTTATCAGGTGGTGTATAAAATCCCAGGCACTGTTTGTAGTTTGGCACTGGGAAACAGGGCTATTTGGTGTCAATGATATGGAATTTAGACACAGAATAAATGCTAATATACATATCAAACTAATGCATTGGAGATAAGTTCAATTGCCTTATCTAAAGTATCCACATCCGTTTTTTTCTGTTTTGAAATTTCAATTTCTAATTTCTAAACTATACAATGTCTTTAAATAATTAAATGGTGCTGCATTTAAGCTCTAACACTTTCTACAACTATATAGCATGGCTCTTACTATTGGGCTGGGGGTTCCACTAAAGTTTAAACATTTTCCAATCCTGAAATGAAAACGGTTGTTATTAAGGGCAATAGATATATAATTGTACTTAGCTTCATGATGGTGCCTCCATGGGATAACAGCATACAGCCACAGAGTGACTCATAGCTGCGGTGTCAGGCTCCACTCCCCAGTTGGTCCTGTGTAGTGGTGCTGCCTTATCTAGCATGTTGGTGTGTCAGTCTCCGTGCTCCTTGTGAATATTTCTAACTATAATATATATTTAAAACTCCTTTGCCATCAGCACTCCTTGTGAAAAGATAGGAATCTTGAAGGTTCTCCACCATATGTCAGGGGAATGACATGTGAATAAAGAATCAACAAGGACTGGAAACATAGTCTCTACACTTTATATACTATGGTATACAATATGTACATGTATGTGAGAGTGGTGACAACTCTAGTAGCAGCTACATGATGATCCTTATCTGTACGATGGAGGCCCGCACTCTCTCTCTCCTATCTGCGTTACAAGCATTGCGTTTATATAGATCTGTTGGGGGCAGTCCCTGGGCCTTCCCAACTTACTGGGTCTTTCCATGGGCCTTTCCGTGGGCCTTCCCAACTCACTGGGTCTTTCCCTGGGCCTTTCCAATCCTGTGGGGCTGTACCAAACCTAGTTGGGACTGTCCCACAGTTAGGAGGCAGACACCTTATAGGGTCAGACAAGTGCTCTGAGCAGTTCAGTGGGAAAGTATGGTTACAGGAAGGTATTAGTTCCGGTCATATGATAACTATTGTATTTATGGGAATACACATCCTGACAACAGGGAGGGAGACACAGAGACATAAGAGCATTATCAAAGGGGTAAGCGGGTAGTCCATAGCTGACATGACACCATTAGCGTAGAAAGGCACAGACTCCTAAGTGCTGTGTCACAATAGATCATTACCCAGCTCCTCTACATGTATATATTTAGCTGATAACCATAGTGCCTGCATATTGTACATTTGCATGGAAAGATGTCATCTCGGCAATATGATGCTCACAGGAAGGCCTGAAATTGGATAGTCGATACAGCGTGACACAAATGCTACCATTCTGTACCCTCTCAAGGGTGACAATATAATTATGACAAAATGTTACATGGATGAGCTAGCATCCATTTTCCATAAGTGTGAAATTTCAATCTTGGTTTATGATATCATTTAACACGTGTATTTCATAGGGTTCTATCTGTAGCACAGTGAAAGCAATAATAATCAATTATTTGTTTTCTGAAATATATGACCTGCACGGTCAGTTGGCAAATTGTTCCAGAACATACTATGGTTCTAGAAGAGAATGTGCTATCTTAACAAATAATATGATTGATTTCTGGGGAAATAATAGATCGTAATATTAGTACTAATCGGTGTGATTGTAGATAATGGATGTTCCATTATATTGTATTATGGTTTCACACAGTCGTTCAAAATCATGCAAAGTGTCACATTGCACTGAGTATCCCATAATTTCATACCGAAGCTCCTCCTATCTTGAGACATTGTCATACCCTCTTCATGAAAGGTCATACAAAGGAGTGCAAATCATCACTTACACTCTCCTTCCGCCAACCACTACAACATAACACAGGGCACCCTAGCCATAAATACTGGTATATCCTACCAGGCTCTACCCATTCCAAGGAGGTCTGGCTATCTAGAGGCAGGTCTCTTGTAAATGCCATCTCCATTTTTAAAACCTAGCACTGTTCAGTGGTAAGAGAGGGGGATATTAACCAAGTATGAGAGAGCTTTTGTAATCAAAAGTTTTCCTAATGACTACTTGTTATGAATGGATACAGATGTAGATGCAGTGATGCAGATTTAAAGCAATGGTGTGAACACGTATCATGAAGAAAGACTAACTTTCTAGTAGTAACCTGGAAGTCATTCTTGAATGAAAATGAGTAATTCCGTATCAACAGGGTCTCTATTAAAGGGACACTATGTGATTAAAGTTTAAAATAATTAGTCTATACCCTCCCAATTGTGGAGAGTAAGTGCCACCCAACCCTTACCTATATGTAACTAATCGCAAACCCGAAGTAATGACTTGATGTAGTTTCTTTATCCAAAAGTGACTTACCTGTGTGTTCTAATGGGCGAAGTGCTTTTCCATGCATGCAATGGTGTAACCATATATTACGTAGAACAGTGTGCATGTTTTCTATCATATACCATAATAATTACTTTACTCTGAATCATGATGCACAGTCAGATGCAGGCTATTACAAAGTACAGTAGCTGCAATCTAGCATAAAGTCATGACAATTATATATGTGTTGTGAATTTCAGGTTATCTCTAGATCCATGGTCTATTCAGACAAAGAAATATGCTAACCCAATCACAAATCATTATATGCACATTCACCTGCAATCTTTTTTCATAATAGTCTGAAGATACTGAAAGAGGATCTGTCTCTTTCTTAGAAAAGCCTAGAGACACATCGGCTTATATGGAAAATTATCCTATAATACATTTCATTTTTCAGGCTTGCAACTGTACTGTTTCACTTAAAAGCAATAGTAGACTTGAAATAGCATAAAATAGCGACTTATAAAAGACCCTTAGACTCTTACAACTTCAAGACTTCAACTTTTTTTTCCCCTACAGACTCATTACCCTACAAATGTCATGGCACAAGGACCACTGCTTTGGCTCTTCTGTCTGTTTCGGCACACCTAGAATATGCTACACTCCTCTTTGTACCCTTGCCAGACCCTGTTGTCACGACAAGACTCACATATGAGGTACATCAGTCTGGACCCTTACTAGTAATATCCATCGATGCAGAGTAAGACCTGTGAGTTACAATAGACAAAGGCAGTAAGTAAGTGTGAGTTTGACATGTAACGCTACTTTTCTATTTGTTTAAATAATTTTGGCTATAAGGTTTAAATTTGTGACAATGGTCACATTTATGAATAAACATGATTCATGGAAACTATCACCATCACATACCATCATAATTATGCGGATCGACCAATAATTGTCTTACCAAATACTAAATAGCTACATTAATATTCTTCTCAACTCCATGTACACTGTTCAATGGTAGGCAGTGTCATTTATTTTTACACTATAAGATACCAATAGGATCCGACAGAAAAAGATATTCCAAGCATTACCTCAAGTCTATGACTTTATTAGAAGTGATTATGTTACTGCGTTATAATTGTCATTATCAAGCTTGAATGGGAATCTTAGAGATGACATTACTAATGAGTTTGAAAAAGGAAACGGAGCCAATATTTGATTTTAACAGCCATTAGCAAAATAACACAGATAACTACTATTAAGCACTCATTCATCTTGTTGGATGATTTGCATGATAAACAGCATGGTGGTACACACTGTTAATGGTAAAGCGGCATGATCACCATGCGTGTCCCATTCACAATTCTAATACTGTTCTCGTCTACTATGTGGTAGCTGCGCGAGTGGTGGGACTGCCCCTTTACGCTAGAGCCTCATACACCTGTTATGTATCCACACTCTTAACTCTACATTGCTCATGAGACCACTCAAGCTCCCCTTTCTCTCTTCTATTGTTGAAGCCTGCTGACCCAAAATGATCTATACCTAATTGGTAACTAGAACCATATGTTTTTGGCATACACTTCCATGGAACTGATGAAGTATATGGTAGCCTAATACTACATTATCTGTCTGGGTCCTCTGTGGGCTCATCAACACACTTTGTAAGGTAGGACCATTGAGTGGCTTTATTCATAGAACATGCAGCAGAAAAAGTCAGCATATTATATGCCTCCCCTTTTGCTATTAGACTCTGATGGATAATTGATGTTGTGATTTACCATATTAGACTGTAATGTATGACATGATACCTTCAACATTGTTGCTCTGAAAATCACAACTTGGAAAAGATAATTACCTATATCTTTCAAAATATGTAAAATAAAACCTTCAACCTACAAGCCTTCCTCTTTTGCTGCTTACTCCGTGAAGTTGGGCCATTTCTCCCTATTGACTATTCTAGCCAGCCTTGCCTCAATCACCAGTGATAAGACTATCCCATGTGCTATATTGTACTGACATGAGTATAGAGAGCATTGTCAACAAAACATTCAGTGGTTGTATACAGTACAGGTAAGAAGTCCTTATCCGTTAATTCCTATAATATTATTGTACTGAGGAAATCCCCATGTTGACATTACCAGCCCCTTAGTACTGTTAATCAATGTTGGCTCAATTCTCTACTTAAATTCACAATCACCGGTACAGTTGTAGTAGTAAGGGTAAATTAAATGGGAGTCAAGTGCTTCCTCATCAATACGCTCATAGATATCATGATTATACAATCTAATTTAGGCAATAGTAAATCTGTATTCTAAACAAAAATGTCATGGAAATAGGCCTCAAATATATTTTGTCACATAGTCACTTTATGATGTGTATAGTCCTCTACCTAGGAAGAAATACTTGAATCGAATGTAGATATTTTTTCCCATTTGTTCCACTCTAAAGGGAGAGACATGTCTATTCTCTGCTACTTTTACATGTTTCCCTGTAATTTCATAGTGAGAACAAAATTAATACCTGCTATCATTCCAGTGCATTTCTATAGCATCCTTCAACTGTAAATACCCCCAGGATAATTAGGACAGTGCACACACTCACTCTTGTTTGCTTGGACCTCATGAGGCAATCCTGGAATTGCTTTAAGAGCCTAAAGTAGCTTCCCCTATCTCCGGAAACCAATCCTTTTCCCTCCTTCCTTTCAGAGGACAACAAATACCTCAGGGACCCAATGTGTCTAGAGTTCTTTGTCTCTTCTTTCTACTTCCTATGCAATTTATTTTCCCATCATGTTCTTAATTATCTCTGAAGCTGGATTTAAAACCTTGCGGTTTGCATCAACCTGGGATTCCTTTTTAAATAATCACATAGAAGGTTCTTTCAAATATATCAAATATATATTATAAACTGCTCCTATGTAAATTGCCATGCATACATGACTGTCAGTTAAGACAGTATACTCTGCTGAAGCATGAATTTGTACATTGTTGTATCCCAATAAATAGACATAAAAATAACTGTAGACTAAATTACCCTTGAGCCTGTACACAATTTTGACACATAACTTGCATTTCTACACCAAAATGTCAGGTTGTAATTGTGTTTGTATAGACTTTGCAGGACACTGAGGTCACTATGGAGGAAGGAATGCCCAATAGATTTAATATTGAATGAAAAAACAGTCCAGGCATGCTTTACTGAAAGACCCATACATTGACCAGGAGTGGGTCGATAAAGGCCTTCCATTGGAAAAGTCCCCATTTTTGCGGAGACCTGTCAGTCTCAGCATGAGGGATCTCTGTTTGAGTGTTAATAACACCCAGCCAAGTCATTCAATATCCCATTGAACATGCCTGCCCCACCCCACCGCATGGCGACCATATATCTACCATTACCCAAGCCCCAATATCTATCCCTTTCATTGAGATTGCTATTATTTACTGTCTACTTATTCCTGCAGATAAATCATAATGGTTGTCTACAAAATCTATTACACATAAACCATGCCTTGAGAGTAATTCAGTAAATTATCCAATGCTGAATCTACTGTGTTAAGCTTTCAATACACCTTTAAAAATGTTATGATTGTTTTGACAATGAACAAAACTGCCTCATGAAGAAGGACAAATTCAGGCTTGGGCAAACACATAATCTAGCAATTAGCTGAGGCTTACAATTACAATGTTGTCTTGCCCCCATGTAGTATATCTTTGACGCAGTCATGACACGGAGTTTTCTATCATTTTTGAATGCCTTGTGAGAGATCAGCCTCATTCTTCTGCAATGGGAAATATTGGTCTTTGAGAACATGCACATGAAACTTTATGATGAAGCTATGTGATGAAGCTGTGTAAATCATAGCCATGAATATACTATGTGTGGTTGCATGAGGGTCCTTGAATTAATTGTTTTTGCCATTTAGTCTATACTATGGGTAGTAACACAGCTGCTACCTTCATGTACATTCCACAACACAAAAGAAATCCTGATCAGATATCTTTACATGCAAAATATAATCATATTATGTACCTTCATAATTACCTTTAGTCTGAATCATGATGCACAGCCAGACTTAATACTTTCTCACGAAAATACTTAGATACAATTTACTGTCATTCCGTAGTAATTAATGATGTCTGCCTAGAGGTGGGACAAGCTGCATATGACTTTTGGACAAAGATAATAATTATGGCGCTTTACGTGTATACCACTTGTATTCCCTCCGCTAAGCTCGTTTTATGACAATGGATATATGGCTTTCATCAAAAGCATGAACAATTTCCAAGCCTAGACTAACAAATCTGATAAGTCTGCAAACCTGCTTTTTACCAGATTCCCTAAGCTTTAATAGGGCATTTCTTTCTTTCATATTAGAGTTCATCTTTTAGGCAATACATTTGAAAGTGTATAATTTAAATTAGAAAATAGCATAGGTGAACAATACTAGTTATTCATTTTGAAAACGATGCTAATAAACAGACTAGTGATAGCATATAACAATGGCACCACCTGAAGGACTTAAACCTGGAATCCTGAAATGGGTCTCTGTATTATGAACAGACTCATTATCTGACATTGTTCATGGCCCCAGGGCCACTGGCCCAGCTCCCCTGTCTGCAGTCTATTCCCCTCCACCTAGAATATGCTATACTCGTCTTTGTACCAGGGCCAGACCCCATTTGCACATGTCACTATGGGACCACTATAGTACATGGAGGCACAAAAAGACTCATCTACTGGGCACATCAATTCGGGCCCCAGTGTGTAGATACATCAGTGCAGGATGGACTTGAGGGTTTGCTAAAGCACAATGCAGTGAGTAGCCCTAAGGTGAAACATGTTTTATGTCTATATTGAGGGTGCGGAGATGGTCAATTCCCTCTCTGAAAAGGTATATCACCATCTTTAGCCACTGAGGACATAATGTTTGTTAGTTCAAAATTTATAGTGGGTGGGGTTTGAATCTAGGCCAGGTATTTTCCTGGGGATTGAAGGTTCTGCCTGGCAATTTGTTACTGAATACAGGGATTCCTACTGATCTCTGCTGCGAAATATGCAGTATGGTGGCATTGGGCATCACACAGTATGTAAGCCTATTCAGCTATAACCCCTTTATACTTGTTATCTCTACATGCTCATTACTCTACATTGTTCATAGCACAGCCCTAGATCCCCTGTGTCTCTTTAATCCTAACGAAAAATATATGCTTAATTATTCTCCTGGGCCAGATGCTTTTGTCATGCCATGGCACTGATGAAGTACATGGCAGCTTAATATGGCTGGCCCTCAGTGGGTGCCTGAAGTATTTGGTAGAACCTGTCGCTGGCTACAAGCTTATAGTAGTTCAGAAAAAAAGGCCAGCCTATTGTCCTCTGTATCATATGATACCTTCTACATGGTTGTTTTCAAAATTGTTATAATAAAAAAGCATAGGTGGGTTACTATCAATATGATCCCAATAACCTTTAATTGAGTAACACAAGCTTTTGAATATTCTAGTCAAGCTTACCTAAAGCCCCAGTGATATATCTCCCGAATACATTACTTATCAGTATGTTCATGGATAGCATGGTAATGAAATTAATTAAGCCCATAGTAAATCTCTATTTTGCTAACAATAAATGTATACCAGAAATAGATGGTCTCTCGATAAAACAAGGTCATTAAGGGACACATTAAATGTAGGCTGAGATTATGTTTCCAATTAGTTCACTAAAATGATAGTCATGCCTAATCTAGCCAAATAACTAGTGCTTTGATATGGTTCCCTAAACTGCAACCAAAGGTTTCTTCCATTGTAAGTGCATTAGTGAGAATGAAATAACTCACTGTCACCAGGTGCAGTTTGGTAGCATCCTTCAACTGCAACTATCCCCAGGATAATGAGTACAGTGCACCCATTCTTGTTTGCTTGGACATTGTGGGCAATGCTGGAATTGCCTTAGGGGCTCCTTGTAGCCCCTATCTCTACATGAAGGCCAATCCTGCCCCTCCCTCTCTTTGCCTGAACTCCTTGGGGATCTAATGTATCCAGAGGTATCTGTGTCCTCTATCTAGCCAACCTCCTTTCCTATCAGGTTTTCTATATTTCCTCAAACTTGATTAAAAATATTTCCTTTTTTGTGGTAACCTTGAATATCTATGTATTCTTCTGAATAATCAAAATATGTAAAATGCTTTTTTTCTATATCTTTTGTCCCTCACATAAGCAACAATATCATACTATACAGTATAGCACAACTTTTTGGGGATGGATTTATCCATAATTATAGTATCATTATATAAAAATAGATCAGATAACCCCGAGTATGTGGATGGCACAGACAGACCATGACAGACATGAAGAGCCTGATATAATTATGATGAACATTTCACATTTTTGCATCATGATATATCCTCTGATAGGACTTGATCAGCCTCCCCACTTTAATTGTTCTGATGATTAAGCTAGGGTTCAAAACAAATCACCAGCATAGAACTTTTGTGTTGTAAAACTGGAAAATAAGCTTTGATCAAATGTGCAATATGGTCGTGGATCCCTAAAACATTGGACAGGACATCCTGAAAGGCTTGTCAATCCTAACATTTTCGCCAAAACATTTGGCTGAGGAGTGTTTAGTTACAATCCTATCCCTTAATGGAAAAATCTTGATGAGAGGACTGCCTGCCATGATTTAAGAGGGCAACGCTTTGTAATTCGCATTTTAAAAAGGTGTTTTCAGGTAAATACCTAAATTCACTGGTAAAATTAGGTTCTCAGGCGTATGGAGGATTCTAATCAATTGCCACCTCCCTGAACCATATCCACCATAAGCATTCCAAGCAGATGAAATCCCCCATTATGCACACACACACACACACACTTTAAGTTCTCATGCAGTAATAACGAAATGGGGGTGCTGTAGTAAAAAAAACAAATGTAATTAATCATTCATTATAAGTATCAGCCCTCTCTGTAATTCAATTCAAACAAATATTATTGTACCTTTATATTTTTCGTGATAATCATTGTAAGCCAAGGGACTATTTACTCTGTGGTAGGATAATGGTATTTTCTTCACTAACTAAACTATACTGACTCCCTGAACCATAATCTCTATACAGACAGTCAAGGCTGTTGCTAATGATGGTCTGTTTAAATGAACCTTCATAACCTACATAACGCACTCATCTCACTGGGGACTATGTTAAAACATGTAAGGTATTATGAACACTGATAAGTGGGGGTAGGGCCTGAGCTGAGGTTTTGATCACTCCAAGCAATGATTCTGCATGAAATAGACTTCTGTGTTTCTAAAACCTAATAACATGTTGTGTACAGCTACAATGTAATGACTGAAAAGTCTGGGAGATAGAATCAGAAACACAGGAACATAAGAGCTAATTCAAAGAGATCAACAGGTAGTCTATAGCTGACATGACACCATTAACATAAAAGGCATGAATTCCTAAATGCAGTGTTACAAAAGATCATTGGCCAGATGCATATTACTGATACATCTCAACAAAGTGCATGTACATTGTCCATTTGCATGGATAGGTGTCATCTGAACAATAATGGTGCTGTTAGAAGAGCTGCAGCCTGAGATACCATAATGGACACAGCATAGAACAAATGCTACCATGATGTTCCCTCTAAGGGGTGACAAAATATACCACATAATGTGCAAGCTTTTTTTGATTTCCATGACCGTATATTGTGAATAAAATGGTAGGAATTATGTTTAAGCTACACATTTCTAAAATGACAGTGCCATAAACGATATTCATAACAACCTTAAGAGTTTTAATAAGAATTAGTTGCTTCCAAAGAAAAAACATATGATGTCAGGTAAAATATATTGTAAGGGTATTCCCAAGAGCATAAGATATATTGACATCACAAACAAAGACATTTTTGGTTTTTAAACTTCATTATGGACTAGACCTATCAATAATCTATAGATTTTGTCAGCTTGGATGTTATGCCATCAGCCAAACTAGCTGGTACAATATTATCATAGTATTTAACATGAGATGGATGTGCTATGTTTGGATTAAGCATTACACAGAGCTCCTGGGAAAATGATTAAATATCACACTTGCGGTTATCAGTATTACCATATTAAGTTGATATGCTATTATATATAACCTTTTCTATAGATCATTTAAAATATTTATTGCACTGGATATCGTACAGCTGTATTAACTGATAAAGAGACTTCTCATGTCCTCCAACTTCTAGGAGGTCGTACAATCAAATGCTAATAACCACTTACACACACCTTCCACCACTTACGCTGCATACCACAGGGCAGCCCAACCACAAGTACTGACAAGATATGACAGGGTCTACCCATTAGGGCAGCATTCCAAGCTGGTCTGGCTATCTTGAGGCAGGTCCATACCTCCTTCTCTTGTAAAGCCCATCTCCATAGGTATGCTCGTTCAGAGTGGATGACAGCCAGGAGTGGGCCGCGATGTGAGAGGCTGACGACATTGTCACTAGATTTGGCAGGGCTCTGAGTGAAGCAGTGTATGTGAATGGCCATCTGTATGAATAAGGGAGTGATCATTAACAACAGGGGACCACACAGGTTGAAAATGGGCAGGCGGACCCTTTGGAGCATAAATACAGGCAGGCTTTTTCGCTGAAACGTGCCCCGCCCAAGAGAAATTCTTACTCCCTCTCTCCACTGACCAGGAAAGCTGTGAAATGCAGCCCACCCTCACGGAGCATCCTGCACTGCACTACCCCCCCCCCCCCCCAGCCATGCATGACGGCACAGGCCCAGCCTTGTCCAGTGGGGGAGGGGGGGGGTATCATAGCTTTAACACCTGCACAGAAATGATGACGGACCTGAAAGTAAGGCTGAGAATAGAAATGGGAACAGAGTCATATCCTGCCGCATCTCAGACCTGTTCCAATCCCTTGTAGTCTCATCTTTGTGAATTAATTGATATCATTCCCTACCTGCAAGGAGCAGTATAAACGGAACCCCAAGAGAGTTGGTGTGGCGAGTGGACTAATATTTATACTTTATGATATGTTAATGCATTATCCTCTATTCTTTTTGGTTTTGGAATCTTAACGCTGCAGATTGTAATTTAATAAAGAAGGACTCAGCAAAGTCCTGTCAGAAAAAAAACATTGTGCACATATAGTATGTCGGAATCAAGCCTGAGTAAAACACTGTTCCAAAGGCTGTAATGGGCCTGGACAATTGTGTACAGGAAAGGGAAAAGGGTACTCCGAGGAAAAAGCCAACCTTGAAATTGACGTCATAAGCTTTCCAGTGATATATTACACCAGAAGCTTTTATTTCTAGTCTTTGAGAAATGGCTTCATGAATATGTGTGGGCATCACCCCTTCCAAAATCCGAATAAGCTCTATGTCTCATATTTTCCAAGATATCCCTATTTAATTAGCATTATTTATGATAATTAGAAATTTATGATACATTTTCATTCTTTAAGTCATAAAATTCGATCCAGTAATCATAATTTTGTTCTGTTTTCACCATGGCAATCCTCACAAATCATTCTATCAATTTATGTCTTAATTTCCTCTATTTGGAATAAAAATCATCTTTTCATGGCAACACATATCAACAAGCACACCCATTTAGGCTTTAAAACATTCCTTTTACCCGCCAAATAAAGAAGCTTTTTGCCAAAAATGGAATGTTTTATGTAATCCTATTGAATTCTCCAGAAAAAAGTACCCAAGAGCAATTTTTAGCCTAATTCTTTCATTTTAGGCCATAGTGGCGCCCCCTGGTGGCTAAAATTGGAACTAATCCCGCGGGGACCATCCTTTCTGCTTGCCTGCTCACAATTTTGTATCTAATAACTGTAACCTAGTTAGAAAATTATCCAGGATCCTAGATCATTTCTTAATGAGATAGCTCAACCACTGATTGGTTAGCCATGGTCACATGATCATGAATGACATATATATGTTGTGTTTGGCCTCATGGGTTCAAATCCCACCTTGGTAAAATGTAGGTTCGTTTTTTTACATTATTTATTTGGCCTATTTGAAGCATAAATACCCCTATACTGGCATAGCAATATTATATATTAAATATTTAGATAGAGAAAATAGTGTAAAGGAGGTGCATTGTACAGCTATAAAAATTCCTACCAATTGTGCCATGGTGGGACTCGAACCCATGATGTCCAGATTGCTGGTACCCAGTACAACCCAGTATATAAGAATTCTCCCAGACTGTATACATACAGTCGGGGTCCGAGACTGGTATGTCACTGCATAAGCTGTATGCAGCACTGCATAATAATTCAAATTTAAACCCCTTTTGTTGTTACTTAAAGCTGCAGTCAATGTGCTTAGAGAAGGAGTCGCACCTTGTCAGCAGCTTTAACCTGCTTTAAGCAGAACATACTTTCCTGCAACTTTAATTCCTGGTTTGAGCATCCGGAATGTTGTTTAAAGCTGCTTAAAGTAGGACCAGGAGCTTGGCAGCAGCTTTAACCTGCTTTAAGCAGAACATACTTTCCTGCAACTTTGATTCCTATTTTGAGCATCCGTAATGCTGTAGAAAGCTGCTTAAAGTAGGAACAGGAGCTTGGTAGCATAAACTTGCATGTAGATGTGGGGGAGGTATGGCAGTGTTTGGGACACTTCAGACCGCCAGGGAGCGACCCTGCTACCCTTCTGCGCGCCCTGGAAGTGCAGGTAGCTTGCAGGGAGGTGTGGCCGTGTTTCGGACACTTCAGGCCGCCAGGGAGCGACCCTGCTACCCTTCTGCGCGCCCTGGAAGTGCAGGTAGCTTGCAGGGAGGTGTGGCCGTGTTTCGGACACTTCAGGCCGCCAGGGAGCGACCCTGCTACCTTTCTGCGCGCCCTGGAAGTGCAGGTAGCTTGCAGGGAGGTGTTCCTCGCATCCCGGACTTGCAGGTAATGCAGAGACAAAATGTATTGGATGATCATGCAAGAATTAAACTAGATAGAAGGCTTATAACTTCACAGCTGATTAGCTATTTATAGGGCGTTGCGTTAATAGTCTTTATTTTGCCCAAATGAGTTTATTAGGTGCCCTAGTGACCCTGAAGCTATTATACACGTTTGGAGCTATAGCTCCAGAAGGAATTGGAGCACAGTGAGATTTACACTTGGGACTCTTGGGGGTTCCCGGGGCTTTCCAATGAGTCCTCCTGGGACTCCCCACCCTCTCTATAAGCGCCACAATCCGCACTCAATGACGGCCAATGCTACACTGATCCGCTCCACTGCACATCAGAGGTCACGTGACCACCTCTAGCCAATCAGAGGGAAGTCTCGTGGCGGTCACGTGACCGTGACAGCTCCCCCTTTATAATGGGGGGTGCTGCTGAGGGGGTTCCTCACTTGACCACTGCCTGGGCTCCTGAACACACCTCCTGCCACAATCTACCTGCTGCCTGCCGACGCTCTGCCAGACTGACTACCCAGCTGCCCACCTGACTGCCCAGCTTCAAGAACCCGGCCGCTGCCCCGTCCCCAGGCTCCAGTACCCAGCCAGCAGGCCCTAGAATCCGGCTCCAGGCTCTCAAAAGGCGGCCAGGGGATGACCCTGGTACCCTTCTCCGGGCCCTGGAGCTGTAGGTAGCTTTGGGGGTGGTGTGGCGGTGTTTGGTGGCTCTGTAGGCCGCCAGGGGATCACCCTGGTACCCTTCTCCGCACCCTGGAGGTGCAGGTAGCTCTGGGAGAGGCGTGGCAGACTTTTATCAGCTTTAAGCAGACCTCAAGTCCTTTTAATCAGCTTTTAGGAAACCCCAAGTCTTTCTTTAATCAGCTTCCTTTAATCAGCTTTTAGCAAACCTCAAGTCCTTCTTTCAGCAGCTTTATGCAAATTTAAACAAACCCCAAGCCCTTCTTTAAGCAGCTCTAAGCAAACCCAAAGTCCTTCTTTAATCAGCTTTAAGCATGCTTTAACTCAGACTTTGATCAGCTTTTGGACCCTCGGAAAGAAGGCCATTAAGCAGTATTAAAGGTTGATTAAACTCTGACTTTTGGTTCTTTAATTTTTGCTGACAAGTCTGCTTAAAGTTGCTTCAAGTTGCTTAATGTCCTTTTTTAATCAACTTTACGCATTTTGAAAAGCTGCTTAAAGAAGATGTTCTATGCAGTGCAGCAAGTGCATGTTAAAAGCGATGGGTAGTGGTCATTGTAAGTACAGAATTCAGTTTCACATTATTTTAATCAAAGTTGAATCAATATTGAAGTAACTTGGGAAACCAGTTATCAATGTTAATTAAAATGTTCTGTGGTCACCCGGGAAGAGTACAAGTGAATAGACTATGTAGATCTTAGTATGTTGTATCACCTAATTGTTGTAGATGTTGTTATGAAGTGAAATGGCGTAGGCTTGGCTATGCATGTTGGGATTTTTGGGAAAGAATAATCTTCGGAATTATCCAGCCATCATTTCTCGTGTGGGTGTATAATTTGAGGGTGGATATTGCACACAGAAGGCCAAAAACAAAAAGATGATTACAATAATGTAAGGATCCAAGCATGATATTAGAATTCTCTCTGAAAACACTAGATATATATGGAATATGTTTCGTGGCAAATTGCTGGGAGAGAGACAAAGAGATACAAACAAACATATAAATTCTACTCAAATCCAGAACAAAGTTCTATTTCTTTTCCATGTTTTTCACAGATGGGATTGAGAGCTGATTATTCCTGGAGAATTCTGTGCCAATTTATGCAGGTGTTTAAAGAATCACTTTAAGAGAGCATAGGGGACATTGCCTATTTTATGGAGACAACCTCTAGCTTTTAGAGGTAGGGTGTTCAACAGGTGTAAAATGAATAGCCTGTCTGCTTTAGGTTTTATATAGGGCACATTGCATGTGTTTTACTTGCGGTGCAGGATGTCTCCCATCGCATTACCATTACACAGATATTGTGTGACATAAACAGGGACATAATGGCCTAATGTGCTCTACAATAGGGCCCATTTTCTCACATTGGGTCACATAATGACAAGAAAACTTGTTACTAGACTGATATATTATGTAGATTTAAATAAGGACACATTATGAGATGTAATTTTGATTGGGTAGATCATGGCAACTTCTTATTGTGTTGTGAGCGATCAATAAAAAAATTAAAAAAATAGCTTTCCTCATCTTTTGTGCTTAGCAAAGGATGACTGTTGTGACATCAGTCATAATACCATAATTGCAGAGAGATTTGATTACTGATATTGTATTATAATGGTGTCAAAAACAGAAAATCCAATTGTCTATTTCTCCAGGATATATGAATTCTTCTTCTAGATAATGAACATGCAGAATTCTTCATCCCTCTCTACTAGAGTTAAGTTAATGCAATATGGTAGATTGTAGATAGGGGCGTTTATCTCCCATCTGCACAGCATATCCATAATGTAGACAATACATATCAAAAACCATTCATATACTTGAATTGCTTCAGATTAGTCTGTAATCTACTCTTTATACACAAGCATTCCAGAAATTAATTTACAAATCTGTTGAAAAATAGCTTTATCAAAGCAAAATATGCAGAGGGATTTCTTTTTCATACATCTGTCGCAAATGTCAATTTCCCTAATCTCCCATTTGTACTTGCACTCTGAATTCAAACATTGTATTATAACATTGTATTATAGCAGTTCCTGCAGATGTACATTGAAGGAGGGATTGAGTTAATAACAATAGCATCTTGGTAATGTCATCTTTGGGATTATGTCAGTCTTATCGCAGCAGTGGCAAGGGATAAGTCTTATTGTCTGGAATGCATCAATGTGCTTACACTGATATAATGTAACAGATTATGGGATGTGTTGTATTTTTAAAGGGATTGAATGCTCCAAACCTTCTTGCAATGGTCTGAAATTACCGGCAGGCAGACATACAGCCTTTTAGTTTAACAAAACATTGAAACAAAGATGTTAGAACGGCCAGACTAAAGTGTTCTCTCCTTTTGATTTTCTGCAACATGTCATGTCAAAAAGAAATTACAAGCAATTTCAAAAGAAAGTTAGAAGCGGCATCTGGGGGCGATGTCATCTATAAGTCAATCTTGTTCTTAAAAAGGCTATAGGATAGATCCCTGCTATTCTCCCATTTAGATTTCATCCACTGCTTATTATCCAACCATTCATCAAAGGAAACCCTCTTCTTATTTCTTTTTGTCTCACAACCATTCTATCCTTAGGTGGCATGTTTACATAGGCCAATGTAGGAACTGGAGTAGAGTTCTTAAAGGTACTCATAAATTTGGACTAAAGGAATATGCGTCAATATTGCTTTAAGAAATACCAAAACCCTTTCCCTATCCTAATACTCTGTTCCTAACTAAATTGAATGTTCCCTCTTTGTTGAATGTTTCTTAGAATCCTATATGGAATACATGTCTGGCAGGTTGACTGCTCCGTCAGAGGAGTCTGCTCAACTTCCTGATGATCTGTTCCGAGAAAAGTGTTGGTGATACCTTAAATCAGTATAGACAGCTAACTCACAACGGTATCTTCTTGGAAATGGTGACATTCATTATCATTCTAGTTTTTATTTTATATATATTCTATACAATGCAGTCTTTTAGAATGGATACTGTGTGGGCCACTTAGTTCCAACAAACAGTTTTGTCTGTTCACTCAGCATATTTAAGGGCATCGGTTGAAATGCATTGATGGCAGGCTTGGTAGCAAAGGAAATGCGCATGAATCAAAAGAATCAAAAATACAATTACAGTGTTTTTATTTTACTTTCTCAATATATACACTGATGATATCATATAAATATGAGAGAGGAAGGTACAGTCATGTTTCCACATTGTTTGAGGGACATCAATTACATACATACACTCATGGGGTGTATAGAAAGAACATATTCATGAAGGGTATTAACATTTCATAAACAACATAAGATAGAATAAATATAGACAATGCAGGGAGATGGGCTGTCTGGTGTATGTAGAAAGTTTTAAGATATATGCAGACCATTGACAGAAAGGAGAACATCACTCTAACTAAATGAGGCCATAGTGAAATTGTAATATAAAGCAAAACCAAAAAAGAACTGACTACATCATCATTAAGCTGCCATTTCCCCTAGGAGGTACCCTAACCCTTCAATGACTGCATACTACTCTAATGTGCCATCCCATTTGTAGTCATGATGCATACCTGCCTGCAAGTCTGATTCATTCAAGCATCAATCTGATCAGCCCTGTAGGGTATAGATGTGAAGGAATATTACAGGACTGGTGAGTTACCTGCCGCGGCTGCATGCATGCAAAATGACTGTAATGGACACGGTGCATTTACTCTTCCTCTACCATACCCGCATTATTGTGAGTTTACTGTACAGGACCGTACACGCATCTATGCGAGTTACTAGCCGATTTTCAGTCGATTTTTGCCGATTTTTGAGCCTCAATCGTTTGCCAAATGATTAGTAGAATCCCATGATTTTTTCTGACAGTAGTCTATGGCATATTGTCTCTGCATATCTTAATCCATTTGTACATACATCAAATATTTCAGAAATGCTGGGCATCTAAACATGGAGGATATTCAACTCATTTTCAATATGACTTGAGCAATATTTAAGGCAAAGGTCGAAAAAAAGTCAATGTTTTTTGGTATGAAAAATAGTTTTGTTCAATTTTTCATGCTGGAAAAGATGGTACCAAAAGTTAAGGTCTATTTAAATGTAAGTTCCAATGGCAGCATATACACTACAATAAGCTATATTTGATTTCAAATAGGGCGTTATCTCCCCAATTGGGACACATGTACTTCTAGTTTGAATATTTACTAAATTCTTTCAGTTTCTAAAAGGTTAGACCATCCTCTTTATCCCAATATCCCATTTGATTTTCATCTGAAAAAATCTGGCTTTGGGATAAGTGTTCTTATGTGGAACCTGGTAAAGGAAGCGTTGGAGTACTATGTGGCCATTAAAAGGTTAATCAGTCTAGAACAATGCCATAACCTATCCTATGTGGCCAATAAAGGGTTAATCAGTCTAAAAGAATGCCATAATGTATCCTCTGTTTTAGTTGATTGAGTCCCCATCACCCTCAGCTAATTACCTAGAGTTATTAAACAGTGAGTCAGAGTAAACATGTTTATGCTTTTGTCCGAAAAGAGAAAAGTGGAAAAAAAAGTGAAAACTACCTTTCACAAACGCTATATTCTTGCTGAGCAGAAACGTGAAAGGATGATTTTGAGAAAAACTTTGGGGCCCTGTAGGGGGGGCGCGGATCAACATTCCTTAAGCAAGGCAAACACCAGGCAGTGTTAGTGTATGCCTATTGAACCCCCCTGAAAAATAAATGGGTCAAAATTTACATTTTTGGAGCCACAGAGCAGAAATGTAGCGAGCAGAAACGCAACTGCACCAAACTGGTGAGACAGAGCCAGGACCGAATGTGCTACACTGGGAAAAGGTTTTAGGCATGCAGAAGTGTTGTAGTTTAATCTGCCTGCTGATAGTCCTTCAGATGGAGTTAGGTGCACTGACAGGTTTATGAAGTAATCTGGTATTGATTCAGCCACACCCAATCAGAGATCAAGTGGATTTCTAAAAGTCAATGATCCCACAAAACCACACCCATACATAGTTCAAGGAGATTTGTAAAGCTTACATGTATACATTTTGGGTTTGGAATAAAAGTCTTGAAATCCCAAGAGTAGTGGAAGTTTTTCACCTGAACAAGAGACTTCAACTATCCATTAGAAGGTTAATACTTAAATAAGTGCTTATTAAGCCCTACATAATTATCCTCCATCGGGATCAATAAGTACTTATTGCAGGCTTGTTTTCTGGGTTTCGCCCAATGGGTTGTGGACACACCCTCAGAACAAAGACTTATAATCCAGTAAGGTTGTTAGTAATATGACAAGGATTTGATGCAACCTTAAGCTGACATTACACATCACAAAGGCTCTTTTTAAAATTCAAAACCCATCAACTTGAGGTATTAATCTCTAGGATCCCACCCTAGCTGTAATCGACCTTCTTTAGTCCTCAAGGGATGGAAGCTGTATACATATATAAAAGATGTAGTCAGTTTCAGACAACCCCATCCTCATCCAAGTTGAGGGTATCTGGCATAAGCATAGATAGAGTGGCACACATGTGATGCTACTAGTTCTGTTCTCGGAATATCTCATGGGATTTAGGCAGGCATCTGCCTCCAACACACCATAACCTGCCAGGGAAAGCTACATTTTGTGCACTCAACCACCTTCTTGCAAGAACTTATAACAGCCGTCAAGGAGTAGTTTGCAATCGTCTGAAATTGCCAGAAAGGAGACATACAGCCTTCTAATTCAACAAAATATTCATTATAAAACAAAGATGTTACAACAGCCGTACTAAGGTGTAATTCCCTTTTTGATTTTTGATTTTCCTGCATCATTATAGAATTATTTTCTCCTGAAAATGAATGTGTATAGTAATGTATTGTGTTATCAACCATCAAAACGCTGTTTTCCCTATAATTATGAATGCTAAGAATAGCATCAAGGTGGTTTGCAACAGGGGCGTGAGATTTCTCATCGCTGTGTGATTACCCCTCAATTTAGCAGTGAGATAACACATCATTGTGCTTTCCCACTGCAACCTGAGAAACACATGATTGTCCCAGCCTGTAAACAAAATAAATTATCAATAACTATAACATATATATGTGACAAAACTAGGGAAAACGTGACATTAGGGGAAAACATCTTTATTTAAGTTCATGTCTTCAGCTACAATTAAATTTAATTTTGATACTTCAAGCATCAAAATATTTGAAATAGTTGCTGAGATGTGACATCTCAAGCATGGGATGGTAGGGACATGTAGGCATTCAGAATAGACCACAATGCGATCACATATCAATCTATTTTCAAATAATCAATATGAATCATAATTATTAGAAATTAAAAATTAAACCAATAAATGCATATTATTTTACATAGATTTAGATCTGGTAGGAATATTGGCATGAAATCCTCATGAATGGGGAAATTGGATAGGGATGATTTTCTATTCCAAAAGAACCAAATGTCAACAAATGGGCCAAAATGGCTAAAAATGTTCTTTTTACACTCCAAATAAGACCAATGTAGAATGAAAACAGAATTTTGATAAAAGCTTCAAAGGATTCCTTGGGAAAAGTTAGTCTGAGGTCATTTTCTCTTAAGTATTCACATTTTTAGCGATATCTCTTGAAATATCATGTTTAGAGCATTTATGGCTATTCCCCCTAATGTTGCAGTTTCTCAGGTTTCGTCACACACATATATATATATATATATATGAAGAGCTTGGATGCAAAACGACATAAGCGCCATTTTAAAAATGGGGACAAAAATCTAACAAAAATATGAAATAGGGATGGTTAAAAGAAATCCTCAAACTATTTTTCAAAAATACATGATTTTTCATCTCACTAGGACCAACTTAGCATATAATCAGTCACCAAAGTACAATAATTGACCTCAGGGTGTCTTTACAAAAAGCACTACATGCTTCAAATCTGGGATGGAGATATGTCGTTTTGCATCCAAACTCTTCATATATATATATAGTGTAGCGGGCGGGAGATGGGAGGACGGTCACGCGAGGCTTCCCCTGTCGTTACACTCTCGGGCAGGGCGGGTTCGTACGAAGACAAGTCGTACGGAACCGCCCCGACCTTTTTCCGTACGAGCGCAGGGACGCTGGGGCGGGCGGGTACTATATAAGGAGCGGCGCCGCCACAGTTGTTCAGTTTACGTTACACAGTATACAATAAAGGATCTCTTGGAATACCCTACTCGGTCAGCTGTTGTGTTCTCTATCCGATGCCCTTAATTTCCTTACAATATATATATATATATATTTATATATATATATATATATATATATATATAATTGTAAGCAATGCTGCCTGGTGTATGTAGAAAAATTGAATAATATCATACATCGCAGACCATTGACAAAAAGGGAGAACATCACTCTAACTAAATGAGGCCCTGGTGGAAATGTAACGAAAAGAAAAACAAAAAAACAAACCGACTTCATCATCATCAAGCTGACATTTCCCCTAGGAGGTACCCTAACCCTTCAATGACTGCATGCTACTCTAATATGCCATCCCATTTGTAGTCATGATGCATACCTACCTGCAAGCCTGATTCATTCAAGCATCAATCTGATCAGTCCTGTAGGGTATATGAAGGAATACTGCAGGACTAGTGAGTTACCTGCCAGGGCTGCATGCATGCATTTAGCATGACTGTAATGGACATGGTGCATTGAAGCACTGTGTGGCCATTAGAAGGTTAATCAGCCTAGAACAATGCCATAATCTATTTTCTGTTTTAGTCAACTGAGTCTCCAACACCCTCAGCTAATTATGTAGGGTTATTAAACACTTTATAATTGCTTGGTAAGTCTCATAGAATTAGCAATGCTCTCAAGTATAGACACCTTGCCACGGGGGATGGTTTCCTTTATGGATGCTTTATGTATCGTCACTTTAGCTTAAGTGTCATATTCTATCCTCAATGAATTATTCTATAAGTAACATCGTGCATATTCAGTCTCTGCTATAATTATATATAGACATCATATGAAGGAAAACAATTCCATGGTAGGCACTTTGTTGTATTATTTCAATGAGCATGATGCATGTTTGGCACATGTATGTCATTATCTGAGTTTAATAACGATCAACTAACTGGGAGATCATCTATTTGGGAATGTTTCCACCCTTCACCACAATATGGCATAGTAGCTCCAGATGAGGCGGACCAGACATCTATGGCCATGGGACTAAGAAAAGGGAGGGGAGACTGAGAGCCGGAAAAGGCAATACACTGTGAGTATGTAGGAAATGTAGATCAATGCAGCTGCTCTAGCTTGCATGGTGAGCATGGTGTGTTATTCGTTATTCTGCACAGATGTACCTTAAAGCACTACCTTGCCCCTATGGAAATGTATTGAACTTGTTGATACCCTAAAAAATATGATGTTTGATGAGCACCATTTTTGGATCCTGCTGCCTTTAAGTGTGAACGTAGCAACGTAACCAAGGCAAGAAAATCCCTACAGTACTACCAACCCTCAGGCAAGTTTGAGGCTGTGCTGGCCAAATTGATGACAAGCCATATTGAATACAGGGGATTGGTCGGAAAAAGATTAATAGTTGGAGATTGAATTCTACTTCCTTTTGGCAATAATACCCTAGGCTTAGATTGCACTAGTTCTGGCACATAGCCCTGAATAAACATGACCATAACCCAGATATAATGCATATGGGCCCCTGGGACCAATGCTGTCTTGGTAACAGGAGTAGCCTAGCAATAGGGGAATGTCACTGAGGCTAACAATCATTGTTCACTTACCCGCTTCTGTATGGCCTCATTATGATATCATGTTCAGTCAGTGTAGAGGACATAGACAGTTAACTAATGGGAGTGTCTCATTTTACACAAATGAATCAGGTAAGAACAAATCTATGGCCTCACTATCATTATTTTCATGTGCACTCTCTATCCTCCATTCAACAACAGATACAGGTGAAATAGATATTATCAGGACTGATATAATCTTTTCAGCTGCTTGTGTAAGGCTAAAATCTGACTTTTTCTTGGTGTCTACTATACTGACGCTTAAATCACCTTAAAGGTTTCTTTATGAGTGATATACACCAAAGTGAGGTGGGGTTCATTGAAAATAATAATTTATCTACACGATTGGCTAAGAAATACAAAGACTAAATTGAAGTTTTACATGATTATATTTGATACAAAAAAGTCCTAAGTTCTCCAAGAGCAGGTTCCTTTTAGTGCAAGCAATGATATTACTGTAATGTATAGCCCCATTGGTTTGGCCCACATGCACAATTTACATCATCCACATCCATAATGACTTCGTGACAAGGTCATAGTATACTGTCAGCAACATCATATCACAAGACATTTAGCGACCAGACACATGCCATGTCAACCTTATCTGGCTGTATTTTGTAAAGAGAAGCCTAGAGGAGTCTAATTCCATATAAACTGGTTGTTAATCAATTTTCACACTACTCAGAACATAAGATCATCTAGAAGTAGTGTGTTCAGAATCTATGCTCATCAGATATAAGCAGAAATCCATAGTATTATTAGGTGTAGACATGGTTCATATCATATTTTGCTAGAACAGATCATATTGCAATGGATATTATGCATACAATATCACATTAGCAATGTTGGAAGCCATATTCCTGTTCTAGTTGTGCCTTTTATTATGTGACCTGTTTTAACGAAATGGGTCGGAAGTCGCACATAAAGGATGTTGTGATATTGCCATATTCGTGTACAGCTCATCAAGACCTTTCTGTGACACGCAGTATAATTATTAACATATATTTACTCTCAGGCGATATTTTTCATGCTTTTTGGTTGATTTAAATCAAAATTATTTAAGATGAGGTAATTAAGGTTTCAATTAAATGCTATCTATATTATATTATACAATTGTTTATCCTATGGCCATCATTTTGGGGGAAATGGGAGTTGAAAGTTGGTTTATAAGTTAGTATGTCAGGAGATAACTATTCATATGTTAGAAAAATGTCAAAAACTCATTTTTCAAAAATAATATTGTCTACCCTATGCTACTTAAAGAGCCCATATCTAGGTTATTAAATGTGCTACTTCCGACCCGATTCGTAAAAACGGGTCACATATTATGATAAAAATCACTATATTATATGTAACAATAAGTTCCAAACAAGTTTGATACAGTTGTAAATCCTAAAAGGCAAAAAAGAACATGAACAAAATAATACAATGTGCCTCTACAAGGTCGAAAATTGACACAGGCAACATAGCGACACAGCGCCTGTAAAAATCGACACTGGTAACACGGGGTTTGATAAATAGATAGACACAGATAAAAATCAACCAAAAGGTATTTTTCTAAAGTTTCCCTGCCATTTGCTTATGACACTTACAGCTGTACCCTATGTACAATGTGAAGGATTGGCTCAGTCTATCTTGATTACCAATATACATGGCCTTTAAACCTCGAGCAGCCATATATAAAAGGCTGAGCATCTGTCATACCACCAGGTACTTATTGTACCAGCAACAGACATCCCCATGTCAGGTATTTGAAGCGTTACTAAATGGAACTTATTGATCGCAAAGGTGGGGTGCCTACGAAAGCCATGGAAGATATTCAAGCACATTAAATAATGAATATGACTGTGTCTTTTCTCAGGTAGACATGCATCACAAGGTGATTGAAGGGAAGGTGTGACATTATGGCTGTCAGCCTAATTTGCTTGAGTTGATATCTTCCACTTTTGCACTTGTGAATAAGATAAAACAAAGCAGAAGTTGAATGTTTCATCAATGAAATTTGAAAGGTATCTCAGCATGTCCATGATCGCTGTTGCAGCATCCTGTAATAGGATCTTGCCTAGTGAAAATCAACCATTATGAAACAATGCAAACTATGAAAAATTTAAGATGATGATAATATAAATGAATTGACAGCATTTAACTCTTCCTTAACCAGATCATTTTTGGGTGTTTTCTTGACTATAGATGATGGCATGAGCATTCCAAAACTTTTGGAACTATGTAAATATTCAAACTACAAGTTAAGTAGTGATACTATAAACTAAGGATGTTGACTTTAAACAGCGGGACCCTAGTTTTCTATATTTATTTAAATAAGCAAGATATGGCTCTATCAAAATAGCAATGGTATATCAAAAAGTGTATTTTGAACAAATATTCAAACTGCAATATTTCAGGATTCCCTTCATCAATTGAGATGGAATAAATACCATATTTGATGTGGTTACCATGGCAACCAATAATTCACAAAATCACTATTTCTAGGATATATTTTGATCAAAAATACACCAAAAATAATGGGAGATATTATTACCATCTTTTTAATTGTGAAAAACTCTCTGAGGTAGGTCTTCACAAAAAAAATCATATCATTCTACATTTTTAATGATTTTTACTTGAAAAATCGATTGAGTATGGACCAGACTCGAGTTGATTGTCCCTCAAGTTGGCAAGCCAACCATATGAAGGGAAATACTACCAGAGACAAATGGTTTGGGATCCCTAGAAACCATATACCAAATATTCAGAACCCAGAAAATCTAAGCTTTAAAGCAATTTCTGAGAAAATGGCAGGGGACTCAAAATCGGCCAAAAATCGGCCAAAAATTCGCCAAAAGGCGCGATCGGTAAAGGAAGCGTTAAATTTGTTTATTTTATATCTGGATGCTGAATCTTTGTAACAATCCTAATGCAAATAAAGCAAACAATTGAAAAAGTGAATTATAGTATTTCGTGGGCTTATTTTACTCGCGGGATAAATTGAGAGCAACCATTTTAAACTTTAGTTCAAATAGGACAATTTAAGTATGTGTTTTTAGATGGATAAAAATAAAGATAGGTGTTTGCATAAATGCATCATATCAATGAGCATCATGATGCATGAATTTAGTCCTCATGTAGACACTACAGGGTTGAGACACTCCTGAAGGGTCGGTATGATGCACTAATGCAGCACTGGCTAGTTACTTGCTGGGTAAGATGACAAATGACATTTTTTAGTGACATTCAGTGCTTAAAGGGCTACACTAAGGGGCCACTTGAGGCTAAAACCAGCATGCTAACATGAGCCTGTCTGTACACACTGCACACCCTTAGTGCCTGGTAACCTTCACAACATTAAAGCTGGAGGCTGTATCCATGTACACACTGAACATATTAAGTCTCTGGTAACCTTTAAGGCATTTGCATTGCATAAATGTTTGCATTTAAGCAAAGAAGAAAGACTAACCTGGAATCATTCTTGAATGAAAATGAGTAATTCCATATCAACAAGGTCTCTATTGAAGGGACATGATGAGATTAAGGGTAGAAGCCAGGGTTCGATCAATTTTGATCCACCAACAATTTCTCTTAATCACGTGGGACTATATTAGTTTGATACATGATAATAAAATAAAAGCAAAAAATACAAAAAACTTCATAGTAATAGCCGGCTATGGGAAAATCCCTATTTTTTCAACATTTTTCCACTTTGTGAAACTAAAGAGCCATGACAGATTAAGGAAAAAAACATAAATCAAGAAAATTAACTAAAAGTATCTTTTCTACATTTTGCAAAACAGAAAATAAAAGTGGCAACAATTTGTAAACAAAACTCTAGCCATCTGTACATAAGATCATGTGATACATTTTAGTACCAAAATAATGGTGATTCATTGATGAATTAATACGGTTTGGGAATTATTCAAATATTTTCTAGCTAGTGTAAGCGCCTATAACAGAGTAACAATGAAAACCCTAATGTGGCATATAAAGGGTTAGTAGAGGTGAGTTAGGACATGTACAAGAGGGAAATATGATCTTATCATAATTTTAGGTAGTTTCATTTTTTTTGCCACCAGGTGCCATGTGTGTAGACCCTGGCTTCTACCCTTAAAGTTGAGAATGATTGGTCTATAGACTCCCAATTGTGGGGAGTAAGTGCTACCCAGCCCATACCTATATATAACTAATTGCAAAGCTAAACTTGATGTGGTTTCTTTATCCAAAAGGGATGTATCTGTGTGGTCTAATGGACGAAGTGTTTTTCCATGCATGCAATACTGTAACCATATATATAAAACACATGGCCCACACACATTTTTTCTGTCATATATCTTCATAATAACGTATACTTCACTCTGAATCATGTTGCACAGTCAGATGTATGTCAAATTGTAGTCCTCTACCTAGGAACAAATACTTGAATTAAATGTAGATCATTTTTTTACATTTGTTAAATAACTGCTACTTTTACAAGTTTCCCTGTAATTTCATAGTGAGAACAAACTAAATAGCTGCTATCGCTCAGGTGCATTTCTATAGCATCCTTCAACTGTAAATACCCCAAGGATAATTAGGACAGTGAACACACTCACTCTTGTTTGCTTGGACCTCATGAGGCAATCCTGGAATTGCGTTAAGAGCCCCAAGTAGCTTAGACTATCTCCAGAAACCAATCCCTTTCCCTCCTTCCTTTTAGAGGACAACAAATACCCAAGGGACCCAACGTATCTTGAGTTCTTTGTCTCTTCTTTTTACTTCCTATGCAATTTCTTTTCCCATCAAGTTCTTTTCTGAAGCTGGATCTAAAACCTTCTAGTTTGCATCATCCTTGGATTGGTGCAATTCCTTTTCGAATAAACAGATTCAGGGTTCTTTCAAATGTTTCGAATCAATGTAATAAACTGTTCCTATGTAAATTGTCATGCATACATAACTGTCAGTTAATACAGTATACTCTGCTGAAGCATGAATGTGCACTTTGTTGTATCCCAATACATGAACATAGAAATAACTGTAGACTAAATTACTCTTGAGCCTGTATACAATTTTGACACATGACTTGCATTTCTACACCAAAATGTCATGTTGTAATTGTGTTGGCAGGACAATGAGGTCACTATGGAGGAAGGAATGCCAACTAGATTGAATCTTGTATAAAAAACAGTCCAGGCATGCTTTACTGAAAGACCCATACATTGACCAGGAATGGGCAGATAAATTCATTCCATTGGAAAAGTCCCCACTTTCGCGGACACCTTTCAGTCTCTGCATGAGGGATCTCTGTTTGAGTGTTAATAACAACCAGCCAAGTCATTCAATATCAAATTGAATATGCCTGCCCCAGCCCACTGCATGGCGATCATATATCTACCATCACTCAAGCTTCCAATATCTATCCCTTTTCATTGAGATTGCTATCATTTACTCTCTACTTATTCCTAAAGATAAATGATACTGGTTGTCTACATAATGAAATACAAATATACCATGCCTTGAGAGTAATTCTGAGAATAATCCAATGCTGAATCCACTGTATTAAGCTTTCAATACAGCTTTTAACACTTTCAACAGTGTTGTGATTGTGTTGACAATGAACAAAACTGCCCCATGAAGAAAAACTAATTTAGGCTTGGGCAAACACATAATCATGCAATTAGCTGAGGCTTACATTAAAATGGTGTCGTGCCCCCATGTCTGATCTCTTTGGTGTAGGCATGACACAGAGTTTTCAATGACTTAGCCTCATTTTTCTGCAATGGGAAATATTGGTCTTTGAGAACATGCACATGAAGCTTCATGATAACGCTATAATGGTTTCGGTGTGAATCATAGCTATGAATTTACTATGTAAAACTACATGCATCCTGTGTAAAGATATGTGAGCCCCAAGAGTTGTTCTTTCTCTCTGTGGTTGCATGAGGTTCCTTGAATGATTTGTTTTTACCATTTAGTCTATACTATGAGTAGTAACACATCTGCTACCTGCATGTAACACATTCCACAACACGAGTTAAGTCCTGATCTGATGTCTTTGTGTGCAACATATAATCATAGTACCTACCTTCTTAAATTACCCCTAGTCTGAAGCATGATGCATAGCCAGACTTATTATTATCTCATGAAAATACTTGGATACAATTTACTGTCATTCCGTTTTAATCAATGATGTCTGCTTAGAGGTGAGAGGAGCTGCATCAATGACTTTTGGACAAAGGTAATAACTATGGCGCTTTAGATATAAACCACCTGTTTTCCCTTTGCTGAGCTCGTTTTATGACCATGAATATGGCTTGTATCAAAAGCAAGAACAATTTTCAAGCCTAGACTATCAAGTCTGCAAATCTGCTTTTTACCTGATTCCTGAGGCTTTATAAGGGCATTTATTTCTTTTAGATTACAGTTATTCTTTTAGGCAAAATATTTGAAAGTGTATAATTTAAATTAGAGGATAGCATAGGTGAACAGTACTAGTCATTCATTTTGAAAATGAAGCTAATGAACAGACTAGTGATAGCATATATGATGGTGCCACCTGAAGGACTTTAACTTGGACTCATGAAATGGGTCTCTGTATTTTGAACACACTCATTATCTCACATTGTTCATGGCCCTAGGGCCACTGGCCCAGTTCCCCTGTCTGTCGTCTATTCCCCTCCACCTAGAAAATGCTATAGTCGTCTTTGTTCCAGGGCCAGACCCCATTTGCACATGTCACCATAGGACCACTATAGTACATGGAGGCACAAAAAGACTCATCTACTGGGTACATCAATTCAGAGCCCCAGTGCTTAGATACATCAGTGCAGGATGGACCTGTGGGTTTGCTAAAGCACAATGCAGTAATTAGCCTAAGGTTAATCATTCAGAAAAAAAGGCCAGACTATTGTCCCCTTTAACATGATACCTTCAACATCGTTGTTTTAAAGTGTTATTGTGAAAAAGCATAGGCGGGTTACTATCAATAAGATCATAATTACCTGAGAAACTGCAACCCATCCTATTTGCTTCTTGTTTAGTTTGAGTGACAGAACCTATAGAATATTCTAGTCAGGTGTACCTCAAGCCCCAGTGATAGGACAATATGACACTGTGTTATTTTGTATAAATGTTATCTCCAGAACGACATTATCAGGCCTTGAACTTCAATCAGAATGGCTTAAGTCCCTGCTTCAATTAACATGTTTATGGAACGGCACAATTTCAGCAGTAACACTTATTGGTGGTTAACTGAAGCAACCACACACCTGGGATTAATTCTACTATCTGCCAAATAGAAGGTCATTGAGGAAACACATTAAATAAATGCCTAGATTATTTTTGAATTATGATAGAGATGCCTATTCTGGCTGAATAACTAGTGCTTTGATGTGCTTCGCTAAAGAGCAACCAAAGGTATATTTTCCACTGTAAATGCATTAGCAAGAATGAAATAAATCACAGTTACCAGGTGCAGTTAGGTAGCATCCTTTAACTGCAACTATCCCCTGGATAATGAGCTCAGTGCACCCATTCTTGTTTGCTTTGACGTTGTGGGCAATGGTGGAATTGCTTTAGGAGCCCCTTGTAGCCCCTATCTCTGCATGGAGGCCAATCCTGCCCCTCCCTGCTTCCCTTTGGATGACAGCACTGCCTAAACACCTTGGGGATCTATAGGGTATCCAGAGGCCTATGTGTGTCCTTTCTAGCCAACCTCTTTTCCAATCAGGTTCTCTATAATTCCTCAAGCTTGATTTTAAAATTCCATTTTTGTGTTACTCTTGAATATCTACTCATTCTTTTGAAAAATCAGAATATGTAAAATACATTTTTCTTTATCAATTGAATACATTCAAGTAGTCCCTTATATGAATTATCCTTTGTCGGCAGTTCTTTGTCATTATCATGTCGATGGTTTGATTATTCTGGTAATAGAATAGCGATAAACTGAGCCAAGATATTATAAGGCAAGGGACGTTTTACTCTGTATTGAGATAATGGCATTTTCTTCATCTAAACTAAACTATACTAACTCCTGAACCATATCTCTATTCAGACAGTCAATGCTGTTGGTCTGTGTAAACCATCATAACTCGCATAATGCACTTATCTGACAGGGGCCTAGGTTAAAACATGTAAGGTAATGTACACACAGAGAAGGTGTTGTCTCTCCAAGAAATGATTCTGCATTAAATAGTTTTGTGTTTCAAAACCTAACAACATATTGTGTACAACAGTTGTACAGTTACTACAATTCAATGACTGAAAAGTCTGGGAGATTACTGAAAATCAGAGTCACAGGAACATGAGAGCTAATTCAAAGGGATCAACAAGTAGTCTATCGCTGACATGACACCATTAACATAACATGCATGGACTCCTAAACGCAGTGTCACAATAGCTCACTTGCCAAGGTGCATATTACTGACAGTGCATGCATATTGTGCATTTGCATGGATAGGTGTCATCTGTACAATATGATGCTGTTAGGGAGGCTGCAGCCTGAAATAATGTAATGGGCACAGCATTAAGCATATGCTATTATTTATTACCTTCTAGGGGGGAGATTTATTGTACCTAGGACAACAAAGCATACAGGATCCCTATGCCTTGATTGTAGAAGCTGCTGACGGCGTATTTATGGCATAAAGTGAGTTGTACAACCACCCCTGGTTCTGAGAGTGGCGTACAAAATCTGAGAATGGCGTAAAAGATCTGAGCGTGGCTTACACGTCATGTGCGTGATGTACACCTCTCCAGACAGCTCTGGCCCTTAGTCAAAATGTGAATTTTTTAAAAGTAGCTGTTCGTTTGAGAATTATCATCCTCCTCTGGTTAGGATAGCCTAAAGTATGGTAAATTACGTCTATATATCTATCCACCAACTATCATTCATATCACAGGATTATTATTATAAAATTGCTTCTGTAAAAGGAGTCTCTATCATAGGGGTCTAAATGGGGGCCCCCGCATGCCACATGTCGAATTTAAGAAATGGCCATGTCATGTTACTTAAAATTCCCATGTCCCATGTCGCCCCTAGGAACCTGCCATGTCCCATGTCGATTTTAAGAAATACCCCATGTCATGTCAAAACAATGTTCCCTTATGTCACTAGACTCCATGTCGCATGTCGATTTTAAGAAATGGCCATGTCGATTTCAGCCATCTACCCCTATTATCATAACTGAACCCAAGCTGGCCCATTTAGCACTGCTAATTCGGTTTCGGCACCTCAATCTCTTGTCCTGCCAATAAATGGGTAACGTTAGGTATTATGAATCCAAAACAGCACGCCATTTGCATACTTGTCATTTTATTCAATTTGTGGGTCTACTGGGACCCACTCATGGCCCATAAGGCCACTTGTGGGCCCCACTGACCCGCCATTGAATGAAATTACTCGTGTGCAACTGCTGTGTCGTTTTGGGTTAGTATCCCCTTATATATGGCCTCGTTGGGATATTACGTTGAGTCAATATAGAGGGCATAAACAGTGCCTGGATGACCGTGCCTAGTGACAGTCTCATATTACACAAACTGACCAGGTAAGATGTGCACCACAAGATACCACATGTACCATAGAACGACCGTGCTTATTCTGTGCACAATTTAAAATTTGCCTTGTTATTCCCAAGAAATCTAAGGAAGAAGAAATTAAATGGATTGTGACTCTGGTCAGCTGCAGGCAAACGAGGCCATGATGAACCTCCAAGAAAGGCTATACACAAAAAGAGCAATATATACATCACCATGAAGCTGTAATCTCCTATGACAGGTTTCCCTATGAGACTGCCTTAAGGCTTCTTGAGCAATGCCGTCCTTCACCCCCTGTCCAAGCTGATTGCCAAAGGTTTTGTATGTCTACTAGAGTTGATTATATACTGTCCACCGTATACTTTTCAATGCAAGGGATTCAGTTGGAATGGATAGTTTGATAACAGTATTGCTGTTATATTATTTCATTACCTGATGAAGACCTCCTTTAGTTGAAACGTTCTGTTGATCTGTATAATGAGGTGGTAAATAAACGCAAACTTAAAACATACCTTCTCTTGGTCTAGTTGTGTGTATTTCATACAATTTATTTGGTAATGTATTGTATTAAATATAATATTTCATTAGTTGTTTTGCAAATTATGTCATCTACATTCATAATTACTTCATGTCACAGTCAGGATTATTTGTCATTAATATAACTAGACATTCTGAGACCATACATATGTCATTTGAAAGTTATATGGCTGTATTATGTGGAGAAACCTAGGGCCTTACTTCAATAAAAACTGATTATTGCTTTGATCTAATTAGGAATACTTTCGTACCCATCTAGAACGTTTGTTGAACATGAGAGAAGTAGACCGAGTACAACTTTAGTATTTGGAAAAGAAATATAATGGCAAAATTCAAAATGCAAGTCACTACCTTTTTTTTCACTGAATTGCCTAATTACCCAGGTAGAAAAAAATCATGATAAATATCATGATTTTATTGTGTTGTAATAATCGTGCGTTTTTCACGGAAATCATGATTTGTTAGACATGATTTATTATGATAATTAGTATGATATATCATGATTATTATCATGATAAACCATGATATAAAGTGATGCACCACAGTCAATTTGCCAAGATATATCATGGTTTATTATGCTTCACGATGATATATTATTATGATATAATCATAGTTTATCATGATCATAATATATGATGCTCTAAAAATCATGATTTCCGTGAAAAAAATAGGATTTATTCAACATTTCTATAATTCAACATGATATTTATCATAATTAGTTAAACTTTCTCATCATGATATATATTATGCTAATTATCATGATATATCATGGTATGGAAATCATGATTTCCGTGAAAAGGGTATGATTTATTCAGCATGATATCAATAATGATTTATCATGCTTCATCATGATATGATATGATAATTATCACGGTATATAATGGTATAAAAATCATGATATATATTATGATTTACCTTGCTGTCTCATAATACATAATGATTTAACCATGATAAGTATCACGATAAATCATGTTTAAAAATCTTGATTTATTCTTTTAATGTAGATAGACAATATGTTTATTGTTGGGGGAGGTGCGGGGTCAATGTATTCATTCATCAATTTCATCATTTAATGGTGGACAGCCAGTCCTAGAGGCCTGGTCCTGGAGGCCTGGTCCAGGTTCTCCTGCTGGGTCCTGAAGTTTGGGACTGGGTCCTGAAGGACGGGGACAGGGTCCCGGGGGCCGGGGACAGGGTCCCGGGGGCCGGGGACAGGGTCCCGGGGGCCGGGGACAGGGTCCCGGGGGCCGGGGACAGGGTCCCGGGGGCCGGGGACAGGGTCCCGGGGGCCGGGGACAGGGTCCCGGGGGCCGGGGACAGGCTCCCGGGGGCCGGGGACAGGGTCCCGGGGGCCGGGGACAGGCTCCCGGGGGCCGGGGACAGGGTCCCGGGGGCCGGGGACAGGCTCCCGGGGGCCGGGGACAGGCTCCCGGGGGCCGGGGACAGGCTCCCGGGGGCCGGGGACAGGCTCCTGGAAGGCATGCAGGGCCGGTCTCTGGAAGGTACAGGGCCGGCTCCTGCTGTTACCTTTCCTGTGGGAAATAAAAAAATATGTATAAATCATTCATACCATACAGACACTGAGAGAAAGGGTAGATAATAACTGTTTACATGTTCTGTACCTACGGGGAGATGCAATTTAAATATGATGTAATATATTAAACTCAAACTCACCTGGAAGGACATGTATTTTTACATGTACATGTTGCCTGGCCACTGCCTAGTCGTGTTCTGGCCACACTGTTTAAGATAGCCCACACTTTCACAACCCACACTGAGGCTAGCTGCATAGGGGGGGGGGGGGGTATTGTTGTATGGTCGCACCTCTACCCCTATCACAATGGGCGTCATGGTGGATTTTGGTGTTAGTCACACCTGGATAACCACCAGCTAGGGGTCTATTGTTGTAGGGCCTGTACCCATGTACCAAGGTGCCGGCCAGGCTAGCTGAGCAGGTGACAGCTAACCAGGACTCCCACATTAGTGCAGTAAACAATACCGACTACCGTATTGCTATCTAGCACACACTCACAGACACGTTGTAGCAGCGTTGTGTTAAAGTGGCATTTTCACCCAGCGTATCCCACTCACAATTCTAGTACTGTTCTAGTCTACTATGTGGTAAGTGTGAGTGGTGAGATTGCCCCTTTAAACTGAGATGCATGAGCCATTGTATTTGTAACTCAAATTAAAACGAAATTATGATCTTTATCACAAATTAATGGAATGAACTTCTGTTGTAACCCAATAGATAGGCATGCTAAAAGCCTCCGGGACTCTGCCCAGGTACACCCCCCCCCCTCTCCCCCCAATCGGACCCAAAAATATATAAATATAAACAACCAGAGGAGAAAATCGGGTAGTGGAGTCTATTAGAGGCATGCATTCATACTTCAAGATGCGCTACTGGCTAGCTTTCACACTCAGTGGCGGTCTACATGCCAGGAGGGCGGGGGGGGGGGGGGGGTAGTCCCACTATCCAGCTACGTTATATGTTGAGACTGTGTACGCCCTATTGTCGCTGTGGACCTACCTGGGGAGGGGGAGGTAGTTGACCAAATTAATAATTCTCATTATTACCATGACCTAAATGGAATTTTATACATTGTTAGCATTATGGGCATATATTTTTCTTTTTTTCCAGTGATAATAAAAAAACGATTCGATGAGGATATGCTAGGCTCCCTGGTGGGTATCCCAGCCTTTACTCTCCTAGAAGCCTTCAGAATAATGTATACTAACGGGATGAGGGTCCCCTAACTTCCCTGGTTTGATATAGTAACCCGGCCTTTACCCTCCTAGAAGGCTTCAGAATAATGTATAATAACGGATTGAGGGTCCCCTAACTTCCCTGGTCGGTATTACGGGTTGTACCCCTGTAGATGCCTTCAAAATAAGCTCCCTGGTAGGAGTAAATTATAGTAAAACCTACTGCAGCTTACTATAGTCTCAGGGTGTGGTAGATATACCACAGTGAAAATATAGTTAACTGCAGTAAACTATAGTAACAAATACTGTAGTTTATTATAGTGTCAAGGTGTGCCGGAAATACTACAGCATGCTTTCCACCTAACTGGGTAGGATCGTGATAAATTATGATATATTACAATAAACTATGGTCAGGTAAAATTACAATAAATCATGATATGTTATTGTTAATCATGGCTAGGTAAAATCATGATAAATCAGGATACGTTGTGATTGATCATGGTTAGGTAAAATCATGATAGATCATGTTTTCCCACTCAATGGGTAAGATCACGATAAATCAGGATATGTTATGATTAATCATGGTTAGGTAGAATTATAATAAATCATGTTTTCACTCTCAATGGGTAAGATCATGATAAATCAGGATATGTTATGATTAATCATGGTTAGGTAGAATTATAATAAATCATGTCTTCCCACTCAATGGGTAAAAACACGATCAATTAGGATACGTTATGATTAATCATGGTTAGGTAGAATTATAATAAATCATGTTTTCACTCTCAATGGGTAAGATCATGATAAATCAGGATATGTTATGATTAATTATGGTTAGGTAGAATTATAATAAATCATGTTTTCACTCTCAATGGCTAAGATCATGATAAATCAGGATATGTCATGATTAATCATGGTTAGGTAAAATCATGATAAAGTATGATAGATAGTGAGATCATAATAAAGTATGATTTATCATGATTAATCGTGGTAGGAGAAACCATGATTTATCCTAATGTCCCCTTTAGGAGTAAGACCATGATAAAGTATGATTTATCATGATTAATTGTGGTAGGGGAAAACATGATTTATTATAATCCCCTCTCTCAGGAGGTAAGACCATGATAAAGTATGATAAATTATGATTGATCATGGTAAGGGTAAACATGATTTATCATAATATATCATGATATATCATGATATATCATGTTTCAACATGATAAATTATTATATTTATCATGATATTTTTCTACCTGGGTAGTAAGCGAAGGTTGTATCTCAGTTATTGTATTTGAGTGGACTAAGCCATAAAATGCTGGGCCAAATGTCCCTATTCGTAGTGTAGGGTCATTTTAAATTTAAAACATAAAATGTTATCACACCTTCACAAGATAACTTCCTCAATATTCAAAATGGTGGTGTGTCTTAGCAGCAATGTCATTTCAATTTAAATGAGCTTTTCCGGCCATATTCGGCACCTACACACTTTAAGTTTATATATCTTCATAGAAAATTGTGTATAAACCTAGGTAGAATTACATTTATTAGTCAGTTAGCAGAGGCCAAAATAGAGAAAATATTGGCTGATTGGCACTGATCAAATTCCAGAAAATTAAAATGTTGTCTTAATTATGAAAAAATAATATCAAAGAATAAAAAGATATCCATATTTCACGAGGCCATAGGCCAAGTGAAATGCGGCCCATGGGTCAACAAGTGAAATAACCCAGTCAACAGACTTCAATGAGTGTTATTTTTCATCTTTTTCAATTCAAAATACCGAAATTATAGTAGGGGGGAGCCTAAACAGGCAAGATTAGCTTCTTTCTACGCCGTTCAAATGTAAACAAACTGCCGTTTTGATGACGTCACAAGGCCGTAAAATACAGCGGTGGGCTATTTCACGGGGAGTGCAATACGGCTTTCTTTGGTTAAGTCAATGGGACGGTTGTATTTCATAGAAAATAAAGATGTAAACTACCAGGTGAAGTTTGGTATAAAAACCAGAGAATGGTTGATACATATCTCACTGAAATGGATATTAAATACAGCTTGTGCACACAGTAGTGTTTGTTTGCACTTATTGCTGCAATGGAATTGCTTTCCAATTCCTTGTAGTCTATTCTTTGTAGATTTATTGATAATGTTCCCTACCTGCAAGGAGCAGTATGAATGGAACCCCAAGGGATTTGTTGAGAATGGACTGATTATTCTTGTAGATTTGTCTTAAGTATCCCTTCTTCGGCAACTGATTTATGATATGTCAATCCATTATCCTTGATTCTAATTAGTTTAGAAACCTTAACACTGCAAATTTTTATTTGATAAGGAAAAACTCAGCAAAGTCCTGTCAGAAAAAAACATTATGGACATATAGTATGTTGGAATCAGGCCTGAGTAAAAGGGATAAATATGGAACTATATAGTGCAAGGACCTTATAAATCCTAGTAGAATCTGTATAGCAACATACTTCAGCCAGAAGAAAACATACATATAATATTATGGTAGAGAAAACTGCTTTATATCTGCAAGAACCTTAATGTACGTGTGCAGTACGTTCTGGGATGGAAAAAAACTGTGTCCTGCATTAACCTCACAGTAAATCTACTGTCAGTAGTGAAAATGTTGCATGTGGAAAATGTAGCAGATGTGAATTTTAGAAGAAGCATCCAGGTTGTAATAAAGTAAGGATTCCACAAAATTCTGTAGATGTGATTGTATGACTCACAAGCAAAAACTAGGACACAGAATGCCAAAAAACATGAAGATAATTTCAGTATTGAGCTCCTACCATGATATTGGGATTTAAAATAGTATGTCCTGAGGCACAGCAAAACTTCAGAGAGAATGATGGAGACATTCAAACAACCATAAGAAAATATTTCATGTTCACTCTCGATTATTTTCTGGATAACAGAACTAAATTTCCTGAATAACTGAAGTCTCGCTTGGATACTGTACTTGCAATACAAGAGGGAAGTCTACTAAGGAATTCCACAAAATACTGTAAGGTTTCCATCAAGTATGTCACTGCATGACATGACTGTATGCAGCAAGTGCATGTTAAAAGCGATGGGTAGTGACAGAATTCAGTTCACATTATTGTTGTCAAAGTTGAATCAACATTGAACCAATTTCGAGAAACCAGTTATCAAGGTTTTTGTGGTTACAAGGGTAGACTACATGTACAATATAGTGTGTAATATGTTGTGTCACTTAATTGTTGTAGACACCTTTGTAACATGAAATAGTGTCGGTAGACATTGCCATTGACTTGACAGGTCCTCCTTGACAATGCATCTCGTGCTTGTTTGGAGAGTCTGTTATCAGAATTAACCAGTCAGCTTTTTTCATAAATATTTTGGTGTGGGTGTATACTTTGAGGGCAGAAATTGCAAGCAGAAAGCCAGAAACAAAAATTTATGATTACAATAATGTAAGGATCGAAGCATGATATTAGAATTCTCTCTTGAAACAGATGTGAAATATGTTTTGTGGCAAATTGCTGGGAGAAAAACAAAGAGATACAAACAACCATAGGCAGATATTTCATGTTAAAGATGGATCACATTTAGAATAACACAACTAAACTTCCTGATTAACCTTTTAAACTGTCTCGCTCGGATACTATCATTGAAAACAAGCCTGAGGAAAGAGTTTCAATTTGAGTCCAAATAGGGCCTTTGAAGTATCTGCTTTGAAATCAAAGGTAAAACTTAATTGTCCTTCAACTTTGAAGAGGAAAACAGCTTCAGCTTGACTGACTATTTGATGCCTAGGTTATATTTCACTAGAAGAGCTGGAAAACAATGCACAGTGAGGCCTGGGTTTTAACCTGTTTTCACCTGAAGTGGATCTAAATTCAACTCAAATCCCAGAACTATGTCTTTTCCATGTTGGACTTTTTCACAGATGGGATTGAGAGCTGATTATTCCTGGGGAGTTCTGTGCCCATTTTTGCAGGTGTTTAAAGTATCACTTTAAGAGAGCATAGTGGGACATTGCCTATTCTTATGGAGACAACTCTACTCTGCAACCCCTAGCTTCTAGAGGTAGGGTGTTGGACAGGTGTTAAATGAATAACCTTTCTGCCCTAGGTTTTATATAGGGCATATTGCAGGTATTTTACTTGCGGTGCAGGATGTCTCCCATTGCATTACCATTACATAGATATTGTGTGACATAATGGTCTAATGTGCTCTACAATAAGGTCCATTTTCTCACATGGTGTCACATAATTATAAGATTGTTCCGAGACTCTTATGACATGTAGATTTTTCATAAGGACACATTATGAGATGTAATTTTGATTAGGTAGATCATGGCATCTTCTTAGTGTGTGTTGTAAGCGATCGATAAAAAATAATAATAAAAATGAAAACATTTTGTGCTTAGCAAAGGATGGCTGTCGTGACATCAGTCATAATCCATAATGGAAGAGATGTTTGATTACTGATATTGTGTCATATGGTGTCAAAAACAGAAAGTTCAATTGTCACTTTCTCTAGGATATAGTGGGTTTTGGACGAGGACATGTGAACCCTGCCATTACTTAATCAGAACTGAATCAGGTAGGACCTATCCCTCTTTTCATTGGCTTACTGACCCCAGCCATGGCATAGATTGACTTTCTCTCATTGGTTGAAATTGTTATTCAGGTCAATTTTTTTCCCCTGCGTTGAACTCTACATTCATGGGTCCAGGCTAAATGTGAATTCAGATACTTTCTCTAATTTTCATTTAATACTGCCCTGTAGTTTATTACATAAACAATACAGGAGACTATCAACTTTCTCCAGGATATATGAATTAAACTTGCTTCATGCTTCTTCTAGATAATAAACATGCAGAATCCTTCCTCCCTCTCTACTAGAGTTAAGTTAATGCAATATGGTAACTTGCATAGGGTGTTTTATCTCCCATCTGCACAGCATGTCCATAATGTAGACAATACGTATTAAAAACCATTCATATACTTGAAATAGCTTGCTTCAGATTAGTATGTAATTCACTCTTGATACACAAGCATTCCAGAAATGAATTTACCATTTTGCTGAAAAATAGCATCATATAAGCAAACTTTGCCAAGGGCTTTCTTTTTCATTCATCTATTGCAAATTTCAATTTCCCTAAACTCCCATTTGTTCATTGTCTTTGCATTCTGAATTCAAATATTGTATTATAACAGTTCCTGCAGATGTAGATTGAAGGAGAGATTGAGTTAATCACAATGAACAATAGCATCTTGGAAATGTCATCTTGGGGATTATGTCAGTCTTATCGCAGCAGTAGCAGGAGCAGGGGTAGACTTTTTCAGCAGTGGGCCACCCGGGCCTCGTAGCTCTATAAAACTGTGGGCCCGGACCAAGATCTGTGGGCCAATGGTCAAAATTATGTTTTCTTTAAGAGAATAAAAGAACATGCATATTTCTGATGTGATTGGTCTATGAAAGACTGTAATCAACATGATTAATTTGGGCACATTTTCCTCTTTCCAACGATATATTGCATGGCTATAGTTGTCAGGCAAACTTTCTTTGAATGTCTTCCAAATACTCCTGTGGGCCACCCAGGCCCGTTGGAATGCTATTTTGCAGAAAACTACGGGCCTGGACCCAAAACTACGGGCCATTGGCTCCCGGGCCAGCGTTAGTGTCTACCCCTGCCGGAGATTAGCCTAATTGTCCGGAATGTATCATTGTGCTTATGTGGATATTATGTAACTGATTATGTAATGTGTTTTATTTTTTATCAAATACCGCAGCCTCATTGATTTAACCAAGGCAGCCGTATTTAACATCCCCCGTGAAATAACCCATGGCCGTATTTCACGGCCCTGTGACGTCATCAAAATGGCGGTTTGTTTACATTTGAACAGCGTAGAAATAAGCTATTTTAGCCTATTTAGGCTCCCCCTATCATAATTTTGGTGATTTGAATCGAAAAACATAAAAAATAAACACAAAGGCACACTTGTTTAAGCCTGTAGGGCTGGTTATTGCACTCGCAGGCCTGTGGGCCGCATTTCACTCGGCCTATGGCCTCGTGAAATACGGCCCACAGGCCTGCTTGTGCAATAACCAGCCCTGCAGACTGAAACTCGTGAACCTTTGTCTATGTATTTGTCAAAGGATTGAAGGCTCTAAACCTTCTTGCAATCGTCTGAAATTGCCAGCAGGCAGACAAACATCCTTCTAGTTTAACAAAACATTCATTAATAATACAAAGATGTTAGAACAGCCAGACTAAGGTGTAATTCTCTTTTTGATTTTCTGCATCATTTCACATATCATGTCAAAAGGAAATTAAGCAATGTCAAAATAAAGTGGACTTCTTAAGGGGGATCATAAATGGGGACTAAAGGAATATGCCCCCACTGTGCTTTCAGAAATACCCTAACCATTTGCCTGTCTTTATACTCTGTTCCTAACTAAATTATTTTTTTCCTCCACATTGAATGTTTCCTAGAATCCTAGAATGGTAGTTTGACTGCCCTGTCAGATTAGTCTGGTCAATTTCCTGATGATCTGTTATGAGAAAGGTGTTCTTAGATCAGCATAGACAGCAAATTCTGATCGGTATCTTCTTGGAAATGGTGAGATTCATTATCATTCTAGTTTTTATTTTATATGTTCTATACAGAGCAATCTATTAGAATGGATGCTGCGTGGACCACTTAATTCCAACAGACAGGATCTGCAAAATAGGCTCTTAGTGCACGGTGGGCCTTTTCCCAGTACATGCCACAGTTTTGTCTGTGCACTCGCGATATTAAAGGGTGTCAGTTGAAATGCATTAATGGCAGGCTTGGTAGCAAAGGGAGTGTGCATGCATCCAAAGGATTTGAAATACGATTACAGGGAGTATTTTACTTTCAATACATATCACTGATGATATCATGTCAATATGAGAGAGGAAGGAAAAGTCATGTTTCCGCTTTGTTTGAGGGGCATCAATTCATATACATACAGTCATGTATGATAAATGGGGTGTATAGAAAGAACATATTCACAAATGGTATAAAAGTCATAAACAACATATCAATGAAGATAATTATAATCAAATATAGATTCTAGTAGTCAATGCAGGGAGATGGGGTGTCTGGTGTATGTAGAAAGTTTGAATATATATTCAGACCATCTACTAAATGAGGCCATAGTGAAAAAGTAATAAAAGGCAAAACAAAAAAAAAGAACAGACTACATCATTAAGCTGCCATTTCCCCTAGGAGGTACCCTAACCCTTCAATGACTGCATGCTACTCTAATGTGCCATCCCATTTGTAGTGATGATATACACCTGCCTGCAAGCCTGATTCTTTCAAGCATTTATCTGAACAGCACTGTAGGGTATATATGTGAGGACTGATGAGTTACCTGCCAGGGCTGCATGCATGCAGCATGACTGTAAGTGACATGGTGCATTAAAGCACTATGCACCCAGTAAAGGGTTGATTAGCCTAGAACAATGCCATAATATATCCTCTGTTTTAGTTGAGTCAGCTAATTACCTGGGGTTATTAAACACTTTATAATTGCTTGGGAAGTTGTATAGAATTAGCGATGCTCTCCAGTATAGACACCTTGCCACAAGGAATGGTTTCCTCTATGCATGCTTTATGTATCTCCACTATAATGTAAGTGTCATATTATATCCTCAATGAATTATTATATGAATAGCATTGTGCCTTTTTCCCGTCTCTGATATAATTATATATATGTATGTCATATGTTACATGCACTGGGAAAAGGGACCTGCACCCTGCACTAAGGGCCCTTTTCGCAGATTGTGTCACATATGAAGAAAAGCATCTCCACAGCAGGCTCTTTCTTGCATCATTTCAATGAGCATGATTGGGCATGTATATGCATGTTGGCTACATGTATATTATCATCTGAATTCAATACCGATCAGCTTACTGGGGCATCATCTATTTGGGAATGTTTACACCCTTTACCACAAATATAACGTAGCAGGTCAAGATGAGGTGGACCAGACACCTGTGACCATGGGACTAAGAAAAGGGAGGGGGACTGAGAATCGGAAAAGGCAATACACTGTGTGTAAGAAGGAAATGGTAAGATCAACGCAGCTGGTTTAGCTTACATGGTGAGCATGATGTGTGATCATTATTCTGCACAGATATTTTACAGATGTACCTTAAAGCACTTCCTTGCCCCTGATGTAATTGTATTGAACTTCTTAATACCCCAAAAAATGGTGTTTGATAAGTACCATTATTGGATCCTGACGACTTTAAGTGGGAAATTGATCCTTATTTCATTTTGCAATAATACCCTAGGCGTTGATTGCACTAGTTCTGGTACATAGCCCCGGATAAAAAGGAGCATAACCCAGATATAACGACATGGGCCCCCAGAGACCAATGCTGTTTTGGTCAAAAGAGCAGGTCCGGTAAATGGAGGAAAACCCTCCCCAGAGCCGTTATTCACACCAGTGTTAATTTTCACAACGCAGGTAGGTGTGAAAACACTACAGGGCTAGAATTAGCAACGGTTTTGCTGGTAGCATAAACACTGCAGGGCTAAAATTAGCAACGGTTTTATTATAACCCATTTGCTGAATTTTCTATCAATTTGCTGTTAAATGTATATATCCCATAAGATAGATTAGTGTATGCTCTTGAATCATACATGGGGAATAGTGAATCATACAGGTGATTGCCATGAAATCACATATAAATAAGCTTTTTCTATAGACTTTCCCTCTGTGCTACTCCATTTCATCCAGTAGGCAGTGAGCCCTGCAGTGTTTTCACACCTACCTGCGTTGTGAAAATTAACACTGGTGTAAATAATGGCTCTGGGGAGGGTTTTCCTCCATTTCCCGGACCTGTAGAGTAGCCTACCAATAGGCAAATGGCACTTAGGCTAACAATCAGTGTTCACTTACCCTTATTATTGCCTCATTATGGTGTCATGTTCAGTCAGTGTACAGGACATAGACAGTAATTAATGGGAGTGTCTCATTTCACACAAACGAATCAGGTGAGAACACATCTAGGGCCTCACTAGTATTATTTTTTATACACACAACTGCATTCTCTATTCTCCATTCAACAACGGATACAGGTGGAATAGATACTAACAGGACTGATATTATTCTCCCTTAAGCTGCTTGTGTAAGGGTAAAGTTTTGCTTTGTGTCCACTATAATGACCCTTATACCACCTTTTAAATTTCTTTATGACTGATATACTTCAAAAGGGTAGGGTTCATCAAAAATAATATCTACAGGATTGGCCAAGAAATACAAAGAATAATGTGAAGTTTTAACATGATCGAATTCAATACAAAAAAGTCCCAAGTTCACCAAGAGCAGGTTGTTTTTGTGGACGCAATGATATTACTGTACTGTATAGGCCCATTGGCATGGCCCACACGCACAATTTACATCATCCATATATCCATAATGACTTCTAGGGTCATAGTGTACTGTATGCAACATTGTATCACAAGACATTTAGCCACCAGACACATTTCATGTCAACCTAATATGGGCGAATTTTTGTAAAGAGATGCCTAGAGGAGTTTACTTCCATACAAAGTGGTTGTTAATTAATTCTCAGAAATCGTTCACACTATCGAGGGCAAAATGAAACTGCATGTCTATATATCATTTACAGGGCTGTATGTCACATATGGATACTCTTTAATTAGTTGCTGTATGAGTGTTATAAGCCTTGGACAATGGTAGCAATCCTCGGCTGGCACCTTGGACGATTATCCTTGGCTTATCACACTTACAGCTACTAACTTGTACCATAGGTACCATATGAAGGCTAAGTGTCAGTCAATCTTGACTACCAATATACATAACCTTTAAACCCTGAGCGGCCATATATAAGAGGCTAAGCGTCTGTCATACCACCTGACTCTTATTGTACCATTGACGACCTCCCCATTCCAGGTGTATTTGAGGGGTTACTAGTAGTATAGTATGTATCGGAACGGGACTATGGTTAACTACTGTTTATTACTCAATCGACATGCAGCCAATCAGAGGCCTCCATTTGGTCACGTGACCCGAAGTGACCTACTTAGGGGATTAGTGGTGACGTCACGTGACCTAGTTAGCCAATCAGAGGCCGCCATTTGGTCACGTGACCGGAAGTGACGTCATATGACCTTCTTATGGACCGGAAGTGACGTCATATGACCTACTTAGGGGACCGGAAGTGACGTCATATGACCTAATTTAGGATCACGTGACCGGAAGTGACCTGATGAGTCACGTGACCGGAAGTGACGTCACATGACCTAATGGCCAACCGGAAGTGAGTGACCTCATTGAGGATCACGTGACCGGAAGTGACCTGATTGATCACGTGACCGGAAGAAGAAGAAGAAGAAGAAGAAGAAGAAGAAGAAGTGACGTCACGCGACTTAATGAAGAGATGAGCGTCTTTAAGGGGTCACGCGCTTTAAAATGTGATTTTTTTTATTTTTTTTTGGAGGAGGAGGAGGAGGAGGAGGAGGATAAGGAGAGGAGGAGGAGGAGGAGGAGGAGAAGGAGGAAGAGGCGAGTCTCTTATTATAATAAAAAACACCACGATATAAGTTTGTTTTTTTCATTTTTATTGTTTTACGAGCGACTGGAAGTGACTTATTGAACTAGGTAGAAGCGTTCTTTAGAGTGTATAAGGGGGGAGGGGAGGGGAGGGGAGGGGAGGGGAGGGGGGGAGGGGGGCCCCTTTAAGATGCATGGGGAGGGGGGCGCTTTTAGGATGCATGGGGCGGGTGGGGGGAGGGGGGGAGGGGGGAGGGGGGCACTCTAGGGGGATGGGGGGGCACTCTAAGGGGCGTTTGTCTCTTTTAAGAAAAAAAGAAAAGAAAAGATTTTAATCGAGAGACACGCTTCTTCCTCTCGAGAGGAAGAAGCGTGTCTCTTCATTTTTTTTTGTTTATCACATGCTTCGATGAGGCGATCAGCTGCGACTGGAGGAAGTGACACTTTAAGAGGACACGCGTCTTAATTGTTATAATATTTTTTTTACTTACTAATAAAGAAGACGTATGAAAATAAAACACAACAATTCACATGTCCGTCGTTCTCGTTGTTTCTTGCTTGATGAAGTCAAGTAATATCGCGATGCCGAGGTCAAACTTTCCCATGTCCTCAGTCAACACTCGAAGGAGTTCAAAAGGCGTACCGCCGGCACCGTCAGCTTCAGCTTGCCACATTTTCAACACTCGGAAGGCCCACTCAGCGGGACTTCCTCCGTATTCGCATTCTTCAGCGATCTTATCTAACCTCTCAGGCGACAATTTTAAATGGTCCCCCACCTCTTTCCACCTGCTACCTAGACGTCTGCCGAGGGCGCCCAAGTGCTTATGCATCGCGCGCGAGTCGGGGTTTTCGAAATCCAACCCCTGTCTGTGGAGAAGGGTCATCCACTGAGCCAACAGTTCCACTCGTCTAATGCGGGTGAAGACGCGACCGAGCTCTATGACGATGCGGGGTTTCACCCCACCAGACTCGGAGCATCGCCGTACACAGCTCCTCCGGTGTCTTGACACTGCGCTCTACTAGAGCATCCATACGGGCGGTGGTAACTTTTAAGCTACTGCCCAACTCTCTCCAAGATCCGCTCAACTCTTTACCTAGTTGACGAAGCAAGGCATCGCTATATGCTAAGCGCCGCTGTCCTACCTCTCTGTTCTCCCCATCGGTCTGCCTCGCGCGTCTCACGTCGTCAAGCCGCATTAACTTTTTTTCAGGTGGACAAGGCGGTGAAGGCGAGCTTGAAAGTGGAATAGCTTGAGCCATCTCGTCTCGTCTTGGCGGCGGCGGCGGCAGCGGTGGTGGCGGTGGTGGTGGTAGTAGACGTTACTGTGGTCAGAGGCGATATGGTTTTTTTCCAACAGGAATCAGAGCTTTTATACAGAGGGAGTTTAATCCTATTTCCAACAGCACTCCAGCTGTCTAGCGACCTGTCCGCATGACGCCTTTTCAGCCGCTCCGCTCCTTAAGAGCTTAGATGACGAGGGGTATGTCATCGCTATCCGTGGAGACGGTCTTTTTTCCTCATCCATAGCCTTACCTCCTACCCCCTACCTGAGGATGCCTCCCTCCCTCTGACATTCATTGTAACAAACGTCAGAGGTCAGGTGAAAATCAGATTTTTTCATGCACAGCCTTAGTCAGCTGTCACCCCTATTGAACTAGCCGGCCGCCGCCGGCCGGCCCGGTCTACTCACCACGGCAGGAGGCGGTGATTTTTTTTTGTCTTACACTTAAGTCGCTCACCACATGCACACGCCTCTACTCACAGACAGACACGTTCGTCTTAGGGGGTCCTGCTTCACGCCACACGCCTCCTGTAGTTTTTTTGTATACACACTCTAAGCTCATCACCGTTAATCTTTTATACAGCTAACGCGCGTTGAATTGCTGAACAGGGTGGTAAGTAGCTTAGCTCATGACAGTGGATCCCTCAAAAAAGAGGGGAAAGGGATCCAGCTGAAAACGTCATACCTTATGTCTTTTGTTTCTCTTTGTGAATGGCCGCCGGTCAGTCGGCGGCAGCAACCGCTTAATCCTTTATACAGCTAATGCGCGTTGAATTGCTGAACAGGGTGGTAAGTAGCTTAGCTCATGACAGTCGATCTCTCAAAAGGGGGGAAAGGGATCCAGCTGAAAACGTCATGCCTTATGTCTTTTGTTTCTCTTTGTGAATGGCCACCGGCCAGCCGGCAGCAGCTGAATAGGGGCAGTAAGTAGCTTAGCTCTAGAAGCGAGAAGGCGTATATAAGGGGCCTGGAAACCTCCATTCACTCACTCAGTCTTTTGCTGCTCTCTACAGTCACCACCATGAGCAAAAGACAACACCTAGCGCCGTCCAAGGATCTAAGCAAGTGCAAGAACAAGAAGACTACGCGGAACAGCGCTCGTTTAGCGTCAGTGCCTCCTCTTGCTACTGAAAATGAGACTACCGCCGCATCCGCTTGGTCTTATCACCCTCCCGCTGTAGCGAGCGCTCGCAGCAGTAGTAGTAGTAGTAGTAGTAGTAGTAGTAGTAGTAGTGGTAGTTGTACTACTGGTAGTAGTCGTCGTGCTAGCGACGTTGTTACACTCGCGACGGTACACGTTGCTGCTAAGCGCGCTGCCGCTGCTACTGCCGCCCCGCCTGCTGCTGCTGCTGCTGCTGGTGATCCTCGTGCTGCGGCTGCTGCTGCTGCTGCTGCACCTGCTACTGCTGCGCCTGCTACTGCTGCGCCTGCTGAGGCTGCTGCGCCTGCTACTGTTGCGCCTGCTGCTGCTGCTGCTTCTGCTGCTTCTGCTGCACCTGCTGCTACCGCTACTACTACTGACGACAACGCTCCTGGCACAGCGCAGTACTGGCAACCGGGTTTTTACCTCCCCCACTACTGTTGCTGATTTTGATGACCTGCCGCACGTTGCACAGCCCCTCTCCACCACTACATCGACCGACGCCCTCGACGCCACTCGCGCTGAGAGTTACAGCTATTCGGACACTCAGCCCCTAAACCAAGAAGAAGAGGAGGAGGAGAAGGAGGAGGAGGAGGAGGAGCAGCAGCAACAGGGTGAGACAGAGAACGACGCTGACGACGAGGCGTATGAAGAACTCGAAGGGAAAGGGGCGGACGGTACGTTTTTTCGGCTCCCCTCTTCCACAGCTCACTTCCACTGGTAGCGCGTCCGGTCCGTGGCGACTGCCCTCACCGCCACCTTACTAGGGCGGCGGTGCTTCATCTTCTACCGCTACACTCAGCACCGACGGCGTGTGGCTGCTCTGTTCCAACAACGAGGCCTCGGATACCACCAGCGCTGACGCTGCTCCTGTTATCGGTTCTGCTGCTGATTCAGCTCACGCTGATGGTGTTACTCTTCCTGCGGGTCTGAAACGTTCTAAGGTGAGTTCCAGAACAACAAGGCCTACTAAGAAGAGAAAAATACAAGAAAAAGAACGAGATGGACGGGAAGAAGCAGAGAAAACCTCCCGTCCTCTCGGGTTAGAGTTCTGCTTAGACGGGACTTTGACGCTGGAGATCTGGGAGGACGTGGCTAGACTGTCTAGGAGGCCGCGCTACACAAAAGACGGCCAGGTGAAAGAGGCGTCTCTGACCAGAAGCAAGCGAGTGCACTTCACTGCCGACGCTCTGCGCGAGCTAATAGCGCGCATCGCCGATATCCGCGCAGTGGTGCGCATACGCCACACAGCGTCCGCGCAAGGAAGACCGAATCACACCCCCTGGTTCGCAGTGCTGGATGAGGAGGGCAAAGTGTACGCAGCTGTGAGCTACTACAGCGGTAAGAACCTCATCCACGTGCGCAAGTACGAAGGTCCTGACAAAAAACCCACACAGCAGGGGGTGACGCTGTCCGCCAGAGCGCTCAAAGAGTTGGATGACAAAACAGAGATTATTCTCAAATTTCTCGGTATAGATTTGGAATGAGAGACGCTCAACGCTCACGCGCGCACACACACAGCGTTTGACGTACGCTGTATGAGACAGACAGACGGATACACAGACAGCAGACAGATAGATAGATAGACAGATAGATTGATAGATAGATAGACAGATAGATTGATAGATAGATAGATAGTTAGACGGCTAAGTAGTTGGTAACTGAGTGAAAAAACATGACGCAGTACGTATGCGAAAAGTGTTTCAAAATTTTTAAAAGACCGTACAACCATGAGAGACACATAGAAAATTGTAGAGTAATACCTAAGTTTTGCCCTCTATGCGGCGAAGGCGATTGCCGAAAGATTGCCTGTCGAAGCGAATCTCTGGACGGGGTGACCATCCCTCCGCGCATATGTGCTGTACCGAACGGGGAGGAAACGTTCACGGCAAATTGGCCTGCGATACAAACGGGCGTCAGGATGCACGGGACTCGCGTGAGTGTAACAAACTTCAGGCTACCAACCGGCGAGTTGAGTGACGCTGTAGATACTATGCGTCGCATTCACTTGACACAAAGATTCAGATACAAAGTGGGTTTCTCGGTAGGCTTACTCTTACAACACAGAGAAGACAAGAGCAAACTGCGCTACTTTCACGCCTCCCAGAACAACGCAACTCTCATACAACCGCTCCCTACTATAACTAATTCAGAAACTTTGGAAAAGCTCCTCTCAAAGATGGAAAACACCGTCGCTTGCGAGGAAGTACGGAAACTTTGCGACACTGACACCAAGTGGCACGTTCTTTTTCCTACCAATTTGAACATTTGCGTTTACATGGGACCGGGGGAATTTCCCATAGGCGGTAGGATCACTCAGGCCGGTTGAGTTGGAAAGAGAAGTGGCGTGTTAGATTTTCCCAACAAGGACAACCTCTGCATCTTCCGCTGCATTTCCTTTCACTTATACAACACCAGCAAGCGCGCTTCAGATTTGTTACGTCAGTTCTGTCCCGCTGCCACACCTGAATCCTTTCCGGGTTTGAACATCCGCGACTTACCCGCGTTAGAGAACTTGTTTGATGTACAAATAGCGGTTTACGTCGCGTCGCGTCAGGTGCCGGGGCGGAAGTTGAGAAGACGCGTTACTCTGATCAGACCGCCTTCCAGAACTCTGGCCGCCCGGGGTAAAGTCAACCTACACCTGACGGCGAAAGGTGGTTTGCACGTCTCTCTCGTCACGGACTTCAACGCGTACGCGGGCATATACGAATGTTGCAAGTGTAAGGCGGCGTTCACCACCGAGTTCTTGCTGAAGAGACACAGGAACCAGCTTTCCTCTTGCCGACAAGTCAAGTTGCGCTACGTAGGTGGCATCTACCAAAATTCGAGAACGATTTTCGAAGCGCTAGCAGACTTCTCCATTTTTCCCCCCGACGGACATTCCGGAATCTACCCTTACAAGATCGCCTTCGATTTCGAACACGTGTCCCTGCTGTGGGATCACGTCCCTTTGTCGGCTAGCGTCGCATCCGACTTTCCGGGGTGGGAGGGGCCCGTCTGCTTCGTCAGAGAATCCGACGCAGATTCCGACCCCTTGTTGGACCGAGTTTTAAATCACATAAACGAGAACGCCAAAGTCATCGGGGAAGCTGTGCTAGAACTTTACCGACCGACGTTAGCGAAGTTAGATGCGGCGATAGGTGAAGCTCTCCTGCTGGAGGAGGCGACATTCACCCCTTCTCCAGGCGGCTTCGCTGCGGCTCAGACGAGACACCTGTTAGTTCAACTGAAGAAGCGTCTTCTGAGATACATCCGTCAAGCTCCAGTCGTGGGCTTCAACTCGGGGCGTTACGACTTGAACCTGATCAAAATACGCCTTCACTCGTTCTTTGCCTCCGGAGACGGAAGAAACCAAGAATTTAGCGTCATAAAGAGAAGCAATCAATACTTGGCGGTTTACACACAGCACACGGTTTTCTTGGACGTAGTCAACTATTTGGCACCCGGTTACAACTACGCGACCTATTTGCGAGCTTTCACCAGGAACGAAGAGAAAGGTCACTTTCCTTACGAATGGATGACGTCTACCAGGAAACTGGCAAACAGAACACTGCCACCGAGATCGGCTTTTGACAGCGAACTGACGGGCGTCAAAATGTCCGAATCCGACTACGCCGCATGTCAGAAAGTTTGGTCCGACGAGAAGATGCAAACTATGGAAGATTACTTGATCCACTACAACAACAAAGACGTCAAACCTTTCATAGAAGCTCTGAAAAATCACGCTAAATTTTTCCAAGATCGCGGCATTGACATGTTGAAAGACGGAGTTTCTCTCGCCGGTTTGACTTTACGGTTCCTCTTCCAAAACCTAGAAGACGCGTTCACAACGTTCCCCCAGTTCGACGCCGTCCTCCACGCTCTGATCAAAGAAAATCTGGTCGGCGGTCCTTCCATCATCTTCCATAGATTTCACGAGAAGGGCACCACGCGGATAAGGGAGCACAAGTACGGCGAAGAAGCGAGACCGTGCCAACACATCGTAGTACTAGACGCTAACTCTCTGTACTTGCGCTGCATGAGCGAAGCGCACTGCACGGGCTATTACGCGGTGAGACGACCTGAGACCAAGTTCAAGCCCGAAATTAGGCACTTTCACAGCGCTTTGGAGTGGTTACGCTTCGTAGAGCACAACCGCGACGTGAAACTGCGCCACGCTTTGAACGGCGGCGAGATGGTTGTAGGCTGTCGGAGAATTCGCGTGGACGGGTTTCACGCGGCCTCTAATACGGTTTTCCAGTTTCACGGGTGTTGGTTCCACCCTCACGAGTGCATACCGTCGCACCGATATCAGTGCGCTTCACTGAGGGAGGAGAGACGCGACAGAACGACTAGAGTAAGCGCGTACTTGAAAGCGCTAGGTCACAAGCTGGTCGTCGTGTGGGAGTGCGAATGGAGAGAGATGAAGCGTCGAGATGAGCGGGTTAAGGCCTCCCAACAACGCTGGAAGGTTGACGCTTTGAAAGTGTCTCGAAACGCGATGAGCGAGAGCGACATCCTTTCCGCTGTGAAAGACGGGAAAATGTTCGGTTTAGTTCAAGTGGACACCTACGAGACTACTTCGAAGAAATGACCCCCGTTTTCAAGAACGCGACCGTTTCAAAATCGGACATAGGACCTCACATGTCAGACTTTGCGCAGGAAGAAAAGCTGTTGAACACGCCTCAGAGATGTCTGATAGGGAGTTATTACGGAAAAAATATTCTCTTGGGAACGCCGCTTCTCAAGTGGTATTTAGAGTACGGTTTGATAGTCACCAAAGTGCAGCTGGTCGTAGAATACCTACCTAAACGCTCCTTTGCCGGTTTCGCGGACGAAGTAACGGCGGCGCGAAGACGTGGCGACGTGAACGAGAACGAGAAAATTCTGTCAGACTGTTACAAGTTAATGGGAAACGCTACGTACGGTAAAACAATCTGCAACAAAGAAAAACACACGGCGGTGAGATACACTGACAGTCGGAAGTTCGAACTATTGGCCAATTCGTGGCGCTTCAAAAAGGCGTCCGAGTTGAGTTCTGATCTGTTTGAAGTCGAACTACAACCGAAAACAGTCAAGAACAACCTCCCTATTCAAATAGGGTTCATGGTATACCAGTACGCGAAGTTGAAAATGTTAGAGTTCACATACGACTTCTTGGATAGATTCGTCGATCGGCGCGATTATGCCCTTTGTCAAATGGACACCGACAGTCTTTACATGGCTCTCAGCGGTGACACGTTGGATGACCTAGTCAAACCTCGCCTGAGAGAGACGTACTTCAGAGAGAAACGAAAGTGGATTCCGACAGCGGTGTGCGACGATCACTTAGAGCTTTTCGTGAAGACAAAAACAGAAAGAGTGCGAGAATGGTGTCCGCCGCCCGGCGGATGTTGTGAGAGACGGTACCTTCACGATCTGAGAACTTCGGGGCTTATGAAAGCGGAGTGGGAAGGTGACGGGATCCTAAGTCTCAACCCTAAGACTTACATTTGCTACGATCGAGTCAGCGGCACCGGTGAAAGAAAATCCAAAAAATGGAGTGCAAAAGGCGTACAGAAGAAACAAAACCCTAAGGAACCAGACGACTTCTTGGATGTTCTTCGCCAATGAAAAACTCTCATTGCTGTAAATAGAAATTTCAAAGTGGTGCGAAACAAAATGGTCACCTACACCATAGAGAAAGACGGCGTGCGCTACTTGTTTTATAAGCGTCGCGTGCATTCTGACGGTGTGACAAGGAGTCCTTTAGAGATATGAAAAAAAAAATAAGCGTGTTATTGCTTGATTGAGTGCATCTTTTCAAAAATAGAGTGTTTATCAAGATTGAGAAAAAAAAAAAAAAAAAAAAAAATTATTGTTGTGTTTTTATTTTCATACGTCTTCTTTTACTAGTAAGTCGCGCAGTCTCTTACAGCGTCACTCATGTGACGACGTCGCTTCCAGTCATGTGATCCTAAAGACCCTCACTTCCTAAACAAAAAAAAAATGAAGAGACACGCTTCTTCCTCTCGAGAGGAAGAAGCGTGTCTCTCGATTAAAATCTTTTCTTTTCTTTTTTTCTTAAAAGAGACAAACGCCCCTTAGAGTGCCCCCCCCACCCCCCTAGAGTGCTCCCCTCCCCCCTCCCCCCCTCCCCCCCACCCGCCCCATGCATCCTAAAAGCGCCCCCCTCCCCATGCATCTTAAAGGGGCCCCCCTCCCCCCCTCCCCTCCCCTCCCCTCCCCTCCCCTCCCCTCCCCCCTTATACACTCTAAAGAACGCTTCTACCTAGTTCAATAAGTCACTTCCAGTCGCTCGTAAAACAATAAAAATGAAAAAAACAAACTTATATCGTGGTGTTTTTTATTAGTTTACCGAAAAAAATAAGAGACTCGCCTCCTCCTCCTTCTCCTCCTCCTCCTCCTCCTCCTCTCCTTATCCTCCTCCTCCTCCTCCTCCTCCTCCTCCTCCAAACAAAAAAAAAAAAAAATATCACATTTTAAAGCGCGTGACCCCTTAAAGACGCTCATCTCTTCATTAAGTCGCGTGACGTCACTTCCGGTCCCCTAAGTAGGTCATATGACGTCACTTCCGGTCCATAAGTAGGTCATATGACGTCACTTCCGGTCACGTGACCAAATGGCGGCCTCTGATTGGCTAACTAGGTCACGTGACGTCACCACTAATCCCCTAAGTAGGTCACTTCCGGTCACGTGACCAAATGGAGGCCTCTGATTGGCTGCATGTCGATTGAGTAATAAACAGTAGTTAACCATAGTCCCGTTCCGATACATACTATACTACTGTTACTAAATGGAAATTAGGGATCGCAAAGATGGGGTGCCTACAAGAGCCATGAAAGATATTCAAGCACATTAAATAATGAATATGACTATGACATTGTCTTTTCTCAAGTAGACATGCATCACAAGGTGACACCTCACTCCCTAATATTTAAATGCATAGTGTAAACAGCATAATAGTCAACCTATCTACTTAATTCTCACACAGTCAATGATTCAACATTCTCCATAGGCCTTATATCCATCAGCCAGCCACAATTAGGATCTCTTGAAGCTTTGTCCCATAAAGAAGCCACAATTAATTGAAGAGATGGTGTGACATTATGGCTGTCAGCTTATTTGCTTGAGTTGATATCCTCCTATCACGCACTTGAGAAGAAAATAAAACAATGCAGAAGGTGACTGTTTCATGAATGAAATTTAAAAAGGAGTCTCAGCATGTCCGTGATCCCTGTTGCAGCATCCTGTAAGAGATTCTTATCTAGCAAATATCAATCATGATTAAACAATGCAAATTATGAAAAATGTAAGATGATAATGATTTGACAATATTTGTATGTATGATGATAATGTGTTTATTTGGTGGATGCTAAAACTTTGCAACAATCCTAATGCAAACAATTGAAGAAGTGGGTCAAAGTAATTTTTGGCTTGGTTTACTCGTGAGACAAAATGACAGCAAATAATATGTTAAACTTCAATGCAAATACGACTATTGAAGTTTGTTATTTCTGAGATGGATAAAATCAAAGATAGGTGTTTGCCTTCAACTTGTATTTCAAAGAGAAAAAGAGCTTCAGTTTTACTGAGGATCTGATCTATGGATTATGTGTCAATAGAACAGTTGGATCAAAATGACGAGATGCCTGGGTATAATCTTGTAAAAATGTTCACATTTGAACTGAACTCTTATCGCGAAACCTTTTCACTTTGAAGGTTTTCAACGATGGTGTCTTGTGGGTGTATGAACAGTATTTCGTCCTTCCCTGAGTCTATAAGAGACAACAGTCATGTTGGGCCAAATATTGCACACCTTGCATAAAAGTAAGGCCCATATGTCTGTTTACAAAAAGGGAAGTGGACTTTTAAAGCAGTGTGTTTTACTTGCCCTCCAGAATGTCTCCCCTTGATAATACATCAGGAAGATTGCCGTTACTGTGGTAGGGGCAGCGGTGACATTGTTTTGTGAAAAGGCCGTGTTTTTTCAATATTTCCTTCCCTCAGTGTAAGTTACAGGGATAAGCTGTAGCTAGCATCTATTTTCCATGATAGTAAAATGTAAATCTTGGTTTGCAATATTATCCAATGGGGTTCTATCTGTAGCACAGTAAAAGCAATATTAATGAACTATTGGATATGTCTGGAATATTTGACCTGCACTGTTAGTTGGCAAACTGTCGCAGAACATAGTATGGTTCTAGAAGAGAATGTGCTACCTTGGTGTAATGGCGATCAATGAGTGAGGACGTCCCCCTGGCCGCTGCCCCAAGACTTCCCTACAGCAAAGGTATCCTGGAGTAATTACGTCTATATATTATCTCACAAAGGAGGACACATGTGGCAAGATACTTTCTTGAGCATTTTAAGTAGGTAATTTTTGCCATCTTTGGTTTTAATGCGTTTTTAAGACATTGAACCGGACTCCCCTGTGCCTCACTGTACCATTACACCCATCATCGCCCAAGCCCTTACCCAATATGGCTGAGTCACAACCGCCGGCGTCCCTACCTGAGGGGGTGGAACAGGCAGTCGACGATCTTTTTCTCAGCAGAAAAACATCTAGAACGAAGAATGATAGTGACCTAGTCAAGATTGGCACCATTTTAGTTTATTTACTGAAAGAAGTAAAAAAGCCTACTGAACCCAACGCTGAGGTCATAGCTCTCAGGGAATCTCTCAAGTACACGCAAACTGAGGTTGATAGCCTTAAGACAATAGTAGGGAAATTACAAGATGATATCATAAAGGTTGATTGTAAAAATTCCGTATTAGAGAGAGATCAACGCAGGGCAGATTTGAGATACGAGGAACTACGGGACAAATTGATAAACGTTGATCAGCAAACCCGTACAAAGCAGTTGATACTCGAGGGGATTGATTATACTGAGGGAGAAGTACCTATGGATGTAGCCTTTGACATTTTGAAAAGGATTGCACCTCCTTTACTTAGAGAGGATCTAGACAAGGTCATCAGGATTGGCTCCAGGGCTCAGCCAAACCGTCCCCTTCTCATATTGTTCACAACTGCCACCGCCCGTGACTCGATTCTGAAAGCCAAGGTAAAACTAAAAGATCACGAAGATCTAAAAGTTATGTACCTAAACCAAGACGACTGCATAGAGGTCGAGCAGCAAAAGGCGGACGTGAGAGCAATCACACGGCTGGCTGCACGCGCCAACATGGAAGTGTCCCCTAGGGGTAGAGGCATTGTATACCAGGGTGCTTATTACTCACACGCCAACCTGTCGGACTTGCCCTATGAGCTGAGTCTGGAACATGCTAAAACAAGGGTCACAGAAAAGTTTGTAGCCTATAACTCACCTCTAGCCCCCTTCTCCAACCTGTATGAGTGTAGTATCGTTGACAAAGGCAGAACTTTTAACTCTGTAGAACACGCCATTTCTTATGAAAAAGCTATGTTCGCAAAGGTCCCCCGAGCCAAACTGCAGAAAATTCTCATTACCGAGTGTCCATATAAAGTGATGAACCTCGCTAAGGAGATAATCTGCCCAGCATGGGACGCAGTGGAGGAGGCTCAACTAGAAAGATACAACGTGTTGAAATATGAGCAGAACTCATATCTGGGCGATCTCTTGGTAGACTCTTGGGAAAAAAATTTGTATGAGACATCCATATCTCGAAAATGGGGTACAGGAACCTCTATTTCAGCCCGCTCCCTTCAAAATGGCTCTTTTCCTGGCCGAAATCTGGGGGGGCATATTTTAGAAAAGGTGAGAGCAGAAATTAGACGACAACGCAGGCCTCATACCCCCACCCCCCTGGCTACAGCAGGCACTCCTCACCAACACGCCAGAGCAGACCCACCTCCACCCCCAGCCACTCAACCAGAGCAGAGACCACCACCCCCTCCCCCGCCGCCTGCCACTACACAGCCAGCAGTGCAGGTACAACTCCAAGCACAGCCCCAGGTAGAAGCTGCGACGGCGCTCACTCTGTTAGAACAAGACGCAACTCCAATCGTAGATGAGGGTCAGCAGGCACGGGCAGTAGAACCAAGTCTCACTTTGCCGTCCACCCCTGCCGACAACACACCACTGGCCAGAATCCATACGCAGACGCCCAGCGAACAGAAATCACTCTTTCAACGTGTAGGAGGATTACTAACCTCACCATTCCAGACAGCAGCGCTTCCCCTACCACCACAAGAGCAACGTCAGTCCTCAGCAAGGCGACAACTGCAAACCCCGGTGGTAAAAGCAGTGTAGCCTATACAGCCATCATGAGGGTCTTGATAGTGTCCGATTCAAGGGGCGAACACCTGGACGCATGCCTACCCCACGCTAATGTTGAAGGTGTGCAGTATCTTGTTGTCCCGTACAAGTCGCAGGGGCTACACAGTCTGGCAAGGAAGGAGACTCTACTCTCGCGTCAAATAAGGCCAGATATTATATTCCTATTCGGGGGCATCTGTGATATCACTTACAGGTGCAGGGAGACTAAGGCTACCTCTTTAAGGTGGAATGACCCTATACAGATATTTGAAAACTATAAATGTACCATGGATACTGCCTTCTATATGATTAGAAACCATCCCTTTACTAGTCAATGTAAAATCATCTTCAGTCCTGTTGTGGGCATAGACCTAAATAGGTACAATGGCATAATCTCCAACATCCCTCACCCCCAGCAACGTACACTGAATGACCTAATGGTAAGGGTCAACAGATATATAATTGAATTCGCCATAACAACTGGTCTGCTTACCCCTTGGATAGCATCTCATTGTCACCCCTCAAAAGGCAAGGGTCGTTATTCACATGTGTATCATATACTGGAGGATGGGTGCCACTACGATGAAAAGGCGCTTGAACAGGTAGCAGTGGAAATACATGAGTCTATGGTAAAAAATGCCACTCTGCCCTCACTGTACTAATTGAAATGATGTATGTTTCTGAGTATTGCGTGTGCGACTCAGCTAGAATTAAATGTATATGGTAAGTGTTATAATAAATAATAGAGCTTGGTGTTTGTGTGTACGACACTATGAGAGCTATTAGAATCAAAATCAGATTAGAATAGTATGTATATATAAAGACTAGTCGTAAAAGAAATAATTTTTCTCATTTATCCCTATGTGGATATAGACATACTCATTTTTAATCTGATGAATGGCGCAGCGACCCACCCCCAATCTCTGCACGAAGCCATTCACCAGATCGAAACTTTATACCCCCCCCACCCCCCCTCCCCTTTCCCCCATTCCCCTATGTGTCGGTGTCAAAGGTTATTTGTACTATGTGAAACTAAACATGCCCGTTGACCTAAGCTATCTTGATGACAAGAAGGGTCTTAAAGTCATGTGTCATAATATTAGAAGTCTCACAGACAAGAAAATGGTAGACTATACTCGTATGCTATATAAGTTTGATATAGGTATAGTAATAGAATCGTGGTATGAACCAACAGATTCTGATGCCACATTAGATGTAGTGGGCTATAATCATGTCAGAATTGATCGCAGGCCCTTTGTAGATAAGAGAGGTGGAGGGATTATTGTGTATATGAAGGAAGGCATAGATTTTAATATGGATGCAGAGTTGACGTGTGTCACGGCACTGTATGAAATTATGACCATTGACTTCACTATACATGAAAAGGTATATAAGTTAATCGCAGCGTATAGGGACCCTCAAGTACACCCTAAACATTTGTATGATGCAATTAACATTAATTATAGTGATCATTACCCAATCTATTTGATATTAAAACAAGAGAGAACCAAAATTATTAAAAAATCAATTAGGGCTAGAATTTATAAAAATTTAGACATGGTTGACGTTGAAAGAAGACTGCAAAATTCTGATTGGACATCCTTTACAGTAAATGAAACACCCGATAAACTCTGGAAAATATTACACACACATATCACTAGTGCAATAAATCCCACAGCTCCGTTTAAGAACATTACAGTCCCCCTAGAGGTACAAGAATGGCTTACCCCTGTGGTACAGGAAAAAATGGTGGCTCGCGACAAATTGTTTAGTAAAGCGAGAAATAGCCATAAGACAGCAGATTGGCTCAGGGCGCATCTTAAGCGCAATGCAGTTGAGGCTGAGATATAGAGAAATAAAAAAGGCATAATTAAAAAATTAATGGATAAAAAGAATTAAAAGCCAGAAGACTTTTGGAAAGGCGTCAAAAAATTATTTCCAAAAAATAAGAGAAATTCATGTATTAGAATTAAGGATGCAACTACTAAAGTTGAGGTAGATGAAGACAAGGTCGCTGATCACATAAATGATTTTTTCTCAAATGTAGGTGAGAGACTGGCCGAAAAACATCCAGCTATAATTATACCACCTATGGAAGATGATATGGACAGCGACACTGATCTAGTGGATATGCCTTTCACTGAAGCAGATATATTAGATATTTTAAAGTTGATTGATAGGTCTAAGTCATCAAATATAAAACATATCAAAACTTGGTTGCTATGTGATATTTTCAAAATTTTCCCAGAAAAATTATGTATAATTTATAATGCCAGTTTACAGCAAAGCTCCTTCCCACAGTCATGGAAAGTAGCCACAGTGTCGCCCATCCCTAAAAAGGGAAATTCTAAATTAGTAACAGATCTTAGGCCAATTAGCCTTTTGCCCCTCCCTGGGAAAATTTTTTCGATCCGGGGACCCCCGGTCAGTGAGGCCATCACACTAGCGCCAATGCCTATCTGGCCATGGAAAATGCAGAGGGAAACGCTGGTTATAACTTAGGCTGACCGCGCCCCAAGCTGGCCCCCTTACAAATTCTATGTTGGACTCAGTGTTGGAGATTGAAAGCATGACGTAGCCAGGCTCCACCAATCAGCGAGCAGTGTTGGTGGGATGTCAAAACAACATGGCGCTGCCTGTGTACGATATAGTTTTTGTTACTATCCTTCAAAATGGCGAAATTAGGACGATTTTAAGGTAGATAATTGCATTTGAGTCGAAATATCGTATAATAAACCTAATAATATATGGATATGGCCGACCTCGGGGTGTGTATAGATGAATAACAACCTCGGTGCTACGCACCTCGGTCGTTATTCATCGATACACACCCCTCGGTCTGCAATATCCATATATTATTGGTTAAATATATAGTGCTTCTATGTTATACAGTAACGACAATATGTAGATCTGCTATTACTTTGACAGCAGTGTCCCTGGTCGCCATGTTGACAGGTGGGACAGGTGGGCGGATCACTGGAGCGTGACTTAGTCTTACACACCGGTGTCATAAAAACCCAACAAATCTCCTTAAAAGCAAAAAGCTCCTCCTTAGCCACTTGAATGCTCACACTTGTCATACGAGTTCTGTGCTAATAAGTCACTTGGGAGGAGTATTTCCTGTTCTTGTTGAAGATCTTATAGGAGCGCCCTGAACGATATGTCTACTCAGGTAAGTCTGCCATAGCCCAATCGGCTTCACCTATCTCAGAAAACCAATCCCTTTCCCTCCTTCCTTTCAGAGGACAATAAATACTTCAGGGACCCAATGTGTCTAGAGTTCTTTGTCTCTTCTTCCTACTTTCTACTTCCTATGCAATTTCTTTCCCCATCAGGTTCTTAACTATCTCTGAAGCTGGTTTGGGACAATTCCTGTTCAACTAATCGAAATCAAGGTTCTTTTAAATATTTCAAATCTATATTGTAAACTGTTCCTATGTAAATTGTCATGCATACATGACTGTCAGTTAAGACAGTATACTCTGCTGAAGCATGTATTTGCACATTGTTGTATCCCAATAAATAGACATAAAAATAACTGTAGACTAAATTACCCTTGAGCCTGTACACAATTTTGACACATAACTCGCATTTCTACACCAAAATTTCAAGTGGTTATCGTGTTTGTATAGACTTGGCAGGACAATGAGGTCACTATGGAGGACTGTAGTTGGCAGTCCTTCCGGAAGGACTGCCAACTACATTGAATATTGAATAAAAAACAGTGAAGGCATGCTTTACTGAAAGACCCATACATTGACCAGGAGTGGTCAGAAAAAGGCCTTCCATCGGTAAAAGTCCCCACATGAGGGATCTCTGTTTGAGTGTTAATAACACCCAGCCAAGTCATTCAATATGACATTGAACATGCCTGGCCCACCCCACCACATGGCGACCACATATCAACCATAACCCAAGCCCCAATATCTGTCCCTTTTCATTGAGCTATTATTTACTGTCTACTTATTCCTGTAGATAAATCATAACGGTTGTTATGGTTGAAATTTAATGCACATTATACCATGCCTTGAGCGTAAGTCAGAAAATTATCCAATACTGAATCCACTGTGTTAAGTTTTTAATACACCTTTAAACATGTCGCGATCGTGTTGACAATGAACAAAACTGCCTCATGAAGAAAGACAAATTCAGGCTTGGGCAAACACATAATCAAGCAATTAGCTGAGACTTACAATTACAATGTTGTCATATCCCCATGTAGTATCTCTTTGGTGCAGTCATGACACAGAGCTTTCAATGCATCATTTTTGAATGCCTTATGAGGGTTCAGCCTCATTCTTTTGCGATGGGAAATATTGGTCTCTGAGAACATGCACATGAAGCTTTTATGATGAAGCTATTATGGTTTCTGTGTGAATCATAGCCATGAATATACAATGTTATATTACATGCATCCTGTGTAAAGATATGTGAACCCCAAGAGTTGTTCTTTCTCTCTGTGGTTGCATGAGGTTCCTTGAATTGATTATTTTTGCCATTTGGTCTCTACAGCTGCTACCTACATGTAACAAATTCCACAAAACGAGTCCTGATCTGATGTCTTTTTAAGTGCACTATATAATCATATTACCTTCCTTCATAAATACCTTTAGTCTGAATCATGAGGCACAGCCAGACTTATTATTTTTATTTTTACTGTCATTCCTTTTTTAAATTAATGATGGCTGAATAGAGGTGCTGAGCTTGTTTTATGACCATGAATATGGCTTTATCAAAACCAAGAACAATTTTCAAGCTTAGACTATCAAATCTGATAAGTATGCAAATATGCCTTTCACTGGTCAGATTCCCGAGGCTTTAATAGGTCATTCATAACTTTTATATTACAGATCATCTTTTAGGCAATACATTTGAAAGTGTATAATTCAATTAGAAAATAGCATAGGTGAACAGTACTCCTTATTCATTCTGAAAACGATGCTAATTTACAGACTAGTGATAGCATTTATGATGGCGCCACCTGAAGGGCTTCAACCTGGAATCCTGAAATGGGTCTCTGTATTGTGAACAGACTCATTATTTCACATTGTTCATGGCCCCAGGGCCACTGGCCCAGCTCCCCTGTCTGTAGTCTATTTGAACCAGGGCCAGACCCCATTTGCACATGTCACCATGGGACCACTATAGTACATTGAGGCACAAAAACACTCACATACTGGGTACATTGAATTAGAGCCCCAGTGCTTAAAAGCATCAGTGCTGGATGGACCCATCGGTTTTCTGAAGCACAATGCAGTAAGTAGCCCTTAGGTAAAACATGTGTTATGTCTATATTGAGGGTGCTGAGATGTTACCTGTGATTTAATGTCATTATTCAGAATATGACTGGCTTTTGACAGACATGCAAATATAAAACTCCTAATTATAATAGGAAGCTGTGCTCACTCATTGACAGCTCGGGGAGGGGTTGAGGACGAAGGGTGGGTAGGCTCCATAGGCCACACATATAAAGACATTGTAGACACAGCGTTGTCGTCTATAGTATGAACATTTTAAGTATGATGGACATGGACTATTCTGTCTTTTATGTCTAAATTGAAAGTCTATCTTCAAAATGCATAACATAACTTCCCTCAGGGCAATTTTGTATGACCTCATATTGCACTGCATGGTTACACCACAAGAAAATAACATTGAGTGTTTACGCAGTGATGGTTGTTTGGAACAAATATGATGTCCCACATTTCAGCATTCATATTCAGTTTTTCGTTGAAATACTTACCAGCCTTCATTCACATATCTATGCTTAGTAAGCGATACATTATTGAGCCTTATTGTCATATTCTAAATGCATAACATGATACCAGACCCCTGTAAACGTCTATACCTTATGGAAGCCCTGCAATAGGCAAATGCCACTGAAGCTGTCAACGTTTGTAGATGTATCCCTTTATGTATGGCCTCGTTAGGATATTACGTTGAGTATATAGAGGGCATAAACAGGCCCTGGATGACCGGGCCTAGTGGGGGTCTCGTTTTACACAAACTGACCAGGTAAAATGTGCACAACAAACCACATGTTCTATACACCGACCGTGCTCATTCTGTACACTATTTCAAATTAGCTTATAAATTTATTCCTTCGAACTCTAAGGAATAAGAAATTAAAATTGATTACGACTCTAATCAGCTGCAGGCAAATGTGGGCCATAATATACCTATAAGAAAGGAAATACACAGAAAGAGCAATACATATACATCATCACTTATGTATAATAAATGGAGTGTATAGAAAGAACATATTCATTAAGGGTATAAAATTCAAAAAAGAAAATCAATAAAATAGATTGTAGTAGTCAATACAGGGAGATGGGGTGTCTGGTGTATGTAGAAAGTTTGGAGATATATTGCAGACCATTGACAGAATGGAAAAACATCTCTCTAACCAAATGAGGCCATGGTGAAAAAGTGATAAAAAGCAAGAAAAACTAAAACACGACTACATCATCATTAAGCTGCCATTTCTCCTATGTGCCATCTCTAATGTGCCATCCCATTTGTAGTGATGATGAGCACCTGCCTGCAAGCCCTATTCTTTCAAGCATTAATCTGATCAGGCCTGTAGGGAAAACTGCAGGACTGGTGAGTTACCTGCCAGGGCTGCATGCATGCAGCATTACTGTAATTGATATGGTGCATTAAAGCACTATGCGGCCATTAAGGGTTGATTAGCCTAGAACAATACCATAATCTATCCTCTGTTTTAGTCGGCCGAGTCCCCACCACCCTCAGCTAATTACCTAGGGTTATTAAACACTTTATAATTGCTTGGGAAGTCTTATAGAATTAGCGATGCTCTCCAGTATAGACATCTTGTCACAGGGGATGGTCTGCTGCATGGATGTTTTATGTATCTTCACTATGGCGTAAGTGTCATATTATGTCCTCAATGAATTATTATATGAATAGCATTGTGCATTTTTGCAGTCTCCACTACAATTATACATAGACATCATTATGAAGAAAAAACATTTCCACAGCAGGCACTTTATTTCATGGTGAATATGATCTATAAAGGTTAGACCTATGGGAGCTGTGGCTGTATCGCACGTTCCCTGCGTGAAATTCAAAATGGCGGCTGACGGAAGTAAACAAACACCGCAGAAGTGAACAAACAGCATGGAAGTAAACAAACATAGACTATACATCTATTTTCGATCAAAATCCCGGATCAAAACACCCTGAAATAAATACAGAGCGTCACTTGAAAGGGACCTCGTCAGTGCCCCTAATGAAATTGTATTGAACTTGTTAATACCCAAAATATATGGCGTTTAATAAGTACCATTCTTGGACCGTCCTGCCTTTAAGGGTGAACCTAGCAATGTAACCATGGCAAAAAAAATCTAATCCTACAGTACTGCCAACCCTAAAGGAAGACTGGCTGTGCTGGCCAAATTGATGACAAGCCAAACTGAAGACAGGGGACTTGGTCTGGAAAATTTAGTAGTGGGAGATTGATCCCTACTTCATTTGTTTAATACCCTTGGCTTAGATTGCACAAGGTCTGGTGCATGGCGCTGGATAAAAGGGAGCATAACCCAGATATAGCGCATATGTTTTGGTCAAAAGAGTAGCCTAACAAAAGTCGAATGCTACTGAGGCTAACAATCAGTGTTCACTTACCCGCTTATGTATGGCCTCATTATGGTGTCATGTTCAGTCAGTGTAGAGGACATAGACAGTACCTAATGGGGGTGTCTCATTTTACACAAATGAATCAGGTAAGAACACATCTAGGGCCTCACTAGCATTATTTTCATACATGTGCACTCTCTATCCTCCATTTAACAATGGATACAGGTGGAATAGATACTAACAGGACTGATATTATTCTCCCTTAAGCTGCTCGTGTAAGGGTAAAATCTGCATTTTGCTTGGTGTCTACTATAATGACCCTTATGCCACAATTTAGATTTCTTTATGACTGATATGCATCAAAATGAGGTAGGGTTCATCAAGAAATAAATCTACTAAATCAACCAAGAAATACAAAGAATAAAGTGAAGTTTTAACATGATCAAATTCAATACAGAAAAGTCCTAAGTTCACCAAGAGCAGGTTGTTTTTGTGCAAGCAATGATATTACTGTAATGTATAGGCCCATTGGCATGGCCCACACGCACAATTTACAGCATCCTTATCCATAATGACTTCCTGCCAAGGTTATAGTATACTGTATGCAACATTGTATCAAAAGACATTTAGCGACCAGACACATGCCATGTCAACCGCCAGCGATATTCGCACGAGCTCCTCGTGTGAATAACGTCCGCTATTCGCACGAGGAATGGCGAGAGAGGGGACATGGAGAGAGAGGGGACATGGGGAGAGAGGCGACATGGGGAGAGAGGCGACATGGGGAGAGAGGCGATATGGGGAGAGAGGCGACATGGGGAGAGAGGCGACATGGGGAGAGAGATGCCATGCACAAGTGAAGAGTTTGGATGCAAAACGACATAAGCGCCATTTTAAAAATCGGGACACAAATCTGGCAAAAACATAAATAAGGGACAGTGAAATATAATCCGCAAACTATTTTTCCAAGATTTATTATTTTTCATATCATTAGGACCTACCTAATATACACTCTGTCACCAAAGTACAATAATTGACCTCAGGGTGTCTTAACAAAAAGCACTATATGCTTCAATTCTGGGATGGATTTATGTCGTTTTGCATCCAAACTCTTCAAGTATATAATACATATTTATTAGGCTTGCCAGTAAGTACCATCATGGTATAGTGGTGAGCATGCTTGTCTCCCATGTGCTAGGCCAGGGTTCGATTCCCTCTGAAACGTATTTTTTATGATGCTATCTGATGATGAGAGAGGAGACGTGAGGATGAGAGAGGCGACGTGAGGACAAGAGAGGCGACGTGAGGACGAGAGAGGCGACGTGAGGACGAGAGAGGCGACGTGAGGACGTGATAGTGACAGAACCGGGCGGAGCATCAATTTTCAAGTTGGGGGTGGGCTTGTCTATGTTTTGCCCCCCCCCCATATATTTTTTAATAATGTGACTATATTATACACGGGTAAAATCCGGCACGTGCGACACGTGGGACACGGGGGGTTAAAAATCGGACACATGCGACATGGGGGTTTAAAAATTGACGGACACAGAAAAATGGAGGATAATGTACGGGATAAAAATCGACACAGCGACACAACCCGTCTGCTAAAAATCGACACAGCAACACAGTCAAATATAGTAGGTAAAGGGGAGGCCAGCCCCCCCCCCAACTGCTCACTGCTCAAGGAGGTTAAGACCGTAATGACATTCACACAATTTCCAATCCTTACCTCTCCGGGATCCTTATAAGGAAAAGTAGGGTCAGAGCCCCTGGGCCCCTAAACAGAACTAAAGGGGCTGAAATACTTCTTATCTATATTATGTAATATATAAGTGTGTATATGACACATCATGCATAAAGGCCGATATGTAGTGTTTGTTGGAATGGGCCCCCCTGCCCCCTGTCCCCCGAATGAAGATTTGCTTCCTATGCTTCTGCAATACCCAAATCGTCAAAGCGGGAGAGAGGGGAAGGGAGAGGCAGAGGCAGAGGTACAGGTACAGGCAGAAGAAGGAGAGTTCAAGTCGCCTCTCTTGCCGCCCCCTCGTGCAGGTCACCTCTCTCGCCGCCCCCTCATGCAGGTTGCCTCTCTCGCCGCCCCCTCGTGCAGGTCGCCTCTCACGCTGTCTCCTGTCTAGCCTATTCCTCGTGCGAATAACGGCCTCTATTCGCACGAGCTCCTCATGCAATTAGCGGCTGCTATTCGCACGAGTTTCTCGTGCGGATATCATCAGCCCATGTCAACCAAGTTATGCTGTTTTCTTGTAAAGAGAAGCCTAGAGGGGTTTACTTCCATACAAACTGGTTGTTAATCAATTCTCGAAAATCCTATCATCAACGCTTTCACACTATCTAAAACATAAGTCAGACAGGTATGTAGAAGTAGAGTATGTCCAAAACTGTGCACATTAGATAGAGGAAGAAATCCATAGTATCATCAAGTCTAGACATGGTTCATATCATATTGTAGTGGGTCGCCGCTGTACTATTTCTATAGAACCAGTTTGGGTTATAGTGAGTATGTGTGTTGCCGTGTATCCGGGCCGCGCTCCTGTATGGTGCCGGGTATATGGTTACATAAGTCTACACCTGAGGATTGAGAGAGCGCGGCCTGGTTATGTGCATTGAGCCGTGACCGCCACGTGTCACCCGACATATCTCGGGTACCGTGTCGGCCCGGATGCACCGGTGCGTGGTTACCCGGAGTTCCTCAGGAACTCAAGTGTTTACGAGTAATGAAAAGAGTTACATAAGGATCAGTACATAAGACCTGGGGTTCTGCTAATCGAGGACCCAGTCTTGCTGTGCACTTCGGCCAGCTCGACTGCTCCACAACAGAGCTTCCCCGAACTCTGTTGTACCTTTTAGGCCTAGTCCTGTCGCTGCTTCCAACTTGGTCACCCTGCGTCTCTCTCTGTTCTACCCTCTGGGGGAACTAGAGGAGATAGACGCACTGGTGGACAACTCCGGACACAGAACTCCTTCCGCGGAGTCTGGTCCAAGTGGAGTTAACTAAGATGGAAGAGAGCCTTGGAACTCGGGAATTATGTACTAGACCGTGAGCGTATACCTCCTGTATGTTCATATGACCACTGGTGTTCAGAAGCCTATTTGATTGTTACTATCCGTCTGTATGATTACGAGCCGTATGTCAGAATGAATAAAGTGTAATTTCTGAACAACCTATTTTCGAATCTGGAGTTTTTCATAGCCGATGCCTATTTTAGAATAGCCAACAGCTACAATATTTTGCTAGAACAAATCATATTGCAATGGATATTATGCATACACTATCACATTAGCTATATTTTAAGCCATATTCTTGTTCTAGTTGTGTCTTTCATATAATTATAATTGCTATATCATATGTTGAAAAAAGTCAGATTTCTAAGTGAGTTTGGTGCAGTTATAATCCTTAAAATTGTCATGGTAGACATGGCGACACAGGGATTTTGAAAATCAACACTGGCACTCAAATGACTTAGTCATGAGTTACCTACACAACCGTTGGCTAAGAGGGCAAAAGGAAACTGCATTTCTGTATATCATATACAGGGCTGTATTTCCGATATGAATATGCTTTGATTAATTGCTGCATAAGAGTTATAAGCCTTAGACAGTGGTAACAATGGTAACAATCCTTGGCTAGCGCCTTGGAAGATTACCCTTGCCTTTGCTTATGACACTTACAGCTGCTAACTTGTACCATTTTTATTGTACCAGCAACAGACACATTTCAGGTATTTAAAGGGTTACTAAATGGGACTCAGGGATCGCAAAGGTGGGGTGCCTACGAGAGCCATGGAAGATATTCAAGCACATTAAATACTGATTATGACTATGTTTCTTTCTCAAGTAGACATACCTCCCTAATATGTATATATGCATAGTTTGAACAGTCCACCTATCCACCTAATTCTCACACAGTCAATGATTCATCATTCTCCATAGGCCTAATATTCATTAGCCACAATTAGGATCTCTCGAAGCTCATTTGTCCCATAAAGAAGCCACAGTTAATTGAAGTGAAGGTGTGACATTCTGGCTGTCAGCCTAATTTGCTTGAGTTGATATCCTCCTATTTCACACTTGGGAAGAAGATAAAACAAAGCAGGTGACTGGTTCATGAATGAAATTTGAAAGGTGTCTCAGCTTGACCGTGATGGATGTTGCAGCATCCTGTAAGAGGATCATGTCTAGCGAATATCTATCTTTATGAAACAATGCTAATTATGAAAAATCCAAGATGTTTTTATTTTATATCTGGATGTTGAAACTGTGTAACAATCCCGATGCAAATAAAGCAAACAATTGAAGAAGTGGAGTATAGTGTTTTGTGGGAGAAAATGTCATCAACAATTTCAAACTTTAATGCAAATAGGACCATGGAAGTATTGTTTTTTTAGATGGATAAAATTAAAGATAGGTGTTTGCCTTCTACTTGTATTTCAAAGAGAAAAACAGCATCAGTTTCATTGAGGATCTGATCTATGGATTATGTGTTACTAGAACAGTTGGATCAAAGTGATGTGAGGCCTGGGTATAAACCTGTGTAATGTTCACATTTGAAGTGAACTCTTATCTAAAAACATTTCCATTTTGAAAGTGTTCACTGATGGTGTCTGGTGAGTTTATAAAAATGTGCTTGTCCTTCCCTGAGTCTTTTAGAGACAACATGTTGATGTTTCCAGACAAAATATTACACATCTTGCATTAAAGTAATACCTATAAGTCTGTTTAAACAGAGGGAAGTGTATATTTTAAGCAATGTGTTTTATTTGCCCTGCAGAATGTCTTCTGTTAATGATACATTAGAAAGATTGCCCTTGCTGTTCACCTATGCTATTTTTTAATTTAAAGTATGCACTTTCAAATGTATAGCTTAAGATATGACCTGTTATATAAAAGAAATGAATGCCCTATAAAAGCATAGAAAATCTGGTAAAAAGCAGATTTGAAAGACCAGGCTTGGAAATTGTACTAGCTTTTGATACAAGCCATATTCACAGTCATAAAAATGAGCTTTTCCAATGTGCTCTATAAGGGTAGCAATGGACAAGTACCTACTCCTATGAACACAAGGGAAAATCACTTGCAGGTAATGACACCAGATCAGGACTTAGCTCGCCTTGTGGAACCAGGTATATGCAGGTAGCAGCTGAATTCCTTACTACTGACAGTATAGACCAAGTGGCAAAAACTTAATTAAATAATTCAAGGAATTTTATGCAACCACTCTTGTGGCTCAGTTATCTTTACACAGGATAGATTGAACACTTCGTGTCATGACTGCACCAAAGAAATACTACATGGGGGCATGACGACTTTGTAATTGTAAGCCTCAGATAATTGCCAGATTATGTGTTTGCCCAAGCGAGGCAGTTTTGTTTATTGTTAACACAATCATGACATTTTTAAAGTTGTATTGAAAGCTCAACACAGTGGATCCAGCATTGGATAATTTTCTGAATTACTCTCAAGGCATGGTATATATATATGCATTTGTAAATAACCGGAATACGGAATAAGTAGACAGTATATAATAGCAATCTCAGTGATAAGGGATTGGTATTGGGAGCTTGGGTGATGGTAGATACACTGAGCTATAAAGATAAGGTTGTTATATGGTCGCCATCCAGGCATGTTCAATGTGATATTGAATGACTTGGCTGGTTGTTATTAACACTCAAACAGAGATCCCTCATGCCAAGACTGACAGGTCTCGGCGAAAGTGGGGACTTTTCCAATGGAAGGCCTTTATCTACCATGCTCCTGGTCAATGTATGGTTCTTTCAGTAAAGCATGCCTGGACTATTTTTCATTCAATATTCAATAACGTTGGCATTCCTTCCTCCATAGTGATAGTCATCGTTGTCCTACCAAGTCTTTACAGACACAATTACAATGTAACATTTTAGGGTAGAAATGCAATATTTGTGTCAAAATTGTGAAATAAATGATAGACATCTGCATCATCTGTAACCTATTCACAATCCATCTTGAACTAAATGTGTACAGGCTGGAGGGTAATTAAGTCAGGCACTCTGAAATACGCACTGCAGTGGTCTCAAAGTGCAGCCATGGGTGACACACAAAATTAGCTCTGCATTTAGGAGTCTGGCTGAGATGAGGTTCAGGGTTTTTCAGATTGTTCAGCTCCTGATAGGACTATGACACTATGAAAAAGCACGTTGGAAAGCCCTTGAAGAGTAGTATGTCATAGTGGGCATTTAACATAGGTTTATAACAAAGGGGGAAAATGACAGTTTGCGAAAAGTGATAGTCTTTTTCTACCCCATAGATAATATTGAAATATTACCCAGCCATCTGTAAAAACAAATCAGCCAGGTCCTACCATATCAGAAGATTGTGTGTACCCATCTACAGCCTCCTACATGGATGCCCAAGGGGTTTTCTAGACTGCCCAAATTGATGCACTGCAAGTACTGCTCTAGCCTACATGACATGGGATTGTACAGCAGCAAGATGTAAATAGGGTGTTTCATATAAATCTTATGTGAATTAAATAATATCTTTTAGCAATATTGAAAGGGGAATATTGTAGCTTTCAACAGTGTATTACACACACCCTCAAATATAATATAACAGCCTAAAGAGATCCATACAGGTAGAGAACTGGTATAGTGGCTGCATGGTCACACACCAACTACATGTATAGTATAGACCCACTCCAGTGGTGCCAATCTCTCACAGGTACCCCTGTGCATTTCTATAGTGGGCACTTGCTTCCACATTCATCCCTGTTCTGGTCAATTTCTCCACTTCTAATTATGATGGAAGGATGAGTAAATATGTTCCGGAAAGCTGTTAGTGTGGCCAATAACATGGCACAATAAAATACGGAATCTACACAATTTGGAAAAATTATCCAAGTGCTTAATTAAGTCTACAACTATTTTTATGTTTATGTATATGGAAGTCAATACCAACAATGTACGAATTCATGCTTCAGTGAAGTATACTGTATCAACTAACAGTCATTTTGGCATGACAATTTACAAAGGAATAGTTTATTCCCCTTCCGTATAGTCTTGTGTGGCTAGTACACTTAGAGCAATCAGTACACACTTATGGTGGAGGTCTACATACAACAAATAAATAGGGAAGTATATATAATGCATAATCTGCATGAATACACATAAAAAGCCTTATGATTGTGGATGGGAATAGTGCTTTCATTATGCAGATAAATAGGAGCACAGTGAGAGGTAGTTCACCTCAAGCCCAATAGGAGGCAGCATTGAGTAGGTATCCTGCAGATCGTTGTTATCCGATTTACAGTTGGTTGACTCCTATTCTCACAGGAGGTACTTTGCCTATTTTCATATAGAAAGAAGCACCCATATTATTTGTAAATCAACCTGTCCACATATGAGTCTGTGAAGATTGCTGACATATTAAAATCTAAAATTCGATGCTTGGAGCTCGAGTAGCTGCTTTAAGGTAATACCTGAAGACCTTTCATCAACTTCCCCTAACACAGCCTAGACATACAAAGTACACCATGACTGTTCTGATGATTTTAAATTAAAAAATATACCCTTGTTACCGATGGATATCATGCTGACAAAAAGCCAGAGGAAAATCAATTCTTAAGGAGAAAACAATCAGCTGAACTTTACCCCTAGTCTGAAGAGGCTGATATAATTATGATGAACTTTTCACATTTTTCCATCATGGTATGCCCTCTTATAGGACGTGATCAGCCTCCACACTTTGATTGTTCTGATGATTAACATAGGTTTCAAAGGAAATTGCCATCATAGAACTTTTATGTTGTTTTTAAACATGAGGTAAAAATGGAAAATAAGCTTTAGTAAAATGTATAATAAGTATGGTCGTGGATCCCTAAAACATTGGACAGGACATCCTGAAAGGCTTGTCAATCCTAACATTCCTGCCAAAACATTTGGCTGAGGAGTGTTTAGTGACAATCCTATCCCTTAATGGACATTGAAAATCATGATGAGAGGACTGCCTGCCATGATTAACCCTTAGAGGCCCACTGGCGTGAAAATGGCGTAAAATGGCGTATTTTACACATATCTAAAGTCCTACATGGTCCTTTCACATAAATATTAGGTGTATATTACTTTAAGACATAGACAAATCTCCGGGGTGACCTCAGCTTTTCATACATGAGCTTACATTTGTTTTCCGATTGATATTTACCATTTTAATGCAAGTAAAGCAGGAAAGTAGTAATAAATATCTGAAATTTCAAGCTTGATCACTGCCTTAGCCTGAGTATTCTGCACCATGATAATATTATTGTGTCTCATTTTAGTTGTCATGACATTAATTATTTTTCAATGCAATATGGGACATGTACACACAATTTTGTAACTGAGCTTAATTACTTCTATTTGATTCCCATGTTGGGGATGTGATACAAGAATTTCATTGTTGCTATGGCAATGGAATAGAAGGTTCCTCCATGGCTCAAAGTACAGCCAATGTAGTATAAAGTTTGATGAATTTAACAAATGGAACGTTTCTGGTTGCTATGGTTACGTAAATTAGCTTTTTCTCATACAGAGGGCCTGGCATGAGATTATATTTTATGAGAGGTTATTGCAAGAGCTTTTAGGAGATGTTATATGATCCCTATGTCAGGATATTAAATTCAACTGTTGCAGATTCACTTAAAGTGCACTAATCATGTTGCAGATATCTTACTTTGACCAAAAAGTTCTGGGACACACACACCTTTTAAGGCATAGATATAGCCCATGAATAACTGAAATTCCCTAAATCAAACTATCACCTACTAAAATATTTTGTGTTGAAAATATTGTTATACAAAACACGTTAGATATGGTACATTATATTTATGTAATTACATAAAACCCACTCATATGTCATGATTCAATATGATTGATGGTGAGAATATTGCATTACTGTACTTGCTTCTTGATGATACCAGAGTAAAGGCTCAATATTAATCATGATGAAGTTTATAAACTATGGAATTTCATCATCCAAAAATCACATTGCAGCACTTTACACTTTGGAGTTTGAGTTCATTATGGATTATGCATCATGTAAAATAATATAGTGTGAGAAATTCAGCAATGCTACTTAAAGCCCCTTGATTCCAAAGCAAATTAGCAAATAAGGAATTTCTAAGGGAAAAGTCCCTATTTATGACAGGGTATGTCAGTCTACATAGGAGATATTTGAAGTACTGAAGAAGATATTGGAAGTACTGATACCCATCCAAATCATTCCATACCACATTCAACATGCCTGCTCTAGCCCAATACACGAGGACCATATGAGAGCTTTCTCTTTCTGGCTCAGTTCACTACTCATATAGCATATTGCAGCCCTTGGAATATGGTGATATACTGATTGAGACAGAGCTTAGTTAGTCTTGCATTCACTCACATGGGGAACTTAACTACCTACCTGACTTCCCGTTGTATCTCACAGCCAACAATCAGATCCCATGGAAATCACACCTACGTGAATCTATCCAAGATGTAGTATCCAAATAACTGTGACAAAGCAACCAACTGCAGGAAGAATGCTTAAATTCCTCTTTGTGCTTACACTTGATTTTGATTTTGCAATATGTATGCTATTTATATCATAAAACATATATTTCAAAATATATACAACAATTAAAAATAGCATGTGAACTACATGAAGTGTATTATGCAAATTCTTCACATTGTAAAGGGGCTTATGCCATGGTGTAACACAAGGCAAACAATTTGATCCGCAACAACTTGTGAATACATTCAAGTTGTCCCTCATATATGAATTATTCTTTGTAGGCAATTCTTTGTCATAATCATGTCCATGGTTTAACTATCCTGGTGATAGAATAGTGATTAGCTGATCCACAAGGGACGGTGATTATAATGCTATTTTCTGCACCTAAACTAAACTATACTGACTCCTGAACCATATCTCTATTCAGACAGTTACCGTGGTGGTCTGTGTAAATACACCATCCTAGCCCCCATAATGCACTTTTTGGATAGGGGACTATGTTAAAACATGAAAGGTATTGTGCACACTGATAAGTGGGGGAAGGGCCTGAACTGAGGTTTTGTCTCTCCAAGTAATGATTCTGCATGAAATAAACTCATGTGTTTCAAATCTAATAACATTTTGTGTACAACTACAATTTAATGACTAAAAAGTCTGGGAGATTACAGAGAATCAGAAACATAGAAACATGAGAGCTAATTCAAAGGGATCGACAGGTAGTCTATAGCTGACATGACACCATTAACATAAAAGGCATGGACTCCTAAGTGCAGTGTCACAATGGATCATTCACCAGGTGCATTATTACTGATGTAAACATCTGAACATAGTACATGCATATTGTCTATTTGCATGGATAGGTGTCATCTGGACAATATGATGCTGTTAGGAAGAATGCAGCCTGAAATAAGGTAGCGGACACTAGATTAAGCAAATGCTACTATTCTGTACCTTCTAAGGGGTGACAAAATATACTATAGATGTGCAAGCATTTTTATTTACATGACTGTATATTGTGAATATAATATAGGTTTCATTTTGAGGTAGTTCTATCATCTAATAGCCACAGGAAGAACTGTAGCAACAAATATAAAATGGTAGGAGGAATTAAGTTTAAACAGCATATTTCTAAAACGACAGTGCCATAAATGATAATCATAAACACAATGAATTTTAATTGGATTTAGTTGCTTCCAATGAAAACACATATGATGTCAACTAAATTACATTGTAGAAGTATTTCCAAGAGCATACCTGATGTATTGCCATCACAACGAAAAAATCATTATGGACTAGATTGGATGTTATGCATCAGCCAAACTAGCTGGTACAATATTATCATGGTATTTAACATGAGATGGATCTGCTATGTTGTTATTAACCATTACACAGAGCTCCTGGGAAAATAATGAAATATCACACTTGCTGTTATCAGTATAACTGTATTAAGTTGATATGCTATGATATATAACTTTTTATAAAGATCATATGAAGCATTTTTTGCACTCGATATCGTACAGCTGTATCAACTGATAAAGAGACTCCTCCTGTCCTCCATTTTCTGGGAGGTCATACAACCAAATGCCAATAACCACTTACACACACCTCCCACCACTTACACCGCATACCACAGGGCACCCCAACCACAAGTACTGGCAAGATCTGACAAGGTCTACCCATTAGGGCAGCATTCCAAGCTGGTCTGGTTATCTTGAGGCAGGTCCATACATCCTTCTCCTATAATGCCCGTCTCCATAGGTATGCCCCTTCAGAGGGGATGGCAACCAGGAGTGGGCCGCTATGTAAAAGGCTGACGACATTGTCACTAGATGTGAGGGGGCTCTGAGTGAAGCAGTGTATGTGAATGGCCATCTGTATGAATAAGGGAGTGGTCATTAACGACAGGGGGGTTGGTGGACTTTTGCGTACAGTGAGAGAATTTTTTTACCCCAAATTCCAGCGTTTCAAAATTAGCAGGCATATCCTTTGAATCATATATAGTTATCCGCAGGCTTTTTCACTGAAACGTGCCCAGTCCCCATCAAGGGGTAGGCGTTGTTTGCCCCCTCCCCCATAACCCACTTTTTTGTATTTACAGCTTATATTGACACAGATTATTTCCTCATGTCAAAAGTCATTGATATGTACAGAACAGACACACATCTCAGATACTAAATCAGAAAAATGCAAAAAAGGCCGCATTTGTCACCCTGTCACCAAGCACCATGATGCTTCTCATCTATCACATTTAGACTTAATGGATCTAGGACCCTCTATCAAATGGAAAATGAACAAAATTACGATTTTAAAATGGAGATCAGTTTACTGTAGGCAACCAACTAGGCCAGAGTGGGAAACTCTTTCAATGTCATGATCACAGTCTTCTCAAGTAACTGCAAGGTGGCCATATTTCATGAGTACTGTGCGTGGACAATAATTATCATTGTTGGGATTACCAAACATTTCAGGAGTACAGCTCTGATTTTCTTTCTGTCATAACTTGATATGTCAGTCTATATACTCACCAATTGTCACAATACCCCTGTGAAGAATCCCAGCCATATTGAGCGCCAACTTTGCCCGTCCACAGTTTTGGTGAATCTAGGTCAAGTCTCATTGAAGCACACAACAGCGGGGGTATTAGTAACTATATTGTGATTGTATGTATCAATCACTGGATTTCTGTGAGCAAGCGTAAGGCTACAGCTACACATTTATTTATAACTTCTGTTTCCTTCATATAAGCTGCCTTCCACCGGTTTCTTTCTCTCTTGGGTGTAGATAGTAATTGCTACCTTTATGTAAATATTTCAAGGGCCAAAGTAACGTTGTGATGGGCCTATGCTTACCCAAAAGTGAGCTTCCTGAATGTTCTAAAGGGGGAGCCTCTTTTCCATGCATGCAACGTTGCTATCATATATAGAACATATTGACATGACAAACATGCACATCCTCTTTCATATGCCACTATTATTACTTTACTCTGAATCGTGATGCACAGTCTGACATATGCTATTAGGAAATGCTGTAGCTATAATCTGACATGTCTTGCCAATTCAATATGTCTTGTGAAAAAAGTAAAGGCTTATAAAGTTGCATACTTCCATAAAATAATATTTCAATCCGATCACATATAATTACTGCAGGCGCATGCACCTCTATATATAGAGGTGCATGCGCCTGCAGTAATTTCAGGAGAAGCTGATTAAGAAAATGTACCCTCCAATTCTATATGCTAGAAGTCTATCTTACTTACTTCTGGAATGTAGGGAAGTTCTTGTACAGTAACAAGATCAAGAGATGTAGTATAATATTATTCCTTGAAGATTTCCAGAGTCTGCTTTTCTATTGGGACACATTGCTCTAATCAGATGTGCTAATTTGGTATATGGTTATGTATAGAGCAACTGTATGTACGGCCACTTTGGGTTTGGAGGTAAGAGTAAAGTTCAATTCAACAACGTCTTCAGATTCTTACCTGTGACTTAATGTCATTCTTCAGAATATGTCTGGCTTTTGACAGACATGCAAATATAAATCTCTTATTATAGAAGCTACCCTCATTCATTGAAAGCTCGGGGAGGGGGTTGAGGGCGAAGGGTGGGTAGGCTCCATATGTATGGCCTCTTAAGGATATTACGTTGAGTCAATATAGAGGGCATAAACAGTGTATGGATGACCGGGCCTAGTGGGAGTCTCATTTTACATAAACAGACCATGTAAAATGTGCAACACAACATACCACATGTCCCATGCAATGACCGTGCTCATTCTGCACACTATTTTGAACTTACTTTGTTATTCCTAAGAAATCTAAGGAATAAGAAATTAAAATTGATTACGACTCTAATCAGCTGCAGGCAAATGAGGCAATAATGAACATCTGAGAAAGGCTATACACAAAAAGAGCAATATACATCATCATGAAGCTGTAATCTCCTCTGACAGGTTTCCCTATATGAGACTGTCTTAAGGGCCCTTGAGCAATGCAGTGATATATACTCTGTCCTACGTGATTACCCAAGGTTTTTTATATGTTTTGTAAGTCTACTAGCCTTAATTATTTACTGTCCACTGTAAACATCCCAATGCAATGGATAAGGCTGGAATGGATAATTCACTAGCAATATGAAGTCCATTATTAGTACAGCTGACAAGCACAATTTTCATCTACATCAATAATTACTTCATCTCACAGTCATGTGGTTCATACATATCTCACTGAAATGAGTTCATACATATCTCACTGAAATAGATATATTTATTACACGACCTAAGGTTATTAATACGATCCTGTGTTTGTTTAACCATTAAAACCGTACCAGCTCTAGGTGTGGTACGCTTTTGCGTACCAACCCTATGTGTGGTACGCTTTTTGGTGCTCTAGACCAATCAGAAGGCAGCATTTGATCACGTGTTTCAACTGACCAATGAGGTGAGGGAGCAGTAATACATATAAAAAAAAGACGTAAACAAAAACGTAAACAAACGTAGTTCCGGCACATCGTCGTCTGCTAGTAATCTGCTAGGGGGCCGTCCATAAAGTATGTCACACCCGAGGGGGTGGGTGGGTCTTTTTTTCGTGTGACGAAGTGTGACATGGGGGTGGGGGGGTCTATGGACTTGTGTGACGTCACACTTTCAGAATTTTGTTAAAAATATTATAAATGCTGTGTAAATTAGGGACATCTCCGAGTTAAATACATGTTGGTGGTTGTAGCAGATCTTCAACTCCACCTTTCACTTCGCACAAGTCAAAACCTCAGGTATGACAAAATTATCAACTGTGTGATAGATCCATTTATTTTTGCAAACTTGGCTGCACATTTGATAGTCACTCATACCCTAATTTAGCAGGGGCGCTCTGCGGACACCTTCTCAAGGAAGGGCCATGGATCCAGAGCTAGGAAAGAAAGACTTACCACATACTGGAAAGGTTTTGACCAAAGTTTTGTCACAGACCATGATAGATAAACACCAAGTGCTTACAGAGTATGAAGAATATGTAGAAAAAATACCAGCAAGCAACACATATGAGGGAAAGCCAAGATCTCCAGACATTACCCAAAAGGTCTGCCCCATTACTTTGCATATCCTAGTGTACAGGATGAGACATCTACAGTGAGGCACACAAGTCCGGGGGTCTGGCGACCCTCGGCGACCGGCCACTAATTGGATGTTTAGATAAGATGTTGGTGGGGCTCCCCATGTCTACCCCTCACACATCCTTCCCCCCAATCTGCCCTCTAACCCAGTTTGTCAGCCTACCCCATATTAGTAACCCTATCAATTACACCACCATCCCCCTAGTGTAGAGCCCCACACCACACCAGATGTCTGGGGGTGAAATGTAAACAGCATCCACTGGATGCTCACTCTCGGACTTGTTCGCCTCAGTGTCTAAATTAATCAAGGAATGTGGATTATACATAACATCCATTAAGTCAGTCACTTGACATCTGAAGACATCTGGCGAAAGGAAGAATATTTGAGAGAAATCTAAACAAGGTTCTTCCAGCATTACCTACAGTTTGCGTCTAGTATGTATCCGTCCAGTACGTAAGCAACAATGTAAACTTGCGTATCCAGAACATGAACCATGAAGATCTGGTGCAGATAGAGCATGAGTATTTGTTTCGACACAAGGTTGGATCCAGAAGGGAGCGGGAACTTGGGGGGGCAGCCTTGTATGGTCCAGCCTCAGGGTAACGGGTGCGCCCACACTGGGCCTGGTCGCAGATGGAAGGTTGGGCTAAGTTCCCAAAAATGGGTGCACTCACCAAGCGCAATTTGGTAACGTTCTATGGGATAGCTAAATAACGATTGACGAGTGTTAATGTGGCTTTCTCGCCTCCTATGCAAGAGAGTGCCAGCTCGAACGATTTGTAGCACTGACCCCAGACTGAGTAATTTCTCAGTCGGGCACGCTGAGACTGGTGGCATCCCCCCTTTTGGCTCAAGATTTTAATGTAAATGGGTCCAATGCCATCAGTACATTGCCTATATTACACTCAGAACATTGCCTATATCGCACCCCCTTCTTCTCAAATTCCTGAATCCAGCCCTGCCACAGGTCTTCCAACACAAGAGGAGTCAGAGGATAGCATTGGCAGACCTGTTATTCCTGTGAATACTGTCAAGAATCCATAGATAGAGGATACCTCAGCCACAAAGATCTAGGTTACCATTACTTTCCGTGTGAACGCTATACTGCCAATTTGAACAGTTGTAATTAAAGGGGTCGAGTTAATAAAATCCTTTAACATTGGCTCTAAAGATTTGATTGATGTCATACCGTAACACATTTCAATAACATTTAATTGTAATAAACCTTGTAGTATTGCTCTTTTATGAGAGTGATCAATACCTAACTATATGCAGACGGGGGGGGGGGGTGTAAGCAGATTTGTGACATACTTTTCTGGGGGGTGTCGGAAGAAGTGTGACAAAGTGTGACATGGGGGTGGGGGGGTGTTCAAAATGGCCCAAAAAAGCGTGACATACTTTATGGACGGCCCCTAGTGATTTGCTAGTGAAAATGGCGAGTTCTGACGGGAAAAAGAAAGATAAAAGTAAAAGAGACATACAGATGGACATCGTGATACTTGCGGGAGTTGTGTTTGCTAGCACTTGCTTCAAAGCTGCCTGGAATTGCTTTCCAATCCCTTGTAGTCTCATCCCTGTAATTAATTGGTATCACTCCCTATCTAACAGGTCTAAGCAATGACCAGGGAATGACCCTGCAAAGACTTATGAAGCCGGGGCCATTTCTCTCCATGCCTCCCTCCACATTACCCCCCACCCCTCCCACCTCCCAAGGTGTGAATGCTCAAGGCAGGTTCAATTTTGGAGCTGCCTTACCCCTTTGCTTGTTATGTAATCTCATTGAATACACCTCTCTCTAGGCCTTTCTGGTGTGTTAGTAAAGAATACACATACAAATATAATTAAAAAAACAGTTTTCTCAGCTGCTATACTTCTGGTACCAAAGTTCTCCCGGATTTTACTAGATTATATGGTGGTTCTACTGATGGGGTGCTTTTTTTTCTGTCACAAATTTGGCACACCAGTCACATTTGCATTCTTCTGAGAATAGAGAGCTAATCTTTCCCATGTCTGGTGCAAGTATTTAGTATACTACTTAGAAAAATCGTTGGGAGATATTTTGAAATACTAAATTGCTAATACATATAGTTCTCCTTCCATTTATGATGATTTCACAGTTGAAAAGTGAAGGCAAATATCTGAAATATCCATTACAAAAAGGCACTTACTATGATTTAAGAGCAAGGTCATTTTCCACAATGGCTGCATAAGCCAGGGTGAAAAATGACTACAGGTTCAAAAGTCGCTGGCATAGTCATTCTAAGGAGTTGCCAGCACCTGTCTACAAGGAGCAGCATGAATGGAGCCCGAAGGGGGTTGGTGTGGAGAGTGGACTGATCTTTCTTGTGACTGTTCTATAAAATTTGCCCTAAGTATCCTTTCTTCGTCCATTTACTTTATGATTATGTCAAACCATTATCCTTGACTTTAGAAAGACTTTATTTTGATAAGGAAGAACTCAGCAAAGTCCTGTCAGAAAAATCATTGTGGACATACTATTATAGTATGTCGGAATCAAGCCCGAGTAAAATCCTGTTCCAAAGTGGTAAATATATGGAACTATATAGTGCAAGGTACTTTTGGCATATGGCAAGTATCATGAGTTCTTCCTAATAGAATCTGTACAGCAACATACTTTAGCCAGAATTTTCGTTCTATATATTACATAGTATTATGGTAGAGACAACTTCTTTATATCTGGGAGAACCTTAATGTACTTGCAGTATGTTCGTAGATGAAAAAATAGACTGTGTCCTGCATTAACCTTGAAGTAAATGTACTGTCAATAGTTAGAACGTTGCATAGCAAATGTAGCAAATGTGAATTTTAAAAGAAGCATCCAGGTTGTAATAAAGTTAGGATTCCACGAAATTCTGTTCATGTGACTGTAGAACTCACAAGCAATTATTAGGATACAGAGTGCCCAAAACATTTAGATAATTTCAGTATACTGCTCCTACCATGATATTAGAATTTTGAATATAGAATGTTTTGTGGCACAGCAAAAACTTTAGAGAAAACCATTGAGACATTCAAACAACCATAGAGCAATATTTCATGTTTCACTCTGGATCAGTTTCTGGATAACAGAACTAAACTTCCTGAATAACTTTTCAAACAGTCTTCCTTGGATACTGTAATTCCAATAAAGTAGGGATTCCACAAAATGCTGTAAGTTTTTCATCAAGTACGTCACTGCATAAACTGTATACAGCAAGTGCATGTTAAAAGGAATGAGTAGTGGCCATTGTAAGTATGGAATTCATTTTAACATTATTTTAATCAAAGTTGAATAAACATTGAAGTAGCTTGGGGAACCAGTTATCAATGTTAATTAAAATGTTCTGTGGTCACCGGGGAAGAGTACAAGTATATAGACTATGTAGATTATAGTATGTTTATCAACTAATCGTTGTAGATATATTTATGATATGAAATAGCATAGGCTTGGCAATGCATGTTGAACTTGTTTGGAAAGAATAATTATCTTGAGGAATTATCCAGCCATCATTTTTTGTAAATGTGTGGGTGTATAATTTGAGGGCGGATATTGCATACAGAAAGCCAAAAACGAAAAGATGATAACAATAATGTAAGGATCCAAGCTTAATATTAGAATTCTCTCTTGAAACACTAGATAGATATGAAATATGTTTTGTGGCAAATTGCTGGGAGATAGACATAAAGATACAAACAACCATAGGTGGATTTTTCATGTTAAAGATGGACCAATTTTTGGATAACACAACTAAACTTCCTGATTAACCTTTCGAAATGTCTAGCTCAGATCCTGTTATTGGAAACACGCGGGAGAAAAGAGTTTCAATTTGAGTGCAAATGAGGCCTTTGAAGTATGTGTTTTGAGATCAAAGGTAAAACTTAATTGTCCTTCAACTTGTATTTTGAAGAGGAGAATAGCTTCAGCTTAACTGAATATGTGATCGCTAGGTTATAATATTTTGCTAGAAGAGCTGGGAAACAATGCACAGTGAGGCCAGGTTTACACCTGAAGTGGATCTAAATTCTACCCCTGTATGCAAAAAAGTTATAATTTTGGTAACCATAGCAGCCAGAAACGTTCCATTTGTTAAATTTGTCAAACTTTGCCTTTGATTGGTTGTATTTTGAGCCATGGAAGGACCCTCTTTTCCATTGTCATGGCAACAATGGAATTCTTGTTTCACATTTCAAGCATGGGAATGATACACAACCTTTTGAAGTCATTTTCCTTTATTGATGTATATATTCCATATTGCATTAACAGATATAATTATCATGATAACTAAGATGGCAAATAATAGAATTATCATGGGGGAGAATATTCAGCCTCAACCAGTGGGAGAACTTAGAATTGGAAATATTTATTATCATTTTCCTTTTTTAATTGCTCTAAAACTGTCTATGGAATAATGGATGTAACCCCATATATGAAAAGCTGAGGTCACTCCGCAGACATTGGTATGTCTCACAATGTTATACACCCAATATTTATGTGAAAGAAGTATGTAAGACTTTAGATATGTGCAAAATACGCCATTTTACGTCATTTTCACGCCACTGGGCCTCAAAGGGTTAAGGTATCACTTTAAGAGAGCATAGGGGACACTACCTATTCTTATGGAGATAACTATACTATACAACCTCTAGCCTCTTGAGGTAGGGTGTTGGTCACGTGTAGAGTGAATAGCCTCTCTGCCCTAGGTTTTATGCAGGGCATATTGTAGGTATTTTGCTTGCGGTGCAGGATTTAGGAAAACTAACTACTAGACTGTTAGATATGTAGATTCCCATAAGATAGATTATGAAATATAATTATATCATTTTCCTCATCTTTTGTGCTTAGCAAAAGATGGTTGTTATGACATCAGTCGGAATGCCAATTGATGTCAGGGGGAGAGAGGTTTGATTACTGATATTATGTCATATGGTGTCAAGAACAAAGAATCTAATCCATACTTTATCTAGGATATAATTATGAGTCCTATTTATGCTTCTTCTAGATACTAAACATGCAGAGCTCCTCATCGCTCTCTACTAGAGTTAAGTTAATGCAATACGGTAAATTGTGTACGGGTGTTTTATCTCCCATCTGCACAGCATATCCATAATGTAGACAATACGTATTAAAAACCATTCATATACTTGAATTACTTCAGATTAGTATGTAATCTACTCTTGATACACAAGCATTCCAGAAATTAATTTACAAATCTGTTGAAAAATAGCTTCATCAAAGCAAAAATGCAGAGGGGTTTCTTTTTCATACATCTGTTGCAAATGTCAATTTCTCTAAACTCCCATTTGTTCATTGTACTTGCACTTTGAATTCAAACATTGTATTATAACAGTTCCTGCAGATGTAGATTGAAGGAGGGATTAAGTTAATTGCAATGAACAATAGCATCTTGGTAATGTCACCTTGGGGATTATGTCAGTCTTATCGCAGCAGTGGCAAGGGATAAATCTTACTGTCTGGAATGCATCAATGTGCTTACACTGATATTATGTAACAGATTATGGTATGTGTTGTATTTGTAAAGGGATTTAATGCTCCAAAACCTTCTTACAATTGTCTGAAATTGCCAGCAGGCAGACATACAGCCGTTTAGTTTAACAAAACATTGAAACAAAGATGTTAGAACAGCCAGACTAAAGTGTAATTCTCCGTACAAGCAATGTCAAAAACGGTTACAAGGGGCATCTGGGGGCGATACTTGGGTGTATTTGACCCAATGGCAATGTCATCTATAGGATATAGGATAGAGCCCTACTCTTCTCCCATTTAGATTTCATTCACTTCTTATATACCAACCATTCATCAAAGGAAACCCTCTTCCTTTTTTTTTTAATCTTACAACCATTCTATCCTCAGGTGGCATGTTTGCATAGGCCAACATAGGAACTGGAGAAGAGTTCTTAAAGGCGCTCATGAATTTGGACTAAAGGAATATGCCTCAATAATGCTTTAAGAAATTGGTGATACCTTTAATCAGTATAGACAGCAAACTCACATTGGTATCTTCTTGGAAATGGTGACATTCATTATCATTCTGGTTTTTATTTTATATACATGTATTCTATACAAAGCAGTCTTTTAGAATGGATGCTGTGTGGGCCACTTAATTCCAACAAACAGTTTTGTCTGTTTACTCAGGATATTTAAGGGCATCTGTTGAAATGCATTGATGGCAGGCTTGGTAGCAAAGGAAATGTGCATGCATCAATAGAATTTAAAATACAATTACAGAGACTGTTTTATTAAACTTTCAATATATACACTGATGATATCATATAAATATGAGAGAGGAAGGTACAGTCATGTTTCCGCATTGTTTGAAGGGCATCAATTCACATACATAGACTTATGTATAACAAATGGAGTGTATAGAAAGAACATGTTCATTAAGGCTATACGAGTCGAAAAGGAAAATCAATAAAATAGATTATAGTAGTTAATGCAAGGAGATGAAGTGTCTGGTGTATGTAGAAGGTTTGAAGATATATTGCAGACCATTGACAGAATGGAAAAACATCTCACCAAATGAGGCCATGGTGAAAAAGTAATAAAAAGCAAAAAAACAACAAAAAAACAAGCCTACATCATCATTAAGCTGCCATTTCCCCTAGGAGGTACACTGAACCTTCAATGACTGCATACTTCTCTAATGTGCCATCCCATTTGTAGTCATGATGCATACCTGCCTGAAAGCCCTTTTCATTCAAGCATTAATCTGACCCTGTAGGGTATAGATGTGAAGGAATACGGCAGGGCTGGTGAGACACCTGCCAGGGCTGCATGCATGCAGCATGACTGTAATGGACACGGTGCATTAAAGCACTATGTGGCCATTAAAGGGTTAATCAGCCTAGAACAATGCCATAATCTATCCTCTGTTTTAGTCGACTGAGTCCCCATCACCCTCAGCTAATTACCTAGGGTTATTAAACACTTTATAATTGCCTGGGAAGTCTGGGAATAAGCAATGCTCTCCTGACACCTTGCCACAAGGGATAGTCTGCTTCATGGACGTTTTGTGTATCTTCACTATAGCCTAGGTGTCATATTATATCCTCAATGAATTATGATATGAATAGCATTGTGCATTTTTCCAGTCTCTGTTATAATTAAATATAGACATCACATGACCCACATTATAATGCACATGGGCCCCTGAGACCAATGCTGTTTTGGTCAAAAGAGTAGCCTAGCAAAAGGTGAATAGCACTGAGGCTAACAATCAGTGTTCACTTACCCGCTTATGTATGGTCTCATTATGGTGTCATGTTCAGTCAGTGTACAGGACATAGACAGTACCTAATGGGTGTGTCTCATTTTACACAAATGAATCATGGAAGAACACATCTAGGGCCTCACTAGCATTATCTTCATGTGCACCCTATATCCTCCATTTAACAATGGATACAGGTGGAATAGATACTAACAGGACTGATATTATTCTCCCTTAAGCTGCTTGTGTAAGAGTAAGATTTGACTTTTGCTTGGTGTCTACTATAATGACTCTTATGCCACCTTAAAGATTTCTTTATGACTGATATACATCAAGTGAGGTGGGGTTCATTAGAAATAAGATCTACACGATTGGCCAAGAAATACAAAGACTAAAATGAAGTTTTACCTTGATTAAATCTAATACAGAAAAAGTCCTAAGTTCCCCAAGAGCAGGTTCTTTTTTTGTGCAAGCAATGATACTACTGTAATGTATGCCCCATTGGTATGACCCACACGCACAATTTACATCATCCATATCCATAATTTCTCGAAGGTACATAGTCTGTGAGTGCGGTGGAGCTCCGTGCTGGCAGGCTGATGTGGGCTGAGTGACCGGCAGTAGCAGCAAGGTGAGGTAAGTCCAGCCCCACAGCTAGTGGCAGGGGCCTGACCAATCAGTTCACAGACCCACCAGGTGGGCCTAGCCCCCTACTAGGAGTCCAATAGACTTGTGTAGTTCTTAGCGCCAGTTCATATTTATAATCAAATAATGCGGGCATTATTTTACCCATGAAGAAGCCACAGTTAATTGAAGGGAGGGTGTGACATTATGGCTGTCACCCTAATTTGCTTGAGTTGATATTCTCTTATATTTTTGCACTTGAAAAAAAGATAAAACAAAGCAGAAGGTTACTATTTCACGTGATTGCTGTTGCAGCATCCTGTAAGAGGATCTTGTCTTGAATATCAATCATTATGAAACAATGCAAATTATGAAAAATCTAAGATGATAGGGATTAAAATGAATTGACAGGATTTAAAAGTGTGTTTTTTATATCTGGATGCTGTAGCAATCCTAATGCAAATGAAGCAAACAATTGTGGATCAATAAGGGAAAAGGGACCTTCGCGGGGGATTTTAAGTACCAACTTTGGCCACCAGGGGGCTCCATATAGCCAACAATGTTCAAAATATCACAAAAATTGTTCTATACTACTTTTTGATGGGGAATACAATAAGCCACTTTAGAAAATTCCAACTTTAGTGAAAACATTCCATATTTGGAATGTAAAAAGAACGTTTTTGGGCCTAAATTGGTGTTTTTGCACTTGTTGGTTGCCATGGAAACACAATTTTCATTCTAAATCGAATTTTTCAAGAAATTAATGATTACAGGCCTCATAAATATTTCTATGCTGAAAACAGAGTATAAATCCCATTATAAGATTAAAAGATGTGACCAAATGTTTGAAAAAGTTTGGATATTTGGGAATTTTCATAATTATGCTAATTAGATAGAGATATCTCTAAAACTAAGTAAGATAGAGCTTATTGGCATTTGAGATTGGACAGTGCCCACACATATTCAAGGAGCCAGTTCTCAAAAACTAGAAGTGGTACCTGCTAATGAAATATATCACTGGAAAGCTGATGACCTCAATTTTATAATGAAGTTTAACCTTTGGAGGACCCTTTTCCCTCGACTGTCCACAATTGAAGAAGTGGATTATAGTATTTTCTGCACTTGTTTTACTTGTGACAGAAAATGGCAGCAAAGATTTTAAACTTCAGTTCAAATACGACCATTGAAGTATCTGTTTTTTGAGATGAATAAAATCAAAGATAGGTGTTTACCTTCAACTTGTATTTCAAAGAGAAAAGCAGCTTCAGTTTTACTGAGGATCTGTTCTATGGATTATGTGTCAATAGAACAGTTGGATCAAAGTGATGTGAAGGCTGGGTATAAACCTGTGAAATGTTCACATTTGAACTAAACTCTTATCCCAAAACTTTTTCACTTTGAAAGTTTTAACTGATGGTGTCTGGTGGGTGTATAAGAAAAGGTCTTTCGTCCCTGGGTCTTTAAGAGAAAACTTTGTGATGTTTTCCAGAAAAAAATATTGCACACCTTGCATAAAAGGTACGCCCATATATCTGTTTACAAAGAGGGAAGTGCACATTTTAAGCAATGTGTTTTATTTGCCCTCCACACTGTATCCCGTTGATGATACATTCTGTGGTAGGGGCAGCGGTGACATTGTTTATGGAAAGGCTGTATTTAGACAGACAAGAACCAGCTCAGCGATGGATTTGACTCCAACCTTTCCTTCCCTCAGTTTGAGTATATCAACCTTCTGGTGGCTGCATAAGGCTTTATTCCCACATAGCCACTTGTTTCTAAGCTTCAAAACCCACCCAAAACCCTTACTCACCCTTTAAGAACGGCATAATGCATGAGTGCATCATACCCATGATCGTCTTGATGCATGGATGTAGCCCTTGTGAGTAATCTGCCAGTCCTGCATTCAAGCACCATGTAGACATTACAGGGTTGAGACACTCCCGAAGGATCGGTATCATGCACCAATGCAGCACCGGCTAGTTGCTTGCCAGGCAAGATGACAAATGCCATCTTTTAGTGACATCCAGTCCTTAGAGGGCTACATTACAAGGTTATTTTAGGTAAAACCGCCGTGAGAACTTGAGCCTGTCTGTACACACTGCGCACCCTAAGTGCCTGGTAACCTTTATAACATTAAAGCTGGAGGCTTGCATCCATGTACACACTGAGCATATTAAGTGTCTGGTAACCTTTCCCGCAGAGATTACGTTGCATGAATGTTTACATTTAAGCAACTTTTGAGCAGCTTTAATTAAGTTCAGTAATGCAATGTAAAGGACCAAGAAAGGTCATAACACCATTTAAGTGGCTTTAAGCGGAATTTAATCAAACCAAATATACTCAAAGTGTTCCTCCAAGCATACTTAGTTTGATTAAAAGCAAATATGTCTGCAGTATAAACCCTGTGACAACATTCATTAATCCCACAGACGTGTTGCCTGTCCTTTGACATTGGAATGTCCTTTGGATGTATTATGCATCTTCAAGCCTGGCGAGTAACTCACCAGTGAATGTGTAAATGCCAACATATTGGGAGTGTATGCATATCAACCTCATTATACTCAGCACGATTCCTGCAGCTCTGAAGGAAGTATCCATGTATCATGTCAACAAAGTGTAGTCTATCAAAGCACTGTTCTGCCATCAAAGGCTTAATAAGCCGAGGACAATTATATGTCCTGTGCTCTAGCTGACGACGTAGTCCTCTTCACCCTCAACTAAATAGGGTTATTAAACAGTCCTTGGAAGTCTAATAGAATTAATGGTTCACTCGATTCCAGACACCTTGCCCCGAGGGATGGTGTGTTGCAGGAATGTTTTATGTATCTTCACTATAGCGTCACTTTTATATCCTCGATGGATTATTTGTGAAGAACAGTATGACTTTCTCCTGGCTCTACTGTAGGGATCGCTCTAGATATATATATAATATTAAGACATTGTTCTTTTTTTTTCCATGACTGGTGTTAAGTATTTCAAGAGGAATCTGTTACCACGATACCACAAGTGTAATGCTTACTATGTTCATGTGATGTATGAATGGGAATCCTAGACGATTATCATTCATGTATTGAGCATATTTAATTTTGGTTTGTTTGAAACTGGCTAGTGTCCCTTTCAATTTAGCATGTTTTAATCCCTATGCCTAGGGATTCCTAAAATGGCCATTTTTTTCTAAATAAATGCTTTCAAGAGTCTCATATGCAGCATTGGTTGATAGTTCTCTGTTGCTTTCGTTGCCTTGTTAAAAAAGTATTAATATCTTTACGTAGCCGATAGGCAATCTGTTGGACCAAAATAATCCCAGACACAGGTGTAAAGATACAATATGCCAATAGTTATCACATTTTTCATTAAGAATAGGAATATGGCTTTACTGTTTGGAGCCTGATAATAACAGGGTATTGCATTACTTCGTAGATATTACTTTTGCTTGACTGAATTCAAGTTAACGCCTACGCCTGGGACTATTGGTTTTGTAGATGAATATTAGTAAAAATGGGACTGTTTAGTTTGGTGTAGTTCACATGTCTATAGCATACAATCATAAGCCTTTTCTTTGCCATCAAAACGTTATTTGATTATCCAGCTATTCTCAAAACCAAATGGACAGGGGCAGTACATCGAGAAGTGTGGCAAAACATCTCCTCAAAGGTTTACAGACACCCATAATTAACTGCAGACATCTAGACGGTGAAATTGTTGATGTTCCTCATTATGTACCATAGTGGCTTGAATAAATGCAGGAGTCTCAAATAAGCGTAGGTCTGGAAAAAGCGCAGGGTAACACAGGGTAGTGAACTGAAACTTAGGCCATTTTTGTACCTTGAATAAGCAAATTATGAGGGGACCATGTCAAACTCCTTATTAAAATTCTCCAACACATCAGTAATGTAGTAAGGTTCAATCATTGTTATGTTAAGGGTCCAGACCAGTTTACTTCCAAGCAAACCACATTCTACACCAAAAATAACAGGTGTTTATTTTGATCATTCCTTTCAGGTCTTGACTGTTCGCCAAAACAGTACTTAATGCCCTTTATCTACCAATGTTGGTAAAGTTCCAGGTCCCAACGATTTTACTAACATCACAGTTAAGTGTTAATGGGGAACTAATTTTGTCCAGACACATGGATTGAGAAAATCATTATTTAACCGAGAAAATGGTTTTCATCATTGGCATTTTATCCAATGACTATGGTCGATTCTCAAGATAATTAAGTTAAACTTCAAACTATACAGCAGTTACAGCCAGCGATGGAAATGTTCCATCATATGAAACTGGCATTATTTGACTTTATGTTATTCCTGCTGTCAAAAACTATAGTTATGTCCATACCGAGGACTATAAATTAGAAAGTATATACATGCTATTTTTAAATGGTTTGACGAAATATCAAGTCAGGTAGACTACAACACTGATTCTTGTATTTCGCAAAAGCTGAATAACCAGCCCCCGTATTTCCTCAAACCTCCGTATTTCGCGAAAACTTCACTTCCGGTCTGGCATAAGGATACCAAAGGTCAGCGGTTCAAAGTCACCAACTGAGCAATCCAAAGCAGGCTGTCCGAGATGGTCTAGTGAGTAGTATTGTATGTATCGGAACGGGACTATAGTTAACTACTGTTTATTACTCAATCGACCTGCAGCCAATCAGAGGCCTCCATTTGGTCACGTGACCCCCTCATTTGCATAATTACGTAATAGGCCACGCCCCCTCATTTGCATAATTACGTAATAGGCCACGCCCCCTTGATCACCAGCCAATCAGAGGCCGCCATTTGGTCACGTGACCCCCTCATCTGCATAATAGGCCACGCCCCCTTGATCACGTGACCCCCTCATTTGCATAGTAGACTACACCCCTTTGATCACCAGCCAATCAGTGGCTTCCATTTGGTCAGGTGACTCCCTTACATAATAATGGATCACGTGACCCCCTCATTTGCATAATAGGACCACACCCCCTTGGTCACGTGACCGGAAGCGCTCTTTATTTGGAAAATAGGCCACACCCCCTTGGTCACGTGACCTGACCCCCTCCCTCATTTGCATAATATAGACAATAGACAGACCACGCTTCCCTTTTGGTCACATGACTTGGACTAGCCAATGGGAGGCTTCTATAAGGGGGGAGGGGAGGGGAGGGGGGGGAGGGGGGCACTTTAAGATGCATGGGGAGGGGAGGGGGGGGAGGGGGGCACTATTTATGGGGTGGGCGGGCACTTGGGGGGGAGGGGGGGCCTTTGGGGTCTGCTCGGGAGAAAAAAAAAAAAATTATCTGATCTCTAGGGAATCGCTTCCTCTCTACCCCCCTTTAGGGGGGTAGGGAGGAGGCGAGTCGGAGGTGACTGTAGAGGAGTTTTTCGGTGACTTGATGACTTTCAAACGACTGTGCTGATAGTTGATGAATTTGACTTTTTGACTTGAATATTTCATGCGACTTTGTGACTTGTAAGCGAAAGCGAAAGCGACTTTGCGGCCCGTAGCCCCTTAAATAAAGAGGTGACTTTGTAACCTCAGGGGGGAGATCCTTCTACACCCCCACGGAGTAGAAAGGATCTCGGTTGATTGACTGTACTTTGACTTGTTGTTGTAAACAAAAAAAAAAAAAAAAACAAAAAAAAAAATCAATGAATAGAACGACCCCCTCATTGCTAACAAAGGAACGCCTTTTGAATTACACAAATGACCCTCTTTTTGTAGGGGTTAGCGGTAACTCGACTTGAATTAGAGTATTAGGGAGAGCAAAAACGCGACTACACACCGTCTTAGACTGTCGTCTTACGGACCGGATAACAATAACCCTAGTTACCTCGGTTACTGTTGCTCAAGAGACGGCGATGGATCTGGTCACGTGGATACTGAAAGAAGGTCTACCTATAACCACCACGCTAGTTTGAACGCGGCGGGTATGAGTCATCATGGGGGCCCTTGACGGGTGGGTCCTCCCCATGCAGCCGTATGTCGAATTTAAGAAATGCCCATGTCACACGTCACTAAGGGAGAAAACGTTTTTTGAAAATATTTAGAACCCGAATTTGAGCATTCTGGTACATTTTTAAGGACCCAGACACTGCAAAGCCGAGTACCATCCAAGAAAAAAAAAAAAAAATTTGGCGAAATGTTTAGGCTTGAAATGGCACTTTTCTGATGCACTCTTTGAACATTTTTTTTTTTTCCTCATGTCACTATGGTCCATGGCACATGTGGGACTCAAGAAATGCCACATGTCCCATGTCACTTAGATGTCCGTGCCCGTGTCGTCGTATCGAATTTTAAGAAAATGCCCATGTCACCATATCGAATTTAGGGGTCTAGTGACATCAGCATGTCCGGCTATCCTCCACAAATTTAGCTCTAAAATGTTTACTTTTTTTTGGGGCTGATTTTTCATCATTTTTAAAAAACAATAGGTTGTTTGCTGTTGTAAATAGAAACAAAAACAAAACAAAGCGCATGGTAAGATTATGTCACATTGCAAGTGGCGGGTCCGCTCGAGGCTTATTCAGCCTCTTCGTGGATCCGCGACTGCCAATGTGATCATATACTAATCACCGGCGTTTACGGTATTATATACTAAGGTATGAGACGGGTCTTACAGAAAAGGTGTCTAAAGAGCCCTGTGACCTGATTGAAATGACGTCAGCGTCGTCTGCTCGTCAGTGCCCGGCTGTAGCCCGTAGGACATGTTATTCTGCTTTTCTGGATGTTTTGAAATATTTTGATAACAAGCCTCTGAAGCAGATTTTTGATCGAGCACCTGTTCTCTACTCTTCCATCGATTAGCTGCTTCAGCAAAAAAAAAATCGCGCGCGCGGTCTAGTCTATATGACGGAGTCGCTAAAGCTCTGTTTAGAGAGTGGAACTTGACCTTGAGTATAGACTCAGTACTAACTGAACGCCCCGCGGGGTCACCCCTCACGTGGGAATATGTACAAGCTCTGGTTCTTCACTTTACGGCTTGACTAAAACTGAGACGCGTCCATGATAAACTCTAGCCTTTTTTTTTCCTTTACTAGGATCGAGAGAGAGATTTTAAATGGGGCGGTTATCTAAATAGCGTGGAACTAAAATCAGGCTGCGGCAGATAGTATCTCTGCGCACCTCAAGACTCAACGTAACTTTCACTCTCCAGCAGAAGTTTAGTTGTGACTAATGATGGGCGGCGACCGTCGTGCACCGGCGGACATTGGAGAGTGTTGGAGAGCTGAACCTTACAGACATATAAATCAATCGCTTTGGTGGAAATATCTCGCCATAGATTGGAACCAAATACTTATCTAATGGAATCGTTATCAGTTTTCAGTTTTCTTGCCGTACAAAATTTATTTCCCACTCTTCACGTGGTGATAGCTGAAGGTCGCTCGTCGTAGGTACGTGTGACCGGAACACCCTTTTTGTTTTTGGCGCGGGTTGACATCAGATTTGTACCGTACTGTCGCGATTAAGAGCTCTGAGGGAGGGCTTTTCAATTCGGTGAAGTTCTTACTCAGGAGCTATATACAAGCTAGGCGCTGGCGCTTATTCAAAGTCGCGATTTTAGTGCTTGAGAAAAAACATTTGGAGGCTCTTATACTCCGGCGCTTATAAAAGACCGGCACGCTTTTCAACACTAGTTGCTTTATCGCGACCGTACGGTATGACTTCGGTGTCAAAAGATCCCAAACTCCAAATAAGGAAGTGAAACGACGTCGTCTGTCTACCTCGTGCGCGTCATAGCGTCGTCGAAAATAGTGTGACGTCAGCATCTCTCAGGCGGCTAGGAAGTCAGTTCGACAAAATGGCTCACGGAGTGAACTTCGTGGCCGTTTCTCGATCTATGATCGATGCGGCCGTGGAGAAGGAATTCGTAGCCGTGCAACAGAGAGAGGAGGCGGAGAGACAGAACTTCGTGGCCGTTTCTCGATCTATGATCGATGCGGCCGTGGAGAAGCAGTTCGTAGCCTCGCTACAGAGAGAGGAGAGACAGCGGACTGCTGCTGAAGCAGAGGGTGTGGTGGATGAGCTGATCGAGAACGTCGCTGATCAACTCATCCGCCGGTGCGTGGAGCAGGTCAAGCAGCAAGTCTGCATGGAGGAAGGCCTACCGCCCGCCGTGCTGGAGGAGCTGCTGAAGGACTGCCACGCGTTATGACCACGCCCTCCGCTTCAGCAGCAAGGTCCCTGCGACCCTCTCTCTACCAAACGGTCCTTTTAAGGACCAACCACTGATCACAAAAGTTGAAAATCAATCTCAATATAATATACGCATCAGAAAAACCCCTAATACGCTCTACACTGAAACCCTGTTGAGTAGGTAGATCGAGTTGGGCATTTTTTTTTAGGAAGGGCAATCAGGTCATCGTGTGGAGATCATCAGGTGTCCTGTGTGTGTGTGTGTGTGTGTGTGTGTGTGTGTGTGTGTGTGTGTGTGTGTGAATTTTATACAAATACAATTATTCATTCCTTTCAGCAAGAAAATTAGCTCAATGTAATCATATGATTTTAACTGCCCTACTTATCAGGGCCTTGACGACATCTGACCGCCCCCCTTTTCAAGATCTAAATGGAAATTCACCGCCACCGCTTTTCAGAGTACTGCAGCGCCATTACCTAATTCTTTTTGTATGTGAAAAAAAAAAAAAAAAAAAACAGCGCTGATAAGGGGTTTAATTAGACAGATATTGGTTTCTACACTATCAAAAAATAAACCCTCAGCGCTTTAATGCTAAAGGTGGCAATAGTGCTTTAATGCGCTACGCCCTTTGTCGATATGCCAGTGTATGCATGCATGCAGCCCTGGTGAGGAACTCTGAGTGCTGCATTCATGACTTATGACGACAACGGGCACTGCACATTAAAGCGCTATGCGACTATTAAAGGGTTAGATCCAGTCTTGCTCCAGGCATCCAGAATGCTATACCCAGAGTTGGTGGTCTGGTCCAGACTGCTGTACACAGATTGTAGACGGGATGGCGGGTTGCTGCCAGACTATCCCTCTGGTACGATATGCGGCTGGCGCGGCCGAGCCTGTCTTATATGATGCTGAGTCTAACTATGTATTAGATACCCTACGAGTAACTGAGAGTATGTCAAAATAATCACGGCAAACTGACTGGCGTCTTCATAGGATCATAGGGTGGTTATTATTACATAACTCAGTAACCTTTGGTTATGTGTTAGATAGAGTACACTTGGACACGGTTATTCCATATACCCACTGCCCCACAGGGTCAAGACGAGGTGATTTAAATAATAAGACCCAGACGGGTAAAATAGCCAAAGTCAACAATGACCTGTTTTTTTTTTGTTTTTTTTTAGCCAATATGGACAAAGAGACACGGGGTGCTGTACACAGGTTGTGGACGGGCTGGTGGGTCACTGCCAGACTATCTCCCTGGTCCGATATGCAGCCGGCGTGGCCGAGCCTGTCTTATATGATGCTGAGTCTAACTATGTATTAGATACCCTACGAGTAACTGAGAGTATGTCAAAATAATCACGGCAAACTGACTGGCGACTTCATAGGATCATAGGGTGGTTATTATTACATAACTCAGTAACCTTTGGTTATGTGTTAGATAGAGTACACTTGGACACGGTTATTCCATATACCCACTGCCCCACAGGGTCAAGACGAGGTGATTTAAATAATAAGACCCAGACGGGTAAAATAGCCAAAGTCAACAATGACCTGTTTTTTTTTGTTTTTTTTTAGTTTTTTTTTTAGCCAATATGGACAAAGAGACACGGGGTGCTGTACACAGGTTGTGGACGGGCTGGTGGGTCACTGCCAGACTATCTCCCTGGTCCGATATGCAGCCTGCGTGGCCGAGACTGTCTTATATGATGCTGAGTCTAATTATGTATTAGATGTGCTACGAGTAACTGAGAGTGTGTCAAAATAATCACGGCAAACTGACTGGCGACCTCATAGGTCAGTTATTATTACATAACCTTCGGTTATGTGTTAGATAGAGTGCACTTGGACACGTTTATTCCATGTACCCGCTGCCCCACAGGGTCAACACTAGGTGTTTAAATAATAAGACCCAGACGGGTAAAATAGCCAAGTCAACAATGTCCTGTTTTTTTAGCCAATATGGACAAAGAGAAACGGGGTGCTGTACACAGCTTGTGAACGGGGTGGCGGGTCGCTGCCAGACTATCCCCCTGGTCCGATATGCAGCCGCGGCGTGGCCGAGACTGCCTTATATGATGCTGAGTCTAATTATGTATTAGATGTGCTACGAGTAACTGAGAGTGTGTCAAAATAATCATGGCAAACTGACTGGCGACCTCATAGGTCAGGTATTATTACATAACTCAGTAACCTTCGGTTATGTGTCAGATAGAGTACACCTGGACATGGTTATTCCATATACCCACTACCCCACAGGGTCAAGACGAGGTGATTAAGTAATAAGATCCCAGACGGGGGGTAAAATAGCCAAGGCAACAATGTCCTGTTTTTAGCCAATATGGACAAAGAGACACAGGGGGTGCTGGGAGTTGGCGACAAGGGGCAAGACGGGCAAGACTACTTCTCAAAATAGTCAATGACAATGGCCAAGACCTAGTTCTTAAATTCGACAAGACCCATTGGTATCTCTTATATTCGACAAGTGTCACATGTGCCCCGTCTGTGGTCCTAATATAGAATTTCTAAAAAAAAAAAAAAAAAAAAAAAAAAAAAAGTAAATTTTCTGCACCGTGTGACAACGACCGATCAGCTACCAACCTATTTTTGGTTATTTTTCTATTCAGTTTTTGATCAGCGCACTTTATTATCGTGGTTTTTTTTAAAAATTTTTTAATCATAAATAATATGTAGACTTGGAAAAAAAAAGAGAGCTGACATGTCGCTGTTTTGTCACTAAACCCAAAGACCCACCCACCCCGTAGGAAGGGTAGACGTTTGTGAACGTTCCCTTAGGTCTCTATTCTTTATTTATTGTGTGGCCCCTAAAGAGGGGCCAACCAACTGACACTGTCAGTTGGTTAGTAGATGCTACTCAACATGGGCGTAATTAATTACACCTAGTGTTGAGAAACAACATGCCTGAGCTCAAAAGGCCCCCGTTGGATGGGGGCCCTTGTGGCACAACGAGTTGATTCGTTTTTCAGATTACCGACTCGGCGAGAGTTTCTGCCTATGTATCTTTTATAAAGCCTTAGATATGGTGTGGTATTTTTCATCTCGCTATAGTTTAGTTGGTATTCGAAGAAACTGCCTCATTTCTATCAGAAATACACAATATTGAATTGTTTTTTATATTTTAATATATTCAGAAGCACACTTTGTTGCCTATATAGCTCATTATGCGTTGAAATGTTCGCGAGCATCGTAGGAATGTACAAATCCCCTATTGTGGCGCCATCTGACGAAAGAGCAAGGAACTATACGTGACCTGAACCCCGCCCTCAGCGCGTTCGTTATTCGCATCTTTGACAGCGACTAAGAGACGCTCAAACTGTCTCTTATTTAGTTTGAACTTATCACAAATTTGTCTTTGATAGGTCGTAGATCGACTTCTGACTTTTTAGTTAGAATAAAAAAACAAGTGACGCCGCCACAGACCCGCGCATTAACGCGCTCCGCCGTCTTCAGAGGGCTGAGTCTATAGTACAGTAGATTCTACTGTGTACTTACACTAACAGTGCTACATATACATACCTGAGTCATAAGTGGTTTTTTTTTTGTTGTTTTTTAGGGGAAAAAAAGTGATCTACTCACCCAAACCGCTATTAGTAGGTAACCTGTATGACCCATACCGCAAACATCTGCCTCGTGACTGATAGTGTACCGGTGGTGAAGTGCTGTTGCAAGAACAATTGAGGCTCTTTATATAGCTGAGAGAGCGAATGGACTAATCTTGTTTTCACCTTGAGCCCCACCCTATTCCAGAGAGGGTATCAAAAATCGCATGTACACGTATATGGGCTTATAGCTGGTGAATAGATAAGGCGGGGCACCTGTGTATACTAAGACTCCAGGGGGCGTTTTAACGACAGGTGTGACGCGCCAGCCCGTGGAGGGAGCTTTTGTTTTCACCTAGAGAGCGTATACAAAGCCTACAGGGGGTGATTAACGCCAGGTGTGACGCGCCAGCCAGTGGCCGGATCACCTCATCTTCTAAGCTTTTGTTTTCACCTAGAGAGGGGATCGAGAGTGTATACAAAAAAACTACAGGGGATGTTTAACGCGGCCAGCTGCCTACATGCTATAGCCTAAGCCTGTTTTCAGCTAGAGAGGGATCTACATCACCTAAGCCCTTTTCCACCCTTAAATCGATCTGATAATTACCATAAAGAAGAGTAATGCACGTTACATGTATATGGGCTTATAGCTGAGTAAGAGCTTAAGATGCTAGTCAACTGTGTATGCAAAAAAACTACAGGGGGTGTCTAAAGTCGATTGTCATGCGCCAGCGGGCGGACAGAAGTCTGCCACTCTAGCTGTGACTACAAGCGCGTGCGTGTGGTAGACAGCTTAAATCAAACACGAGTTAAGCTCCTTATAGCTTCCTACTGTCTGCGGATTCGAGTCTTTTGTTTTTTTCATGTATTTCCTCGGAGGGTCGAACAGGATTAAAGATGTAACGAACCCGCACCTACACAGGTAGACAGCCGGTCGCCTTCCTAGTGAGAGTTTTCCTCCTGAGTTAAGAAGCTTATCTCGGAGCCTAGTACATAAGCGAGAGTGAAACATGAGTCCCACACACTTCTTCAACCACCTTCAGCATGGCGTCATCAGGAATCACTCTACGTTCTACCGAATGTGAGCAATCCCAACACTACTACAGAGCCGCGACAACACCACATGAGGAGACGTCCATGTTTACTGATGAGTCAACAAGTAGCAAGGTGGAGGTTGGTTTTTATCAAGATTCGTACGGGTGGCTGGAAAGTGTGAGGGCTACTTCTGCAGCTAATGCTGCTGCTCGTGCAAAACGTGAAGCTCGTATCGCTGTTCGTGCTACACATGCTGCATACGAAGTTGCCAATGCTGCTAACAACGTTGCTGTTACTCTCGCCGCTGCTGCTCGTGCTGCTAATCTTTTTGCTACTGTTTCCGCTCTTGCTACCGATGCTGCGGCTACTGATGCTGCAACGTCTGCTAAAAGTGTCGCTGTTGCGGCTGCTGCTAGGGCTAATGCTATTAATGCTTGTACAGCTGCTAAAAAAATAGCCTGTTTTGCTTATGCTAGTCGCAGTGTCGCTGTTACGGCTATGACTGATGCCCATGATGCTAAGTTACGGGCTTTTGCTTTTGCTGAAGATGCTGTTGATGCTGAAGATGTTGCTGCTGCTGCTGCTACTGCTGCTGATGATGCTGCTGCTGCCGCTGCTGCTGCTGCTGAAGATGCTGCTGCTGCTGCGGCTGATGCTCTAGACACCTATGACGCTGCTGCTCTAGACACCTATGACGCTGCTGCTGCTGCTGCTGCTGAAGATGCTGCTGCCGCTGCTCTAGACACCTATGACGCGGCTGCTGCTGCTTTTGCTGAAGATACTGTTGATGCTGCTGCTGCTACTGCTGCTGCCGCTGCTGCTACTGCTGCTGCCACTGCTCTAGACACCTATGACGCTCCTGCTACTCCTGCTCTAGACACCTATGATGCTGCTGCTGCTGCTGCCACTGCTCTAGACACCTATGACACTCCTGCTACTCCTGCTCTAGACACCTATGATGCTGCTGCTGCTGCTGCTGCTGAAGATGCTGCTGCTGCTGCTGCACTAGTCATCTATGACGTGGCTGCTGCTCTAGACACTTATGACGCGGCTGCTGCTGCTGCTGCTGCTGAAGATGCTGCTGCTGCTGCTGCTCTAGACACCTATGACTGAAAACATAGTAGGCGTTATTTACAAACACTGCTGTTACCTATGCCTAAACTTAGTAGGTCTTATTTACAAACAAGAGAGCCACGTGGTGTTGTTTACAAACAAAGAGAGCCACGTGGTGTTGTTTACAAACAAAGATAGTCACGTGATGTTGTTGTGGTCTATCATGTCAATGAAGGGGTCGCGTGATCAAGGGGGCGCGGCCTATTATGCAAATGAGGGGGTCACGTGACCAAATGGCGACCTCTGATTGGCTGGTGATCAAGAGGGCGTGGCTTATTATGCAAATGAAAGGGTCACGTGATCAAGGGGGCGTGGCCTATTATGCAAATGAGGGGGTCACGTGACCAAATGGTGGCCTCTGATTGGCTGGTGATCAAGGGGGCGTAACCTATTACGTAATTATGCAAATGAGGGGGCGTGGCCTATTACGTAATTATGCAAATGAGGGGGTCACGTGACCAAATGGAGGCCTCTGATTGGCTGCAGGTCGATTGAGTAATAAACAGTACTTAACTATAGTCCCGTTCCGATACATACTATACTACTCTAGTGGTTAGAGTTCTCGCCCTCCACCGCCGCGGCCCGGGTTCGCTTCCCGGACGAATCTAGGACGATGTAGCAGTTCCGTTTTCGAGACGATATCTTTTTTTTTCATTGACTTCGATTTGATTAAAATACATTATTTCTGATTGAAACAAAACCTAAGCTCTATAAAACATCCTATATTTACACGTACGATAGATGAATTAGGCCTTAACCCCCAAGAGAATTTGATTGAGGGTTTCTAACACGATGGATCGGCAAAAAATTTAGACAATAAAAATGTGGCCGCCCGGCTTGCACTTGACAGTGGCAGGGCCGCGAGTTGTTTCTTCACATTCCCCGAAAAATAAAATGGTCGTTTTCAGCGTTAAAATCAAGTTATATTGAAAAAAAAATAGGGCACGCCAGAGAAAAGATCCTATATTTAGACACCTGATAGCTGGTTGAGGGTTATCAACTTGAACGTTCGGCGAAAAAATGCATCTTCAGAAATCCCCATAGACAAACAGTGGCGCCAATGTCGGGTCCTGGCGGATTTTTCTATCGTAAAACGGACAGTGTGAACGAGCCAAAGTTTTAATAATTTGTTCAGGATTATCATTTGATCGTCTTCATTTTTAATAAATTAATGATTTTTTCATCGTGAATTAGGCCTAATTTGCACACAAAATAACGATATAGTGCAAAACAGGGGGGGACTATATTTTCGCGAACCAATTTACGCAAGCGCAGAGACCAGAAGTGAAGTCGAGCAAGGTGTCATGGCGGCGTTCGGACGTGTTTGGGGACGATGCAGGTTAATAAATTGTCTTTTTCTCCTTTAATATGTGACAAATACATTTAAATAAATACAGGATCAGTTTTCGGGGAAATACAGAACTGAAACAAATCCTGTATACTTATTTTCCATCAATAAAAGCAACATCCGATGTTATTCATTGAGATTGCAGTAGTGACTTTACCCCCAAAACCGATCATAATATGTTTTATATTTAGATTCATCCGGCTACCATATATGATATTTAATCAAATGGCCTTAACTATAGTTGGAAGAATTAGAATGAACATACTCTCATACGCTCAAACTCAAATTCTGATTCCATTTTTTTATTGTATTCATTTCAATCCCATATACAAAAGGAAATGCATGAGTATGTGATTCTTGTGATTCAAAAGAACAATAGAACCAACATTAATTTTCCCGATTCATAGTCTGCCTCGGCCACTTTTTAACCCTCAGGATATGAGCTCCGCCATTTTGACTTTTGTATGACAAGTCACGTCATTCCTGATGGATTGGCCATGGCCGGGTTATCTCGCCCATGTTGACAGTGTGGGTTGACAGTTGGAGTTGACAGCTAAAATAAAGGTGACAGCTAAGTCAATGCAGGCATGAGAAATCCATCAATATGATTGGAAATGGTTGAGCCTTATTTATATTCAATGAGGAAATACCAGGGCAGACTTGGTATCCGGTGAATTGAATCTTTATGTTTCACACTGGAAGGCGTTGAGGGGTTTCTTCATAGTTTGACATTTTAAGTCAGCTTGCAGGCGTCTCCAGACATTATTCTCCTATCACTGTGAGTTGCATATTTCTTGTTTTAGGGTACCAACTAGGGTGGTTTTGAGTTGACATAGAAAGCAAACATTGGAGACATCATTAAATTTCATCCTTGTGCAACTTTTTTGCCATTCATGTGAAATATATATGCTGGCAATACAATGAGCAATGAACATGTAAATAAAGTAACTTCAGTATTGTATTCGATATAGCTATTAGGGCTGTGAGAATATCAACAATGTAGCAGTAAATCATGCGAGAGCAGTCAGAATGCAAATCACTAAGGAGGTAAGAGTCACTCGGACTCAGAGGGAAAAAGTGACAATCGAGCTAGGATATTACAGGATTATTAGGATACAAAGGTCAATTGAAATAATTAGTTCATAAATAGTATGGCTAGTTGAGAGCTTATTGCTGGTCAATGTCCGTCAGAGCTGCAGTGTGGCATTGTCAAAGAGGCAGTCCATCACCATGATTTACACATTCACACAGTCCAAAAGTTGGCCCAGAAGTTTGCCAGGGAGATTTCAATAACCTGTTCCACTACACCTACATAGAAATACAGAGGCCAGATTGTGCTGATATTGCAAAGAATACTATGGAAATACCTAATAACTCTCTGCAGCTCGTAATAAAGCGACTAGAAGTTCGACAAAAGAATCAACTGCATGTAATAATGCTTTTGTGGGTTTTCTGAGTAATATTTCATATTGGTAAGCAGACAGTATCTCATAGATATTTGATAGATTGGAGGTGCATTGCTTCACAAAGGAATCAGTTGCGTGTAGGCATGCCCTTGTGGTTTTTCATATACGGGTGTTCAGATTGCTCTCATAAATCGTTGAGACTTTGGAGGTAGCTCGACTTAAGGAGTATACATTAGACCACAGTGTAGATGAAGGATATCCATTTTAATCTTCTTTTTCTTATAAATCCCGACCGACTTCTATCTACCTTAAATTCCTTATCGAAACTCGCTGTATTAGGTTACTTTAAGAGCGAATGCTTGTTGCCCTTACGGAAAGAGTCGCAGTTAAGTAAGAACCAGCACAGTGGGCCTTTCATTACAGAGATGAGAGTTGAAAGTATAAAGCACATAGACCGGAATGGTGCTGCCACCTGTATGTTCCTAGTGGTATCAAACAATGTGCAGCATCTTGTGTTCAGGTCTCAAGAAAAAAAAAGTGGTTGATCTTTCTTTTTCTATCAGGTGGAGCATTAATCTAAATCCTAATTTTCCTTTCATCTATCATCTGATCATAGAAACAATGAAATAGGCTTTCAGTCAAGCTACCTATAGGTATATTCCTATACATGTAAATGTGGTGTACATATTTGGAGTCCCATGAACACCGGGACCTGTCAATCCTAAAAACTACTACTAATAGAGTAGGTTCAAGAATAAGACTTAGTATTGACTTGAAAAGACGAGCTGCTGTGGACCGCAGCCTTCTACTCACACTGAAGGTACAGCATAACTATCACCACTGGAACCATTGCCCATGCTTAGAACTCTTCCCACCTGCAGTCACTTAACCCGGACGGCATGATGCCTTAATGCATCATGCCCTCGGTCGTCATGATTCATGAATGCAGTCCTGGCGAGTAACTCGCCAGTGCTGCATTAAAGCATCATGCTGACGTTATGAGGTGGAGACACTTCCGAAGGGTCAGCATGATGCAGCAATGGCGAATTACTCACCAGGGCTGCATTGGTGCATCATGAGGACAAATGTCATATTTTATTGACATTCGTCCTTAAAAGGTTAACATTAGATCATGACCTACGAATAATGATAGTGGAAGGGACAGTAAGCCACCGGAATATGGAGTCTCTACCAGTATCAAGAGTGTCTTGTAACTGGTTCTTAGTCTTCGGTAAAAAGAAGATACATAGTTATGTGATATCCTTATTGCCGGTGCATTCAGGGCGGTGGTCTAGATAATGCTATAACATTATTTATGTGTAAGTTTACTATTTGAGTATGGTGAGTGTCTAATAATATTTGAATGTCCTCAAAAACGATACGGTTCTGAGTTTCTAGCACACACATGCACGAATGCTGAACAGGGTCATGCAAATCACTGAAGCATCTTATACATTCTCCTGTCCCCAAAAGTTACTTCTCCCACATTCCTAATTACTCCCAAGACTATGCAACGCTATTCCTTTACATAGGAGACTATCCATCACATACTACGATCCCGACCCCCATCTCTGAAGATCATACCTATATAAAAGGTAGTGTCACATTATATGCTTTGTTGGTAAATCATAGATTATATCTAATGATCTACGTTGTCCTCTTAAAGAGCCAGATCCACCAGAGCAGACATACTACGCTGAGACAAATATGAGCATCAGCCCATGTTGCAGAGAGCCCTTTCATACAATGGTCAGGCATTGATGGACTGCCGTATGATAGATGGGTGAAGGGCTAATTTAATGAGGGTTAGGCTATGCTGTACCTTTAATAACAGGCTGGACTATCGCAAAATTGTTTGAGAGTCTGGCCATGCTGGACCCTCATGCCAGAGTCTGACAATGCTGGACTCTTAGAGGCTAAAATAGACTCTCCCAGAGTCCAGCATTGTCAGACTCTAGCATGAGGATCCAGCATGGCCAGACTCTCAAGATCTTTGGGTGAGTCCAGCAATGTCTGACCCTCATTTGGGTGGGTCCAGCAATGATTGACCCTCAATAAAACGACTGAGCATTGTAGGAGAGTCCTTTTGGCGACATAGCCAGCGTCCAGCTCACCCTCATAATGTTCTGGTTGTACTTAGTTCATAACAGCAGTTATAAATGATATATATGCAACTATTACGCTCCATTTTCTTTTTTCTCTCTTTTTTTTCACTTGATTCAGCGGTTATGATGCATGTGGTGCGAAAATATGCCAGCTTTGTTGCATGCTTCGTAGAGGCCACCATACTGGGTAGCGCACTCTTTGGATGGACATCGCTTGTGTTTATACTACAGGTAGGATATTACCACTCACTGTGTGTTACGTCTACTAGATAGCACTATAATGATAGTTAATTAATTTTGTTCCTATAATCAAAATTCATATCGATTAACATGTTATAAATTACCACTTAGAGTTGGATTTGTATGTCACTTTCTACTCTATAGTCTTGCGATACAAATAGTCTGCATTTGTCTCCAGGAGGAGGGAATTTTCGGCCACCTTTGTCATAACTCCACATCAACATCCACATCTACCACACTTTACAATACCACAACATCAATCCCAACATCATCAACATCAACAAACCAGAGCCAAAACGTGCTCACATATGTTAAGGGTTGTCCAGAACAGAAGGTTGCATTGTCCACTCCCTATACTGTAAGCATTGTTGTCTTTGGTGTTGGAGCTCTCCCCGTTGGATGGTTCTTCGACCGCTATGGACTGAGAAGTACAAGAACAATAACAGCGTGAGTAATTATTTTGATATTCATTGTTACAAAGACGGCTAGGCCTAGGCAAATGTCCATTGCAGTGGACTTCTTCACACATTGGACATGGGTGAGATACAGACTACTAACTGGGCCATTGCATCTATTTTCTAAAATCTATTAAAATAACTTTAAATTGTATGCACTGATGATACCGGTGGGGGATATGAAATTATGTGACAATTTCAGTATTGGCCACCGTCCACTAGGGTCTAGTTGGCTGAAGTTATAAAGGAAATGTATGGGCTTAGTCAGCCGATGTTCTCCAGTGGACCATGGCCATATCCAACCATAGTAAGTCTGGTTTTAACCATGCAATCTAAAAAAAAAGATGATATCCTTTCGTAGCTTTACACATTCAACAGGCTGTTCATTACTCTCTGAATCTTTTCATAATTCTAGGTTGGTTGGTTCACTTGGGTATTTGCAGATAGCATTTGCATCCCCAGGTAAGTTAATGCTATTATGAAAACATTTCATTCTGATGGTGCCTATTATAAAGAAATGTTATTTGCACTTAATTGTGTTCTCAGATACCGCATGGGGATGTGTGACCTTTGTTCTTTACCAGTTTTCTTTTAATAGGGAAACTATACAATACAGTTTAATTGGTACTAACAGTTAGGTCTATTGTATCACTGGTCCACTATCTCGAGTATGTACCAAAATTATACAACTCTGATTGATGCCTTCAAAATACAATCAGATAAGCAATGTCATCCATAAAGAGTCCGATATTTATATAATAGTCATTTTAGTCATTTTGTATAACTTTTCCCTACATTTGCAGGAACCGAGTGGCTCCTAATGCTGGGAATGGCCTGCATTGGTATTAGCTGCTACGTTATTATAATGACTACATCATATGTAAGTACTGCCACCATAAATGTACTCTTTTTGAAATTAGTACGAATATCTGCAATCAGTACCTCCTTCTGTATTTTTTGTTTATTTGAAGAATGCTGCTGCTCCGATGGGCTAATCATTTTATTGCCCTTTGTTCTTATTATTCTAATGTATATGCACATCTTTCATAACTTTTTTATATTTGTTTAACACATCATGAAAAAAAGGTGGCTCTACTTGCCGAGTCAAAGGCTGCCATTATGAACGCCATTAACAACGCAGGGATTGGGACAGCTTTTGCATATCCAACTATCAAGGTAAGTTACTTTCTACAATTTAACCCTTTAAGGCATCTATGGTCGACTATATTCGATACCATGGCAGGCCTAGCATCGGAATTGATATGAGGTCTGTCCTTCTGGGAACTACTAGTTCTCAGAGGTCGTCCCCATGGCAAGCCATGTCATTGTAGGTCAGGATTCAAAGGGTTACCATTAATTGTCAAAGGGCTGTGTATAATAATGATATCTAAATATCTAGGTCTGTAGCTAATGGTTAATTAAAAATGTATGTTAAAAATGCACAACTGACGATGAATGAGAGAAATTCTTAATGTTTGATGTATACATGCACCAGTAACATGGAACATTTACTTTTGAAACTAGAATGGAACATTTTGAATACTGGCGTACATAGATCGGTCGTATCTGTCTCTTGTCTGAATGAAAAAAACTGAATAAAGCTTAACAGAGCATTGCAGAGTTTGGAAATCGCATATGATGATGCACTTGAGTTCACTAGACTTTACGGTACCTGTATGAGAATAGAATAATGCTCCTCGTGGGATAGAAATAGAGCATTTCTGTGGTGATGTTAACTAGGGCATTACAAAATTGAAAACTAAGAGTGAAACGGATAACACATTAGGTACAAATGGACAATCTTTGTCTATTTATCTGCTTCTCATTTTCCATCTGAAATATATCAATCTAAAATATCAAGCAGTTCATGCTACAGTTTTGATGATATTTGTAACGACAAACCTAACACTTCGAACAGGATTGTGAAAGTATAGAACTAGATGCATTTATGCTTTTCCAGATAGCATATGACCATGGTATTCCCCACCGCTATAGTCTCATCTTCATGAGCTGTCTTTGGGCCCTGGTTATCATGTCAAGTTGGTTGCTGCTCCCTCCTTACAAATTAGAGGGTGACACAGAAGAAAAAGGTGTTTTTTTAAATTATGTTATATAAACTGAAAATAATTACTACCAATGTCCCTCATTACTGGATAGTTGGTAGCGTAATGTTTGAGCTGTTTACTGATAAAAAGAGTCATGTACATGGAGTTGGCATAATGCATATAATTCAGTATACTGCTGATTTACTTGCCTGGATGTATTGATGCAAATAGTGGGAAGGATATTGGAAATTGGGTGAAGGTCAATTCAGGGTATGCCTCGAAATAAAATCAGCGCTTTCAGACAACAGACAATAACAATTTATAATTACTACTATTTACTACTTATAAGCATACTACTATTTTCATACTCATGCAATAGTTTATTTTCTCATCATATTTATCACCGTTTAAAGAGATTGTCAAGCAGAAAGACACTTTAGACACCAAAAAGCGAAGTCTGGAGACCAGTCTGCCATACAATATGGACAAAGATCACGATGGGGGGACAGAGATGCCAGCTAAACAAGAAATTGGTAATGTCCAACTTAAATATCTTACTTCATTAACATTTCACAAATTTAATTGTACATATTTCAGAATTGATCAATAGCATAATTATTGAAATGGCAGCCTCTTTAAATCAATTATGATAGCAAATAGTTATTATATACTATAAATTATATTATTGAAGTTATTTCTGTTACAGGTTTTCGCCAGTTTGTTCTGTCGGCCACATTTGTCCTCTTTGTGTATTGGTTCTGTGCGCTTCATGTCCGCTTTGGGTTGATGATCAGTGGTTATGATGCCTGGATGACGCAGGTCGTCAGAGGTGACATTGTAAAAGGTAAGAGTATGTTATTTGCCTATTTTGTTTGGTTATTTAATTGGATATAAATGTCCTACAGGGTTTGCAGCCTGCAATACCCTTGTCTACGGTCGTAGTGTTCAGTGATTTAAATGTGCTATGCCACTCTTTAAATTGATGTATGAATGCAGCATCCGTGAGCAACTCTCAAGGAATACATCAATTGGCGTATCATGGCCACCATTCAGGAGCTAATCAAGCCTATAGGTTCAGTTTGATGCATTCATCCAATAGTAGTGGGCAACTAATACGTAATGCCAGAACCACATACTCATGTCAGTCTAGAACTATTACACTGAAAACCCAACTGTTCATAGGAATTACATCAGTGTATAGTAAGGCCGTCTAGTGGCTGAATTTGGATGAAAAATAATGAATCCAGGTGATCTTAATGAGGACCCTAAGTCGTCCTTAAGGCATGACGGCCCCAAGGTCGTCTGCAGTGACGACCATCCCATAGCCCTGAGGTTTCGGCCGGGGTTTCAGTGTACAGATAGAGTCACAACCACAGTAAGGCCTGTACTGAGTTTGACGCTATTACAAAAAAAAATAAAAAGGATGCCTAGTGGCCGTGAATGTTAACATCTGAACGAAATTAGAAATCTGATTCATTCAGTATGTCCATACATGTATGCAACTGATTCCCCTTGTAGTTAGTTATTACACAGATGTCATGGCATATGCTGTCGTGGCTGGGGTCATCACGACACCCTTCCCCGGTATTCTGACTGACTTTGTACGTGCTCGCCTCCGTAAGTATCCATGTTAAATACCATCTCAGCATGAAAATGTGTGATAATTAGACAGAGGCCAATGACCAGGTCATTATTCTAATGACACGGCGGGCTGATGCGCCACCCTCTAAAAGTGTGCAGATTTTAGAGCGTCTGACCCCCCCCCCCCTTGACTTACTTAGTGTCCCAGCTGTTTACCAGAAGAATATTGCCATATCCTTGCCACCCAGAAGAATGTTGCCATGTCCTTGCCACCTGTTGTTCAATATAAGTAGTTTAATATGCTTGTTATTCCCAAATTTCCTAATCTAATAGACTACCCTCGTTTCCTAAATAGAAATCATTCTCTTTCATTTATTATTTAATTGGCAAATGAAAATCCCCAAAGATACATTACCAGCTCAATTGACCCGAAATCTAGTTATGGAATAAACCAACATTTTAAACATCATTAGTCATTTTCTTATCAATTGACAGGCCCTTTATCATAGGAAATCCTTTTGTTATGAAATATAAATGAAATACTGAATGGAGGGCTTCCTGGTAGACCTATAAATTCACTTTGAGAGCATTATGGGTTTTGATTGCTCATAATGCACCCCTTACTGGTTTCCATAATCTGATTATTCCAGGTTCTGAAGAAGGTGGAACAGCAACGGCTATGATTCCCGCCCTAACATTGACATCTCTGTTAATGAGTGGGTTATCCGTATGCAAGTACTTTGACTCAGAAACCGCAATATTCGCTTCTGTGATCATCTTAGCTATAGCAAAGCCATGCTTGTACTCTACCACTGCATCCTTTGTAGGCTTATTGTAAGTATAGCATGAAGATAGTGTATCCTTTAACTTGAGACTTAATGCATAAAAACATCAAATACACACATGGATAATGAAGTAGTTATACCCATCTGAGGACCATTAATTTTAAAATTATGACCATACAGTACGCAGTATACATCACATACATAGAAGTGACAGATTGTATGTATCTGGTGAATATGGGTCCAACGTTGATGGTGTACCAAGAATGAAATACTATGCCAATTGTTGTGCAACCTACCCCCTCAGTTTTCAATGGGCTTTGATGATGAATGCAAAGATAGATAATCATTATTTCGATGTTAAATATTTTTGTTACATTCATACAGGGCCCCGAGAGAGCATTTTGGGATCATCTTTGGAATAGTTAACATCATATCTGGTGTTGCCTCCTTTATGATCTACCCTTACTTGATCTGGGTCTCTAAAACTGGCACATTTATTCCAGTAAGTCGATTCACCTTAGAGATTTGAATGTAAAGTTACATATGACCGTAGTTGGTAATTAGTAAGGTTTTCCTTGTTAGGAATATGTGATGATGATGACTCAATGTTAAAGTTATTACTAAAGATGCGCATAATTCTGCAACAGCACACTGTACTATTCTTCACTTGGAGAATATAATTATTATCAAGAGGAAATGACCATTGAATTCAGATTACTGGTTCTTTTTCATGAGTGTGAATACTACTCTAATCTAAAATTGAATGTAAGTCTTGCTTACGTACTCCTCAACTATATGATTCTTACATTTCAGCTAGAGAGCCTTATTCTTGGGACAGCACTGGCTTCATTGGCACTTCCAGTGAAATTGTGCATCGATGGATGGCACCATAGACAATCAAAGATTCACAATGAGTTGTCGCATGGGGTCTTAAAGAAAACGCACCTGTAGAATTACATGAAAGAAATGCCTTTAAAGTTGTCATGTCCCATTTTGAGCAAATTCGAAATTCTAACTCAGGATACGTTGCCAGTAACAACCCATAGGGCCAAGCAATGGTTTCTACAATGGAAACAATAAAATTGTGCACAAGTGTATTCCATCCACTGAACATAATAGTATTGGTCAATAAGAGCAACCTTGACGAAACATGAAAGATAATAAGCATAAAATAAATAGGCAGGAAGGGAAGCATGGTATTGGCTAACATTCTGGATGAATTTTAAGAAGATCCTATCATGAGTCCCAACTATTGGATATATCTACTTTAAGTTGATGAGTGACTCAAGATTATAGGATTCTGCACATTCCTACTACAACTATCGCACATCCAGGGGTCATACATTTTGCTCCAATACCACGTCACATTATGAGGCTGATAAACATAATAATAACTGTATTTACACTGTAGTAGCCGCTCCCTGTACGAGAATTTATGTGTCCATATAAATATTCAATATCATTTAAAGCAGCCAATTTTTGTTATTTTGATCTGTTTTGATGTTTGACATTTTAGCTTGTCATCTATTATTTTGATTTGATTCGATTTGAGTTGTTAAACTGGTACTGGCAGCATCTTTTATACACAAATGCGGGTTTTCGTTATTCTGTTACAGAACACCTGCATGGTTACTTTATGCCTGAGGACCTCTGGTGTTAGATCAACTCAGTAGGTGGCAGCATAGTCACCGCAGCTCTTCTTGGTTTGAAACGCTTGCGAAACATTGTCTACTCTCGTTCCCAAATCGTTCCGAAGGAAGGCTCTGGTAACATCCAAATGACCTTGAACTTGGGGTTTTGCTGGGTCTGGGCAGCCCCTGCTAGTAGCCTGGAATCAGTTACCAGAGCCTTCCTTCGGAAGGATTTGAGAACGAGAGTAAACATTGTCAAGCTCAAGACCCAGATTGATATGAAGTGTTTTTTTGGCAGTGACATCTATGGCAGTTCCCCGCCGAGTATGGACTACCATATATGTCAGGTCGACTGTCATAGATGTCTCTTTTCTCATGTACATGTGTATCAGAGACACAAAGGGGAACCTTTTTGATGTGTATATAGCGTTGATTACTTGTCACATGCAGCAATATTAATAGTGTATTATGACATACTAAGTAATATTTAGACAACAGAGGAATAGACAATACGATGCATGCTTTTGAATCCAGCCGCAGCTGTGGTGTTGTCCCCTTTGCCTCCCCCTTTATATTTGACTCTGGTGTACACGACAGCTCATTGGAGTCGGAGAGCACTCTATTGGACCTTTCTGTGGGTGCAAAAGCGTACCCCTACTCCATCCCAAACAATAAAAGTGAAGTTAAATACCTACATTTCTACATTTCTATATTATTGTTGGTGCTGCTACTCATTTCTAGCAGCCCAAAAATACAATTTTGTGATGGGTTCCTCATCCTATGAAGATAGGATGAACACAGGCCAACTGAATGCATACCACCAATTGTCCTAATAGAGATCCCCCGGACTCCAATGAACTATCTTGAATGGAGTCAGCCTCAACAAGTCGATCAGATCAACACACCAAGACTCACTGTCTCTTAACTTGCCTCTGCATACATGTCTCACTGTACCCCTCTGTCAATCTCTCTCCCTCTCTGACTGTATCTCCGTCTATAAATATCTCTGTCTTTGTCCCTCTGTCTCTGTCTCTCTGTCCTAGTCCCTGGGTCCTCGCGCATCCTTTAGTGCGTGTACGTTATTTAATATGCACACTGAATCAACCAGGATTTCTTATCATCTGAGACATGACATTGTCTGCCTGTAATTACATGTGTATATTTCATTCTACCAATAGTGAAAGAGGCATTCAGATAGGTATCTGCTGAACCTTCAAGGGCAGCAAAGTGCGTTAATGCGCTACATCTGCCCTTATTATACACACATGATGTAGGCTGTGTCTCACCAAATCAATCCAAGTTGAAAGTCTATGACCGGGTGCAATCTATGACCGGGTGCAATCTATGACCGGGTGCAATCTATGACCAGCATGACAGAAGAAGGCTTATTTAAAGCAGATTTACATAGACATTTTCAACAAAATGTTCTACAATATCTGATGCATAAATCAATGTGGATGGCTGTCATTATTTCCCCTTCCTTTCGACAATGTAGCTGTGTAAAATAGATGCTACTTATAAAGTGACGTCCATGACCTTATGAGATGGACTTTTCTATGTTATATGTGTTAAAATAGAGATATGATTTTAGAAACTATGAAAATAAAATGAGTATCATAAAGTCTTAATACATCCATTAACTTTTTTCAGCCATTTCTGTGTACATCTGCCTTAAATAAGCTCTTTTCTTCAATACCGGTCATAGATTGTAACATTGGCTCATGTTCGTGAGACACTGCCTGGGAAGTAATTTCTCAATGGATCAGGTATCATGCCAAGACTATGGGATTGATAATCTGCTAAATGGTCAGTATGGTGCACGGTATTGTAGTTTAAACAAGAGGAATGGAGACAACAATGTGGCCGTTATTTGGTTTAGATATCCTAGGATATGGTTCGAATGAAAAGAAAGAATGTGGTCTGAAACTAGAAATTGTAAGCAGGGGCGTGATTCCGATCCTGGTCTAGTAGCTTATAATAGGGACTCTAGAAAAAATTGAGAAAATTTTAAATAATCAATTATTTTTCTTCTATGGTGTAGAATGTGAGAAATGTAATCCAAATCTTTTAGAATTGACTTTCTATCTATCATAGAACCCAGATAATCATCAATTATGTGTCAATAAAATCCAACAAGTTCCCCTAGTACATTATCTATATAGCAGTTGGAGTTAGTCTGTGGTCACTTAATAGTTGTAGGGCAGGTTGTTTCGGTCATGGATGAGTGGGGCTGATATTTGGAAGGTAGTTATGTAAGGGGTTTGAATGGCATTTGGAGTACTGGAAAGGCTATGCTGTCATTGACAGACTCTGTTAACATGATTAACCAATCACCTCAGTAGGCTGGTAGGTGTGAGTAGAGAGTAAACCAAATGCCTTAATGACCCAATCATGATTATTATGATGTTATGGTCTGGGAACAAGTGAGAGCATCCTCTGATTGCTTACATTTTTTAACATCATATAGCAACATATTGGATCATATCACAAACCAAAAAGGAGCCACCAGGATTCATAACTTCATAGGGTTTCCCCTGTTTTTGATCAAATCTATCATATTACCAATAAAATTGGTAACTTCTCTTGGCTGCAGTCACTAATCATAGGTATGGCTGGATAGGCCTTTCTCTTGACTGCATTTCTGAGTGATAACCTAACACATAAGAGGGGAGTTTCATAACAGTGTCTGTGAGGCACAGCTGCACCAAAATGCTGGCCTGCAGTGTGCAGTGTGCACAGGGGCTCGCCTAGCGGTCTCTGGAGTCCCTACTTATAATATCATGGTACACTATCAGTGTCAATTGAGTATAATTTACAATAACTATTCTCAATGGGCCTCGTACAGTTGGCCTTTGTATATGGAAATATATGTGAAAAACCTTTAATTTATTGATGATAAGCCATGAAATCTGACTACACCGTATTCAATGGGGGATATAAATATACTATGCAATTTAAAGGTGAGAAGACCATCAGTTGGCCTTGAAACACTGATGACATGCTTACACGTTTGGGGGCAAAATATAATTTCTCAGCAAAGATCGATCTCTACTGGTAAATACTATATATAATTGTGCCTTTGCCTATGTAGCCTCACTTTCAAGCTTTGGGAATGAATTTGGTGTTGCCAAAATCTCGAAAGAGAGAGTCTATTATTAAGAGTCTGGCATTGCCTGCCCCAGGCCCAAAGTCAGGATGATACTCAAATTATACGTTATTGAATGCTGGATAGGCAGTGACTATTATTTGTGTCACTATATCCTTAAGGTAAAAAAAAGGTTGGCTTCCGGTAGCATATAGTCTGAAGAGCTAGGTTATTGTTTCATTTATTTTTTTGCTTTCCATCTTTTTAGGCCTGATTTGAGAGTGTTCACTTTGAAATCCTAAATCATTGTTTGACGTATGAACCGTAAAAACAGCAAGGTTTCCCAACAATTAGAAAAACTAGAGGGACAAGCACTTTTTGCTAGACCCGGTCCGGTGACCAGAAACGCACATTCGTTTATGATAGCTCAGCTAACATCTTGTCAGGGATAATGGTGTAGATTTGAAAACGTAATTGGGTCAAGGCAAGGGTTTAGAAACAGAGTATAGGTAGAATAGCTGTTTCACAAATTACCACAAACTCACATGTATTAACTACAGGCCTTTCACAAACTATAGCTCCTGTGTTAGTTACGTATGCATTTACACTATACTCAAGTCTCATTGTTGGTGATATAGGAATTTTGGTAGTATAGTAAAATACTACAAGGGCAAATTTCAAAGCACGAGTGTGGCTTGTAGGGTTCTCCCAAAATGGGAGTGCAGGTCAGATGTGACATGTGAATTTACGGTAGTTATTGTAGAACTGAGGACATAGAGTTTCTGATAAGCTTCCATGTAATTTTTCTTTGGATATAGCCGAATAAATAATTATACACCCTTCTGTGGTATATCAAAGGATGTATAGATTATTAATCTGGTATTTCTTATTCATACAGCTACTTATATTACACTTCGACGGAAGAACAAAGAAAAACAGCCGAGTATGTAACTAAGTACAAAGCAATCAAGGAGATTAGTAGTGGTACAAATTTGTTAAGCTACAGCTTGAGCCCTAAGTTATCTGACAGTTATAGACTCGTCTGTGACTCGTCGTTAGCCATAACTGTCAGCCATTATGATGTATACAGGGCTCTCGCGGTGGTATAACTACTAATAACAGTTAACGCCTGAGTGAGTTTAATGCATGTGGTATAACATTTGGCGATCGTACCAATTATCATGTCCTACATTAATTACTTTGAAAGCTGAAAAACACAGTCCTTCACTGTTAATGTATGTTATTTTACGCTGTACTTATTTTTCGCGAATTTTGCGGATTTTAAAATCCGTGAAAGTATGTACAGCGTCAATATTAATCCAGTATAGTAATATAACTACCATCTTCCAAGATCTTCGAATTCAAATACATATAAAACTGTACTTTATAACAAATTCGCGAAAATACATATGCCCAAAAACATCTACGTTTACAGTATGTATACCGTAGTCTGACATGTATGGCCTGGTTATAAACTTATGGGACATGATTGTGTTAGGAAATTTTCTTTTTTTCGTAATCTATAATTAAAGCGTATTCATAATAGAGATGTTAGTTATACTGTATTATTAAGATGTGTTGTATCTACACTATATGTACACGACAGATACATAAACTATTCAGATGTCTTACCCTTTGAAGTGAAATGATAAGATTCGAAATGACCCTGCCCAACGATGCAATAGTACATAGCATATATTTAAGGACAGTAAGGGATTGGCACAGCCTATAGGAGGCGTTGTGTGCCTGTCCCCTGCTATACAGGGGGCGTTAAATCCGTAAGGACTATAGATATGTACCGGAGAAATATAAATCAACAGTTCCCCGTAAAGTATGTCACTCTATGACGTACACTAAATCCTGGAGGGGGTCTTAGTCCTCATTATGTAGAGGAGCGGAGAGAGGATCACCTGGTCCATGCGCTATATACAGGTAAGTACATGCTACTCTTGCTCCTTGATACATGAATAATTGGTCATTAAGTTGGCCAGCTGCATTCATAAGTCAAGAGCATACTAACTCTTGCACTTAAAGTTGATATTTTTGCTGTTTCTGGTCTCTGAAGAATGATCTCCGCTTTTAAAATCTGAAGAAATGTCAAAGATATTCGAATTAAAGGTGAAGCAAGTCAAATTAAGATCGTGATAATTTGATAGAAAATTTGAAAACCTAGCTACTTAAGCCTACTTATATCAACAAAAGAATATCCTTAAGTAAAAAATTGAAAATTTGTATGCCACATTCAAATTCAATGTACAATATATCAGAATTGGAGGTTACAATTGGTATCAAAATGCATCTGACAGATACGTTGAATCCAGGGTCACAGAGCCAAACGTCATGAGAGATCGTTTCTTTTGGTTCACCTTCACAACCGAAACCCATGAATAATGCTTCTTTTGGGGCATTTTTTGGCATTAAAATCCATATTTTTGTGAAAAATACAATTTTACATCTTCCACCTTTTATATTGTCAAAAACTACTGACAGGTTTTGGTTAAAAGATAGTATTGAACAGGTTATTCATTTTTGTCAAATTTGGGCATAAATATTGACCTTAGAGGAGCTAAACCTTTGTTGAATATTTTCAATTCTGACTTCACACTCAACCAACGGATGTAATCAGCTGCCCAAAATGGACGTAATCAGGCAAGACCAATTTATATGAAATTGTGTCGATTGCCCAAGTTTAAAAGCTGATTAATGAAAAATGAAGTGCCCTATCAAAAGTATCCTACATGTAGGACAGTAGGACAGTGAGTGGGTTAATTAAATCCATATAAAGCTGTGATAATCTTAACGGCCTTGATTACCTATCCCTCTTACACTCTGATTGTCAGGGCTGTTAGGCTCAATACTCTCAACACTGCGCGATAGTCGCAAAATACTGTAGTTTTATAAGTATTTTGCAACCATCAGGCTAGACAGTCTCAAAATTGTGAGATAGTTTCATAATGCTGACAGGTATGAAAACTGTGAGGTAGTCTCAAGACAAAATAGATTTGAGACTATCTTGTCGGAGGGCTGCAAGATACTAACAAAACTAGAGTATTTTGAGACTCTTGCCGTTATAAGACTATCTAGCCTGAAGGTTGCAAGGTTTTAACAAAACCATAGTATTTTGAGACTATCTCGCAATTTTGAGACTATCTAGCCTGACAAGGGCACCAAGACGGCAAGAGCTGGGGGTTAGAGCCCATAACCGAATTTGCTACATTGGACTCACATGACACCATATCTATCATTGTTTTCAACCTTGGGCTAAGTAACAAACATGGCTCGTCTGATGTGTTACAGATAGTTTTATCGCCGGATTATTACACAAAGGCATGCATTCAATCAGGAGATATGCTAGTTTTATTGCCTGCTTTCTGGAAATCACTATTTTAGGCAGCGCACTCTATGGTTGGGCTTCCCTCGTTTATGTATTACAGGTAATTTAAATAAGTTGTCATATGTTGTCACTTTGATTAATGAAATTATGTGATCATTATTTCCAATTAATTAGTTTTTAGAATTAACGATGCCAAAAATCAACTAGAATTGCCTAGTTCAAAGGAGGCACTTAGTATATCAATTTCAGTTGCATATATCATTACTGTTTTTAAGTAAACTATTCAATTGGCGAAACAGAATTGCATCAATGGTTCAATGTCCAAAAGGTTGAAAAAAGGTTATTTTTTATTCCGAAAAACGAATAAGTACTCATTAGGTTGCATACATTACTTGCAATTCTCTCTGATACTTGTTTAATATAATGAACATTACATGTCTAATTATCAATCAGGAAGAGGGATTATATCATGATCTGTGCTACAGCTCCAATGGAACCACCAGAAGTGCCGCATCAAAACAACTCAACCTCTCAGATGTGAATATGGATTTTCCCTCAAAGAACACATCTGCAGTTACTACTCAGATATTCAGATGTCCAGAGCAACTGGCAGCGTTCTCCTTACCCTACACAGTGTCCCTGGTAGTGTTTGGTGTCGGTGCTCTCCCTGTCGGGTGGTTTTTCGACCGGTTTGGACTGAGAATAACCAGAACTATCGCAGCGTATGTCAATAACTACATTTACTTTGTTAGTTATGACCATAAATACTTGCAGATTAAACACAAACAGAAAATATTTCAAGCAGAATGATGCATTTTAAGCAGCACTCATATAGCATTTGATTCCATTGTTTAGTTTGTTAATTAAGATTTTTAGTTAACCTCCAATGATGATCTCAGGTATAGCTTTATCCTCTTTTGTTTCCTTTCACCAGTATAATTGGAGCGGCTGGATATCTTCAGGTTGCATTTGTGACACCCGGTATGTAGAAATTACATTTTATGACCATGTTGCAATTTATCCTTTTTGAAACATTCCCAGCAAACTGGGGTCATCTATAGTCTGCTTGGGTCATCCATGCGTTGGGTCATAACGCAGTGGGTTGGCTTGGGTCATCCCCTGTCACTCTGACCCAGCATAACACATTCTGACCCATCTGACAATAGGGGTCATGATGCATCGGGTCAGTATGAGTCACCCCCAGTCAGCCATAACCCAGTATGGCGCATTCTGACCCATCTCATTATAGTGGTCATGATGCACTGGGTCAGTCTGGGTCAGTCCCTGTCCCCCCTCCCCCCTCCCACCCCCACCCCTGGCTTGTGCTTCCCGCCATCCAGGTCACGTGATGACGCCATCCAAGCGTGGGTGACGCCATCTTTGCATCACAACAAAGGAGGACCAGGGAGGGGACTGGGAAGGTGGTGGATGATGCTACAACGAGAGGAGAACGCCCAGAGGCCGGGGAGAAGACTGGGAAGGTGGTGGATGATGCTACAACCGGAGTAGAACACCCAGAGGCCGGGGAGAAGACTGGGAAGGTGCTGGACAATGCTACAACGGGAGGAGAGCGCCCAGAGGCCGGAGAGAAGACTGGGGAAGTGCTGGAGGATGCTACAATGGGAGGAGAACGCCCAGAGGCCGGGGAGAAGACTGAGGGGGTGCTGGACAATGATACAACGGGAGGAGAGCGCCCAGAGGCCGGAGAGAAGACTGGGGAAGTGCTGGAGGATGCTACCACGGGAGGAGGACACCCAGAGGCCGGAGAGAAGACTGGGGAAGTGCTGGACAATGCTACAACGGGAGGAGAACGCCCAGAGGCCGGGGAGAAGATTCAAATGATGTTTTAAATAAAAGGAAATGATGAAACAGATATATTGCTCCATACCCCCACCCAATCCACCACATTGCTGACCCCCCTCCCCCTCCCCCTCCCCGTCCCCCTCCCCCTAGGAAAAATAGGAAAAAAAATGGGTTGATAATAATGCCAAAGTCTTAATAGTTGGGTCAAGCCTGGTCAGGCTCGGTTATGACCCAGTGGGTCCACCATGGTCAGTTCGGGTTATAACCCGATGTGTCAACCCTGGTTAGGCTGGGTCATGACCCAATGTGTCCACTCGGGTCAGACTTGGTCATGACCCACCATGACCAGATATCATTTCAACTAGCGCATTGGGCAGGGGGTGTCCCAGCCCTCACACAAGATGACCACAGTTTGCTGGGTTGCTAGTTCCACCGTATTAAGCAAATAAAGAAGGTGCAAGTTAGGCATTTAACATTTTTAGAATTAGGCTCTTTCTATTCTTTATTAAAGTGATTTCGTTATCAAATTAAAGACGTAATAGTTAATACTAAATAATCAACTTAATTTAACTAATAGGTTATTGATATGAATGAGTAGACAAAGGTTCATAACTATTTCCCCACTGACGCCCGTTTCACGAGGCAAGACCCTGTGAAATAAACCTCAGAGGGAAACCATGTTTCTTTCATGTCACTATTGACTGTAATAACCATTACATATAAATAATTATATCCATTTTATACTATACTGGATTCATCTGAATATGGCTAGATGATTATTATGGTGATGTGACCCGCCGTGAAATACTGGGTACGGTTATTTCACAAGGACAGTTAATCATGCCTTCCCTTGGCCTGCTGTATTTACCATGATATAAAGCTGAATCCTTTGTGTATTAGGCTTGGAGTGGCTCCTTATACCTGGGTTATCTTGCATCGGCATCAGTTCCTATGTTGTCATCATGACGACTACTTACGTAAGTGAAGTATTCTCTTATCTGCCTCTCTACAAAATTGCGGCCTTTTTCATATACAGAAGAGAAATTCATGAGTATCATCATACATTCCTGGACAGGTAGTTTCACCAGGAAGATTCACTAGAAATGATAATAATATTATGAGCCATGATAATATTAATACTAATCATTGTTGAGATGCATCTGAACCATAATAATTATAACGCAGTTGACTGAGAGAACAAAATAAACTGTTTGTATAATATGTAGAAACCAATCAAAAACCAATCACTCGCCGGGTAGAAGTCAGATATAGATATATATACAGCAGCATACGTGTTATAAGCCATGGACATGGACCCTGTTCTTGGCTTCTAAAACTTATACAGCGTCTCACTGCTATCAGAATTTACTCCATGTCTCATTACCTCTACTCATCGTTATTGGTCTACAGGTGGCCTTGCTGGCAGAGAGCAGAGTGGCTGTAATGAACGCTATCAACAATGCAGGCATGAGTACAGCCTTCGCATACCCCACTATTAAGGTAACACTGTTAGACCTTTAATGATGGCATATTACCCTGTCGTTATGATGCAAAAATACAGCTCTGTGAGTCCAAAGCTAAATGCATAGGTCATTCTGATAAAATGAGCAAATTCTGAGCAAATTCCCAGCTCGACTACCTCAGAATTAAAAGTCCTCCCTCGCGCTTGTATTGCTTTGTGTACTGAGTATGTGACTCTGAGCTTCACACACGCGCAAAAGGGATACGGCATGATGTACCGATGCGTTGCTAGTTCCTTAACAGCATCCATGGTATTGGTGCATCATGTTTCTAAAATATTGATATTAAGCTTAGATATAAGACTCATGCAGTACATTATACTGAATCAAGACTATCTTCCTGGCAGATAGTGTATGGTCTTGGGATCTCATATCGCTATAGCCTCATCTTTATGAGTTCACTCTGGATGATGGTTATGCTCTCAAGTTGGTTATTTTTACCAGTGTATAAAATACCTCAGGAAGATTCAATTCAGCGGAAAGAAAATGATAAGTCAACAGCCAACTTAACCGAAGGACCCAGACTGGGTATGTTGTGTAATAAACTGATCGTTCTCATTTTATGTAATAAGAATAATCATCATTGAAACATATATATTTTAATTTAATGAAGAATAGTATTATAATACAGCATAATTGTAGCCTTTGTACAAGAGAGAGCCTACACACCGACATTGGTCCCCTCATTGAAGATCATGATGTATTGCTTAGTATGCTTATAAACTCTTTTTTAATTAAATCTCCGATGCTCATTCAAGACAGGTGTTTATAATGATAAGACATAATCAGAGTACATATTATTCACCATTAAAAGGAAAACTGTCCTGGTGGCCTTCTGAATCTTCTGTGTTATTCCTTAGTCTTACAGAAGTTTGTGTTCTCCACAACATTTGTTTTATTTCTCTACTGGTTTTGTGCTACTGGAGTAAGTTTTTGGATGACCATAAATTGTTTTGATGCATGGATTACAAAGCTACTTAAGGGTGACAAAGCTAAAGGTGAGGAATAAGAACCCAGTTCTTTAGTTTGAGCTTGAATTGATTTATTTCTGAATGGCACATGTACAAATATTCCAACAGTAGTTGTATGTATGATATCATATTTTGTCTCATGATGCTTGTTTTGTAGTCTCACTTATAATTAGAATAAAATGTTGCTCTTCAGCGTGTACGCTGGTATGTATCAAACAGCCCCACTTTCTTTGTCACTTACTTACGACCAAGATACATTTTGATACTCCATGGTCAATGCAAAAATTCATATAATTATGTTAGTTTACTTAAACTAGCTGTTAAAAAACAAGCATTTAATTAAACCATTATTTTTCCATTGTAGTGAGTTACTACATTGATGTCATGGCTTATGCGGTATTGGCCGGGGCGGTCACGACACCATTCCCTGGTATGCTGACAGATTGCTTGAGAGTAAAGAGGAGTATGTGTTTCCTTGTATTTAAACTTAGGATGCTTTTAAAGATGGCATGATGCATTGTGGCTCTCTATGCATTCGGTGTTAAGATGTATCAGTGTGAAGTCAGTGAGTAAATTGCCAGCACTAAATTAGTGCCCTCTATACAGGTACCAAGGTACACCCTCAGAAAAGTGAGCGTCATTGTCGACGAAAGCAGGTGCTTTTGGCAACAGTGTCCATCACTTTTCTGAGAGTGTATCACCATTCTGTTCACTAATTCATAGAGGATACAGGACTGGTGAATTACTCACCAACCAGGCGTTCAAATGTGGAACAGAAAAGAGTATTCTTCTAACACTATCACAGTTACGACATATCGGCCATGTCAGCAATATTCTAACTAAAGGGGTGATTTGGTACCCAGAGATCAGCTGTCATGATTATCTGAAAGTAGAGTGCTATATATATTATATTTATGTAATAAACTACGTTTGATGAATATACCATGGCATTCATGTCAGACTTTTGACATTTTCTCTCCAAGAGCTGGATGCTTGCGGAACATCTACCGCTATGATCCCCACGCTCGCACTGACTTCACTTCTCATGAGTGCAATGTGTGTGTGCAAGTTCTTCGTAACGGAAACTGCCATATTCTCTTCTGTCATCATCTTGGCCATAGCAAAGCCCTGCTTGTATTCAAGTGCAGCTACATTTTTGGGCTTATTGTAAGTATGTACATTAAAACCGTATATGTGATTACATATACATTTACATTACACTTATGTGATTTGCACACGGTAAACTAAAATAGAGGTTTAATGATATTTCTTCATTCTAATGTAAACTAAAAACGCTGTATAACACTTTAGAACGTTTCCCTATGGCTACTTATTATGGCCGGAAATTGTAATATCAAAAATATTATTTTGACGTAAATAACGTATTTTCTTGGCTCCTTAGATCTTAGATGTAGATCCTCCTCCACATGAATAGGCTTACTATAGGGTCCCTCCAAGTTGGACTTATTTTGAAGACGCAGTTATTATATGCCCTACTAATGACATCCTTTCCATCATTTTATGGGCTTTATAACTATAAAGTTAATAACTATGCACGTTATAGGTGATCATACTTTTTTCCCTTCAGCATACTTAATTGTGATGATTGTACATATAAGTCAGAACCGAGCTGAAGCACTTAATATATCATTACTATATAATCCATTAATGGTGAATCATCTTTTTTACCATGTTTTTTTCCCCTGCTATCAACTGTTCATTAATTTTATGCGTATTACCTCAGGACTCCCAGGGATCACTTCGGGATGGTGTTTGGGATTGTGAATGTTATAACAGGCCTTGCCTCCTTCATGGTCTACCCTTACTCCTTATGGCTGTCCCAAACTGGAAGCTTCATTCAGGTAAGTCTCCTTTGTGCCTCTACATGGGGTAAAAATCGACACGTGCGACACGGCGACACAACCCTTTTAAAAATCGACACGTGCGACACGGCCCTTTTAAACATCGACGGACACAGATTATGTTTAAAAGGACCTAGTATATTGTATAGGGACAAAATTCGACACAGTGACACAGCTGTTTTGCTAAAAATTGACTCAGCGACATGGTAAAAAATGCGGGTACCCATGTAGAGGCACTCCTTTGTCAGCTCATTTAACCCTTTATGAACAGCATGATGCCTCAAAATAAGCATGATGCACCAAACCGGCAATCTAACGTAACTTGCTGGAACTTTATCTCTCCATAAAAACGAATGGGGAATAGGCAAGAGGCATGAATGCAGCCCTAACGAATGACTCACCAGGGCCGCATTGGTTTGTGCATCATGGGCATGGCGATGAACTCGCATAAGGTGTTAAGCACAGTGCTGCATTAAATGGTCCATTTCTTTAGTCCTTTTCAAATGATTGTGATTATTTAGTTAATTTTGATTTTCTCATGAAATATTATTGCATTATTCCTATTGTAATATTGTAAATCTACCCAAAACTATGAAAATGTATAGTACAACATTTAAAAAAAAATTATAATTATGATTTACTAAAGCAATAGTCAACAAATTGCAAAAAAAAATCATCCATAGTCAGCAGTATAATTCCAATCAGCAACAACCTTTCCAGAACAAATTTCTCAGAGTCGAATCTATATATCATCCACTTAGGTTTAATCCACAATGCAGAATGTTATTCTTTATAGGTGGAGAGTCTTCTTGTGGTGACGGTGCTAGTCTCGCTGGCTCTCCCATTGAAGTTGTATATTGACAGATGGCGCCACAATTGTGATCAGAGTAACGCCTCACAACATTCTGAAGCAGCCGTTGACTGAGGTATCATTATCGGAGCAGTTCAAATCTGGGGCAGAGGCTCCCCCAAAACATATTCAATCTAGACTCGAAGCCAGCGGTCTATACAAAATCCTGCCGGACACCGGCTATAGCCCGCAAAATGTCTGCCGGCCCGGTAAAAATGGGGTTAACACCGGTTAGAATGACTGGCTGTAATCTACAGGTCTTTGCCTACAAACTAGTTTCTACGACCTGTAAATCGGACCAGTATTTAGGTTTCTACAGCATAAAAAAGAAAACATGAATATTTTCTGTATATTCCTCAGTAATACGAATATTGTATTTATCTATATAATTGTAACAGACAGGGAACCGCGATGTATTTTCATTATTACTACAAACACTTGGTACTTAATCGATTTTGAAAAAAACAATATTGTACTTCTTTATCCAGGCCTGCAACAATTTAGCCAGGCCTGCAAAAAAACAAAAAACTGCAGGACCGAATATCCTGCATGGTGAAAAGATTTGTGTATAGACCAAGTTGTATGAATTCTCATGTATTTAAACATGTTCGAACACTTATAGAGAGAGAATCCAGAATGATCTCTCATAAAAAGTGAATGACCCTTTTATTAAATTTAATAATTACAATAAACACTGGTACATCAATTTTAAAAAAGGATACAAATATGTTAAATATATGTGTCTATACAATTAGTGTTAGTTGAAACTAATACAAAGGAACTATGATGTACTCAAATAAATCTCATCAATAATCTTAATTGTTTCTTCATGCATGTAGCCATTGTTTTCAAACCGACCATGTTAGCAAATGATAATTATAAACATTTTTTCCAGAGAATTCGATATGATCAGAATATGGACACTTAAACAGTCACAACTGAAATCGAAATAAATTGGATAGCGATGGCATCCCTAGTTAAATAAAACTTCTACTTTTATATAAATTACTTTTAGTATTTGATTTCAAACTTACACCATTGTTCACCTCTTGGTGCTGATGCTATTATTACTACCATGAATTCCCACGTGTAAATATTTTAAAGTTATAGAACAGTACTAAGTCGGTGCCTTGGACCCCTTATGGACTGCATAACATCATGATAGGTAAAGTCTGCCTTGAAGTTTGGTTAGTGATCAGGGCCAGTATCTAGTGAGTGGGGGTGGGTACTAGTGAGTGGGTGGGAGGGGGAGGTGAGGAGGGCAAGTGGGGGGCAGTACAATCAGCAGACAAGAACCGGCCCAGGCGGACAACCTAGTCCGGCTGGGGTCCGAGGCTGGTAGCAGAGAGGACTGACCTTGCACCTATATACATGGACATATCCATGTTCTGCATTTAACACAGTTAGGTAACTTTGATATTACACTGTATGTACATACAGTTCATAATTTTTACAACTATTTTATTTCAAAATAGAATAGTAATCAAAGGCTATGCCTGGTCAGTATAATTATACACAATAGTATAACTAGAGTATATTTTGAGAATATAACTACCTGCTAGCCTAACCGTCAAAAATATATAACTTTTTGACAGAGAGGCTTTCATTGGACCACAACTGGTAAAGTTAGGTGTGTGTTTCAGGTATTTATGGAGTGTTTCACAGTCTCATCACACGCAGAAAAGTAAAGGTCAACTCAAATTGACTCTGTACTATCAGAGTCAACTCAAATTGACCCTGCATATAAGCAGAGGCATTAGCAGTTTGACTCTCGATTTTACCAGAGCCACGTGGGAGACACAGTTGACACCTTTACCTTTCTGTGTGCAGATATAACCTCAGAGATAGGAATCTATTATTCTGTGATCTTAAATAGAATATTCACAGGGATCTGATCAAATTGGTTGATTGGATAGTCAGTGTGTTAGTGCTGAGTTGCTTGGAGAAGGCAGGTCAGTTCCACCTTTAGTGGTGCTTTTGAGATATAGGCATATTTATTCTGTGTTATTTTGAGCACAACTACCAAGGTATTGTCCCTGCTAATAATAGCCAGCTATTTTAGAGAGGTCACCTAGGGGTGCTACTTTTATAAGTAATACTGTCTGTGATCCAGAGTAGTCTCTATATCTGATTCATTGACCTCTATATATCCTCACATTGGAGGTTGGTTTGGAAAGTACAAGGACACAGTAAGTATCCAAATACCAGTAATACTAATCAAAGTAAAAAAAACATTCAAAGTTCAACATTCTAACATAATTATTCCTGATTTTTGAGTAAGAGAGATAACTGCCCAGCGAAAATCTGATCTTACCTTTTGAAATGCAGAAGTGTATGTATACCCAAGAGAGTCCCTTATTCCATCTCTCCCCTGCCCCCTTACGTCCATACTCCCTCAATCCCTACTCCCTCACTCTCCTACTCCCTCACATCCCAGCCTCTCAATCCCAGACACCATCACTCCCCTATTCATCTTTTCCATCACTCCCTTAATCCCTCATTTTCCTACTCTCTCAATACCCTAATCCCTCACTCCCTGTGGAACTGACCTGCCAATGGAGGTACCACCGGTGATATACCCCCAGGGCAATCCCACCCACTGCCTCAGCGGGCTCCAAAGGGAGCTAGAACCGACAACAATGCACCTGGATCGGTATCCACCCAAGACGCATCCACCCCTAAATCCGCCAAGACTAAACAACCAAAGAAAAAACATGGTAAGAAGAAATTAAATCTGGAAAGTACCCCCCTAGCTGGCTCAGATATTTCTCTGTTTAATGAGGATCTCATAACTTCACCTGCCAAACCGCATGACGACGTAAGTGCACTAATTCTGGAGCTAACCGCCGTCCAGCCCCAGGTAGGATTAGACTTGCCACCCTCCACACCGGAGAGAAACCTCGCGAGTGCCCGATCTGACGAAAATGATAACAGCAGGGAAGAGGCCGTGAATAGCATCAAGGTGGCTGAAGGGAACCTTGGTATTGATGAAAGGGATGGTGATGATGATGGGAAAGATGATGCTGATGATGATGATGATGATGATGATGATGATGAAGTTGACGACGACAATAGGAATAAGAATACTGATGAAGAAGACGAGGATCAGACGCTGAATGGAGATGATGATAGTAAGGAAGAAGGCGATGATAATGATGATGATGGTAGTGACAGCAGTACCACTGGCCCTGAGGTTGACCCCCCTGTCTCCTCCTTAGAAGAACTCGAAAAAAAGTTCATGCGCAAGCTGCTCATGCTCAATAACACCATTGCTCAAAATGCTACACAGATCACATCTAATAACAAGCAAATTAAGAAACTGACGGACACAGTAACCTCCCAAAGGCAAAGAATCGCAGAACTTGAGAAACAAGTAGGAAGCCTTGAGATAAAAGTAGCTATTCAGGGATCTATAATTGATGACCTGACCACCCAAAGAGAAAAACTAGATAGCTCCACCAGGAAGAACAATATGATTTTCAGGGGTCTATCCGAACAAGATCATCCAAACCCTCACCAAGTGATAGACAATCTACTGAGTGACTTAGGAACAGGATTATCCTCTGCAGATTGCCATGGCATCTTTAGACTGGGCAAGTACGAGGCGAACAAAACTAGACCCATCATGGTTCAGTTTAAGGAGGGGAGGTCAAAAGGAGCAGTATACTCCAATGTTAAGAAGTTGAGAACCATGCCTAACTGGAAAGTCTCTATTGGCGACGACCTTACCAAAACTGAACAGGACAGGGTACATGACTTAAGAATCGTGGCGCAACACGCAAAGAGCCTGGGAAAAAGAGTAGAACTTAAGGGCCGTTCAGTTATCATAGAGGGAACAGTGTATGTGTGGGACAATCTGGAGTTACTCCCTGAGGAATTATCACTTGCATCAGCAAAAACCCTCACCTATGATAATGGAATAGTGTTCCAATCGAAGCACAGCTTCTTATCCAATATGTACCCTAGCCATATCAAGTGGGGTATCTATCACTATGCCTCGGTGGAGCAGGGCTATGTCCACCAGTCAGCCCTTGAGTGTGGTGCGCCTGGATTAGCCGCTCAGGCTCTGCGGGAACCAGACCCATATGAGGTCAAGAAACTTCTCCGGAAACTGCCAAGGAACAAGGAATGGTTCGAAACCGGCCGTTTCAAACTGATCAAGAAACTACAGCTTCTAAAGTTTAGGCAGAACCCCACCCTCCTCACTCAATTAATGGCCACAAAAAAGCTGCCATTATACGAAGGAACTAGAGATCTAGTTTGGGCGACAGGATTCATCCTCCAAGATGGACAAAAGAATTGCACACCAAAGGGACAAAATAGGTGTGGCAAATCACTGGAGGAAATTCGGGCCCTTTTCAGAAGATGCGAAGCAAGGCTGGCCGCAGAAAAGAAAATATAGAATATTGCATTGGACTGAGACAAGTCTATTCAGATTCCCCCCCCCCCTAGATGGTCCGCTGGCTAGTGACACACTGTATATTATACAACACCCGACCGGACAGGCAGTGCAGGGCGCGCCTAATCAATCAAACTAACACCACCATGTACTTACACCACTGCTAGAGATATATTAACCCTCCGCCCCTACTCACATACACACTGGTCTATACGCTAGCACACAACATAATTACCCACCCTTAACTCTACACACCAGTACATATCCCACACCGAACAGAGACTTCAACCACCCCTCCCCCCACACTAGCACACAACATAATTATGGGAATGGACGGGCAGTGCAGGGCGCGCCTAACCTACACCATCTCACACACTGGTATACACCCTAGCACCCCCCCCCCCCGAGGCTTACCCACACACACCGTCACCCACCCACATACACTAACAGACCGACTACCGACACCACCACTAGCAGTCTCACTCAAACACACGTACACACGTACACGTCTACTCAGGTATATTCCACGTATATGCGATATCCTATTGCAAATTTTACTCACAGGTCCCTTTATTTAAAATGTTCAGAGTGTTATTGGCCGCGGACAGTAGGGGGAGAGGCTTGCTGGAGGCTATTGATCTAGCACTAGAGGAGAAAGGGACTGACTATATGGACTTGTCTGAGCTGACCGTTCCTGGAGCCACGATAGAGTCACTGACTGTTGAGCTAAAACATCACCTCCAGCATAACAATTATCACTTATTGATTGTATTAATAGGTGCTAATAACCTCACGACACTTCATAGGCTCGACCCTCACTGGAAGGTGACACCTAAATGGCCGGAGGTCGGTTGTCTTGTTGAGCACCTAACGTCTTTGTACACCCAGTTGAAAAAAACCGTACAAGATGCAGGGCAAAGGATGGCCTATGCACCCCTCTTGGGTATGAAGATGCAGATGTATAACCACGAGTTAATTGAGCAATATCCATCACAACAAAGGGTCATGAACGAAGGTGTCCTCCTCATCAATCAAGTCCTCATGGAAATGAACAGAGAAACTTTATATTATGGCCCTCAACTGGCAACCTCCATTCACTGTGGGAACAAGGGTAAATATACCCATAAATATAAGAAGCTCTCACCAGATGGATTACATCCAACCACTGACACCATCACTGAATGGGCCATGTTATACGTCAAATGTCTTGAAAGGAACTATGGCATATTGCATAATGCTGGAGTCATATAGACTAACTAACATGGTATCAGGCCACACGGGTGAAAAGCCTCCTGAGTGCTAAAATTGTGAAGATGCTTGGAGCACCTGGCGTTAGTGGTGATGGGGCCTACCTCCCGCAGGAACCTTGGATTACGCTACTTCAACCTCTGCCTCAGCCAGCTCTGGCGAACAGGTAGTATGCCCCCTCCACCACGGGATCAGGCCACACGGGTGAAAAGCCTCCTGAGTGCTAAATTGTAATGATGCTAGGCGCACTTGACGTAGGTGGTGGATTGGCCTAACTCCCGCTGAAGTCAAGGTCTCAATGATGATGATGATGATGATGACGATGAAGATGACGATGATGATGATGATGCGGATGATGATGATGATGATGATACGGATGATGATGATGACCAGTGATGATTTGGCTCGAAACTTGGATTACGTTACTTCTACTCCGCCCCTGACAGCCAGAGGATAGGTAGTATGCACCGCCCACCAACTCTAGAATACTTTAGTACAAAATTACTCCCTACTCACCAGGTATATGTCTTGGTTCTACTAGGTTATGCCCTCCAACAGCATATTAATTCCAATATCATTTTATTCGAAATTTACCCACCCGGGTGAAGAGACTGGCAGTGCAGGGCGCGCCTATCAAACTAGCCCAAATCGGACACTCCATGCCCTTACCCCCCCCCCCACCCCCCCCCCCCCAGCTGGTACCAACATACAGTGCAGGGCGCGTTAGTTTGTATCGGCCAGTTCTGAACCTAATTTATCATATTAAATAATACCCTAATAGCGATACCTAGTAGACCGTTATGCTTATCTGTGATTCATGTTTAGGTACTAATCAGTCCGAGTTTATAAATTAATTAATTAATTAGATTATTAATTTGTGTCAGTTAACCTATAAACATGTTTATTTGTAATATGTGGGTTTAATACCATCATTAATAGACCTCTGCCCTTAGCTAGAATAATACGGACTGTATACATATATTAAAAAATATAAACCTGTACACTCATACACTTGGGTGCATATAATTCCACAATGCTGGTACTGGGCCTTCCCTACTTGGACCTTATAGTATTATTTTAATATACTCGCTATTACAGACTGTGTGATGAACACTTAGACGTTCTGAAGTATGCCTCGTTCTTGGCTAAATCCTGTGTATGCGGAGTACACATTGGAGATACCTCTCATTTGTTTACATACATGTAACCTAACACACTAATAGACCAGATAAATCTACAAGAACTGCCTCAATACTGGTCCTCACAGTGCAATCCTGATGGGTCGCTGCTATAGTAACCTGGATGGTGAAACACATTATCTACTAACCCTACTCTATACTAACCTAATAACATGCCATAACCATTTAAGCTTGTCTCTGTATCATATACTAGGCTCATTTAATTCTACTCTAATGATATATTTAATTGAAATAGCTGCTTGGGTAGCATTTTATTGCACATGCCCCTGCATAAGCGCTACACTTTGCATCATGGAAACAATCTTTTATCTATATGAGGGTTTCTGGTCAAACGCGTCCTTGAAACAGGGGAGGATGCTCTCTCTTAGGAATTTTAGACACACCTTTAATGTCCCATGACCTGAATTTTGATAGGCAGAGAGGCTTACATCTAGTTAACTATAATATACGTACATTGCCAGGTAAAATTGATGACGCTAGAATAATGTTTGAAAATTCTCAGGCCGACTGCATTGGTCTCACTGAGAGTTGGCTAACTAACATGCATAAGGATGATACATTCGTACTAGAAGGGTATAACTTTTGCAGGCTGGATAGAGACCTTACTCTACCTGGAGCAAAGACATGTGGGGGTGGCGTAGTTACATATATAGCTAACGATGTCTCCTATGTCGAACAAAGAGATAAAAATATATGTAATATTGATATGGAAGTGCAATATATAATCCTGAATAAGGGCAATGGCAAGGCTGTTCACTTGTTCAATATTTACAGGCCTCCTGATGGCGATATTGACATCTTCTTCACTAAACTAACCCTTTTACTAACAACCCTAACTAGGACCCCAGGAAAAGAGATTTTTATGTTAGGTGATTTTAACATTAACGTTAAGAAAAAATATGGAGATCATGATAGATTAAAAAACTTTATGACTACATTTGCACTAAGACAATTAATCAATCAATTTACTCACAAAAACCCACAGGGAGAAAATACTTTAATTGACCTCATACTAACCAACTCCTCCCAAATAGCGTCATCTGGTGTTTCCCACATCACTGTCACTGACCACTATCCCATATTTGTAACAAGGAAATTTACCCCTGAGGTTAAAACACCTATTTCATTCACAGGACGCTCCTATAAGAATTATGTTCCTGATAATTACATGACTGGGCTTAAAAATATTAACTGGAATACATTCTGGGATGCGCCTGACCCCAATATTGCATGGAATATTTTATTGGATAAGATCCATTTTCTACTTGACTTCACCTGCCCCATCAAAACCTTCAAATGCACACAGAAGAAGAAGGAATGGGTTACTAATGACCTACTGACACTGTTTAGGGATAGGGATGATGCTATGAAAAAATATAGGCGTACACAAAATGATGATGATCATAACATTGCAATATTCCTGAGGAATTTGGCCAATGAAGAAAAAAGACTTGCCCGCAATAGATATAACAAGCAACAATTTGTAAAATTTCATAATAAACCTAAAGAATATTGGAAATGCATCAATAATTTAATGAATCCAAAAAATAGATCTCCAGTATACTCCTTGCAAGACAAAAACAATAACACCCATATTAGTTCTGAAGAAACAGCTAATTTCATAAATAAATATTTTGCAACCATAGGAGATCGCTTGGCACAAAATTTAACGTTACCCTATCGGAGTAATATCCCTCCTCTTCCGCCTCAATTTAGTTTCCAGGAATGTGAAGTGGATTTAGCAATCAAATTAGTAAAGAAAATTAATGTAAATAAATCATCTGGTATTCCAAACATTTCTTCACAAATTTTTAAAGACACTTTCATTACTCTACCATACCATCTCCTACACCTAATAAATCTAGTCATAAGAACCTCAGTTTTCCCCCATGCTTGGAAGGAAGCAATTGTGACCCCCCTACCTAAGGGTGGGGACAGGTCAGATGTTAATAATTTAAGACCGATCTCCATATTGCCTCTGCCAGCTAAGATAATGGAAAAGGTTCTTCATAAACAATTACTAACTTACCTAATTAATAACAATATTCTATATGAAAACCAGGACGGCTTCAGGCCACATAGGTCAACATTCCATAGCATAGAAAAACTTACTAACAATATATCTGAATCACTTAACATTCAACAATGCACTACAGCTATATTCCTCGATTTTTCCAAAGCCTTTGACACACTAAACCACTCCATTTTAAAATTAAAACTATCCGATCTAGGCCTTACTAACACTGCTACCTCACTAATTGAAAATTACCTAACAGATAGAAGACAACGCACTAAAGCCAATGGCATCCTTTCAGACTACCATAACATCACCCGCGGAGTCCCTCAGGGCTCCGTATTAGGACCACTACTATTTTTAACCTATATTAATGATATGCACTCTTCTTTAACTAACCTCAAATGCCAGCATTATGCTGACGACACAGTTATATATCTAGCACATACACCTGAGACTAATGTAACTAATACAGTTAACAATGACCTCGCACACATCGCCAATTGGTGTAATGCCAATAAGCTATCCTTAAACAGTAAAAAGACCAAATTTATGGTTTTTGCAAATAAAGCACTTAGAAGACGCTTAACTAAACCCTTGCTAAAGATTGGACAGGATAATATTGCCTATGCCCCCTCATACAGGTACCTGGGAATTACCCTTGACCCAATGTTAAATTTTAATCACCACATACCCACATTAGTACATAGTGTCCGGCACAAAGTATTTATGTTTAATTATGTTAAATATGACTTACCTCAAAATGCAGCTGTTAAGGTAGCAAAAACTATGGTTGTACCTATTATTGATTATTGCGATGTATTTTATGATGTTGCCTCTAAGACTAGCCTTGAAAATGTACAGAAATTAATTAATAGATGCCTCAGAATTGCTTACAGGAGAACAGGAATTTTAAACACGGCAGCCCTTCACAGGAAAGCCAAATTGAATAAACTTAAGGATAGAAGACATATGCACATATTGGATTTAGCCTTTTCAAAATCACTTATCCCTGAAGAATTACATATAATTAATGTGGCCACAAGAAGAAGGGATCAGAGGTTACTTCTCCAGAAAAGAGCAAAAAATCCTGCATATGTTAGATCTCTGAGGTATAGATTGGCTGGGGCTTGGAATGCCCTAACTGTGGAAGAAAGATCCGTGAGAGAGAGCTCTAAATTCACCTCCTGGAACAGGAAAACCCACAGGGAATTGATTGACACTTATGTTTAGATTATTATTATATTTAATATAATCTGGACACTTGTGTGTTTACGTGTTCACCAGAAACCTTCTTTTGACTTTATGACTACAGCTAAATGACTGACCATCATCTGGCTTGGACATTACCATCTGTCCCATATATGGAAACAACATCTTCCATGTGGTAGTAACATCACCACCACCACAACATGGCATATACTAACATCTGCTACTATTATACTAAGTCATGGCTCTAAGCCTATGCCTCCTTTTATATTTTTCTTGTATTACATATATACATACACCATTTGTCATATATTACTCAGTCTGATTCTGTTCAATCGACTGGATCTAGAAGAATACAGGTTTTTGACCTATCTTTATTCAGTATAAATAAAGGAAATTCAATCAATCAACCCCTACTCCATCGCTCCACCACTCTATATATCCCCCAACTCTCTCACTCTCCTACTCCATGAAACCCCCACTGTCTTTTGGAGGTCAGCCGGTATTTCACCAGAGGGCTTACCTGAACACTAAACTTTATAGATACTCACCCACTCCCAATGTAAATACATTAGACTCACTCTCACCAAATCAATACAACTGAAATGTGGCCGTACATGATCGGTGGCCGTACATGATCGGTGGCCATACATGATTGGTGGCCGTACATGATCAGTGGCCATACATGATCGGGAAACTATAAAATCCACTAATTACCCCATGCAATCCGCTATTTAACTCTTCTAGCCATACCTAGTGGATGTAATGTATGTTTGGGGAGATTATTAGGAAAAGAACACTCCCAAAATATTTATAGGGGCCAAAAGGAGAGTGGCTCAATGTACAACGGATCATGTACGTCACATGACGTACATGGTCGGTTTGGAATGACATGTAGAATTTTCTTATTACCCACTGCTGCACATGTCTTTGATAATAGGGGCCTACATGTTAAGACGTATATCATGTGTAAACCTTGCTAGGATTGATTTATGTTTTAAACATGGTCAGAAAGGGGCCAAAAGTAGAGTGGATTAATGTACAACCGATCATGGTCAGAAAGGGTAAGGCAGTCAATAAATCACAGATCATGTACGTCACCGATCATGTACGTCACATGACATACATGATCGGTATTGCAATGTCAATTGAAATTATCTTAATAGTCGCATCTAGACATTTCTAAGATATAACATGTCAAGACACACATCATATGTACACCTTGGTAAGATTTATTTATGTTTTAACATGGTCAGAAAAGGTAGGGCAGTCAATAATTCCCAATCATGTATGTCACCGATCATGTATGTCACCGATCATGTACTTCACCGATCATGTACGGCCACCGATCATGTACGGCCACTAATCATGTAAGGCCAAATAATAGTTGCATGGATCTGGTGAGAGTGAGCCATTAGTATTCAAACACCATTACACACAATATTTAACTTGTACCAATTAAATAATCAATGTGTTTTATCTTCCAGGTCAATATCCTTATCTTGGTGACCTTGGTGCTGTCCTTATCACTGCCACTTAAACTCTATCATAACAGGTGGCAGCACTGTTAGAGTTAGCAAGGAAAAAGCCCACATGTTGAGGTATACATTCAACAAAGTGCCATGTTTTTCCTTTTTATGAAAGCTACAATATATTCTTAAATCCAATATGAAATATTTGACCAAAGGTTCATAAAGATGTCTTCCATCATGAATTATACTATATCATTATACCAAACCTCCTCGAGGAACCAGTGCAGTTAAACATACAACCCAGCCGGCTTGCATCACCTGGGTTCAATCACAAACTAGGCAGTTTCGTCTAACAACCCCCTAGTAACAATAAACGTTATACAAAGTTATATCACATTTCTCTATGTCTCATCATTGTGGAAAGACGCTATATTAGAATTTAATTAAAAACGTTATTTTGAAGTTAAATAACATATATATATATATATATATATATATATATATATATATATATATATATATATATATATATATATGTGACCAGGTGAGGGAAAAGACCCCTCCAGGGGGGAAAATAGTAATTAAAATTGGTGTCATAATCTTCAAAATGAGATATCATGAGCTAGAAATATCCTAGTAGTTTTATGGGAATTGCTTTTCAAACATTGGTACCTATCACTAATTGAAAATGGTGAATAAGCTCTAATTGCATTATATCCCATAGTAAATGATGATAATTATGAAAAATCGGTTTTATCTAAAAAATAACCAAATAAAATTGGATTCATAAGTCTAAATTTGGTTCTAGAAGGAATTTCTGCATTCTGTTTTCAGTTTTGGGTAACTGATGGGATTTTTAAAGAAATCCGGATTATTACCTCCAATTTAGGCTTTTGGGATGGTTTCCATGGCAACCAGAAACTATCATATGTGCTAATTCTTCACAAAAACGTTCTTTTTGCATTCCAAATATAGAATGTTTGCATCAAAGATGGAATTATTTCATGAAGATCATTGCATTCTACATAAAAAATGGTTTTAGAACTTTTTTCATGTATTTAACACTCTTTTGCATCTATGGTGCCTCCTGGTGGCCCAAACCAGAGCTAAAAATCCCGCCTGAAGGGGTCTTTTCCCTAGATGGGTCACATATATATGGCAGGCCATTGCCAGTCACTGGCAGTTAGGGAGCTTCTGGCCGTATAGATAGGCCTACACTCATTGAATTTGACCTATGGTCCATCAGCAACTCATGACTCATCTGACAGAACTTGGAACCAGCCTGCTCCACACTTGGACCATCCCTCCATTGTGTATAGTTCTGCCAGACTACCATCCAAAAGTCAAGAAGTCCACAGTGTGTGGCCGTGATCATACAAAGACAAAGACCAAGAGTGCCTGTAACAAAGAGTAATAAACACCCCTTCTTCATTTCTTGCACTAGTGACCTGTGTTTCGTTCTTTGGTATAGTATCCTGAAGTCATATGATGATCCTTACAGTTACTAGTAGTTAGACACTTTGACTGTTCACTGTGTTTTTAGTCTGTTGTAAGTCCTCAGTCTACTTCCCATACGTTGAAGTTACTACATATGTATCTATTTTTAGAGTGTGCCTTGGTGAGCTGTAGTGCTATAGTGCTATAAATAGGCACTCTCTTATGTAGTCAGTCCTCTGTGAGTCAGATTGCCGTAATATGGTGTGTTGGTTCATCAAAATACTCATTGATGAAAAGATATTTTTCAATTTATTTCCAGACCATTCTGTGCTCAACATGTTCAGCTATGTTTTTGGTTCAGCTTGAAATGATTTGGTTTATAGTTTTGCCGTAGTTCATGATCTTGTGGCAAAATCAGCTGTTTTTTGGGTGTAAATCACTGCTATAACACTGCGGCCTATGGGTAGAAAGGTCATATTTTAAGAATTTGTTGTGCTCATTTTATACACCTTTCCTAAATAGATACTGCTTATATGCTTTTACAGTAGCGAGTTAAGATTGGGGCATTATCATTTCTTAAAAATGTAAGTTGGAATATTTTGTATTTAGGTGCATTTCTTGTAGTTTAATATGCCGTATTTATTTCTCTGAAAAGTGATCGGGGTCAAAGAATAATAATGGCATAAATGGGATCACTTGTTATAGAAATGTTGCATAGATTGATTTGCATGTGAAGATATGTGTCATTCAAATAAAAGTTATTATCAGAAACATATTTAGGGGGCTGGGGGTGGTGGGATTATTTTGACTTTTTGGTGTAAATTATGATTTCTTATGCCTCAGTATGCTTATTACATAGGAGAATGTCTATCATTCAGCCTGAATAAAAAACCTCAATTAGAATACACAAAAAAAAAGAGGGAAAAAAAGGGTCCAAAGCGACCTGGCAACCTCCAATGTAGACTATAGTTTACATTTGCCCTCAATGGGTTAGCGGCCATCCATTAATTAGGTATGCATAATTTTGGCCAAAATTGACCCCCCCACCCCCCTGTTGCACCATGTACGAATTGGGATACCCCCCCCCCCCCTATGTGTACATACTCAAATCTCTTGGACCCCCCCCCCCCCCACATTGCCAGCCTCAGAAGGGGAAGGGTTCTGGGGGACGAAAAGTAAGAAGTGCATTTGAGTACCAAATTAAAGAGGAGAGGACAGCCCCCACCCCACTAAAAAAAATACCGTACTGAGTAGAGGGGCTGTCAAGATTGCTAAGATTTTACCCAGGGGGAGATATCAAGAAATTTGCCATGAGAAAATCAACAGAGCCCCCCCCCCCCCCCCGCCACCAAGCTTTGCAAATTATTCGGCCTTGTGCATATCCCAAAGTCGATATCCTTGTTCAGCGGTAGATCCAAGGGGTCCAGTTGCCCCCACACCCAACCCCCCACCCCCCAAGAACTAGAAAATAAAGAAATTATAATGTTCGTAATAATCCAGATGATTGTGTAAAGGTACAGCCTGTCTCACAGCAAATACACTAGTTAGCTCTCTTACAAGAGGATGTGTAGGGGGTATAGGGGTATGTTTCCCCCAAGAAAAAAAATCTGTTTGGGTATTTATGCCCAAAAATACCCATTTTAGTCCAAAAACGATCAGGAAAACGACCCTTATGCGTACACAATGCATATGCCAAAATGACCCCAGATCCCCCCCCCCACTCCCCCTGTATGCATTTAGCTTGACCCCCCCCCCCCCACCCCCTCTTGATGCGTACATAATTAATGGACGGCCCCTTAATAGCTTGGTGCAGTCTCTTAGCATTCGTTATTCTTTGATCTTTAGTAGCATGGCAGGCGAGGCGCCAGGGTTGTGGCCGGTACGCCGAGTCAGCATGTCTGCCGGGGGGGGGGGGGCACTCCCTATATGATCTAGACTATAGTACTGTGAAAGTACTTATATTCACGGGTGTAAATTTTCGCTGATGTGGCAAAAAAGACTTATTCGCGGGTATTTATTCCATACTGTAGCATATAAGAATTTCGCGGATTTCTCATTTCCGTGAATATAGCGAAAATATATACCCAGCGAAATAAAGTACGACCACAGTAACCATGTGCGTACACAAAATCCCGGGAAAGGGTCCTTTTTGGGCCTCACTAGGGGTCCTTTTTGTGTCATTTTGGGGCAAAAGGGGTACATTTTTCGGGCCAAGAATATCCAACCAAAATGTCCAAAAGTTCCTGAAAAAAGGGAAATATTTTGTGGCAATTTGGCTCAAATTCAGGGTGTTATCCCGCTTAAAGGGGTCCAATCTTGGCCAATTTATGTGGGTATCCCGCTAAAAGGGGTCCAATTTTGGCCAATTAAGAGTATCACGCCAAAAGGGGGTCTATTTTGGGCAATTTAGGCCTGTGTCCCATTAAAAGGGGGCTGATTCTATCACATTTTAGGGGCTTATCCCGCCAAAAGGGGGTAGTTTTGCGGGATTTTTGTCCCGCTAAAAGGGGTCCTAATTGAGGGTGATGTACGCACATGGTATCCACAAATGTGAGAGTGCCCCCCCCCCCCCCCGGGCATGTCTGGCAGGCGGCGGTTAAGTAGGTGGATAAGTAGGTGGATTACATAACTGACCTGTAGTGTATTATATTGGTGAATTGTTTTTTGCAAAACAAGGTGAAGGTCACGGCAGTGCACTTTGTTACCCCTCCGCGGCCACTGCCTGTGTTTGTGTGGGTGGGTGCGGGTGTGTGTGGGTGTGTGTGTCTGAGGGGGGGGGGGGGTAGGACATATATGTACCTCGCCACACAGACTTGTTTTTGGACATGGCAGCGGCCACTACCTGTATGTGTGTGTGTGTGTGTTGGGGGGGGGGGGGTAGGACATATATGTACCTCGCCACACAGACTTGTTTTTGGACATGGCAGCGGCCACTACCTGTATGTGTGTGTGTGTGTTGGGGGGGGGGGGGGTAGGACATATATGTACCTCGCCACACAGACTTGTTTCTGGACATGGCAGCGGCCACTGCCTGTATGTGTGTGTGTGTGTGTGTGTGTGTGTTGGGGGGGAAATTTTGGAATTTGACGACCCACAAGGACAAAATTTGAAGATAGATTTGGGTAGCATACTTTACACTAAATGAGATTTTTATATTCATGTCACTAAGCCCCATGTCGCATGTCGATTTTAAGAAATGCCCATGTCACATGTCACTTTAATAACTGGCCATGTCCCATGTCGATTTTAAGAAATGCCCATGTCACCATGTCGATTCTAAGAAATGGCCATGTCGCCATGTCGATTTAGGGGTCGATACCCATCACACTGCCTTGTTTCTGTGGCAGGATATAGAAGCAATATTACATAATAATATAGGGCCTACGGTACATATATGTTGCCTATTATGCCAAGGCACACTCTTCTAGTACACAAAGCTGTTACTATACTAATGATGTAGCGCTGGATGCTATATTTTCATACATATTTAGAATATAGATTCAAATGTCTACAAGCAATTTGCTTAACTGTGTCTCCATACTTTAAAAAAATAAAGTGATGCTGAGGCAGTTCAATCGATGAGTATAAAGACCATGACCCTGCACAGATAGAATAATACTGTCTCAGATATTGATGTAAAACACAGTTGCTCTAATGCACTAATGCCACAGGTCAACAATAAATATCTATATTACGAGCATATATCCTTAAAACCTCCACACTCTCCTCTCTCTAATACCTGTGTCATTGTTAATACATTGCCTCGTATCGCTAAGTACCTTTAATTGGAGACTCATATCTATCAGGTACTGCATTGATGCATTGTGAAGACAATGTGACACTACCCCCCCCCCCCTAAAAGGTTAAATCATTCTTATCAAGGGTGTCTATTCGATCGTTCGAGTAGTAGTCAAATAACAGATTGCATGTTATAAAGTCAGAGAGGGAACCTTTGGTAAAGGTCTCGAGAGCTGTAAACCTTTTATTGCATGACACACATAGATAATATCCTTTACAGCATGGCACAATTTCCACAACTGCTCCACTGACCCAGCCTCAAGTATTTCGGCCTTATTAGTCCAGTTCAAAGAAGCGTCGTTTCCTCCTTTAGCACAGATAACGCATGTCAAAGGATACTCCACCTATATCTGGTCCACTTGAGGACTTATTATTGGACGGCATACACATGAGGATTAGCACTGATGGTAGGTTGCATTTTTCGTAGCTTTTCCATCCAACTAGAGCATAGCAAAGGCTGATAGGTAGTCTTTAGCCAAGCTCATAGAACCAGTAGTTATATTGGTGGATTTCACTATATTTACACCGATACAATATGGAGAGATGCAGCAGATGCTTTTATACCACTGGGTTAGGTTGTAAACACAGAACACCAGACAAAGTAGAGGACAATTTACGTGGAATTTATTACTGAGAATAATTATGTACAAGGCAGTGGTAGATAGGCCTACATGTTGGGAAAAATGTTGAATATGTTGAGAAAAATGATTTAAGATATTGACCTTTCGACTAAATTTATTGGTCTTCTTTGGAAATACAACTTAAGCCCTCTCCACTGACCGTCAATAATACCAGCTTTTGGGTAATTTTTTTTTTTGAACAAAGATTAGCTTTATTGGCTTGAAGAACTGATAAGTTTGACAATGTATGACATACAGGTGTCCCGATCCATCGTTGGTTTATATCATAATATTTGGTGCTTCTCAACGTATACAAATGAATATATAACAATAAATCGAGACATATAGTTGCACTATTCAGCCAAGAAAGACCAACTTTTCCCATTTATGCAGCCAGAGGTGTGTTTTTGATGATAAAAAAAATTGCTAGTCAGCGTAAAATGTAGTGCACTTGCAGCCTCTGCCCCCCCCCCCCCCCCTCTCCGACCCCCATCTTGTGATGAAGGCAGCTGTGACTCATTGTCACTGTAGCAGCAGAGGGAATTCTATAATTCCCTATTGATTTTCTCTGAAGGAAGCCTATAGCGCTCTAACTGGTGTGCACTTGTTCCTGTAACAACTGTGTGTACACACAGGCAGTGATTTCCACTACCGGTTCTGCTCTCGCCACTTAGCTTGTTCCTTGCAAGGTGTTCTGTGTGGGTGTTTGGTCACTGCCAAATCTCACGAGAGCTTCCGAGCTCAGAACTAACATGGCCGCCCATACGGAGAAAAACCGAAATCCCACTATACGACCTCCCATACTGAAGTAGCCATGTGCAGGAGGCAGAGTATTCTCCCTTTCAGATGTATCTATCACAACAAACACTCGAATGGGATACCTCTGCCCCGAGCCAGAAGTAGTTACATAGTCACAGTTGCTGAACACTAAAAGAAAAGACAACAAATAACTATGTCGAGTATACCTGCTTGTTTTTGTTTATATATGAGGTGAAATGGGCAAAATGAGATGAACTGTTAGACTTTAGTATGATCTAAAGGGGAAATGATAATAATTATCAACATACACATAGATAAAGATGACCATGACTATGAATACAGGGAGAGACACTAATTAACGCTGGCGCGGGAGCAAATGGCCTGTAGTATAGGGTGCGGGCCAACAGTATTCTACAGAATAACCTTCCTATGGGCCCGGATGGCCCACAGGAATGTCTGCATGATATTTAAAAATGACCACTCTACTAATGTAATATATCTTTGGAAAGACGAAACTGTGCATGAACCGGTTATACTGGCTCTAAATTATCATTGATCAACTAGAAATATTTATGTTTTTCTCTTTAAATAAAGCATACTTTTGATCCTGGGCCTATGGGCCTAGCTGCGGACCCCTAACTTTCTGGGGCTATGGGCCTGGATGGCCCAAAACTGAAAAGGTTAGTGTCTAACCCTGTGCATATGGACCAATTTGGTCATAATGCAGTGGCTGGGGCAGAGAGTAATCGTATCTCAGTGTTTATTGTGCTTACTTGCTGCACAGCAGAGTGGGGACTAAGGGAGGGAGTCATACGTGAGGGTGTGAGGATACGCACACAGATGTATAGCGATGACTCTAGTTTCTCCGTATGGGCGGCCATGTTAGTTCTGTGCTCGCCATTTATCGTGAGACTTAGGCAGTGACCAGACACGCACACACCATAGCTTCCTGGGAACAGGCTACAATACAGGAGCGGAACCAAGGTCTCACGAGATTGCTGATGTCAGTGTATACAGAGTGGTTGCGGGAACAAGTCCGATCCTGGTATAGCCCTATACTGCATGACCTAGTATGTATGGGGTGCATGGGCAATTGGCAATATAGGACATGCAAATAGGGCGTAGAGGCAAAGTTAAAGGTCATAGTCTTGCTACCCCTACCCCTACAGCTTGGAGTGGTGATAGGTACTCTGTAATTATAGAGGAAAGGTGGGTGTTTCAGAGATAGTGACATGGCAGGGCGTTGGTGAGGCTGCGTGTTCAGTATGAGTCAGCACCTGACAAGGCCATCTGAGAGTCTAGGAATAGGCAAGTGTTATAGTCGCGGTCTTTTTCCAGTGTGAGCATGCACCTCCATGATGTGGGACACTGAGGCAGGTAGGCATACTCCTTATCAGTGTGATGAAGCTGTGTGGTTTCTTCACACTGACAATTCACTCTGTGCATTATGGGTACCTGACCGGGTAGCAGTTAATGAGATGCAAATTTGGCAATGTATACATAGGTCAAGTTACATATACAGTTCTGCTACGTCACAGTCTGGGCAAACAAAGGCTATTTATATTTATACAGAACTGGTTGATTCAGAGTCACCCTACCTAGTGGTCACAGTGCGGTGGTATGTTTGCCCACCGCACCTCACATATAAATAGAATAATCAAGTATATGTAACTTAACCTATAGCAGAGGTTAGAGTTTCCTCGTCTACTACGTCACATGGTGGTGATTGGGGGGCAAACAAAGCTCTCCACGTGGTTAGGTGGTTGTACCATGATAAGATCATTAGACCAAGCCTTATTATATTTACTTACCTGGGTCGTAGTATAGTCTGCAGATTTTACTATGGTTATACATATGATATATATGACAGTGCAGAAACATATATTTATCTTATAATTATTTAAAATGTATTTATTTGACTATCACTATGTGAGATATGGTTCATATACCCTATAAAGTATTACCCACGTGGCGTTTGTTTGCCCCCCACAGTGCTATTATTGGGTGCAATCTACAACCTCAAGCCCCTGGCGCAGTACCACTACCTGACTGGAGACTCACATGTACAGATTGTGAATAGCCACTCCACCCCACCTTACCCCTCCTTACCCCTCGCCCTGTTCCCTGGGCTTGGTCACTGGGCTGTATCACTTTCGAGTATTACTCTCAACCTGGATTGTATTACCATGCCAATTGATTATTTAAATTCATGGGCCTACTTTTAGGATTCTTCTCATAATGCATAGAATGAATTCTGAGTGGCAACACCTGAGAGTTGTCATTTAGCATTGAGGGGGACACTGACAGCTAGGGGGGGGGGTAATCGGTGCCCTCAAAACAGGGCGTCTCAAAAATATCAGGGGCGTAAAAAATGCCATATGATAAGTATCTCGATCATAAGGTTAAACCCCTTGTGCCCCTATATATAGGGCTGAGTACCTGTCTCGGCTCCATGCCGACTGTTACTGGACGTGCAGTAAGATCTGCGGGTTTAAAGGTGCAGATCTTGGTACCCCTCCAGCGACAGTAAGAGTGGAGTCGGGACAGGTACTCAGCCCTATATATAGGGGCGCTGGGGGTTTAAGTAAGTTAGGTGTTCTCTGTCTATAATGCTCTATTCTTACGAATTGTAGATGGCGGTGATATCTAGTGCATTAAATGTTAACTATACTGTCTCCAACCATAGGGGTGATGATATAAATGATACACATACTCTCCATAAATTACTGTTTGGGAATATACACAGATGTTATTAAAGTATACGTATACTAATGTAATACACGCGGCCGGATATTATATGACCAGAGAAGGCCAGATCGCAGTCACGCCTTCCATTAGCTAAGTCTACACTTGTAGTATAGCCACTATACATGTATATAATAAACCAGCGGACCAGGGTAAGACCTCTCTGTTTACATTACTCCAATTATCGCCTGTATATAGTTTGCATGTATCATAACCCAGATACAAGGCCTGCAGTGTTGATGTTAAACCGGGATGTTAAACTGTGTGGTGTGTAGATAGTGTGTACAGAATACCAGATGAGGACAGCGGATGCAATGTATCGGGTTTGCAACAACCATGCTCACCCTACACATATGTGTATGATGGGGGTGGATGGCTAAATTCGACACGGCGACATGGCTTAGTGACATGAGGAAAAAAATAAGTGACATGACATGGGGTGTTTCTTAAAATCGACATGGGACATGAGATGTTCTTAAAGGCGACATGGGACATGAGGATTTAAGGGACAGGCGACATGACCATTTCTTAAAATCGACATGCGACATGGGGGCCCCCCCATCTAGACCCCCTGTATGGGCCCACACTGTGAGCTACACAACATTATACATTGAGCTGAGATTCTCAGTAATATTACTCTGGCTTAAACCACAAAGGTTGGCACTACTGTGCACTTTAGCAGGGGCAATAGCTCGTTTTGGGTCCGGGCCCATAGATGTCTGGAGCTATGGGCCCGAGTGGCACAGCTGTGAAAGTTAGTGTCTACCCTAGGCCTGTTTGTCCCGCTGCACCGTGAGGTGCAGGGGCCTGTGTTCCCTATGATGCCAAAACACTGAATGACAATTCTCCCACCTGAAATGTGCTCTAAATGTATTATAACCCTATCCAAAGTAATTAAGGTTGCATATATGGCACTATAAAAGACTCCTTCATAACAATACCTACTTATTTGTGAGAGACATGGTGAGAACACATCATAATCCACCGAAATTCAGCAACTGTCTTTGCTGACACTTTCCATTTAAACATGGCGGTATGGGCCAGACTGAGGCTTGTTGTGGAACTCTCCAGGAAGTCTACCTCTAGTAGCATTTGTCAACAAAGCCCACTGCTATATTTAGAGACATTTTATAATAAATCCAGGGGCATGACTGTATTCTACAGCCCTTCTTTTATCAATTCCATACCATGGGTCAAATACATCTGCCACAGAATATATCGTAGAGCCCTTTTAATATAGTCAGCTGAAGATCGTTCACTTCCTGCTGTGGCCATATTCGTTTGTTTCTATAGTACATAATCTATTCACTAGATGGCATGAAATGTAATGTCCACCTGGTGGAATATTGTAGGGCATGCGCAGATTAACCCAAAACAATGGTGGTGGATTTAAATAGCAAGACAATGTGTCCCTTCAACTCAGAAATCCGCCTGCTGCTAATTACAGGTAGTGATTGGCATCTATCTGACATAGCAGCTGGCTTAGGCAATATTCTGGAATGAGGTAGGCATACCCAGGATTAGCTAGAAGTTAGCAGGACACACGCTGCAGACCATTATAAGGTGAGGTGGTTACCCAAGCCAGTCCCCAAAGCTGCGCTTTGGGTACTGACTGTACAAGTGTCTACCCCTGCGTACTTGTTGGTGATAACTTTTAATGTAAAAGATGTTTAAACCTGGACATGTCAGACAGACTTAAGATTGAACCCTTCCATAGTAGATCTAGTTATCATAAATCAAAAGATATCACCGAAAAGTCTCATTTGTGTAAATATTTAGATGTAAAATACACAAGTATCCCTACATGAAAAACCGTTTGCATATGAGACATATTGGTGACCAAAACCAATATCATTGAATGGTGTGATTAACATCACAGAATGATGTACAAAAGATGTAATTCACTACGAGTTTCGCTAACTGGATATGATCAGGTATTCTTACAATTGTTATCATTACATTTTGTCTCTTTGCTTCAGGTGGTGAAACATGGATACTAGGAGGACATACGCTGCTCTGTTTGTGTGTTTTGTGGAGGCTACAATCCTGGGTGGAGCCTTCTTTGGGTGGCCCTCCTTAGTGTATGTTCTTCAGGTAGGTTTGAGTAAATAAATATACACTACACTCATGCAGGGGTATGGAGTCATTTTTCATATCAAACTTGTGTTTATGTATTCATTCTCCTAACGCTAGTTCAAATCAAGTAAATTAGAAGAGAAAGGTCAGGCAAACTATTTATTAATGATTGCAGTAGTTTAATGTCACACTGGTATTTGTATTCTTAATAGTCATTTGACAAGGTTCACCAATAAGTCCAACTTTTTTTATAGCCGTCAGTAGTTATTCTGTAATGTTCAGTGGCATGTGCAATGTATGTTTGGTTTAGATCTGCAGTGCAAATAGTTTCTGGCAGAGTGTTTCAGACCAAATAATTATAAATACTCATTTATTTTTCAACAGGAGGATGGTCTATACTCACAACTGTGCTTCCATACCAACTCCACCACATCAAATACTGAACAAAGTAATACTGTGCAAAGTCTAGTTAATATTGGGAATGGAAATTCATCCTATACAGTGGCTCCTGGGACATTTACAGAATTGTAAGCATGATATTATCTTTAACATTATCATCATTGTTTTATGCAGTCTACAAGAGACGGATTTAAAGCAAAAGTGTACTTTCTTGGTAGCAGGCATACCAGTGGCAGTAAACTAATTAATTTAGTATTATTCATAGAACTTTCACAATTATTGTTCAGAACGCATGTACTTTACAGTATGCAAATATAACAATGCAAAATCATACAATAGTAGCATGTCAATATGTGTGATCATACTGTGACCATACAACTGTCTCGGAATACCTTTGTCTACTTGTGCACTTTTATGCTTCCATATAAATGACAAATAATTATAGTGTGTTCTCCCAACAGTACCTTGTTCAATAGAACAGCAGAATCTCCTGTGGTGCATGCTGTGAGGTGCACCAAACAGAAGCTACAGTTAGCCGTGTCCTTCACCATTGGAATAGTCACATATGGAGTTGGCGCTTTACCAATTGGACTCTTCTTTGACCGTTTTGGCTTACGCACAACTCGCACTCTTGCGGTGTAAGTATCTTTCATCACTCCTAGAACTTATTTAAGATGGTCACTTATGTGTAGGTTCTCAAATGGACAATTAAAGATAGGCTCCATGTGAAACCTTAATTTTCACAGTTGTGTATTATATTCTATCATATTGGTACAAAAAGTACAGCAGTAGTGACAGTCTTGGTGTTCAAGTATATATATATGAAAGGATACATATTTGCACCATCCAGTCATCCAGTGCATTGTTATGGTTTTATACATCAATGAACTCATACACAATAGTACCTTATCTGTGCTATATTGAGCTACACTATTTCATGGTCACGCAAAGAACAAGCACACCACGGGGACCCTGTTTTCAGACTCATGCATGACTCCAGACATAGTTCCTTTCAATAGAGGCATTATTGACTGACACTTCTTTCAAAGGGGAGTCAGGAAAGGCTGCTCTCCACAATACAATACTTAACTCCTCTTTAGTGAAACAACCATCATGAACTTTAGCCAAAAGGGTTTGGTTGCAATCAAACTGAACCCATCTTGGGACCAAATGAATCTTGTTTTGCATGCCTGGAAATACACTTACCCTCTCTTGTTGAGATGGTGACTCTCTTATGTCAAATTTGAATCGATAAGTCTAGTGATGATAATCATACTTGTTTGATATATCTTGGATGGAAACAATGACTTGACTGAAAATATCCTGGAATAAAAATAGACCCATGTATCTATCATACCCATAGACTAAATATAGTTTTTGAATATAATATTTCCATTTGGCATAATAACAACAATACAGATATATATCACTGAAAGTGTTTCATCAATGTGCCTTATCCACACTCCAGAGGGAGTGTAAGAAATAGCTCTATCATGATTGCCATGGTGGTTATTGATATATTAATGCTTTACTTGATTTTCTTTCCTTAAGGATAATTGGTGTAGCAGGTTATTTACAGCTGGCTTTTGCATCCCAGGGTAGGCTTTATCATTATTCACTGTTAAGATTACCATGACTCTCTTATTATGTATTGCTTAATTCACTGTATACATGTAGTAGGTATCTAAAACTGATAAAAACTGAGTTATTAATCAACTAATTAGAATATTAGACAATAGTCAGGACAACTATTCATATTCTTTTCATCTAAGCACTCAAGGTATAGAAAGAATAATTCAGTGGCTTCACTTCTCTCCATAACACATATACAAAACTTTCATGAACTATTTCCTAATTTCTAGGTATAGAATGGTTGGTCATGACTGCAGCCTTCTGTATAGGCTTTAGCTGCAACATATTAGTCATGACTAGTTGCCAAGTAAGACACCATAGACTTAATCTTAATGGATATGTGATTAGTAAGACACCATAGACTTAATCTTAATGGATATGTGATTAGTTCATAAGAAATGTAAAGTCTATCACTGTAGTTAAAGAATATCTGAAATGTGTATATATCAACACCAGATTTTGAAAGTAATTTACATAGCTGTATGTTCATGGTACATCATGGCATTATGTAAGAGTGATAATTAATTAGTCTTCCATATGAATATCAGGTAGCATTACTGGCTGGAGTGAAATCTTCCACGGTCATGGCAATATACATGGGAGGAATCGACACTTCATTTGCATATCAAGCTGTCAAGGTACAACATAATTAATTGAACCTATATATAATGAACAAGTAGACTTCAATAGATAAAGATCTGGTGACAGATCACTATTATTCTGTCTGTGGGAAAGCTATTACCACTGATTACTGACCTTAGGCTCCGAATGTTTTCAACACTGGCCAGAATAAATAGCTCTGGATGTTTCTAAAGAATTCCATTGTACAACTTTCCGATTGAAGCACCTTAAAAGCCAAGATTTTGACTTTCACATACTCTGGAATGTAAAACTGTCCTTTTAGCTAATTTTTGATGGTACGGCAAGCTGAATACTTGGGTAAAGCACTATTGATGCATTATCATCTTATCAATGTTGCTTTTGATAAATGAAACCAATGTGGAACAGTAATGCTATGTTACAAATAATTATTTTCTTCTATTTCAGCTGTTACAAGCTAATGGCATACCGCGGTTCTATAGCCTCATCTTCATTGGATGTGTTTGGTTCCTAGTCCTGTTCTCTTCCTGGTTTCTGCTTCCATCATTCAAGGTCAATGTCAATGTACCTTCCCAAAAGTCTGCAGTAGAAAAAGGTACGTACTAATGGTTCCCTCTACTTGCTGTTTTGTCATTGGAAATATTGAACTTTAAGTGCTTGCATTTCTCTCAGAATGCCTACTTTTTATATAATTCATTTAGCTATGCACCTGAAGAGGTTGCTAACACATCATTTGAATTAACTAGATATTGACTATCATAGAGGTAAAGCAAGTTATGCTGCAACTTATCCTGTAGATATTACCATAATCTGGAATATTTAATCTGCCAACAGAAGTGTCTCCAGAAATTGGCAAGATGTTACCAGATTCAATGGAAACAAGCCAAAACAGCAAAAATACATCAAAAGATCATGCAAAAGAAGCAAAGCTATGTCACTTGATACTGTCTGTGACGTTTGTGCTGTTTGTATGCTGGTATTGTGCCCTGCACCTCCGAATCAACATGATGATAAATGGTTATGATGCCTGGATGACAAGTGTAGTTAAGGGAGATATAAACAAAGGTGAGATATCCCCCTAATCCCTTATGGCTGAGCATCAACTATAGTCGATACCATTGGGGGCCGAGCATCAACTATAGTCGATGCCATGGGGCCGAGCATCGACTATAGTCATCATAACTCATGGGATTCTGTATATTCGGGATAGTTCATGTAAAAATATCCCACCCCCCAGAGCTGGCCTTGAAGATTTTGGCCGGCCTTAAAGAGTTAAGAGTCACATAGTGCTCTAATGTATCATGCTCCTTGTTTTCATGATATATGAATGTAGCCATGACCAGTATAACCAGTATAACCAGGGCTGCATTGTTTGATCATGCCAATGCATTATGAGTGTACATCCATAGGGTTAGCATGATACTTAAATGCAGACCTGGCAAATTTCTCACCAGGGTTGCATTTATGCATCATGACTATGAAGGGAATGTCTTGTAGAGGTATGAATGCAAGCCTGGCTAGTAACTCCTCAGTGCTGCATTTATACATCATGCTGAAGCTAGACTAGTATTACAAGATTGACTTTACTGAATTTAGAGATGCAGGCTTCTTACCAAAAGTAGAGATATTATCTTATCATTTGAATGCTTGAGACATGAAAAGATATTAAAATGATAAACATGATAATGATTTAATGGTCCTGATAAATATAATAAAAAAAAAGAGATATATGCTATTTGACTTTTCCAATCAGTGAGTTACTTCACTGATGTGATGGCCTATGGCACACTCCTTGGGACACTGCCCTCTCCAATTGTAGGCATTATCACAGACTGTATGAGGGCAAGGTTTGGTGAGTACCCTTTGGCTATTTTCAAAATTGAATTGTTCCAGTCATTTGGCTATGGTATTAAACAACATGAAACAACATTAATTCCAGCGACTAACTTCCTTGCATGGCATAGTTGCATCATGCTCACCATCCGGGAGTGCATTAGTGATCTAATAATCTGTGATTATCGGAATTGAGTACGTCAGAATATGAAGTATGGCATTGACATCACCTTAATAAATTAATCAGAATCTATTTTCTAGAGATATTTAATACTGTAGAAGATGACTTAATTTACATCATATGTCTTGTAATAATGAGTGATAGTATAGTCAGGGGTAATTTTCTTTTTAATTTCTCTCTCCACAGGATCTCAACCTGGAGGGCCATACTTAGTTATGATACCAGCTGTTACTCTGACGGTGGTCATAGCTATTCTCATGACGATACCTCTGCTATTCTCAAATGAAATTGCAATTTACTTCTCAGTCATACTTTTCGCTATTGTCAAGCCATTCATTTATTCAACACAAGGGACCTATATTGGAATTGTGTGAGTATTCTATTAATTCTTGTAACTCAGGATAACACTCCTAACTCTAAACAAATATTAGAGCAGTGCCATATTGTTCCCCAAATACCAGCCATACAGTAAAGTCTACTTTACATTATGATAAGGTCAATATAACTTTTTTTCAGAAAGGGCATGTATAGAGGATTGATATCTGCAACAGGCTGTGTCTCATCCAATCATAGACAAAAACATTGCCCCATGTCCGTGAGACACAGCCAACAGCTCTTTGCCAAGAATGAGCTCTTAATAATTTTGTTTCATGTGTTAGATTTTCCATCATGAACTGATTTATTGTTGTCATGATGAATGCATTTGTTCCTGGGTAGTAGCTCACTGGTGCTGCATTCATGGGGCATGCTTACATTATGGGTTGATACATTTCCAAAGAGTTGCCATGATGCACTGATGTAGTGCTGGGGATGTACTTGATGTGATGGGCATCACAGTGAAAACGCTTGCCTTGAGCCATGATGCTAAACTGAAAAGGTTAAACACTTATAAGCTGGGATTTTTTTTGTTCATTGAATATGACAGCCATATTGATTTAAGCAAAGAATTTATGTATTTCACCCCCTCCCCATGAAATAACCGTCATCAGTATTTCACCTGCAACCTCATCAAAATGGTGGTTTGTTTACATTTGAATGGCAGCCATTTTAGGCATTTTGAATCATAAAGCACAAAATATAAACACAAAAGCACACTCCTTTGAAGATGGGTTAGGAGCTATTTTGGGGTCAATTTTTATTTTTCATCTTTCATTATATTTGTGGTCATACTGTCCATATAAATATGTGTGTAGCTTTTTAAATCATTCTGATACATATAAATCCAAAAGATGTAGAGGAAATCATGGCCAGAATGGGTCATGCGACCCGACTCTATTACAGAAAGTGGTCTCCTGACCAGGGTTTCCCTATATTCTTATGCCTTTACACACATCAGAATGATTTAAAAAGCTCCACACATATTTATATGGACATAACGGGCACGAATACGTTGAAAAACCGAAAAATATAAATCTACCCCAAAGTAGCTCCTAACCCATCTTTAAGTCTGTTGACTGTGTTATTTCACCAGTTGAACCTTTGCCCCATGGTTAATGCATGAAATAACCTAGTAAACAGGCTTAGACGAGTCTGCCTTTGTTTATAGTATATAACAACATTTTCTTTCCTCCAGGTGCCCACCTCAGTACTTTGGGCTGTTATTTGGTATCACGTATCTTCTATCAGGAATGGGCAGCTTCATGATGTATCCCTACTTCATGTGGGTGGAAGCGGCACAAAGCTTTACACCGGTGAGTTTAAGTTTACCAATGCTGAATTAAACCATAAAGCTGATATTCAATTTGGATTCATACAACATGATCTAATATAAGAAAGCATAGGTATATCTCAGCTTAATTATGTGGCTCAGTGATTAAATTATATTTTTCCAGCTTGGTGGTATTCTCAGTACTTCTCAGATGAATTTCAGTGTTGAATGATTGTTGAATTAATGAGTATTGAATGATTTGATAACATAATATAAACATCTGGTGGTTTTATAAGGATCTACTGATATCCATAGACAAATTTATGCAAAATATTTTGGGCTATAACAGTCCAAAAGGATCAGTATGATGCAAAAATGAAGTGTTGGAGAGTTGCTCACTGCCACTGCGTTGGTGTATCATGACATTGAATGATGCGTTAAGGCATCATGCTGTTGTTTAGTGATCTACTGCCACACAGTAACATTGTATGTTGTAAAATTTAGATTATCAATATGTTTTATCTTCCAGGTCAATATCCTTATCTTGGTGACCTTGACACTGTCCTTATCACTACCCCTCAAACTCTACCACAACAGGTGGCAGCACTCTAAGAGTCACCAGGGGAAAAGACCACTCCCTAATCCAATACAGAATAGCTTTTTGTAATATAGCTAGTGCATATATGCTATGGGGACATTGTCTTTGAGATAATACTCTTTACTTTTATGTAATTTATTAACCAAGTCTGTTGGGACATACATCCAATAAAACGCCATGTTTTCCTATGACTATATTCTTTAACTCAATAATAATGATAGATTTATAAAAATGTCTTTCCCCGAGAATGATATCACTTAAAAGGAGTGTGTTGTAAGTGACACATATATATATGCATTTGCAATACAGATTCAAACATCTACATGTAATGTGTTTTACCTGTGTCTCCATCCTTTTGGTCAACTGATGCTGAGGCAATTATCCAAACACAGTGTATTCGATAGACAAAGACCGGGAGGCTACACAGCATGAATAATATTGTCTTAAATATTGATCTGTTGATGTAAAACAGAGTAGCTCTAATGCACTAATGCCACAGGTCAACAATATTTATAATGCAGGGTATGACCAGCATATACCTAGAATCTCCACACTCTTGCTCCTACCTGTGTTGTTCCCGCTTTGCTGGAGCTCACTATGGACCTTTAACAGGAGACTCATATCTACTCAGTACATGAAAGCTCTGAGCTGATTAAGACTACCACTGAGGAGGGCTTCTACAATGCTGTCGCAAGATGCTAATCGCAGCACAGTTTCCTCTGTCTCAACATGGTAATTTTCAAACCCATGGTTTAGTCTACTGGCTGGATTGTCTTACAGGATTGACATCACTGCTGTTGGATCATACCAATCAGAGGTTATTTTACTTTCTCACATCAAACTGTGTATAACATTGGGCGGATCTCTGGATGGAGAATAACATTGAAAACCAAACAGATTCTGCCATTGGAAATCTAATATTCAAAAATGTCAGTGGGAATTATTCAAATGCTTCATGCGAAATAGAAACCTCATTGTTCTCAGTTTCTTCAACTCTACTTTTAAGTGGGGTTGGACTAATATTCAATACACTCATTATCATTGTCATACTGTATGGGTCCCTGATGAGGACCTCTGTTTTCATGAACCTGTTAGTGGCACTGGCAGTAGTGGATAATCTTTCATTGCTTCTTGATGTTTGGAGAAAAGGGCTATGGTTCCTTTCTGTATTTCCTTCTGTGTGGCTCTGCCGTATACTCACTTATATAGATTATGCCATTTCTACAGTTTCCTCATGGTTGATTGTCCTGATCTCAGTTGAACGTACCATTGCAGTATTGTGGCCACTCAAAGTGAACATCTTCTGCACAAGAAAGAAATTGTTTTTGGTAATTATCAGTGTAACTGTCATAATTTCTGTTGTGGACATACCAGTGCTGTTCACTAATGACATCACTGAAGCAGACATAGCAGAAGAATGTTTTTATTCTGTTTCTAGTACTCTCTCAGCAACAGTCTTTTTGTCGATTTTAATTTTATTTTATTGTGTTATACCTTTCGGTGTCATAGTAACCTTAAACATCATGATGATAAAAAGATTATATCATCAGAGCAGGGTCAGAACCAAACTATTTTCACATGCAGAGTCAGCTAATACCACCAACTTAACTGTAACTATGTGTCTCTTGTGTATAGTATTTGTAGTTACAACATTGCCAGGGGAAATTGCAATTTTAATGCTGGCAATATCAAAGCTCCTCGAGAAAGACTTTGTAACGGAGAAAAATATTTTTGTCTTAACGGCTTACAAGGCAGATATCATAAATCATGGTATAAACTTTTTGTTGTATTGTGTGACAGGGTCAGTGTTCAGAAAGACATTAATCCATCTATTTACATGTCAAAAACACAAGGTGTCATCCAGATACATTATTAAATGATTATTATATCAGCCCCTTAGGGACTGCATGATGCCTTAATCTTATCAATATGGTGCATGGACCGGCATCCATGAATAACTCATACCAACACTAATTTGTTTACACATTTCTAAACGATTGACAGAATGCTTTTTCAGTCATTAGTAATTAGTCATGGGATTGCCAATCAAAATACTTTATAGGCCACAGTGTGTGGTATACATCTATGAAAATTGACAAACAGCAAGGGGTTCAAAATAGACCCCTGTGGAACCCCGAACTTGACGTTGGAATAAAATGACTTTTTACTATTGACAGTGGTTCTGTGGGCTCTGTAGTCTAAGATAGCCTATTAGTCAATTCCTACTTATAGCATGCATGTTTTGTAGAGACATTTTCCTGACCAGAGTAGGATGGTGTACATTGTAAAATATATTATAGAAGCCTATGAAGCAAATCACTGTACCATATATATTAACACTTCAAAATGAAAACAAACTAAATCCCCTTGTATATAACCTTTTTAAGCAGCTTCCTATGCATACAGTCATTATCTTAAAGTTGATGCTTACCAGTGAATATAATGTGGTATAGTGTGTGATATTCTTCTACGTAGATCCATGAATAAAATAGCAAATGGGTTTATGTTTGACTAAACACCATCCTTCGATAGTTAGTTACAATGTTCATCAGTATATTAGTTGTATATTGTTAAAGATGCAAGCACAAATATTTGCTTGTTGGACCTAGTTATTATATGTAGTTTGATGCCTGGACCTCTGAGACTAAAAAATGAGGATGACTATCTTAGATACCATGCTGAGAAAGGTAACAAGCAGGTGCTCTGAATGAGATGATTATACAAGGTAAATTGATGCTGAAGAGATACTCCACACAGATTTCCTGACTGATCAAATACTACCAGCCTAAACATGCAGAAAGTCACCTAACATTCTAATTTTAACAATCTTTACTACTAGTAATTCACCTCCGATTGTATGGTATATAGTAGCATGGTATACTAGCCCACATCACTCATCAATAACACAGAATACAGACCAACGGAACAGTGTGCCACAGCTTGGTAGGTCATACTCCTTTGTAGCTCTCATTAATAAAGCATATACCAAAGTAACATCTCAACCTCAGGAATAGACATTATTGTTTACTATAGCATCAAAGCATTGAAATCTAAAATAACACAAAATGTCAATTTCCAGAAGGATGACTGGTAATTATCAAACTGAAAAGAAAATATGAATATCAAAAGCTATGATTAAAAGTTTTAAAAAGTTTGGTCAGTTGCTAATTTATATTTTACATAATTCTATTCATTATTAAAACAATCATTCCACAGTCGCCCACATTTTTCCATTAACATCGATGCCCTACACTCATGGATTATATCAATAACAATATCTGATCAATTTTCTGTCTATTTATTACTGTAAACATAATATGTGACAAAACGTGGAAAAATGTGACATTAGGGGAAAACACCTTTATTTAAGTTCATGTCTTTAGCTACAACCTGATGCTTCAAGCATCAAAAAATTTTAAATAGTTGCTGAGATGTGACATCTCAAACATGGGATGGTAGGGACATGTAGGAATTCAGAATAGACTGCAATGCGATCACATATCAATCTATTTTCAAATAATCCATGTAAATCATAATTATTAGAAATTAAACCAATAAATGCATATAATTGTACATAGATTTGGATCTGGTAGGAATATTGGCATTCTGTTTTCAGTTCTGAAATCCTCATGAATGGGGCAATTGGATAGGGATGATTTTTATTCCAAAAGAATGAATTGATGGTTGCTATGGCAACCAAATGTCAACAAATGGGCTAAAAATGGCTAAAAACGTTCTTTTTACATTCCAAATAAGACCAATTTAGAATGAAAATAGAATTTTGATGATAGCCTCAAAGAATTCCTTGGGGAAAGTTAGTCTAAGGTCATTTTCTCTTAAGTATTCACATTTTTAGCTATATCTCTTGAAATATCATGTTTAGAGCATTTATGGCTATTCCCCCTAATGTTACGATTTCCCAGGTTTCGTCACATATGTTACTAATGTAAGGATATATTTTACTAATTTAGATTGATAACAGTGTAGAATCCTGGTTTTTATGGTTTCTTACCACTAAATGTGCTTCAGAGTCATGTTATCTCTGCCAGGCAAACAAAATTGACAATTTTTATGAACTTTATATTGGTCCGATCATGTATTCAGTAGTAGTAGACAAATAATCATGGTTGGAATATCTTGAAACTGAGACTTATGGGGCATTTTTTACCATCATTTTTGGATTCAGTGACCTTAAATTAGTCTAGTCAGGTAGGTCTGCCCCCGTTTTTTTGTCGTTGCACAGTGTTATGCCACACTTAACCCTTTAACCCTTTGAGGGTGGCCAAAAATTGATAAATGTAGCTGGGAGAGTGAGAGTTTTTGCAGGAATTTTGCCTAAGGACGAGGCCTTGCTGAATCCCATAGAGTTATGATGACTATAGTCGATGCTCGTCCTGCCATGGCATCAACTATAGTCGATGCTCGCCCAGCCATGGCATCAACTATAGTCGATGCTCGCCCACAAAGGGTTAAGGCCGACCAAAAATAATATTTGCTGGTGGTTGGGGTGAGATCTTAAAGGCCGAGCCTATGCTAAATCCCATTGGGTAATGATGACTATACTCGATGCTCGGCCATGGCCTCCATGGCCTCAAGTATAGTCGGTGTTTGGCCCTAAAGAGTTAAGCATTATACTGTCCTTAAGGGTTAAAAAATAGCTGTTTGGCAGATGGCAATATATTATTGATATGGATCTTATCAATTACCACCTATAACGTGCATAAGATCACACACGTCACACTTTCAAGAAGCTTCTACTATCAAATATTGTGTGTGTAGTTCTTATCAATCAACACCTACTAAGTTTGTGTTATTACCCTTTAAAGCTGACATCAGCCGTGTCGGGTCAGCATGTGATAAATGCAGTCATAAAATGTGTTACTTCATACTGCTTGATTTATGCATCATGTAAACAAGGGGTAAATGGAATGGGGAAGCATGTGGAAAGGAGCTGGGCTATTTACCCTAGCGTTGTGTATTATTAGGCCTAGTGCATTATGTTGTCCGTGAAGGGCTAAGGTAGCTAAGTGGCAATGGACAATGCACTATTGAAGGTCTTTATCTTAGATTTGGATCTCATTGTGTATCAGCTACCTGCATAAAATGCATACAGCATGACACATGCCAACATCATCTAATAGCATCCATCAAAGATAGTGCTAATATTTTCTCATCAGTCAAATACTTATAAATTACTTTCTTGACCCTTTAGGCCGCATTGACTAGTACCATATTTTGTCACATAAAGAAAGAAGATGGAGCAACTGTCAGCAAAGTTCGCTGAATATTACTCACATTTCTGTGAATACCTCAGGTGTCAGTGTAAAGGATTGAGTCTCATTCCCTTGATGTATGACAGTTTCTACCGTCCCAATTTGATGAGTATTAGTTGTTGTATTGTTATCATGTATAGAATTCAAAAAGCAAATCTCAACTGGTAAACTTTTTTCATGGTATCCTATCTGTAGTTTGAGAGTTTGATGACTAGGATACGAGGACTGTCTGACCTCTGGATGACCTCTGGATGACCTCTGGATGCTGATGGTATTATTACTATTTATCTATTGGTGACTGAGAGTAGACATCCTGTTTATAGCAGACCTTTGTATGTCAGGGAATGATGGTCTATTTGTGTATTCCCATTACCCATGACTAACTCAGAGTGAAGGAATATGGGCCACATCTATTAGTTGCTGTTCCAATATACCGTTATCACATAATGCTCACATCGTGGTAGTCAGTCCTCCAGTATGGATGTGTCAGTGTGCTCAACAAGGACCATGCCACCCCTACTGCTGTTACCCATACTTATATACATGAGTAAGTACAATTCCTCATACCTGTAATGCATTTTCAATGTTGCCTTAATGTTGTCAATTGTCAACCTAGGATATATAAAAGAGAAGCTGATAGCTAAACTCTGCATAGGGATAGGAGAAGGTGTGCCTGTGTTTGCTTACATTATAAGACCTCACACCCAGGATACAACATCAAAAACATGCATTCACTGAAGGCTAGAGTTATTTAGAATAAATTGTACCTCTTTCCCATTTCTTCTGGTAATGCATTTTCAATGTTGCCTCAATGTTGTTATATGTCAACCTAGGATATATAAATGACAAGCTGATAGCTCAACTCTGCATAGGGATAGGGGAAAGTGTGACTGTATTTGCTTACATTAAAAGACCTCACACCTAGGTTACAACATCAAAAACATGCATTTACTGAAGGTTAGAATTAATTAGAATAAATTGTACCTCTCTCCCATTTCTTCCCTTATAACCACACTACTGGAAGGATGATATTTGCGACCCTAATCATTGGTGAATAAAGTAATACATGTGGGATAAGGGAAACATATAACATAAGGGGAAATGTATCGGAGGGCAGAAATTTTTACAGCACATGCTTCTTATATATGGTGTCCGGGTCAGGGGCCCTTCTGACAATCGGCCCTAGGATAACAGGCCCTCAACATTTTAGCCACATGATGAATGGCCCCCCTGACAATAGGCCCTGTGGCAATCGGCCCCCATAACTGTAAGCCCTCCTGAGAATAGGTCATGCCCCTAACGTCCGAGTACGAACGTCCGAGTATGAACGTCCAAGTACGAACGTCCGAGTACGAACGTCCGAGTACGAACGTCCGAGTACTAATGTCCCAGTACTAACGTCCGAGTACTAACGTCCAAGCACTAATTTATATAAATATATATATATATATATATATATATATATATATATAAATATATATATAAACATATAATCATATTGCTATTTAATGATATCCAAGCCAAAGCCAAATAATAAAAGATTTGTTTCAGGTAACATGGGAAGAAAGTATAGGGTCGATAGGCCAGATTTTTTGATACATACCCAAAATCGACCAAAAATGTGTAAAGAATTGCATACATTTGTAGGTACCATGCTGCATTTGTAATTAACATTATATAATGAACATGAAAACAGTAGTAGACTCTTTTTATCCCAAAAATTGACCAAAAAATATGTAAAAGCATAGAAATGTCTTCAAAATTGCATAAAAGAACGTAAGATCGACCCTCTTTTGATAGGGTTGGTCGGGTGACCTGAAACAAATCTCTTGTTTTGGCCTAATCATGTATGATTATAAATTATATAAACGTTAGGGAGTCTCATCATTCTGCATAGGAAATTGAGATGTGACAGATGTATATATGTGTGTTAGTATAAATCAATTGTTGATGTCATGTATAATGAACATTTACTGCAACTGCCTAGACTATCACAATTTGAATAAATAGATGTTCCCAGAGAATTGTCTAGTCTTGCCCGACCCTTAATATATTCAGATGTCCTGACGTCCTGATATTTATGTTATAGTGCCAATCAATTGATATGATATTATTATAAGAAACAACTTTGAATATAAACAAAAGTAGTACATCCAATGGTTCATGAAGTTGACATAATTTCATAGCCAATTTACTTTTTTTACTCTCATCCCCTGTTATCTGTCAATATGTTTGGTAGTGAAAGAGTGACCTTGGTCCAGCTTTTTGCCTTTGCTTATTTATCATCAATGGGGTATGTGTGGCCAAATCCTGCATGGTACATCCATGTTCTTTTATACCGGTTATTTGAGTCTCTCAGTTGATTAGGTCAAAAAAGGGGTGTTACAGACAACCCGAGTCTAGCTTCAAAATGGTGCCGACCCTATTGTATCATTGGTTTGAGAATACATAATATCCGGATTAGTATTGCAGTGCATGGTATTACAGTACTAATTACGAGTCAAGAGTGGTATTCTGCGAGAAAAATGCAAGTGTTTGATTATAACAGAAACAGGCAGTGGCACAAATAACCTGATCACTGATACCCTGTTTAAGGGGAGGATGTTGCTGTGCCCCATATTGTCCACAGGCTATAAAATGTCCACATCACAAGGCCACATCACATGTCCACAGCCTTCCATCACCAAGTGTTCACAAAATACAGTTTGTCCACAGCCTATAATCACAATGTATCCACAAAATGCAGCTTGTCCACCTCCTTCCTTCACAAAGAGTCCATGATACAGTTTGTCCAGACTTAACATCACAGAGGCTGGGCAATATACAGCCTCGAGCCCTCCAGGCCCATTGCAGCCGTCAGGCTGTAATGGGCCTGGACAAATTTGTATCTAGTAACTGTGACCTACTTAGAAAATGATCCAGGATCCTGGATCATTTCTTAATGAGATAGCTCAACTACTGATTGGTTAGCCATGGTCACATGACCATGACAGACATAGATATGTTGTGTTTGGCCTCATGGGTTCGAATCCCACCTTGGCAGAAAAGTAGGTTAGTTTTTTTACATTATTTATTTGGCATAATTGAAGCAAAGATACCCCTATACTGACATAGTAATATTACATATTACATATTTGGATAGGGACAATAGTGTAATAGAAGTGCTTTGTACAGATATAAAAATTACTACCCATTGTGCCAAGGTGGGACTCGAACCCATGAGGTCCAGATTGCTTAAGTCTAGTACTAGTCAGTACATAAGTACTCTCCCAGACTGTATACATACAGTCGGGGTCCGAGACTGGGCAATATAGGGAAGAGAGGGGCACGTTGAACCACTTTTGCACATTTATATTTTTCCTGACCTTATCAAAGTCATCTGGACTTTAATCTTGGACCCAACAGTTGTCTTATATCATTGTGATATATGATTACCTATGGCAAAGCAAGTATGGTCGTTTTTTGTATTTATTTTGAATTTTCGAAGATAAAATCTTTGAGTGGTTCAATGTGCCCCATGCCCAGGGCAGGTAGACCCACCCCCTGGGGCACCTTGAACAACATATATTGAATGGTTCAAACTATCAGCAATATGGATCTATTATTGAATGTTTAGGTTAATTACTTCCTATTGTTACTTTTAAAGAGGATTGAGTATAAAGTTTACATATTAAATACACACAAGTCTGTCAATTGGAAAAAATGCTGCCCTCTGGTGAGGAGCAGTGATACATTGTCCTTCTATGCACTACAATGCACAGGCGCATATGCGTTAGATGATAGAACTAGTACTTCAAAAGCATGGTTCAAGGTGCCCCAATATTTGTGGTTCAATGTACCCCATCATGGATAATGTTGATGTAATTTAAACTGCATCATACGCTCAGGGGTAAAATCAGGTTCTATTGAAGGATTTAGATGTATACTTTGACATCCATGCAGATCTTTGGCCAGCAATGTTTTGTAACAGTAAAAGAATATGATGCTGCTGCTCTGAACCGTTTATATAAGGGGGTACTGCGGTACATCACCACCCTTCATTACAGTTTGAAATAAATAGGATTTACAAAATGTCATTTTCAGATGTACTAACTTTGATGCAATCCTACCTTCAGCCACCCTATGTTCTCCAACTGAGGCTCTGCCAGTTACTCCAGAGGCACCGCAAGTGGAAGTTATCACAGGAGGTTTGGATCACTTATTGATGCTTGAATACAGTACTGGCGAGTTCCTCGCCAGACCTATAGTCATATCCCTCTAAAAAGAACTCAAGAATGATATAAGTTTGTATCGTCCTAGTTACATGTTCAATGCACTGAAAATAATGGACATTAGTCAATGCTTACTTGTGTTATTGGAAGTGACTAACTCATTAAAGTTAGTAAATTTAACTAAGAATTCACTTCAGACTAACTTTTAACCAATTCACTTTCCCACGGTCTGTGTAATTGAGGTCAACCTTTTTTGAGCCCCCGCCCCCGCCAATCCATGTACCAATCCCCCGACCCCCTTTGTTAAATAATGACCACATCCTAAGTATTCCAGACTCCCAGCCCCCCGTAAGGAATGCCCCCCCCCCCCCCCACTCCCCCTAGAATCGGGGTGAAATGATGGAATATCCTTGCATAATTATTATATAGGCATAGGACTACTGAAATGGACCTTTTATTTTACCGTACCTCTGCTGCCACCTGGTCTAGGCCTATATCATAGGTCTATAGTGGTTCATTAGGTTTTGGTGTCCCCCTATCTATAATAGGGGCTTTGACTACAGTCAGGTCTACCAGCAAAACCCGACCGTGGTCAAAGCCACATTTCTTTTGTTTAATATGACAAGATTGTAATTGCATGTGTTATCATGTTTAAACCTATTCTATTGAATATAATGAGGGGTGGAACTTAATTCAAGTATTATCTACCCAGCCAGATCTTTTTGTAAAGATAGAATAACCTTTTCCACTGTGGTTTTCTGCATGGGACACCTGTGTTTTCAAAGATGTATATACCAAAGACTGACTCGGCCATTCCTAGAGAGCAGTATTGGTTATGTGGACAGGCTGGCTTCAATGGATGGAGTTACCATTGCACAGGTTTACCTAGCTCATGCTGTGGTTGTTGTATATTAGCCAGCTACTATTAATTCCAGGCAATCCAAGGAAACGCCAACTTTTAGCTAAGCATTAGCAGCAAAATATATATATGTATATATATATATATATATATATATATATATATGTATATATATATACATATATATATATGTGTATATATATATATATATATATATATATATATTATGTATGTATATATATATATATTTGTATATATATATTATATATATATATATATATATATAATATAATTATATAGAACTTAATTGAAATTGGTACTCGTTCACATTTAATCACTTCTGAAATGGTAGGCCTATTGAGAGTATCCTGTCATTATTACATACCATCCATGATGGTTGATAACCTTTCTCATGCTATCAAGATGAAAGTCGGATAATTTATCAAAATAACCTCAAGATTCAGTAAGACTATTTGTAGCATGTTTGATGACTGTAGCTTACCTAGAAACAATATACTTATGTTACACATTGGCCACTCAGTCTTTGATTCTGTTTGTTAAAAGAATACTGTGAGACAGAGGTATTCAGACCATCTTGTCTACCGAGCAAAATCATCAAGATCAAAACAGCCTTCTACGGTCGAATGAAGCTAGGACGATGTGCAACGAGTGATTTGGGGTACATTGGTTGTTCAGTAAACGTGCTTGACATTGTAAACCAGCAATGTTCTGGACGACACTCTTGTGAGATCGTATTCCAAGTGCTTTGTTGGAAAATGGATTCGATGGGAGGAATTCCTCCTGTATTAAGGAACTGCGGCATTATTTGGAGGTTAGCTATCAATGTATGGAATTCGAAGGTAGGATATGGTGAAACATATTAAAGTTCATGCAATTTAACTATTTACACTATTTTAACACATAAGAGTAAGCAAAGCCCGTTCAAAGAATTATTCAGTTCACAGGAGACAATTTAGCTCACAGCATTAGCAGTCATGTATTATCATAATTGTCATGAATTGATATTTCCATGACATCATTAGCTTCTAATAATGACACAGCTTCCATATCCGCTTTTTACCTACCCTACCCTACCCTTCCCTAGCCTAGCCTAGCCTAGCCTAGCCTAGCCTAGCCTAGCCTAGCCTAGCCTAGCCCAGCCTAGCCCAGCCTAGCCTAGCCTAGCCTAGCCTACTCTATCCTACCCTACCCTACCCTAACCTACACTACCTAACCCTACCCTATATTGCCTCACCCTACTCTACCATAACTTACCCTGGCAAACTTCATTACCTATGCTGCAATTCCCTTCCCTATCCTACCTACCCTATTTTACCCTATGTACAGTATATTGTATATATATATATATGTCGTAAAATAATGTATACTACCCTCATCAGATGGATTGAGATATTGCACAAAAAAAGCACATAAAAGATAATCACATAATCCCATTTTTAGCTAAGACCTTTGATCTAACTACTGAGCCATCATCAGTGCACATCATAAGTGGAGCTTGGTATTACGGCTTTTTTATTCTTAACCTGTGGCTCGTGGCTCTAGGGTAGATAACCATGACAAATAAGCAAATTGCCTCCCTGAATGATAAGTTCTGTGTGTATACATGCAAGCTGGTGAAGCCTCAGATCAAACAGAATAATGAGTGTTTTTTAGATAAAATACTGGATTGAATGATTTGCGTTGACCGGGGTGTCGACATGTAAGGTCATACTCATGGTGATTATGCGTGAATATCATATAATCATGCAAGGTATTGACGGTGCACCACTGTTATCATCTGGTATAGATATCAAGTACAATGCTTACCAATTTGTTAACCTAAACTTTCTCAATGTTCATGAGACATATTTCCTCCTAACCTCCTAGGCATAGTGTGTTCCATGAGTGATGTTAAAGCAGATTAAAGGGAGGAATTATCAAAATACTGAAAAGGGATTGATAGACCCCTTTACACATTGTTACAATACTAGCATAATTACTCTCTATGTTAACCTGAACATATCCTTTACGTTGTTTGAAAACATCTTTGTGTTAGCTCAATTCATTGATTTGATACTAACCACTGAAAGAAGTCTAAGATTAACAATGTTCTATCTTACCTTTGAATAGCGTATTGCTACAATGAGGTATTCAATCCCACGTGTCCCTCTGGTGAAGTAATCAAAATGGAGTCTGCCACTTATGGTCGGATGAGGATTGGACGGTGTATCAAGCGGGACTATGGCCACATTGGTTGTGCTACAGATGTACTTGACATCATTGATACCTTATGCTCCGGGCATCAATCCTGTCAGCTGACTATTCCACATACTACCTTATACCAAGTCTCTCCATGTCCCAAGGACTTTGAATCCTTTTTTCAAGCTAGCTACCAATGTGTGGAAGGTAGGCTGTTATCAATTTCATGCACATAATCAAATATATATCGACCCATTGGGGGCAAATTCTTTTCAAATTATTGCCAAGGGGCCGGGATACTTTTACTGGGGCCAGGACTTTGCTAATTCTCATAGATTTATGTCGATTATAGTCAACACCCAGCCCCTCCTAGTGAAGTAAATAGTCCATGGATTGATTATGATAATCTATATCATTTGATAGTCCAATGATGCAGTGGTATTAGATTAGCTGAATAAGACCAAATTGAAGTTCTATTAAGGCATTTATCTCTGTCCTTACATTTATCTACATTATATCTTTCCATTTTAAGGGATCAGTCAACCACCTCAAACATTAGCACTGAGTACTGAGACACCACCACCAGTGATTATAAGAGGACCTCGAGGTTGGTCTCATTATTGGTAATACATGTATTACTAAGGTTTCAATGAGAAATACATCTGATAAGATGTCCCTCAACAATGCAACCCTGTAGATACATGGACACAACATGACTCAGATTATATCAGTGTCATAACAAACGAGTCACTTTAACAAATAGTGAATTTAAAATGGACAACAATTTGGTTCCAGTTCACTAAGTTTTTCTGTTGCATCTTCTCAAGATAAAAAGCCCAAACACCAACAGTTACTGATTGCTGAACATCAATATTAATCTCATAACCTTTGTTGAGCTGAATAGTATGTCATCCTTTGCAATTGACAGAGTATTGTCAATTTGAGGTATTCAGCCCCTCATGTCCATCTGGTCAAGTTATCAAGATGCTGACAGCTTTTTACGGTCGGATGAGAATGGGCCGTTGTATCAAGGCGGATCTCGGCTACATTGGTTGTGCTGACGATGTACTTGACATCATCGATATCTTATGCTCAGGGCTTCAATCCTGTGAGCTGGCTATTCCAGATACTAACTTACACAAAGTTGCTCCGTGTCCAAAGGAGTTGATATCCTATTTTGAAGCTAGCTATCAATGTGTGGAAGGTAGGCTGTTATCAATTAAACTCACATAATCAAATAATTGTATTAACCCATCAGGGGCAAATTTTTTTCAAATTATTGCCAACGGCCCGGGATACTTTTACTGGGGCGAGGACTTTGCTAATTCTCATATCTTTATGTCAATTATAGTTGACACCAAGCCCCTCCTAGTGAAGTAATTAGCCCACATTTCCTCTTGGACGGATGTAGACTTTTCTCTACAATTGCTCTTTAAATGTACAGTGTTGAAAATGAACGAGTAACAAGGATCGATTATGATAATCTATATTATTTAACAGTCCAATGATGCAGTGGTATTAGATTAGCTGAATAAGACCAAATTGTAGTTTTATTAAGCCATTTATCTCTGTCTTTACATTTATCTACATTATATCTTTCCATTTTAAGGGATCAGTCAACCACCTCAAACATTAGCACTGAGTACTGAGACACCACCACCAGTGATTATAAGAGGACCTCGAGGTTGGTCTCATTATTGGTAGTACATGTATTACTAAGGTTTCAAAGAGAAACACATCTGATAAGATGTCCCTCAACAATGCAACCCTGTAGATACATAGACACAACATGACTCAGATTATATCAGTGTCATAATAAACAAGTCACTTTAACAAGTAGTGAATTTAAAATGGACAACAATTTGGTTCCAGTTGACTTAGTTTTTTCTGTTGCATCTTCTCAAGATAAAAAGCCCAAACACCAAAAGTTAGTGCTGGCTGAACATCAATATAAATTTCATAACCTTTGTCGAACTGAATAGTGTGTCGTCCTTTACTATTAACAGAGTATTGTCAATTTGAGGTATTCAGCCCCTCATGTCCATCTGGTCAAGTTATCAAGATGCTGACAGCTTTTTACGGTCGGATGAGAATGGGCCGTTGTATCAAGGCGGATCTCGGCTACATTGGTTGTGCTGTCAATGTACTTGACATCATCGATACCTTATGCTCAGGGCTTCAATCCTGTGAGCTGGCTATTCCAGATACTAACTTACACAAAGTTGCTCCGTGTCCAAAGGAGTTGATGTCCTATTTTGAAGCTAGCTATCAATGTGTGGAGGGTAGGTTGCTTTTGATAAGTATTTAAGTAGATACATTATGTACAATCTTGAAAATAATGATGGATAGTGAGAGAGATGTTAAAATGAATTACCAATTCTAACACCTTATTTCATATTTTCTGACAGTTTAAACAAGGATCATTATCATAATTTATAAATACACCACCCCAGTGGGCACTAAATGCAGATCAACATTGCATCAAAGTTGAGTCAACATCGAATCAACATCAGCAACTATCTGTCAATGTTGATTCAATGTTCTGTGCCCACTGGGACAAAGTGTTTTATATAAAGGTGTGTTTGAGGTTTTTCAGATGATATTGATTTGTTGATATCAATCAGGTTGTTTGATTAAAGTTGAACAGGCTTAATGAATTACTAGAGATAGTTTAAAGTACACCTTTTTTGTTCTATCTATAGAGTACCCAACTCTCCCCTCCCTTATGGTCGATCCCTTTTCAAAATGCAGTACAATGCTATGAATAGACCCAAATCATAATGTCATATCTTTCCATTTTAGCCAGTCAACCAACACAGACTGTTGCACTCAGTTCTGAGGCACCACCCACACAAATTGCAAAAGAGGGTTGGTCTCCTTATTGGCATTAGTATGGAATGGTTTATAAAGGATATGACCTGTTGTATAGTATGTCCATTAAATCATGTACATTTGCAAATGCACAGATAATGACAACAAGAGCTGAGGAGCCCACGTCATAATCATGCTACCTCTAATTAAGCAGTAGCATTTACTACAAAGTGAAATGTTTGTTTCCAAATTCTGATTTATTGCATCTCTTTTACATGAGAACTCTGAAGATTATTGAAGAGTATGATGATTGCCTTTGATATACTGAATGGTGCTTATCTTTTACCTTGAACAGCATATTGTCAATATGAAGTGTTCAATCCCTCATGTCCATCTGGTCAAGTTATCAAGATGGAGACAGCTGTGCTTGGTCGGATGAGGTTGGGAAGGTGTATCACTGTAGATTATGGCTTCCTTGGTTGTTCTAAGAACGTACTCTACATCATGAATAGCTTATGCTCAGGGCGTCAATCCTGCCAGCTGAGTATTTCAGACACTAACTTGCAAAAAGTCTCTCCATGTCACAAGGACTTGCAATATTATTTAGAAGTGAGCTACAAATGTGTGGAAGGTAATTGTATGCACATTATCAAATTACAATAAAGGGAAATGCAGATGACTGAAATTCCGATGTTATTTGCATAAAGCTACGGATTATACTAATTTTACCTATTATCAAATAGAAAATGGTATAAATATTGACATATCACTGTACTTACTTTCATGATGTTGCCATTTGAGCAAAAGAGTATCCTAGTTATAGAAACTCTTCCTGTTATGATTTTTGTTTCAAAATTCAGTAACTTACTTTAAAAAAAACATATATCTTAACGGTACATCATTCCATTTTCAGTCAGTCAACCAACGCATACCATTGCACTAAGTACTGAGGCACCACCAGTAATTATAAGCGGAGGTTGGTCTTCCTATTGATATAAGTATTGACGGTTCAAAAAGGAATAGGCCTGCTAGCACTTCTTTCAAACATGTTGTACCTGAAACAGATGGACACAGCAAGGATCTGATAACTGTCACAAGTAACAAGCAACTTTTTATCTATCAGTTAATTTATCATTGAGCAACACAAATTTGGTCCGAGTTCCCTTAGGTTTTTCTATTGCGTCTTTTCAATATGAACACCCTGAACAGAAACTGGTGAACATCATTATAAGTATAATAACCCTTGTTGAAGTGAAAAGTATTGATATCATGCTTTACAATTTACAGAGTATTGTCAATCTGAGGTATTCAGTCCCACGTGTCCATCTGGTCAAGTTATCAAGATGGAGACAGCCCTTTACGGTCGGATGAGCTTGGGACGGTGTATCAAGCGGAACTATCGCTATCTCGGCTGTGCTGCAGATGTACTTCATATCATCGATACCTTATGCTCAGGGCATCAATCCTGTCAGCTAACTATTCCAAATACTAACTTACGTCAAGTCTCTCCATGTCCCAAGGACTTTGAATCTTATTTTCAAGCTAGCTACCAATGTGTGGGAGGTAGGCTGTTATCAATTTCATTCATATAATCAAATATATTAACCCATTGGGGGCAAATCGTTTTCAAATTGTTGCTAAGGGCCCGGGATTTTTTCCAGCATTTTCCATGGGGCCAGGACTTTACAAAATCTTATAGAATTATGTCAATTATAGTCATTGTATTGCTCTTGGATGGATGTATACTTTTCACTACGTTCACCCTGAATAATGGTGTTGAAAATAATAATGATCCAGCACCCTGCACTCAGGACCTTTTCACTGATCATGTCACATATTCTTAACTTTACATCTTTCCGTTTTCAGGGATCAGTCAACCAACTCAGACGTTTGCACTAAGTACTGAGGCACCATCATCCCTGAGCGTAAGAGGTTGGTCTTCTGATTGGTATAAATTAGTATTGAGGGTTAAAAAAGAAATAACCTGCTAGCATGTCCTTCAACGATGCTACCCATAAACATATTGACACAACATGACTCAGATAAGTGTCACCTCTTATCAAGTAGTAAATTCAAAAGGGACAACAAATTGGTTCCTGTGCACTTAGGTTTTTATATTGCATCTTTTTTAGATGAAAAGCCTAAACAGCAACTGCTGAATGAACATCAATATAAGTTTCATAACCTTTGTTGAACTGAACAGTCCTTTACATTAACAGATTATTGTCGAACCGAGGTATTCAACCCTTCATGTCCATCTGGTCAAGTTATCAAGATGGAGACAGCTGTGCTTGGTCGGATGAGGATTGGCCGGTGTATCAGAGGGGATTATGGCTATATAGGTTGTTCTCAGGATGTACTTGACATCATTGATACCATATGCTCTGGGCGTCAATCCTGCCAGCTCCCCATTTCTGATACTAACTTGCAAAAAGTCTCTCTATGTCCCAAGGACTTTGAATCCTATTTAGAAGCTAGCTACCAATGTGTGGAAGGTAAGTTGGTTCGAATTATTATGCACATAATTACAATTGACAGAGATATTAAATGGTTTGCCAGACTTAAAACAACACAATAGTTCATAATACATGTCAATGATGCAGTAGTATCAACATACTCTTATTATGTCTGTATAATTATAGACAAATTAAATTCACAAGATATTTTAAACCAGATGATTTTTGTATTTAAATAGTACTGATTGCAAATATGCATACTCCAGTGCTTTGGAAATGAAGGAACGCCAAGAAATGTTGTTGTAATGAGCTGATACAATGTATTACTTTACAAGATTTTTTTGTACATCATGAAATAAGTCTCTAAGTTAATAATAGGTTCTTCATGAATTCAATGGCGTTTCAGGCTAGGGGTCAGTAGGGTTTTGCAGATGATGAGACTGTCATTACTGAATATTCATGTGCACAGTAGCGCTTGTGTAGAGTAGGGCTTCCTGAATTATAGCTAATATAATTTTTCATATGGTTGAATTTTCAGACTTACAGCCAGAAGCTGTATTAGAACGTGCCTTTCAGCGCCCGGCATTGCACCGTGCTCTCTACCTGTCACGTAGGAGGCATCACAGCCATGAACAAAGACATATTAAACCCTGATGGGAAACATAGTGCTTTAAATTGCCATGCTTCTTTTTGGCATTTTGACTCCTCTGCTTTGACACCAGGACTATGTATTCATGTACCCTGGTGACTGTAAGACCCAGTTTATGACAGTTCATCACATATATTATCATGTTTTTTTTCTGCCTGTATACATATAATTATAACCATTATGTAATGTTGACAAAATTAATTGTTACATGCATAGCCCAGTTATTACCATTTGAGTCATACGCTATGAGCAGGAAGCTTGCACATTGGGATTTAGGAAGTCCTGAAGTTACATGAGCTAGGCCTATACCACAAGGATATCATCAGGCAGTTATACCACACAAGAAGTAAGCCTTCCCATATGTATATATATATAAATCTTTAGCTGATCATGTACTATCTATGTACCATGCCAGGTCACATTAGGACGAAATGTTATAAGTAGATAACAACATGTAATCACAAAGATTCTTGGTACATTCACTTAGATTCTTGTACTTGTGTAATTGTACTAAAGTTGCATAATTAAACAATGCTAGTATTGCACATGTCTGATTGTCTTCTCGTCCAGTCCTAAGATTGTATCATATTCTAATCTTCACAGTTTACACTGATCATCCATACATTGGACCATATATATTTTGCACCACCTCTAACTTTAACCTTTTCAAGCAGCAGACATATTGAACTTTGAATATTTTACCAGGCCTGGTGTTTCTTCTTTTGAAAAGTAGAAGTATCAAAGAGTATCAAAAGTGCTGAGAAATGTTTTTTAGTAATTCTTTTTTTTAAGGCCGAAAGGCCCCGGAGGGGCCCTGGTGGTGAGCTTGCGAACTACCAGGTTGAGGCATTATATTGTTTTCATTTGACAGGAAGTCAGTACGGGTGCCACCATTTTGTTTTAAGTGGTGCCGCCATTTTGTTTTAAGGTGTCACAACACAAATTTATACATATAATGATAAAATTAATATTAATCAACCTTCGATCCTGAGGTTGATCATAAGCATACCTATACCCCCTAACATGGACCCAAGGGATGCAATTGTTCTATTGGTTTGTTGGTAAGACAGCTGGTTGCCTAGCAACAGCTATTCTAATTGTTTATCTGCCTAGCAACACCCATTTCCACGCTCCTGAGGTTGATTATGATCCTACCTACCCCCCCTAACATGGACCCAAGAAATTTAATGGTTCTATTAGTTTGTTGCTAAGACAGCTGGTTGCCTAGCAACAGCTATTCTAATTGTTTATCTGCCTAGCAACACCCATTTCCATGCTCCTGAGGTTGATTATAATCATACCTACCCCCCCTAACATGGACCCAAGGAATTCAATGGTTCTATTGGTTTGTTGCTAAGACGGCCGGTTGCCTAGCGACAGCTATTCTAATTGTTTATCTGCCTAGCAACGCACATTTCGATGCTCCTGAGGTTGATTATAATCATACCTACCCCCACTAACATGGACCAAAGGAATTCAATGGTTCTATTATTTTGTTGCCAAGACAGCTGGGTGCCTAGCAACAGCTATTCTAATTGTTTATCTGCCTAGCAACACCCATTTCCATGCTCCTGAGGTTGATTATAATCCTACCTACCCCCCCTAACATGGACCAAAGGAATTCAATGGTTCTATTAGTTTGTTGCTAAGACAGCTGGTTGCCTAGCAACAGCTATTCTAATTGTTTATCTGCCTAGCAATGCACATTTCGATGCTCCTGAGGTTGATTATAATTGTACCTACCCCCACTAACATGGACCCAAGGAATTCAATGGTTCTATTATTTTGTTGCCAAGACAGCTGATTGCCTAGCAACAGCTATTCTAATTGTTTATCTGCCTAGCAACACCCATTTCCATGCTCCTGAGGTTGATTATAATCCTACCTACCCCCCCTAACATGGATCCGAGGAATTCAATGGTTCTATTGGTTTATTGCTAAGACAGCTGGTTGCCTAGCAACAGCTATTCTAATTGTTTATCTGCCTAGCAACACCCATTTCCATGCTCCTGAGGTTGATTATAATCCTACCTACCCCCCCTAACATGGACCCAAGGAATTTAATGGTTCTATTAGTTTGTTGCTAAGATGGCGGGTGGCCTAGCAACAGCTATTCTAATTGTTTATCTGCCTAGCAACGCACATTTCGATGCTCCTGAGGTTGATTATAATTGTACCTACCCCCCTTACATGGACCCAAGGAATTCAATGGTTCTATTATTTTGTTGCTAAGACAGCTGGTTGCCTAGCAACAGCTATTCTAATTGTTTATCTGCCTAGCAACACCCATTTCCATGCTCCTGAGGTTGATTATAATCCTACCTACCCCCCCTAACATGGACCAAAGGAATTCAATGGTTCTATTAGTGCTGCTGCACTGGTGGCCACCTAGTGGCTGTATATTACACTAAATCCCTGTAATGGCATGTTTTCCCCTGTTGTGTCACATCCGTCAGTTATATCATCCTCCCGCCCTGTTTGTATGGTGTCTTGAATGGGTCCCCTACAAATATACCAACCATGTAGACATTATGTTTCTTCAAATGCAAGAATTGCGGTTGTTGCCGCGTATAAAAATGCCTGAGGCATTTTTTTACGCGGCAACAACCGCAATTCTTGTTACCAATACTTCTTTCTCTATTGGACTTTTATGGTATTTTGTTAGTTCGTTAGTAAGCTATGCTCCAAAGTTGAATTAGAAAGATATGACATTAAGATATTTATCCTATCACTGGAGCATGCTCTCCATGGTACCAGGAAACATTTTCATTGAAGATTCTAAACCAGTACGGAATATTCTTATGGGTGTGGATGACCAAGTTCGACACAGGGATTATGGCTATTTCTTATAATCGACAATCGACATGATCCTTGTGACATGCAACATGAGGCTCAAAGCATGCATATGTATATATTTATATATATATATATATATATATATATATATATATATATATATATATATATATAGTGACAGGTGACAGGTGACATGAGCAATAATTATTCTTAAATAGAGATGAGACATGGGCATTATTAAGCAAATAAATTTTGACCGGGGGGAGATGTAAAAAAAAAAAGTAACCTGTTTTGAACAAAAACGCCCGCATGTTACCATGCTTCAAAGGGCCTGCGCGCGAGCCGATTTTCGACCCTAAGGGGGGGGGGGAAATGTTGGCCCTTCGACCGGGGGTGTGTAAAAAATTGTGCATGCAGAGGGTGCAAACCCACCACCCCCCCTGTTGTTAAAAAATGAACACTTCTAATTGAATGACTTGGAGGATCCTAAGTATTTATCATGGGCCATTCTCTAATTGAATTATACAATGTACTGGGGACACATATGGCCACCACAGGAAGCTGCCTCCATTACCAGACTGACATGTCTCTAACAATCTTGAAAGAAGTGGTTAATCCCCACAAAACCTCATTTTGGTACCATAACTACAATTATTATTAAAGAACTCTATGATAGGCCTAGGTTTCAATGAGCTCAGAATAGATGACTGGTGGTGCCATCTTCATAGAGGACTGCAGCACATGTAGTACAGCTTCATGACACGAGGTGGCAGCAAGTACATCCCGTCAGAGCAGCATCAAAACAAGGGGACATCCCTCAGCTTGTCAAGCGAATTTTCAGGAAAAACTATCTACAAAAGGTCTGTAGTTAGTTCTGTGTTGTCTATGGGTGATTTGTTAAAGTTACTAGGTAGGGGGTGTGCCTTGACACTGACCGATACTAGTTTAAATACTGGCATGGCCCACTACACTAGTATGGACTAGAGGCCTAGAGCCACAGTGAGTGGAGGCAGAGGACCGGACTTCTGTACAGTCAGTTTAGACCTATTTCTTTAAAAACCCAAAAGAGTTCAAGTGTGCTTTTGTAACAACATGGAAATATGACATTTGGGAATGCCTATTACAATTCTCTACTTGCTTAAAAATATGTGTAAATGGGCTTCTAGACTATGAAATTAGAAGTGGGGAAAGTGGGCCACCAGTCCCAAAATGTCAAAAGAGTTCCACCCTACTCAAAATCGAATAATTATGAGCACCCCCCCCCCCCCCCGCGCCAGCCAAGGCTGGATACGGGCCTGATGTGCGGCCATCAGGAAATTTTATATCAATAATGAACTTTGGGAATGATCTCCAACCTCAGTTTTCATGGCCTAAATGTGGCCCAGAGACATGGCCTTTTCTCAAAATCGACATGTGATATAGGGCCTAGTGAAATGCGACAGGAGGGTTAGAAAGTTAGTGACAAGGGACACGGACATTTCTTAAAATCAACATGACATGAATATTATCAAGAGACATAAACATTTGACATGGACATTTTTATTAAAATTGACATGCGAAATTGGGACCCCCTCTCCCCAACTATACCTCCGGTCTAGCAGAATAATAGTAATTACATATAACAAATGTATTGCATAATTATACATACTGGTAAAATAGTGACTGTACCACAACGGTAAAATATCTTTACGTTGGTTGTAGACTTATTTTGTCTCATATATCAAATATGTGTACACACACAAGTTTGAATCATTAGTTGCAATATTTGTTTCTATATTTATTTCCAGATCTAGTAGCTTACAAATAGGCGCACAAGCAGAGTGTAGTGTCCAGAATTTGATGTAGCCCTTCAGTCAGACATTCAAGAGGCTAGGACGGATGGTCTTAAAGGCCCAGTGCCCCTATATATAGCGCTGAGTACCTGTCCCGACTCCACTCCGACTGCCGCTGGAGGGGTACCGAGACCTGCGGGTTTAAGCGATTGGCTTGTATAACCCCAATATGAAATCCAATGACACAAAAGAAATCAAGGGAAACAATTCCACTTCTCAAGAAAGAGGTGGTACCGAAGTATCCAGGTTGTGTGTACTGAAATTCAGCATTATGCGGAGAATATACAAATAGAAAACTACTAATATTATAAAGATTATGAAGAGGATACAAGCTGAGAGAAGAGAACCAGTGCAAATGGAGAAACAGGAACAGAAGGAAAAACATGAGAAGGAAAGACCTCACCACTGTTTTGTGTGTGAGAAACGCTTCCGTCTAAAAGGCACGCTCACGACCCACATGCTCATACACTCTGGTGAATTACCGCATAAATGCAATGTATGCGGAAAGAAATTCAGACAGAAGAGCCACCTATCAGGACATTTACTCACCCACACTGGAAAGCAAAAGCTACAATGTAGCATATGCAGGAGGTATTTTCGGGGCAGGGATGGTTTATTGCGACATAAAGCAAAGCACATCCGAGGAAATCCCTGGAATTGTACTGTTTGTGGAAAATCGTTTAGCTGGCAGAGCGAACTTTCGCGACATGTGCTTATTCATACTGGAGAAAGACCATATAAATGTAGTTTTTGTGATAAGGCTTTCACACAAAAAAGCGTACTCTCACTACATACCTTGATTCATACTGGTAAAACCCCACATAAGTGTCATCTCTGCTCTAAAAGCTTTCGAAAGAAGGAGCAGCTCAAAATACACTCTCGGACACATACCGGAGAACAACCCCATATATGTCATGTATGTGGCAAGGGTTTTAGTTCTAACGGTAATTTATCGCGACATTCTGCGATTCACATTGGAGTTAGACCACACAAATGCAGTGAATGTGGGAAAGGATTTACTCAAAAAGGACATTTGAAAAAACATATGAAGCTGCATGCTGTTTAGTCTGGTTTAGATACACCAACAACTTTAATTGATCAAACCTTTAAAATTGAAGGTCCTTCATAATGTCATTTGTTGTCGTGATACACTGATGCAGCCCTGAATAGTTTACTCACCGGGGCCAAACCTTTCCAAATGAGTAAATCAACCCCCCCTGGGCTGGCATGACGAACCACGCATGTGACCTGCATTCATGCACCCTGCTGATAAAGGGAAATAAACCAGTATGTGATGGTTAAAATGTTAAATAGCCCAAGACGAGTCCTATTTTATCATCCGTCGCAATGCCATATGGAAATGAAATATTCTTTATCTGAAAATGTCCTTGTTTAAATCTAAAAAGAATAATCCGAAGATATGGATAATTAATCCTGGTTGCAGATACCTTATAATTGTTCCAGATCAAAGAAGATTTAAGCTCTAAAGATCGTCACTGTATGTATGTGCTCTTCATATATATTCAGTTTACTCCTCATGACTAGATCAATCTTTGTGCATGAACACTGGCCGCAGTTCCGTTTATATTCTCATAAAGCCATAAAAAAGGTAAGTTTCAAGTAAAACGGGATAAAGTATATGGTCAATAGGTCAGATTTAAAAAGAAATTATTATCATTATTTGATAACATAAAGGTAAAGGCAGCCTCTCTGCAAAACCCTAAAATTGCCCCCAAAAAAGTTAGATAATTTTAGAATGTTAAGATACAATAATAAAAAAACGTGGGGGCGGCCCTATTTCGCTAGAGATGGTCCGATCACATGAAACAAACCTTTTCTTAAATTTGGCCTAAAAGAAGCAACACTGCATTGATAGATAATAGACCTTGCCCAGAAGACTTCTTTAAACATTATCATAACACATATCCCTTTGATGCGAACATGAAGATTATGTACGGAATAAAAGTAATGAAATTAGTTTAAGCCTTTTGACTGTTCTATGAAACTATTAAGTTTCAAAGAGTATTCCTCATGGAGTATGTATAGCAAAATATTTCACCCTTTCTTTATGTCTTAGGAAGTGCACCATCCCCCCCCCCCCAACGGTTTGAGAATCCGGGAGCAAACATTAAGGGCATATTAAGATACTGGATTTTTGCTGAAAACATGTGAAATCTCCATCTCCCTCCCCCCCCCCATTACACAACCCCTTGTTGTTTAGTGTTTTTGTTTTTACAAAATAAACACCCATAGCAGTTGCTGTTTGAGCATGGAAATCAACGTCATACTCTACAAAACATGTTTATTTGTGCATACAAAGATGGACGATTTACAGCAATTCATAATCAATGATTGTGAAAGAAACCTAACATGTTTGGTTTAATGACCATACTTTGATGCAGTGCTACAGTAAAGGACAACAACTAGATTAATAACCAATAGCAAGAAGCATAATAGCCATTATGTGTTAGGACATAGGATGGATGTATGACTGATTCTAATGCACATTTATACAAGAAATGAAAATCTCTTTTGGAGTGGGTTCTACATTTGCTGAAGCAATGAGTATGTTCATGGGATACATAGCCTGTATAGGTTATGCCTGTAGTATGGACTAAGATGTGCGGTGAGTCTAGTGGTGAGGAACTATCATAAGTATGCAAGTGGCCCTAGTAGTCATCTTCTTTGGGGATGCCCCTCTATAGATCAATGTATAATTACCCTGTCAAATTCTAGTTCGCACCACTCTATAAAAAATCCTATACAACTCATTCTCTCATCATCAGTGAGATATGTGGGACGCACAGAGGCATTCATTTCCTTTTAGTTAACGAGGTAAAGCTCTGCTTTATTAGTAGTACATGTTTCAGAAGTATTATTGTCTGTCTAGTATACAAGCTAACTTACCCTAAACTTTAATCAGAGGAATGTTTACAAACGACGCCACCTAATTTGAAGTTTTTCAAGACCTTTAAAATAGGCTCAAAAGTTATATAATATGGTAATGCAGTGATGGTTACATTTGTAACAGCATTTGTTGCTGGACTGCCATACATTCACTCTCTTTACTAACTCCCTAACACTGCCCACACTGTAGGCTGAGTCCTCATAACGTCCTATTAGGTTTCAGCATAAAATATCCCATAATGTTGACAATTCACAATACCTGTGATCAGTTCATAGTTTTAAGGTAAGATTTGCACCTTAAAAATGCAGATGAGCACTTATATCAACCATATTGACATTTGGAAGGTAATTCCTTGTTGACAGTTGCCAGTCGATATTGTGTTGAAAGTTTACAATCAATACATCATATTGACAGATGGCAGTCTGTTTGGAGAATCTGAGATTCTGAGAAACAGTTAGATCTTCGTGAACTCGACATCAGCGGCCATATTGACTTGACCGATTCCTTTGAGCTCAGACTTGCGGCGGACGACAATTTTCTCCTCCTCATCCCTGAACTCTGGTGGGTATCCGTAAGGGATCTCGAACCATGGCTCATCTTCGAACATCTCAGTCGGCTGGTTCCATACTGGTAGTTTCAGGATGAGGCCTAGATTGAGATATGTGTGGTTGAATGAGTGGAAATAATCATATCAAAAGGGAGATACAGTAATGGCCTGCTTAAGTGCAAGGGTCTCAACTTGGTGAAGATCTCGTTAAGTCACAGGTGTAGAACCTCCCTGAAACTTAAAATCTCTCTTTAAAAGGACTGATATTTATAAGCGTAGGTCCCTGTTTAAGCGCATTGGATAACACCCAATTGAAATTCATGCAGGTCTAGGTGTGTTTAAACTAACCATTACGTTAGTTGCAGTAATCAAAATTCGTGGTATATTGTCGACCCGGTATTGTATTGTATTGTAATTTCTTTCGTTTATACTGACGGTATTAAAAGGTAAATGACCCGGGTTTAAAATACATCCAGTTTATCCGGAAGATATTTTTATGCCCAAAGCTATGGAGATAAGAGAGATTAACCAGGTGGTTATCATGGTGTCACAGGATATTTAATACAACATATTTTCCACCCAAAATATGTAGGATATGCAAAATTTGATATTATTATAGGCATATCCCTTTAGTCTTATTATAGTCTGTCCGTGAACATTACAATGTGTAAATAAGGGGACAAGTAACTTTATAGGGACATAATAAATGAAGACTGTTCACGTGTCTGGCAATGTATCCAGTGGGTAAGCCATTCAGTTCAACATTGGAACAACATTGAATCAACTTTGGCAATCATTTGTCAATGTTGATTCAATGCTCTGTGCCCACTGTGTATAAACAGTTTAACAATAACAATGGTTGAAAGAGCAGATATAAACTATTCTATGAAAACCGACCGATTCCTGTTTCTTTGTTGTGAACAAGGCTAGCCCATAATCAAGATGACAACGATATGAGGTGTTGCCCAGAATAGGGGACATTAAACCTTGGAATACAGTGTTATGCAGCAATGCAATATGTCTGGTCATGATGCAGCGATGCATTATAACTGACCAATAATGCTTCATGAGTGTATCAACCCAAGATGGATTATTCAATACTGGCCTATATTTATGTAGTCCTGGCGACTAGACCAGCCACGGCAGCATTGATGCATAATGAATTGAATCATTATGAAGGTTCTAAAGGGTTAATCATTATGTCAGTTGGGAATGATGAGGTAGTGCTAGAAATAGGAAACATTAAGGGTGAATGGAGACAAGGTGATGGGCCATAAAGGGCTACCTAAAGGGGTGCACAGGTGAGAGGGATTCTAATTCAAGCAGTTATGTAATCGTTTTGTACACACCCTGTAGACGGAGGAGTAGCTATGGTGGGCAATGGGGGTGGTGCAGGGGGGGGGGGATCAAGTGCGCTGGCGCCCTCTATACCGGGGAGCATATATGCAGCTGCACCAGCCTAGTAGCAGCAGTCTCAAACAGGGCAGGGAGGAGGTCACACTGCACAGTCCAGTGTGATCCAAACCTGTTGGAAGGTTTTTAGTACACATGATTGGCATGAGGTGGCACTACTGGGCTGTAGGAGGGCCATGGTCATATAGCCTACCCCCAGTACATTTGCATTGCATTGAGAGAGCATGAATGAAACCCTCATATTGAGATAATGACAGAAGCTTTATAATCATACATTGAAATATAACTTGCAAAAGGGTAAATCTTCCCAGGAAAAAATACAACAGAATTTAAACTTGAATAGCGTTTGTGTAATAACTGCTTGAAATATGGTTAAAAATGACTGTGTGTAGTTTCCAATCTAGTCACTCAATGCGGATGGCGCTGCAGCACTTGATTCCCCCCCTTGGGGAGGTGGAAAGGTTGGGAGGGTTGTTGTGAATGGATACAATGGGTTGCAGGTTTAGGGCTGAGGAATCTAAGGGAGGGAAGGGGAGGGGAGGGCAGGGGAGTAATACGGCTAGTTGGTCATAGGTATTAAGGGATACAGACAGAGGTTTACGAAAATCCTCTATAAGTGGAGGTTCATTTCAACAGATGTACTTTGGGCCATATTTGAGTAGAATACAGCCCAAGGTAACAGAGTAAAATAATTTTGCACCATAACTTGATTTCTGACCGTCCATTGAACACATAACCTTAGTAAAACTTTATGTTTTCCGTGAACGGTCAGATATTAGTATGATTTAGTCACACTTCCAGAAGGATCAGCAACGAGAAATATATAGACAAATGCCAACGCCCATTGATACCATCTCTGTTGTATTTCACGAGTGGGGGCTGGGGCCATATCCCACGAAGCCGCAGGCTGAGTGGGATATGCCCCAGCCCCCACGAGTGAAATACATCAGATATGGTATTGATCAATGTAGTTGGCATTTGTGTTTATTTTTTATTTGAAGCCATTTTATGAAGAAAAAACTATTTTTTCCTAGACCATTGAATACGGCCACATTGTATTCAATTGGGGCATTAAATACAGCCCTTCAATGCTAAAGCACAGGAAGTCTTGTATTTCCAAAGAAAAAAAAGTTACCTGTATAATTACTTACCCTATATGTACACTGCCTTTGTGCATCAGACAACAAATTTACCTGAAGTATGATGTTGTCACTGAATTGCTACAGAAAATCGAAGAAAATGAACTTAATGAATCAATGAAATTACCTGTAAGAGCTCCCCCAACTAAGGATATGGCCAGGGTGTGTGCTATTGCTACAGCCTGGTATGAGGCCTGGTCACTCGCTGATCGCCCCATCCCTGGCTCGACATCCAGATCCTTAGATAACTCAGCGAAGGCAGTTGTGTTAGCCATAGGCACCCGGGCAGGGAAGATGGAGTAGAGGCTGAAATAATGAACAAGTTTATAGTGGTGAACAAGACTTGGTTATTTATTTGTGGATTTTGTGGATTTAAATTCAAATTTACATAGAACTAACAAGTTCTGTGATGTTTAATTTAGTCCTATCATAAATGTATGTAAGAATTTTTTATGGGACAAACATTATTAGATATAATTTAGAGAGCTTAATTACTTGATTTCCTTTGTTAGTTGGAAAAGTGAAAATAGGAAGATAGTGTAACATGACATTATTTTTTTAATTCAATTCTGAGATTAAAAAAAAAGAAAAAAAAAAGAGGTGTGTTTCAGGCAACCGGACCATAGCTTTAAAATAAGGCCGACCCTAGGATTCTTCTCCCATTTTCTTTTTCAGAAGAATTATCTTACCTTAGGGCCCACCCTATAATAATGCAGACCATGTTTACCAGAACACGTATACATGGGAAGTCCTCTAATGTTTTGGAGGCTACACTTGTCATTTCACTAGACTTCACCATCTGTATACCCTGCTGTAAGAATTACACCTGCATACAACATGTTCCCTATTTACAAGGCCCATAGTACCAGTCCTCACCAGCTTGAATCTTTCTATTGGGATACCAAGCCATGGACATTTAAGTAGTTGATTACCATCCCTTCTATTTATAGACCCTGCATCAAAAGCTTCTCACAGGCAAGCTCAGATGAGGCCAACCATTCATTCTCCTAACAGATGCTTTGACACTCTGTCCTCTATACCTTGTGTGTGGGGGGGGGGGAGGGGGGGGGGTTACACTCCCTGGAGAGTGACTATTCAGAGGTTACATCATACCTTGCACACTATTACCACATAGTCTATCTTTAATGTACAATTATGTTGAGTACTAAAGAAGGGGAGGACTATAGTAACCCATAGTACCGGGTATACATGTAGTCCTCCTGTCAGAGGAGTGTGTTTGAGTTATCGGGATAGTCACAGAAGACAATTTCTATATGTTAGAACAGAGCAAAATACTACCTTATTTAGAACTCTATCGGAGTCTCTTTATCTAGTAATCTGTAATGTTTTACTCTAACTCTACAGAAAGTTCACTTATGTAACTAACAGATAATTATTTAACTAGTGAAAAGCCTAAATGCTTCAAATTCTAATGCAGTGACCCTGCATGCTGCATTCTTGCTAAATTCGTGTTGCATTCCCACTGCATTTGCGTTGAAATCATACTGCCTTTGCGCTGCATTTTCCCAACATCTTATTAATCTTTTGGCGGTGTATCAACCCGTTAGGATCTGCACCATGCATGCATAAATGACAGGCCCAACAGCGCTGCTTCCCTACATCTTGCTGACCAAAACAATTGACCAAAGGTCATAATGCATTAAAGCGACCTATTGCACCTTAACAGCTAGATGGACTTTCCCTTGAGATGTAGGAATCTAGGCGCTTAATTACAGATGGTCATTTCTACCTGCGTGTTAGGGATAAGCAGGGATATTCTAAGGCTTAGGGGCATTATCCTGATTCAAAAACATAATCTGTGGTACATTACATCATTGTACATGGTCTAAATAAGATGTGTGTAGTTTGGCCATAATATTGAACAGCAGGAAAGGGTGAATGAACATTGAAGGTTGTTTTTTTAAACTAAATAATCTGACCTGAGTAAGTTCACCTAAGATGTAAGAGCTTCTCTTAGATAAAAGAACCTTACATCAAACTTGAATATCATGGAGTTTAAAAGTAATATAGCAAACATTTATTTAACACCATTAATGCTTAAAATTTAATGAGTTCACTTGAAAGTCAAGACTTCCCCGTAGATAAAGTGTTCATGCTTTAACTTAAAGATCATGACTTTTAGGGTAATATTGAATGAACTTAGTACGGATCATATCTTAAGAGACATTGAAATGGAACTGTTTAGATATAGTGAATGAGGACATGGACACTTGAAGCAATATAAAAGCTTATAATCTCGAAACATTCAGCTGTATACAACCACAACACAATATAACTATGTACACATACTATGGCAACATTACAAACACCAAGTGAATATATGGAGTTTCATTAACATTGTTATCTTATGGCATTGCATATAGGTATGTATATTCTAGGTTCTATTAAGTTTAGAAAGTAAATTATTATAACAATTGTTAGTGGAGAACGTACTCATTATTTCAAAAAATACCTCAAGGGGAAATTCATTGGTGAGCTACTCATAGCCCAAAACAATTTACCTAGAAACTTACAAGAAAATTATCTATGTAAAAATAATATATGTTTCAAAACTGTAACTAATTTCATGCCTCATGCAACTAAACCTTGCCTTATGCTATACAACCTATAAGCCCATACCTTGGCCCGTATTCCTCGGTCTGAGCAAAACTGGCGGCGATGACACCGATAACTCCGGCAAGGACACCAGGCAGGCCATGGAGGTTGATGACACCACAAGTGTCATGTAGCCTCATCTTCTCCTCCAGAGGCTAAGCAATGATAACAAAAGGTAAGGTGCTATATCACTTCATATTTCCCTTGTGCCAGATATATCTTGCACAAAGAAAATCAATTGCAATTCATTGTACAGGTGGTTTCTTTTCAACGCAAGCAGCCTACACAGTGTAATGAGCCACAGAACATGATAGCTACAAAACATTTTGACCAACCAAGAAAAAATTATGACCATGCAGGATGAAAATTAAGTGTTGTATTAGATAATTAAGTGAACCAGTGTAAGTGTATCAACATCGGATATCTTGAAAAATCCAAGTAACGAATTTTAAAAGGCAGTGCTTCATCAATCCAAAATGTATTTTAATAGCCATCGGCAACACTTATCATTTATCTTGCTTGGTCATAATCATAAATACATTTGTTTTACAAATACAACAATCAAAGAACCAATATACAGCCAACAACACACCTTCCCACACCTATATACAAAGCGTGAGCGACTGAAAGCAAAAACACATAAATTAACAAGACTACCTGACCTATATTACCCCCTACCTTGGCCCATATTCGTCAATTTCAGCAGAGCTGGCTCCAAGAACGCCAATGACACCTGCCAAAACTCCAGGTAGGCCATGCAGAAATATCACTCCGCATGTATCATGTGCATGTATTGCATGCAGCGATGGCTGCGATAGATGGGGATTCGTATTAATTGGATAAATGATGCTTTACTATAGCTCGAAGTTCACGGCAACAAAAAGGCCTAATATAGGGGATTTTACCCCTAATACAGCCCTGACGCACTTGTATTTTAATGAATCTCACTTTATTTAGGTAGGATACCAAATACTGCTGACCCTTTGAGAGTATATCAACCCCAAGAACTCGCCAGTGTTGCAATCACGCATCATGCTGATGAAGGGCATAATGCGATAAAGCATTATGCCTGCCTTAAAGGGTTTTAATTGGTCAAAGCCCATGGTAAAATGATCTTATGAAGTCATTATATAGACACAGAGATTCATAAAATTTACTTACAGGGATGAATCTGAAGCCAAAGACGGAGACAATGGCTGCTAAGGCACCAATAGTCATGGCGCCCCAGGGTTGGATCATGAAGTCAGCTGAGGTGCCGACCGCGACTCCCCCAGCCAGGGTGGCGTTCTGTAAATGCTCCTGAAAAACACAAATGAAGATATTTTGATTACAGAGTTATGTCGAGTACAAAGATAGTTACTCCTAATTACAGGGGCGTGGTAACACTGGATTCCATTTTTCTGGGAACTGTTTTTGGACTCTGTGACACCCTCAAAATGGTTATAAACCCAATGGTTTATTTCATTTTTATGATTAATGCATTAATGCATCGATCATGCCCTTAGACGTCATGATGCATGAATGAAGCCCTAATTAGTAACTCGCCAGTGCTATATTCAAGCATCACCGGCGAGTTACTCAGCACGGCTGTATTGTTGCATCACAACAACAATTCTCAACTTCTAGTCGTGCACCGTCGTAAGAAGGTTAAGGGTTAAAGGGGTAGGGGGTCAGTTAATTACAAACTTACCATATTGAATTTATCCTTACTGACAGCGGCAGACATGGCAATAGCCACCACAGCACAGGCGGAAAGCGCCAAGTATGTGTTGAGAACTGCTCGGATGCGGTCGTCTCCCGGAGCCAGGGCAGCGTTAAAGGATGGCCAGAACAACCACAGGAAAATAGTACCTGCAAAAGTCACATAAATATCAGAACTAAGTGCTCTCCTGCAGCATGAGATATTTTGTCGGGTTCAAGCTCAAGTTCTCCATTTAACTAGATAACGCTCCTAAAGGTTTGACTTCTCTCAAGAAAAAAGTCACAGAAAGGTTTTTGTCAATATTTGTTGCTGCATGAATATATTATTATACATCAATTCTACATAGCCTGTATACCCAAAATTGATTGACATGATTCACTTATACAATGTGCATATAATATTATACAAATTTTAGGCATTATACAACCGTGCATCAGCTGGTCATAGCGTACATGATTAAGGCACTCACCGACCATAGAGAAGAGGTCCTGATCATAGGTAGCCGCCTCTTTATGTGCCTGCTCCTCAATTGCTGGGGTGTAGAGGACGAAGGAGCACGCGATGCCAAAGAAGGCACCAAAGATGTGGACAAACATAGAGCCACCCACATCTACAGCCTGCAAGGTTAACCATTGTTATCATATTTGTGCCTAGACATGGGTAAAAGTTGACACAGGCGACACGGCGACACAGCCCTTTTAAAGATCGACACGGGTGACACAGAAAGATTTGAGATACAATTCGACCCACAGACATTTTTCTATGAGTTTCTTTATGTATAAAAATCGACATGCTGACACTGCTCTTTTACTAAAAATCGACACGGCGACATGGTCAAAACTTCGGGTACCCATGTAGAGGCAAATATTTATATTGTTGGAAGTATATGTATTTTCACTGTTACAAGTAAATTAGGCAGCCCTTGCAAGTAACAGGGTCTTATGCATAATGCACCAAAGTAGCACCGGGAAGTTACTCGCCGGTCTGCATTGATGCATCATGATCAGAAAAGTAGCAATTTTAGTGACATGATTGAAGAGCACTCTGCTGAAATATCATGATGGTACAGGAACATTAGGTAAAAACTTCCCCCCTAATAGCTCTCCTATTTTTTTAATTGTCTTAATGTATAAAATAAATCAATTAACATACCCCGAAAACTTCAAGGCCGAGCCACTCGTTGACGACGAAGATGGGGATCTCGATGAGGGAGAGGATGACGTACTGCAGCGGGCTGAGTTTACCCAACATACAGCCAAAGGTGATGAGGACAGCCGCAGAGGCAAAGTCTGACAGTAACATGCTGCAGGCGGTGGACAAATTAAAGGTAAAAATAGTACTTATGTAGATTCATGATAATACTTTTGTGATTGGAATAGGGTAGATTCAGCATGAGCTAGACACATACCCTGAGATGAACAAGGGAATTAGAAGTTATTCTTGTGTCTGTGTTTTGGAAATAATAACACTGAAACTTTACCATTTTTCAAATATAAAGAGCTTGAAATGCTTGAATAACCACAAAATCATGTGTACGACTCAAGTGAGTAATGAATGATAAACACTGTGTTAGCTGCCCTGCAAGATTTGAGCGCCGCATAGTGTTTTGAAGTAAGAGTTGAATAGTGCTTGAAAACACAGTACTGTATGTTGACATGATTGATGAACGTAGCACTAATTAGTAACCTGCCAGTTCTGCATTAAAGCATTATGCCCTAAAGAGAGTAGTCTTGCCAACGCTGCAGTAGCAACGCATGTATGGTCTCAAAGAATAACCTGGTCTATTTCCTCAAAAAGGCTTTTTGCCCTGTTTATCTAAACTACTCACTTCTATTTATTATAGGCAATACATTTTGGAGATATGTCTTGCTAGTAAGAGTTGCATTAACTTCATCTACTCCGGCAACGGCTATTAAGTGATACACATTGGTGGTGTCCCCAGTAGGTTACTACACACAGTTAAGTCAGCACTTAGTATCCACATTCACAATTCAGTGTGGTGTGTATGTATACATTCCAACAGGTCTCTTCCTATCCGTTGACCTTGTTTGGGGTCCTACACTTTACCAATAAATCTCCATGCTTGAGTGGCTATTGGTATCCAGCCCTTGATACTCAATACATAGAAATTGTACTCAGTTTTGTAGATGTGCCACATTCACTAAAGTAAAGGCGGATGACTAGTAGAAAAAAAGAGTTACATAAGTACCTATTTGGTAAACCACACTGACCTTGTAATGCCAAATACTGTTTTGTTCGGTTTATATGGGTAACTTTTATATCCCATATAACAGTTTGTAATAAAGGCACCAGTCATCACAGGTATGTAATACTTTTATTATGATCGATTATCATGAAAATTGTGAGGGATTGATTTACCTCATCACATTTGTAGGGATTACCATTAGTTGCCTATGATATCACAGGATTAACCGTCTGTGGAAAGCAAAAAGGAAGGTTATTTTGTAGAAATCTGTGGGCACGCAGTATTCCACTGATGTAAGTCAGCTGAGATTCCATCATCGGATGAAAGTAGTGTAGGGGTCAGATAACCAACACCCTGGTGGAAAGCCCGAAGGGGTGAAACACCTGGGTAATCCTCCCCCTCTGTACCATACCGATCCAGTAACTAGGGTAGGGTGTAGATGGACAGCCAAGGAACGGTGGTGTAGTAGTTAACATTCCTGATTCTGGATAGGGCGACCTAGGTTCGATTCCTGGCAGTTCTATAAAATGCTTTTCACCTATACGCGACCCCCACAGAACTGTTAAACTTATGGACACATCTAGTCTGACCGACAGGATTACAGCACATCACATCAGTGGAATACAAACCTAAGACAACTAGACATAGGCTACTCGACCAGCGCTTTAAAGTGCTATACTTACGATAGGATGTTGATCTCAATGTGTCCATTGTGCAGATGGAAGAAGCCGTGAACCAGCATGGACCATTGGATACAGAAGGCGGCGATCAGCATGTTCATGGCCACCGACGAGAAGCCATAACGCTTCAAGAAGGTCATCAGGAAGCCAAAGCCAACAAATATCATCACATGCACATCCTGGAACACTGCAATGTACAAGGAAAATATATATCATTATACCACAGTTGACTGGGAGAACAAAAGAAACTTCTTGTCTTTATAACACATACAAATCAATCGCAAACTAATTACTGGATATAAGTTAGATATGGAAACGTATGAGCTATGGAAACGTATGAGCTATGAGAACCTGCATAAGAGTTATAAGCCTTGGGCAATTGTAATTATCTCCATCTTAATGTGTAGGCTAATCATATCATTTCATTCCGATGTATCGCTTGTTTTTCTGGGTGGAATATCAATAGCAAAAATAAATACTCAACATAAGATAAAAGGGATTCCTCTAAAAAGGGACCCCAGCCAAATTAGATACACTCTATCTATAAACTTATACATGATGATGATCGATGCATAAATACCATTCTAAATGAAGAACGTTTAGCGAAATAACACAAATATCAATGTTCTTTTGCCTCCGAGTCAGTACACTAAACCCAGTCGGGAGAGATTCACTCAGTCATTCATGAAAGGGTTACCATGGCAACACCTGAATGGTAGGAAGGCGTTGCCAGCAGACATCTTTATTTAGTGACCTTGGTTACGGAGGGCACAGATGTGTAGTGCAGGATGTCTATTTAACCCTTTAAGGGCGGCATCATGCCCTAATGCCTCTTGCCTTCAGTCGTCATGATGTATGAATGCAGCCCTGGCGAGTGACTCACCATTGCTGCATTCAAGCATCATGACGACCATAAGGGGTCAAGACAATCCTGAAGGGTCGGCATGATGCACCACTGCAGCACCGGCAAGTTATTTGCCGGGGCTGCATTGGTGATGACAAATGTCATATTTTAGCCACATCTGCCCGTAAAGGGTTAAAAGTACAATCCTTTAGGGATGTTATAGTGCTTAAATGCAAGCTGTGCCTCTGTGAGTAACTCCTCAGTAAACTAGTGTGAGCTTGGGCATGCCGTGGGCATTCCCCAAGCCAATGTAATAGGGTTAGCTTGGGTATGCCCATGGCTCGCCCAAGCTCGCCCTGGTTTACTGGGTAACCATTGCTCTGTTCAGGTACATTACTGACCTTATGGGTATGATGTGAAGCAATATGAACATATCATGTTTATTGACTCATAATGTTCTTATTCATAACCGTGCCAATAAAAAGCATATGATCAATAGTTCAAACCTATGTGTGCGATAACAACGTGCACATGCGCATCCAGGCATCATATTAACCCGATGACCCTAATGTTCAATGCGTACAATGTGACTGAACCATTCGGACAGGATGGATAATTCTTTTTTTAAACTGTGTCAATAAAAATTATAAGACTAAATGGTCAACCAATTTTTACACATGTGTTAGGTACATTATTTAAAGCTTCTTCTTTTTCTCCCCTTTGAACAAACAGGAAAATAACCATTTCAATTCTAATTACGACATATACCTATTAGTAAGTGTTATACAAGACCATTCACCAACCTTACTCCTCAGAAATCGTACAGTATATATGTATGACCCACCATCATTAAAACAAGCATAAAAGATAACGACCTGCACTATTTCCAAGCTTCACTGACCAATATAGGTCAAATGGGAAAGATGCGTACACATTGCTAGATGGGGTGCAGAGAGTCCACTACTTTTTGAATTACCAGGGAAAGGTGAACAACATAGATGTATACTGTGTGTTAGTAACTGATTGTTGTGATGTATGTAAAGATGTCTGTTTAAGTATTGGAGCTGAAGACCCTAAGAATGCTTTGGAAGTTTACTATTAACCCATCAATCCTGCTGGTCCCCAGCATGATTATACAACCTCTTGAAAATATGTATAGGTAGGCTGAAGGTCAGCAACGTCTCACTCCTGACCTTAGTGAAGGCAGGACCACTTTATACCCACATTGGTTACCACACTGATATTCTTTGGCCCCCTATAAGACCGGTTTCACTATAGCCTAAGCAAGTTAGTTATTTTTGTGGCTCCCAAATGACAAACCTAGGTCAATGAGTTTTAGGCTAAGTCCTTTTTAGTGAGGCATTAGTCATATGCTGTTTTATCTCAGTCATTTTTGGATAGCGCTTGGTCATCCCTGAGCAATGTCCCTATGACTAACCTAGGATAGCCTTTTCAGATTAAAGGCCGGGTCATTTAGATTTTCTGTGTAAGTTGCTTAGTTTCACCATTATTATATAACGGAAAAGGGGGTTCGATTTACTTCAGGCCATACATAGTATCCGCCATTTTTTTCAAAGGTGTAACATTACATTTGAGTAAACAGTATGACCTACCATAGTGTGATGTATAAGGTCCTTATTCGAAACTAAGCTTTTAGTCAATTAATTTGTTGCAAGTTTGTGTATCTTACACTGTATTTATTCAAGACCGGCTTAAGATCCTGTGCTTATGAAGGTCACTTATCCACGCATCTTAATGTGATATTGTAATTTGTATCAATTTTGCTGTCTTCACTGCAGCTTTGTGATCGTGTATAATATTGTTTTATTTGACCAGCTTTGAACTATATCAAATTAGAAATATCATTTCAGCTACAATGTTGAACATCTGAAGTGAAAAGTCGGCTTTCTTGGCTTGTATCGTCAAGTTCCCATATTTTATATCCCTGGCATTATGCATGCAGCTGCATTGGTGTGTCATGCCACCTGATATCCTTCCACGATACTACCCTCAAAGGGTTATATGTCTATCATGGTTATTTAAAAAGGGTAAACTGAGCTTTGATAAGGTGGAGGGTATTTCAGACTTTAGAAACAAAATGGCAGATGGTGATAATGTAGGATCGCCCACTACGGTAGATTCACCTTGAGCCGGACGTAATGCCTGGAGACGGACTCTTGATTTTGTGTTTCTTCAAGTATTTAACCCTCTTTATTTGTTAAAGATAATAAAGATCAAGTGTAATTCTTTCCATCAAGGAACCACTCTAAGTTGTATTGTATATGAATGACTACCAGGTTCAGTGTCCATCTCAGGGTATGTGTCTGACTCGTGGTAAATCTACCCTAAAGGGTATATGGGGTCAGACACGGCCATACTAGGCAGTTGGTGGTCCTCTCATTGAACGGATACCTAAGAAGTCCATCATCTATCTTTAAAGTGTCTTGACTCTGACAGTGTGCACAATGTTGGCAAGTCGTACTATACAACTACAGCTTTGTGCGATAGTTGACTTGATGGGCAGATACTATCGAATCATTAACAGGTATAATAGCAAGTCGGCAAGATCTAAAATCTGGGTGGGTCATCATTTGGCTTAAAGGTGGGTCAGATGCATTTAGCTCTTTAGAATGTGATCAGTGAACGGTTTTCCGCTGATCTTTATGTGAATGGGAGAAGATAAACCCTTGAGTGGTGGTCTTACTGATCAATATGAACGCGAATCCTCAGGGCTGAAGTCCTGCACTGGAAAGACGCGCCACAGAGCTTACACAGAGAAAAGAAACATAGTCAAAGGAGAGCCCACGTTGCCTTCAAAATGACTCCTCTTTTTAGAGGAGCCCAGACTGCCTAAGGGATGACTCCCCTGGATGACCTGTGAGAGTCACCCAGGGGAGTCATATAGCTGTCACCCTGCACTAAGGGCCTTTTTCGCAGAACATGACACAAACATTATAATCTTCATTCCAATGGCCCACAAGTCATTCTTGAGGAATATAAATCTGAATCATGTCACTACTTTTGTTCATCAAGAATGCTACAACATAAAATCTTTCATCCTCAATCTTACAAAACTCGTTTTCTTTAATTCATAGATTTAAATTGGATATTAAAAAGTAGTATGACAACCCCTGTTTATTTTGCCTTTTTGCTTTTAGATTAAGTAAAATATACTGGAAAAGGTTTGGAGTAGATCTAACTGTTTCTGGTCCAAGGCAGGAACCTACCTTGAAGTCATATATAATTATGTGGAAAAGACTCCATCAATCAGGGGTTGGAGTTACCCTAGATAATTCTTGCATGCATCAGTGCATCACAGGGTCCACGGACACGGCGGGCAAAGAAGACGCCTTGTCAATGTATGGTATACTATGTCCCGTCTTTGAATGTTGGTAGGAGGAGGCTCATGATTGACTCAATTTCCATAGCCTCTACCCCTAGCTCTAATTTCCCTAACCTCTCCCAAAAGATAATCAGGCTACAGGCTTGTAACTCGTTATAGAAATGCTCTTATTATGTATATGTAATGATGTCATTATTATGGCAGATTTAAATTCAAGATGTGTGGTTCATATGCCTGGAAGGAAGCTCAGAGTCAAAAGGTATAGGATAAAGAGTGGTCTCTACGAATTAAAAAAAAGTGAAGACAGTTTCCTCTATTAAGTACCATTCACCAAGGCAGCGCCAGAAAGTTGGTGAATTGGTGAATTCATGCATATAAGAAGACAAAAGGGGCATAGCACATTCAGGCATTAGACTGTTCTGAAAGGGTTGATGAATACTACGTGTTTTGTTACCAAAGGGAGGGTATATTTTTCATATCCGTGTACTTATACTCATACAAAGTTTCTTGCTATACGTGACATGTTTGACACACTCTCCACCCAATCTATCATGCGTCATGACAAAGGGATGTGTTTAACTCTCTCCTGACATGCCACCTTAGTAGAAATAGGGTTATTCCCTTAAAGGCGAAAGACTTGCTGCCCCTCCAGTAACAGTCGGAGCTGAGTGAGGACCGGCAGTCTGAGCCTTTATAGGGGAGGTGGGGGTTTAGGGTGCAGTGGCTATGCTCTGTATACTTTCTAAGTCATCATTATTGTATAATGGTAGCTGTCTCACATTGCCTGGAATTGGTTAATTAGCACACATAATGAGATTAATGACACAAATTAACACACCCTAAGTGGATAATGGTCTATGTTGATGGGTAATGCTCTTGTCAGCTCATCACTTTGGGTGCTTTTTACCTGATTTATTCCTTCTCAAAAAGTTACAAAACGGATGTAACAAGATTGAAGTGTCGTTAGTCACACCGGGTGTTTTTGTGTTGCTCCCTATCCCAATAATTCAAACCTCACACACTCGGCACGTTCCAGAGTATGTTACACAGAGAGAAGAAACAGCGTCAAAAGGGAGTCCAGGTTGCCTCCCGAATGACTCCCCTGTTCAGGGGAGACTAGGTCGCATAAGGGAGCCCAGGTGACTCTCTAGCTTACCTAAGGGAGTCACCTGAGGGGGCCACAGAACTAAATGACTCCCCCATGTGACTCCCTTAGGTCAGCAGGAGAGTCACCTAGACTCCTTTATTCGACCTGGACTCCCCTCTCGAGGGGAGGCCTTCTGGAGGCAACCCGGACTCCCTTTTAACGCTGTTTATTTCCTCTGTGTATGCACTAAAAAATGCTCATGTGCTGCACAGGTCCAGTCACACAGACTCACTTGATATAACACATAGTGCTGCGATGTTACATTATAATAGTGAACTCAAAAATACCATCTTTTCTACTGTAAACTATAATAGTAGATGCATCTGTCAATGTCAGTAATACTGTTCAGGCCAAAAAAATAAGAGGTTTGTTGACCGACCCTAACGAAGCAGGGCTGTCCCTACGTTCTATTATGCAAGTTTGATTTCCGTATATTTACCCTTTTTTGGTCAATTTTAGGGTCTTTAAAGAGGCACGGTAGTACTTTCATGTTAAAAAAAATTGAAAAGATCCGACTTACCGGCCCTTCATTTTCTTGCCATGTTACCTGATATAGACCGTCTTCTTTTTTGGCCTCGTGTATGGTAATACCTAATGTGAAATATTGCGGGAGGGGTGGGCCTGGGAGCTCCATGGCACCAAACATAATTGTCCCGCTCAAAACCAAAACTGCAGCACATTTTAGGTACTGCGCATTTTCACTAGCTATCATTGTTCAGTGTAGATAATCATAAATAATTGCACTATAGAACAGGTGTCATAGTATCCGCACACACCATCACACCAATTCCCTGCTAATAATCATAGTTTCTCTAACTAACTCTACCCTCATTTTATTAACACTTAAAGGGCTAATGGCGCTCCACCGAGGGTTATGTGGAGCAAGGAGTGGTACTCGAGGTTTTGGATATAAGAATGGGAACCTCAGCGTTCATTTAAAACGTCCAGGTAACTGATACAACTTTTACTGTCAGGATAGCAATATCTGCATAATTGATCATTAGGATTTCTTTGCAGGTTGCAGGTCCCGTTTTAGCGCAAGGATGTGATGATGCCGATCAACTCATTGGTAGTGTCTCAATCATAATAGCGGTCGGCATGATGAATATATGCTGCCATTGTGAGTTGATAGTTCCAAGAGTTGCATTACATTTTTTACCCCATGACTACAACGTCTACAAGTTGTAGGGTGGCCGGACCATTTTTATATAATGAGACAGCATAGAGGTGATATAGATGTACTTATAGCTTGAATCCTCACATCTTATAAACTGTCTTTGCAATTCTCATAAAGTCAATAGGGGAGAAGATATCTTTGGTTGAAATCACCTCACCCTGCTACACTGTCTGACAGGTTTGAACTCGTGCCATTCCTCAATGAAGCCTTCACAAACAGTGAACCCACTGTACAAGTATGCCACCTGGGTTAAAGTCCCCACACTAATGACCTCAGCTCCGTTCATGGACCATTGAGGCCAATAGAAACATGTGCTGTGCAATGCTGTCACCTGGTGTCAGAATGTGTCTAAACTGATTAGAATCCACACCTCACCCCCAGGAGATAGCCTGACGCTGGCTGACGCTAGGGGCTATTATTTCCATTCAAAAAGTATCATATTAAGTTAATTCAGATCTCTCTGTGGTACTTTGCCAAAAATTGCCAATTCATAATTTCTTTACAAATTCTAAGTTAAAAAGATATAATTTTAAGTGCTTTATCTACCATACAAATAATTTTACATGCACAAATTAAATCATACTAGTGTGTACCTGCATTCAATACCACAACAACAAAGAAAGAATCTCATTGATATATGGATTTGCCTTTGCTCAGTGTGAATTCTCATAACTGACAGTTGGGGGAAATGAATCACTTATAGAGCTCAAAATATGCTCGAAATGTGAAGGTCTGTCAACATTGCCCCATGATTACATCATGTAATACAATTCATTATTCTTTTTTTAGCTCGTATATGATTGATCCATTCAATATCTCTTCATATCAACTTACTAGAACTCTCTATCTGCTCCCTAGCAATAATGAGAAGACATCTTAAAAGAGTCGTTTAACATAGGATCAGATACGGCCAGCGAGATTGGTCAGGCCTTCCAGCCACCCTACTACAAGTATTAAATCACTATACCATCCCCAAAGGCTACGCCGCCCCCCGAGGGGTCTACACGTGTCTTTAGTACTGTTCTAGTGATATAACTAGCGGGATTGTAGCGATGAGAAGGACGCTTTGATAAATCGAAGACCACCGAACTGTGATTCTAAAAAAAAACACATTAATCACATCTAAAAAGGAAATCTCAATCTCAATTTCATTTTAAATAATTAGAAACTTGTACTCACATCCATAGTAGTCGTCAAGCTTGTAGTCTCCATTCTTCTCCGTTTGGTTCTTCTTGGCCAGGTAGGCTTGCTTGTCCTTCACATTACTCAAATCATACTTGGCATTAGCTCCGTAATCATACCTCACAAAGATGGCGAAAAGAACGATAAAAGCCAGCTCAAAGGTGAACATAAAGAGAGTGAACTTTCCCCGTCTCCACGCCATGGTGCTGGCTGTATATTAAGGGACTACCACCCTGGAGGAGATACCTTAAGGTATATGTGTATCAGGAGGTGTGGTACGGCAGAGAGGGAATGCCTGACTATAGCGTAAGTCACTGCTACTGCTGGTTTTGATTTGGGTGGGAGGGATGCGGGGTTTAGGGCGGGGCTTGGGGGCTGGGATGGGGTAGGGGGTTTGGGGACGCTCCAGTAGGCAATGGTCTATACTTATAAGTAGTCCCAAAGCAGTGTAGAGGCTTGTCATTGAAGGGGTTTAGGGAGGGAAGAGAAAGAGTGGGATTTGCACAAGGGGGTTGAGTAATTTATATATATATATATATATATATATATATATATATATATATATATATATATATATATGTATATATATATTTTTTTAATATATATATATATATATACATATATATACATATATATATATATATATATATATATATATATATATATATATATATATATATATATATATATATATATATATATATAGGGGTTTGGCTAGTGGGCTGGAGGTAGGGAGCTAATGACTAGAATACCGTATTGGCCTGTTTAACCACAGATGTCTCAAATAAACGCAGGTCTACTTTAAGCGCAGGTCTAGGACCCTCTGGAAACCAAAATCTCTCTTTGAAAGCACTCATATAAGCGCAGGTCCCCGTATTAGCGCAGGGGGTTACAGAGTTGGAGAAATGTATAAGCACAGGGGCGCTTAAAAGGGTTATTATAGTATGCAGGTGTAATAGAGGCGGGGGGATCTGATGGTTGGGGAGTGGGGGGGGGGGTTAGCTGGCGGTTTGTGGGAGGAGCTATAGCTTACCTATGTTTTATGGTGTGTGTGGGGGGCGGGGGAGGGTGTTATAAGGGTGGGGACCAGGGCTAGCAGGGATACTAAGGTAGTACTTCCAGCAAGGACATGGACAGAGGGAATGATTCTTTAGTGACTAGATTGCAACCAAATAAAATGTCTTAGCGAAAAGGAAACACACTTGCCCCGAAATATAGAGGGCAGAGGATAAAAGAGGTAGGATTTAGCAATAAATCATATTCGATTTTAGTCATAGTTGTGAGCTTTCAATGGGGTGCATGCATTAAACCGTAAATTGCTAAAAGGTGAGGGTGGTTAATTTTTACGAGTTAAATGGGCGCAGCAGAGTCGAGGATAAAGGGATAGACATGCCTTTACATCTGTGAAAGGACAGATCGGCAAGAAGATACCTGATGTCACTGGTACATCTAAATAGGCTTTGAGTCGTGGACTATATGTAATGTCAAGGTTGTGGGTGGTAGGGGGTCCAAGGAAGTAAGGGACACACAGGCAGGCACAGACAAATCGAGACATTTTAGAGATAGTATAGAGAGTGAGTGAGTGAGGGGGTGAGTGAGTGATTAAGGGGGTGAGTGAGTGAGTGAGTGAGTGAGGGGGTGAGTGAGTGAGGGGATGAGTGAGTGAGTGAGGGGGTGAGTGAGTGAGGGGGTGAGTGAGTGAGGGGGTGAGTGATTGAGGGGGTGAGTGAGTGAGTGAGGGGGTGAGTGATTAAGGGGGTGAGTGAGTGAGGGGGTGAGTGAGTGAGTTAGGGAGTGAATGGGTGAGTGAGTGGGTGATTGAGTGAGTGAGGGGATGAGTGAGTGAGTTAGGGAGTGAGTGGGTGAGTAATTGAGTGAATGGGTAAGTCAGTGAGTGAATGAGTAAGTCAGTGAGAATGTGAGTGAGCAGGTGAGGGAGTGAATGAGAGATTGAGTGGGTGAGGGAGAGGGGGAGTGAGTGAGTGAGTGGGTGAGTGAGGGAGTGAGTCAGAGGTTGAGGGAGACGTTGAGTGAGAGGGTGAGTCACAGAGTCACTGATAGAGTGAATGAGAGAGGGATAGCGATAACGGGAGACGCATTACTGTCCCAAATAGGGGTCGTCCACCACTTATGAAGTCCCTGCTGGTGGGATGGGGACATAATTTGGAACTTTATCATAGGGAGGATATATATAAACAATTTTGGTGTGCTTGAGTGACTTTACCCACCCGCCCCCCACCCCCGGTCACCTATACCGATTGAAGCAGGACACATTCCCTTTACTCATACATGTACAAGTTACAACACTCTCCAATGTATGCCCATAGGGTGCTGTAGTGCATCAAGGGGGAAAAAGGGGAGTCAGCTGAACTATATTTTCAGAGTCAGGCATCCAAGCCGTACATCTGAATCTGGACGTCCCCCGGGGTCGCTTCTTACATAACCCCTTTCAAATGGAGTCAGTAATGGTATGACTCTCCCTCCAGCTGTCCAGAGTGAAGTCCAGAGTTAAGAGACCATAATCCTCTGACTCCATTTTCAACCAGTGCTGGACTATAACAACTTGACTACCTCCTGAGAGTCAAGCTGACCCCATATTCTCCCACTGGTATATGTATAGCTGTTTTGATCGAAGCAAATGTGTCTACTTCTAATACAAGTTGTATAAGTTGGCATGCCAACGTTTTCAGTGCAAAAAAAATCAAAAGAACTTGTCAGTTGTGGCTAATAATGTATTACTTTGGAGATGTCTCTTTGAATACTTTTTGACTCAGTTTCTTTTCTCTTTGTAGTCATATTGGTAAGATGGACAGCCGATAAGCTTGAAGTAGACCATGTCCCCTTTATACATAATGCCCCTCACACAGACAAGGTGCTACAGTATTCAGAGAAATGAGAGTGTGAGCAATCCATGAACTATGGTTTTGGAGACTGTCCAAGACTGCAGCAGCCAAAGTTCAAGGCAGTGAAATGATCAGATGATGCGGGGCAAACAGATCGGGGACAGACGTCCTAATATTGGCAACATTATATCATCGCCATCAGTGATGTGGGTAAATGATGTAGTTGTGTTTTTTTGCTGAAAGGCTTACAGGGTATGCATTATACCATGAGATTTAAGTTATTGGTATACAGACCGTACAAGCTCATTCATCCCACCTGACCCCCCCCCCCCCACCACAATCCATCCACCACCACCACCCGCAGAAATATGATGGCCAATAACGAATTCTAATATATCACGCTGGGGAATCCACCAGACCTACCCATCTGCAACTCAGTAATTACATTACATCTAAACTAGAACCACAAGCATAATTTCTGCATTTATTACCAACAACTGTATCAAATGTATAAATAGAATACTTTACCAAGACAGAAGAAAAACATCGCTATTCCTTAATATAAGATACGCATGTAAATGTCAATATGGATGCATAAATATAAATTCATGTGTACTTAGACTCACTTCTTTTTTTCTCGATTGTTATTCATATGTAAGCTCTTACACTAACATTGAAATGTGTCCTTCTGTATCTTCCGCTTGTAGGAAAAAGGCTAAATTTGTAATAATAGTGGCTGCTGTGGCTATGGATAATTGAATGCAATTTCAATTGAATCGAGTGCTTTGGAAGTTACCAATGGCATGATATCATGTAAGATGATGCATGCCATCAGGACATTCTCTTTTCATTAATTAGAAACGCACAGCAGTTGCATGACGATTTTCTTTTGCAAAATACAAATTCTTAATAACAACATAAAACATTAGCTTTACTATTGTGCTGTTTCATATGCTGGCAAAAACATGTCATGTAAGCCAGTGAATGTTCAATTGATGATGCTCTGTTTTTCTCCTTTTGTACTCCTTGTACGTATAATATGTACCCCTCACCTAGGAATGCGTAGCTCCAGCGCGTTACTCGCAATTCATGCATCATGCAGACGAAAAGTTTGAGTTTGAGTTTAATTGTTTTATTAGGCTAAATACATCTCAATTTTAGGAGAGTTCTCCCCGTATCGCCAAGGGTATCTCTATAACAGTAGAGATATAGTATACAAGTTGTTAATGTATATAATACACAGTGTAATTAATTTTAAGTCAACGTGAGTTCTACATTTGATCAGTGTGTACCGGTCTGTGTGGTTATTCAGTCTGGTATCAGAGGCGCTAACTCTTCCTTTGTGAGCGCTGCCTTGAATTTGGTCTTGTCCTCTTGGTGGTGTTTTGAGTAGTCGCACCGATTCCACAATTTGGAACCTCTATACGCAGGGCTCTTCTTGTAGATGTCTTTTATAGGACGAGCGGTCTTCAGTCGTATCTTGTTATTGGCCCGTAGGACCCTTCGAGGGGCCACCACATTCTTTTCCTCCCTACTCAACTTGTACATGTGCATCAGAAGCTGCTGGTTACGTCTGGTAATCAGTTTGTCTAGTTCATACTCCTTGTGTAGGGCATCTATGTCCGCATCTCGTGCATCTTTGACGTTGGAGCAGATCCGGAGGCCGGTGTTCTGTAGGACCTGTAGTTTGGCTGGTACCCAGGCCGGTCCACTGTCTAGCACAAAGGGACAGTATTCCATGATTGGGCGCACCATTTGTATGTAGACGAGTGCTGTCGTTTCTTGGTCAGTGTGCCTGCGCACTTCCCTCAGTTGGTTTAGCCGGACTTGGGTGAGGTTTATCACCTTCTTGCATTGGGATTTGAAACTGAGACAGGCGTCTATTAAGACACCCAGGTAGTTGAAGTCTTTAACAACCTCAAGGACTCTGCCATCCAGAGTTAGGGGCAGGTCGTCTACTGGTGGGGGGTTGTTTTGCGCGTGGGACCAGAGAATCTTTGTTTTGTCAGTGTTAATGGTTAGCTTGTTGCCGACGCACCATGTGGCGATTGCATCGAGGTCATGCTGCAGGAGGAGTCGCGCTCTGTCCGGATCTTTGGCACTGACCATCAGGGCCAGGTCGTCGGCATACATGTAGCGACTTGAGTTTGCAGCGACGGTACTGACATTATTGATGTAGCATAGGAACAGTAGTGGACCCAAGACGGACCCCTGTGGAACGCCACAGGCGACCGTCTTGGGCCCCGAAACACTGCCATTTGCCAGTGTTACCTGTTTCCGTTGGGTCAGGTAACTTTTTATCCAATCTGTGACTGCAGCGCTACAACCTAGGGCACTAAGCTTCTCCAGAAGCATTGAGTGATTGACTGTATCGAAAGCCTTCCGCATATCGATGAAGGCGACTGCGGAAGGCTTCCCTTGGTTCTGGGCCTCATACAGGTCATTGACGAGGTGGTAGACAGCGTCGGTAGTAGATCTGTCCAGGAGGAAGCCATACTGGTTGCTTGATAGTAGGTCGTTCACAAGTAGGTGCTGCAGGAGCTGTTGGTGCACCACTTTCTCACAAAGCTTGGAGCACAGGTTTAACAGGCAAACCGGCCTCCAGTTGCCGACTTTGGTGAGGTCTCCCGATTTTGCCAGTGGGATCACTCTGCCCGTTTTCCAAGATGTAGGGAAGGTGGAGCTGGTGATACTGGCGTTTATCAGATGTTGGCACAGTTCTGGTTTCGCTAATAGAGTGTCTTTAATGATCTGGGAGCGCACATGTTCAATGCCCGATGATTTCGAGACATCTATGTCCCTAGCCAACTTAAGTGCCTTCACTGAGGTGATTTCTTGGAAGACTAGTTGGGGTGGCATCAGTGGTTCATGATCTTGGTCGTTACGATTATGGATTGGGTAGTTTGGCAGAGCTGAGGCCAGAGATTCACCCACTGAACTGTAGTAGTCGTTTATGAAGTCGGCAGTACTCTCAGGGGGGACTCTTTGCCCTTGGTCGTCTTTCAGGGAGATTTCAGCATGGTCGTCTTTTTTTCTCCATAGGCGGTTTAGGGCGGCCCAGAACCGTTTAGGGTTGTTCCTGTGTTGTTGTAGTGTACGTCGCACTGCTTGTCTGGCATCCTGATTTGCCAGATTCTTTATTTCTCCATTCAGTCTTCTCACCTTCCGCAGTTGAGCTAGACGTCTGATCCGGTTCATTCTTCTTGCTGCTTTGAGCAGTCGTTTCCGTTTCCTAATCAGCCTCAGGGCGCTAAGGGGTAGCGCCGGTCGGTTATCAGCTGGTACCTTGAATCTTTTGACTGGGTGGGCTAGGTTCAGGTAGTTGTTGATGCCCTCTGTCAGTGCTGTGTAACCCTGGTCAGGATTGTTGTTGTCCAAAACTGCTGACCAGTCATGTTGGATGGTGTATCGCATTAGGGTCGGCGCATCATAGTCTTTGTAGCTGCGGCCTTCAATCACTTTCACTTGGTGTCGCAGTCGCTCCTGTTTTCTTATCACAAAAGTAGGGACATGGTCGCTGAACATATCATTGATGAGACCATGCTCAGCGACAGTATGGCTGTTTGTGTAGATGTGATCTAACGTCGAACTGCCATGTGGGTGATAGTGAGTGACCGGGGTGGGCAGGTACCCTAGTCTTGTGGCGCGTAGGAACTTTGTCATGTATTCAAACTTCAGGCTGTTAGTGGCCCTGGTGTTGACGTTTGTGTCCCCAACGACCCAGATTTCCCTATCGCCGATCCATGGGAGGCGTAGGAATTTCTTCAGTTCGTTGAAGAAGATTTTAGTGTTGGCCCTGGGTGGTTTGTATACTGACAGTACTAGTCTTTGTTTTTGTCCGGGGTAGCAAGTCAGGATACCTAGGCATTCAATGTGCTTAGTGGCTACGGTGGTGTCTGTGCAAAGCTGTGAGTGGGTTGCGTATTCACTTCTCACATAGCAGGCGACTCCCCCACCAGTTTTGCCTAGGTGTCGGGGGCGATCTTGTCTGTACAATCTCATGCCAGGTATGTGTACCAGTGACTGTAGTGTAGATGGTTTGAGCCAACTTTCTGATATGCATATGTAGTCCATGTCCGTAATTACCGGTAGCAGTTGGCTCATTTTCCCTGGTAGGCTGTGAGTGTTTATTCCTAGGATTCTCAGCCCTTTAGAATTGTTGACATAGTTGTAGCTTCTGTAGTGCATTTTGGTGGTTGGTGATGCTTCGGGTTACCACTTGTAGACACACTAGCTGAGATCTAATATCTCAGTATCTGATCAATCACGTTTTATAAACAAGGCCAATTCCTCAAGGCACAATAGAGGTGATTGGTTAAAGGTAAACGTAGACAGAGTCAATTATTACCTTAGACAAGCTTGTGGATAAATAACCCTGGGCTTGTAGAGTGTGGTTGTTTAACACTTTATTACTTACTGAGTTCTAACTTAACCGCCTTATAAATAGGCCAAGAATCAGAGCTCTTTTAATAAGCTGAAAAGTTCAATCGTGTCCGGTGTGGCCGGGCCTGTCTCTTATGTTACTTAAGATATGCAATAAAAAGTTCTAGTTTGTTAATTTCTTAATAATTCTAAATAATGTAGGCACTCCTACGGTGTAGGTGCTCTATGTTTTATATTACAGACACAGAGGTGATGTCCTGGGTCTTGATTAGATCGTAATGAACAAGAAGTTAGTGTTGCAGAGAGAGTCCATTAGGTCTCTAAATTGTAAATGTAAACGTGATGGTTGATTAATTTAAATGTCGTCTTCGGGCTCCCGTTCCCAGACGGACTCAACGGGCACTGGTCAACGTTGTAAGTCTGTGCTCATGAGTGTGTAGGATGCTTGACTGGTGTTACCACCAGTGAGTGAGACCTCCAAGTAGGGGTCAGTAGAAACTTCAGACAGTATTACTGTCTGCATAAGCGTGCCGTGTTCGATTCACTTAGCGCATGTGTAGCTTGGAATGTTGATGTTGCCACCAACATGACATTGCATCTTTGGTCGATTTGAGTCACCCAGATTAAGGTGAGATTATTTCTTGATTGATGTAACCACCAATACACACCTCTATAGCTGATGATGAAGCCACCATCGTCACTATAGTAGATGAGATATCACATAACAGTGTATGAATCACACTGAGATTTCTTCTAGTAGCGTATACATTTATATAATACCATCAGGTAGCCACATGCTGCCTGGTCGATGGTGCCACCGAGTCAGGAGCGGTCCACTAGTCTCTGGTAGTCATATGCGTCATTTATAATAAATTAAGGAGCTCTTTGTTGTAGTCTTTGGCTAGACTTGCTTTAATCAAGTCAGCCACTCTCCTCTGCATGTAGCAGGGCATACAACGTAAAAGCATTATACAGCCCAGGTAGGGTCTATCAGTGACATACATGTAGGCCCAGGAAATGTCAAGAAACAAATTATTATTTTTTGATGAAATTTCCAGGGACCCTTGTCGGCACGTACCGTAAGTTTGGCTCACACCCCATTTTGTTTCTCTCAGAAATGATGTATACGTGGCATAGTACACTGAAAATCCATAGATTGAAAGGGTTAGTCAGTACAGACTAACCCAGGTTGGTCATATGAGTGTTAGTCACAATGGCAAAGTTATATTCTAAAATGACCAAGGGGTCAGTCAGTAGTGGCTAACCTAGGTCCATCATTGGTGTGTTGTATTTGTATGCCACTAGTTGGGGCCACCTGTGATGACCACTCAGTGGCTCCCCCTGGAACTAAAAAGACTAAGGGGGGTTGGTCAGTAGTGACCAACCTGGCAATAATAACTAATCTAGGTTGGTGGTATAGGGATCCAAAAAATGACTAACTAGGTTGGGCACTAGTGACTGAGAGGTTGGGCGTATAGGGAGCCTAGGAATATCAGTGTAGGCACACACAAGGAAAGCTGTATTTCATGTACCATTATACATCGTCAAGATCTGAAGTAACAGTGTGTATATTGGAAGTATGATTATCGAAACGTGTTAACCAATTCCACAGCCTTTAACCTCTAACCTAAAGATATATATATATATATATGCATATTAATTTTATGCAAATATATCAAAAAGATATAAACGTTCATTGAATACTACCACTTCTCGTAAGTACGCTTTATCACCTTACCAGAAAATTTCAAAAGTAGAAATTCAGTATCTTTCTAATATAAAAAAAATCACAATAGAATGATTATGAATACATACATTTATCTAGATCTGAGATGAACTCTGCTCTGTTCCCGAGTAAAACGAAGTCATTATATACATTAGATCAACAAAAACTAATGGTTTGTTTTTTGTTAACATATTTCTTAACCATTTAAGGGTCGTATGTTGCTACATTATGTAATGCAGTCCAGAGGAGTCACCAGTGCTTTATTGATACATTATGTAGACTCTATATGGGTATGATACACTCTTCTGGAAGTGCCTGATGCATGAATGCATCCCAAGCGAGAAGACACACCAAGGCAAGTCTACATTCATGCATCATGATAGCAAGAGGCATCGTACACCACAGCACTATGTGTTCTTCAAAGGTTCATGAGAAAAGGGAAGGCCAAATAAAGATAAAAGGTGTGTCTCAGGTTACCTCACCTTACCTTGCAAAACAGGGCCGACCTAGAAATGTGTCTTCCATTTTGAAAATAATCAAAAGGACATTTTTGGCCATTTTTGGGTTCTTTTAGTGTCTAGGTAACACTCCATGAGTCAAGGCGGTGGTTGGTGAGTCAGCACTGGCGTTCCCGACTCAATTATGTAGTACTGTTCAAGCTAAAAGCTTTTGGAAATGAGAGAAAAAAAAAGGAAATACTACCTACCTTCCTTAGATGTTATTGTAACCTGAAACACACCTTATTTTTGGCCTAAGCTTTCATACACTAAAAGCCCCTGGAGTGTAGACTAGAGGAGATGGTGTGCTCATTCTGTCAGATAAGACTCATTGCCAACCTCCCAATGTCATCAGCTGTTCCCTGCTCGGGGTATTCAAACACACTGCATCTAGTTTACCGTAAAACCTCCTTTATAGACCTTTTTTTTGGTAATTTGGGATACAACACAGTGGTTTCGAACAGAGATATTTTTTATAGCAATCAGTCTCTCAATCAGTGGTTTTCATCATCAGAAAGAAATAGCAAATGTATGATGGTTGGAAATACATGATAATTATGCACAGCTACGGCTAAAGCCTTTTCAACTCAGCTCGATTGAAATGACTTTAATTCTAAGCCCTGTATACTGTTAGAGCAGTGTAGACGGAGTAATTGAAATCAATGATTTTGGCCGAAATAACCAACATGAAGAATCCCTGTTAGTACCACCATTGTACATCAAATGAACGTCCAACTCCCCTCAGCCCATGTGTAAACAATGTATCACCTTCCGATCTGTTTTTTTTTCTGATCTGGAAATGTTCACATTGTTGGCATTTTTACAAAGATTATGTTTACCCCCAAATGCTACCCCCCCCTTATGGTGTGTCATCTCAATGCAAAAGCATGGTAGGTAATACTATGTGTTGGACTGCAGTCATTGTTGGGTGAACATGTACTGGTAGGCCTAGGACGAGGGTCATAGCTAGTGGACAGCAGGAGGGGGGGGGGCTACCTTCCCCTTATGCAAGAGGCTGTATATATATAGAGGCTGTTGTATATATATAGCCCCAGTATCATACATCCTCCAGAGTCATCCTGAAACAGAGGCTAATGCAGACGTTTAACCTCTGGAAAATTCAGACCTTTTTCGGCGGATCAGTCCATCACCTACCAGGGGTGAATCCAGACCGGACTGAGGACCCCCCCCCCCTTTTTTTTTGGGGGGGGCGGGAGAAGCATTTTCCCAATGATATTTTGATCTGCCACGACTCACTTTTCGCTGCGTGGGTGTTTGGTGGACCCCCCTATTTTCAAATTCCTGGGTACAGACTCGAAATCTCCGATATCATACACGGTGTCTAAACATGGCGTCAACAATACAGAGGGAACATGGCCTTTGCTCCCCACTGGTTACAAAATGGAGTAGGGTATGGGTGGCCAAAGGGGTGAGGTGGGAGGTAGGTGAGGAGAAGGAGGGGGGTTGTTTGTCATGGTAACTGTGCTCCTTGGGGGTAATCAGTGGTCATTGAGGTGTGTCAAGGACGAACGTGTCAGCACTGTATGCAGTAGGTAAGGCTTAGAGTGTGTGTAGCCTAGGCCAAAAAAAAATTAAAGGTGTGTTTCAGGTTACATGGTAGGTCTGATTTATTTTTTAATCTAGATTTTCCACTTTGGCTTAAGAAGTACCCATAAATTGACTCCTAAACTTCAGTGCTGTCTTGCCGACGACGGCCTTGACTTGCGGACTATCAAATTGACACTGAAATAGCCCCAAAATGTTTTTACAAATTTGGATAAAAAGTTCTAGGGTCAGCCCTGTATGGCTAGGTAGGGCCGGGTAACCTGAAACACACCTTTTTTTTATTGGCCTTATCACCCTGTTTCAGAGGGAGTAGTATAAAATAATGGAGTCGGCATTTCGTAACAGTCGTGAGGCAGGGGGGGGGGGGGGGTACGTCTGAGGTTGTTGGGTTTGCCTGCAAATATTTTCAACACTACAGGTATCTTTTTTTTCGCATACTGTGTATAGCCTGAGCTTTGTATAGGCCTCTAAGAACCCTCTCGTTATATTGGGGTCCTATAAGGCCGCTATACTCGTCGCATCTGACTCCTGCCCTCCCCCCTTTTTTCTTGTGTAGAAGGATCAGGGGATGAGCGTACAACAGTGGTTGACAACAACAATGACTTGGTTACTCGAAGTAGGTCAGTATTGACGTCATCAATCTCGGTATGCATCAGTAGTTAGTGTTAGGGTAGCACACTGAATTTGGGTCAGAGATTCATCATCCTAACTTTTGTACATATATACTGTGATAGAGTCTAGACTATTAGTATGTATATATACAGTGTTACACTTTCACTTTGAGAAAACGAACATCCTAAAAAACAAAAAACATTATACAACGTTATATAACTTTTCTCTATGGCTTATTATTGGGGCAAAGCATTATGTAAAGTTAAAAACGTTATTTTGACGTAAAAAACGTATATTTGTTAGCTGGGGTATAATTATCACCATTCATACTTTGAGGAAACGAAAACCCTTTTCCGTATGTATTTTGCAAGGGTATAGTACACAGCAATTTATGTTTTTGGGATATATGTAATAATATCATTTGCACACTGGGGAAATTACAAGACAATGTCTACATTAAATTCAGGCTTTAGAAAACAAGTTAAAATGTCAAACCATTGCACAAATTTCAATTTTATAGGTGCTGGCATAGAGTACCGTGGGGTATTACTGGCAGGGGGGGTATTACTGGCACCCTGGCAGTGTTGTGTGTATTTCTTGCTAGGCAAATCGGCTCAGGCTAGCAGATGATAATTCAAGATATTTTGGAGACCTATCCCTTTACCCTAAAAGACAAGAAATTTGGCAATAGAACTTTGTGATTGGGATAATTCACTCTAAAATTATGATTATTGGGTCATTCAGGTCAGGATTGGTGCAGTTATAGCTTTTGCTAAGATGTAAGAGGAATTGGATCTAGATTCACAGCTTCATCTATATGAGTTTTCGTAAACCTTAAGCACAGTTCCATGGCCAATTTATGTCCTCTGTCTGCTAGAACAATCATTTTTGAACCTGGTCTCAATGCCCCCAAGATGGCGGGGGTGCCAGTAATACCAACGGATTTGTACAGTTGTGGGTATTACTGGCAGTCATCCTTTCTAGTTAAGATGAACATGATAATAATCAGTTATTGATTCTTTCTTTGACACTCCATGGTAGATTTATATGATTGGTTTAGGAGCAAAGCTGTTTCATTAGTAATTTGGATTCTTTGGGGTTTCCAAAACAACATTCACAAATAATTTGACTGCAATTGTGTGAGGTCCAGATCTGTGTTTGGATGTATATCAATGACATATAAGTGTGGCATGTCAGGATGTCTCTGACTTTAATTCCTTCATGGATGACACATAATTGTGTGCCTCCAACATGGTCGGTTTATATTTTCGTAAAACTATGGCTTTTTGTAAGGAAAGCATAAGGGTGCCAGTAATACCCCCAGCCATACCAGTAATACCAACAAAATCCTGAATTCTAAATACATGTACATAAATATTCATATGACAACATATATTATTTTGCCCATAAAGTAGAAGTAGATCTGATGGAAAATGTGACAAAGTCCATGCTCGATGTATGGGAAAAGAGAAATTCTCAAAATATCTCACAGAAATCGCACCAGGGGGGAAAACTCCTTAGGGTGCCAGTAATACCCCACGGTACTTTATAGGCTTTGTTAAAGCAGGGAACGTCGTTTGATGACTAGATGTCCATCGTTTTCCCAGGGAGAAATGCTCCTAAACGCGATGGTTATCAGATAGTGAGGCTTAAGAAATTGCTGCCCTCAGAGTCCAGTATATGTATACTGCCCTTTTGATGGATGACACCGTATACCCCATTTGTACAGCGTCCATCAGGCCAAAAAAAAAGAGGTTTGTTTCAGGTCACCCGACCGAAGAGTGATTTCAGCGACAGTGACGCTCACTGTTCTGAGGGTGTATGTAAATTGGGCCGACCCTACGTTTTTTATGCAATTTTGAAGAACATTCTGTATTTTTACCCATCATATTTTACCAGTTTTAGGGTTTGCAGAGACGCTGGCTACTCCATTCATGTTAAAAAATATATAACATTAAAATAAATCCGTCCTACCGACCCTACATTTTCCTCCCATATGCATGTTACCTGAAACAAACCTCTTTTTTTGGCTTAGCATACCAATGTAGGGTTGTCTAGTCAGGTTCATAGACCTGTTTCCCACTGTCAACCATATGGAAATCATGACCGCCATCGTTACACATGCAAATAGACTAGAAACAGGACACACGCAATCTATGTACTGTAGCGGTCTGTCCATAGTTTAACGCAGGTATTCAAATTGGCGTATCTCCCGTTCTAGGTCAGGGTAGAAGAGGATAGTACAATTTAATTAACCACTAAAACAAGAGTATTTCAGGTCCTGTACAATCGCCCGTTAAATTGGAGGATGAAATCTATAAGAACATGTGCGCTAAAACCTGGGTGCTTATTTATTTTAGGTAGTCTGTATTGACCACAGACTTCCCAATCAAGTAGTCATTGCAAGTAGATATTGCTTTCGGCCCAATCCATTGATAATGACTTAATTGGTCTGACGTGATACCTTATGCTACTGTGGTGTACAAAGAACAGGTGCGCTAAAACCTGGGCGCTTTATTCATTTTAGGTATTTTAGGTAGTTTGCATTCCCTTGTCCTTTAGAGACAAGAGCATTCCTCATTTGACCATAGCTTTAATCGCATACATGATATTTCAAACACCTACACCCGGTTTTTATTTTAGAGTCTCCAATATTCGATGACCGTGTACACAATATGGCAAATATTCAAATCCCGCCTTCAAAGGGCGTTGTGTGAAGGCATCTTTATACGTTTAGGTTATCTACAAATGCTGAACGTCTGTTGGTACATTGTGCAAATGCTGCTGTGAGGCAAAACGATGTGGATCTCTCTCGCAGGTAGGGAATTTGAAAAAGAAAGAGTTCGGAGCCTTAGGGGAAATATTTACCGGTACCCATATAGAAGGTATTGGAGCCGTCTATGTATTATACTCACCAAGGCTCCTGTGACCTACTAATATATGCAACCAGGGACGAGCCCTCTGAAGGGGTTTGCCCAAACCAGCCAATCAGGAGCCGGCATTTCAACCACGCCCTCGCCTGACCTAAATGCACTCAGGCATGGCATAAATATAAAACTAGAACAGCATCCCACTCACTGACCCGACTTTAGCTCTGTACTTATGTCCAACAAAAGGACTCCAGGGACTCTCTGGAGGGATCATCATTTCAACTACATTTGTACCATGAGGTAGTTTTGGTAGGAGGGTTGGATAATTGTCTCCTTCAAATGGCATATGGGGGTTGCAAAATTTAATATGGTCACACATTTCTTGTGTAAAGGATTGCTTGTACATTAGGCCTACCATTTTTCAAGAGGGCTTTATTCTATTTGAGGGATCGGGGGCTAGAAAAGGTATGCTAACCCTGTCTATAACCCCCCTCCCGGGCATCCCCTTAATGACACCTGTATTAGTATTATTGCAGTATTAATTATGACCATATTTAAGTCACCTCTATCTACTGTCTTGAATAATGAATAGAGCCCAGGGATCAAAGCCTAAAAATGTGGCTGATAAGTTTATGTAAACAGGGTAGAAATGCATATGTTTAGGAGGTCTACTACTCTAGTCAAATAGCGAGTGACGAGAGTGAATCCTCAATCCAAACTGTATGTTGATAAAAACACTACTCTTTTAATCCTATGGACCACCCGGGCGAGTATGCGCGTGATTGTTAAGAAACATATGGGCGCCACTACTCAGAACTATGTGATAATGGCCCCTGGATCAGCGATAGCATCTATATGTGTGCCATACATTAAATATCATACATAGTCATAACATTCAAATATGTTTTAGTCTAATTTTTCATTAAAACAGGAATCCAGTTGCATAGCTAGCATTCCTTTTTGATTTGAACTCATACACACAGAGAAAGGAAGTAGAATAACTGTGATTCCCAACTTGATCAAAGGTAACTCTCCCCAGGACTCTAAAGTGACTCCCTGACATTAGCAGGACTCTATAATAACTCTATAATGACTCCTATTCTAAGACTGCCTAATGATTGGGAATCACTTTAGAGTCATGGGGACACCCTCAGAAAAGTGAGAGTCATTGTCGCTAAAACTACCCTCACCTGAGAGTCAGGCAGTGCTTGACCCTCAGGTGAGGGTAGTTTTAGCGACAATGACTCTCACTTTTCTGTGTGTGGAGTGTGACCTCAGCGATTGAGTCCAGACTCACAATTAGGAGTCACCGTGATTCTACTTCTTTTCTCTGTGCAGTGATTGTCACCAAATGCCACAACAAGTCATGTTTTTTAGGAAGCAATTATTTTTAATGTAGGAAGTTTTTTCACAGTCAACCCGGCTCTGAATAAATAATCTCATCCAAAACTGATATTATCTCTCAGCTAATGGTGCAGATGTTAAGGCCACCCTGAGAAAAGGTAATGCATGCCACACTTGCAATTGAAAATGTCGTCACTATTAAATGTAGGCAAATGGTTGATAAGCCTCTGCAGGAAAACAAAATCTCTCTGATCTTTACTAAACAAGTTAATACAATGAAATCACATTAGTCGTCAGTGGGCATGGGATCTTACAGCCATATTCTTTAGTGATTTTCAGATTTGACAACTCCCCCATATTGCTAGGCTAAGCGCCCTATTTTCGCAGCATTTGAGCAGCAACGTCCAAACATGTGACTATATATGTGACATGTACTGGGAAAAGGGACCTTCCCAGTGGGCACAAAATTCAGTCCAATGTTGAATCAACATTGCATCAACATTGAATCAACATTGATAACCATTTAACAATGTTGATTCAATGTTCTGTACCCACTGGGTTAGTGCACCCTGCACCCTGCTGTCAACTATATCAAGTTGACAGTTGATCACCTTTTTATTTTTTCCAAAATCATTTCTTTGGGTCCTTCTGGGCCACTGTAATCCAGGCACTCAAATACGATTCAAATTCATGTTGTCTATTATGAATTTAAACTTTTCCCTATAGAATTGGGGAGTTAATAACATTCATAGTTGCGAGGCCCATAAAGAAAATCAAGGCCTCTGAAGATTTCCCCATTTGAATTGAAGTAAGAAAAAAGATCAAGCATTGAAATAGTATGAAAGGGAAATACAGTCTTCCCAATCAAGTAGTCATTGCAAGTAGATATTGCCTTTGACCCATTCCATTAATCATGACTTTATTGGTCCGACTTGATGCCTTTTGCGACTGTGGTGTACAAAACAGGTGTAAATTTACTCCTCACTTAGGACATGGAGCTATACCTGGATATGCCTGAAATACATCACCCAAGCTGGGTCAAGTTTCTACCTCTTGAAAAGCTTTATTTTTAAACCCCAACAATTACAGGCCTACCAGAAATGTGACGTAACCTGACCTGTATCACCTTTCAAGATATTCCAGCTAAGTAGCTTCTCCTCTTTTTACTAGCTTCTCTATTTTTATTCCAAAATATCGCTCCCTGAAAACCAGTATCTGCAGGGTTATCTGTATATTGGGAGAAACAAATCCATGAAATAGCCAGTGATTACGTAGTAGTTATAGGACGAGTACCAATCTGTACGCGAAATACAGTGAAGGAGCCGTATAGGCTCCCTTCACTGAATACCCCTACCGATTGGTACTAGGCCTATTACTACTTTATACCACTAGCTGTATGCAGTAAACAAGAGGTGTGAAATGTTTTGTTCTCCGTGTCCGCTGTGGTATAAACAAACTTAACTTGCCTCTCTTGTATACTAGCGACATCAATGGATGGCAAAAGAAATTGTTTTTGGTGGAAATGATTATGTACAGATATAATCTAGATCTAAGATAAAATATCTAAAAATGATTAAATCACATATTTTACTTCCTTGCCAATGAGGGAAAGTGTTATCGGTGTTTGTTTTTTTCCGATGAAGGTCAATAAATCGAGGCCATCACACTGATTTATGATTATCAAGGGCATGAACCCCAGGATTAAAGTAATTTCTGCAGTACTATATATAATGGGTAAACTGGGCCAACTTTTGCCAATCAATCTAATTTAAATTGTAACATTTCATTTCTCAAAATATGTGAGCTAGACTGGACAAAATCTTCACAAATATCATTCTAATCCCTCCAAGGGGCATTTTAAAGTACAAACAGGCAAGATCACTTTTTAGGGTATTTTGGGTGTGCTGAATCCGCAAATCACACTTGCCAAGCTCAAAAATGGCTCCTTCCATGTGACAACTACAAAAACAAAATGGCTGCCATTGATTTTTGAGAAAACCTATGAAACCTATGTTATTCATCATTCCTAGTCATGCAATACATCAAAATGAAGGGATTTTAGAGGCCAGACTGTCTGAGGCACCTGCCAAACTGGAACATCATTTTCCAAGAGTCTCAAAGCCAAAAATTCAAAATGGCCCCCATCGTTTTTCGAGAAAAAAACCAACAATGCTTTATTCATCACTCCTTATCATGTTGTACCTCAAATGAAAGGGATTTGCAAGCCTAGTCCACTCTAGGCCATTGCCAAGATAAACAGAGACTTATATAACATGAAACCCATCCCCACCCAAAAAATAAATGGCCGCTAGCAACTTTTGAGCACAGTTCATTTCAGTTCATTTCCAAGGGGGAAGAGCTATTTTTATGAGATGGGAAAGCCTCAAATAGGGGATATTTTGTCAATATTGTAAAAAAAATTGGAAATCTTTAACACCATTGCAGGAGGTCAAAAGTTATTACCCTCCCCCCTTCTCTAGATGGCTTAAAAATTGTTTACGTGTACCCTTTTATGCGTAATAACATGCTGGCCTTTTTGTTACCCATCTTCCCCAGTTAAGGGTACATCCCATCAAGATTAGAGCATTCTCAATACATAGTATATACAGGAGTAGACACTTTACCAGTCGTGGGCCAGTCATGCAAGTAGCCCAAAAAACCTATGAACAAGCACTAGTGTGACTATCTATGGATAGTGATTGTTCCCACCACATACTTCCATTCTAATTGGGGGTCCACCTCACATTCAAAGCAATGTTGGCTTGGAAGCCCTTGGTCCAAGATATCTATGCCTCAGGAGCTGTAACTTAGACACTGTATCTTGTTTGGAACTTACAAGGACTTGTGACTTCAAGATGCTATAGGCTCCTACATGACCACCTAACTTCAGGAAAAGATTTTCATGTGATTGTGAGAAAGTCTAGGGAATAGGACCTCTAGTCATTGGGAAGTGATACCAAGTCCTAAGGATCTCATATTCATTTCATAAGTTGAAATTTGAAAAGTTTTTATTTGACCATAAATCATAATGACGATGCTCTTCATAATACAGTCAATTTAAATAAGTACATTTGGTTCCCAACAGATAACATTTAGTAAGGTCTCTCACATAGAGTAAAGAGCCGTATAAACAAGAGGTTTCCACAAGCATAGTAGCAACAATCAGTTCACCAATTCCGTGCAAGCAACCAAGAGACATAAGAGACCTCCTCCAGCATCCCTGACCTCTCCTTGTGCCTTCCTTATTCCTCATCTAGAGCATCTATCTCTACTCTTGTGCCACCACAACTTTCCTTATCCCATCCCTCTCCCGGTGCCCCCACCCTGGGACTCCGACCCTCCTCCAAAGGCTCCTACTCCTTCTCCTGTAGACCCAAGCCCTTCTCAGGGATTCCAATGCTCCTCCTGTACACCCATTCCTCCTCTCATATAAAGGGAAAGTCAATGGGAGTTGGGAAAGGGTGAGGTAAAGGGAAGTGTTGGCAGGAGGCAGCAGAATCAGAAAGGAGAGGAATAGAGCAGTGGGAGGGAAAGAGCAGTATGAGAACATTGTACAGGGAAGCAATGAGATACAAGGCAGGGGCTAGGGGAAGGGAAGAGGAAATGTAGTGGGAAAAGATGCCAAAGGGAGGGCTGGAAGCCCAAAAAGGTTGGGTGGAAGCCCTGAAGATGAGGGGGTGGGGTCCAAGTACAGGGCCGGGAGCCCTGGGAGGAGCGTTTAGAGCCAAGGCAGGAGCAATTGAAAACCTAAAGAAGTGTTAGGAGCCTAGGGACGAGGGCTGGGAGCCTTTGGAAGAGGAGTGGAGGCACAGTGAGAGGGGTTAAAATCCTGGAATAAGAAGAGGGGTGGGGTAAGGCAAAGATGGATGATCGGGATGGAGCATGGGAAACTCTCAAAGAGAAGTTAGTGTTGCTGGAGAAGGTCTCCTTTGAAATGGATATCCCTAAGACCCAATATCAGGTCCCTAGGACTATACTTCCTCAAGATAACATGCATGGATATCTATCTGGCTCCTAGGACTTGGAATTTAATCCTGAGGACCTGCCATTGGGTCCTGATGTTCTAGGGACTTGATTCTGTGGAGGGCTCCCAATCACAGGGGTGTGAAATCTCCGCGGAAACTCGGAAATCCGAGGTTTTAATCTTCACCTGGACAGTTCCTGAGATTAATCCAGATCCAATAAAAAAAGACACATGAAACTGTACCATTTGGCTTCTAGATTTTCAAAGTTTTCTTGGGGGGAATGCCCCCAATCCCCCTAATATTGTTAAAGCATGAAATTTGCAAGGGTTTGGAAAAGATGAGCCAGACTTGCATGTAGCATTGTCACTTTATGCGCCATATTCAGAGGAATTCATTTTTCCGATTTCACACCCCGGAATCAGAGAGGAAGTTTTTAAGTGAGGACAGTCACTGCTTATCTCTAAACACTTGTGTAGTCCCATAGACCTTTTGGGCCATATCCACAGTTGGCCCACAGCAGAAAAAACTAGTGCCTACCCTTGTACATAGTATTTAGTGGCATCATGATTGGACGTGCTCCTTAACTGGACAAAAAACGTCATGTGTTTTCAGTGAAAATTACTGCATAACTACTGTAAAACCCCTGCACGACCCCACTTATAAGCCAAATCACCAACTTGAGAAAAAAAAGGATTAAAAATTGTTTTCTCTTTGATTTAATGTAATAAAACCCCACCTGTAAGTGGAACCCTAATTTGAGAAAAAGAATTTGGCTTATAGCAATAAGAAATGCCAAAATAGATTAGTCTTATAGGTGGGGTTTTAACAGTATACATGAAAGGGTAACAAATATTGACTTGTTGATAGAAGGTGGGTGAGGTGGTGGCAGATTTCCCAATTTTTAGGCTTTAATTTTAAAAAAAGCCCCTCCTCCTTGAATATGGACATGGATATTGACTGTGCTCAAAAATTACTAGTGGCCATCTTTTTTTTGGGAGGGGCTTCATGTTGCAAAAACCCTGTTTATCTTGACAATGGCCTAGAGTGGACTAGGCTTGCAAATCCCTTTCATTTGAGGTACAACATGACAAGGAGTGATGAATAATGTATTTGGGAGTTACTAAAAAACAGTGGCAGCCATTTTGAATTTTTGGCTTTGGAACTCCCAGGAAAAAATGTTTCAGCTTGGCAGGTGTCTCAGACAGTCTGGCCTCTAAAATCCCTTCATTTTGATGTATTACATGACTAGGAATGATAAATAACATAGGTTTCATAGGTTTTCTCATAAATCAATGGCAGCCATTTTGTTTTTGTAGTTTTCATATAGAAAGAGCCATTTTTGAGCTTGACAAGAGTGATTTTCGAATTCAGCACACCCAAAATACCCCAAAAAGTGATCTTGCCTGCTTGTACTTTAAAATGCCCCTTGGTGGGAGAATTTCTCATTTTGTCAACAGTCTAAGCTGTTTGCAGGACGAGCCGAGAGTTGTTACAAAGAGGGCACCTATTCTGGAGGCGAATCTCAATTTTCACTCTGATTGATAATCATCTAGCCTACATACACCTAAATCAGATATGTCACTTGGTAGTGGATGGGGGGGGGGTCCTTTGGTCAGTCAGGGAAGAAAGGTCACCGACCACGACAGCCATACATTTGTATCGGCCAAGTTGCCCAAAATAGGGAGGGTGAGTGAAGGGGATAGAGTAGAAGGGGGAGGGGGGACGGGGGAGGGGGGAGGGGGGAGAGGGTTCCTGGAAGCTGGGAGGGGGTGTTCACACACACACCCTCCATCTCTCTTTACTCTAGGCTTGAGTGGCTGGTTAACACCTGCTGCAAGGATGCCACCTAGAGTGTTAAAGCTGGGCTGTCGGGGAATAAGTTCAGCATTTTCCATACATAGACTAAAATAACAGTTCCACCAGAGGGCAGCAGTGTTTGGAAAGGGGACCATGAGCATTGCCCAGCTACAACATGCTTACCCTATCTAGTGAGTGTAAGAGCTGAGCTCCCAGCCCTTAAGAGCCCTCTTGTGAATCAAAACTGAACTATATCCAAAAGTGTTTTTCACCTCACTTCAACCATGACGGTCAAGCTTTAAGATTCAGACAAACTCATAGATTGCTTACATGTTACATATGGTATGGATAGCTAAATATCATACATAAATCGCCAAAGCACGTAAGAAACATAAAAAATCCACTGTGAGTGTAAGTTTAAACAATCATGAGGAGCTTTGTATACTTTTCTCGTGATGCAGTCAATGTCCATGCTTCACACCCCGCCAACAGTCTGCTATATTCTGTAAAAAAAAACTGTTTTCATGTCATTTGGGGGGAAATGGGAGCTAAGCTATAAATTGTTTCTATAAAAATATTAATTTATAAAATTCTATGGAAAAGTGGCTGTCGAAAGTTGGGTAAATTCACACTATATCCGTGACTCAATGACTAATTACACTATAAAAGTATTATACATGTGGAAAGTATATTGTTTTTACTATATCCCCCCAAGAAATGGTGCCATTATCTTGAAACTATACATTTCCCCCCCGTAGGCTAAGATTATGTAGCAGTCCACATGCACTGCCGATATCCTCCATAATACCAAGAAGTATACATGATTTTAATCAGAGATAACTATGCCGATTAAAATAAAATGTCTAATTAATTGGAAAGAAGAAACGCTGTTTCGGACAAGTTAATGGCACAGGATAATGAACATGGCATACCATGTAAAACAATGCAATGCTATATTGACTTCTTTAAGTCTTCTTTAACACTGTGGCTAATGCGAGCTGCCGAAACTGCCTTGTCTCCAAATATTTCATGTTTAGTATTATTGGGGAAATACCCCCATACATGTAGAAACTGAAGTCGATGTTGATGTGCTCTGGCGTGTCTGGGTGCTTCCATAAAATAAAAGTGTGTACGCACCAAAGGAGGGGATCCATTTTGTGCAAAATATTGCGTAAAAGACCTCTTTATTTTAATGTGTACAACGGGTCTATTCTAGAATGCGTACATGGAGGAAGGCCCGGGAGGAAGGCTTTCTAGGCATTCAGTGATAGGGAATTATAGAGATCTAAACGTGGAAGCGGGTCTCTTTTGAATACGCTAGGGAGTTACACCTCTACTGTGCCGCCCCCTGTAGTTGGCCAATTGAACAAACACAGTGACAGGAAGCAGGGACAAACGCGACGCTGCTTCACACACCGTCCATGTATATATGTCAGGGAAACATTAACCCCAACACAGACCACCGAATCCCCTTCTAACACGGTAGATATACAGTTAGGTGTATAGCCATTATATTGGGACGCATTCAGTGGACAGAATAAACCCATCTTCCATCCTTGCCACCCTTTTCATCGGGAGGATTCTAGGCCTATCTCTGTTGCTTTCCTAGACACAGTCCCTGAGTCAGAAGCCTCCTAGCAACTGCAGGCGGCCCTGCCTCGCCGTAAACGCCGTCAACATTGTGACTGTCAGTCGTACTGACTGACCTGGTGATGATAATGTAGGCCTACTACAGAGAAATCGGTGGGGGATGGGCCGGATGGGCTAGTAAGGGGTTGCTCCAGAGGGGTCGAAAGCGACCTGGCGACCTGGCGACCTGGCCTCTTTTCCAGGCGACCTGGCGATCTGGTACCATAATTAAAGCGACCTGGCGACTTTTTGACTATTGAATTTGGTTACAGTAAAAATGGTCTAAAAAAGCGACTTGCAACCTTGGGCCCTTTATGTCGGCGACTTTCCGACCTTAGGGGGAACCCCTCTGCACCCCTTAAGGAGAAGAGGGGACATGGCTGAGTTGGGATAACTTACAATAATAACTAGCACGTATGGCAGAAAAAGGGGGTGGGGGAGAAATCACCATGTTATCTGTCATGTCATTTATTTTTTCCCTAATGTCACTAAGCTTCAGTTTCCATGTCGAATTTAGGAAAGGCCATGTTGTTGTACGAATTTAACAGGTGTGGACCACCAAATTCGACATGGCTATTTCCTACAATCGACAATTGACATGGGAACTAGTGATATGCGACATGGGGCTCAAAAACCATAGTGACAGGTGACATGAGCAATTCTTAAAATTGACTTAAGACATGGTCATTATTAAGCGACATTGACATGTGACATGGCCATTTTTTAAAATCGACATTCCACTTGACCAACATGGGAACCCCTGTACAACAACTATCTGTGTCATAACCGCTATCTGTGTCAATAACATATAGAGGTTGACCATCCAACCACTATATGGCTGTGTCTCATGACCTTGGGCCAATGTTTTTGTCTCTGATTGGGTGCCGTCTCTGACCAGGTGCCGTCTCTGACCGGGTGCCGTCTCTGACCGGACATCACTTTGGGAGTTTAGTTACCTTCTACCAAGAGCAGGAGGCTAAATATAATTACATAACAACTGCTGTAATGTTTTTACAAATCCTTATATATGTGAGTATAGTTAACAATTAAAAAACACTTTTCTGTGAAACAAGGTCAGAGACGGCACCTGGTCAGAGACGGCACCCGGTCAGAGACGGCACCCGGTCAGAGACAAAAACATTGGCCCTAGGTCCTGAGACACAGCCTTATGTGTCAAAGAAACGCTGTGGTACCCAACCAACAGCTATCTGTAGTAACTAACGCTATCTGTAGTAGCTTTGTCATCGTTGTGAATAGGGACATCCAACTGCTATCTGTGTCAAAAAATGCTATCTGTATCATGCTAACAACATGGTACATTGGGGCTGCATCATGTGGATCATAAGAGTTTGATACACTCCTGTATGGTCGGCATGATGCATGAATGCAGCCCTGGTCCTGGTTACTCTCCAGGGCTGATTTCATGCGTCAGGTTTTCTCAGCAAATTGGCCGTTTTTAGAAAAATTGCGAATTTATCTTACATTTTCCTCGCAACTTTGGCCATTCTCTTGAAATTGGTTTTTTTTTCTAATTTGATCATTTTCAGGAAAATTTTCTTTTTAAAGTTTTTTTACATTTTTCTTACAAATTTGGCCATTATCCTGAAAAATGGACTTCATTATGATTTAGTGTTTTCCTTTGCAAACTGGACATTTTAAGGAAAATTTACCTTTTCATGATTTTTCATGTTTTTCTAGGCAAATTTATTTAATAGGGTCTGAACATTTTCTGGAAAGTTTACTTTTTTATGATTTTCGATATTTTTATATCTTTTTTCAAGTTTTAAACAACATCTTTTTCAGTTCTGGATCTTCTAGGCATCTCTACCAAATGCCCTATACACCCAAAACCCAAAGTCACTGTCAACCAAATTTTGACACACTTAGTGTTAGGAGAAATAGCCGATATGCTTGACACAGAAAACACCTTGTTGGTACACATAATTTGACACATATAGCGTTACTTTGACACAGATAACGGTTGGATAGTCAACCTCTATAATTTTGTTATTGACACAGATAGCGGTTATGACACAGATAGTTGTTGTACAACTCCCCATCCAGACCCACAATTTAGGGACCCCAGAAAATTTAGGAATCTGCCTATAAAATTTATATATGTGACATGTACTGGGAAAAGGGACCTTAGTGTACTCTGCACTAAGGTCCCTTTTCGCAGATCGTATCACATATAGTAATAGATGATATAAAGTGATTTGAAACAGGTTAGAATCTTTAGAAAATTCTGCAATTTACACTTCAATTCAAGTGTACTTTCCTAGGTTCTGATGCTATTCATATTCATGCCACTAAGGCCAAAGTCGGATGTCGGAAATTTCCCATGTCACTAGTATGGTCATGTCCCATGTCGGTTTTCAGAAATGACCATGTCGCCATATCAGACTTCAGAAATGACGGTATTGCCATATCAAAATTAGGTGTCTAGGGCCATAATTTAGGGGTCTACCCCATAAAGAGGACTCGTCTCTAAACTACATGCACTTACACATTCTTAAACATGAATGAGTTAGTTAGTTGTGTTATCACTTTCAAAGAAGAAAAGAAATGAAATGAATGAATTGTTTGAACCAGTGGCGGATCCTGGAATTTTGGAAAGGGGGGGGGCGCTGTAATAGGCATTGGGGGTGTTGAACCATCTAAATTAAAATGTACAGAAAAATGGGGGGGGGGGGGCTCGCGCCACTTGCGCCCCCCCCCCCTGGATCCGCCCCTGGGTTTGGTGGCAGAGCACTCATATAGAATTATAATAAGATTAATGAACAATAGTCTTAAAGCCTAGCTGAAATGCATCTATCATTCATAGCCTTAAAGACTGAGTGAGTAAATATCCAGGTACCTCGCTCAGTTCGTCCCTACAAGCTTTATATGTGGCATTAAAAAGTAATATAATGTCTGTTTTTATCATATTTAGGAAAGCAGCTACATAATGGCCACAGGAGGATCTCAGGAGGGAACACTAAGAGACCTTTTAGAATGTGCCATATGCCTCCAGCCGATGAGCGACCCTCGTGGTTTACCTTGTCAACATTCATTCTGCTTCTCCTGTTTGGAGTCGCTTGAGAACAAGAATCCTCATCAGAGCATGAAATGTCCATCCTGTCGATTCGCAGTTCAGGGGAGAGTACAGGACCTACCATCTGATTTCAAACTGAATACCCTGTCTCAGTTCATGGATTCACAAAGTCGCAAAGCTGAAAATGAAGTCGAAAAAGCAGAAAAGGTCACTTGTTCATTTTGTACTGAGGAAGGCCCTCAGAGAGAAGTCAAGATTTTCTGTAAGGGATGTGATGATTATCTGTGTGTCGCATGCGCAGGAGCACACACGGGGCTGGCGATGTTCTCCACTCATGAACTGGTTCACGTTTCGGACTGGAGGTCGGTAGCGCCATATTGTTCACAACATACAAAGAAGCGCACAAACTACTACTGCATAGACTGTGATGTTGCCACATGTGTATCATGTATCGTGATGAATCATAAAAAGCACAACCTTCAAGATGTTGTCACTTATGTTGAGACAGCTAATCAAGAAATCGACAGTCTGTCCGCTCTTCTGGAAAGCAGTCTTTCACTGGAATCTCCGTCAATAATGAAAACACAGATGGATTTACTTATATGTGGTTTTGAAGATAGGCTCTCAGGAATTCAGGAACAGTTAAAAGCATCTGCCATCAACAAAATGATCGGTTTGATACATGATTACAATACACTGTCTGAATCGCTGAAAACTGATGAACAGGCTTTTCAGAAAGCAGTCGGTGAAATTTCAAAGGGAGATTCAGCAAAGGCGGAAGCTGAGGTCCTACACAGACTATGTTTATTTTACCTTGAAAAAGAAGGATTTCATTGCCCCTCGAAACCCTATCATGACAAATTGTGTGCAGATATCAAAGATGCATTGGTTAAACGAGATAAATTAATCGAAGCGCTCAACTTACTGTCATCTACTCACATCCCGCTTTCATTTTCCTCTGACATATCTCAAGTGTCAGTTGGCACAATAAAGAGGTCAGAAGAGAGCATGGCAGACCTTGATATGGACCAGATAAGTTGTACATTAAATGGACAATATCAGCCATTGCCCACGGAGAGGCCGGGTGTAACTACATCGGCGGATGGGTCAGTTCTGACAGCAGATGAAACGACAACAGCACTCCTCACACAACTCTTGGATCATGCGACTGAAGCAAATGCCATTACAAAGTCACGCAAAGTATATGGATTTAAGACACCCTTATTTCGCCGAAAATTTGTCAAAGTGCCACTACAAAACCATTGAAGCATAATTCGTCATGACTTATCACACTGTTTATGCTTATGTCCTTGAGTATGCATGACTAATGGAATCTATGTGGAATGAAGTTAATACGTGGTGATGTAATTTGACAACTCAGACCATGATGTCCCCTGGTTGCAATAAAAATAAAGATCTTTGAATTGAATTGAATTTGACTATATATAAGCATTCTCCTCTGGCAATGCACATGTTTAATATATGCCTGCACTATAGCGGCTGTTTCCATGTGTCTAAGTAGAAGGAAGCACGCGCAATATCGGCCCTGTGTTCTAGTGCTTGCAGCACAATGTTAGATTAATTATAATTTGTATTTTATGACCAATGTAGGCCAAGATACTTAGTTCCCAACTAATGTTGTAGAGAGAGGGACTTGAATCAATAGGCTGGGATGTCTTGGCCTGGTGGCTGTTATGTGCAGACTCCCTCAGAGCTTCTCCTTATAGCTAGCTACATGCTGTGATATCCTGAGCACTTGTACACCCCCTGCAGACAAAATGATAAGCATGTACTCCACTAATCAGTTCTAATGTAAATCAGTAGTGATTATGTCGTTAGATAAAAGTTCACAATGTTAAACTTACGGGTAAATCTTGTCCGACCGATGAAATCACGGTGGATCACATCAGTGGGATACCCCCTATACAAAGCACACCCCCCCTCAGTTTTTTAAAGATTGAAAGCTATGTCTTGAAAGGAGTTGTAGCTTTGCAATAGGGCCCTGGATTTTAGAGAGCCAGATATACCCTAAAAAATCATCTTGTATATCATAATATATATAATACACGCCTGTACACTGTGTCCTTTCCTTGCCAGTCTGTGTTTCTACCGAGGACAGAATCTAAAGCATTCAAGTAGTAAGTAATAACTTAAATTCTTGGCACCACCATGTGCGGTATTATCATATCTTACTGGAGTAACACAACAACCAGGTAGGTGTATACTTACAATGAGACAGATTCTGGAGTGGCCATCTACTACAGTTTTCTACTAACGATAGGACCCGGTGATAAATTGCGATGTCGTGAGAAGTGCCTCCCGCATCGATGTTAAACCGGTCAACATAGTCCCAAAACTAAATCTGTTTAATATTATCTTGTATATATAATATATTATATATGTGATATAGGATCTGCGAAAAGGGACCCAAGTGCTGGGTACACTATAGAGTCCCTTTCCCAGACCATGTCATATTGTGGTAACTCAATACACTTTCAAAATTGCCCCGGAATTTGGTTGAGTAGTGCTGGATAGTGCAGCAGGCCTATATCATATAATGCTTTAAAAGTCACAGTTATATCCTGGTTCTCCTAAAATGTAGCACAGTGACACGTACGCTTAAAGATATGAGTACACATGTGGAGACACTTATTAGTTATTGGTAGGGGATGAGTAAGTATCCCTTCACCTAGACTGTCAAGACGTCCATGGCACATTATTTCCATTGTTTACTTGAATAAATTACCCTTCACCCTCTTCGCCGACCTCGTTTTAGTGGAGGGAAGACAAACACACCCCTACATTACTAGTCCTGGAGGGGAGGGGGGCACTCTGTATATATATTGTGCGCATCTGTCAAGGGTACTTTGTATGTATCCAGTTGGTCAAGACAGAATGCAGTAGTTGTTAAGAGAATACGAACATAGATAATGAACAATACTTTTAACATAATCATCAATTCACTTATATTGAATGGTGGAACGTTGTACAGTGAAGCCTCGATAGTTTGTCCCCTGGTAGTCCGCAATGCATGGGTTCCGGCCACGCTATATGTCTGAAATCCTACACAGATCTATTGTAATATGCTTTAATGGTCACTTGAAAAATAGTTAAAGGCATCTTTTCTCTCATGGTTCCATGACAATTCAGGAGATACATGCGAAACTACTCATAGCCTATTATCTCTAGATATAAATTTCAGAAGTAGATACCACAAAACCTCGCGTATAAGCGTAACTCGTGTATAAGCCGCACCCCTAACTTTGACTTTGGTGCTGTAGCATAGTTATAAAAACTCTCGTATAAGCCGCACCCTATATAGGCATGTTTGGTATCAAAAGAAAGCTGAGTCTGACTCGCGTACTAGCCGCGGCTAATATGCGAGGTTTTACGGTAGCCAAGATAACCTATGCTGTTTTCATCAATATTATGTTATCGGTCATGCAGGCAAATAAGTGGTAGGTTTCTCGAAAGTGGGAAGGAAGTCAGTAGGTCGTGTATCTTTTTTATTCTATCCTTTTCTAAAGATGAAAGTACCAGCCAACCTGTCCATATTTCTTCAAATTTGCATAAACACGTAGGGTCGCCCCTGTTTGATAGGCGTGGTGCGGTGAGCTGAAACAAGCTATTTTTTTAATTTTTTTTACATATCTGGCCTAAGGAAGGTTACCACTACACAAAGTTTATTATAAGGCTTATCTCATCGACTTTATCAAAGTCCTTGGAACCGGTCTACCACTGAGATACGTATCATATTACCACATTTTTAAAATATTAGGCTGGTGTATCGGGGAACTATATATAGCAGACAGGGAGAACTTCACTTAAAACCATACTCACTAGTACTACTAGTAGGCCCTTAATATATCCAATTAGAAAAGGTAAGGCTAGAACTGATTCATAGTTAATTTGTGTTGTAAGATAAGTAGACCTAGGTGTTTCTGTAGAAAATGCATTATAATTTATGATATTTACTATTATCGTTTGAATATATAGCGAGACTTATGGCACTTTTACTGGGTTCTTTCAGTTAGCGTTAAAGCAGGCAGTAGTTTATCAACAACATAATATCCACATAGATCCCATTTAATTTCATGGTGCATTAAAGCATTCAGACTGTCAGTTTGGTAAGCTTTATCTTACACCAATGAATATGGTTTGGGCTATGAAATGATAATGCCAGGTGTATCAAGGGTCCGATTCATGAAAAATGAAAATTATATACTTCATAATACCCTACTATCAGTGAATAAACAGAAATTTAAGCAATGACAGAGGTAGATTTCTTTCAGCCATGGGTCACTCGAAGCCATACATGAACCTGTGCCATGGAATACATATTTTACTTTGCTTAAGGAGAAAATCATCGGTTTTTCTTGTTAATTTACACCATTACATAACCAGAATTGCTGCTGAAAACTGTATGCCCATACCCAAAACTACAGGCCAACGCCTCCCACGTTATCGTTAGTGTCTACCCCTGAATGAGAGTGAAATACACAAATATAAATCCACAAGTTTTGGTCTGTTGACTGGGTTATCTCACGCCTTGGCCCCTGGGCCAAGGCCAAGCGATATGCAGCCATGGAGTAACCAAGTCAAATCACCCTGTCAACAGAGTCAAACGAGTGTTCCTTTGTGTTTATTTATTATATTTAGGGCCTAATAGTCGGACATAGGCGGTCTGAAATAGTGCTGTACACATGTAAACAAACTGCTATTTCGCTAACGTCATAGGGCCGTGATATATGGCCATGGGCTATTCAACGGGCTGACAAAATATGACTTGCCTTGTTTAAATCAGTGTAACAGTGGCCATATTTCATTGAATTAGTTAACTGTCACCTCTTTTCCATTGCAGCTAATCACTGAACTTCCACAATGGCTACGGGAGGATCAAGTGAAGGAACTCTAAGAGACATGTTAGAATGTGCTATATGCCTGCAAGATGTGAAAAACCCACGTGGTCTGCCGTGTCAACATTCATTCTGCTTCTCCTGTTTGGAGGCACTTGAAAACCAGAGTCAACGATTTAGAGTAAAATGTCCAGTTTGTCGAGTCAGGATTCCAGGTAGAGTGAAGGACCTGCCAACGGATTTCAAACTGAATACTTTATCTGAGTTTGTGAGTGCACACAGTAGGGAAGAGGATCAGAAAGTGGTTACTTGTTCCTTTTGCACTGAGGGAGGCCCTAAAAGAGAAGTTAAGGTTTTCTGTAAAGTGTGTGATAACTACCTGTGCATGCCATGTGCAAATATACATACAGATACCCTCATATTCAGCAATCATGAGCTGGTTCACATTTCGGACACAAGTTCTGTTGCGAAACATTGCTCACAACATACAAGGAAGCGCAAAAACTACTACTGCATGGACTGCGATGTTTCCACATGTGTGTCATGCGTTATGATGATGCATAAAAAGCACAAAGTTCAAGATGTTCTCACTTATGTTGAGACCTCCAAACAAGAAATTAGAAATATGTCTTTTTTCCTGGAAACTGATCCTTCATTGTTGGTGTCTTCCTTAATCAATGATGAGTTTGATTTAGAGGGTGTCATCAGCAAGTTTGATGAAACCGTGTCTGCTATTCAGGAACAAGTGAAAGCATCTGCACTCCTCAAAATGATTGGTCTAGCTTACGACTACCAGACAATCTTGAAATCACTCAAAAAGGATCAGCAGATATTTTGGAATGCAATTCCTGAAATTCTGAACAGGAAATCAACAAAGAAGATGGTACAAGATTTGTTGTCAGATTGTGACAAATATCTCGAAAAAGAATGTCCGTTGAAAGCTGATTACGAAAAGTTGAGTTCAGATATCAGAAAAGCCTCAGCTAAATGTGAGAGATTGACAACTGCTCTCTCCTCACTCTCAGCTGTTCATATCCCTCTTTCATTTTCCTCTGGCGCATCTAAGATGTCAGTTGGCACAATAAAGAGGTCAGCAAAAAGCATGGGAGAGCTTAACTTTGAACAACTAACCTTAATACAACCACAGCGCGCTGAACTTGCGCCCGACGGGCTGCAATTGTTTTCTCATAGCACCGATGGAGTAGATGATGACCCAGGTGTGCTGATGGCCGATGATACAACTACATACATTCTCAAACAGTTGCTAAATCAAGTGACCGAGCCAAATGCTATAACACTGCTCCCCATACTAGGTAAACAGTTTATTTGACACAATACCTATTGTGGTAATTAATAGTCCAGTTGCCAGCTTGAAAACCTTGCAGAAAAACCCCCCGAAGAGGTTATGACTGATTTGGGTACAGGAAGTCATATACTTTCAGAATCTTGACGATGCCCAGCTGGCATCGCTGAGCGTTTTCCAAAATTCAAGATGGCGTCCAAGATGGCTGACGAAAATGTTTAAAGCCATAAATCAGTCAATGCTTATGTGATTTGAATGTGCAATACCTCTAAATTGGGGTTTTTGGGCATGCCTGATTGATTAAAGGAGTCAAAAAGTCATTTGATTAGGTATCCATGGTGATAGCATGTTGCCATAGCAACCAGCATGCCGATTCTAATACAAAATATAAATTTGTCATTTCTCAACACCTCTATCATGTAGCATCTCAAATCAAAGGTCTCATTGAGATACATCATCTTAACATAGTTTTAGAGTTGTCACAGGTCCTAGGTAACCGTGGCAACCAGAAATCAACAACAATAATGCCTAATGATTGATGCCAAAACATTATCATCCTTACTGATAACTGTTATCTCTACTTTTGTTTGTTGTCAGAACCGCATTTAACCATGTCTTGGTCAGGGGCTCCTCTACACCTTTAAAATAACGGAGATTCACTGGCACCACTGGGTGCCGGACTTTCACGGATTTTTACAGAACTGTCACCGCTATTTTTAAACAAGAAATCTCCGTTATGAATTTTTTAAACAGTGATTCTCAGTACCGTTAAAATAACGGTGATTCACTGGCACCACCGTTATTTTCATGGTCACCGTTTTTCCCAAAGTCACTGTTATTTCTACGGAACTGTGAATCACCGTTATTTTATCAGAATACAAAACATCACTGTATTCTGCTTCAATGCCTAAACAATAATTGTAATGGTATTTTGTGTAATTTAACTGATTTGTCCCAGTGTTATTCAGTTCATTTATCCCCCTATACCTAACTTCATGCTCAATATGGTTCCAAACCCAATTTGGTACCAATCAGCAATATCATCTTAGTGTCAAGACTTCAGACCTAATCATTAGGAATTAGTCTATGAAAGCCTTATAGAATGCTTTATGACACTTTGTAATACCAGTCCATGAGCAGAAGTCACTCTAGGATGGCTACAGAGCAAACCTTACAGCTGTGTCTGTATATATATATTTCTTATCACCACAAAAATGGTGTTCCTAGCATCTAGGAAAATCTCTTCATGAACCAAACTGCCACCTGGTGTGGTAAAACTGAAATCTATTAAACATAGCTTCACCATAAAATAAACTGTGTTTCACTGTACAAATAAACGGTGTTTCACTGTACTGGATTACGGATATTCAAAGTAAAATTGATTGACTTTACATTGCCTCACCGTAATCATATGTTATGATGAATCACTGTAAAATTTTACACTGATTGTCCATATATTCGACGGAATATTTTTACAGGCTTGCCGTGGTTAAATGCGTAGATATACAACCCCTGTGTGAAACAACAAAACTAATAAACAACATAGGCAGAGAATATAATGTTCACTACTAAACATAACATAGACTCCCTAAATAAATCTGAGTAAGATTTGCAACTACACGTGACATAATTGACAGCAGAATGTCTACCATAGCTGACAAGAAGACACAAATGAGATACTGGAGAGAGGGGAAGACTATGACTCCTTTGAATAACTGACACCCAATTATAAGACTATCAAAGTTAGCGAAACATAATTCATTGTGAACCCCAATCGAGAAATCACACAAGGCAACCTTGAAGTCAAGTGTGAATTAGTGGATATGGCAGGCTCTGTTAAACTAGTAGTAAGTATTCTCACAGCTTCAGCAAAGGAACATTGCTAATAGCCATCGTTCCGTGGGGAACTTAGGCCAATTAAGCCTATACCTTTCTTGCATCACTTCACCAAACTAAAGCCCAGTGGATGGTGACCATAATAAGTGAGCCTATACACCTTCTCAGTGTCAGAGTTTGAGGACAACTGCCAGGCAGAGATATAGTAAAGATGTTGTGATGGCCCGAGTGTATCTATCAATTTCAATACCATTCTTCCCTCAGCGCTTATTCAATAGCAGGGCTTATTCTAAGACCCGACACTTGTACATATCACTTGCATGGAGAATTGATTTTAATCCCATGCATATCATGTTTTATTACATGGTGGTACGGCTTTCTCAATGCTAAGCCTGTGGGAGCTCCGTACTCCATGCCCCCATGCAGTACGGTGTAGCCATACTCCATGGCCTCCAGATTTGTTGATTTTCTTCAAGAGAAAAGAGAGAGAGAGAGAGAGAGAGAGAGAGAGAGGGAGAGAGAGAGAGAGAGAGAGAGAGAGAGAGAGAGAGAGAGAATCACACAGTAAGCAATGACTCAAGCTGAACAACCATGAAACCTTGCATTTGCTTGTTCGAAAGCTTTACTGGTCCACACTGATTGAAATAAATTGGCCACATGCCTAAGTGGTAAGCATTAATCCAGAGACATTCATGTGGGAAATGCCCAGTATTTCAAGCGTATAACCTTACAGTAATAGCCTACCACTACAAATAGCAACTCGTAAGAATAAGTCAGTCACTTTATTATACTCTGAAGACTCTACAGCAAGGCTATCGGCTGATGTATTGAGTATAGTTGTTTTTATCAACTATCATACTGTACGGCAGGACCAAGACACATTACAGAAGAAGCTTATTCTGCACCAAGATCAATTTCCTGGGCATTTAGGCACAGGTTGGCCTTTAAGATTATACACAGGAACATTTTGACTATCTTAACCGGGTAAGTCCATAACTTGATTTTTAATCATTTTCTAAGCTACCGGTACATCATGTACACCGACTCTACAGGGTTGATACACTCCAAAAGGGTCGGCATGATGCATGGATGCAGCCCTGTGGAGTTCACTTGCCAGGGCTGCATTCATGTATCAAGGCACACCACTATGCGGCATACAGCCCTCACAGGGTTAGCCAGACCTGTGTATACATACTAACACTCAATAATATACTGCTTATACCTATACACGCAGATTATATCCAGCAATAAAAGGCATGATGAATGATGAAATGATAGTATTTATCTCAGTGACAGTGCAGAATATAAAAGATCCATTTTTAAAATGTCTTAATTTTTCTTGAATATTCTTGAATATTCCTTTCAAACCTAAATCTTTGAATTATTCTTTCTTGCTTTTTCCATTGCCACTTAAATTATGATATACTAACAATTTTCTTTTTTCGATTCCAGGGTTGCATTAACAATAACTTTACAATGGCCACCGGGGGAGGAATGGATGAAGCAAGTCTACGAAATTTACTACACTGCGCCATATGCCTGGAGGATATGACGGACCCACGTGGTCTGCCGTGTCAACATTCGTTTTGCTTTTCCTGTTTAAAGACACTTGAAATTCAGAATTTAAGTCCAAGGGTGAAATGTCCAACTTGTCGAATTATGATTCCAGGGAAGGTAAAAGACCTTCCCTCTGATTTCAAGCTGAACACGCTCTTGCAGTTTGTAAATAGCCAGGTAAAAGAAGATGATGTAGTAACTTGTTCAATCTGCCCTGATAAGACCTCCAAAAAACGTGCTAAAGTGAAATATTTCTGCACACACTGTGATGAGCACTTGTGTGGGAAATGTGTGATTGCTCACAGAGAGTCATTTGTATGCCATGAACTGGTTTCTGTGTCAAAGAAGTATCATACCATTGCACGGCCATGTGCAGAGCATTGGAAAAGACGCAAGAATTACTATTGTATGACTTGCGATGTTGCAATATGTAGATCTTGTGTGACAGCACAACATGGCCATTGTCGCATCCAAGACACTCTGTCACATGTCATGGCAAGCAAGCAAGACATTGAAAAACTGTCAGAGGGACTGGTAATTGATGCCTCATTGGAGTCAGATTTCATCAATGGTAAAGTGGATTTCTCAGGAATGAAGACTGATATTACAAATAGGATATCTACAATACAGGAGCAGATGAAAGCATCTGCCCTAAGCAAAATTGTTAGTGTTGCATACAATTACAAGACATTGCTAGAATCAATTAAAAATGATCAGGTGGAGCTGGACAGAGCACTTGACTATATGGTGAAGAACAAATCAATGAAGGAAAAGGTAAACTCATTAAAAGAAGACTGTGCTAGGTATATGGAAAGTGAGTGCCCATCCACCAGCTCTCAAAAAAAACTCTCTTCTAGTATCATAGAAGCCACAGATACCATAGCTTCTCTCTCAACACTCCACATCCCTGTTTCTTTTACATCCACCGGAGCTGGACTGTCAATTGGGTTTATCAGCAAGTCAGAAAACAGCATGGCAAATTTCGACTTCGAGTCATTAACCTTGGAGGCATCAAGGGGGTTCGAATCCCCAAATTCTGAAGAACTGATGGCAGATGAACCAACAATGGATTTTGCTACACTATTGCTACATCATGTGTCGGAATCTAATGCCATAACAAAATCTGATATGCCTGTCCTCTCGCCCTTCCTTCTTTATATTGATGAAGAGCCTACTGATATACCTATGCCTCATAGTTCTAAGAGATCTGATGAAATAACAACTGAAGCCGGTATTTACACATTGGTGGAGTCAGATATTGACAACGGCATAACATCATATAGGGATAGTTTGAAGCGTTCTGGAAGAGGAAATCCCTTCCGGAAATCTTTTCCCCCAGTAAATAGGGCACCGCCTCCGAGGATATCCCCTCGGAGCAATACTCTTCCCGGTAAGCAGAAACCCCAATGAAGCATAGACTAGCTACACACAAACCGTGATCTAAACAAATTCAGAATATGGGCGCCTCTGTCGCTTATATTTTCCAATCATTTCACTGGCGTCCACAGCGAAACAGAGGCAGAGGCGCGATACGGTTTTGTCGCAGGTTCCTGTCGTCGTGGACTTTAGGCCTAAAACCCCCACTCCTAGAAATATCATGGGCGTCTGACCACGAGGTCTGCAATTAGAATGTAGTAGTTATAATTCTAGGTATCTATAAGCTTGTATTACATCGTATACATTCATGTCTGATGGGTGAGAAAACGGTTTGATTAAATGTAAATGTGATATTATAAGAAACTATATGTTCAGTGATAATTATATGTGACTAAGTGGTTATGGGTATTATAGTTAGGGATAATAAATGAACGACTGTCAAATTGCTATCATATATAGGTACAGTGAGATGTCACCTAATAGCCTACTTGTAGTGTGACCCAGCTTACCTCAGAGGTACCTTACTGATTGTACTGATACATTTACAGGCATGGATATTATTGACGTTATCTAACCACGCTGGTGGGCAGCACGGGAATAATGTATAGTTATGATTTGAATCTCGTTTGAATATTGCGTGGTGTTCTTCCCTATATGAATATCATCAATAAAAAAAACAACAGTCTCAACAGTTGAGTGACTCGCTCTGAAACCGCCCTGTTTGTTGTCCTCACTACTAAGAAGCTATTTGTGAACTAATGTTACAAGATGCCTCAATAATAAATGTGGGCTAATTGCACGGTCTATAGCCCAAAATCCACTGCAACAGGAATCAGTGTTAAAATGGTTTCCCGGCCCTGCCGCGCCCTTTTCGCGCCTGTGCCACCAAAATCCACGGTGTTACAGGGGCGAAATCGGCGCTGCAGGGCGAAATGGCGGCAAAATAGTGGCGGCAGAGGGGCGATACCGTTTTAACGCAGCTTCCTGCCGCCGTGGATTTTGGGCTTATGCCCGGTACCTATATATGTCTCCAAACAAATGACTCTGTTCTTCCACATTCATTAATCAATATATTAAATGATATTGTTGCCACAGTGACCATTCTAAATATCAATGTGACTATCATAATGTACTGTAGGAATCCGGGACTTATAATGCATAATTATCTAGCATGTAGATGTGTCTCTAATATTGTTTAAGAAAGTATATCCGATAATTAAAACTCAAATTTAAATCTTCTTAAATTCGATCAAGGATGTTGACTAAGACCATACATTCTTTCTTACATATTCCAGTTGTGCTCATTTGCTCTGTGTCACATTAGCATTCTGGTATATCTTCGATATTTATGGTCAGCATCCCAAAGGTGAATATGCCTATCGACAAAGTGTGTTTAGTTGACAATTCGTCATGGTTGACTAAGCCACAAAAAAGGCGTGTTTCAGGCAACAGGGTCCAAATACTTAGGCTAGATAAGCCGGATTTTTTTTTCAGTTTTTAAAAATCTTTTTGTAATATTGAAAGTACCTGGGATGAGCCGTGAAACATCCACTCGTGGGTTATCAGACTCGTTGACTCTTAACTAGGAATATCAACAGTGGCATAGAAAAGGGGGGGAGGGGGTGGCGGGACAGGAGCCCCATGCCCTACCAATCACAGAGGACGGCCTGTTTGTTTGCCCCCCCCCCACCCCAATTATTTTTTAATCAGACCCTGTAATAATACACACAGTGCTGTGAGATCTCACCCCCCTGTTGGAAACCACACCCATATTATATATTTTTACATTTTCACATTTTCTAAGGATTTCCCTCATTCCAAATGAAAATCAAGATTATGTATAAATGGGCACACAATTGTTTCTCAATGCTCACTTCAATTATCTGATTGTGTGGATATTAACAATAAAAATGATGATTTTCATACAATCCTTTAAAATGGTATTGAGAAAACCCAATTTGCTGTAAGCTTACCATCATTTGCTCCAGAAAATGAATGTCTACAGTGGTGTATTATGTTATCAGCTAGATACATCTGAATGGGCCTCTACAGCAAATGTGTACTTCATGAGAAATAATTGATAAACAAGCTAAAACATTCTATTCCCTATAACTGTATATGCTAGAAATAGCATCAGTGTGGTTTCCTACAGGGGGGTGAGATTTCACAGCACTGTGCGATAACCCTCCAATCTAGCAGTGAGATAACACAGTGTTGTGGTTTCTCACTGCGACCTGAGAAACCCATGATTGTCCCAGCTGGTTACGAGGGTCTTCAGTCCAGAGGTTTGGCCTTTAGTTCAGGTTTAAACCCAATACAAGTAGTTTGTTTTGAGTTTGAGTTTTGGTAAATTTTATTTGGCACATCAAATCCCATTACACTGGGAGTTTTCCCATTCTAGGCCAAAAGTATGATACTACCAGTAGACTCCAAAGACTGTCTACCAATATGCAGAATGCTGTGCAGTTTATAGGATAGGTCCAAAGTATAGGGTTTGGGGCGGAAGGCTTACATGTGAGTTTTTAGATGTGTACTACAGTATCAAAATCGCCACTACCGTACCGTCGCGTTTAAGCGCCGGGTATTGAATGAGGGTCTTGAAATTACTCTTAAGCACTAAAACTGGATCTTGAATAAGCGCCTGTCTTGTATAAGCGCTGGGGCCAAATACCCCTCCAAAGTTATAAGCGCCAGGGCGCTTAAACACGACGGTACGGTATCTTTGGCTTATAGGATTACATCTAGCTAGGGAGGCGGCTTATGCGCCAGAATTTACAATACATATTAGATTCCAAGTAGTTTTCCTTGCAGGGTTTAAAGGGTAAATTGGCCTTAAGTCATTAGCATCTAACAAGTTACTGTTATATTAGGATAAGGTATAAGCCCGCCTGTACGAGTGTGCGAGTGCATCCGGGACCCTCGCAGTGTGGATATTGAGGCCTACAAACTAGGAACAAAATCAACAAACTAGCTGTTACTCGCCGTCACCAACTACTAGGACATCTGCACTGGGAGTTGCTGGATGACGAGAAGGTCGTTGTCCCACTACGAGCCCTGCGCGGCAGCGTAAAAAAACAGCTCAAAACCCCAAGACTTGTCCGTACCACCGAGGACTTGCTGAATGGAACAAACTGGACCCGGCAACTCAGCATACCCGAGATATAGACACCTTCATGAAGCTTATAAAAGCCTAGAATCTCTAAAACTAAAATCTCTAAAATTTTACTTAGAGCAGTGACTGTATTCATTAATTGTGAATGTTGTTAACACTCGAAGTACAAGTTACATTATTGGACAGTTGACATATAATATCTTGGCATTATTTGTGTACATACTAAACGTAAAATTTTCTATTGGGATTCTGTCTTTCAGTACCTCCTTGGCATTGCATTGAAAAACTATGTATGTAATAAGATTACTTAGCAAAAATAAAATTTCACAACAACAACAGCAACATCCATGTACATGGAATGGTAATCTACCCTTTCAATGCTGTTGTAACATGCCCAACAGCAGGTTTCTATATTAATATGGCTGGTGGTTTTTCCAGTGGATAATTTGGTCCTATTTCAAAGCATGTTAACAGGACTGCAATGCAGTCAATGCCTTACGTTGCACCACCATTGGCAATACACTGGCAATACGCCAACGTAGTAAGCATTAATCCTGCGAAACCTATGCGTAAAAATCCCCAGTATTTCAATCGTATAAACTTACTCTACTAGTAGCGCACCACTACAAATAGCAACTTGTTATACTTAGTCAGTCACTTTATAAAAGTCTGAAGACTCTACAGCTAGGATATCACCATATGTATTGGTTATAGTTGTTGTATTTATCATAAGGCTATAGGAGGTGTCCATTCGTATAAGAGAGCAGTGTCAAGTCTCATCTCAGCACAAGCAGCGTATACATCCTCTACCCAGAGCTGTTTGTTCGGCATCATAACTGGCTGTCCACCAATATCACATCCAAAGTTATTGTTCATTACAACAGGGTAAGTATCTAACTGGTTTCTAATATCCCTTCTCAGGATCTCACTGAGTATGATGCATGGTGCTTTAGTGCAGCCCTAACGAGTTACTCACCAGGGCTGCATTCATGCATTATGATGACCAAGGGCTTGATGCATTAATGTATCATGGGCACGGGCGTGGCACGGGGGGTGGGGACATGTCCCCCCCCCCACTTTTGACCAACCCCAAAAAGGGTCAAGTAAAAAGGGGTTAAAAATGGTCAAAATACCCCTCAGTCCCCCCTAATTTGAAACTGCTTGCCACGCCCCTGCAATTATCATGCCTTCCTCAAAGCATTTGTCAACATTTCAAGACATCGCCCGCCATCATAAGGACCCTATAAGCTTGATGCATTCATAAATGCAGCCCTGGAGAGTTAACTTGCTAGGGATGCATTCGTGCATCATGACGACCAAGGGCATAGTACATTGAAGCATTTTTGTCAAGGAGTTATTCATCAATTTATTTCAAAGCTTTACTAGCTGGAGTTGATATAACCTCTGGTATAACCACCGTAGGTTTACCTGGGGCTAGTCACAAGGAAGGAACCACATTGTACATGTGCCCTCTAAAGAAAGTCACATCAGTCACATGACTCATAATATGTTTACATTACACTTACATGGTTATAGGGCTATACCGGGATCGAACTTGTTCCCGCAACCACTCTGTATACACTGACACCAGCAATCTCGTGAGACCTTGGTTCTGCTCTCGTATTGTAGCCTGTTCCCCGGAAGCTATGGTGTGTGAGTGTCTGGTCACTGCCTAAGTCTCACGATACATTGCGAGATCAGAACTAACATGGCCGCCCATACGGAGAAACCAGAGTCATCGCTATAGACTGGTACCCACCAGCTGACCAGAGGCCACATGTGGTAGATTTGGTACAAGTGAGTCGCCACTGGCGAGTTACTCGCCAGGGCTGCAAATTATGCATCATAACAACCAAGGTAATGATGCATAAATGCATGATTCCATCTTTGAACCCCCAGGACCCTTATAAATAGGGCCGAGTACTTGTCTCGACTCCACTCCGACTGTCGCTGGAGGGGTACCGAGATCTCCGCCTTTAAAGGGTTAAAGGCCCCTACAGTACCAGTCGGAGTGGAGTCGGGACAGGTACTAAAGCCCCAAGTATAGCTTGGTTATGGAGGGAGGGGGGAGGGGAGTTAAACGGTAAACCAGACCTGGGCATTGTGAGTTGCCAGCAGGTAGGATAATATTATACCATCATAATACTCTACTACATGTGCCGACCTGTATAATGTACAATGGTACTCCATGGTCTACTGGCCTACCTGTACACAAGGATTACATTCTGTAATATTAGGGACATAACAATATTATGTGGATCTTAAGGTAAGGGCATGGGCCCAGCTATAGACTGCCCCCCCCCCGCCGACTCCCATTATACGTAGGAATGCCTTTGAAAAGCATTGCCCCGAATAGTACAGTCACTATTATGAGCATAGCTCAAATTGCAGATTCTACTACCTCTCGCCTAAATGAGGTTGTGCTCCTAGTAACATCAAGGTATAGGATCCTGGGTTGTTAGCGCTGTAACCCTGTATACGTAGCTCTATCAGTAGTCATAAGTATTGCTGCCTTCATGAATAGCTCTCTAGGGAGCCATACATGCATGATGCCAACTTATTGGGCTATATACAAGTTGAGTATCATGATCCTAGTAAATAGTTTATTGTTTATACACTTTATTTATTTTGTTTATTCCAGGGCAGCATCTAGAATTCCACAATGGCCACTGGGGGAGGAGCAGGAGAGGCAAGTCTACGAGACTTACTACACTGTGCCATATGCCTGCGGCAGATGACCGACCCACGTTGTCTGCCGTGTCAACATTCATTTTGCTTCTCCTGTTTAAAGACACTGGAAAGTCAGAGCGCAAGTACAAGGGTAAAATGTCCAACTTGTCGGTTCATGATTCCAGGGAAGGTAAAAGACCTACCCTGCGATTTCAAGTTGAACACTCTCTTGCAGTTTGTGAATAGTCAGGGTAAGGAAGAGGATGTGGTAACATGTTCAATCTGCCCAGATAAAGCCTCTGGCAGCAATTCTAAAATTAAGTATTTCTGTACGGACTGTGATGAGCACTTGTGTGCAAAATGTGTGAATGCTCACAGAGAGTCATTTTCAAGCCATGAACTGGTTCTTGTGTCAAAGAAGTATTATAGTATAGCACCGCGATGCACAGAGCATGGGAAGAGGCGCAGAAATTACTATTGTATGACTTGTGATATTGCTATATGTAGATCCTGTGTGACAGCACAGCATGGACAATGTCGCATTCAAGACACTTTGTCACATGTCACAGCAAGTAAGCAAGACATTGAAAAACTGTCAGGGGCACTGAAAATTGATTCTTCATTGCAGTCAGATTTCACTGAGGGTAAAATATGCTTCTCAGGAGTAAAGACTGATATTAAGAGAAGGATATCTGCAATACGAGAGCAAATGAAAACATCTGCTGTTAGCAAAATTGTAACTGTGGCATATAATTACAAGAGACGCCTAGGGTTACTTCAGGGGGATGAGCTAGAGCTTATGAAAGTCATTGACTCTATGGAGCCACAAAAGTCCATGAAGGCAAAAGTAGATTCATTAAAAGCTGACTGTGCTAGGTATATGGAAAATGAGTGTCCTTCCACAAGTGCTCACAGAAGGCTTTCTTCTAGTATTATAGAAGCTACAGACACCATCAATGCTCTTTCAAAACTCCACATCCCTGTGTCATTTACATCGTCAGCAGATGAACTATCTATTGGGTCTATTGACAGGTCAGAGAGTAGCATGGCAAATTTCGATTTCAAACAGTTGAAACAGTTGAACAGCTTTGAATCATCATTGGCAAATTCTGACCAAGTGACAGCTGATGATACAATAATGGACTTTGCGACACAATTGCTGTATCATGCATGTGAATCAAATGCCTTAATGAGATCTAATAGGACCTCACTCTCCCCCTTCCATCTTTATATCGATAACCATCCTACTGACGCTAATGCTGAGAGGGAAAAAGAAGACAATGTGTACATGTCGGATATAGACAGTGACACAACGTTATACAGACCAGGTTCGATGAGTTCTCCAAGAAGAAATCAGCCGGTGAATTCTTTCAGGAAATCTTTCCCCCCTTTAAACAGGGCAGCTACTCCTCCTCCCTAGGATATCCGCTCACACCTGGGGGGCGAGACACAACTAACGCGGCGTTAATTGCATTTATTGCGCTATTTTCCAAAAAAATATCGCTAAAAATAAAGTACCTTCCACCCCCCCCGAGACACAACTTTCTGTTAGATGTCTTAGCGCAAGGCGTTAGTGTTAGCGCAACTCGTTAGTGTTAGCGCCAAATTTTGCACAGGAACCAGTGTAATTTGACCTAGTTAGGTCAAAGGTCACATCCGGCGATAAGGTCAGGTGGCGGCCATTCCTCGATTCAAACATATTCTTGTGTAAAAACCTTATTTCTAGACCGATTAACATGCTGTAAAGTTCCAAATGAACGCTAACATGTATTCCCTGTCTATCTACAGCTTTAAACATCCCGATTTTGCCGATTATTCAACAATAATCGGCACCGAAATCGCGAATCGGCGATTAGTTCAATTGGCTGCCACCAGTTGTCATGATGGCGCTGGGAGGGGGGCGGTGTGTGTGTGGGGGGGGGGGGGGGGGGCTACTAAGGCTCCCGATCCTCTCATGTCAGAATACAGACAAAACTCAGTCTAAGGGGGGGGGGGGACTCCAGTAGGCCTACCCGATTTTTGGGTAGGCCTACATTCTCACTATTTCACAATCCGAAAATGACATATTTTTAGAAATAATTATCCACAAGGGGTGTAAAAAATTCTGACCCCTCTTGAGGGGGAGGGGCATAAAAAGTTTTTAGTAGTGTAGGGGGGGGCAAAAATGTGTCTATAGTATAGGCCTATAGAATATTATGATATATATCAATAGCATAGGCCTATTAACAGTTTTAATGTAGGCCTAGGCCTACCATGACTTGACCCTTAGTGTTTGACGGTAGTATAGGCCTACTGACAATATTAATATAGGCCTAGGCCTACCAGGACCCCCCATGACTTGGAATTTAGCAGTTTAGTTTTTGACAATAGTATAGGCCTACTGACAAATTTGATATAGGCCTAGGCCTACCAAGACCCCCCCCCCATGACTCGGCCCATAGTGTTTGATGATAGTATCGACCTACTGACAATCTTAATATAGGCCTAGGCCTACCAGAACCCCCCCCCCATGACTCGGCCCATAGTGTTTAACTATAGTATAGGCCTACTTACCCGGTGGTGGTGGGGGGGGGGGGTTAACGCCAAGTCTATTTTCTTTGTGAATCATGGCATCTTAACCCCCCCCCCACCCCCTGCCTTGCTACTGCATTTTAATTTCCAAAAATAAACACCAATACACGAGGAGTCTATATGCAGAGTTTCAGCTAGAGCCTTTTTTTTTTACATATATATGTGCACTTTAAAAAGGGAGAAGGGAGGTGGAGGACTGTACTAGCTTACAGAATAATGGTCTTGGTCCACATGACCTCCCGCAATTGGCTTGCGATCTCCATTCCCTTATATATATATGAGAGGAGTTGAGGCCAGCATGACTTAGCCTCTAGGTGGCAGCACCAACACAGCCTGGAATTTGCTGTGATGTTAAGCTATATGCGTACATTTCATGAAGCAGTGTGGATAGTTTATTTTTATAGCTAACTTCAATTGCCAGGTTTGAGCTAATTCCAGCACATAATGCTTCTGTACAGGACACTTGTAAGAACTATTGGTTTCAAGCAATGTGGTACCAGTAACCTCTTCCCCCTCTGTCTCCGGGTTGGTAGGTTCCCATTGTCCATATCTAAACTACCACGACCCCTGCGTCAGCGTGTCCTAGAAAAGGGGGCGTGGCACCTATACAAGGCAGTATATAGAAACATAACCGCTAAGGCTCTTATAATACACAATAATCAAAAGAGCGACACTTTCTTTACCATTCAACATAACAATATAGATCCACACTGGGGAGAAACCTCTCTTGTGTTACCTACCTTGCAACTTATCGTAGTGAGCCTGGCTTCTCTGACCTCCCTTCTCCATTCTCTGACCTCCCTCCCCCATTACCCGACCTCCCTTCTCCTATCCCTGACCTCCCTTCTCCATTCCCCGACCTCCCTTCTCCATTCCCTGACATTTCCAGTGTATTCCCCGACCTCCCTTCTTCCTTCCCTGACATTTCCAGTGTATTACCCGACATCCCCTCTCCCTTCCTGACATTTCCAGTGTATAACCTGACCTCTCTTATTCCTTCCCTGATATTCCCAGTGTATTCTCCGACCTCCCCTCTCCATATACCATATAATTGCATATATATGATTTTTGCGTTAAAAATCCACCCACCAAAAATCCCATTCATTGGTACATAAAAATATTTTTCATCATAATTTCTAAAATATTCAAGATACAAAGGGTAGAAACAGGTGGGGATATTCCCCATAAAGTATAGAATATCTTCAGTGTCTTAGATTTAATAAACGATGCATAATATGGCCCTAGATGCCATTTAATTGGGAAAAAATTAGTTGCGCTAAGACATCCAAGTAGAAAAAAAGTCATCTGGTTTTTTGGCCGATTTTAGCGCTATAAAATATCCATAACGCCATTGAGATAACGCATCTGCTAGTTGTGTCTCACTTACCGCATGTGTTATTTCTCAACGCAACTTATGGCCTATTTTTAGGGTTTCAAGAATACCGCAAAAATGGTTGTGTCTCGCTACCTTGCTTTAATGACCAATTAACGCAAGATGCGTTAGTTGTGTCTCGCCCCCCAAGAGTCTATCAACTACAGCATTTGACGTAATGAGCGCACAGTGCGCTTAGAAATGATTGTGGACACCTTTTAGTAGCTTAGAGTTTAATTGGGGTCAAAAATTGAGATAATTATTATTGGTTATTTGTGGTATAAAGATTGGCCAAAAACGGGGTGTATGCACTTATTAGGGGGTATGCGCTTATTATGTCGAATACGGTATGTAGTTTTTGCCTCTTTTCACGCTTTTTAGAGGGTTTTTTGTCTTTCGGGGGCCCATAAAACACAAAATTATGTGCCAATACAGAAGAAATCTGGAATTCCTAAAAAGTTCGGATGTTTTCTCACATATGCCAAAACATATGAATATTTGGTGCAAAAGTCTCAATTCTGTAGTGTTACTAAGTTGAAAAGGCCTAAGATGACTAAACTTGCACAAGTGGTGGCTTGGGCCATACATGTCCAGGGCAATACAAGCCGTCGGCCTGCATACATATGAACAGACTGTCATTTGACAATGCAGCAGACGTCAGGCTTGAACTTGTTTTATATCATAATACATAATTCTAAATAATCTATTATACTAATGTTCACGTTTATAAGACGGATCTGGGTAAATTCTGATTGATGTAAAGTTGATAGTTCTATATGATAAGTTATTGATGCGTGTACACTTTTATTTAGTGCGAAATGTAATATCAGACTACAGAATGTATATATTTACTCTGCATTGATACTGCTTGAAATAAAATTACTGATAATTGTGATTACTGTGGTTATGGTGATTACATGGACATTGATAAGTCACTTTTCAAACACAGTATTTAGAAAATTATTCATTAATTAAATATATTATATATGCCGACTCGTGAGGCATGCATCACTGACGTTCTTAAAGTTGTACCATCAATGCGAGTGTGTCGGTTACTTTTTATAGTACTTTTATAATTAAGATTGGTGGATGCTTGCTTGCGCTGAGAGTAGACCTTTTTAAAGGGTTTGCATTATGCAGTAATCCAATGCGTATTCAATAATTATGACATCACTCGAAAAAATACAAGCATCTTCTGATGTGAGGAAAGGTATGAAATGAAAGCAATTAGAACATAAAACTAAACCACTAATGTTAGGTATATAAGTTTGCATTTATTAAAATAAAGATCACAACCTTCCATGTAGCCCTTTGTTTCTATGCATGGCATACATATATCAGCATTGATTACAATAAAGTTTTGTAAAATATCACATTTTTCATACCCCTTATAGAATATGTCCAAATCGACATTCAATATTACAAAATCACCTTCATGGGGAGATTTAATTATTGGTTACATTTATCAATATAATAACCACAGTACTTGTTTGTAAGGCTAACTGTGGGGCTCTATGACATGATTATTTTTGTTATTTCCCATAAGCTGCTGCTTTCACATTGGGTACCTGTTCGAATCTGAGGAGGCAAAATTTCCATTTTTCAAAATTTTCTCATCTAACAGTGCGAAATAAAATAAGATAACTGATGCATGCGTCAGCAGGCGTCTTTGACGAAACTCATCTGTGCCTCAACAGCGTACTCCCTATAAATTGCCTTGGGTGTTTCAATTAGGTTGGGTCTACTTTTGTTAGTTTCCATCTACAGTTCGTCTCCATCTGAAACCTTTTTCAGTAGCATCCTCAGGACCTGGTATGCCTCATCCCTAGAAGAAAATAAAGGATTTGAAAATGAAATCGAAATCAAGATTTACATAATCTAATTATCAAGAATGATATGGAAACGATAGCTGAATTTGAAGGAAATGACACCTTTAAAGCGGGGTCTAAGGAGCAGGCTTGAGGGAAACATAGAACAAGGTCTAGCATTACTTAGACTATAAATTCACCAACGCTTGACCATCAAGATTAAGTGGACCAATAGTTATTCAGTGGATGAAATTACTACCATTTTATTCACAGATGGAGTGAAAAACAGATGGATTGAGTATCAGTGGTAAACTAGATTAAAGTTAAACTAAGAATACATTTATAACCCTTTAAACCTATGAATTGGATATATCCATACTTATTCTCTTAGATAAACCTTGACACTTACTTTGTAATACCACTGATGAGTTCGTGGATCTCCCTCTTGGCAGGCCCACAGGTGCAGTGACTTGCGGGACAGTTGCCCAATCTACAGCTGTTCTTGCACCAGTCGTTTATGCCAGGCTGGTTTTTGTAAGGTCCATCTGCAGCCTGAAATATGTTAATATTGAGTTTAGATAATTATAAAGCATAATGAAACACTGTGCAATTTTGTAGGCATTCAGGATTGATGCATTCTAAAAAGTTCTGCATTTGAAGAGTTTCATTACAAGACGTGCTAAGTGCCATTTAGAAAAAAAAGAGACCAAGTTTGGGTGAATCAGTATGGGTTAGGGGTGGTTAAATGTAATTCTAAAACAGTTTTCCAAAATTATCTATTTATCATGTCATTAGGGTCTATCAAGTGTACATTCTGTAATCAAAACACAATGATTGCCTCCAGGGTATATCTACATCAAACACTATAGGTTTTAACTCTAGGATGGACCTATTGCATTTTGTAAAGAAACTCTTCATTACTTGTATAAGGTGCCGGTAAGTCACCAGCATACCCAGCACATGAAGAACAGTATCATTGTCATGAACCTCTGTCTATTTATCTAACAGTCCTTGCGTTTGATCAGAATATATGATTTATTAAATTGTAGGGGTGCATAGATAGCACCTACTAAAATTAAATTTACTACAATAATATAATACATACCCTGCATCCAGTAGACGGTGCTGGAGCAGGTGTAGCAGGGGCAGGGGTGTTGCCACCAGGAGCCACTGGGGTGCAGGGCACAGGGGTGCAGGGTTTGCAGGGTGTAGGGGGCGCGGGGGTCCAGGGTGCAGGTGTTGCAGGGTTGACCACCACAGGTGCAGGGGTGGGATTGACCACCACCGGGGCGGGGGTACCACCACCACCACCACCGCCACCAGCGGCATTAATGACGACGTTGGCACAGCCGTAGAACTCCTCCTGATGCCCACACCCTAAGCATGAGGTACCATCAGGGTCAGTACCCCAGCTGTTACCTGCAGCAGAGAAAATTTTGAGTTGTTATTAATGGCACATTTTTGAAATTGTATTTGTCAGAAACTATATCACTAAGGGCTCAAAATTGATAGTTTAATTCCATGTTACAAAATGCCCTAGTTAGGTGAATAACAGGTGTATTATAAGTCAATGCAGATCTGGCAATGAACTCGTCTTGACTACATTCATGCATCATTCTGACCCATCAGGCGTGCATTAAACCTGTAGGGTCTGCACGATGTTTCAATGCAGCCTTGGTTTCTGCGAGCCAACAGATATTTAATTGAGACACTATGATTAAAGGGTTAATGGTGATGACTTACCTGTGTGGTACCTCCACTGCAGGACACAAAAGTCACAGGTGAGTCCTGCAGGCAGGAGGAGAGGGATCTTGTGCATGTAAGAGCCCGATATGGTGACTTTCTACAAACAAAACACAAAAAGAAAACCGCTGGTATTAGAGAGGGTTGAAATATGAGGCAAAACAGTATCATAGCATTATCTAAAAGAGATATTTAAAGAGGGACTTCATGCTCATAGACTTACTATCACCAGGATTCAAGCCATATTATAGTATTTAGTATAATCTGCCCAATAAGAGCTTCCACAAGAATCTGATAGTCTCACTCGTTGTTAAAATGGTTAAATCTGTCTGATGTTAAAGTACCATTTCCATTAGAGTTTGTCCCTTCCCGCTAAGTCACGTTTGATAAACAACAATTGGATACATCGGGTTGAACCTCTCATGGCAATCTGATGAAATTGAAGCAGGCTAAATTTCACTAGATTGCATCAGAGAGCTGTGTGCATAATCCTGAAATATCATTTATCATTTCTCCTCAAAAAAATGAGAAGAATTTGACCATAGGTTTTCAATTGGCTCTGCTGAAGATCTCACTTGAAGGGACTTCAATAAATCAATACACGTTCTATACTTAAATTATGGTGGCAAGAAGCGAGATCGCCTTAAGACCATGATGATAGATCACATCATTTGCAGATTTCCCTTTATCCACACTTGAAGTGCCACAACTTGGCATCCTACATCTCCTTATCACTCAATTGTCTATGGGCCATGCCAATGCACTCCTATATTAGATGGATTAATAACCATTTCTATACATTTAGGATAATTTCATTTACCAGTGACGCCCTATTTTAGAATAAAAATTGGACAATGTTTCTAAGTATCATATGAATGCGCGTATACACGATCATTTTTGTCAGGGGAGTTCTTTCTGTGTACACCTACAATTGTGAAAAAATTGTACATGTATAAACCTTTTGACATATATTCTCTTTTCTTTATGTTCCCTAAGCATCAAGCGGATGATCAGTCCGCTGCATGAACCCCCCCTCCCTTTCTAAGAGATTGGAAACTTCACTATGGAAGAACATGTAACTCAATAGTTAAAAGAAGGACTCACATATTTAGTTCCACTTCCATCGGCCAGGTTGAGCACGTTCTGATCCATGCAGTCCTGTGTGGCATCGCGGGATCGGTCTGTGATGGGACACACCTTAAACTCAAACCAGCCCTTATGGGCCGCCGTAAGCTCCACCTGGGCTGTGAACTCCTGGATATGAAAAATAGTTTTTTGAAATTATTTCTATTCAGTGAATTGCAGTAACAATAAACAGTATCGGTACCAAAACTATAGATAATGCTCGTTGCATTTCGGCTGTAATTTAAGAGTTAAAATAGAAGACATAATATTTTAACATCAAATTCATTATATAAAGGTTCATAAAGTTACTTTATTGTTGTTTTGATATATGCAATGAGAAGAGATGAAGTGAGAGCTATGTAAAAATAACAATTGAAAGAGGACTGCATGTACATACATTTGGATAAACAACTTCATTCAATGATGTCACGAGAAGAATAATGAATTCATTACAAGTTATAGTTCATCATTATTATTGCATAATACAGCATGTAAGTGTGTATAACAGCGGTTATTGTGAGGACGAAGGAATATCACTGTGTGTATATTGGGTACATTACTATGTATTGTTATATAGGTGATATACATATGGAAACTAAACAAAACCATTACCTGTCCAGATGTATACGTCTCTGCTATGGCATCGGTGTAGTATTTGCCCCCAAGTTCGTGTTCATAGGGCCCCTGGTATGGGTCTCCACATACTCCACATTTACCATCATTCTGTTTCTGATTCTGTGGAAAAAAGATAATATTATTAAGTTATTAAATTGGTGTTTTTAAGAGGACACAGGAAATAAACTTTTGTATGCAAAGCTTCACTGCTCAAAAAAGAAGCATCTGTCGAATGGACCATGGTTACTCTGCAGTTGGCCAATCAGGAGAGAGGGTTGCTCACTTGTTACCAAGTTCCTGGTTCTCAATAATGCTCACTCTCAGAGCAGAGTTTTAAGAACACCTGGAAATGGTGGTTGGATCTGCAAGCAGGTGTTTTGGTGAGAAGTTTTCAAAACTTTCTACATGCACAAGATCCTCTTAAGTACAGTGTTAGACTTCATCAATTTTTAGGTACCGTCAATTTTATGTAATTATTGCATTATCAACAAGACGCCAGGACAATCACATTGCTCACCCAGAATTATATGACGACATCTATTTTATTGAATACATCATTAATCACGTGTGCCCTTTCATAATCCATATGCAGTAAAATAAACCGTCCCAAGAGGCCAGCACTAGTCTTATCACAAGATACTGACGCTAGATGTCTCCACCCGTAGGTCTTAATCCTATCTCTGTAGAATCCTATCTCTACTATAGGCTTCAGTTCTCCCTCACTCGTACTAAATATCTGCTGGAGAGTGAAGGCTACGTTGGCTTTTTGAGGCAAGCAGAGACTACTCTGGCACAGACTGTCAATTGTCTTAAGTTATATCCTTGACCAATCCGAACTGTGATACACAATATCCAATGTGCATCCTATAATTCTTAACAATTGTAACCGTGGTAACAGATTTTGGATCTTTTTTTTTACCTTAGTATGAAATATTTTATTGGAAGACATCCTGAAGAAGGTTGAAACACTTCACTGACACGTTGATTATTTTTCACAATAATCTCTACATTACCTCTGCCTACTATTGTACAACTTGTCTGTTATAATACAAAGATGTTAACTTCACTTGGCCTGGTTTGGTGTGGTAATATAAACATCGAAGTATTTAATTTGAGGATTCAGTCCAATAACACACAATCTTTGGTTACTGCCAATACAACATGCAATATCTAGTATCCCTCAAACTGCCTTCAGTTATGAGATAAAAGCTGGGCTTTTCAGGGAAAGGAAAAAGGAAAGTGGAAAGGCGATGAATCAAAGTAAAGAACGAAAATTAAAACTTGTAAAACGATAAAGAGTGAACGAAAGTATGCAAGTTCAAACAGACAGAATATATACACAGGAAAACAAGTACAATGGAGAGGAAAGTAGCTATACAGATCTGTGATTAATTAACTTTGACATATGAGGCTATACCATTTTGGAAGAATGAATCCAATAGAGATGGAAATAGAGTTGTTTCCACTCTATTAGTGACCCTGAGTATTATATAATGGGCTCAAACCCTATTACTGTGCCCTGAAGTACACTGTAAACAAGTTTGTGCTGCATTACTAGTATGTTTACAGACCTAAGGTATCATGACCGTTAAACCATAGCCATATAGACAGAGCAATACTGACACAGACTAAGCCGTCCACCATATACCCTCTGATAACTCACTATAAACCACCAGGACACACAATCAGTCTCCATATAAACCACATGTCAACGGATCAGTGGAGTATGTTACACATAAGTATACATCATATACATAATCTGGCAAAGCTGGGCATTCTTACCAGTCGCACTTAACCACATAGTAGACTAGAACAGTACTAGAATTGTGAGTGGGAAACGCTCGGTGATTATGCCACTTCGACAGAATTTAGGATTAATTGTGTCACTACATTCCAAAGAGAGTCAGACCATGCTGGACATAAGTAAGTCTTTTAAAGGTCGGACACCCTGTCAAGGTGGCTCTGGGGGGAGGCCAACATTGTCAGTGACTATTTAGTGACTATTATTAGCAGTGCCTCAGAGTGAGAATAAGAGCTTTTATCAAAACACCCGGTAAATAATTCTCTCAGGATTTGGCAAGGCTGACAAAGTGTTAATTAACTGATTAAAGTTGCATAGTCACCGAGCGTATCCCAATAGCAGTTCTAGTATTGTTCTACTCTGCTATGTGGTAAGTGAGATGGGTGAGAATGCCCTTTTAAATCCCAAAGGGTTATTAGGCCTACCAGCATTGGGGAGGGGGCTCGTTTGTAGATGGTAATCAGACTTTCAGATCTGTACTAGAGTTTTCATTCCCACACCATATGGGGTGTGCACAGCAAGTATTGTTGGTACCCTATATATAGTGTGGATTGGGAATGGAACAGACGGGTAATTTGCATACTGTAGAGGGTTTGCACTGAAGGTATTATTAATACCCTGTGTAACCCATTAATAATATATCTATATGATTCACACACCTACAATTAGATGCATGTATACAATGGCATCTATGTTGACAAGCATAAACGTTATTCATGTATAAATACAAATTTCTAATTTGAAAGTCAGCAGATGACTTTTTTAGTGTATGTTTGTAAAAAAAAATCATGCAGTTTGACACTATTTAGAAAATATTTTTGACACTATTTAGAAAATATTTAGAAAATAAGCAATTACCGGGGCGCCGCCGCAGAAGAGTTGGTTATCACTATAGTCGAATGGAACATTTTGAAAACCCTTCCGCCACATTGTTGACCTTGCTGGGGGATCCATAAGGCGACCATGACCTCTGACACCAGCAAAGATGGTCGCCATTAAGGCCAAGATCATCGAAAGTTTCTTCATCGTATACACTGGAATGGAAAAGTAAAGAATAAAGATCTGGGGTTTGTTGAGGAAAGAAAACGGATCCTCACGTATTTTTGCTTATCAAACATTTCTGATATATTTTAGCAACAATAATGAAAATTCTGTGTTTAATAATGTATGTTAAAGTAATATGCAACACAATCATACGCTATTGAATCATGGTTTAAAAAAAAGGTATTAATGTATGCAATTTGTAATACACAACAGTCAACACTCTCTTGCCGATACCTGACGTGTTATGTTGACAATATGGCCATTATAGGGCTTGTCATAACTGGTATGCCCCTGCTTGATTGGCCAATCACCCACATATCTTTCTTAAATGCAGCATTGCCATTCCCGCCATGTCGACTTGAAGATTTGTTATTATTGAGGCCTACCCTTCAAACCTCGAAGTCTACAGACCCTAGTGACGTTAACATATCTCTCATGTAGCTCATTAAGTAAACATGCAAAACCCTTCTCTTTTTCCTGTCGTGAATTCTATATTATTATGATGATAAATAATGCTTTGATAATTTTAAGTCTCATCTATCTTGACCACTATATATGTATACATACTAATTCGCCTCCCTTACAAGTATGTTATGTTTTACAAGAAACATGAGAAACAGTGAGGAAGGGGACTATGGTAGCTTCAGTTACCAGATCACCCTTGAGGGATCCCCACTGTAGCATAGAGAATCAAAATTATTATATAACCCCTTCATACTGCTATTCTAGACAATTCCATTATGCATCTAGTGGCCAAATTATAAAGTATGGTAGCAGATGGAACTAGACAACTATGCAATACCCAAGCTGCTATAAACGCAGTGTAATAACCACTTCCCTCATGGATTCTCTGGTAACGGCAGTTACCATAGTCTCCTTCCTCAAAGTGAACATGCAGGCCACGGGAACGCAAAGCCCTATCACACTGATGCCAGATCAATATAGATCTATTACAGAACCATGTCTGCAAGCATCAGTCTGGATAAAATGATTTGGAGAGGGAATGAAAACTTAGACAAAGAAAAAGCTTGAACTCAAATTGAATGTGGATAAAACACCTTTGTACTTAGTACTCACCTATGTGGGGCTAGTTGTAGGAGGTGGAAGTGGAGCTGAAGCAGATACCCTGAACCCTGACAGGTGTATTGTTGGAAACAGGCGAGCAGAGGGTTTATATACCCCCTCCCCGACCAGGGTCGCAGCTCAAACTAGACGTGCAGATGTCTGTATTGAGCCTTTAACCCTTTAAGGACGGCATAATGCCTTAAAGGGGTAATATCAACACTCGCACTTAATCACATAGTAGGCCATAACAGTACTAGAAATGTGAATGGGATATGCTTGGTGATTATGTCACTTATCGGCCCAGCGCCCCTATGTAGGGCTGAGTATCTGTCCCGACTGCACTCTGACTGTTACTGGACATGCAGTAAGACCTGCGGGTTTAAAAGGCTGAAATCTCGGACCCCTCCAGCAGCAGTCAGAGTGGAGCCGGGACAGGTACTCCGCTCTTCTTTTCAGCGGGTAGGGGGTTTAATAAATCTTGCTTTGGGCAGGGGCGTGGCAAGCAGTTTCAAAGTAGGGGGGACTGAGGGGTATTTTGACCCTTTTTGACCCCTTTTTACTTGACCTTTTTTGGTTTGACCTCTTTTGGGGTTGGTCAAAAGTGTGTGTGTGTGTGGGGGGGGGGGGGCGGGGACATGTCCCCCCCCCCCGTCCCACCAGTTGCCACGCCCCTGAAAATTTGGTCGTAAGGATGCAGTCAAGCATCATGCCGACCCAACTGGCCAGAGGCTGACCATATCACATTAAAGCCACACAGAGTATAGTATTACTGTACTGTCCTGTTCTCAAATAAACGCACTAGGTACACCTTGGTTGAGTTCATAAACATAAAGATTGCATTACGCATCTCGCGTATAACCCGCACCCCAACTTTGAGAGAACCCTATAACCCGCACCAGGGGTCTGAAAATGTGATTTTAGCACTGTACTATATTGGTAAAAACCCTCGTATTACCCGTATCATAGTGGTAAATTAGCTTGTCTTATACCACGGTTATCCACGTCAGGCACTCAAAGCAGTGCATAAACTAGATAACCAGCGTGCATTAGAATTGGATAACTGCACTGCTATGACGTCACATAGTGAGTTTTCATGGCAAACAAAAGTTTACAGAGCGAAATAAATCAGATTTTTTCTGAAATGTTGAAACTGTGGTATAAACGGAATAATCCATGAATAAGCAAGTGTAATAAACGATACTTTGTCCTCTATAATATTGTTATGGTATTAAGTAAAGGAACAAAGTCAACACAGGTCGGATCAAGTGTTACAGGTTGCGAATCAATAGGTTTATTCAGGAACCTAGACAGGCAAAGCTATAGCAGTGCGAACTCCCTATAGAGTTCGAAAGGGTGAGTAGGCTTGCAGCCGATACGATCGTGGGGCCTCTGTCCTAGCGTGGATCCAGAGTGACCGACGAGTCCCATCGGATGCTGGGTATATATAGGCAGCCAGCCTGTGTGCGCACACGCAGACCGGAAGCCTATAGCGACCTCTGTCCATACCCCAAGCCTGAAGCAGATGCTGCCACCTGCCGTCGGGCTGAAGGGTTCGGACGGAGTTCGCAACACAGCATCCAACAGAACCCGTCATATAAACCCCACATAACCCCAGCCCCTACACAAGCACTCAGGTTGGTCATCCATGGCTAAGGATAGCCATGGATAACCAACATTTGTGCTTGCTTGTCATGTATTATTCCCTTATTACCCGCACCTAGACTTTTTTGTAGAACCACACTGGGGGTTTGGTTCGCAAATACATACACAGGGAAAATTAATCCTCATGTCTCATTTCTCAATGGAAAAGAGATACTTCACAAGTCTACTAATAAAAGGTATAAGCACCGTTCTGGTTCCCGAGCGAGCACAAGGAGGATGTCCGATGACTTTTAGTAGGTGGTTCAGTACCCTTCTGGGCATCTCTTGTCCAAAAATTGGCTTGTTCCGATTTTGTTTAACCTTAAAGTCTAAAAATCTTGGACTATAGGACACAGTACAGTCTTGTACTACTGACATACCCAGATACCTGTAATACTAGTCAAAGTCACACAATTCAAAGAAACAGCAAGTATGACTCATTATCATAACATATGCCTCATTTTGAAGAGAGGTGAATGGCCAGCAAAACAAAAGTTTTTTTTACTTTGTGAAATCACAGTTTCTTGCAGGATAGCGGCCGTTAGAATGTGGCTCATATATCTTGAAAAATATCTTGAAAAGATTTTAATTGGGGCTATTTACCAGTCGTACACAGAGAGAAATAAAAGAGTCTCTACAACTTTGACAGCCAGAATCGCAGTTTGTCTCCCACGTGACACCTGTAGAGGAGAGTCAAATGAGTCTACTCTCCATTCCTGAAGAGTCAACCACAGTTGACCCATCAAAGGAAGGGGAGTCAAAATTGATACTTGGATAAATGAGGGCATGCAGGTCAGGTGGATTGTGTAATTGTGTCAGGCTAGACTGGGGGCAACAGGTGTATACAATTAGTGGACAGGCCAGGTGAGGCCTGTGAGACGAGTGAGTAGGTGAAGTTATTGTCCAAGAGAGGTCAATAACAGGACATGTTGTCATGTCCACCACTTCTCCTTATATGTGAGGGGGCTAAGTTACACTCTACAGGCAACTGCAGTCAACTGCTTTTGACTCTGCACTGAAGGTAGAGTCAAGTTGTACAACTTCCAAGGGGTATGACTGGAGTGACTGTGACACCTCCCCCAGAGTCACCTTGACTCTGCTACAAGAGTCAACTAGAGTTGACTATGGTAAAAGAGTCATGGCGACACCTTTACCTCTCTCTGTGTAGCAGATGGCCTCTATCTCACAAAAATAAGAGTTTGTGGCCTTTTGTTGGCACAGACCGCTAAGTAAGCCCTTATTAAGCCCTGCAAATTATCTGTAGGGCTTAACGAGTCCTCTTGCGCTGGGCTGTGTCCACTGGGGACCTTAAGGCTAAGCCTGTATTACCACCTGATTATCTTGTATAGAGCCTCATTACTTATCATTGCTGCCCTCATTGGGTATTTAAGGAAATAATATGTCCTGCATATAAAGGAAACGTTTTAGGCCTATAGATACGTATTATGCCCTGTTGTATATCATTAGGACTGTTGATACTGCCCACTGACTGCCACTATTAATGTGTTAAATGGGATGCGAATTGAATAAAAAAAAAGTTTGCCGTTTGATTTTTTAATAGCATCATGGAATAAATACAAAGCATGATGTCCGCTTCTGTTGGTTAAAATGATGTCTCAGTGATTCCATGTTCCTTCTTTGTTCATTACATTGATATTCGAATAGTTAAAGTTGATAAAACAGCTGACGTTCTCCATATTCAACAAACATCAGCAAATTACTTTCTAAGAATCAGTACTATCAATTAGAGCTGCCTTGTCAAATCTCACGGTCAACTCTGAATGCTGTCTTAGTGGCCCAATAAACAAGGCTGTCGCCATCCTTGTACATTTATACAGACAGTCCTCACAGAGGCAAATACTAGCTGCATCCTTAACCCTTTAAGTCATTTGATATGACATTTGTTGTCATGATGCACCAATGCAGCGCCGGCGAGTTACGTGCCAGGGCTGCCTTGGTGCATCATGCGTACCCTTTAGGAGTGTCCCAACCGCCAAAAGATTGGCATAATGCTTGAATGCAGACCAGGCGATTTACTCACCAAGGCTGCATTCCTGCATCATGGTAAATGACGAAGGTCATAATGCATGCTGTCCTTAGGGGGTTAGAGATTCAATTGTTGCTGACCGTTCACTAGCACTCAGATCGGAATGAGGCCTCATACTCTGGGCCTTTATATCTAGGGAAGGTGGGGATTTAAAGTGGGGCAAAAAAAAGGGTTGTTTCAGGTCACCCGACCGACCCTATCAAAAGAGGGCCGACCCTACGTTTTTTTATGCAATTTTGAAGAAATTTCTATATTTTTACCCTTTTTTTGGGGTCAGTTTTAGGTTTTCAAACATTTTGAAAAATCCTCCCATTTTAAAACTTTTTTGGTCAATTTTAGTGTATGTAGAGGGCCTGTAAAAATCTTTTTACCTGAAACAAACCTTTTTTTAAAATTTGGCCTGGACATTTACCGAGGGTACATTAGCATGTTAAGTTGTATTTGAGTGGGTAGTTGCTGACACACACACTTAATCACATCAGCAGTGCCTTATTTAGAAAAGCAATGGAGGGCACAGCCTTAACACATATGTACACGGTTTATAATTGTGTGCTATTTGTAGAGTATTATGTAATGGTCAGTGAAGCCCATCTGACGAGTAAAAATATATCTTGAGAGTAGATGATTATCAATTTTGTTGTTTATTCTCATATTGGAAGGGGATATTTCCTCTTTTTAACAAATTTGTTGTTTGTTCTCATATTAGAAGGGGACATTTCCTCTTTTTAACAAAGGTATATTATTTCATGTGTGACGCTATACGGCTTCCATATTATATGAGACATAACAATGTTTAGACGAATTAATAATCGTTCATCTGATAAATAACATGGCATATGAATATTTTCCCGTGATTTTGCAATATGTATTTATTGTCATCAGATGATTTTCGAAATACAACAACAATCAAAGATGCACATACATACAACAAATTATCAAAGATTCATCATATGCGTACACCAACAATCACCTCCAATACTACTTTTGGCGGTGTGTAACATGCATGGCATTAAGTGTTACACTATATTGAGTAATGTGGGTGGTTCTTACACTAAAGCCACACGGGCTGGTGATATTTGATATGCAGAAACAGTTGCTTTCAATCCCTTGAAACATAATACTTGGCCAAGTCATTTGGAATCCTATAAAATGAACATGTGTGATACAACAGGGGAAAATGTACCATTACAAGGATTTATTATACGATATGGGCGCACACCGTCCATTTTAGGTGATATTCGCGTTCTGATATTGGTGCATACAGGAGACTTGGGGGGGTGAAATCGTTCTGATATTCTGGATATCAGAACGATTCTGAATGGGGAATTCAGAATCGTTCTGATATTCTGAATATCAGAACGATTCTGAATGGGAATTGGCAGCCATAAAATCCGAGGTTCTATGGAGACTCGAACACGCTACATCAAGACTTGAAGTCCGATGTGCTAACCACCACGCCGTGAAGGCGCTGGTAGAGGTGGGTGGCGAAACAAGGAGTCTACAGGCGGACTTCCAGCCCTGTAGGACCATTATTTACCGAGTTACAGAAGAAAAGGCATTTTTTGGTATAGTTTCTTTGAAAATCCAAATTTTTTTCTAATTTCTTTTTTACTATAAAGGTAGAAGTTGGACTTTACTTAGCCTTTCGTTAAAATAATTCTAGGGATTTTTTTTCACATAGAAATAGGCATTTTGAAAAAGGTTCGTTTCCACTCAGGATCGATCCAGGTACCCTTGGTGTGTGAGGCGGAGACGCTAGCTGCCATGCCTATCCGGCTGTGGTGAATGCGGAGGGAAACGCTGGTTAGTATATAACATAGCCCCAAGCTGGCCCCCTCACAAATTCTATGTTGAACTCAGTGTTGGAGATTGAGGATATGACGTCACCAGGCTCCACCAATCAGCGAGCAGGGTTGGTGGGAGGTCAAAACAACATGGCGCTACTGCTGTACGAGTGATATTCAGTCAATAATCTTTCAAAATGGCCAAATTAGGACGTTATAAAGGTAAATAAGGACATATTAATCGAAATATCGTATAATAAACCTAATAATATATGAATATCACCGAACTTAGGGTGTGTATTCATGAATAACAAACCTCGGTGCTACGCACCTCGGTTCGTTATTCAAGTATACACACCCTGCGTTCGGTGATATTCATACATTATTGGTTAAATATTGTCATCAACAGCCACTAGGTGGCCACTAGTGCAGCAACATACAGTTATCGTAGTGACCCATGGAACTTATGGTAACTTCCCCTTGCCTAATTTTCCCCTGTTGCGTCGCATATGTTTAGGCTTGATCCTAACAAACTAGTTCCTGTTACCCCTGAGCCTGTGTTTATTAAATGCAATTTAAAGAGAGTTCACATTATCGTTCTATTCATAATAATATTATATATTATATGAAATTACGGGATTTTACATGCATGTTGACTGTATAGGATTACATCTGAGCTGTATACGTTCATTTCCTATGCAGTATAGATAAATGGGACTGTATTTTTATACTTTCTCACCCCCCCCCCAAATAAACTGTTCCCTCACCCTCCCAAAAACACTATACAAAACAACTTTACATACAAAACTCTACTATCTTTCCCCAAGGCGATAGCCTTGATAATTATATGCTTTACTGAGGGGTTGACATACACCGGATTTTATAGATCCTTAATATTCAGGTGCTGGGTAAATCTTTTTTCTCTTGATTGGCTAATATTGACCACTGTTGGAAAGCCGCTAAACAGTTGTCTAAAAACATTGATATCAGTTGATAGACCATTTAGACGCTCCATAGTACACTGTCAGAATATACCGTTGAATATACAGAGAATTAATGCAAAACTTTATGCTGGATCATCGTCAATGTGATTACGGTGTTGCAATGTCAAATCAACCAGTTTTACTGTGAATATCTGTAATCCAGTACGGAAACACAATTTATATATTTACGGAGAAGGTATGTCCACTGTACATGTCCTGTAAAATATTCTGTTGAATATACAATGTGAGAAACAATGTAAAATTTACGGTGGATCATCATTATATATCATTACAGTGGGGCAATGTAAAATCGATCAATTCTACTTTGAATGTCCGTAATCCAGCACAGTGAAACACAGTTTATTTACAGTGAAACACAGTTTATTTATTTTACGGTGAAGCTATGTAAAATTGATGTTAGTTTTATCACACCAGGTGGCAGTTTGGTTCATGAGGGGATTTTCATGGATGCTAAGAACACCATTTTTGTGGTTATAAGAAAAATATATAGATAAACAGCTGTAAGATTTGCTCTGTAGCCATCCTAGAGTGACTTCTTCTCATGGACTGGCATTACAAAGTGTCATGAAGCATTTTATAAGGCTCTCATAGAGTGATTCCTAATGATTAGGCCTGACGTCTTGACACTAAGATGATATTGCTGATTGGACATGGTACCAAATTTGGCATGCAACCATAATTATTGACAATAGAGTTAGGTATAGGTGGATAAATGGACAGGAAATACTTGGATAAATGAGTTAAATTACACAAAATACCGTTATAACTATTATTTAGGCACTGCATTGAAATTACAATGATGTCCCATATTCTGTTGGAATAGTGGTGATTCACTGGCACCACTGGGTGCCGGACTTTCACCGTTAAAATTACGGTGAACTTGAAAAAACAGTGACCGTTATCTATACGGTGAAAGTAGGGCACCCAGTGGTGCCAGTGAATCTCTGTTATTTTTACTGAATCTTTTTTACAGTGTACACATTACGGTAAGACGACTTATATACTCCTGAGTGGTGATTCTGCACAGATTCTATAGATATATTTCAAAGATCCATATATGTCTGGGTATATTTTAAGCAGGTCCCTATTCATGGCAACAAATTATAAAAATAAATGTTTTGGTCGCTAGCCAAGCTAAGAGCTATAATTATCTAGATCTGCTTTGACACAAACTAAAATTAATCTACAGTCGGAGTAGGGATATAGACAAAGGTGCATGAGTTTCAGTCTGTTGACTGGGTTATTTCACGAGTTGAGCTTGGGCTGTATTTCACGAGGCCGTAGGCCGAGTGAAATGCGGCCCAAGGGTCAACAAGTGAAATAACCCAGTCAACAGACTGAAATGAGTGTACCTTTGTGTTTATTTTTCATCTTTTTCGATTCAAAATACCGAAATTATTGTAGGGGGGAGCCTAAAAGGACTAAATCAGCTTATTTCTACGCCGTTCAAATGTAAACAAACCGCCGTTTTGATGACGTCACAGGGCCGTAAAATATGACCATGGGTTATTTCACGGGGGGGGAGGGGTGCAATACGGCGTTCTTTGGTTAAGTCAATGGGACAGCCGTATTTGATGAAAAATAAAAACGTATATTATACACAATTGGCTGGTATTCCACACAATCTATGCATACTGCACCTGGTGGCAAAAGAAACCCCACAAAACTACCTGCAACCATGATATTTGCAGATTCCCCTTAACTATATCATTATGTATGTCATGATTTACCTTTATCCACCATTCGCGTGCCATACCATTCTACATCTTTCTGCTTACTATATTTCCTATTTGCCATGCCCACATTACATCATAGGCTCACAATTAATAGATTAGATATTATTTTGATTAAAGATAATTTCATTTTGCCCATGACCACTTATTTCCTCGTTTTCAACATGTTCCTCATTATCATATAAATGCATGCCTGCATTTTCATTGAGAAATTGTTAGTGGATTTTTCAGAGTGGAAATTTGTGGAAAGTTATGATTTTTTCATGAGAGCAAATACATAAAGTTCCATATAAGCATCAGGCTAATGTTCCTTGGCGTTATTACGGAAAATAGTGTTTTGATCGATGTTACTTGTTGTCAATTGTCAGCACACGATACTCTTCACAGGTGTATGAATTATTTACACCCCTTTTGGTTCAGTCCATCTGTACTTTCAAAGTAGATTAAGTATTTATCTTGTAAACTCCAAGGACAGTTATGAGTATATATAGGGCATAGCAACATACATAGATAATGCTCCGTTCACATGACAAACAATATCTCATGGCAAGCTCAGAACCAGAATCTTCCAGATCTTCTGTATCAATTAACGGATAACTGGACAGGCATATAGTACTGGTTATGTTTAACAAGAGTAAAACATGCTAAGAACTGGCATTATGCTGATGTTCTGGAGCATGAATTAAAGGAACAATTTTACAGTCAGAATATAGTGGCCCATTTCTCAAGTTTGAACGATTCATTTTGCTTAATATTGCTTAAGTAAAGCAGTGAACGATTCATGCAACCCTTACATATAGCAGTGAACGATTCATGCAACCCTTACATAATATAGCTGAACCGTACAGCTAGACTGTACATGCAGACGGAATCCCCTATATTAATAGCTTTCGTCTGAGCCACTTGAGTGGGGCTATCCACTGTAAAAAAAAAATTACCCAGTGAATTCACAGAGAGTCTCAGTTAAATTCGATAGTGCATCACCGTTTTTTGGTTTACAGTGAATCACTGTTAATCTCGTATATTTCACAGTGAACTTCCATAAAATATTACAGTCAAACTCCGTTATTTATTTTACAGTGACACTCTGTTTTATGGGTATAATAGCTAATTAATTATTCTTGGCTAATGCATAATGAAGCAGTGAAATCCCGTAAAAATGATGATGCCTTCCAAAAACGCAATTTCTTAAAATAATGTGGGGTTCCCGGCTCACACTGATGCCAGTGATTCTCTGTCTTTTCTCGGAAATATTTTTTACAGTGTGGTGTTGACACGACCGTCCAGCCTGACTAGGGGGAGGGAATATAGACCGGGGTCCACCTAGCAATAAATGGTCATGCAAACATGACGCACAGATGACACACATGATGCACACATGACAAACATTTAACCTTTAGAATGATGCACATAATGTACACATGATGCACACATGACGAATATTTAACCTTGATGAATCATTTTCCACAGCTCCCTGATCATTCTAAAGGTTACATATTCGTGTGGGCATTATGTGTGCGCCATGTGTGCATCATGTGTCAATATGTCGACTTGACCAACACAATCATGCATGTCAACATATTGACATACATGGGTCTGCATGACTCTGTCATGTTGACACACATGTGACAGAGACATATACACCACCATGACGGACACATATACAACTCAATGACGAACACATAATTATACTGATGTCATGACAGACATTATATGTACACCACTATGACGGACACGTATATATATATATATTATATATATATATATAGGTAGGTAGGTAACATCCACCCTCTCATATTTGATATTTTGTAGGCATTATGTCCGTCATGCTTTCATAAATCTAGCCATCATCTCATCATAAATGTGACAAAACGTGGGAAAACGTGACATTAGGGGAAAACACCTTTATTCAAGTTTATGCCTTTAGCTACACTTTGATGCTTCAAGCATCAAAATATTTGAAATAGTTGCTGAGAAATGACATCTCAAACATGGGATGGTAGGGACATGTAGGAATTCAGAAAAGACTGCAATGCGATCACACATCAATCTATTTTCAAATAATCCATATAAATCATGATTATTAGAAATTAAACCAATAAATGGATATTATTGTACATAGATTTAGATCTGGTGGGAATATTGGTATTCTGTTTTTAGTTCTAAAATTTTTATTACAAAAGAATTAATCGATGGTTGCCATGGCAACCAAATATCAACAAATGGGCTAAAAATGGCTAAAAACGTTCTTTTCACATTCCAAATAAGACCAATTTAGAATGAAAATAGAATTTTGATAATAGCTTCAAAAGATTCGTTGGAAAAAGTCAGTCTAAGGTCATTTTCTTTTAAGTATTCACATTTTTAGCTATATCTCCTGAAATATCATGTTTAGAGCATTTATGGCTATTCCCCCTAATGGTACGATTTCCCAGGTTTCGTCACAAATATTGTCATTACGTTGTCATAAATATGGCCGTCATCTTGCCATCAATACCAAGCTAACAAATACATGTAATAAGTTTTAACGTTATGATGAGGAGCCATAGAGAAACGTTATATAATGTTGTATAACATTTTTTTATTTACTGGGTTTGGCCGTCATCTCATCATCATATGGCCATCATGTTGTCATAAATATGTCTGTCATGTTTTCATGAATATGGCCGTTCATCGTGTTGACCACCAATATGGCGGTCATCCTGTCATAAATGTGATGGTGCCTTAGTATCATAGACCTACAGACGTAAGTGTAATAATACATATATCATAGTATTTAATTTAGTATTTTTCTAGTTGCTCCCTGTGGACCTCGGCTTAATGGCTCCCCCACTTATACCATACACCTTGTAGAACAGGTCTGCACGAAAGCTCTGGACGAAAGCTATGCTTTAAACATATAGCCTCCCAAAGAATTAATTAGTCAGAGAATTCACCCTGGACGATTCTCAAATCCTTTGCATACTTAGCCACAGTGCGATCGTTTCCCATTGAGCAATGGGCTCCACATATACCTACTTATAGGCCTACACGGAGGTCCAACAGAACCAAATAAAGGTAGGTGTCCATATACTAGTCCAGTGGGAAGATGTGTCCATAACCTAACCATTTTTGGATGATATTATATTCCCACAGGGTTGCTTTGATACACCAATATACACCTATGGATTGCTGGGAAGTCAGGAGCCGGAACTGCTTTTTGAATCATGATAAATACACACTAACGTACGAGTCTCCAATACAACTATTTTCATCAGACCCCTTTATAAAGGGTGTAGTGATCTATGGGGTGTGGAGTAATTCTAATTCTATAAATTTGCTCCAATTTCGTCACTTCGGATTGATATTCTCTTAAAAAATCCAAAATGGCTGCCACATAGCCTTTGAAAAAGTAATTGGATTGGATTCCTTGGGGTCATAAAATATACTTTTTGACCTTTTATTGAGGGGAGGGGAAGAAATAATTTAATTAACAGACAGAACGAGGAGATTTGTCTTACCAACAATGCTTTGGTGTATCATGGCAACAACAGACTTGAATCCCTGCTATCATATTATAATTTTTTATTAAAGATGCCTAGGCATGGTGTACTTTTATTAGATTCTCGGCTTTGAAATTATATATAAAAGAGTAGATTTCAAAAATTCATGAGAAGTGACATGGAGCTGGTAGATGGAGGATACACATTTAACAAGCAGCAGTATACAGGAAATTCTACTCAGGTCTGTAAAGCCCATCGTTCAATGGTATATACGGCTGTTCCATTGACCTAACCAAGTATTTCACACCTCCGGTTAAGACGCCCTCCCCTGTATTTCACGGCCCTTTACATTATTAGAATTGATGATTTAATCACTATAAAATATCGTTTTCATTGTAGACTTTTCCCCCTAGTATATCATTAATCATATCCAGTTGGTCTTGACATCCTCTATTTAGGGGGCTATGCCTTCCTACAATGGTTTCTCTTATTACTTCTATAGATTTGACTATACCAGCAGCGCTAAGGGTGGAAAAGGAGTTATGACTTCTCAAACAGAACAATCTTTGAGTAAGGCACATGTATATCCTGAGACCCATTCTGAGGTCCTGGCCCTGTACAATGACTACCCGACCTATGATAAGGTAAGTGTTGTCAGTCAAGGTTTGGTTGATGCGATAGCAACCTATAATAGATGAACCCTTTCTAAGTTCCAGTCCTCATGTTCACTATACATGTACACGGTTAAATGTATATGCACCATTCTGAGTGTTTCTGTTGGTGCTCTACTCTTTATGGGGTGGAAAGTGCTGCATTGCAAAATTAATGCTCTTTATTGTCACAATAATCATGTATGAATGCAGTCATGGCAAGTATCTCTTTAATGCTGCATTCAACTAGTGCCAGTCCAGGTTTGCTTCAAGAGATAGCAACCGAAATAGTTGTACCCTTTCTAAGTTTCAGCCCCCATATCCCCTTTAACAGGCTCAGTGTATTTGTCTTTATGTACTACTCTGATTGTTAGTTACCCTCGGTGATGTGCCCTTTGATGGCAGCATAGTGCTTTTTTGCAATATCTATGTTTTTTATTGTCCTAATAACTTATATGAATGCAGCCATGGCAATTGACTGATCAATACTGCATTCAGGCATCATGTGGACACTTTAGGGTGAAAATGGGTGCGAGTGAACTTAATTATATTGTACCTCCAGGAATGCAAAGAGATAACATACAATAGCCCAGCATTGGTAGCTGCTGCACTGATAAGACATCTGTCCGATAACCGAGATGTAAAGATACTGGACGTGGCAGCAGGAACCGGTCTGGTAGGTGAAAAGGTAAATAGTGTACCCTTATCTAACCTTACCCTCTATGGCCAGGATGATACCTACGGGTACATGTTCTTTTCTCAGTTGGTTATCCACTATATATGTACACAGTATGTTATAGTTTATAAGCCTAAAATTGTGACGCAACGGGGGAAAACGTACCAGTTCAGGGATTTAGTGTCAAAAACAGCCACTAGGTGGTCACTTGTGCAGCAACATACCGTTTTCCTAGTGACTTATTGTGGATCTTATGACAGCCCCCCCTTGCCCGATTTTGACATTTATAATCTCAAAATGATCACTATGACCTTCTCGTCCCAACAAATATCACCATGTGTGTGTGATTATCTAATGTTGACTAGACCAACAGCTTTCTTAAGTAGATGTAGTACTGTGGAGAATATTCTGAGTTTCCACTTAGTAGCACCAGCACTGTCTGTGTTCATAACAGAGACAGGTTCATATTAATCGCTAAGAAAGGCTCCCGATGGGAAAGGAGAAGTGGCTAAAAGGTCCATGATAAGTCAGTATGGTTATGTCATATCGTTGAATTAGTGGTAGCCACCAGGCTGTACGTATTAGCAAATGACATATTGTTTTCACTCGCTTCATTGCCTACTACTGTGACGTCCATGTTTTTTCTGTGTAATGACCAATGAAGGGCCCATCTTTGACTATGGTATATGTATTATTATTGTATTGATGCGGAATAAGGATATTGACCAGGAATCTGAGAGTCTCAATGTGTATTGTGGAATCTTCTGTGTCAATAAACCTATATCAAACTCAAACTCAAACTAGTGACTGTTTATGACACTACATCCCCGTAATGGTACGTTTTGCCCGGTTGCGTCACATTAATAATGGCCACTGTCTACTGGGTAACTTAAGCCGATTAAGCCCACACCTTTCCTAGCATAACTTTGGAGTAGAGGTTGGCCAATAACGACACAAAAACAAGTCGATTAAAATAACCCTTTGTGTTCATTGCATGTTATTATTAATAATGTTTGTACAAATCTACATTATACTAGTTATATCATCAATTATGATGATGTGACAAGTATTTCACCGGGGTGGGGTGAAATACGGCGTTCTTTGGTTAAATCAATGTAGCTGCCATATTCACCCTGCAAAAATACTAACTATAGTTACCTGAATTTCATTCAGCTAAAGGAAATGGGACTCAACATTATTGATGCCTTAGATGCATCAGAAGGAATGCTCCAGGTGCCAAAACAGAAAAATATCTACCAGAATTATATAATTGACTTCTTTCCTTGCGAGAAAGAGTGGATGAAAACGAGTAAGTCTTTCTCCTTGTCAAAATGAGTAAGTACTAAAGACTGTATAGTAGTCACCAAGAGCATTAACTGTTCTTATAGCATAGGCTTAGGGTAATTTGGGTGTGCCGAGTCTAGAGAATCAATTGTTTTTCTGGTTTAAAACCAACATATATATATATGTACACATAATATTATAACATTGTTTTAAAATTCAGGCAGCTATGATGCGCTGGTATGTTGCCATGGGCTGGGAGAAGGTATGAATTGTGACGCCCTGCCTGAGATGGTGCGGTGTGTTAGAACAGGTTTGTAGGCTATATCACCTATATATTATATTTGATTGTGACCTACTTGAAAAGTAGGATTGTGTTTTAAATATGGCATGAGGTTGTAAGCCATAAGTAAAAGTACTAAATCTCAGCAAAAAGTAAATTTCTTTTAAAATATCCCCAAGAAGCCTCCATTTGCCCCTGCACCCTCTCCCCCAATCATCATTTAGATATTTTTCTGAACTTGCACTTGAACTGCACTTGCACTTGAACTGAACCTAAATTGATAATATGGGCTAATGGTTTTAATACCCATAGCCTGTGAAGGCTCAAGCCCCCTATAGGTTTGACTGGTTGAATCAAATATCCAGAGTAAAGGCAACTTTTGAATATGTAAAGGAATGGGTCCTAAATTATTCAGATGAACATGTTTAAGCATTAATTGTACACCTCTTCCCTAAAACGAGACCGGGAAAGTTTTAAGGGAGCAGCCGAACCTTATCCCCTACTCCCGTGTAAGGTAGCCTAATTGGGTGACCATGCGCGCATGGTTTGTCATTCATGGCCCTCACTGGGCAGATCACATTATCCTACCTACTATATTCCTCCCCCAACACACTACCCTACCTACTGTAACTCCCACACCTGTTACACTGACCCACCTTATGTAAGCCTCCACCACTCACCTGTTTTATGAAGCTACTGGAGCTACCACTGGACCTACCACTATAGATCTACCCCATAGATCTATCCACCAACCCACAATGCCACCAAAGAAGAAGGAGATACCCAAGAAGAAGGCCCCTAGAAGGTCTGCCAGGGTGAGCAAACTGAAGGCTAAGGAGTATGAAGCTGATGATGAGACTGACCAGGAGGAGGTGGTCCCCGAGGTGGACCCACTCCCAACACTACAGAGGCCAGAGTCACAGCACTGGAGGGTGATATAAAGGATATAAGCATGAAGCTAGACCTGATTATATCCAAAAGTATTGAACCTCCAAGGAAGCCCATCCTGAAGAAGAAGAAGCCCAGGGCACCATCTTCGGACGAGGAGCAGCAGGAGGAGAGGACCCCCGGACCCCCAGGAGGTCCAGGGAGAAGCAGAGGAGACCTCGGCGCGAGGCCACACCACCCCGGCAGGAGGACACCCCACCCCGTCGCGAGGACACCCCACCCCCGCGAGAGGACCGGCACCGGAGGAATACCCACAGGGAGCCCAGGAGCAGGAGATCTATATCACTGGAGGAGGTACCCACACCACACAGGAGGATACCATCACCCAGGAACCTAAGACGGAGTCAGAACTACGACGGCTTCATTGACGACGAGATCAAACGGGAGGTCATGGCAGCCATTCTCACGACAGGTAGGGGAAGTCATGCACATGACCCACTCATAAGAAATCCCACTATGAAACTCTATATGTATGTGGAAAGGCCTGGTGCCCCCACCATCAAGCAAAGGCTAGATAATAGGCATAAACTCTAAGAACTTGAATACACGACCGCTATTGTAGCCCTCTTAGAGGATGACAAAAGAGAGGACCAGGAAAACAACCCCTTCATCCTGAGTCATCTACATGACATCATGTCCGACCGACTAAGTGGGAGATCATGGGAAAAAATCATGGCATACTCCCAAAGGGTCTTTGATCTCATAGAAAGGGATAAATTTAGCTGGGCCAACAAACAGGCCATACATAATGTCAGATCCCTTGGTTTGTCAGGAAACACCGAAAGGGACTATCGCACCTCTACCTCCGTACCCCCGTCCCGTAGCCATGGCAACCACCCCAGCCAGACCAAGGGAGCATACAGTATGCCCCATGGCCGGGTCACTACATGCAGAGACTTCAACTCTGTCAAAGGGTGCAGCCAGGCATCAGACCATGGGGAGGGAGATAAAAAGGTGTATCACATATGCTCCCACTGCAATAGCATATCTGGAAAATGGCTATCTCATCACAACCTCACAAACTGCAACAATGCAGTAGCAGCTATGGGGGGTAGGCCTATGAACACCCAGTACCACCCACCACCCCCCCAGAACCACCCCCAGCCACCACCAAAAAATGTGGAAGGGGGTTTCCAGCACCAAGGGAGATGGTAGGGACCCCCCGGGACAGTAACATCCCCCAAACCGGACAGAAACACGACATTGCGGACTCAAACGGGGCGTCCGCACAGGGCGGGAAAAAATATGACAGTTTGAATAATAACCGCTCCCCGGGATCCGCGGCTCTCTCGCGCCCTCTCGCGCCAGCCGAGAGAAGACGAGAAGACGAAATCCAACATGGCCGCCACCAACTCGCATTGATTCGATTCGATAAAAGTGCTCAAATTGAACTAAATAGCCACCATTCCACCCCCCCAGCACATGTTTTCGGCCTAGAATTAAAAAATAAAGAGAATGGGACAGGTTTCAGCCTTCAAAACGAACTAGTTAATCAAATATCGACACCTCCGCACGTTCAAAACGAACAAAACAAAGAAAGTTCCCGAATCTCGCATTCTCTCGCGAACGGCGAGAGGAGACAAGACTTAACAGAAAAACATGGCCGCGCCCACACCTGCACTGCCCGAGACGTAAACAACACGAAAAGTAGTGAAAATGAAGCCATCGACAGTGCCAATACACCCCAGAGCACGCCAATCGATAATAGCATGGAAGAAACAAGATCCACACACTCACAAACCCTCAAACATGGCGAAAGCGTGGGAAAATTGACCGAGGATGGCCCACTCGGTCAATCAGCTGACTCGGTCATCACTGACACTGGTAAGCATGCACACACTGCCAACCCCCACAGCTTCCCCATGTACTTTGATAGGGTAAGACAAATAGCCGAAGGGAACCACGAGCATATAGACATAGACATATCTCCATCTGTACTCTCAGAATACAGAAAAGCATTCTGGCCTAGCTTCGCTCACAGTGCTACCAGTGACAATAAAACAGCACAATATGCAAAAATATATGATGTAGTCAGGGGCACAGGGCTTCCCAACCACATGGTATCCAGACTAGTGCTTCCCACTTCCCTCAACATATCCGCCTGGGAGAAGTACCTATCATACAGGGACCCACTCCTCTTGGATATGATAAAGTATGGTTTCCCACTGGGCTACCTAGGCCCAGTCAGCGACACAACAAAGGTAGACAACCACCCGAGTGCCACAAACTACTGTGATAAAGTATCAGACTGTATAAACAGCGAGGTCAGCTTGGGTGGCCTCATGGGGCCCTTCAAGGACCCACCGTTCGATGAGTGGTGCCATGTCGCACCGCTCATGTCCCGCCCCAAAAAGACGTCCGACGCACGACGCCTCATATCTGACCTCACGTTCCCACCCGAGACATCCGTCAACGCGTATGTCATTAAAAATAACCTCAACGGTCACATAGTAGACCACACACTCCCCACCACCGACCGACTAGCCGCACACATGAAAAGAGTCGGGACCGGTGCATACATGGGCTCGGTGGACATCTCGAGGGCGTACAAAAACTTTAACTCTGACATATTAGACTTACCACTGCAGTGCATAAAATGGGAGGGCCTATATTACATGGAGACTGCAATGCCGTTCGGGGCGCGTTGCAGCAGCCTCCACATGCAACGCGTCGCGAACACGATCGTGGCCATACTAGCGGATAGCGGAGTCACGGCGGAAATGTACCTCGACGATATCGTTTTCATATCACCTGACAAGGTGACCGCGGACCGCGACATGAGCGTAGTCACAGACCTACTCAAAGAACTCGGCCTCCCGGAAGCCGAGGAAAAAAGACAATACCCAGCACAAACTGTTGTATGGCTAGGTGTTAAGTTTTCAGCAGCCGATATGACCATGTCGGTGCCCCGCGAAAAGCTCTGCGAAGTCATACACACCGTAAAACTCACCAACTATGAACAGTACCTTACGAGAAAACAACTGGAATCGTTGGTGGGTCAACTAGTCCACATCGGAAGATGCATTAAACCGGCGCGCCTGTTCATATCTAGACTACTAGAGGCACTAAGGGGCATGAGAACCGAACATATACTTATCAACGAACACATGCGCACCGACCTGCGATGGTTTATGGAGTTTGCCACCGAATGGAACGGTGTAGCACTCATTCCGGCAGCCAAACCGACAAAGGCACTCGAGGTAGATGCCTGTCTGTCGGGGATCGGCGGCACCGACGGCAAGCGTGCCTATTACCGACAAGTCGCCCCCATCAAGGACGGTGCCGCAGACATCAACGAACTCGAGGCCGTCAATGCGGTTGTCGCGTTACATACGTTCCTCAACGACTCCGACAAAGGCGGGCATATCATAGTACTCTGCGACAACCAAGCCGCAGTCGCAGTATTCCAAAACGGTCGCGGGCATAACCCGATAATACTCGAAGCCGCACGGGCCGTGTGGATGGTACAGGCGGTGCTACAGTTAGAAGTGACATTCAGGCATATCCCAGGCATTGAAAATGTAGTCCCAGACAATCTTAGCCGAGCCCATCTCTCAGACTTTTACTATGAACGGGCCATGAAGGACTTCACAACACATAACCTTGTATTTGTATATCCAAGTGAAGATGCCTTTAACCTGGTATTTCCTTTTCTACGATCCAGATCCGGGACTCCGATCGCTGCAGCTCGCGGCAACCCGACGGCAAACCCAGGCAAGGGCGAAAGGGACCAACAGGAACCACGACACCGCAACACGGACCTACATCGGGTTCTGCAGGTACACGGGCATCGACCACCTGGCCCCAGCGCACACACACATATGCATCTACATCGAGTATCTAGCGCGGCAGTACAAATGCCCCGCGACCATCCGCAACATAATATCCCACATGCGACAACACCTGACGCTGGCGGGAGTACCAACGGAGGAAACGTATCATCCAAGGGTGACACGGGCACTGGAGGGCATCGACAGGACGTCCACATACGTCCCCCGGCCAAGGCCCCCGGTCCCCCTACGAACCTTCAAAGCCGCTGTACTGGAGATACCACGGAACGAGTCAGGCACAGTAGTACGGGCCGCGGTGCTGACCATGTTCTACGGCGCAATGAGGAGATCCGAGGTATGTGCGCCATCAACCGGCACGTTCAACCCAAGGCTGCACCTAACGAGGGCCGACGTGTCACTGCACCGTACTGGCGTAACTGTGACAATCCGACATGCGAAGAACGCACAAAAGTACAATCAGACACAAACGCGACATCTCGACAAATCAAAGGACCCACTTCTGTGCCCCTGGACCGCACTAGCGGCAGCCGTGGTACTCGCGCCAACCAGGTACCCTACGGACCCAATGATAATGTTCGCAGACCGCAACCCGGTGACGGCCGAATACGTGGCGGCCGAATGGGCCCGGGTACTCAACAAGATAAATGCACCGCCAATGTTCAACAGACTTCACTCGCTAAGGAAGACGGCCGCCGACACCGCTCACAAGGCCGGCGCATCCATCCAAGAGGTTAAAGACTTCGGCGCATGGCGCTCCAATGCGGTATGGGCCTACGTCCAAAAGTCAGCCTCCAAGACTATCGCTACCAAACTTTCTAATGCACTAAAATCTGCTTAAATGCAATATATAAAACTCTTGGTATTTTTGGCATTATCATGTACTCTATGTTTAATATCACCTATCATATGTTATTATAAGGTTATAAAAGACCTATACTCAATCATGTCTACCTATAATTCATACAGGTCTAAAATATGTCATTTGACATTCATATAATCTCAGGTATAAATTTACATTGTATAATGCATATTCCTCCAATTAAAACATTTGTTCTTTAATCCTCTCTCCTCTTGTCTGTCCGGGGGGGGGGGTGTCCATGAATGGGGTGACCATGCGCGCATGGTTTGTCATTCATGGCCCTCACTGGGCAGATCACATTATCCTACCTACTATATTCCTCCCCCAACACACTACCCTACCTACTGTAACTCCCACACCTGTTACACTGACCCACCTTATGTAAGCCTCCACCACTCACCTGTTTTATGACCTAGTTCCTCACTCCACTACTACAAGCCTTCCAAGGAGGTCAGGTTTTCCCACCCACCCACACCTTATTAAATAGGTAAAATAATAAGCATTATCATGTACTCTATGTTTAATATCACCTATCATATGTTATTATAGGGTTATAAAAGACCTATACTCAATCATGTCTACCTATAATTCATACAGGTCTAAAATATGTCATTTGACCTTCATATAATCTCAGGTATAAATTTACATTGTATAATGCATATTCCTCCAATCAAAACATTTGTTCTTTAATCCTCTCTCCTCTTGTCTGTCCGGGGGGGTGTCCATGAATGCATACAGCAGTGTATAATTTAACACAATTTCCACAATATTGCTTATATTATTTTATCTGGGGTCTCAGGGCAGATCTTTTCATCGTTTTAAGTAGTTATTATGAGCTTGTTTGTTGTCTGAGGTAGCGTCTCTCGTTTGAACAGGATATGAGTGCCACAAAACTACCAGGAATATCTTCACTTACAACATCTCGTTTTAAAGATCTCGACACAAACTTAAATTATCGAATCCCCCCTGGGTGTCCCTCCCTGTTTAAAAGAAATATCACTAATTAAGTGGTGAGGGGATTACAGGGTTAGCAGTTAATTCACATTTAGGCCCAAAAAAAATGAGGTTTGTTCCAGGTAACATGGGAGGAAAATGTAGGGTCGGTAGGTCCTTTTTTTTTTAATTTCTTAAAACATCAATGTACCAGCCATTTATTTCGAATACCCTAAAATTGACCAAAAATGTGTAAAATTGCTAAAATTTCTTCAAAATTGCAACAACAAAAAAACACGTAGGGTCGGCCCTGTTTTGATAGGGTCGGTCGGGTTAGTTGAAACAAACCTTTTTTGCCTTTACATTGTGTGTTGTGTTGTAGGTGGACTAGTGGCGTTTATTATCAGGGAGGACTACCTGAACTGTTACAAACTGGAGGAGCTGGAACCCCTGGTGGCACACCTGGAGGAGGAGGGGCAGTGGTGTCCCCTGGAGAGAACCGTGATACCTAACATCTATCGCACACACACTGGAGTTATCTACGTGTTCAAAGTCACCAAGCCAGATCTCAATGAGTAATAGCGATTTTAGGGCAAGATGGTCTCTGGTCGGTTGTTAAATAGGCAGAATAGGCATGAAATGAATATTACCCGATTGTGTTCCCTTCATATGTGTATATATATCATTGTCTGATTGTCTGAGGTGGCGTAGAGAGCATAATATGCAATATTATTGCTAAATATGGCAATATCATGATATCATGACTTTGCACATATAATAGTGAAATTAAAACTTTGCAAAGGTTGTTCAGGTAAAGCATCCAGGCCTGAACTTTGCAGCACCTGATGCTTTTACAGCTGACCCAAATAATGGTGATGACATAGGCTGCGTGAATTAAGCCTGCTAGTTGATATTCTAATGCTTTATGATTTCCTAAGGTGCCAGAATCATGTTTATTATTACCGAGACTACCAATAGAAACAATAATGAACATAGAGTGGGGTTTTCTTTTAGAGACGGTTTCATGACCACATTAAGCTTTTTTTGTATGATTAGAGAGCGACATGTGTATGGTACATTTTATGCAGTGGTTGTGTCTATAAACATATTGTCGTATAACTACCGTGGTTTACATTGGTAGGTCTTTAATACCAGGCATTGGCTGAAGGCCTGCCAGGACTGCTTTTTCAATATGATATATTGTACCGTCACCATTCACAACTTTACATGTGTAGCTGAAGATTTACTATGGTACTGTACCTAATTAATTATATACTCTGTTATAATATGAAATATACAATCGTCATATGTTGTCAGCCTTACACGTGTGGATGAAACCCAATTGTCATCATAAATTACTAGTTGAAATAAACACTTCCAATTCTTTAAAAAAAAAACTAAAAAAAATCTTTCCAGTTTGTGCTTCCAGAGATTGTATAACAGGAGATGTGTCAATAAACCAACTTTAAACCACGATAATTTGTACTGATTTTTATTATGTTTGCAACAATGTGGTAATTAATATCCAGATCTAATTAAACAATAAACTTTTAGTTGTCTGCTTTAGTGACTTTCAAAACAAACACGATGCCACTGTTGACTTGGAAGAAATTCGGCTCGACAGTCCTCTCTAAGATCTTCCACTGTCCCTCCTCAACCAGCTTTTTCATCAGGTTCTCAACACGCTCCAAGAACGCCGCCAACTTCTCCGTTCTCATAGTTATAACTACCAGGCCACCTGTGGGAATAGACCAATGATCAATTATAGATAATATATATATTATAAATAATTTAGATAAAAGAGTGAATCGCGCAACCAACCCTGATCTATAGCGTAGCATAGGCGCAACTTACTATAACTTATAGAGGAGTGTGCGGGCGCACTGGGGTCCAGTGTTGCCGCATGACCCTGGCACATGTATGGCCTGGTTCCAGGACTTCTCTTTGTAGTGTTTAAAGAAACCACAGGTGCACCGAGACGCGGCTGCAGGTTCCAGTGTAGCAGGAGGGAGGCTATATATAGGGCAGCGCGCGCAGTAAACAACCAGTTGCTGCCAGAGAGGATTGGAAACAGGAGACTCTCCCACCCACCATCCCTCAAGATCAAGATCAAGATTCTAATATTTATTAAAGCCAATGGCAGATATTATTGTTTTAACCATGACATATGAGCTCATTATATTGTAATAAATTTTAAAATGATTCCAATACATGTTCGCGTTCACTCAATAGCATAATTATAGTCAAATCAATGGTTTTCTTTTGGGTTCTCCCTATAGATGAATCCTGCGATTTTGAGGATGCAGCAAAGCCATGATGAGAACTTAAATATTATAGCCTATTAATAATGTTCTATTTTGGAGAAAGTAGTTTGTTGATTATAACATATATGTGACTACTTAAAGTTAATCAAAGACATCAATACATCAGGACCTATTCACCACTTAAATTAAGTTCCACAGCAATATCATTTTTCTCTTAATCTAGGTAAGCTTTTGTAAACTGCAATTTCTCCATTCTATGATATAGGACACAATACGTCATTATATTATTCCTTGCAGATTGAGTTTATTTTATATGCAGTGTTAAGTATGTAAAATTGTAATTGAGATAAGACCATGTAGATTACTAGCAGAGGAAATTAGGGGCCAAAGGTTTGACCATTTCATTCATAGAAAAAACATAGCTCTCAAACTTTAACATGTGACTTATTTATCTATGTAATAGAAAATTGCAAAATACCCGTTTTAAGACATCGCACAATTTCAGGCAGACACTCCTCATTCATGTGGCCCTCTGCTATCCCACCAGCAACCACCACAACGTCATAGCTACCTGAAATGAATAAAGTGAAATAAATATGTACAGCACAAAATAGAATATGTTTACAGTATTATGTATATTAGACCTTAAAACATTAAATTTTATATTACGGGAACATTCATTTTAAGAGTAACACACTTTTCTTAAGAAACACACTTTGGCAAGTGTGAAGTACGTTTGTTACAATAAAAGGGGTGTTAAATATGGTGTAAAAGGGTGTGTGAATGTTTTTTTTTCTTAGAGTGTATCGTAATAAAATGTATACCTGCATCATTGTTTCCCTTACGAATGTGGGTAATAGGGAATCTGGTGAAGAAAAAGTTAATAATTCAACTGAAAATGCTTAATGCTTACTTGTTTCTATTGTGGGATTTTCACAGGGAAAGTATTCCTGAATGTATTTTTTGTAAATATTTTTCTCTCTTGCCATGTTGAGCATCCCCTCAGAGGCGTCCAGTGCATCGATGTTGTGGAAGCCATGAGCCTTTAACTATGGTAGAAAAACACATGTGTCATGTCATTATCGCCCATTTTTGAGTTGAATCCCATTTAGGAAAAGCGAGTTTGCTTATACCTATTTCCTGGATAAATCAAACACAGAGAAGAGATCGAAACAGCGTCAAAAGGGGGTCCAGGTTGCCTCCAGAATGACTCCCTTCTCTAGGGGAGTCCAGGTCACATTATAAGGGAGCCTAGGTGACTCTCTGACTCACCAAATGGAGTCTGGGGGAGTCATATGACCCACAGAGCTATATCACTCCCCCAGGTGACTGCCTTAGGTCAGCTAGAGAGTCACCTATATAGATGCTCCCTTAGGCAACCCTAGAGAAGGGAGTCATTCTGGAGGCAACCTGGACTTCCTTTTAGCGCTGTTTCGTCTCTATGTGAATATATTAGGCGTACAATAAACGGTTTCAAAATAGTTTATGAATACATGTATGTGAAGAGTTTCCAAAATGCGATAAGGGCCATTTTGAAAAATGTAACAACATTATGACGAATCTAAAGGTCATAGATAGGTAAATGCAATACTGAAACAATGGGTTAAGGTCCAATCTAGTGTACACATTACATCTGAAGCATCATCATTGCCACTACCGTAGCCTTACGCGAATCAAAACATGCTTCAATTCTGGAATGGATTTGTTGTGGGAAGAAACTCTGTATGTGCTATTATGAAAATTAACCCTTTGAATCCTGACCAAAAATTACATGGCTTGCTGTGGGGACGACCTCTAAGAACTAGCACTTCCCAGGAGGACGGATCTCTTATCAATTCCTATAGAAATCTTACGTAAATGGCATCGACTATAGTCGACACTAGGCCTGCCATGGTGTCGACTATAGTCAATGCTAGGGCTTAACCCTTTAGGGCCGACCAAAAAATGCATTTGCTGGTGATAGGGCCGAGATGTTTTGCAGAAATATTCCCTGAAGGCCGAGCCTATGCTAAATCCCATAGAGTTATGCTGACTATAGTCGATGCTTGGCCAGCCATGGCATCGACTATAGTCGATGCTCGGCCCTCCATGGCCCCAACTATAGTCGATGCTCGGCCCTAAAGGGTTAAAGGGTTAGCCATTTACCTCTTGACCAGAAAGTCCTGACCCAGCTGCGACATCCAACACCCTGACATCTTTGTTGTCTGGGAGGTACTTTGCCACTGCTTCACCTGCTAGTTTGGCGCCTTTGTAATTCAAAGATCCAAGATTCTGAAAATAATACAGGCATTCTCATCTTTTAAAATAGTACTAGACAAGTGTAGTATACAGTTTCATTGTAACTGCATGCTTTGTATGATTCAACACTGTTCCAATCCTGTTTCATGCCAGCTATCAATTTAAAAGTTCCTTTCCCTTTTCCATCGGTGAACAGTATTATAAAATAATATAGATAACTTAAATGTCTGGCTGTTAACGCTTCAAACACAGCACAGCGCTTTAACTTAATTTGCTATTCCCTTTGTCATGATGCATGAATGCAGCCCTGGCCAGCCAGTAATGTGCTGATTTTATGCATTACACCCCAGTAAACACACTTACGTAGCTAAACGTTCTGAGAACGTGATCTCCAAGTAAGAATCACGTAACTTCACAACGTAAAATAACGTTTCAATGTAAGGGTTATTTTAAGTTATTGAACGTAAATGAACGTGAAATAACGTGCATACGACGTTATAAGAACGTTCATACAGGTTTATTTAGGTAAATTACCTAATTTAACCTTATATGGATTGACATTTACAAAACATTATTTCAATGTTATAAAACATTTATAACTAAGGTACCTCCATATCAAGAGATTTAAAAGGGACCTTATCTATGGACCTTGTGGTTGACCATGCAAGGGTTATGACGAATGAGACGGGAACTCATTTTTTCCTGAGATGAAGTTCGGTGCTCTACCTACTGAGCTAGCCAGGCTGTTGTATGGAGTTGGTCAGGAAGTCATAGCTTATCATATCTAGTCCCCAGTTATTGTGAGTAGGAACCTTAAGCAATAATTATACATTTGTTAAATATACCTATAGATTCAAAGAGAAATCAAATAACCAATGATACTTATGAATACAATAGATAACATTTCCAAGCGAAAAAAAGCTTTAAAATGAAGTCAAGAAGGTCCACAGTTGGCAGTTCTGTATAGCATTTGGGATTTATAGCAAACACCTGTCCCTATTATGGGATTCGTACCTAGCCTCAGGGAATTCAAACTAGAACTGCCTTGTGCTCTATGGCCACTGTCACAAAGTCATCTGGTGTTGAAGAGCTATTTACCAGTCCTTTATAAAAGTTGTATTAGAGGTGCAGGTAGAGTGTGATATGCAGACTAGGGACCTTTAGCAAACCCGACGTAGCTCATTTAACGCAGACGTATCCTATGCCTTCAGCCCTGCTACGTCTGCGTTTTATGAGCTTTTACGTGGTTGCTAAAGGTCCCTAATGACAGAGAGGGAAAACAGAGACAGAGAGGCCAGGTACTAGGGACCTTTAGCAAACCCGTCGTAGCTCATAAAACGCAGACGTAGCAGTGTTGAAGTATAGCCTACGTCTGTGTTAAATGGGCTACTTGGGGTTTGCTAAAGGTCCCTTATAAGACACGTTTTCCTGTACATTGATCAATGTTAATGATGGTTCATTGGAGGCCTATTACGGAAATTAACAGATATATAGAATGGATGGCTAAGGGATGAGTAGAATAAATAGCTGGGATAAGGGCTTATGGGATAAATAATGACCTTTAGCAAACCCCGACGTTGCTCATTTAACCCATACATAGTAGTGCTAAATGGATAGGCTATGTCTGCGTTTAATGAGCTCTTAAATGGTTGCTAAAAGTCTCTAATTACAGCTATGCTACACACCCATGGGCCCTGTGAACCTGCTGACTCAGTTTTAAAACTATATTTATCTATATCACCTTCTAGGGGTCTTTGTTGAAGTATGTCACGCAAATTTTGGCCATTTTCAAGGCCCACCCCTTTGTCACGCTTTTCCCCATACCTCTATCATTGGGGACCAAGACCCCACCCCCTGAGGTGTGATGTACTTATTGGATCACCCCCTACCAGCTTAGTCCGTGGCCTATCTAGCAGCAGCGTTGGTACAGTAATCTGAAGGTGTGAGGTTCTAGCCGCATTCGTACCTCCTCTGCAATACCAAAATCCTACAATCTCGTCCTTGTTGACTGCCTTATTAATTTCTCTCACTAATTTTGATTAAATTCCATCTTTTATGGCATGTTGGTTCGAGTCCTGTAACTAGCAGTCATGTGTCCATCCTTGCAAACAAAAACGTGCTGCAGGGTTTATGTAACTCTACACACCATCATCTCTCTGTCTGTCTCTGTCTCTGTCTCTCTCTCTCTCTCTCTCCCCCCCTCTCTCTCGTTCTCTCTCTCTGTTTGTGGGAGCTTGTGCTTTAACAGACACGAATTGCTGTCTACAGGATACGAACCAACATGGTAACATTTACATAACGTTTATTTAACGTTAAACTATGTTAATACACTTACGTAAATTAACCTGCAAATCACGTTATATAAAAGTATTTTAAACGTTAAAATACGTTCATCTACGTCAGATAACCTAAATAAACCCTTACATTCCAACGTTAAAAAACGTATTGAAATTACGTTCTAATAACGTAGTTGTGTTTACTGGGACAGGAAGAAGAAACAGCGTCAAAAGGGAGTTCGGGTTGCCTCCAGAATGACTCCCCTGTTTAGGGGAGTCCAGGTCGCTTTAGGGAGCCAAGGGGACTCTCTGGCCGACCTAAGGGAGTCACCTGGGGGAGCCAAAAGACCCAGAGAGCTATATGACTCCCCAAGGTGACTCCCGTAGGTCAGCCAGAGAGTCATCTAGGCTCACTTAGGCGACCTGGACTCACCTAGAGAGGGGAGTCATTCTGGAGGCAACCTGGACTCCCTTTTGACGCTGTTTCTTTGCTCTGTGTGGTCATCCCGACCCAATGGAGGTTGCATGCAACCCTGACAAAGCTACTCGCCAGGAATGCATTGATGCATCATAACCACAAAGGGCATAACAATATGCAGACCCGAGAGGGTTCAATCTTTGACCTTTAGATATCTGGCTCATCACTGTGGTGTGTCTTCTATTACCTCATCATAAGATGACCAGTTGTCGTACACATTGATAACTTCTGGCATCGACTTGTCTCGGATCTTTCCAACCTCCTGGTGTGCTTTCGCAACCGAATTAGTTATTTTGTCGCCGTCCATTCTGAATCGGTTATTTCTGTAGTAAACAAACATGATTTGAACAACACAGTAGAAATCAAAATTATGTTTGGATATTTATACACTCGACAAAAAAACACCAGAAAAAAATAACATCAAATACCTTAGACTTCAAACAAAAATCGAAAATCAAAATTTTCTTGCGTTGGATTTTGTGTAATAAAAATATCATTCAAATGTACACTCTAATATTAATAGTGAACCCAAAAGTACATTTTTATACTGTGAACCAACACTAGATTGAACTACCAATGTGCACTAGCACCGTGTGTGCTTATTATAGTATTATTTGAAACCACAATCATGTTTAAATATGCATACACTGTAAGTATATAACCAAAACACACTATTTTATGCTGTAAACCAACAGTACATTCTACTGTCCATGTACACTGATACCTTTATATGTACGGTAAACTACATTAGAATCTACTGCTCAGCTACATGAACTGTTCACAGTGTATACTAACAACACTTTGTCAATTACTACATAAATCGGATTCAGTATACTTTATAATAGGGTCCCTTTCACTGTTTGTGCCACAATAATATTCAAAGACTAATCATCTTGTAGATGGCTACTAGTAACAAAACCTACCTTCACCTTTTGAGTACAAGCTTCAAATGATTGAGTAAGAGGAGGCTGAGACAATAGGGTCAGGGCACTGAATTGTGTGCTTGGATCCCCTCATAGATAACCACTATCCACTTGAGACAATGACATTTGGACCTTCTATTGAAGATACAGGTCCCTACCTGTTGTTCAGTCTTCATCAATATATCACAATAGTGCACGGTCATAATAGCCTAATCAGGTACACACTTATTATCAGAATTACCTTCGCAATAATAGGTAATGCCTACTCAACAAAAAGACGTTATTTAACCCTAGAAAAAACGTTCACTGAAGGATTGCAAAACGTTCGTTTTTAACGTTTTTTTAACGTAAAAACGTTGACTCCAAATAACGTAAATAAACTATTTGGACAAACGTTTGGATGTGGAACCTTATTGTGATGTTAACTAACATGTTCTATGGGTTTAAATATAGTTTTTTCATGGTCAAAATAACGTTCTTTTCAGTACCTGAGACACCCTGCCAAGCTGCTAAATCAGCATAGCAGTATTCTATTCTAGTTAATGATTTATTGTTATTTCGATTTTGTTTAATCACATCTCTATCTGTGCATCAGGCCTTAGAGAGTAAGGCTAGGAGGTCTCTATAAGCCCATCTGAAGTTACCTTTCACACGAGTAGGTATTACAAAATGACATTTGGACTTGTGTTGCTATATATTTTTTCAATACCCAGTAAATGGGTGTCTATGATAGTTATCCTGCAGGAATGGTGAAATGACCATTTATCTTGTTGTGCTTTTGGAAAGCACGATGTAATATGAGATTTTACAATAGCACTGCTTAAGATATGATAGTTTGATAATCATTATGCCACTTTTTAATTATCATAACGAGGTCAAGCCTAGCTAAATACTATAGAAGAGTATAGTGCTGCCCTCTTACAGCAGATACTGGAATCAACAGAAACGTTTGTTAACATCAGGAAAACGTTTTATTACTAACGTTTGTCCCCAAAAACCAAGTCAAAACGCTATATAACTATAAGGAAAGTTTGATTTCTCCTTCAAACCAGAGTGAAGCATCTAATAACATTGCAGAAACAAACGTTTGCCTATGAACGTTCTGAAAATGTTAAATAACGTTTTAAAAAGCAACGTTTGCATTGTGAACCATAGAAAATTGTAATTGAACGTTCTTAATCTAACGTTCTCCGACAAACCTTGTACAAACGTTTGCGAATGTTCACAAACGTTTTTTGTTGAGTGGGTGCTCATTGATAAGGACGAATGTGATAATGGGCGTTTTTGTCAATCTCTCCCAGCAACCATGATGGTTTCTGGTTGAGGTTATTCTTAGGGAGTGGTCATTTTTTAACAACAGGGGGGGGTTAGTGGATTTGGGGGGGGCCAAAAAAATTGCACCCTTTTTAGTGGAAAAGCCCGCGCGTTACTCTAGCTCAAAGGGGTCGGCCGCGCTCAATTTCAACTTGCCTGAGGGGCCCGCTCGCGCGAAAATCCACCGACCCGACCCTGTTGTTAAAAAATGACCACTCCCTTAGGTGGTATGTGTATAGGGCGTCAGGGCAACCCTTTATGACATCAGTATTATTATTATCAATGGTATTAATGTGTGTTCATGTTTCTTTTTAGAAAATGTTATTTTACATGGATGCAACACAATGTTATCATGATGGTGCAGTTTAATTGTTACACCAGCAATTTATAAATAAAGTTATAATGTCATTCATGGTCCTTAAGGTAGGATTGATAAAAGTAAGAATGTTTATTTTTTTCCCTTTCCTCAGTCTCCGTGAAAACTTTTTTGCCATGCAGGACATTCGGTCCTGCAGATCTATTATTTTGGAGGACCGGCTTAAATTTTGCAGGCCCGAATGCCTGAGGGCACTTTTCATATCTCAAAAAAAGTATAAAGCAAGAACTTATATTGAATCAATACATCTTTCCTGTATATTCCTATTGAAACATTGTAAAATGTACAATCTAGAGTAATGATTTACAAAATATTCATGCAAAATGCTATTCTCTCTAGAGACCTTAATAATGGTCCGATTTACAAGCCGTAAAAACTGACATGTAGCCAAAGATCCAGCCAGTCATTTGGACCGGCAGCAGGACCAGTCCAGCCGGTCCAGAAGCCTTTTAGCCGGCTATAGCCGGTGTCCGGCACGTTTTCACGGACACTGTTTCCTTTTAATATAAAGATTACCATTATTAAAATCCCCAAGACGGTATTCAGCTAGCAAAACAATGTGATCATATCTCTATAATTATCATAATCCTTCTTAGTGTGTTTTCTCGTTTGCATCAAATGATCCCCTTGCAATATTAGAAGATGCACTTGTTTCAAATGCATATTACGCAAGCTGTGTTTAGCTTTTAAATGGATGGGTATGGCCGTGTTTTAGCAAGACTTTTAGCGCTAACCATTCATTTATTATTTGATTAGAACTGTATTTTATTCTATAAGCAACATGTGAACAGATGATAAATAGACAATGGTCCACGAGTTTTAGTCTGTTGAGTGGGTTATTTCACGAGTTGGAGGTCGGGCCGTATTTCACAAGGCCGCAGGCCGAGTGAAATACGGCCCGACCTCCAACAAGTGAAATAACCCACTTAACAGTCTCAAACGAGTGGACCTTTTTTTTTTTTTTTTACCTTTTCCGATTCAAATTATCATAATTATGACAGGGGGAGCCTAAAATACCTTTTTCTACATCGTACAAATGTAAACAAACCGCCATTGATGACGTCATTGATGACGTCACAGGGTCGTGAAATACGGCCATGGGTTATTTCACGGGGGGTGTTAAATACGGCGCTCCTTGGTTAAATCAATGGGGCTGCCGTATTTGATAAAAAAATAAGTGGCCATACTTTGCATAGGAACAATAAGAGGCAAAGGTAGGGGAACAAACCACATCTCGATTCTAACCCTTTAATGCCTGCATAATGCCTGGAGGTGCATGTCCTTGGTGATACACTAACACAAGTTACTCACTGGCGAGTTACTCACCAGCACTTCACAGAGTTGGCGTGATGACTAAAGCCAGGACTGACGAGGTACTTACCACCGTTGCATTCATGCATCATGGCGACCATATTAAAGGTGTGTTGTATTACAGTGATATGAATGCACCGTGAGGGCTTTTTTGTCATTGTGGATGAGTTCCATTGTTCTTTAAAAGAATGGAAAGATATCCAAAGCACATACTGTATAGTGGTTGCTGAATTGGTCAGGGTACTAAGCGATAACAAAGATGTCAAGATAACAGGTGTGGAGGGTGGAGCAGGGCTGGTTGAACCAGTGAAGAAGTAGATAAAGCTAGCATTGTTATAGTTCATCAAAAACTTCCATCACACATTATTCTTTTAAGGGCAGCATATTGCTTTAATATTTGAATTATGCTCATTGTCGTCATATTGAATTGATGCAGGAAATCCGAGTAACCCGTCAGTGATGCTTTCAGGAATTATGCTTTGATACTTTCCCAGAGGATCGACATGAACTCCGGCTTTAATTGCGAGTACACCAATAAATGCATCATGCTGACAAATGCTTTAAAAGCAGTATGAGTCCCTCAAAGGGTTAGAGATCGGATGTCTTTGGCTTGTCCAATAACATCAGGCCAACATCTTCCGAGCGAGAATATAACCTGGCCTCAGCTTTATCAGTGAAGCTTCTTTTATGAGAGGTTGATAATTTATTCAATCGGTTCCTGTGAGCAGTGGTAATCTCAATCCCAAACACGGTTTTCCGATGCCAGATATTGTATCATACTTGCATACACTTATAAATTTTGCGTTTGTTCTGATACCTCTATTATAATACTCAAACCTTGGCATGGACACATGTATCACATATTATCTAATTTGGTTCATTTCTTTTTCCTTCAAAGGTCTATTTTAGATAGTGTTTGTGGGTTAGTGGGCTCCCGGACCCCTAGAGAGGGGAATCATTCTGGAGGCAACCTGGACTCCCTTCTGACGCTCTTCCCGTTCTCTGTGTAGATTGAGTATAGAATATACTCCTGGTAGCCGACAGGCTATATGATTGATATAAGCAGAGGTCAAAGGCTGACTCTTAAATATCGAAGACACCTAACTGTTCTGTACTAAAGTAAGAGGCGGGGGTGGGGGGTATCCTGAGCTCTATCGTTACCAGCCCTGTTGCAATCCAAGCCATTTTGTAAGGGCAACAGTTCTGACATCTGTTGGAGAAATTGGTAACTAAATGTAGACTGCAGTGCTGCTCTCTTCCAGTAGGATATGTGAATGAACCTACAGACCAATGCAGCCAGAAGTAATGTATGACTGACACTGATGTAATTATATAATCAAAATAAATCTTGAATTCTAATGTAATCTATTTGAAAAATCATTTCTCCTGTGATTCTCCTGATATGAGATATCGATGGTATGAGCATTCTGCTAAAACCAAAGTAAACTTTATTATAATATTGTTACCCTTTCTCGACGCATGGGTCTATAGTGTGTTTCAGTGGGTGATAATTTGTACCAACATCTAACATGTATCTGAGTATCTCATGATGAGAACAACACTATCAGTGACTTTCCGAAGGTAAGATAAGAGTTTTATCAGTCAATACTGCAGGCCTGTTGTAGTGGTCTGCCTTTTCTGTTATAACAACTGGAATATGGCCATGGGACACATCCCCTGGTACTATCAATGTTGGTGTGAGTGTATCACCAATGTAGGTCATAGACTGGGAATTTCCGGGGCCATCGAGTACATCCTTGGGGCCTGGGGGGGGGGGGTCCATGTTGCATGTCGATTCTAAGAAATGACCATGTTCCATGTCTTTTTTTTTTGGCTTAAAAATATTCATGTCCTATGTCGATTTTAAAAACTGTCCATGTCCCATGTCGCTATCCTTTTAAGCCTCATGTCGCATGTCACTAGGCCCCATGTCGCATGTCCATGTTGGCATATCGAATTTAGGGGTCTAGAGCCATATCCTTATTGTCGACCTGGGTTCTGGTCGAAATAGTTGGGAAAGTTTGCTAAGATTCTGTAAAACTTCAAAAAAAGTGCCCCCCAGCATATCCTAAACGATATGTGACACAGAAACAAATATGCTTGCTGCAGTGATAGGTATATATACTGGATTCATTTGGATTCAGTCTGAAAGGAATTTATTTACTACATGATATTGTAATACATATTATGGTAAATTATAGATATTTATTTATGTTTACAACCAGTGTATACAGATTTATACCTCTTCATTCATAAGAGATTTATTCCCAATACCCAGCTAGAATCTGTGAGTGTGTTTGGATACAGTGCCGCTGTATGTAGACTGTCTCTGTCACCACATTATTAAGGCTTATTATACGATATGGGCGCACACCGACCATTTTAGGTGATATTCGCGTTCTGATATTCCTGCATACCCCACACTTGGGAGGGTGAAATCGTTCTGATATTCTGGATATCAGAACGATTCTGAATGGGGAATTCAGAATCGTTCTTATATTCTGAATATCAGAACGATTCTGAATGGGAATCGGCAGCCATAAAATCCGAGGTTCTATGGAGACTCGAACACGCTACATCAAGACTTGAAGTCCGATGTGCTAACCACCACGCCGTGAAGGCGCTGGTAGAGGTAGGTGGCGAAACAAGGAGTCTACAGGCGGATTTCCAGCCCTGTAGGACCATTATTTACCGAGTTACAGAAGAAAAGGCATTTTTTGGTATAGTTTCTTTGAAAATCAAAATTTTTTTCTAATTTCTTTTTTACTATAAAGGTAGAAGTTGGACTTTACTTAGCCTTTCGTTAAAATAATTCTAGGGATTTCTTTTCACATAGAAATAGGCATTTTGAAAAAGGTTCGTTTCCACCCAGGATCGATCCAGGTACCCTTGGTGTGTGAGGCGGAGACGCTAGCTGCCATGCCTATCCGGCTGTGGTGAATGCGGAGGGAAACGCTGGTTAGTATATAACATAGCCCCAAGCTGGCCCCCTCACAAATTCTATGTTGAACTCAGTGTTGGAGATTGAGGATATGACATCACCCCGCTCCACCAATCAGCGAGCAGGGTTGGTGGGAGCTCAAAACAACATGGCGCTACTGCTGTACGAGTGATATTCAGTCAATAATCCTTCAAAATGGCGAAATTAGGACGAATATAAGGTAAATAAAGGCATTTGAATGGAAATATCGTATAATAAACCTAATAATATATGAATATCCCCGAACTTAGGGTGTGTATTCATGAATAACAAACCTCGGTGCTACGCACCTCGGTTCGTTATTCAAGTATACACACCCTGCGTTCGGGGATATTCATACATTATTGGTTAAATATTAACCATGCCATGCAAGTTACATATCTCCGTCTTCTTTCAATGTTCAAGACCCGTCTCCCCATTTCCTAAACAAAACGTACTTTTCTGAATATAACTCTAATGCACCTTTGCCACATACTTGCCATATCTATGAAACTTTGTTATCAGTAATGGAAATAGCGAAATGGTATAATATATCCACACATTATTGCCTATTTAATTACATACAATTACATTTGTTATTGGTTAGAGAACTTTAATCATAATTATCAGAAAAAGGCATTGAGACAGAGGGGCAAAGTCTTCTCCTTTAATCATTATGCATACACGCCTCAAGCTGATACCGCTATCTTTCTAACCTAGACCACATATCCAGAATTTAACTGATTTTCAATGTCTACTTGTCTGATTTAGTGACTTTAAAACATAGAGAAGCCCATTATAGGTGTGGTAGACATTGGGGTAGACGGTCCTCTCTAACATCTTCCACTGTCCTTCAGTCTCAAGTTGTCTCATCAGGGGCTCGAGTCGATCCTTGTATTTGGGCACCAGAGTCAGCTGTCTCTCTGTGAAAGCTATCACAACCAGACCACCTGCAGTCAAAAAGAAAAATTGTCATTAACATTTGTGACCCGTTTTAACGAAATAGGTCGGATGTCACACTTTAAAGAGCCTAGATATGGCCTCTTTTAGTAGTATATATAGGGTGGAAAAAATAACCTGATTTTTGAAAAATGAGTTTTTGACATTTTTTTCACTACGATGTGTGATTCAGGCTTATCTGCAACCTGTTAATTGTCTCATATTAATTATATTCCATTTAATTCAACAAAAATGTATCTAAACTATTGGCAGAGGGTCAAAACCTGGCCAATATACTACATGTCACATATCAAACGAAAGCATTTGATGAGCTGTACACGAATATTGCAATATCACCACACTTTTAATATGCGACTTACGACCAATTTCGTTAAAACGGGTCACATTTTAGTTGTGAAACGAAAATGATAAAGGTGTAGACAAAACACATGGACTGTATAATTATATTCTATGATGATATAGATATTCAGTTCTCATTCAAAGCATTCGATTAGGTCTAGCAAACAATGTACTTTGTTACCAGGGAATACTGTAAAAGTTCATGGTATAACCCAGTATAAACCAGGATTAGCAGAGTTTGTACCAAACTCTAAATATCATTCTGTCCTATCTATAAAAGCATGCCCCACTGATGTTTTGTGGCCACTCTAGATTTTTGTAAACTCTGTCCCTGAGAAAGAAAATTTGGTGCTACTCTCCAGATATTAAATATCCAGAGTGGAACTAGATTATCAGTGAACTTTATATTTATAGTGTATATTGTTATTATTGGAAAGTGCATCCTATTATTTGGTAGGTATTTAATCAGTGCTATACCTGTCTTGACACAGCGCACCATTTCAGGCAGACAGTCACATTTCAAGTGGCCCTCAGCCATGCCATGGGAAACTACCAGAACATCATAGCTACCTGCAATTGCAAAAAATATCACCAACAGTATAATATGCTTAACCTATACTTTCGATATTTCAACAGTATAAGGGAGTGTTCATTTATTAATTACAGGGGGGTGGTGAGATTCCGTGCAGAGGCGAAAATCTTTTTTTACGCCCTCCTCCCCCTGGAGAGCGCGTACAACCTTTCATGCCTCCCCTTTGGTCCCCCCCCCTTTGAACTATAGTAACGCACAGGAATTTTTGCTTAAAACGGGCTGAATTTTTTTACCCCCCCCCCAGTAACTAATAAATGAACATTCCCTAATCTAGATACTTTGATATTTTATATTTGATTCATTTGAAAGCATTCAAAAATATATACTAACAACAACCAAACTACTTTGAGACTCAACTTTTTAATTCATAATCTATTTAGGTTATAAGGGATTGGTGACGGTAAGGAAATGCGAACATTTCTATAAAACACATATTTTTCTTACTTATTTGCACAGTTGGCTTCTCACTTGGAAAGAATTCTTGAATGTAGTTTCTGTAGACATTCTTCTGTTGTGCAGCGCTGAGCGTTCCTTCAGAGGGGTCTAGAGCATCAATGTTGGTGAACCCATGGGCCATCAACGTGTTTGAGAAAGAAAGAAAATCATAATTCTGTGTACAACAAATCTGATAATTGTAAGCTGAGAAGAGGCTACTTGGTCATCACTATACCACAGACCTAGACAGAGCCCAAATGGTTCTGACACTAATGCTGCCTTTATTTATTTATTTATTTATTTATTTATTTATTTTTTTACTAAAGTCTCAGTAATGAGCACATACAAGAAGGGTTTATGAGGACCTGATTGCTTTGGTGATGATAAATGGACCTACATAATATTATTATCTATAGTGGTCTAGAGAGAAGTGGGGAGATATCCCCTTTGTAGGTATACTGTGAACTGACATAGTCCATTACTAGCCCTACCAATCAAGATTATTGTGTTACTCACATTATCATGTGTTACTCAGATCATGATATATTTATTTGCAAATATTCAAGTGCATAATATCAGTTACCTCTACACCAACTGCTCCAGTTCCCGCTGCCACATCTAACACTCTGACATCCCTGTTGTCTGACAGATACTTCACAACTGTATCAGCCACCACTTTATAGCCTTTGTACTTCAATGCATCCAAAAAGGCCTGAAATTGAATAAGATGCACGCTTACGTTCACTTAGTTACATATCTAGTATGTATATGTAAACAGTCATAGTTACAACTATTGTGCAATGTCCTATTTCTGCTAGATTACTACAGTTAGAATTCCTTATTATACATTTGGCATTATCGGCAAGCCTATTTATGTTAATATTCATCATTATGATATTGTAATTTCTGTTGAAGGCAACCATACATTCAAAAAGAATGATATGGTATAATGCATATATTGCTTAATTGAAATGTCAACCCTGTGGTCTGGTGGCACTATCATTTGGGAACAGCTGTCAGATCCAATAATTATTGTACGGGGGACTATCACCTGAGACCATCTATTGGTGACAGTATTCCTCCAGACCAGATGTCCCAGCCATATATTATATGCACAGGTTAATATGTCCGTTATACCTCATCATAAGTAGACCAGTTGTCATACTGCGAGATAACTTCTGCTTCCGACAGGTCTGGATGGATGATATTTGCAACCTGCTGCAGAGCTTTTTCAACCGGGTCAACTTCCTTGTCGGTATCCATTTCAATCAGTTGAATTCTAGAAAAAAAAATAAGAAAATACAACATTGAAATTTACTCCCATACTAAGAAGTCTCAAGCTACATAATATAACCAGCCAAGCAAAAATAAAAGAATCTCAATATTTAACATGAGATGATTATATAATGTGATAAATTGTGAGACTAACTTATAGGCAGATGGCAGCTAACCAGGACTCCCTTGCTGATGCGGGACACAGAACTGTATAGCTATTCTAGTTTATATACTCACAGACTTACTGACAATGGTGCAGCGTTGTGTTTTAATGAGATGCATGAGCCATTGTATGTGTTACCTAAATCATAACTGATTTGTTTTCTTTCTCACAAATTAGTGACATTAACTACTAAACTGCTATAATCTAATATATAGATATAATTTCTAAATTCCTGTGAATGGGCCATGCTGGTGCTGTGTTGCATTTAGGAGATATATGACGTTGAACTTGTGTCTATGCCCAGGGACACCCCCCCCTACCCCCTCTCCATTGTACCATGTCATGCACTGTTATAAGTAACTACTGTTCCCATACAGCAAATATCGGGGGCAACTTTGGGTTAAAGTATATTTTGCTGTAGATCTACAGCAAGTCAGCTAATGTATCTTTACAGCACATGTACTGTAGTAGCCAATGTATGTACGGCACCCTTTGATATCCTTAGGAAATGATCATTTCTTACCAAGGACAGCTGGAGCGTGCAGAATTGCCAAAGGTTATTGCACGCCTGCTTGTCCCCTCATAGGTTTAACAATGTCATTGTCAATGTGTTCATCATGATATAAATATATGGCCTGTATGGGGAATATAGCAGGTCTGTACGGCACATTAATTTTTGCCCAGAGTACTACTTAGAAGCTTCTCACCCAAATATTATCCCTTCCATGTCAAGAACTCCAAAGAAATGGCGGTTTTAGCACTAGCTATGTTCCATACATGGCCTTGACCCAAGACCCCCTCCCCCATTCGTTGGATCAAAATAATTCTTACTGTAAAAGAAGCGTACTGAAACCACCTTCAGACAGCTACCAAACGTACATGAGGGGTTATATCATAAGAAACATGATTACACCAAAAATTAACATGAAAAACAGAGTGCATTGTCTGACAATAGGTAGGCAGAGGAAAATTGAGAAAAATGAAAAAACATATTGATAACGAATGTTTTCATTAATGTCTCCTAAAAGTCTAGCTATGGATTAAAACTAGCTATGAGATGAATCTCCCCCTAACATCAAGAACACCGAATCTAAGTAGGAATAAAACAGAAATGCGCATTAAATGGCATGACTCCTCAAAACTATCATTTAATGCTGATGAACATGGTTGTTCTTTCTCTGAATAATTCATTTTATAAAGGAGTGTGAGTCTTTTTTTTTATTAAATATAATTAAAGCATGATGTCGTCTTGCCCAACATTGCTTTCTGTAGCGAGGACCTTTGATAATAATGTTCATGTATTTAAGGTAGAGTCAGACAATTAAAGCTTAGGTAAGTCATTATACCCTAGAAATTGTCAATTTTTGATATCCTGATTGTGTACTGTATCATCTAAATCTGAGATCACACGTAGCCGTCCTCGTATACAGTCAAATTCCGCTACAACAAATTCGGTTACAACGAATTTTCGGAAATAATCTAAAAAATAAAGTAGAAGAAAAGGTTTAGGGTCGTGCCAAAATGATAGGGTAGGTCGGGTTACCATAATACAACTTTTTTCTTTGTTTGGCCCTATCATGTTCCACAATTAGTTTTTAAAAAGTCAATGGGACTGCAGACAACAGTACTAAATCGTTGGATTGAAAATAAGTACAAATTATACAGCAATAAGCTATTTTTAATGAAACACTAGCAAACTAAGTCAAGGTAACTCCCATGTGTTTTTCAATTATCGAGGGCACAACTTGCTTTATTAACCCTTACAGGCCCAGAACTATTTGACCAAAGTAAGATATCTGCAACATGATTAGTGCACCATAAGTGAATCTGCAACAGCTGAATTTACTGTTCTAACATAGGGTTCATATTACATTTCCCAAAAGCTGTTGCAATAACCCTTCTCATTCTAGGCCCTCTGTATGAAAAAATGCAAATTTAGGTAACCATAGCAACCTGAAATATTCCATTTGTTCAATTCATCAAACGTTATACGAGATTGGTTGTAATTTGAGCCATAGAGGAACCCTCTATTACGTTGTCATGGCAACAATGAAATTCGTGTATCACATCTCCAACATGGGAATGGCATACAAGGTGTTGAGCTCACTTACATAGTTTGGTGCACATTTCCCATATTGCATTGAGAAATATATGATGTTAACTAAGATGAACAATAATAATATCATCATGTGGGAGAATACTCAGGCTCGGGCACTGGGCAAACCTAAAATTACCAATATTTATTATCATTTTCCTATATTATTTGCTCTAAAATTGTAAATATTTGTCGGATAAAAAATACAAGCACAATTGTCATGCATGGAATGCTGAGGTCACCCCGGAAACTTTGGTATGTCTTACAGTGGTACACACTCAATATTTACATGATAACACCATGTCAGACTTTAGATAAAATTATGTGCAAAATACGCCATTTCACGCCATTTTACGCCACTGGGCCCCTAGTATGCGAGTCAGATTGGCAGTGCAGCTCATAGGATCGGCCCCAAGTGTGGCTGCGGCTTATACGAGTGTTTTTGGGTTTAATTTTTATGAAATACTGCAATGCCATTGATTTAACCAAAGAGCGCCGTATTTCACACACCCTGTGAAATAACCCATGTCCGTATTTCACGGCCTTGTGACGTCATCAAAATGCCGGTTTGTTTACATTTGAACGATGTAGAAAAAGACTAGTTTAAGCCCTTCACCCCCCTAAAGGCCCTAATAATTTAATTTGAATCGAAAAAGGTAAAAAATAAACACAAAGGTACACTTGTTTTTGGTCTGTTGGGGGGGGGGTTATTTCACTTGTTGACCCTCGGGCCGCATTTCACTCGGCCAGCAGCCTCGTCTATGTATTCTACATTATCAAAGTCACCATAATCAGAATGCTCTGATAGGCTTATAAGAACTTAGTGGGCGGCTTATATGCGAGTTAGACTTATACTTGAGGTTTAACGGTATGTCAGGCTAGAGTGGGGGACACAAGATAATTATTTAATGTGCACGTTGAGGCCTCGGAGAGAAATGAGTACCTGAGGTTTTTATCCCGGAGGGGTCACTAATGAGACATGTTTCATGGCCACGGATTATCCTTGTTAAGTTATGCCTGCCTCCCATCAGATTGTTTAGACTGTTGGCCACTGGTCTAAATTTACCCACACCCCCAGTTGTGAAAAAGGTTCCATTCCCTGAAATCGATATGGCAAAATCAGATACACCCTCAGAAAAGTGAGCGTCACTGTCACCAAAATCTGAAAGCCAGGCAGTACCTGACTTTCAGGTGAGAGTGCTTTTAGCGACAGTGATGCTCACTTTTCTGAGGGTGTATCCATATAAGTAACTTGGGCCCTACTGATTAGAACAGGCATAAATGTTGTTGTTATATTTTTTTATTGGCTGAAAAATCACAAATAATACAGACAGTTTTTCATTCAAGAGCCAAAGGAGACTTTCGTTCAAAGATAAGCCTGGATCGAGTCTATTCTCAATTTGGTGACTACAAATACGATACTGACAATTTCAATTTGTCTCACTGTGTCCAACTTTAGTCACTTCATTATCATCTTTTAGGTGAAAACTAGAGACCTATGCCTCAATTAGTATATGCACTTAGGCCTTTAAGGCTTTCACAAATGAAGAGATGGGACGATTTCAGCTATACCCTATACACTCATCACACTTTGATGACAACAACCAGTAAGATGATAACAGATACAAGAGTCTGTTAAAGGTATACAACACAATCTACGCCTAAGGCACCTGGTGGTAAAAAACGAAAATACCTGAAACCATGATATTTGCATATTTCTCATACTTAAATGTCATGATCTACCTTTATCTACCATTAAAGTGCCATATATCTTGCCATTCTACATATCTTGATCACTATTTTTACTTTTTGCCATGCCCATAGGCTCATACAGTTGATAGCTTATTTTTATTTTGATTAATTCATGATAATGATAAGTTTTAAGCGACCCCATGTTTTCTTGCTTTCAACATGTTCCTAATGATCATCAGAATGCATGCCTGCATTTTCATTAAGAAATTGTAGGGAGATTTTATTCTGTGTGGAAAATAGTAGATCAATATGATTTTCTTATTAGGGCCAATATGTAATGCACTCAAATCTGAATGCCCTCCAGAAGACAAATAACCCCCGTAGCATTTGCTCTTTTCCTTTTCTTTGTGTTCCACAAGCATCAGGCTAATATCCCTAAGAGTCATTCAGGAAAATTGTTGGTCTATCTAAATTTAGCTTGATTGTGTTAAGCATGACTTATCAAATATTTATTTTATTCTGTTCACAGATTAATGATCAGCTCAACGTGTGAATAGCTCTAGCAAGACACAGCAGAAGGTAAAGGATGATAACGGTGTGTCGGATCTGACTTCATTAGTTACCGAGGTTAGCAATTGAACTCCATTCCTGTCACTGACAGTAAAAACAAAAACATGGCATGGACCATTGGGTGTGACCTAGATTATGATTGGTACGATTTATATGATTCAGATGTTTCTGGTGTTGATACTTCTGGTTGGACAAATTGCCAAGACGCACAATCTCATCAGAAGAGGTCTGATATAATTCATGAAATCATTGCAAAGCAGTGCTTGGATCAGCTAAGAACCATTGTGGAGAGTGGTTGGGATGTGAATGAAGAACTGACTGGTCAACATCCCCATGTGCCGCTGATCCATGCAATTGTCAATAGCAAGAGCTATGAGAAGCTTATAAAGATTGTCCAACTCCTGTTGAAACATGGAGCAAACCCAAATATAGCATGCAATGTAAATACTCCAAAGGACAAAGAAACTAAATGGGTACAGAGGACGGCCCTACATGAAGCAGTGAGGCTGGGGAAAACTGAGCTTGCGAAGATGCTTCTTGATGCTGGTGCCAAATGCACAACAGCTGATGGGTTAGAAAATCCATTGGCGTTGGCAGTACAGAATCGTCAATGTCCGTCTGATCTCATTGAGCTCCTGCTAAAACATGGTGCAGACCCTAATGAGCATGATGGTCATTTCAAAGATATTCCATTGTTAGTTGCAATTGGAAATGTCAGGTTCCGTCAGAATGACACAGCTATTGTTGAGCTATTGCTTGCAGCTGGTGCTAAGTGCAAGAGGCTGGATGGGTTACAAAACCCACTGGCGTTGGCATTGCAGGCGAGGTCATGTCCGACTGACCTCATTGAGCTGCTGCTAAAACATGGTGCAAATCCTAATGATCATGATGATCAATTTGGAAATATTCCCCTGTTAATGGCAATAGATAATTGTAAGTACCGTCGTAACCGCAAAGACGCAAGTATTGTCCGGCTCCTGCTTGCTGCTGGTGCAAAAACCAAACTGTCTCATGGGTTACCAAACCCGCTGACACTAGCACTACAGACACGGAACTGTCTACCAGATCTTATTGAGCTGCTACTAACACATGGTGCAGATCCGAATGACCATGATGGGCAATATGTGAACATTCCTTTGTTAAGGACAGTTAATCATAGCAGGCACTGTCTTCAGAAAAGTGCCAATATTGTGAAACTTCTATTATCACATGGCGCAAACCCAAATGTACATGCCATTGATAGTAAGGATGATTCTGATTCTGATTCTGATTCTGATGATGTTTCTGATTCTGATTCTGATTCTGATTCTGATTCTGATGATGATCACACTGAACATTGTCCCCTGTTAGATGCAATTACAACACCTCATCAACTCAAATATGCAACAATCATTGTGAAGCTCTTGTTGGACCATGGGGCAAACCCAAATGTAGAACACTCAGTAAATGTAACAAATCATGGAGAAACAAAACGAGTACAGAGAACGGCCCTTCAGGAGGCAGCAATGACAGGGGTTATCGATGTTGTGCAGATGCTTCTTGATGCTGGTGCTAAATGTACAACGTCTGAAGGATCACAAAACCCACTGGCAGTAGCGCTAGAGAACAGGGCATGTCCACCAAATCTCATTGAGCTGCTGCTAGAACATGGAGCAGATCCAAATGATCACGGTGATCAACTTGAAAACATACCTTTATCAAGTGCAATTAAAATTGGTAGAACCGGGTATAACACCAACATAGTTCAACTCCTTTTGAAGTACCGAGCAGACCCAAATGTAAAGTATAGAGTTAATATAGGTTATCCACAAGTAAAATGGGTACAGAGAATACCAATACAGGAGGCAGCTAGGGTAGGCTGGACGGAGGTGGTGATGATACTTCGCGATGCTGGTGCTACTTGTGATATTCTACAGAGTCCATTGGGACTGGCACTACAGAATTGTAACTCTCCACCTGATGTCTTAGAGCTGTTGCTAAAACATGCCGATGAAAACATTTTATCGAGCGAGAGAATGCCATTTTTGCACAAACTGATAAACTATCCTGCTCATGGTGAACCCATCTTTCTGCAACGGGAACTTGATCTGGTATTTCTGCATGGAGGCAATATCAGCATGGAAAATGGCATCCACAGAACAACCCTTGAATATGCCATCAGTGAATGTGGTCACAGTAACTGTCTGAGGTGGCTGATTAGGCATGGGGCAGATGCAGCAATAAGGTTAAATTATCTTAACCATAACTACATTCCGCGGTTTGGTCGTAGTTATGCTGAAATACCATTGATCCTTTTGCAGGCTGGTATGAGGGTCCCGCGTGGAGCAAAGTCACAGCTTAATTTAATTGAGATTGCCATGTCCAATGGGCTGCAGAGTGATGAAGTGGATGTACAGAATATCAAGAGAGCAATAAAAGAGACATGGTCTAAGTTGTGGAGGGCGGAGAAGGCAGAAAGGAAACTGCGCAACATTCAGAAATGCACCTTCCCTGAATATTGGACTCGGCAGATGGTTGACTTAGAGGAATTCAGTGATGAATCCCTTAATGTCTACCCGGAGGTCAATCGCATGACTTCAACAGGGAACACTAGACAAGAATATACAAATATGTTGTGCCAGATTCACAGAGTGCAAGAGTTTCTGAGTCAGCCACTTCCACTACAGTTGTACTGCCGCCGTTGTATTCGGGACAAGCTGGTGTCCCTTCAACCTTCAGTGGTGAAGAAGCTCCCAGGACCACCAAAACTGAAGCGCTACATTCTGTGTCATGAAATATGAGTGTCCTTCACTATAATTGATCAATGAGATTATAAAGGTTAAGAAAATCTTAAAATTCGTATCACACATTATGAATAATTATGCACAAACAAGAGACACTCGAAGGTCAGTGTGTTTACCTTGACATTTCTTTTGATTATTTGCTGTTAGTGATGAAACAATTCTCCCAATTGGCTTGCAAACCTTACAAATTGTTCAAAACAAGTTTCTTCACCTATACAAAGGCCTGCTTGACCAATGTCAAATGTCAGGAGCTGCTTTACATGCGTGTTGCAGTATAAAGTAGCTTGATTATTTGCATACCTATTAGTTCGCATGACTATCATTAATGCATTATAGATGGTCCCGTGATTCTGACAATACTAAATTTCTAAACTCAAAATGTATAGACCAATATGAGAATCCTACAGAATAAGTCCTCTGTATAAAGGCATGCTTTATTAGGATAAGCTGGATGCTGTTGTCCAGCATGCTGTGTCATTGAACATTTTATTCAGTAATTGAACGTTATATTTGAAGAGTTTGATTCCAAAACGCAATAAGTGCCATTTACAAAGGGCACTAAATTTTCACAAAGATGTAGGGCAGGATTAGGTAAATGAAATCTTTAAACACGTTTTCCTCAAAATTCTTTTTTTCATGTCTTGCGGTCCTCTCTGGTAGCTGCCAATTAAAGGTATAATTGCCAATATGGTAGCCTTAGAAACAGCACTACATGCTTCAATTCTGGAATGGGTTTGTTGTGTTTTACAACAAAACTATTCATTTAGTAATTTTACCATGCTTTATAGAAATGCAAAGAGGTAATTCTTGGTGCTGGTAAAACTATTCTGTACACACTATTTAAGTGGTCTTTAAATAAACTGCCTTCATTGATTGGATTATTGTACTCTGTTATTACATCCTTTTACTTATATGGGATATACAGTTATGTGATAGCAACCTGTGAATACTCTTTGCTGGATTATGAACAGCTTCATTTTCATGACCTCACTGAATAGAATTATACAAACTTCAAACTTCAACTTTTAGTAGGAAAAAATAGGGCTCTGGTGACCAGAATCTTATTAGAAATTGTGTGGCCAGTTGTTGGTTCAGAGGTGATCCCATCTGGCAGATTAATCAATTAATATAATAGACTTTATTTTAAATATGGTACACATCAATGAGCAAAATAATGGACACTTTTTTGGCATATTTGCTATCCAATTAAAGCGTGTGCTGATAGTTAGGAAGGACACTAATAATCACAAACCTTTGGGGTCAGTTCACGTTTATATACTAATTGGTTACAAAAAGTCTGTATAGGTTTATATATTTTCGCTATCAGTAAATAAACTGCTATGAAATAAAGAACACCCTAGTCATATTTTCCAATGCCTCGTGATGAAAAACTCATCTTTCAGAGTAGTAGCCTGGTCACATCCTATTTCGTTTTAAATAAATTGGACACAAAAAGACAAAAATGTACCTGGCAAGGTATATTTATTCTGCAATAAAGAAAGTGTATGCAAAAATCTCTCTAAGGTAGTCCATCACCATGTATAGTTCCATCATAAAATACAATCTAAAAGATTGTATTTGTCTGACCTGAATGAGTATTTTATAAAATCTCTACTAGTTATGAGAATGTGCGGTTGAGAGTCAAGTTCAAAGAATATAATACGTACAGCTTAGAGGATCTAAGTTACTGCTATATAGAAGAGTTGATGAATCAGAGGGTCAATAACTGTGAGACAATCTTCAAAAAGGTCCCTTTTCACAGTAAATGTTTCAATTTCTGTTATGATAACAATAGGCTTTCATTAATTAGGTCTTTCTTCACATAAACTAAAGCCAAATAGATTGGCAACGTGATATGCTTTCCAAGGTTTAATCCTCTGCTTTAGTGACTTTAAAAACAAAAAGAAGACCATTATAGGTGTGGTAGACATTAGGTATGACAGTCCTCTCTATCATCTGCCACTGTCCTTCTGTCTCAAGTTGTTTCATTAGGGGCTCGAGTCGATCCTTGTATTCGGGCACCAGTGTCAAGTGTCTCTCTGTGAAAGCCATCACAACCAGACCACCTATTTTCATCCAAAGAGATCAATAAGAAAAATGTGAATTTTAGATGGAAGAAAAATAAGGTGAAAAAATAGTGTACTCTGTTGATATTCTATAATAACAAAAATATTCATTTGAGACTCGAAGCATTGCAAAAATATGTCAAATGTGTACACTTCTTTATCATATCCACTGAGAACCTGTAGTAGTTGTAGGGTTAGTAACAAACTATTATTTTTAAATGGAAATGCTGAATATGAAGTCGGGTAGAGTATAGCACTGAGCCTCGTATTTCGCTAAAGGTGAATAACCAGTCCCCATATTTCCTCAAACCTCCATATGTCCTCAAACCTCTGTATTTTGACTTGATTATCGTTTAATGGTGTTCCTTTTTAACAAATTAATATATTTTGATTGAAAAGCAGGCCTAATTTGTACAAAAAAATGAAGACAATGGAGGGGGGGCCCTTTTTTTGGCGAACCAAATCACACAGGCACAGGAACTGGAAGTGAGGCCCGTGCAAGGTGTCATTGCAGCCTATGCGTGTGTTTGGAGTGATGCAGATTAATAAATTGCCCTTTTCTCCTTTATTTTAAGGCAAATACATTTAAAAATAAATACAGGATCAGTATAAGTTCTGTATTGCCCTCGGAAGTCCCTGTATTTTGTTGGGCAAATACAGAACTTAAGCAAATCCTGTATACATCTCAAGTAGGTCACCTAGATTTTATCATTCAGTGTATATTGTTATTTTTGGAAAGCACATACTCTTCATTGGCATGTATTCAATCAGTGCTTTACCTGTCTTGACACAGCGCACCATCTCAGGCAGACAGTCACATTTCAAGTGGCCCTCAGCCATGCCATGAGAAACCACCAGAACATCATAGCTACCTGACATTGCAAAAACATTCTCATTAGCGTAACAAATAGAATTTATACTATCAATTAATATTTGCTATTGAAAAGCTTTGAAAAGTTTATTATCAAAATACCAAAATCAGACTATGAAAATCGCTGTCTTAATTTTTTTTTAAATAGGTAAGTGATGGAGATTAGTTATAGACAGCAAGAAAATGAAAAAAGTACTACAAAGACACCTATTTTTCTTACTTGTTTTAGTTGATGGGTTCTCACTGGGAAAGAATTCTTGGATATAATTCTTATAGCAATTCTTCTGTTTTGCAGAAGTGAGCATTCCTTCAGAGGGGTCAAGTGCATCGAGATTGGTGAATCCATGGGCCTTCAACTATTTTGATAAGAATTCACAAAAAACTATCTTAAATGGAGGTGCAGGGTCAGTGGGTCACCTTTATGTTACCTATCACAATATGGTCAGCAGTAGTTGGTATTACGTATGCAGCTGTGGCTCAATGGATCTTATGGATCTGGGATGTCTGGATTCAGGCTTCTTAACCTCATACCTCATTGCCAAAAGTTCACCACGTACATATATTTATAACGTTTAAAATCCAAAGAAGTGCAAAGTGTAAAATGCAATATCTAGCAGCTAGTTATAAAAGGAAGAGTTTGAGATATAATTGTATATAAATTGGTGTTATTTGATGGGTAATGGCTCCAGGTGGAGGTGAGACAAGTCTCCTCCTGATGCGTATGGCTAATACCGGGACATTAAAGCCTGTCGCCTCTTGGTTGGCTTTAAAAGTAATCTTAATCATAAGGAGATGTGTTAGTCATATTAATTATCATATTTTGCTACTTTTCATCTTTTTGCAAATAGGAGTTTCATTGCAAAACTCATAAAACAACATTTTCAAAATAAACACTAAAATATTTTGTTTCAAAAAATCAAAGTCAAATGTAATTCTCAAAAAATAACCCCAAGGTAATATATATTTCTTGTGCCATTAGAATCTGACCAGTATACACACACACACTAGGCTACCTAAATGCCATAATTGCCCCCTTTAATTCTGGAATGGACTTGTTGCATTTAACATCCAAACCCCTTACTAATAACAGTCAGTTACCTCTACACCAACCACTCCTGTCCCAGCGGCCACATCCAACACTCTGACATCCCTGTTGTCTGACAGATACTTCACAACTGTATCAACCACCACTTTATATCCTTTGCATTTCAATATATCGATAAAGTCCTGCAAAAAATTACTTAGGGAGTGGTCATTTTTTTAAACAACAGTGGGGCTGGGGATCATTCACGCGAGCACGCTGAATCTTTTTTGGCTCCCCCTTTAAAGCGTTTCTGGTCCCCCAAAATGCACCAACTACCCTTTCCATGTTGTGAGAAAGATGCCCACTACCTAAGGTTATCTTAGTTCCAAATACAAATACTTTAGTCATTATTTCAATATGGTATTGCCTATTAGTATGAAGTTATTCAAAAAAATCATATCAGAATGATTTCTATGCCACAAATTCATATGAATAAAGACGGGCTAGGGTTTTGTAAAGAACTATACAATCATGTAGAATTGATATATTGGTGTTCGCCTCAACACAGAGAAAAGAAACAGCGTCAAAAGGGAGTCCATGTTGCCTCCAGAATAACTCTCCTCTCTAGGGGAGCCCAGGTCGCCTAAGGGAGCCTAGGTGACTCTCTGGCTTACCTAAGAGAGTCACCTGGGGGAGTCATATAGCTCTCTGGCAACCTTTGGATGCTGGTTGTTTTCTCTGTGAACACTATGTTTTTGGTGACCATTGTTTGGGAGCAGCTGTCACATTTAAAAACAAGATAATTTGCCATTGTACTGGGGATTATCATCTCTGACTACATGGCATATTATATTGATAACAGTATTGTGTACTAACAGCTGCCACAGCAATTTGTAATATAAAAAATGTGACGCTGGCTGAGATTATGGGTCTTATGGGTCTTATGCATAGTTGGACACTAACACTGGCTAAGGAGCCCATAATCCTCACATTTTAGTAAAAGAAAAAGTGTGCCTGGTTCATGCAAGATATCTTAAGAACGAGGGAGGTTTCCGGAACTAATTATATTGGTTCCACTCTATTATAGACCATTCAGGAATATATACTTTTTTCTCTAATAAAAGAAACAAAAATTGACCTTTGGCCCTCAGATCTGGTGTCCGGGCCCATAGCTTTCTGCAGCTATCAGGCCAGGTGGCCCACAGCTGACAAAGATAGTGTCTACCCCTGCTTAGTTATACTGATATGAAGAGACATAATTGAAGTCATCGTTATAACATCATACCTCATCATAACTAGACCAATTGTCATACTGCGTGATAACTTCTGCACCAGACAGGGCTGGATGGATAGTGTCTTCAACCTGCTGCAGAGCTTTTTCATACTGGTCAATCCCTTCATTGGCATCCATTTCAATCAGCTGAATTCTAGAAATGAACAACATTTAACATTGAAATTTACTCTCATACAAAGATGTGTCAAGAGAAAGATGCCCAGACAAGCAAGAATCACATGCCAGGTAGTGTAATATAATAATTATCATATTCCCTGTTTATTCAAGGAAATTCCCATGTCTAGATATTATGATAATAACAGATATTCAGAGGGAATGAATGGAATAATCCAAGAGGGATATTACCAGGGTTTTATGGCGGGAAGCCCCTGTACGATACCCTTAAGGGGTGCCCCCACCAACGACCATCCATCTGTCCATCCATAAAATCCGTCCAAAAAAGCAGGTATGTGGACGGATTTGATGGACGGAGAGACAAAACCCACTTCCACCAAGGACCGTCCATCCATTCGGTCCATCAATCCGTCCAGTTTGTGGTCAAAAACTGGAGGGATTGATGGACGGATTGATGGACGGATTGATGGACGGATTGATGGACGGATTGATGGAGGGATTGATGGAGGGATTGATGGACGGATTGATGGACGGATTGATGGACGGAATCCGTCCGTCCATTCCGTCCATCAATCCGTCCAGTTTTTTTACCACAAACTGGATGGATTGATGGACTGAATGATGGATGGATTGATGGACGGATTGATGTTCGGATTGATGGACAGAATGGACGGACGGGGATATCATACTTTTTTGATATTTCCGTCCATCCATTTTTCTACAGAATCCGTCCATTTTCTGGTCATGTTGGTCACTCTGTGATGGACGGAATGGACAGATTGAAGGACGGAATCCGTCTGTCCATTCCTTCCATCAATTTTGGTCAAAAACTGGACGGATTGATGGACGGAATGGAAGAATGGATCTTGGTGGAAGTGGGTTTTTAGAAAACCTTTGTAAAATTACAATTGACCACAAAAATGTCTAATAATATAGAAATTTCTTCAAATTTGAATATAAAAAATGTAGGGTCGGCCCAGTTTTGATAGGATCGGTCGGGTGATCTGAAACAAACATTCTTTTTTTGCCTTAGTATGTTAATAATACTCTTTTAGCAGATAAACATTACGTGGAACTGATGTATACCACATTGACCTATGCCCATAACAAAAATCAATTTCGATGTATTGAATAACTGTTGTCTAGTGTCTATTTGAAATTTGGCCGTCTCCCCTGTTCAAGGACATTCGTAATATAAGCTTTTTCCTCATTTTTGAATGAAAATTCTGAAGTCAACATTGGTTATTTAGATCAGGAAAAAAATAGACACAGTCTCCATAACCCTTACAAAGGATGACTAAAAAAACTGTGAGATATCTGACACATTGGAGAAATGAGAGACTACCAAACTTGTGATGTGCAACTACTTCTGTGCAGGATGTATGAGAACCAATGTAATATGTTAGGATTTTGAAGGTCTGTATAAATGAGAGTTCAAGCCTGAAATTATTGAATCTTCATTGAATAAAGGGGATTCGTACTGTCACCAGTTATAAAGCAGTTTCCAGGATCTATTATGTCACTCAGGGACCTCAGAAGACTTACAATATGCCTGCATAACCTAGTTGAGACAATGGTTGAACGTCCAAACCATACTTTTCCATTTACAAATGGCTGGCAAATCCAAAATGATATTAAAATGGGACGTTTTTATCTTTTAACATGGTCTATCCATTTAACCAGTTTCCACATCTGCAACATAAATCTGAAAATGACCTTGGATACCTAGTGTAAGTCTTCATCTCTAGCACCTTTTCAAACAGGGGGTGGGGGGGGGGGAATGAATTTTGACCCCTCTTGAGATATTCATACAGTGCTACATTAGTGAGGGCTAGAATTACAGTGATACTTTAGTAAGGGCCAGAATTACCGTGTTACATGACCATGTGATTGGTGTTTTGCTCCCTGATAGTGAATGGTTTATACCAAGAGGTGGCAAAGACATGATAATTATTAATCATGGAAACAGGTTCTATCAATGTGGAAACTGAATATGGCATTAAAAAATGCAGGAAACCAGGTAGAAATAACATATGTCCTAGAATTATGGTAATACCAATGAATAACAGTGATACCCTAAGTTAATTGCAAACTGAAGTACCTACATGTAAAAACTTCTCAACCCTGTCACACATAAACCATGCCATTTGGCCTCTAAAATGCCATACCTTTGGCAACGTATATCACCTATAAGTATATTTGTGCAATAACAGCTCATATAATTGCTTCTAAGTAGGCTAAATCAACTCTCTTATATTGTCATTATCCTAAGTGGCTACCTCCTATTACCTATTTCGAATTAATGTAATAGGTCAAGACACTGTGACTAAGAGGCCGGAGCTACTCCTTGAGTCAGGTTGCCAGTGCTGTTCACGCTGCAGAGTCGGGGTTCATCTTATACATAGGTTTTGGCCACTATAGTTCAGTACTAAAACATTAATTACTGGACCTCTTTTCAGGCTTACATGATTTTTCAAAATTATGGGGCCCCCTATACGCGAGTTACACTTATACACCAGAATTTAAGGTAGTAAGAAAGAATCTCCTAAATTTCTCTCCCAAATATCATCTAAAAAGTTTCTGTGGCAGCATGCCCTGTATGGGAAATAAGGTGGGTTAGTATGCCCCATCTTACTGAGGCATAAGAGGACTACACCCAGGCAAATATCAGCGTCAACCAATGTCGTCTAAAGCACTCATATATCAAAGTCAAACACTGCTGGACTATAAAAGATGGGTCAAGGGCCATTCTTGTGAGGGTCAGGTTATGCTGGACCTTTATCTAGAGCCTCTACTCACCCAAAATGGCTTGAGAGTCTAGCTATGCTGGATCCTCATGCTGGAGTCTGACAATGCTAGACTCTGGGGAGAGTCTCTTTCTCGCCCAGACTTGAAATGACTACACTTACCGGAGTGCTCCTGGTGAGGTTCTCTCTGCGGGAATACGTGTGTAATTCTGCTCATAACTGAGCGGTGTACACTAGATGTAGCTGATCTACATAGACCTGGGGTATTATTCATAAAGACAATTAGTAGTCTAGTGAATTAAGGGAAATTTACTTTATTTCTGGATAAAAGTACCATACTTGGTTTATAGGTAGATACATATGTATTATTGAATATTTTTCCCTGCTCCAAAAAAAAAGTGTCCTGCAACACTATTTTTGGGTCATTTTCCTGAAAAATGTGAAATATGACAAAAACAATTTTATAAGTTAACCTTTTGCAGGTTTCTAGTGTTTAGACCTAATAATATTCCCATAATAGACAATAATTATCTTAAATATGAACCAATTATCCTTTAAAAAATGCAATATGGGTGCAAAATTAAAGCTGAAAGGCTAAACTAATTGTGACTTGATGCTTTCATTTTAATTGCTTTCAACAGCAGTCAATTGAACTTTTTTAACTTCTCCTATGTTTTAAGGGTAACTCAAAGTATTTTTATGTATGTTATACCCTGTAATGGTATAAAATTGGTAGTAGGACTCTCTAGGGGGATATGTGATCAATCTAGAGGGATTGTGTATTGCAGCAGAACACCACAAGTGAAGCACCGCGGCTACAGAAAACTAAGTGCAGGGGTCACACTTGCGGGGTTTGGGGGAGCATGCCCCCCCTAGAAAATTTTGAATTTATAGCCTTGAAATGGTGTATTCCTATAAATTTGGCACACAATTCATCAAAAAGTCTAATCTACATCTAGCCTCTATCATCTGGTTTGACATTTTTTATGGAGGGAGAGATTCTTTGGCCAAGTTACTTTTGTCACCTGAACACATGTCTCCCCCTGGATCCCCCAATAGGCTGATTTGCAGCCGCACTTAGTCAGTGCAGCACTGACCATCTTGCAATATGAATCCCTGCCCGTCAGGTGCAGGTGCCTCGGGCAGTGACTGATAATTATACTGATGCTGTTTCCTTATCAGTTCAATATTCACATTTATCTGACATTTCTTGTCATCCCATAAACATCTATGGGTTCGATGATATTGTTCCTGTTATATTGTATCTCATTCTGCTATAGAGCTTTGATCAAATCAAAGAAACAATTAAAGGAACCTGAAAAATATGGCTTCATGTGATCTGACATTAATCTTCATGAAGGGCAGCCATCTTGAATTTTTAATACATAGATTTAGATTTGGACATTAACCTGCAAATATAGTCACCAGTTAAGCATCTTTTACAGTTTCAGTCCTAAATATTTCTATAATAGTTCTTCAAATTAAGATTTCCTCTCTATTTTAATGATTTTGGTGATCCGATTTTAAAATAGTGTAGGGGCTGGGGTTATACGGGTATGTTATATGACGAGTGCTGTTGGATGTTGTGTTGCGAGCTCGGTCCGAACCCTTCAGTCCGACGGTAGGTGGCAGCACCTACCTCGGGCTTGGGGTATGGACAGAGGTCGCTATAGGCTTCCGGTCTGCGTGTGCGCGCGCAGGCTGGCTGCCTATATATACCCAGCATCTGACGGTACTCGTCGGTTACTCTGAGCCACGCTGGTGAGGAGACCCCGTGATCATTACGGCTGATTAGCCCACTGACCCGTTCCGAACTCTATAGGGAGTTCGCACACATAGATACTGCTTGTCTAGGTTTTCTGAATAAACCCGATTTGCAACCTGTAACACTTGATCCGAACTGTGTCGACTTTGTTCTTTAATTGATACTCTACCAATATCATAGAGAACCAAAGTATTGTTTATTACACTGGTGCCGTGACCAGTTCTGAGTGAAACGCAGGTTAGCCTGTGCAGTAGCGCAGACCTCCTGCTCTGGACGGAGCAGCGAGGTCTCCCGATGAGGCGCCAGCCTTATCACCGGAGGGGTTAGATGCCGTCGAAGAGGCAGATACCCGCAGGAGTGCGAAGGTTCCATCCAGAACAAGCGCATTTTTGGGATACAAAGGTCCCGAGATAATGAATCGCTCATTAGATGAAATGAGCCTGTCAATGTTCAACGTTGGTGGGTCAAGATCAGCCGCTCCGAATCCACGGAGGGCTACCATCTTGGAGGAACGTCGTTTTGACGACATGAGAGAGGCCAGAATACAGGAGCGTGTGCAAATGGCCCAAATGGAGTTGTTGACCATTCAGAAACAGTCGAATGAATGGAAAAGCAGTCTGATTGCATTGGAAGGTGCAGTCACACATAGAGCTTCCAAAATCAAGGAGAAAGACGCAAGGCTTTCAACTTTGTTGGAGGAGAACGAAAAGCTGGTGCAATCCCTTAGCAGGGTTCGAGTGGAGTTCGATCAGAAACAGGCTGATCTACAGGGACTCCGTTCCGACTTTGTCCAGGCAAACACTGAGCTGAATCAGATTTGTGCGGCCCGAGATGCAGTCATCCATGAAGCAGAAGGGACCCGGGCAGAACTCGTTCGGGACACTGAAGACTTACGGGAGGTTCGCCGAAGTCTAGTGTCGGAATGTGACATTCTGAAGGCAAAAAGAGCTTTGTTGGAGCAGTTTTTGTCAGAGACCAGGGAGAGTATACAGGATAGCAGTACCTCGTACGCTTCCGCTGATAATGACAGTCCGAAGGGTCCTCATTACAGGAGTTTTACAGACACCCCAAATCTTCCTATGGGACGTGGGATGACTGTAGAAGGTGCCTTGTCTACTTCAACGCCAGGACGACCACTAAAGGTTGGCCGGGCAAGGGGTAGAGGTAGGGCGAGTGATTACTCACCTAGGGTGGGTATCAGTGGTATCCGTCCAATTCCGAAGCAGGTCTTTTCAGCTCCGACAGGTGTAAACCCGGCGGGCAGGGGAAGGTCGTTATCGGAGTTGGTGCGGAGTCCACGATCTCAGTTGAAACTGGATGAGCAGCAACTGGATTCGGAACGCTTGAAGAAAGCATCCGAACAAGATAAGGCGGCCAAGACCGACTTAACTCCCTCGAGTTTGTCGCAATGGCGAGAATGCCAAGCAAACATACTGTTCCATGAACAGAAAAACTTGGAATTGGAGAGGCGAGATGTGTATCGCAAACAGCAGGCTGCTCTGGAGCAGCAACAGGAACGCATCCAGACAGCCCATCAGGAAGTCTACTCCCATTTCCCTCCGGTAGTGGGCCGAAACGAGAATCTCGAGGTGGATTTTGGCACCAACGAGAGAGGAAAGGTCCGGGTCTTTTACAAAGTAAACCCGGACGGCAACTACAACCGGGTTCCGGAAGGTGAACTCTTCGATGAATTCGAGGAGTACCAGAAGCGTACCAGCACGCGAAAGGTGCGGCGCGCTCAGAAGAGACCTAGTGGGTCTTCGGAGCAGGCCGACTCTAAAAAGGCCAAAACGGATGAAAGGAAATCCGTTATGGAGAAGGCGGATCCGGGCTATAAAGGGCCGGCATTCACCTCTCATACGACCGACTGGAAGAAGGGTCCCCAGGGCAGGCCACCTCGGTCTGTTCCGGAGGATCCGAACTCCAGCACGATGGGGTCCTTCGCAGAGGAGTTCCCCGAAAACGAGATGGTTCCGGGTGAGGAGTCGCAGACTCTAACCCAGACCGGTAAGACGAAGGCTCCAGCAAAGAAAACGCCGAAGCCAGTTCAGACCCCGGATCTCCCACCCGAGACCGCAGAGGAGGGGCGTCTAGTCTTGCGACTGAAGAGCCCTCCTTCGTTCCCTCCCGCCGACTTCACTTCCTATGAAGCCGGACAGGAGGCCTTCGGTCAATGGCAAGACAACTTTCATCGGTTGCTTGCTGGCCTGAGTCAGGAGGTGGCGATGTTGTCCTTAAACACGGTGCATCATCTCCATCAGAGGGAGGTCGCTACCCAGAAGGCAGCGGCTGCGGAGTCCGTACAGGAAGAGCGTGAAAACGCTCGGACTGAACGATGTGCTGCTAAAACCGAAAGGAAGAAGCAGAAGTTGGCAGTTAAGAACGCCGAGGAGAAGCTGGACCACGAACGTCGTCGGTTCCGAGACTGCTTCGCGCATGAAATGCACGAGTGGGATGGAACTCGGGCTCAAATCGAGCTCTGGCTCCAGGAGCTGACTCTGGCGGAAGCTGCGTCGGACTCCGAGGAGGACGAGGAGCCGGCTAAACCCGGTTCCGAGGACGAGTCGGACTCCGGATAGGATTATCCTATTCTAGGAGCCGATTAGGAGAAAGGGGGGGTATCCTAAGTATACCAACCCTACAGGCAAAACCCTTAGAAAGGGTTTAGGAGTATCCGGACAGAGGAACGCGGCAGGCTGGCTACGCAAGGATCCAGTCTGCCAGGTGGTACTGACGGAGGAGGACAAGGAGATCCGGAGGGGACGCTGAACTCGGGACTGGAGCACTTTACCAACATGGATCCGATGCACGATGTTTTTTTATAAACTCTGGATATCAGGACCGAGTGCTCCTAATTATAAGTCCGAAGATCGCCTGGAGGCAGGACTATATTTTTTTTCTCTATTTTTCACCTAAGAAGCTCCCGAGCATGAGCTATGAACTTTCTCGTTCCGGTGAGTAAGAGCTGAACGAAGTAGGTTCTGAAAGCCGGGCGGAATGCAACACCATCAACAGAGGATCCGGATCTTCGCTACAAAACCACGTATGATGTCTTTTTGTAATAATACTTTAATATGTCTTTAAAACTTTAAAAGAAGTGATATTGTTTATCACTTATAAGTATTATTCGTTACGAGTTTAATTAGCTCGGGGTCCTGAAGGGACGAAATTTTTTTACTGTGATATTGTACTTTTTCAAGTGTTTGTATACTATATGTATAGATTAACTCCATCTATCCTAGGGAATGGGGCGTAATTGTTATTACGGTCTATATATGTAGAAATGTGTGTAATTAATACCTTTTTGTGTTCAACAGTATACGTCATATTGTTTGTAAGGTATAACTTTAATAAACCCCTAAGGTGGTATTTATAAGATAATGCCAGTCCGAAGTGTTTTCGGACTTTAACCTTAATTAGTTTTTTACCTCCCGGTTATTATCTGGTAGGGGGTAGTGTAGGGGCTGGGGTTATACGGGTATGTTATATGACGAGTGCTGTTGGATGTTGTGTTGCGAGCTCGGTCCGAACCCTTCAGTCCGACGGTAGGTGGCAGCACCTACCTCGGGCTTGGGGTATGGACAGAGGTCGCTATAGGCTTCCGGTCTGCGTGTGCGCGCGCAGGCTGGCTGCCTATATATACCCAGCATCTGACGGTACTCGTCGGTTACTCTGAGCCACGCTGGTGAGGAGACCCGGTGATCATTACGGCTGATTAGCCCACTGACCCGTTCCGAACTCTATAGGGAGTTCGCACACATAGATACTGCTTGTCTAGGTTTTCTGAATAAACCCGATTTGCAACCTGTAACACTTGATCCGAACTGTGTCGACTTTGTTCTTTAATTGATACTCTACCAATATCATAGAGAACCAAAGTATCGTTTATTACAATAGCTAAAAAAACAGTGATAGCATGGAAAACAATTTTGGAGCAAGGAAAAAAGTGAAAGTTATTGGTTCAAACAATGTGGAAAAAAGATTTGGCACTTTTATCCAGTAATAAAGTATAATGCCAATCCCTTCATTCACTAGACTAATTAGTGTCAATGTATGATTCATAAAGTCGCTACCGTAAAGGTCAGCCGGGCCTGACCAGCTGGCATGCTTCACTGCTGATGCATACAGTAACAGGGTGGTGTGTGTTCTACCGCACAGTTAGTATGGGGAGGCTGACTTATAAGTATGACGGTGCATTGATTAAAATAACGATGATGTTCTGTCAACACATATACATGCTTTATTTACAATGCACGCAGAGACAGTTCTGGGTAGCCTGCTTTGTGGCATTTCCATGAACGGTGTTCTGGAATCCTGAAGAACATAACTCGCATGTCAGAATTGTCTGTTCACAATGAATAAAGCAAGCGAGTTCGGAGTATAGTTATACTATCTATATTTTATAAAATACATGATAATTCTGCATACTTGGGTAGTTTCATGTTACTCGTTGGTCCTGATAGTCATACTTTTATATTCATCTTTCACTCCTGAGGAATCAGCATCAAAGCATCATCTGCAAGTTACTGACGAGTACTGCATTGGTGCATCATGAAGACAAATGCACTTAAGACCCTGAGGTATCTGACTATTCTTAGAGTATTCTCTGTGAATGTCAGTGGTTCAGTCACTCTAAATACTGCATGACAGCTCTACATGGTCGTGGTAGTATATCTTTATGAATTCTAAAACGGCAGTTTTGGTTAGAGATTCTAAATAAATAAGGCTTGTATTGATCTCATGCGGGTAGGTAGATGATGCTGTTGGGTTGCTCAGAAGGAACATGCTGTGATTATTGCTTCAGCAGGGGGCCTTTCACAGCATGACCATGTCTTAGTTACATGATAATCTGTCTTTACTATTACCAGTACATAACTTTGATTTGTGCAGCTCAATAAAACCTACATAATTATGATCAAAGCTGTTGTGATTATAATCTTGTGTACCGAAAGCAGGAGTATCACCAGTTCTAGTAACTTCATCTTCATGAAGGGCAGCCATCTTGCATTTTTAATGCATAGATTTAGATTTGGACATTAACCTGCATATATAGTTACTAGTCAAGCATCTTTTACAGTTTCAGTCCTAAATATTTCTATAATAATTCTTCAAATTAACCCTTTCCCTGCTGGCCTTGAAAAACGTCATTTGGGACTTAACCACCGGCCCTATGCCATGGGAATATGCAACTTTGCAAGTATATATATGCTCCTTGGGATAGTGGCTAAGGAGTGAAATAAGTTGTATTGGAGACAGAATTTACATTTTTCTGACAAGGGGACGTAGTATTCATGTTAAAGATTTTTGGATTGATTCAAAAATTCCTATGCTTTGTTTCATAGCAGGAGCTGTAACTTAGTGGTATTGCTGCCCTAGGGTAGCAATTTTGCTGCCCTAGGGCAGCAGCGGTTTTTCAAGGGTATTTTAGATGCTGCCCAGAGGCAGCAGCGGCCCTTAAAGGGTTAAGATTTCCTCTCTAATTTAATGACTTTGGTGATTACATTTTAAAATAGCTGAAAAATGGTGATAGCATGGAAAAAAATTTTGGAGCTAGGAAAAAGTGAAAGTTATTGGTTCAAACAATGTGGAAAAAATATTTGGCACTTTTTTCCAGTAATAAAGTACAATGCCAATTCGTTCCCTTAATTCACTTGACTATAGTAAATAGTGTAGGACTTATAGGATTGCTTCTCCTTGAATATGGACGACATATAGCTTTAAAGTATCAGATTATGCTTATATTAAAAACCGAGATAAATATATATGCTTACGAAGCCATGTTAACTGATTGGCTGATTCCCTATGTAAGCAACAGTTATATCAGTATTAAGCTGGATGGTACCACCGCGCCTCACTAGGTGGCGCCCCGACGCTCCCTACCTCCTCGGCCGCGGGCTGCCATGTTGACACTTCTACTGATTTTGCCAGTTTACCCATTATTTAAGGTTTTAAATGTGAGATTGAGGCCGTTTTTTCACTATTCTTAACTTCAAAGGGCAAAAATTATGCGTGGGACCCCCTATCAATATGGCCATCGATTCATTTCACTATTATTACGACATTCCTGAAAAATTAAATGATTAATTTAAATAGTCGTCCTAAAACAATCACATTTTTTCATAATAGGGCATATTATTTCACCATCATTTTATTTTTCCCATTTAAGGATAGAACCTAGAATCATTCATGTGCAATACAACAGTAATGTGGGCAATGGTTCACCATAAAAAAAATCATGAAAATTTCACATTTTCTTACATCTTTTGGTGACAATAGAGAATACGTTTTTTTCTCAAAAATCTGTAATAAAAAAGGTAGCTCGGGATTCCCCATTTTCTTTTCCATTTCTAAATTATATAAACTACCCTTGGGAGAAAAAACAAAACATTATTTTCATGAATTCAAAGTTAAGAGTAGCAACCAACCTTGACACCAAATGTAAACACTCACCATATCAGTTAGGCCCAACCGAAGTGTACTAATGCAGTGGCGGATACTGATGATAACCTACATCTAAATGCTTCCCTCCTATGGTTCTCACCAATAAGGGTCTTTGATAAATGTTGCTATGAATTTATGGCCAAGTGTGGAAAAATCCAAATGATGGTGATATGAGAGCCGACAGAAGTGACGGAAATGTCGACAGAAACAAAATATTACTTTTTTGATATTGAGATATCTGTCCATTTTCCTCCAAATCAGTCGATGGACTGATCATACTTTTTTGACGTGGCCATTGAAGGATCCATCGAAGGATCTATTGAAGGACGGGTCGGTGGAAGCCAAATTTACCAATCGGTTGACGTTTTCGGGTCAGTTTGAAGCTGCTTCCACTGCTCCGTCTATTGATGGATCCGTCAGAAGAAAAAACGATGGATCCGTCCACCGACGGCAGTCAAATCACAGCTTTATTTGCATGCCCTGTTTCTAACTGTAAATAATTGCAAGGCTGTATTGCAAGTCCTGTATGAAATAACACTCCACGGTAGTTCCCCTGTAATTGACAATCATGGTCCCATGACATCTCTTCATACAAGATTAGGCAAGAGTGCCTAAACCACCTCCCTCCCACCTTCCCTTAAAAGACATAGACATAAGGGATTGGGAGGCCTCCACACACACACACACACACACACAGATATGGCTATAAGTCATGGACCGGACTTTATCACAAAATAACTATAGTATCATTGAATTGAAGCATTGGGTAACACCTGGAAATCCAAAACATCCCAACGTATTTGGAATATTCAATGTACTTAGAATATGTGGGTGGTCATTATTAACAAATGGGGGATGGCTAAAATGAATTCCAACCTTGTCCTCTAAATTGCAGTAATATGCTAGCTCCCCTCCCCTCGCCACCCCCCGAACGCTGACCCTAAATAATGACACTCTTTCCATGATCTCATGCAATGGGGTGATTCAAACATTTAGGACATTGCATCATAATTTAGAATCCTATGGAGAGAGGCTGCCAAGCTAGCCAATAATAAAGGTTGGAGACCATGCACAGGGCATATCGGGCTTGGGGCTACATGCATCCATGACAACCCACACTCTAGCAGCAGCATTACTTACAGAGCACTTATACACCAAAGGTAGGACTAGTGTAAATTCCTTTTATATACATGTATACGTATCAATGGACCCAGTTAATCCTCAGGGCCCAGTTAATCCTTAGGACCCAGGAGGCTCCACTGCCACATGTCACCTGGGATAGGAGTAGTTATCTCACTCCTCAACAGAGGGAGCACTCCAGCCTGGCAACCAGTGTTTATGTTGCCACATTCTCCTTCTTTCGGTGTGTGAATTTACCAGACTTCTACACTGTAAGAAGTAAGTATTGTACACCTACAGCAAAAGTTGCTGGCAACTTTTGTTCCAGTAGATTTTGCTGTAGGTGTACAGCAACTGACTTGCTGTAAATTTACAGCAACTTCTACTGTAAATGTACAGCAACTTCTACTGTACATCTACAGCAAAAGTTGCTGGCAACTTTTGTTCCAGTAGATTTTGCTGTACATGTACAGCAACTGGGTGCTGTAAAGCTACAGCAACTTCTACTGTAGGTTTCATATTGTTGTTCTCATCAATTTATATCGATTAATATGCATGCATGGAGAATACTTTCCTGCATAATAGTTCAATCTCAGCTAGGATAATACACACTACACAATGTAATGGTTTAATCCTGCTTCAATACAGCTGAACCATATGTGATACCAGCTTTTCCCCAGTCCGGGCACTTAAACATTTAACTTTTCCCACCAATGTGGCGTCTATTCTATACTTTTGCGTTTTTTTTTGTATTATTCAACACAATCATGCAAATATCAATACACTTTATGATAACTGCATTCAGTCTCTCTCATCCATTCTTATTTTACAATGTCTTGCAATTGAGAGTTTGTGAGGCTTTATTTGACGCAGGAAAGGGTTGGGTGGAATAATTAAAACAGAAATGGTCTACTGCTGCCACCTAGTGGCGGAAATCTACAGCACGATGTACTGTAAATGTACAGCAACATTGCCGGAGACCCAATTTACAGTACATAATGCTGTAATTATACAGCAAATAATGCTGTAATACCAACTACAGCAAAAAGTGCTGTAAATGTACAGCACATTGTGCTGTTTAAATACAGTTACTTCTTACAGTGTAAGTAATGATACAGAAGGGAAAGCTGCACACTAGTGAATGTAAGGGTAACTCGGGAATGCAATGCAATGACATCTAATTAATATGACTCTATCAATATCACTGTGTTCTCCAGTAGGAAGGCTATGTATGTCACCAGGATTTAATCAAAAGTGGACTGGCAGGTATCGGTGCATAGCCTTCATCCGCTAGCATTGATGTTCTATCTTCCATAGAACAGAATATAAACACCATAGGACTGCAAACAACGTACCAGTCTATTCTTATCGCGATAGTAGAGCTATAACGTGTACAACAAAATTGCGAGTGCTATCCCACTCAGTCAAAGGTGAGCGCACTAGTTGCTGCATAAAATAATTTAGGGGGCTCTCTTGAAACTTTAGGTATTTCATTCTAAGGAAATCATAGACATCCATTGTGGTGAAACAAACGATTTTTTGGCAATCAATCTGAGTTTAATCTGAGGTCGAGCCCTTATTGCACAGTTTAGTACAGATCTTAGTTTACCACACGTGAGTCATGCTGATAAGAACTTGTAAGACTTGCATGAAGACCTGTGTACTGATAACAAGTATATAGGGCACAGGGGCAGGGGGTGTGGCATATCGACTGTGTCACGTGGAACGGTGTACTGAGATATATCAGACACAAGGTGTGTGATACATTGACTCCAGGTACAGCACTGATATGTAGACATGTACAATGTGTAATTGACACAGGTAAGTAGCTCTGTTCATAACAGTTTATTCATAATGTCATTGTAAGGTATATCCTGACTGTGTCGTTTCTGGGAGTGAAGTAACCAAGATAATCTGCTGGTCAATACGCTGACGAAATACATGCTGACTGGAGCATATGGTGTTACACATGCCCATTATAATGCTCCATCTGTTAAGTAGTGAGTGGGGCATGTTGCCCGGGGTTTCTTGGGAGGACCATGAATTAAGGGACACTATTAAATAACCCCCATGTTGCATAGCCAAATGCTTTGCATCTATATCCACTCCTTATATAGCAGTGCTGGCCACCCACTGAGAATGGCGTGCCGAAAAGATGTGTTGATCAACAAGAGAAAAGGGACCTGAGTGTAAGATCTGTGGTACCAACTTTGGCCACCAGGGGGTTCCATATAAACCGAAAATGTAATGTTCAAAATAGAGCATATAATGATCTATACCACTTTTTTTAAATGTAGAATACAAAAGGCCACTTGCATCTTTGGTAAAAAAAACTTCTATATTTGGAATGCAACGTTCTTTTGGCCTAAATTGGTGTTGTTCACTTATTGATTGCTATGGAAACAGGACTTTCATTCTAAATCGAAAAAAGTTGATGATATGAATATTATAATTGAGTTGTTACCTTGGAGGACCCTTTTCCCTCGACTGTACACATGTTGAGTCTTCTATGGGGGGAGGAGTGTTTACAAAGGATCTCACATCTCATGGAAAACACTGTTGTGAAAATGTTCCCTAAAACCAACATGGCGACATAGCATTTTCTTAATATGGGCACTACTTACAAGGTAGAAAAAAAAGATACTAACATAGTGCAACATTGCTGGTGTTAGGTGGAAGGCTCGATAACATTTTAGGAAATTAATTCAGGATTCAAAAAATAAAATCTAAATATAATATTTAATGGCCAAGCAGAGTATTTGATATGATTTAAATGTCTGTTATACGCAACATGTTGAATCCACCTTTTTTGTTTTACAGATTGATTGCACGTACACTTGCTGGAAGACTTACTGGCGTCACTATTGCATAAACACCAATATGGCACAGAGCAAGGATTCTGGACTGGGTTATGATTTAGATGATTCATGTGATTTTATTAATTTGTCTGCTATGAAAAGCTTCAAAGAATCAGAATCCCAGCAGAAGAGGTCTGATATAATACATAAAATCAACTATGACTCACATGTGCCATTGCTGCATGCAATAATTCATCATAAGGATTATATACAGCTGTTAGAGAATGTGCGGCTCCTGTTAGAACATGGCGCAAACCCAAATATAGCCTGCAGTGTGAAGATTACAAGAGTCAGAGAAACTAAATGGGTACAGAGGACAGCCCTACATGAAGCAGTGAGGCTAGGGAAGACTGAGCTTGTGAACATGCTTCTTGATGCTGGTGCTAAATGCACGACAGCTGATGGGCTAGCAAACCCATTGGCGTTGGCCGTACAGAATCGTCAATGTCCGCCTGATCTCATTGAGCTCCTGCTAAAACATGGTGCAGATCCCAATGACCATGATGACCAATTTAGAAACATTCCCTTGTTGGTTGCAATTGCAAATGTCAGGTATCCTCAGAATGTCACAACTATTGTGAAGCTCCTGCTTGCTGCTGGCGCAAAATGCAAGATACCATATGGGGTACAAAATCCACTGACGCTTGCATTAATGAGATACAAGTATCAGCCTGATCTCATTGAGCTGCTGCTAAAGCATGGTGCAGATCCTAATGATTGTGATGGTCAACCAGATAAAATTCCTTTGCTAATAGCCATCAAAAACATCAGGCGCAATTTTCAGAATGGCATAACTGTTGTTCGTCTACTTCTTGCTTATGGTGCTATATGCAAAGTTTCTGACTTACCACAGAACCCACTGATACTGGCATTACGGACAGGTTGCTGCTTGCCCGGTCTCATTGAAATGCTACTAAAGTCTGGCGCAGATTCCAATGCTCATGATGATCAATTTGAAAATATTCCTCTGTTAAGAGCAATTCGAATGAGCAGATACGGTTGTAAGAATGGCACCATGATTGTAAAGCTTCTGCTGGAACATGGAGCGAACCCCAATGTCACAAATGTGGTTCCTGATAAAAGATACAGAAAAAAATCTTCCTACCATGAAGCATTAGCGAAAGAAGTTGTGCAACACCCCCTGCTATTTGCACTACACCATTACGATTGTCCCTCAGATCTCATAGAGGTCCTTCTAACATATGGGGCAGATCCAAATGGCATTCATTACAATGATAAAGCTGGGTCTCGACATCCATTGATAGATGCAATAGCAATTCCCAGAAATCAAGCCGATGCCACTACCCATATAAAGCATAGAAATGCAAACGATTTGGTTCAATGCCTCTTGGAACATGGGGCAAACCCAAATGGAACACACAGGGTGATTTCAGGACTATACAGCACAGGCACATATGTACATAGAACAGCATTACATGAGGCAGCAAGGTTTGGGTTGACTGACGTGGTGAAGATGCTAATTGACGCTGGTGCTGACAATCTGACATCTAATATACATGAAAACCCATTAGCACTAGCACTACAGAGAGATGATTGCCCTCCCAACCTTATCCTGCTATTGTTACGTCATGGCACGTACATACATTATGTACAGACTACATATGACATCTATAACACCAGATATAGTGTAAACAGATATTATGGATCACCTCAACATGGCATATATATGCCCACTGGGCATGACACCTACATGCCCAGTCTCTTACTGCAGAGGCTCACATCACATGATACACCCACGTTTCTGCAACAGCAGCTTGATGTTTTGTTTCTGCATGGATGCAACATTGGGATGGAGGATAGTGAACACAGAACAGCTCTGGAAAACTCTACTGGCAAAAGGGGTCACGTTAACTGTATCAAGTGGCTGATCAGGCATGGGGCAGACACAGCACTGACATTTACTCTGTTTCAAGACTGTTTTCTAAGACATCCATTGAGTAGTTTCCCTGAGAAAATTCTGATCTTGATCCAGGCTGGTATGAGGGTCTCACATGAAGCACAGACAAGGCTTAGAAACATGGAGCTGATTATTTCCGGATGGGTGAAGAAGGAGCCTGGGTATGAGACTTATCTCGGGAGAACACTAGAAGATATGTGGTCCCAGTTGAGGGAAGCTGACAAACTTCAAAGAGCCCAGACAAAAGTTAGGAAATCTACCATCCTTGACTATTGGAATCAGCAGATGGCTGACTTGCAGGAGTTCAGTGATGAATCTCTGGATATCTACCCAGAGGTCACTCACATCACTTCAACAGGGAACACTGAAGAAGAGAATCGGTATCTAACTTTGTTAGACCAGATGCACAGAGTCCATGAACTTCTGAGTCAGCCACTATCACTACAGTTGCACTGCCGCCATTGTATTCGGGATAATCTGGTGTCCCTTCAACCTTCAGTGGTGAAGACCCTCCCAGGACCACCAAGACTGAAGCGCTACATCCTGTGTCATGAAATATGAGTGTCCAGTAATGTTATTGATCATCACCTGGAGTTAATGTATAAATAATAAGGCACACACAGGCCAGGTATTTTGGCTGACACTGTATACATCGCAAAACCCATTCTTTTTCTTTAACAATTGTCAAGGCAAATATGGCCAATTACTGTCATATTCGGTATCAAATGAAAGCTTCTGCTAACTTTATGGGCAAATAAACTAATACATGTATGAGAATCGTTTGCAAAACGTTTATATAACTGAGATAACCCTCAGTAAAATAAGCAATTTAAAAAACAACAACTCACTTGTTGCATTTTTCAATGCCTGTTGATGAAAATTGCTTAACCTTTGAGAGGCCTCATCATATATCTGACACCAAGTGTAATCTCCTCGCATTTATTTGAATTATATAAATGAGACAGAAAGAGATAAAGATGGTACCAAGTAATGTATTTATTTTCTGAAAGAAAAAAGTGTACCGAAAAATCACTCAAAGCAGGTCCATTACCATGCCTAAATCCATAATGAAATCATCCACCAAATCCCACACATAATAGGCAATAATATCCCATACCAAAAATTGCATTTTTTTTCAGAGAATAGCCACTCTTGGTATGCTAAGAGATGTCCCGGATTGAAAACGAAATTGTTAGTTTCTGTGATGTATTCGATAAATATTGTACATGTGTTATCAGGAATTTTTATCATGAAGTCATCCAAAACATGGATAGTAAACTTTGCGAGGTGATAAAAACTAAACATCTATGGTTAGTAAAGTGTTTTAGGAGCCAAGATATGAAGAGTTTGGATGCAAAGCGACATAAGCGCCATTCTTAAAATAGGGACAATCTCACAAAAATGAAGATTAGGGACATTGAAATATAATTGTCAGACGAATTTTCCAAGATTTACTATTTTTATATCATTTAGGACCTACTCAGTATACATTCTGTTACCAAAGTATAATAATTGACCCCTGGGTGTCTCTACAATGAAGCACTATATATACTTCAATTCCGAGATGGAGATATGTCGTTAAACTCTTCATATATACTTCTCAATATGATAACTTGTTTAAGTCTATTATAACTTTCTGATTTGTCCTTCCTCAGCACCAAACCTGCATAACTTAGGAGTTTGTGCCATATACGAGGTCCGCATGACTATTCTCATAAAAATGTATTCTAACATATTTGATGTTCGCTATTTCGAAGTTATTAATGTTGTAGCAGCATTAGACTGGCAGAAAAAAGAAGCAATATTCTGGCTCTGATTTTAAAATCTCAGCCCTTGTGGTCCCTTTTCCTAAGAGCCGACCACCTATTTAGTGATAGATCAAACCTTTTTGGCTTCATCAATTTTGGGCTAATAATATACAACAATCGAAGAATGACATACTTTATTGCTAGAGAAGTTGGCTATATGGAAATGTGATGATAGACTATGTGACTATCTAGACTTTTATCAACTAGCTCTAACTTCACGTAAATTAGGGCTACATAGATTGGAAAAATTGAATTGAAATTCCAAAGTTTAATCCTCTGCTTTGGTGACTTTAAAAACAAAAAGAAGGCCATTTTCAGTGTGGTAGTAATTAGGTATGGCAGTCCTCTCCAACATCTTCCACTGCCCTTTTGTTTCTAGTTGTTTCATCAGGGGCTCAAGTCGATCCTTGTATTCTGCCACCAGTGTCAGGTGTTTTTCTGTGAATGCTATCACTACAAGTCCACCTGTAAGAATATATTGAGGATATGTAATACGAAGATACATTCCTGCTTTGTTCAAGTAGAAAACCATTTGAGATATTTCAAGAGGATAAGTTGATCGAAGGGTTATGATTTCAATGAGGAATCCTGAGGTGAGGGCATTAATGAAAGTTAGTTAAAATTAAACACTGTTGAAATACATGGTACAATAGAGTTTTTCGAACAATGTGCTGAGATAAATGACAATTGCTTAACTTTGTAGGAGAAATCTGTATACTACTCAAATAAAGCATTATTATTCATTGGTTATGTAATCTATTTGATTACATGAAAAATCTTCATTATATGTAGATAATATAACATCTTTAAAAAGGATTCAGAAATGCTTTACCTGGCTTCACGCAGCGCACCATTTCCGGCAGACAGTCACACTTCATGTGTCCCTCTGAAATCCCACCAGAATTCACCAGAACACCATAGCTACCTGTAATTGGGATGTATTGATAAGAACAAATACTATAGAGCATGGTTCTACACATCCACAGATAGAACCCATGGTCAGGCAATGCTGGACTCTGTACACATATAACAGAGAAAGTAATGGCTTCACCATGACTTTTCTATCAGAGTAAACTCTAGTTGATTCTGGTAGCAGGGTCATGATGACTCATTTAGAAGGATCACAGCTACTGCAGTCATATCCATTGGCCCATTTATGACTTGACTCTACCTTCAGTGTCAAGTCAAGTGTAGTAGGCTCTGCCCATAGAAAAGTGAGGGTATTGATATTTTTGTATATACATACATTAACTCGTTTTTAATGATCAAGATAAATCAGAGATTATTCACAACTGCCTCGGTGCTTACTTGGTTTCATTGATGGATTTTCACAGGGAAAGAATTCTTGAATGTAATTTCTGTAGACATTCTTCTGTCTTGCCATAGTCAGCATTGCGTCGGAGGGGTCCAGTGCATCAATGTTGTTAAAGCCATGGGCATATAACTATTGGAAGCAACAGGTAATGTTTAGTCGTAAGACAAATTATTAGGGCATATTGATCATCATAATTATTTCTATAGAATAAATGAATGCTATTTTTCTTGACATAGAAAATGTTTGAAAAGAAGTTAAGGCCAAGTTGCATGAAGGAGACTTTCTCTTGCAATTATGAGTCGTGTTTCTTTAGTATAGCTGATTCAAGTCTTTATATACAGAAATAATAATAATAATAAAAAAAAAAAAATAATAATAATAATAATAATAATAATGATAATGATGATGATAATAATAATAATAATAAGTATTATAATGATAATAATAATAATAATAATAATAATGATGATGATGATGATGATGATGATGATGATGATGATGACGACGACGACGACGACGACGACGACGACGACGACGACGACGACGACGACGACGACGACGACGACGACGACGACGACGACGACGACGACGACAACAACAATAATAATAATAATAATAATAATAATAGTAATAATAATAATAATGATAATAATAATAATAATGCAATAAGGTATGAGATGATGTGTTACCTAAGAATAAATTCATTACCTCCTCCCCAACCAGACCAGTTCCCGCTGCCACATCCAACACCCTGACATCCCTGTTGTCTGACAAATACTTCACAACTGTATCAGTCACCACTTTAGCGCCGTTGTAATTCAAAGTAGCCAGATTCTGTGAACAAATATTTTGATATCACACAGGTCAATAATTACATTTTCATGTAATTGTATTGCAATACGATTTTTATGATTATACATACAGGAGTCTTATTATCATACTCTTGCACCCCTCTCACACATTGGCTAATACTCATAATTTTACCGCTGACCTCAGTGGGGTCGGGACCTCCATTAGGCTAACTAATTCTAATCTCAAAACGGTGAGTCTCACAATACTAAAATTTTGTTAGAACCTTGCAGCTCACATGCTAGATAGTCTATGAATTATGAGATAGACTATCGCTCTATCAAAAAGAAGTGATCATATATATTTTTCTGTCATTAATATATATATAATATATTATATTATATTCATATTAGCAAAATAATGCTTAATGGCACACATCATGCTAATTGGCAACACTTGTGTTTGGCCACTTGATGTCAATTACCATCAAAAGTTAAAGGGTTAAAATACTACCTCATCGTAAGAAGACCAGTTTTTATACACGTTCATCAGTGTGGCGGCGGACTGATTGGGGATGTGAAGATTTTTTACTTCATCCAGCGCCTTGTCGACAGGGTCAATTCTCTTATCAGCATCCATTCCTGTGTACTTCTGTAAAATGTTTTTTTTTATAAAACTGATTTCATTATTTTGCCCAAGTGCTGCATGGATACTGTTACCTGGCGTTTTTAACTTATTCATCAGATACATCCATATTAACCCCCTGGTGATCATTACTAGTACTAACTAGTTAGTCCACATCATTCCTTATGTTAATCTCATCTGCAAAAAACTTTGGGTGTGACTGCTTTTTTGAAATTTTCCCCAGACCGTTTCCCTTCATATTTAGGCCCAAGGAGTTATGGTCTTTTAAAATGCCAAAACCAGGAGACTAAGTATTCAGTTGACCTTCTTGAAAGTTCAAAGGTGCAATATCAAGAAGGTATGAATGAATATAATATCATAAGTGATATCAAAGACGAAATTTAAATCCTTTTTTTCATGGTGGCCAGTAAAAGATGGCACTTGGTCAAAGATGGCACCCAGTCCAAGATGGCACCCGGTCAAAGACATTCACTTTGGCCCGATCTGGTGAGACACAGCCACCAACCGTTACCACTTGCCACTGGTCTTGCATGCACAGACTGGACACCCTTAACGACCCATGTCCAAACCCAAGAGCCGATACAGGTGCTACTGCCGGTTGTCTGTCCGAAGAGTTCGGACATTACTGACAAACAGTAATCAGTAGTATACACGTATGTAATATATCTCGCTACACATTTGCAACTGCACAAACTTATGGACCATCCTTTTTGCATTACTGCCTACTTGCAACGTTTAAATACATCCATCACCAGTTTATCAGAAACTGCTTGGATAGCAACTAAAAGCAGTACTGTAATGCTGAATTATAATTATATGTATTACAGTACCACTGCTATAGTTTAACGTTATCATTTAGAAGCAACTAGATAATATAAATGTAGTCCTACCACTTAGCTGCAGACCCAGGACCAGTATGTATGTATGGCCTAATGGAACGTGGAGTGATTACTGGTTGTATAATGTTGTGCTATATAGAACACAACATAAAACTGCTAATTGCTCATGATATATCACTGTCAGCCGTATGTGCCTTGGTCTATTAATTAAAAGAAAAAACTTGGAAAATAGGTCAGACAGATGCTGTGCCTAAAACCTTACACGGTAAGGATGAATGCACCCGGTAAAGCAGTGTCAAGCAGTATGGAGTATTTCAACACCCACTGCATATTCCCTTATTCCCCCCCAATTCGATGGGTATTTTAGAAGAATACCTGATGGTATATCTGCAAAAGCCCTCCACTGTTATGGCAAAACTCAACGTATCAACGATTTGAGGTCTCCCTATACTATCGTGACAATAGTAATAATGTTTAGCAGCTGTATATATATAACCCCACGCTACCGTCTTACTAATAATAATAATATGAAGGATAACAACATAGGAGATGTATGTTTGTGACAATTGGTGCTAATAAACACCCTTATTTATTCTAAATAGCCAAAGAAAAAAATGGCTGTACCTGGTCCCAGTGTTTGAAAAGGTAACTGGGTCACAGGGGTGGATTGTGGGAGGTGCCACCCCGGTGACCCCTAGGTGGGAGACCAGGAACCAACTGCAGCGTCTGAGTAGCAGACCACTGCAGGAGTATAGTAGTAGACATACACTGATAGTTATACAGTTATAATAACAACATAATTATAACCCCCATGACCCCACGCTACTGTCTTACTAATAATAATAATATGAAGGATAACAACATAGGAGATGTATGTTTGTGACAATTGGTGCTAATAAACACCCAACCCTCCAAACCAATTGGTTATAGTAATAAGTACATAAATGGTTATAGTAACTACAAAGAAATTACATAACACGGAAAAAGGAAGAGACAACCTTGTCCTTAGACACCTTCCTGTCCAACCCATCGACCAAATACGACAAAACCGCGAGGCTCTTCCAGTCACCCCGACTCTTAATGTCAATCAAGTCGAACCCGATGGATGACAGGTAGGATGCTCCACCTCTGCGGAGCGAGTGGCTAGAGATCTTCCCTTCCAGGCCGGTGGCTTTCGTGAGGCGTCGAAGCTCACCGGAGAAGGCTGAATAAGTCATTGGCCTAACCCTGCCTTTGAGGCGATACTGGAATAACAGCTCTTCCGGGAAGGCACGGGTGTGTTCGATCAAACAACGAACAAAATCAACTACACAAAGGGGGGATCCAGGCACTACGGTGAAAGGTATCTCCAAGGTGCGCTCTCCATACTGGATAGTCTTGGTCCGAGGCAGGGTCAGTAGCAAGCCCCAGTCATAGAATTTCACATCCCGTACAGAAATTGACTGAGACGACTCCGTCACGTGGGCCTTATGTAAGAGGCCACGGAAGGAGGTGATGGCCGCCACCCACCAACACAAATGAAAGGAGTTCGACATATCGAGGTGTGCGTAGAACTTGAGCAGGTGTGCAGGTTCCAGGGGCATGGCTTGAACCGGAGAGTAACAGAGCCTGCGCTTCGCACCTAGCATAGTGCACTTCACCAAAAAGTTACTGGCATTAACTGGCGCATAACCATGTAGCTGCTGCAGATAGGACAAAGCACTAAGATAACACTCAATGCTGGAATACTTAAGCCTCCGGGCCATATACGCTACATACAGACACACTCCTTCCTGCGTACAGGGGAGAGGCCAACATCGTATGCGGCACAAAACTCGTGGTAGTGTTTCCATTGGGACCTGCGGGTCTTGATTGAGTTATCAGCCAGGGCACGCTCCTGTAGCAACCTGGTTTCCTCCCGTAGCAACGACAGTCCTGCAACACAGTGGAAAAGGCGGTAAGACAGCAGCCACATGAGGGTAAGCGAGGCGGGATACATAGCCAGCTTCACAATTGTCACCTGACCTAATGTACGAACACCGAATGCAAATGTTGTATGTGAAACACAGCCAGAACAGTTCACAGAGGAGGTCCATGCTGACCACATTACGGCTCCTACCTGTCTGGAGCATGCAACACACCTGCGTGTTGTCGCTCAGAATGAGCACTGTAGAGTCTCTATACCTAGGACCCCACCTGACTATGGCCATGAGGACCGGCCACAGCTCTTGAATGTTGATGTTATGAGTCAGGTCGTCATAGGTAGGCACCGGGAAATAGTGACCCGGGTAGTAGGGGAGGCCCGGGACCAATTTGTGAAACCAAACCCCGTACAGCCAGTCCCCCTGGTGGTAGGCTCCGAAACCCCTGGAGGATGAGTCACAAGAGATTATAGCCGACGGCTCCTTGGGGCACAGAATCCTGGCCTTGCCGTTGAAGACGGAGGCAAAGGCCACCCACCACCTCAAGTCCGCCCTAAACTCCTCATTCAGAAGCACCTTATGATGTGACTCGCGGATACTGTTTGCTAGGTTGATGACCCTACGCGAGAAAGTACGGCCACCCCTGACCACTGTGGAGCAGTGGCCCAGGATACCCGCGAGCTGCTGGAGTTCAAGCTTGGTGGCTACACGCTTGGCGGAGAACTCCGCGAGGACCTCATACAGTGATGATAACTTGTCATCAGGTAAACTAATCTCCATAGCCGAACTGTCTATCATGATCCCCAAGCACACCGCTCTCCTCGAGGGGCTCGTAACCTTGGGCCACTTCACATGAAACCCCATGCCGCGGACAATAGATATGAGGAGCCCTTGGGCATAGGCACAGTCATCGTATGTAGGCCCCATCACTGTCAGGTCATCAATGTAGTTGGAGACTTGGTAGATACCCCTCCTATGCATACATCTCACCACATAGTCACCCACCTGGGTGAACAAGTAGGGGGCACACTTAAGTCCAAACGATAGAACTCTGTTCTCATAGATACTCTCGCCCTGGCCTAGATCCCAGCGGAAGCATTGGTAGGTGGCATTGTCTGGTAGTATATTGACACTACAATACGCTTGCGACAGATCAATAGAACAGACATAGTCCATTGGGTTCAGCATTTCTGTTAGATAGTCCACACCTTTGTAAGAGAATGTATCACAAGTGTCACTCATGAAGTTATTTATAGACTTTTGGAGTGGCCGTTTGCAATCGGTGATATGCCTAAGAGTACCATCCTTCTTAGCAATGGCCCCCAGACTATGGACACACATGGGTGGGATCCACTGCCACTGTGACCTTACCCTCTTGTAACTCCCTCACAATTGTCTCATTCATCTCAATATTGAATTGACCGTCTAGAATACTGCGGTAATTATGACAATCATATGAATCAATATGAACATTATCTACTATGGTGAAACCATTGAATATACCTGCTAGAACAAAGTCATCCTCAGCACACATGGCCGGACTGAACCTGTAGTACTCAGCTGCCACCCTACATGGGAGCAGCTGGGACCTGACTGGGCCTATTCTATGCTGACAAGTACATATGCCTAGGAGACAACCATTGTAAACAAGTATGGGCTCTGGAACCTTTGGTACATACACATAGCATACAAGTAATCTACCACATACAGGGACAGTGTCAGTAACCTCAACCACCACAGCTTGACTAGTACCCACATGTATATCAACCCCAGCGGGGGGTACGCCATGATCACCCGCGGGTGACACAATGTCACCAGCGGGTGACACAGGAGTAAGGTAATCAAAGTAACCTGAGTCCACATCAGAGTCTGACCTATCACCAGAGGGTGAAAACCTATCACCAGCGGATGACAGGCCACAGTCTACATTTCTAACATCAACATCAGTGGCAGACAGAGTACCAATACACATGCCAGAGTGAACATACTCACCCGCGGGTGAGGCGATCTCACCCAAGGGCGAGGCGACGATAGTCGTGGGACACACACATTCAGCAGATTGAGAGCACACAATGTCAACAATTGAATTCTTGGTACCAACCGAAGCCATTTTCTCCGGTTCTACTGCGACTAGAGCCTTGTCGCACCCCTCAGCGGAGAGGTCGCACAATAATCTACCCGGTTGTACACAACACAGAACTGGAGAAGCCATATTTACCTTGCTACGATCAGATTTAGACATTCTAGCTACCCTCGCGCGGTCGTCTCCCTCCTCCTGCGGCCATGTTGGAACAACATCTCGGACTCGCGAGAGAAACGAGACAAGCGCTATTTCTTCGTTTTCGGCCACAATAACCGGACATTTCGATTCAAAATGTCCGGAAAGATCGACAGAATGTCCGATTGACCCATAATCCGCAATAATTTCTACTTTTTCGGCGGAAAAACCTGAATTTATGCTAATGAGTTCGGTCGTCGAAGAGGTACTGAAGGGGGCGCTCGGCGAGAAATGTTCAATAATATCCTCACCCCTAGCTACCGAGGAAGAGGCCCCAGCGGGGGCGCTCGGCGTTCTACTTATTGACCCGCCCGTAGCGACCGACGAAGAGGTACTGATGGGGGCGCTCGGCGTTCCAGTTAACGACCCCGCCGTCATCGGTGCAGGGACCGACGAAGAGGTACTGATGGGGGCGCTCGGCGTTCTGGCTAGTGAGCCCGCTGTCGTTGGTGCAGGCGCCGACGAAGAGGTACTGATGGGGGCGTTCTAGTTAACGACCCTGCTGTCGTCGGTGTAGGCGCCGACGAAGAGGCCCTAAAGGGGGGGTTGCAGGTCGTCGTCTCTCCACCCAGCCCCCACTGGGGCAGAGAGGTGCTGATGGGGCGTCACTTCGAAGGCTGCTTCTGCCTCTTGGGGCAGTCACAACCTTTGTGATCAGGGGAGGCACAAGTGTAACAGACATGCTTACGGTCGCAGGAAGCACCACTGCCACACCTGAAGAAGCTCCATCTGGCACAAGGCTCATCTGAACGATCATCTGGTGACTGACGGGACTTCTGCCTGTTCTTATTCTTTCTGCCCGAGCCCCCACCTGAGGCCCCTCCAGTAGCAGAGGGGTCTGAGGCTCCTCCCCCTGCAGGCTTGTGATCAGGCAGGAACTCTGAGATGAGGGCCCCATCACCATAAACGAAGGCCCTAGCTCCATACTGGTTGGCCCTACCCCTCATTGCCGCATCATAGGCCAGCAGCTGATCAAGTCTGTTAATGTCCATGGCTGACCTATCACACAGGTACCTGACATGGTCCTGTATGTTGCCACAGTGGGGAGTGGGAGGAGTCACCTTGAGGTGCACTGACTGGAGCCTAGACAGGCACCCCATCAGCTGGTCAAACCTGGTGATCCTAGTGACCCCCACTGGGAGATGTCTCTTCAGAGAAAAGAGGGACTTGTTCTTCTTCCTGAGCCGCTTCATCTTCTTGGTGCCAGGACTATCTGAATCAAATTCACAGTCATCAGATGACAGGGGGAGGGGCCCATCAGGAGGCCTGTCACCACCCAGCAGTGGGTAGGTGGGTGGGAGGCCAGGTGGGAGGGGGAGCTGAGGTGCAGGAGCAGGGGCCCCAGGAGGGGTTCTCACCAACCTGTCCAGAGTCCCTTTGGTGTCCTGGACTGTCTCCTGAAGGGTGGTGATGCCCCCCTGAACATCAGTGACATCCCTCCGGACCTCACTTAACTGGTCCTGTTGAGAGGCCACCCAGTCAGTTAGCCTCTCCACATCATCAGGCTGTACCTGGTCCCAGTGTTTGAAAAGGTAACTGGGTCACAGGGGTGGATTGTGGGAGGTGCCACCCTGGTGACCCCTAGGTGGGAGACCGGGAACCAACTGCAGCGTCTGAGTAGCAGACCACTGCAGGAGTATAGTAGTAGACATACACTGATAGTTATACAGTTATAATAACAACATAATTATAACCCCCATAAAACCTTCTTTGATAGTTATTGTTATATCTTAACCCTTTAAGGGCCGCGAAGTGATTTAATGTGGCATCCCTTTTTCATTATCAGTGATTGGAAAATCCACTGTTTAATGGTCTGACACGTGGCGCCAAAAATATACACTACCGCCACCACCGGCCCGTCTGTGAACTATTCTACTCCGCTGGTACCCCACAACTTAACCAGCACCACACGTGTCTTCATCGTCTCGACCACAGGTCGCATAAACTTTAGTTAGATTAGCTTAGATTATAGTTAGGTAGTTAGTTAGGGTTCATCATGCCGCCAAAGGCAGCTAAAAAGTCGTCCAATCCCTCTCCCCCTCAACTTGGGAAGCGGATGGGTACGAAGGAGCTCACTGATAAAGTCTTCCAGCTGGAGTCCCGGCTCGGCACACTGGAGTTTACGCTGACATCAGTGTCAGACACTTCTACTGAGATCCTGACACGCCTCAAAGATGCCTTCCCCACCGACACAGCTCCCAAGGGCAAGGACAATCGCCCAGCTCCCGGTAATGGGACCACTACTAGGTCAGTGGCGGCAGCTGCTCGGGGTGCTGCTCACCTGTACCAGAAGCCTGCACCCCACGATACGGATACCACTGCCCCTCTGTCAAACGCCGAGGTCGTTGACATTGAGGTTGACAGTGGTAGCCCGGTCGCTGCCCTTGTGACTCCACATGTACAGCCGTCAACATCGGCGGCCCAAGCCGCTCCTGTCACCGCGGCGTCACAACCTCTCCCGGACGCCCTCACAGTCTACCTATCGGGCAGTCAACTACTCCCTATCTCCAAGCCCTTCTGGATACTGCTCAGCATATATCCACAATTAAAGGTAGGCCGTCTCACCCTCATGATTATGTGTTCCGCGGTCCCACTAGGGTCAAGACGGGTCTCAACCTACTGGAGGCCCCTGAATACCTCTATGACTTACGTAGGCTGGCTTCTGATGATAGGACCCCTCCCATTGACAGGCCCATGATACAGGCTCACTTCAAGGAAGTGTTACAGGATGCTAAAGACTATGAGTGGGAGCAAGTGCGCGAGTGGTCAGAGGAGGTGCTGACGGGCGTTGCCGAGGGGTACATCAGATGGGCGGACATGACACGCCCGGGGTGGACTGACCCTGAGATAGCTTCACTCAGGAACACCACCTCCAGGGTCAGAACTGGTCAACTATTCCCTACTCTGGCCTCAGTCCAGGCAGCAGCCTTTGGTACCGCCTCAGGCTCCGGTAGGTCCAAGAATCCCACAGCCCAGGTAGCTAGGCCTACTCCACAGCCCCAACTACAGCCACCTGTCATCCAGAATATCGACTACCCGGTACAACAACACCCCAACCCCAATGCTCAGGGTCCACCCCGCCATCGACGAAAGAGGCCTCTTAGCTCTCTCAACCGCACAGACGTGCCGTGTGAGGGCTACAACTCAGCAGCAGGGTGCCTGAAGCAGGATGGGCATGTTGATGGTAGTGTACAGTATGGTCATCACTGCTCCTGGTGCAGGACCAACCTCCAGGTTCTCTACTACCACTCATACCCGGCTTGCAACATCAAAACTCTCCCCAAGTTCCAGCCCTTTTGGGCCTGAGCTGGATCCCACCGGCGAATTGCTCCCTCCTCCTGTGTCAGCAACCCCCTTTCCTCTCGAAGTGTGTGAGAACCCTCCTCCAGTGTGTGAAATCCCCTTAGTGCGTCCCCTGGAGGCAGAGTCTGTACCCACTCCACACCTCATCCCAGTGGGCACAAAACATTGAATCAACATTGATAAGTAGTTGTCAATGTTGATCAAATGTTGATTCAACATTGATTCAACACTAAACTGAATTTTGTGCCCACTGGGATATCCACACCCTACCCTAAGTGCATGGGTGATCCTCGGAAAACTGACACGGCCCTGGAGGGGAGCCCTATACGGACCGCAGGATCCATCAACCTGCCCCCTTTACCCAAAGTGTTCACAAGGAGTACAGTCCCCCAACTTAGGGCTGACCATAAACAACCACCACCTACTCTCTCTGCGGTTTATGACCATGATGGGGATGAGTATTGTGACCCACTCCTCGCTGAGCCCTTACTGGTAGGCCCTACCCCATCCCAGTATGCTCCAGTCAGGGCCTCATTCTGGCCTATAATAAGTGACTCACAATGGACTGACTTCCCCATGTACTCCCTCCTATACTCTACAGTGAGCAACACAGGTCTCCCAAACCATATGGGTTCAAGGATCACGGTGCCCTCAGGTCTTAACCTGTCAGCCTGGGACCACCTACTAGCCGACTACCATGACAAAGACCTCTTAAAGTACCTCAGCTTTGGCTGGCCGGTTGGCTTCACTGGGACCCAACCTCCTACACCTGTGCATAAGAATCACTCCTCTGCTATGAAACACCCAGACCAAGTACAGGACTTTATCACAAAAGAGCTCTCATTGGGGGGCCTACAAAGCCTTTGACGGCCCACCATTCCATCCATAGACTAATACAGCCCCACTTCTCACTACCAAAAAGAAGGACTCCCGGGACAGGAGGGTAGTTCTAGTCCTCTCCTTCCCGGACGGCACTGGAATAAACGGTAGTATCACTAGAAACTGTCTGGAGGGCAAAGAGTGTGGATATACCCTCCCCTCTGTGGAAGATCTTGTCACCAAGATTAAGATCCTAGGACCCAACTGCTTCTTATGGAAATTGGATCTCGCGAGAGCCTACCGCCAGCTCAGGACAGAACCAAGTGACCTACCACTCATGGGTTTCATGTTCCAAAACAAGTATTATCTGGACCTGTGCCCCTCCTTCGGGGCTAGACTGTTGTCAGCGGCCTGCCAAAGGACTACATCTGCTGTGGTCTACCTCCTCGGTAAAAGAGGTCATTGGTCCCAGGTGTACCTTGACGATTTTGGCGGCGCAGCAGCTACAAAGACCCAGGCTGATAAGGCCTACCAGGCCTACCTCGACCTAGCCAAAGAACTGGGCCTCAAACTGTCTATGTCAAAATCCTGCGCCCCCTCACAAAAGATGGAGTGGCTGGGTTTTGTATTCGACACCACAGAGATGTCCCTTAGAGTCCCAAAGCCCAAATTGAAAGATTTAGAGGAAGAGTGCCTTCTCTGGTCCAAGTCTAGGTTTGCACACAAATCAAAGATCAAATCACTCGTGGGAAAAATCATTCACATTTCCAAGTGCATACCCCCAGCTCGCAGATTTATCTGCCGTATACTTGAAACCCTCAGGAAGGCACCACTCACGGCTCCAGCCTTCCTGACAGACGGCTTCCTCTTGGATGTGAAATGGTTTTTAAACTACGCTAGAACCACAAATGGGATCCACTTCCTCACATACCCCACTCAGGACTTTGAGATAGAATGTGACTCTACACTACAGTGGGGAGGAGGAAACTCCCACTCCCACTACTACTCCCTGGAGTACACTGACTCAAAAAAGGCCAAGTACCCACTGATAGTCCACAGAGAGGCTGTAAACATGGTCATAGCTTATAGGACCCTATCCCCTCCCCTCTCCAAAGGACTCAACATCGTGGTGTACACAGACAATATGTCCTCCAGCCAAGCTCTCTCTACAGGCCGCACGACTGACTCAATCTTGGCAGCATGTGCCCGCCAGCTTTGGCTGGATGCAGCCATCAAGGACCATACCATCACGGTCAAGCATAGGTATGGCAAGGACATTCCTCTCGCAGATGCCCTCAGTCGTCAACACATCAAAGCCAAACGCCTACAAGCCAAAGCCATAGTCGCCAAGAGGGGCCTTCAGAAAGTTGACCCGTCTGACCCATTGCCTGTCTTTGACCCCATCTGAACTTGTGTTTCAGACTGCCCCCTGGGACAACAGACAGTGACATCTTACAAGGCATCAGTATCGGACGAGACTGCTATTAATAGACTAAGACAAGCCAGATATTATCTGACCTTTGCAATCTATTACTCAGTCGATATTCTAGCCCCCTCGATACAGGACTCGGCTCTGTTTCAACAATTTTTGGCCAACTCACTCACCTCCCCTGCATCACGTCGGAACTACACTTCTGGTGCTAAGATGTGGATACAAGCTAGGGGAGGGGACTACTCAGCCTTAGCAGCCTTTGAGGCTAACTCAGTGGCTAAAGGTGCTATTAACCTCAAACCACACTCTACCACTCCAGCACCACCTCTACTACCACAGGACTTAGTAAAAGTGTGTTCCTATCTATCAGGTGTGATACAAGCAACCCCTATAGTGGCTGCACTCACCATAGGATTCTTCGCTTTTCTCCGCTCCTCTAATCTCCTGACTCCTTCAGCTACACTCTGGCAAGGTCCACATACCTTAGTCAGGAGTGACATAAGAGTCTCAGAACAAGGACTGACGGTAGTCATGCGATCATCTAAGACAATTAAGAGAGGCTCACCACCTTCTGTCCTCTCTCTTCCCAGGATCCAGAACTCACCGGCTTGCCCCACAGCAGCATGGGTGCGATACATATCCCAGGTACCGGCTCTCTCCACCTCACCAGCCTTCACTCTGTATGACGGCAGACCCATGACTCCAAACCACCTTACCTCGGTGGTCAGACATGTACTGATAGTACTACAAGTACCGTACGGTCCCTCTTTCTCCAACCTCGGCCAGCGACTATCCTACTAGTTGGATAGCCTGGGAGCAGGCCATCATCCCATCCCAATACACATCTTTCAACTACCTCTGTCAATTATAAGTGTTAATTGTACAGTATCCCCCAAGTACTTTTATTACCCCTTTGATATTGATTAGCATCTCTCTTAACTTGGATGTGTATTGACCAATACACACTCATTTGCGCCACCAAACTGGCGCAAATGGGCAACAAGTGAGATGAATGTCTGCTCCCAGACCATACACAGCAGAGGGACCGGAGCAGTGTTGGTCTGGGAGTCCGAGACTGCTCTTTCTCAGGTCATTCACTCAGGAGAGGTGGGTCACAAGCTGCCTCAGCATCTGGTTCAGATCCTAAGGACATCGCCAAACATGGTACCTGGTCGTCAGTGTCTGGTCTAAAACCATAAGTGCCATCACTACACTCTCAACGAGTGGCCACCAAACTGTCCACTCTATTTGCTACTTAAAGTGTACTCATAACACGTCTATATACTACATGTTTATCCCATATCGTTCTCTCAGGTACATGTTGGTACCTCATATATATTATCTACAGTTTCAGGTTAAAGGTTATAGTATTACCTGCTTCATATATTTTACCTTTATGCTTATCCTAAAGACTGAATGTACCGTATTTTACATGTTCACTACTTCACAGGATAAACTTTCCAAAATATAAAGCTTGTCGTTGTCTTATCATTATAAGGCCTACATGCAGCCTGGTGAATAACCATGGATGCCCCAGCCTCGATCACTCCAGGCCCTATACTGGGCCTGGATACATTTATATCTAATAAAACTGATCCGGAATCCGGGATCATTTTTTAATGAGGAGTGTGGGTTCGAATGCCACAATGACACAATATTTATTACGTTTTATAAAATCTGTATTTAATCCATACGAGAGACATAAATATCACCAATACTGACATATTTATATTACATAGGAAATATGTTACGAGGTAATCTAGTTCAATTCAGTTGTTTTGTGCAGATATCAACAATAATACTAACAATAATACACGTACAGTCAGGGCCCGAGACTGTGGTTGCCCTTGAGCATCATACAGAGTCTGCAGGGGTGTATCGAACCGGTAAGGCCGGCATGATAAGTTATGATCACCAGGTGAATGAATCACCATCACAACGACAACGGGCATAGTGCATTAAAGCACTTTGCGGCCCTTAACCCTTTCGTGCCCAGAACCTCCCAAAATGCACGGTTTTAGCACTATCTATACCATGTGCATCACCCTGATCCTCCTTCTCATCTGATCAGACTGCCCAGCTAACAAAAAAACGTTAATTCAATGTTAATCCAACGTTAATGATAGGTTGGAATAACGTTAGGAAATAACGTTAGATTGCAGTGAAAATCGTGGACTCAATCCAACGTTTTTTCAACGTTAGACTACTGTAAAATGAACGTTAATTTGACGTTTTCTAAACGTTGAATAAACGTGGATTAACGTGCAGAGAACAACGTTAGATTGCTTAACCTAAAAATAACATTTCTTTGATGCCATAAACATGTTATGAACGTTAAAATAACGTTAGTTATACTTTAGAATAATCTCAATTCAAGGTTGAGAGAATGATGGTAAATTGGTCAACTCTTATTTAACCATTATTTAGGATTTTATCTCTCATCAATTTATCAATTTTCCATCATCTGTGTTTATCCCACTCGATGTGTACTTTGGATAGAATATCAAGCCATCAAGTATCAAGAGTGATACCCAACGTTGTCAGGTGATACCCAACGTTGTCAAGCATATTTACTATGTTGTTGAGGTTGCAAAAACAGGGCGCTCTGATTGGCTGTTTCAGGTTGAATGAAATTACGTCACAAAAGTTATGCTTGACAATCCTCGCTAAAATCGGTGAAATCGGCCGATATTTAATCATAATTTCTGGGAAAACTATTGCTATCTAAGCTTTAAAAATATGACCCCCGGGGTAATCTGATGTGTAGGCTTCGAATTTCAAGTCACAATTAAGCTGAGAATACTCTACTATGGAGAAAAATGAGTATTTGCTACTCGAACCGGGAGCAAGAACATCTTTGCGTCCTTGACAACTTGACCCACTTCCGTTTCTAAGGGGGCTTGGCCTATGAATTCATGACATAACTTCACTGGGGGCACTGAAGGGGGTGGTGCCGTAAAGTTACTCGTGTAAACAGTGGTATTTCTGCATAATAATCAGATTTAATAATGGAGGTCCTTAATAAAGATAAACCTTGATCCCTGCCTCTCTTTTCTCGAGGGATAAAGATAGAATCTAGTGTTTGACAGGTCCTCTTGTCAATACCCCACTCTCCCAGCTCTCCTCTCGAGGCCCCCTTCGGGAGCCTCTCGAGGAGAGCTGGGAGAGTGGGGTATTGACTCGAGGACCAGTCAAACACTAGATCCTATCTATATATCCCATGACCAAAGGTTTGGGAAAACGAGTCCTTCACCCCAGCATTATTTCTTGGCGAGGAGGGGGGGGGGGACTCATACATTGATACATCAGGGCATTAGGACAAGGTCCTATATATCTATCCCCTATTCCTACAAAACAGGTGTATACCATAAGTTGCAGGATAATGTGTGCAATAAGATATTCTTTTTTGCATTCATTTTATCAGACTATATTCTGATATGGAATTGTGGTGCTAGGGTCGGTCAAGAATCCATGTATTCCCATTATAGATAGGTTATTTCAGACAATTATAATGGTGCAATCTCAGTTGATACCATTATCAGCGAAGCTGCCATCTAGTGAGATAGATTGAAACCACAAATAACGTTAATTTAACGTTATTCTAACGTTTATCTAATATGAATTCCAATGCCACATGTTGTTTAGCTTCCCTATTATCGACCAGTGCATATTTCATTTCTGTTGTGTACTGCAAATCCGAACTATATCTAGAGTATTAGGTGATATAAGGGGGTGATCTACCCCTAATACATTGTAAAGAAAATACGACTTAGGGCTAAATCTGCTTATATTGTCCATGAAATCCCTATTATTTCCAAACAGTGCTTATCCCCATAGGTGAATTGAAAAGGGCCCTACAACTTGAACAATGATATAAGTTCAGGTTATTTGTATTTCATGGTGTGCCTACTTGCAAATGATTTCAATATTTCCAGAAAATCAATTAAATTATATGTTGATTAAGGGTGAACAATCAATTTAATGATATGTGTTGCATGCCCTATGACGGAATTACACATTGTATAGGAATTCAAACAAGGTTGCAACAATTATTTCATCAATTAAGTCATCGTTTTACAGTATTAATACTGATAATATATGTTGTCTTTAGATGTTGATATATTTTTATATTTATCAAACATAATACATAGTTTAAATATACATCAGTCTAGATACAAGTTATCCACTGAACGTTAATCTAAGGTTAGGTAGAAACCGTTCATCTACTAGACCTTTATCTAACATCAAATGCACGTTTTTCATTTGAGGTTGTTGAGAAAGGTTAGATTAACGTTAAATTAACGTTTTTCATGTCACGTTCACTAGTTTATCTTTAAACAACGTTGATCAACGTTACAATAACGTTTCTTGTTACCTGGGTGATCCCTCCAGCATGTGAAACGTGATGGCATCAGCTTTCTAATGATATCAAATATGCTGTACTAACATGTGTGGCTCGATCACAGGATACTTGAATACATTAAATTTTATTTCTAAAAAGGCATTTAAAGGACTAGCAATGTGCGGTATGGTCATAGGGAGGCATATAAATTGCATATAATTATTTACATAAGTACTGATAAAAAATAGTGAAAAATGCGATAAAAACTTATTTCGATATATAATATGAAGCATATCCCACCACAATTTATTAAGCTGTTACTCAATCTTCAAATGATAATGTAAATAATTATTTGACATTCTTCACGAAAGGGTTAAAGGGTAAACCAATGTGAAACCCCATGACACGCTGAACGCCTATTATACATTTGCTGTTATCTAAGAAATAAGTGATAACACAAAAGTTAGATTTTAGGTTCCAAACCTTTATTACTCAGAGCTCCAATGAGTCAAGTAACCCTAGTTGTTTGGTTTGGTGACTTTAAAAACAAAGAGCACTCCATTATAGGTGTGGTAGACATTAGAAATCACGGTCCTCTCTAAGATCTTCAACTGCCCGTCATTCTCAAGTTGTTTCATCAGGGGCTCGAATCGATCCTTGTATTCAGCCACTTTAATCAGATAGTCCTGCCTGACAGATATCACTACCAGGCCACCTGTGGAGAAATGGGTGGGGAAAAAGAAGAGGTAAATCAAATGTGTTAAAATACTCCCTCGTTCAATGATGCTAAATCATTTAGCTGTGATTCAAATGAAAATGTCAAGCATAATCTCCAGGGTCCACTAACCTTCAAAGTAATAAATCTCCATAGTTAAGCATGATTATTTAATTTTTCTAATGAAATTGGGAAGATATCAGGCCTTACCTGTCTTGACACAGCGCACCATCTCGGGCAGACAGTCACACTTCATGTGTCCCTCTGCCATCCCTCCAGACACCACCAGGACATCATAACTACCTGTAATTGGACATGTATTGTAATGTCAAAACTCTAGCATATCAAACTTTAGACTTTTTTCAATATTGTTTTATATCAAGTCATACAAATACGGGTCAGGAATCTGACCGTGACTTTTTTTTCAATTCAAAAATGATGTAGGATGCTCATATCAATAACGAAGTGGGAATATTACTCCAAAAATAACTGAACTCCTTACTTTCTTGCATGGGTCGCTTCTCACTTGGAAAGAATTCTTGAATGTAATTCCTGTACACATTCTTCTGTCTTGCAACATTGAGCATTCCGTCAGAGGGGTCTAGGGCATCAACATTGGTAAATCCATGGGCCTTCAACTATTTTGAGATCAAAAATTATTTCTATTATTATATTTCTGATGTCCTTAGAAATGAACATACTGAAGAGTTGTGGTAGACTCATAACGATACTGCCCCATCACATTAAAGTGCCCCAGCGCTTATAGATTAAGAGCTCTATATATCCCATATAAAAGTAGGTGCTTGTTTAAGATCCTATTTCATTGCTTGTAAAAGAAGAATTCCAATACCCCTTTACCCAGGCGCTAATGCAAGATAGATACTTATCTAAAAGCTGATGCTCAATTTCGTTAATGTGTAAAACACAAAGAATGAATAAATTAGCCTAGATCAAAATTATCAATATTTATGCTGGATATGAAAATATTCAGGGGAAAATCAGCTACCTCTACACCAACCACTCCAGTTCCCGCTGCCACATCCAACACTCTGACATCCCTATTGTCTGTCAGATACTTCACAACTGTATCAGTCACCACTTTATGGGCTTTGTAATTCAATGCATGCAAGACCTGCAAAGGAATAGCTTTCTTAAGGGAGTATTTCACTGATGTCGGTTGGCAATATTTCCAGTCTATAATATTAAACTTAATGACAAATCTTTTCCGATGACGGAATCTCGGCCGATTTGTCTCGGTGGAATACTGCCTTAAGTTGCATTATACAGTAGTTGCAAATAATCATGCCAACTATTTTGATGATGTCTCTTTAAGTTTAAACTTCCACTAGATTCAAGTTTAATGCTTTTTCTTTTGATGCCTAATATCATGGCAGGCCCGTTTATGTGATTATTCAAAATTTTGTAATAAAAGGATTTCTATGCCAGCAATCAGCATTAATAAAAGCTTACCAAAGCCATAAATTTGTTTTAAACAATAATTATGACTATTATGTTAATATTTAACTATACATTTTAAAATATTCATTTACATATTCCTGCCCTACACCTTTGTCACAAATTGGAGTCATATTTCAAAATGGTGCTTATTGCGTTTTGGAACCAAACTCTTCCATTGGTCATTGTACGAGGATAATTAGCTCAGACTAGGTATTGTTCGAGAACAGACCGCCCAGCTGACACACATCAATACTTTTAAATTGCCTATAAAGAATTATAACAGCTTTTTTCAACCTGCTATTATGACACCAGCATATGGCAGTAGACTGCCTGGCAATATATAATTATTGTGTATAACATCATACCTCATCATAACTAGACCAGTTGTCATACTGCGTGATAACTTCTGCCTCAGACAAGTCTGGATGGATGATGTTTGCAACCTGCTGCAGAGCTTTATCAACCGGGTCAATTCCCTTGTTGGTATCCATTTCAAGCAGCTGAATTATGGAAATGAAGAAAGCACAACATTGAAATTTACTCTCATACAAAGAGGCCTCAAGGTTCATAATATAACCAGCCAAGCAAAAATAAAATAATCTCAATAAGTAACATAAGATGATCCTATAATGAGACAAATTGTGAGACAGACTTATAGGCAGATGACAGCTATAAATATAAATAACATAGATATAAATAACATGAACATTATTACATGTGTTACTCAGATATAATGGTTCCCGTAGAAGATCACTAGCAGTAGTAAGATAAAGATGCTGTCTCCTTAAGTTATATAGGAGTAACTGGGTAACTTAATTACACTGTCAGTTAGTGTAGCTGCACAGTATTTTATACTATAGATTCACAGTATATACTACGGTATTCGTGTGCATGGGCAGTAAAATATGTATATACTAGCTGTTGGTTCACAGTATAAAAGGACGCCTTTTTGGTTCAACTATTTACAGTGTACTGTGACATGTTTCCAGACAGATGTACTAAGGAAAAGTCCATGCATAATCCTCAAAAGTAGTAAGAATTATGTGTGTCTGGAAATCTGCCATTGTAGCTAATTACATAAATTCCCTCCTTAGCTTGTAGGCCAAACCTAGGGCCTATATATATATATATATCATAAGAAATATGGCGACCTAGAGACTACCGATTTGGATACTCTCTTTACGGAAAGTAGGCAGGTATGTACATCCAACTTCACTAAGTAATAACTTAGGAGTTGTACGTCTACAATCACTCAAAAATTGGATAATAACACTTACCCGTCTGCAATACGTGAGGTTATATCTGCAAAACTCTAAATGAGCAGTGTGCACTAGATGTTGTATAGTTCTACTTACACACCAAATCAGTCGTATAAATTTCAGGCAACCCTCAGCCGTGGCGACCTAATTCTATATAATGATTCTATACACCGATATTCTGCCCTTATTCAACTTTTGCTTAAAGACTCGGTCACTAAGGTGATTAACACAGTTAGCCATACTATGGCTGGCTATACTACACTGATAATAATACCCATAGTCAGTAGTGACTATACCACCATATTTCTGGCTCCCATAGTCAGGGGACTATATCAATAGTCATAAAGATAGTCAGGAGTGACTAAAATTATGTGGATCACACAAATTGATTCATAGGAATGTCTGAACAGGAAACAGTTAGGATTCAAAATTGAATGGTCCATGGGATTCAGGTAGGCACATCTCCTCCTAAACCACTGTTCTATGGATATCCCTGCTTGTTGTATGTTATGTTATGGTTGACTATGACTACTTCAGATGCCTGTCATCTTCCCTGCCTTATCCTAGCCTGTCACCTGCCTGCTTTATCCGAGCCTGTCCATTGTCCTGCCTTATCCTAACCTCTGTGGATGCTGACATGTAAATGTTTCAGGGCAGTCTGTTGGATCATACTGCTGGCTCTGCACCGTACACACCACACCAACACCCAACACCAACAACACCAACAACACTGACCTACCCATAATGCCTTGAACATCAACCGGTGCTGCGATCCTCATCTCCCGTACCTGCAATGCAAATTAGCAGTTCTGTCCTCTGCCTCCATATATCCCCAAAGCTAGCAAGAAGTTTAAATAGGATAGAAGGTACGGCTCATGGTGACAATGCCTGCTGACTACTGCAGGCGGTGCCATCTAGGCAAAAGTGGGAGACACAAAGGGCTCTACAGTGACAACATTGACAATGCAATGAAAAAAAAGTTCACACAGGACAAATAGCTTCGTTTCAATAGTTGGTTCATACTTCAAGCCTCAGTTCTAACAAAGTTTAGAAATACTTTTCTCATTAATTCAGTCAAGCATACTTACAAGTATTCAAAAGCCAAAGAGAAAAACTGGGACAAACTCTGTTTTGTGGACACTTTGTGTGAGGTGGGAGTGGACAAAACATATTGTGGACAATTCGTAGCATGTGGACAAAATAGGGCTCCACAGACCTTCCATATTATGGTATGTTTTTCATGCCAAATGCTAATGAAGAAATGTCATTTTTTAAAGATTGCAGTGACTGCAACATGGCCTGAAATGCAAAATTATTCACATAACATGGAAGTTCAGTGCGACATATTGTTGATTGCTTATTAAGTTGCCAATTGCTAGTTGTCAGTTGTCACTAACTTGTTTGAGGTTGCCATTTGCCAGAAATTTGCTCTAGAGGAAGTTGGGTAAGACAGGACATGGGGTAATATAAGTTACTTTCCTCTCAGTATTTCCTGCTAAACAATAGCAAGAAGAACTCAGACTCAGTTCAGACTTTATACTAATGGGTATGAATCAAACTGAATATAGTGCAGCATTTATTGGGTTGTCTGTAGTCTCTTTAATTGAATAGTGTGGCCAAATAAAATGTTGGTACAATATGTATGCCTACCTAAGGAAGAGTTCATAAGGCATATTTGAAGAGTTTGGTTCCAAACCAGTGATACTGACACTGTCTCACGTCCCTCCTCTGTGTCAGTAAGAAAGACTAAATCCAGCAAATCAAAATCCCATAAAAAAAATACAAGGCAAAACAGTAAATTTTGCCTAATATTACATATATGCATGACACTACAAGGCAAAACGGACCCTATACCAAGCAAAACAGGGCCATTCCTTGCCAGTTTTGAAGAGAATTATTTTGGCAATTTTTAGAGTGGAATTAGAGTCGAGACAGAATTAACAATTCATGTTTTGAAATTCTGAATCTCTAATTTGAATACATTTGTTCTATCTATACTATCTGTAATAAACTTTCTACCATCTTTTTCTTTCAGTGCTCATATCGGCCAGCGTGCGACATCTCCCCGCACATCACCAAGTTGCAGATAGAACAGTTTAACCGCCTTTACCATGCCTCGGGTAGAGTCTTCCATTGTATGTACAACCGGCACTCACCGCAAGAGATGGTAGTCATGGTGACTACAAGTACTTTCTGGGATAGTCATCTAATCACGTGGGATCTAGTCACCCACGTGACTGTCTGGCCCCTGGTTCTCATCTTTGCGTGTCTTCTCACCCTCACCATCACCTTTTTTATATGTGGCTGTGAGTATGAGATATTTTATGGTGAATTGCCTTACATGTGACCCGTTTTTAACGAAACGGGGCGGAAGTCGCATACAAAACATGTCACTGTATTCTTGTACAACTCATCCAGGGCTTTCCTTTGGCATATAACAAGTAGCATATTGGCCAAAATTCACTCTTAGGTGATATCTTTTATACTATTTTGTTGATTTGAATGGAAATTGATTACAATAAGATAATTATCATTTAAATTAAATATAAACTATATTATACAATACAATTGTAAATCCTATCACCATTTTTATATGTAGCTGTAAGTATGAACTATTATTGATGAATCTGCTTTGCGATTGTCCCTTATAAGGTACAGGAAGTGAGGTTACACACTAAATCCCTGAGCTCTATTTGGTCAGAGCCACTGGGTAAGAGCATTGAGAGCCTTGTCAACAGGCATTTAGTGGCTGTGAATAGTAGGTTTTCCAGAATAACTATATATACCTTTAAGTTCAGTGATTCTCATATTTGGCAACATATCAATTAATCTTCTATCAACCATTGCAGGTCAGCCGTATGTATGGCCAAGCAGGCCCTCACCTGAGCTGCGACTGGAGGCTTACCAGAGGGACCGGGGGGAGAAGTCAGTCAAACAGCAGAAATCCATAGCATCCAGGGAGGAAGAGGCCTTCCGCAAGTTCTACAAGCTGCAAGGGATGCCGGTCCCTCCATCCTCCAACCTCGACACCTCCCAGGATGTAGAAGCTTTAGATGAAGGTCCAGCATGGCCTGACCCTCACTAGAATAGCCCTCGACCCATCTATTATAGTCCAGAAATGCCTGACTCTTGTATGAGAGTGCTATAGGCGACATTGGCTGACGCTCATATTTGCCTAGGTGAATGTGGACTTTGAAATGAAGATTTTCTACAAATAGTGTTTTTATACTCAACCTTACAATTTACTTCAAGGAATGAATGCTGGTTTCCTTTCTGCAAGGGTTAGCTTATAAATGAATGCATAAAGGAGGAGGGTATACTGAAAATAATGAAAATGAAAGCTGTGAAGTGATATGACTGGTGATATTATTATGATAATTAGCAGATGCAATTGACGTTTCCAAAAGAATGGTTACAAAATATACAGTTGGCTTTTTAAAAGGATGGCATGGTGATATGATATTGAATGAAATGTTAGTCTAGTTTTACAATGAGAGTAAGAATTGTTTCCATACAGCATAGAAAGTTAGTTCTATGCAGACAGCTTGCATTGAGCTCCCCAAACGTAATTGCTTCTGCTAGTGTTCTTTTCTATTGGTTTATTTCATTTTTGTCTTCTGGATTTACATATTGGTGAAGACTTTGTTCTATGATGCCTAGCCTGTTTATACCGGACATTTATTACATGGTACTCGTTGATGAACTATTTGTATCTAGAATTGTTGAATCTAAAGAAGGACATTGTTGCTGGTACCAATGTTAAGCCAATCAAACAATGTTTCTCCTCACCAAGCACTAACATAACTAACACTGAGGCCAAAAAAAGGTTTGTTTTCTGTAGATCTTTTTTGTGTTTTACCCTTTTTTGGCCAATGTTAGGATATGCAGAGAGGCTGGCTAGTACATTCATGTTTAATTTTTTTTCATAAAAACAGAAAAATCCGACCTAGCGACCCTACATTTTCCTCCCATGTTACCTGAAACAAACCTTTTTTTTGCCCAACAATATGACGAGGGAGCCTATTTCTCATTACCTTTATTTATTCGTAGGCTAAGATGTATAGGAAAACCATGGTAGCAGTGAAGAGATTGCTAATAGATCTACGAAAATTGTGATATTATAGCACATTTCTAGCTCACTGCATTGCTCACACTCTAAGTTTTGAATTAATGTAAAATTGCCAATATTTATCAAATTATATAATGTTTTCCTTAAAAAGATGCGCTGTAATGAAAAACCAGTTTTTTATCTTTTATGGAATACGACCCTCTCATTGATTTAACCAAGGAATGCCGTATTTCACACCCTGTGAAATAACCATCTTCCGTATTTCACGGCCTGTGACGTCATCAAAGATGGCGGTTTGTTTACATTAAAAAACAAGGTAGAAACGGGATGGAAATAAGCATTTTAGGCTCCCCCTATCATAATTTTGGTAGATTCAATCGAAGATCATAAAAATAAACACAAAGGTACACTTATTTCAGTTTGTTGACTGGGTTATTTCACTTGTTGACCCTTGGGCCGCATTTCACTCGGCCTACGGCCTTGTGAAATACGTCCGAAGGTCAACTCGTGAAATAACCCAGCCAACAGACTGAAACTCGTGCACCTTTGTCTATATATATTTAAATGGCCTTTCGTCATATTTGTTATTTTAAAACAATTGTATTAAATGGATAGAGTCCTCAAATAACCTTACTATTCGTGTGTAGTGCAGGTTCAGAGTAGTGAAAGTATATAAGCCAGATGTGTATGGACATTGAGTTTAAATCAAAAAGGCGAAGGTGGCATTTGGTACCGATCAGAGCAGCTAGATATCCTAGGGCATTGAATAGATAGTTAATGTAGGTACACAGTAGAATCTACTATAGATCTACAGAAGAATCTACTGTAAAATGCATTTACAGTTGAATCTACGGTAGAGCTATTGTAAATTATATTGTTTACCTACAATAAACTGTACACCTACGGTAGAAATTGTACACCTACAAACATGGCAACCAAAGTTTTACAGTGTGCTCCCCTTTTTTACATGATTTAATTTTTTTGTTTTCATTTTGTTTTGTATTTTTACATTCTTCTTTCTTTTTTTAAACAAATTTCAACAATATGTTTTTCAAGTTTTTTTCCATATTAAAGTCAAAAATCATATGGCTTTACACAAAGATAGGCATGCCAAGCAGAAATGATTATCCACCCCCTGTTACATGGAGGATCCTTTCTTTGGAACTGACATTATGTGATCTTCGGGAGGACTTTATAGTAAAGAGTTATCTTTACCTATAGGTAACTGAACGATAGCCTTCAACCGTCTTACAAGCTACCATATATGACTAGTATAATGAACAATGTGTAGCATGTTAATAATGCAGTTTATAATAATTGCGCTTCAAATGAGTTGATGAAAACCCTGGTTATAAATGACAAACTATTATGATAATGATAATTATGATCTACACAAAATGACTTGAAGCATAATGATCAAATGTATTACAATTGCTGCATATACGTTATGGATACATTTCCTAAGCCAAAGAATAAAACTTACCAAAATACAGGTGTTCCTGTAGTGTATAGTTTTGTTGTTTCTAAAAATGTTATGGTGAAACCTCCCAGTGCTACGGTGTTGCCCCCTTTTAGGTAAAGTGGGAACCAGTATGCTCCACTTGGTTATACAAATATCGACTTGCAATAAAACCGCACTTCAGCTATAATAGTGCTAAGAACAAAATTAAGAACCTTTCTTTTCTATTATAAATGTAAGAACATATATACATTGCGTCATAGCAAGGTTGAAATACACAGACTTACCTACAAAGTATTATTTGCCTTGTTAACAACGATACATCCAGCATTGTTAGGAGCATGCAGAGACCTGTTCTGCACCTCAGGCTTACATTAGCCATCCTTCAAGCTGGGGCAGGAATGCAGGGTAAGGTACAGTGTGTGTGCTGGTGTACAAGGTGTGGCAAAGTGCAGGATAGGGCCAGGCTGATTAACAATGTCATATCTAGAAGCTGTGTTTGAATGTTATGAATAATATAGTTCTTGCTCAGTCTATGTGAATTTGGCATTCTATAGAGGTGGTCCCTGGTTTTAGTAGGGAATTGAATCAGATAAATGTCGTCCTAAAACTTTCTAGAGGCATTTCTGAGTAAAGTTCCGCAAGCCATTTTTCTATGACCAGTTTTTCGTGTAGATTACAGAAAAAGTACTTGCGGAACTGAGAAATTCATATAAGGGGGTCAAAACCCCCCCAAAACATAGATTTCTGACAAAAACCATATTTCATTGTCCGAAAGGGCTCTTTATTACCATATCTGGTCAGGGAATTCCTTAAATGAAAGGTCTGATAGAGAGGCATCTTCATGAATTACCATTGTGGTAACCATGGTGACCATGGTTACAGTCAAAACCTAAGAAGGCATCTTTTTGTGTCGAATTGATAAATTGATGTAACCATCTATATATCTAAGCTTCTCTTTAACCATAGAAGAATCATATGATGCTTCAAGTAACACATTCAATTGTTTTCATGATGCATCAATGCAGCACTGGTGACGAATAATTTGCCATACTGTGTTGGTTCATCAGGCATGAATGCAGCCCCAATGATAAACACAGCAGGTTCACATCCATGCATCTCATCCCAAAAGGGCATAACGCACGATACTCCCATCAAAGGGTCTCACTAGCCAATACCCCCTTCATGGTCCTCATAGAGGGAGGTGACTGTACATATATACAACAATGACCAGGACTCTTGTGCACTGCAGGTATCAGGAAGCCTGCTTCCAGGATCTCCAATATCTTCACCATTTTAAAGGTGCACAAGGTAAGAACTGGCTAGGATGCAGACTATGGCCAGGAATGGTTGAATAGGATAGGAAAGAGTGAGGGATGTATTGTGGGAATTACAAGGACAAGAACTGCATTGAACAGATGGGCATTGCCCTATACCCTATTCAGGATTCATTAGCATCAGCTCTTCTAAAAGGACAGGATCAACTAGAGCACTTTGTTGTGGAGAGATTCATTGAGAAATCGGAAAAATTCCACAGTTGAATTTTACACTGCGAAAGCAATTTCAAGGGGAAACTGTTGTTCTGAATGCTAACAGAAATGTAATGCAAAGAGTTCATTTGCTGCTCGAAGAGCTGGGAATTCGGACAAGATCTTGGAGCATGAGCTAATGGCAGTTCCTCTCTTGCAGAAGCAAATGGAAGGTTGAGGAGTGGTGATAAATCATTCCTCATACGAAGTCTGACTAAAGACATTGCTTGCCCAACTTCAATTCACACAAGAAATGATTCAACCATCATTATAGATGTTTGGGCAACAATTCATGCATTGGGCAAACCCGAAGAAGCAAAGATTTTTGGGGACCTGGCAAACATATTTGTCAACAACATCCTAAGAATTCGAGAAAACTATCAGAGGATTGATTTGGTGGGTGATCAATGCAGAGACAAAAGCATCAAGGCTGAAACAGGGAAGCAACGGAAGAACAACAAAATGCCAATTTGGAGGATGGTGCAGAAGGAAACTATTACATGCCATCAACTGCTCCTCCAATAGTCATACAGGAAAGGGACACAGACATACTGGCTCTCCTGCTTGCCCACTATGAGCACATTGGTTGTGAAGACATGTGGCTACAAGCAGGAACTGGTAAGAATCCAAAGTTTATTCCCAACTTTCAGAAACATGCCTGAAGGCTCCCATACTTCACTTCCTGCATTCCATGCATTGACAGGCTCAGACTCAACATCATTCTCATCATTCCAAGCAAACTACATTTGATGTGTTCATCAAACATCATAACCTCCTTGATGCCATTGGAAAGGATGAAAATCCCCCGTCCGAGGATGTGTTGAAATGAGCACAGAAGTTTGTTTGCCACATCTATAGGGTGCCACATGCAGAATCAGTGGACAATGCAAGGGTTCTTTTGTTTCGACATTGTAAGAAAACAGAAGCTCTGCCTCCAACATCAGATGCACTGAACTTACATCTCATGCGTGTGCACTACCAGAGTCTGATATGAAACTTGGCACACATCCTAAAACCCAACATACCAGATCATACATGCATGGGGTGGAAGATGGAAGACAACAACCTGTTACCTCTGCTAATGACAAAGGACGCAATTCAACAGGCTTGCCTATTTCTAGTCGCTTGCCAGTGTAGGACTGGATGCAGTAATTATCAGTGTGGGTGTCCAAAGGCAGGGTTCCAATGTACAAGCAATTGCCACACTGGAACTGCCTCTTTTCCTTGTCACAATGTTCACAAGTGAGGACAATGAAGCAAAAAGGGTGAAATATGGTGGATTATAACCCATTATCAACAGATGACATGTAAGGGGTAAGCAGTAAAAACACAGAGATTCTGGCAGAGTACGATGAAAAAAGCTAATTAATATTGATATATAGCAACGCATCAAATGTGTCATTTACTAGGTGGAGGTCACTATGATCAGTGCAAGTGCAGCTGGTTTCACAAACAAGTATAAAGAAGTTAATTACTGCCTGTTATGTGTATATTATGGATGTATAAATATAAGTATTAACCAAAAAGATTAATGTGTACTTTTTGTTTTGTTGGTAAGCAGGTAACCATGGCAACCACAACAACACTATTTACTGATGAATGATGATCATACCTTTCATGTTAATTATTACTTCATGGTACATGAGATGAAATTTTAATTCTAGGGGGAAAATAATGTTTTTGTCAAAAAAATGCATTTTGGGGGTTCTTGCCCCCCCTAAAACTCAATTCTCAGTTCCGCAAGTTAACTTTTCAGAATCTACAGAAAAAACAGGTCTAGAAAAAGACACCTGCAAAACTTTACTCAGAAATGCCTCTAGAACTTGGAAAATCCAAATTCGATTCCCTACTATTACAGCATGGGGAAAAAAGGGCACCGTGGAGACCCCAAGTGGGTACTAGGGGAAACACCTATACTACAATGTATAGACTTTGACTAATTGCATTTCCAAATTAGTAGTTGTTCAACATCTATTTTAACCACAAACACAGGGTCTCCAATGTTCTCTACAGGATCTGATTATACATCAGAATCTGGTATATTCATTAATAATGACAAGTTCAATAGACCTCAACACAACACTGTGTATCAACTGCTTAAAGTTAGCTAATTTCCAGATTTCAGAAAAAGTGCAATGTCAACTGAACCTACTGTCTCATGCATCGGCAATTCTCTATAATGTATCAGATGCGAAGAGGAGAGTATATTAATGTTGAGGTAACATTGACGGATAGCCACATGCTGTAACATTACAGTAATTTGGAATTCCCTGAAGCATGCTGAACTGGGGACAAATACTTGTGCCCTTTATTTCCTGATTCCACCATCAAGTGTCCTTGTTGCAGCGTGTCCCCCCCCCCCTTTGGGTAAAGGCCTGACACTGTGGTGGTATGGTTATCCCTGCACCTAGACTCAGGCCTATAGTGTAGTGTACAGTCAGTAGATGGCTCTCATGTGTAGCTGGTCTGAGCCTAGATGTAGGGGTGATGCTATGTAATATGCTATTTAATACTGGATGCTTTACGAGTTGGCAATACCTTTTTCTCTTTTTGTTCCATGATTATCATGTTCCTTGACTTCTCCATGGGTTAATAGGCAGAGCTGCACGCTAAAGTGACTGAGTCCGTGGTTAGTGCACAAGCAGTGCTTGGGCCATATTGCACACTGGCCGTAGGCCTAGTGCAATACAGCCCAAGCACTACAAGTGCACTAACCACTGACGAGGTCACTTTCAAGTGATGCTCTGTATTTATTTCAGGGTATCACCAGTAAATATTTTGTGAAACAACCATGTTTGATTACTTCTGCGGTGTTTGTTTACTTCCACCATGGGGTATAGTACTTTATATCCCTGCTTCCACTATGTTTGTTTACTTCCGTCGGGCCGCCATTTTAAATTTCCCTCAGGTCACGTGGACCTTGGCAGCGTAGCAACCCCATGGCGCCCCCCATAGCGACCCCCTACCTCTTTTAGAAGCGTGAAATACGACCACAACGTGAAATACAGCCTTTGGTCATTGCACTCTTCCCTGAGGAATGGCCCTCCCATGGCTTTAACCTTGACAGTCCGTATTCACCAGTATTTCTATCTCTAACCAACCCTAAATATAAAATATTTAAGTGTCAGGATCTAGCGGAAATGTTTAGTGGAAATGCCTGCTACACCCTTCACAAGTCACCGCTATCCAAGCACATGCCTTGGGACAAAGAGCAAGAATTTAAATTGATTAAAATTAATGAAGCAGCTTAGAGATGAATTCCACAATATCATTTTCTTATGACAAAGCTCCCTGTTTATTTAAATAGATTATTAATTAAGGTTGTTCCTAATGATGAATTTGAGATTTGCATCTCATACCTGAACGAAATATACCATTACTCGCATGGCGTGCTATATTTATTGCGAAGTGGTTTTCTTAGCTATATTCAGCTGCGGGGAACTAAGTTTAGTGTAACTAATGTGTATAGTAATTATCAGGTTAAACCTGTATGATATTAAAAAAAACACACAATTATGTTGATCATTCTAAAAGTTTATTTTTATTGATAACCCACAGCCCTGGTTCTCATCTACCATTGTTCTTCTCATCGGTAATACATGGCAGTCTATAATGATAGTTCCAATTATAACTTTAGTCATGGCTTTTTCTATTAACAACTATTGGATATGCTAAACTACTACTTTCCATAAAGGCGCGGTTTCCACTTCCTGGAGAGTGTTCACTACTGCTTGTGGTTATACAATTCTTTTTTCAGATTTGAAATGTTTATCTACCAAAGATGTAGGCCTACACGTGTGAGATATAAATAGTTTCAAACAAAACTTTTTTCTCTTTCACATTGTAAAATGACTACATTAGGTGTACATGGTTGACAAAATATCAAATTAGAAGTATACCAAAAAGTAATATAATGGTTTCCTGCAGTGATGTTACCATTAGTTTTCTGGTTTGGTGACTTTAAGGACAAAGAGAAGCCCATTATGGGTATGCCACACTTTAGGAAAGACAGTTCTCTCCACAATCTTCAACTGCCCGTCCTTCTCGAGTTGTTTCATCAGGGGCTCGAAGCGATCCTTGTATTCCGCCACACTTGTCATGTATTCTTCTCTGACAGATATAACTATGAAGCCACCTGAAAGGAAGGAAGAATAAATGTTTCTTCGTAATTATTATTACATATTTACTTTTTTGTGAGAATGTTCTTATTTATGTCCAGTATAAAGGGTTAGGTGGGGTGGAAGATATTATTAGCACAATAATAATATAGACTACTTGCCAGCACTCCGGCTAGGCTTAATAGAAAGATAAGTTACCATGGAAACTTGGGGATATCCCCATACAATAAGCTACCGGTATATAGGCTATTAATATAATTAATATAATATTAATATAAGAGAAGACACGAGACATTAGTGTGGTGGAAATATATAGTACCTAAATAACAGCCTATATTTTTATTAACACTGAAGTACTATCACAGTTACAAATAGCAGTCACACTCATCTTTTTAGTGACAATAACCAATAACCAACAATAACCATAAATAACACAGCAGACTAGGACAATCCACGGTCCTGTATCGCAATAACAGAATTCTTTAGCGCCTAACACAGGTCTAAACAGACACAGCAGCTAAGATGACAGGTGAATAGAATTATACAGTAATAAATATGAACATCAATAATTATCATAAATATCACAAATATCATAAATATCATAAATATCCCAAGTACAATATTAGTAGAACTTTACCCCAAAAATTAAAAATTTTGAAAATTCTGCGGGAGGTGTGTACACAAAGAGATTGACCGGCCGACTGACCACCGTTCAAAGGATGTGCCCTTTTCTAGTCCCCGTACAACAGATAGAACAGTCGCCAAGCGACGTCGCGGCTGGTGACGTCACGCCTGGGGATGACGTCACTCCGGGGCGCCACCTCCCGGCGGCCGCTGGAACTCCTAGGGCGCCGCTGGCGCCCCCCAGGAGGGCTGGAGGAACTACCTCCAGCGGTTCGATGCCACGCCCCCCTGCCCTGGGTTTATACGGGTATAGGTCTATACTGTGTATAAAGGGTTAGGTGGGGTGGAAGATATTATTAGCACAATAATAATATAGACTACTTGCCAGCACTCGGGCTAGGCTTAATAGAAAGATAAGTTACCATGGAAACTTGGGGATATCCCCATACAATAAGCTACCGGTATATAGGCTATTAATATAATTAATATAATATTAATATAAGAGAAGACACGAGACATTAGTGTGGTGGAAATATATAGTACCTAAATAACAGCCAAACAACAACCTCCACACACAATGGAACATTAATCCGAAGGATTACAAAGAGGCTAGATAAGTACAGGGGACCTGCTCCAAAACAGACAACTCTGATACTGATTGATGTAGGTACCGCCGCACAGCCGCTGAGCGCCAATTGCCCTTCCTCATTATAGATTGAACAGGCATACCAAGGTCCTGTAGCATGGTACTGCCGCCATGTCTGAGGGAATGGGTAGACACTCTATCAACAGGCAAGCCTAAAACCAACGCAAAATACTTGATTCTGGAATATAATTCATCATAAGTGAATGGAAAAACAGTATTACCCACCCTGTGGCATAGCAGGGGGTCCCCAGGATTGGCGCCTACCAACAACTGGTCAAGTAAAGGGCGCACACACCACGGGGTACCAGGCATGTCCTGTAGATAAACATATACGTCCTCTCTGCCAAACTGGTCAGTCTTACTGGAAACAATTTTAATACGGATATACCCTTCCGACCTTAATAAATGCCTCACGCCAATACTGTGCTGCGAAGCTGTTAGGTGGCAGGCTCGGAGAAGGCATCTGTACCCAATCAGGACTGCAACCCAGAACAAAACATCATTAGAATTAGACATATCTAACATGGAAAAAATTCTCAACAAGTCATTAGGAGAAAAAGGGTACCTAGTGACCCTCCTGGAGGGGTCATACTTCCTCTCGATACCATTAAGGGTTTGCTTTAATATAAAATCCTCAGCAAAACCTGGAAATCCAAGCATCTTCTGATGGTACCATAAACCAGACAGATAGTTCCTAATAGAAACAGGGGCAAAGCCTACAGAGTCTAAATATGTAGCATAAAGGCAAGCCTGGCTGGCTGAGCTAGGGTAGGGGTGAAGGGTAAATTTCTTGCAGAACTTGATATACCTTTTCGATTGAACCAGACGCGTCGCCTTAGTAGTAGGAGCAACACCATGGTCAGCTAGGATCCACTGAGCAGTCCGCAGCGCCTGAAGTCTCACTGCTGTAAAAGGGAATCAGACATACCGTAAACAACTAAATTCTTTTTACACCTATCCACCACCCCCTTATAGGGCAACCTCGACAGGTCATCAGCCAGAACATTATCCTTAGACCTTATATAGGTAGCGTGCAACTCGATATTAAAAATAAAACAAGTCCAAAACAGCTCTCTCAGCCAATCCATACACAGCTTATTTTTGCTTCTACCGGTATTAACCATTGCCAGGACTTGCATATTATCAGTAACTATATTAATCTTCTTATTTTTAAAGGCAGCACCCCACCTCTTCAGACCAACTAGGACAGGCCAAAGCTCATAAACATTAATGTTACCTCTATGTACCCTAATACCGTCCATCTCTGGGGCAGCCTCCTCATGCAGTGGACTAATATCCTTAACCCTAAAGCCTTCCCAACAGCCGTAAAAGTAATCAGAACCCATCCAGGCGCCGAAACCTCTCTTAGATGCGTCTGATACCATGGGTAGATCTACCAGCTCTCTCCTGAATAGGGCACGACAATTGAAAACATCACAAAACTGCCTCCACCACAGTAGATCGTCCTTAGTAGCCTGAGAAAGGAAAATAGCTCTCCCTGTTTTTGCCTTAGCACATAGATCGTATAACCTGCGGCTAAATGTCCTACCCCCCCTAACAACCTGAGAGCAAAAGGACATTAACCCACCTATTTTTTGCAATCTTTTCTTATGTACATATTGCATACCTAAGCATTCGTCGAGGGCATCCTTTAATTTAACAATTTTTTCCGGGGGTAGGGAAAGTTCCATAGCCGCAGAGTCAATAGTGATACCCAAGAACACAGTCCTTTGACTGGGGGTGGTAACCTTGCCGTAGGATATACCGAAACCCAAAAACTCCATTACTTCAATTAATACATTTCTCTGGCGCAAACACTCGGCCTCTGACCTCGCCAATACAATGAAATCGTCAAGGTAATTAACCACCTTCTCTACCCCATAGGATTTTGCAACCTTAACAATGAAATTAGACAGGGCATTAAAAATATTAGGAGCGCACCTGAGGCCAAAGCTCAACCTATTGTTTATATAGTATTCTCTACCCTTGCCCAGATCCCAAGCGAACCCCTGGAACTCAGCATGTGGAGCATATACCCCTACCGACCTATAGGCGGACTTCAAATCCACCACTGACATAAACATACCTTGATCCAATTGATCCACTACCGTATAGACTGAATTATATGAAAAAGGCTCATATGTGGTACACATAAAGTTATTTATCGCCTTACCAGCAGGCATGGAACAGTCAGTGATGGGTCTGAGTTTGCCATTGGATTTTTCCACCCCCCCCATAGCATGAACACACCTAGGAGGATGAGCAACCTTTGTTACATACCCATCAGCTATTTCCTGGCGGATAATATCACACATTTCAGAATAGAATTGAGGTTCCAAAATAGTCTTATAGTTGCTACAGGAGTATTCTGTATCACAATTTTCATCAACAATTTTAAACCCCCTATTTACCCCCTCCCAGATGTATTCAGCATCTATATGGAAGCCGACGAGGGCCATATATATGCACTCTGTATCTTAGTACTTTAGTACATAGGCCCATGCTATATGCATGTTTCTATTGCTGTCAACAGTGAAAATTGTGCTGTCAGTCTGTCAACTTCTGTATTTGAGTTGCTGTCAATGGAGGAAAAAACGCTGTCTGTCTGTCATCTATTTTTATTGAAGCTTCTGACAGGTATCCTTTAGGGCTGGGAGGTATATGGAAGAAGGTATAGTCAGGGAGGGCGGGAGTGAGTGAGTGAGGGAGGGAGGGAAGGAGGGAGGGAGGGAGTGGGTGAGCAAAGGAGGGAGGGAGGGAGACCAGGAGGGAGGGATGGAGGGAGAGAAGGAGGGAGTCCTGCCCTGCCATGCCATGCTTTGCCATGCCATGCCAGGAGGGCGGGAGTGAGTGAGTGAGGGAGGGAGAGAGGGAGGGAGGGAGGGAGGGAGGGAGGGAGGGAGGGAGGGAGGGAGGCAAGCACCCAGTGTTCCAGCATAGGCACCCACAAGCACCCACTGTACCAGCACAGACACCCAGTGTACCAGCACAGGCACCCAGTGTACCAACACATGTACCCAGTGTACCAGCACAGGCACCCAGTGTACCAACACATGCACCCAGTATACCAGAACAGGCACCCAGTGTACCAACACAAGCACCCATTGTACCAACACAAGCACCCAGTGTACCACCGCAGGACACGTGTATCACCCTGTGTGTGTCACCTTGTGTGTATGTGTCACCCTGTGTGTGTGTCACCCTGTGTGTGTTTGTCACCTTGTGTGTATGTGTCACCCTGTGTGCATGTGTGTCACCCTGTGTGTGTTACCCTGTGTGTGTGTCACCTTGTGTGTGTGTGTCACACTGTGTGTGTGTGTGTGTCACCCTGTATGTGTGTCACCCTGTGTGTGTGTCACCTTGTGTGTGTGTCACCATATGGATGTGTGTCACACTGTGTGTGAGTGTGCCACCCTGTGTGTGTGTCACCCTGTGTGTGTCACCCTGTGTGTGTGCCACCCTGTGTGTGTCACCCTGTGTGTGTGTCACCTTGTGTGTGTGTCACCATATGGGTGTGTGTCACACTGTGTGTGAGTGTGTCACCCTATGTGTGTGTCACCCTATATTGAGAACTAATGCTAAAGGAAACCTGTCACAAATTGGTTTGCATAAGGTGACAGTTTGACAGGGTGAAAAGTCCATATTGACAGCAATTATTTTTCAACTTGACAGTGTGACAGGTGCAAAATCAATGTTGACAGCAACTTTTTTTTCCAACTTGACAGTTTGACAGCTGAGAAATCAATGTTGACAGCAACTTTTTTCCCAACTTGACAGTTTGACAGCTGAGAAATCAATGTTGACAGCAAAATAAAATCGCTTATGAAACTAATAAACATATCTTTTTATTTTTCTTATTTTATATATTTGTGGCCCTCCTCGGCTTCCGTACATCTAAGGGTTTGCCAGGAAAAACATTACCGCTGCCTGAAATAAAGGCAGCAAACCTACAGGGTTTTAATTGGGTAATTTCAGAGCCAATAAAAAAAGTACAATTACAAGTACCGGTTAGGCAATCACTAAAGACTCTAACATCCCCTATATCACGGTTACCATCAATGGTAAATAGAAGAACCCTTCCCCTAGGTGCAAAATCATGTGCTACTGCTCCCGGAGTGAAGGGTGGACAGGTTGGATCCAACCTCGACACTACCATAGGGTTCAATGCTAAGGCTCCACACGGGTGAAAAACTTCACCAGTGCTAAAACTCTTCCCTGGGATGAACTCCTCACACATAGGATTCAAAGTTGAAACAGGGCATACTTTATACGTGGTGTCTGATACCTCTAGCTGGCTAGACGATTGAATTACCTCCCCCCCCCCCCCCCTAGGAACAAATTCTTGACAATTAGGGTTAAGGGAGAAGGGAGGTTTGTCATGGCCATACAAATCATGGGTAATAGCCTCGCTGGAACTACATACGACACCTTCCAGACTAGGCCTACCCTTACTACCCTACTTATCAGCTTTAGGGTTAGACATGTTACATGCTGCTGAGCCATGGGTTAAGCTACGACAAAACATACACACATGCTGATACTTGCACCCCTGGAAATCACATCCCTGGGCCTTATTGAAACTGAAACAGGGTCTCTTTTCAGCTCCCCTGGATGAGGAGACCTTGGTACTCTTTCCCCCCTTGGAAGAAATGATAGTGCTATCATATGAGAAATATCTCAACACGTCACTGTTTGATACCTGCCCAAAAACTTCCGGGCCCCCCTCATCTGCCCTACCCCTTACAGACTTGTCATATGAGATCAGGGAACTGACCCTGTATACTTTGGTCAGGGCTTTCTCACAAATGAGTTCCATGTGAGCTAACAATCCCTCAACATCAATACCTTGTTTCAACATGATTAGAACGGTTCTGATATTTACAAGCAACAGGGCCTCGAGGGAATCAATTCTGACCCCCCTCTCGAGAAAATTCTTCTGGGCAAATTCTGAATGCTTACTAGACTTGGACCTTGTTCTGGATCTCTTGTGGTGAGCGCCCTCGGGTCTTGGCGAAGCCCTCGAGTCATCAGATGAGTCCCTCTCAGACCTAGGTGGTGTTTCCTGACGCCTCCTCCTGGGTCTGCTCTGGCGACTGGTCGAGCCCTCGGGAATCCTGCCGCCCTCGAGACTCTTCTCTACCGACTCCTGGACCTTTTCCACCATCGACACCAACCGGGAGAAACCTCCTTCCACCCTCGCCAATCTGCCCTCGGATTCTGCGACAGCTGCCCTCGTCCTCTCGAGAAGATCCCTCGTTTGGGCTGCCCCGCCCACATCTTCTTCAGGTTCGGCCGGCCGGCCCGACTTCTTGGGGGTTTTCTTCACACGACCCATTGTAACTTCTTAGACGCCCTCGGTAGCTTGGAAACTCAAGTAGACCTCGGGAAAAGCCTCGGGAAATTTTGAAAATTCTGCGGGAGGTGTGTACACAAAGAGATTGACCGGCCGACTGACCACCGTTCAAAGGATGTGCCCTTTTCTAGTCCCCGTACAACAGATAGAACAGTCGCCAAGCGACGTCGCGGCTGGTGACGTCACGCCTGGGGATGACGTCACTCCGGGGCGCCACCTCCCGGCGGCCGCTGGAACTCCTAGGGCGCCGCTGGCGCCCCCCAGGAGGGCTGGAGGAACTACCTCCAGCGGTTCGATGCCACGCCCCCCTGCCCTGGGTTTATACGGGTATAGGTCTATACTGTGTATAATAAATATGTCTGAAATCATATCGTGAAAATTCAAGTCAACAAGTCTAGAATTCAATGTTGTACATTAAATATGCAAACATAAGACTTTGTATGTATAAAGCATGCGCAATACCAGTAGAGGCAGTGCAAGCTTTGTATATTAGCAGTGGACATTTTCATAAGATTAAGTTAATTGGAGCAGGCATATCACAATAGTGAAATACTCATTTATGCATTCAGTTTCAACATCAAATACAGTTATCAAACAGCCGTAACTGACATAATATTGTGTGTTACTATGTATTTGCTACTACTGGTACTAGGATTGGGTGATGGCTTAATTATTTACCCCAAAAAAACGCTTCAATTTCTGTTTTTTTCTGAAACCAGACTAAGCCTAAACATAACCATTACAATCAAATTGTGAAAGAATCTATTGATCAGTCTTACCAGTTTTAACACAGCGTACCATCTCGGGTAGACAGTCACATCTCATCAGGCCCTCTGCCAGTCCTCCAGAACTCACCAGAACATCATAGCTACCTTTAATAAGTGATTGCTGACCACTAAGTATAAGCGAACATACATAGACAAAGGTTCACGATTTTTAGTCTGTTGACTGGGTTATTTCACGAGTTGCATGTCAGGCTATATTTCACGACGCCATAGGCCAAGTGAAATGCGGCCTGACATGCAACAATCGACTAAAACTAGTGTTCCTTTGTGTTTTTGTTTTTTTTTCAATTCAAATCAAAGTATAAGGGCCTGTAGGGGGGTGGAGGGCTTAAAATAGCTTATCCTACACCATTCAAATGTAAACAAACCACCATGTTGATGACGTCACAGGACCGTGACAAATTTAGGATATGTAGATATGTACATAGATCTATGAATATATACAGTTAGATATCAATACCCAGTGGTGAATGGCTATGTAAAATTACTTCAAGAATGATTTGAAAGATATTAAAGGAATTTATTTATGCATACTTGTTTTCACTGACGTCGTATCAGATGGGAAGAATTCCTTTATGTAGTTCCGGTAGGCATTCTTCTGTCTCGAAGCATTGAGCATTCCCTCAGAGGGGTCTAGTGCATCAACGTTGTTGAATCCATGGGCCTTCAACTATTTTGAAATATAAATTTATTCGAATACATCATTTATTTTCTAATTGACATGGACGAGAGTATCTTTATGACCTCGCAAGGTCATATGAATAAATATAGTGATGTGGTCATGAGTAATGCAATTGTAACCAAATTTAAAAATATAGTTAATTGCAGCCAATTCCTGATAGCCTCAGACTTTGCTGGAATGGTCTACAAATCACCAATAACCTCAGCAGCATTACGCCATCCCAGTAAAAAGAATCTATTTGCCAAACTGAAAATCATGGCCCTCATGATACATTAGTAAATATAATGGGTAGATTCATTATAGTTAGGAAAATTACCATTGATTAGTCAATTATTAAGTCCCTGCTATTATACAGCATCAAAAGTAACAGATACGTATCCTTCACCGCTTTGCTAAGCTTGATGTCAACACTATAAATCTTACTTTTATTACTCTTTACTGTTAAATTCACGTTTTTTGTGCAACGGACGCCAGGAAGTTTTATTACTATGACTACTTTCTTGCTCTATAAAACACACAATTATTAGGGATTCATTCGTTACCTCTAAGCCACATACACCTGATCCGGCTGCCACGTCTAATATGCTGACATCCTTGTTTTCTGCCAGATACTTTGCCACCGCATCCCCAATCTTTATGTGGCCTGTCGATTTAAGCTGGACAAATAGCTGAACAACAAACACACCATTAGGTGGATCATTGTTCACTGTGCTTCAATCTAAATCATCGCAAGTAACACTGATGAGATACTAATTCATCAGGAGCGAAATTGAATTATAGATTAAAATAGAATAGTGTTTGGAATTGTCCACTATATGTAGATTATCAATCTACCTTATCAACAGTAATGTCTAAAAGAAAAAGAAATAGGGGCATAAATCGAGAGACAGACTGGTAGTGATAATGACAATCAATGAATTGCACCTTTAAATATACAATAATGATAAAGTTGCTTGACAATAATCTATAATTATGAAATATATGATAATGATATAGTTGCTTGACAATTGTCTATATAAAATATATAACAATGACATTATGTAGTTGTCTATATAACCACCAATGCTTATGCCAAGGTAGCTACCTCATCATAAGCAGGCCAGTTGTCATACTTTGCAACAATTTCTTCTGGAGTCTGGCCCGGTCGGAGGATCGTTCCAACTTCCCGCAGGGCATTTTCAATCGGGTCTACTGTCTTGTCAGTATCCATTTTATTTCTGAGCGAAAATGAACAATACATATCAGAACTCACTTTGATATATAAAAAATCAGCAGAGCATGATAAGTTGTCGGAGTGCAATATATGTGTGAACTAGATACTTCTATATTTAAGATTCTATGATACATTTCGTGGCCCATAATTATGATAAAATATGGTACCAGCTGTAACTATACAACTATGTAATACCCGAGCTGCTATAAAAACAGTGTAATCACCACTTTTGAGTCTCTATGCTACAGTGGGGATCCCTCATGGGTGATCTGGTAACTGCAGTTACCATAGTCCCCTTCCTCACAGTGACTGTAGGGTGGCCGCCCGGGGGTGGGCAATATCACTTATCAGTAATGAAATGGGGTTGGTTGTCGACCTAGTTATGAGGCATTGGGTGCCTGCGTGGTTGGTGTTGCATTCAACACAGCGACATGGCCTTTTCTTAACATCGACATGCGACATGAGGCTTAAGAAAGATTGTCACAAGGGGCAACATTGGAGCCCCCCGCCCATCTATTTACCCCCATATATATACTGCTTGTGGACGATCGCGGTCGATCATGAGTAGAAGTGGTTCTGGAAAGCCACACCAGGACGTTTAATACAAAGGATGTTCTGCTAACACCAGAATGATAAGTAAAATCTCCTTACCCTACAAGATAGAACTGTGATGTGTGAGAATGTGTGGGTTAGGGATATATCCTGACAGCTAGGGATGGAGCTCCAAAGACAGTGGTAGGGACTAGGGTCTTGGGCGGGCCAATGGAGAGCCATGTGACAGCAGTCCCTGGGAGCCTGGGAGCACTCTCCCAACAGATGTTCAATCCATTTCTAGCAGCACTACTTTCATCTTTGCCAAATCTCGCCAGTTTAACCCCAAACACTTATCTCCCTCATACTACCCATATTTACAAATTAGGCTTTTCAAATATCTGAGGAAATATCCAGAGAACAAAATTAATTCCATGAATTACGGAATTGTCGGCCATGATTTTGGGGTTGTAATTGAACATAGTTGTGTGAACTATTATTCGTTCACGGAGACTGACAGTGTTCTGATACAGATAGGAGAGCGGAAATGCAATATCATTATCACTATTATATCTCTATAGGAGTTCTAATAGACACTAGCCGGGGGTTAGCATAAAAAAAAACGGCCCGGTTTAGATAAGGTCGGTCAGGTGACCTGAAACAAAGCAATTTTTTTTGGCCTTAGTAGGTTTGGGCAGAGATAGGGTACCAGTGACACGGAGAGTGGGCTGAGAAGCAGCAGGTGGTATTGATCTTACCACCGTAACACATTCACACATCCCTCACTGCTACTACCATAGGGGACCCTGCTGGCTAGACAGGACGCTTTAAAGAATGGCATAGTGCTTTATTGCATAATATAGGCCTTTTTGTCGCCTGCTGGCGAGTTAAACACCAGTTCTGTATCCACATACCATGTCCACCCCACAGGGCTTAGTCTACTCCCTATAAATTATGGACTGATATGATGCACCAATGCAGCACCGGTGAGTTACATGCCAGTACTGTATCGGTGAATGATGACAAATATTGATGTTATACCATGCACAGTCCGCCTTCAAAGGGTTAAGAAAGGCGGGAAAAGTGTCTTGTACACAATGCAGGTCACTAACTAATGCAGGTCGCCCTATCACTGGGATAGGAAAGAGGACACTCTCATACGCCAAGCTGAGTGCCCTCAGATTGCCAGGGATGATTATGAGCAGCTAAATATAGAATTTCCATAGGATTTTCATAGGAAACATCATATCTTTGTTTGCCAACCACAATGACCTGAATCGGTTTCTTGAACTTTCAATGAACTCTATACATATAGGCCCACTATTACAGCATATTCAGATTCAAATATGATTGGATACATTATAAACATTTCAAAACTGACATTTGATTTTCTTCCAGAAATCACCATTTACTGTAGGCTATATTTGCAGTTGAATTGTGCTAAAGTGAAATCAATCTGGGCCTGAGCTTGGCACTTTGAATCTGGGCTGACCCATAAGGGGGTATCATAATTATGTAGAATAACTGAAAGGCTTTCTCAGTATCTGGGTTACAAGTTGTCTAGGTTGGATCCATACTAAATACGCCTCACCTCGCCATCCCGCGCCTTACTCGTCCCGAGAACCCTGAAGTATGTCCAGGTAATGCCTTCAAGCATTACAGCTATATTAGGTGGAGGGTAAGGATTACTATTAGACCCACTACAATGTTGATGTCCTATCTCATATAACCGTACTTACAATGCAATTTTAGATGAGGCACTGCTTATAGTGCTGTATATAACGTACCAGTGTATGGCTGAGGAGGCTGATGTGGACTAGAGGTAGCGTAGCTCTACAATGAAGACCAGTGGAGACCAAACATGACAGCATGGCCCTACTGACCTACCTTCAATATATACACAACAGTGTATGACATTGCATAGCGTGTTGCCATAAAGCCTTTATGCCATCCCTGTGCTGCGATAGAGAGGGTAATGGAGGGTGGGGTGGGGATCGGGGGGGGGGGGGACAGAGGGGTACAGGGGGGGGGGGGTACAGGGGGGGGTACAGGGGGGGGGGTACAGGGGCAGGGGTACAATAAGATGTTTAGTTGTATGATATGGGAATGTTATTATGTCTTCAAACAGCAAATGTGAGCCAGAGCTAGAAACTATTGTTTAGATATAATGAATTCATAAGTAAAATTGGGGCAACCGACTGTGTTTAAAATAACAAGAGTCTGATGCAGCATTTACATAATCCATAGGATTTGTATAAACATTTTTATTGCTAAAGTCGGACATTGATAAGGTCAATACGATAATAATTTTTACCATTTCCTATATATTTTGTGGTCTCCTAATCAAAGGATGCGTTGCTAGAACTATTGTGACACACACATTGTGTTCATCAATATCGATTTGTGCAATATTTAGACTAAAGATTAATAAAGATTGTGTCTGTATTAATGCATTGTTAAATAGGTACTTGCCAAACTGAAACTCAATTCACTCCCCGCATACAAAATAATCACTTCACTTGAAATATCCTTCAAATCTGAGCTTTAGGTTAACATTATTAACAAAAGGTCATGATAAAAGCTTTGATAATATAAAGTCATTCAGTCATATTAATTCCCATCAGCAATAACTATAACCATCGAGTGTATTATTTGGTGACTTTCAATACAAAGAGCAGTCCATTATAGGTGTGGTAGAGATTGGGGTAGACAGTGCGTTCTAAGATCTTCCACTGTCCGTTCATCTCCAGTTGTTTCATCAGGGGCTCGAATCGATCCTTGTATTCTGCCACAGTATTCATGAAGTGTTCTCGGGCAGATATAACGACCAGTCCATCTTCAAAGATAAAACCCAAATATTCAATATCCAGGTAAACCATTTTTCATTGATGGTATTACCGCAAAATTATCTTTAACCTTCTTTTGAAAATGCCAGTCTGCAATCACTATAACCACCTTAACAGAATGTTGAATGCATTCTCTCATGCAACAAGCATGAACACGCATATACATATTTTGAATAGTCTTCTCCCTGTATTAATATGTCCATTATAACAGTGTCAGCAATACAACCCTCATATTCGTACATAGTAATGATCAGATAATACTTTCATTTGAATTATCTTTGATCATAACACATGAAGTATGAATATGAATATTTAAGTATAACTACTTTGAAATCACTCAATCTAATGATAACTAATGGTAGGGGGTTCCACCCAGTCAGCAGAGCGTGTCCCCAGCACTACTAGTGCTTACTACTGCAGGTGACTACAGGCCATGGCACACACTCATGTATTAGCACATAACCTGAACCTCTCAGTAAATGTCAAATCCGGGGAAATCTAGGCATATCTTTTCAAATCAAAAGGCATGGCTCTTTTCTAGACATATAGGGTGACATCCCCAACCCACCCCTTTTTTTTGTATCATGTTTGGTTCGTGAAATATGGTTAAAATTAAATTAAATGTCAGAATATAGCAGAGACAGAACAATAAACTGGAAAAAGGGGTATGGTCCACTTATAGTCTAGATATAAGAGAATGGAATGCACAAATAAAATCTGGCCTCAGCATTACCACTTTTCCCGGATTTATAGCCTAGTGAAAGTCACATTAAAGTAATCAATGCAATCAATGAGAATGACAAAAAATATATCCTATGATAGACCTTGAATAATATTTTATAATAGTAAAATAATGAGGTATGTATCCCATATAGTTGCTTATCTATTGACATGTAAGCTTCATGTATTTCCCCTCTCCAGGCCCTGTGGCTGCACGCAGGGTGATTACACAGTGTGCTAAAAGCCCCAGTATACACTCAGTACAGGTGCCACGGGCCTGGTAGTCACAGCAGGCAGCAGGTGGGGTAAACATTTAGGGACTTTTCTATCTTACAACAGCTCCTAAGCATTTACTCCTCTATGTATTATCATTCTGTCTTTTGCATTGGATCAGTATAGGTCTTCTTTATCGGGTCTGCATTTTAGAAATTATGTAGAGTAATTTTTTAATTTGTGATGGAACCCCCTACTAATGGTAGAATGAAATCAGTACGAAAGCAAAATCAATTGAAGAGAAGTACTAAGTTAGTCTTACCTGTCTTGACACAGCGCACCATTTCAGGCAGACAGTTACACTTCATGTGTCCCTCTGCCATCCCTGAAGACACCACTAGGACATCATAACTACCTGTAATTAAAGCGTTACCATAGTAATAATATTGGTCATCAGGATGTTTCTTATTGGCATACAACACTTTTAATCTTGATTATTATACACCAACTCAGCAGTACTTTCAAGTGACATTTTGTACTATACTGCACTTTAGGGGTTTAAATATAATAGGAATACCGGTACATGAACGATTCTACTCGATTTTCTCCTTAAATAAGATCAATAAATATCAGATGATAAAAACTAATGCATGCCTACTTGTTTTCACTGATGTCTTCTCACTTGGAAAGAATTCTTGAATGTATTTTCTGTAGACATTCTTCTGTCGTGCAGCATTTAGCATTCCTTCAGATGGGTCCAGTGCATCAACATTTGTGAATCCGCGAGCCTTCAACTAGTAAACAAAGATCCATTTTTATAACAGCTTTGGGGGCTTCCATAAAGTATGTATGCAAATCTTCTCCAGAAAGGGTTTGTGATGCAAAATCTTTCAGAAAATAGACGCCAACCCCCCCCCCCCTGGTGCGTACATACTTTACGGAGCCCCCTTTGGCGGCATCTGTTAAAGAAAATGTGCATGACATGTTTCAGCAATTCTGAGGATCATTATGATGGTATGTCCTCGAGTAGTTTCCTGACAACATAGCCCTTATACATTTAAGCCCTGTATATAAAACTAATGAAGATAGTACACTCAACAAGTAAACTTGTCTCCAGACTCTTCAGAGTGACGATCATAAAATATACGAGTTAAAAACTTGTCTAAGTGACAAGGAAGCGGGGGGTGTTCTAGCTGGAGATAGAAGACCCACTTGGCATGTGCCAGCCCATAACCCAACATTTGCCAGCTCTACATTCTATATGTGGGATGGTAACCTGATAGATGAGACAACTTTTGACTCGTTTATTTTATGATTGTCACTTAGACGAGTCTAGAGACAAGTTTATTTTTTCAGTGTAATGTATTCACCTCTTCACCAACCAGGCCTGTAGCAGCTGCTACATCTAAGACCCTGACATCCTTATTGTCTGGCAGGTACTTCAAAACTGCTTCTACCACCACTTTATGGCCTCTGTAGTTTAAAGCAGTAAATTCCTGAAAACACACAAACAAAATTACAGAAAATTCATAAAAACTGCATCAATTCACAATGCAAAACTCATGCGGTTGATACACTCCCGAAGGATTGCATGATGCACCCATGAAGCTGTGATGTAGTGTTGACCCCCTTGTGTTGACGTCTTGCTATTTTTTTTCTAAAAAATGTGAATTATTCAAGATGACCCCTAGAAGTTAAAAGAAGTTAAAAAAGTTAATAAAGCTATTTTGATAATATGGCAGAGATTTTGAATGAATCAAATTGCCCAAGGGTTAAATGTTCAGACACACCTGAAAATGGTTACAGAGACAACTATGGGTCGTCAAGAGGAAAACAATTTAGACCGATAGGCTCAGGGCACCATTTTCATGCCACTAAATGCCACTTAAAGCTGCATAAATAATCATGATGACCTTCCGGTGAGATTTACGTGGCATTTATCAAACTTAAAGTCGCTGAAAAGGTGACATCAGGCAAAAAGAATTTACTCAAATGCTAACGTTCATGCAGTCTAAGCGACTTACCTCATCATATTCCGCAGACCACTTGTCATAGCTTGCAATAACCTCTGCTTGAGACATGTTAGGCGTGTTAACATTGAGAAACCCCTGCATAGTCCTCTCAAGGAGGTCGGCACCCTTCTCAGTAGCCATCTTAATTTGCTGCAATGATTTTATGAGGATAAGGGACCTTAAAGTATCGCAACTTGGTGTTTGATAACAATTTGTTTGTTTGTTTATTTAACATGATGTCACTTATTATATGATATTCAGACATGAGAATTGGGTAGTCTTTATCAACCTTGATATATGACTGGGTTTTATATAGCTTGGTAAGTGTGAGTGCTTGTGCATCTCACATGTTCTATCCATAAATTTATTTCATAGGCTTTATTTGAGTATATTTCACAGAGCCTCCATCTGAGGACCCCTCTCGTTGAAATCAAGTCAATACATTGATGGCTCAGTCTCAGACTTTGTAACAATTAGATAGTCTTTGACTGGGTGACGTCTTTGACCGGGAGGCTAGCAAAGGCTCTTCAAAGTCCACATGATATAAAAAAGACATCTTTAACTGGGCAGAGGAATAAATATTACATAATCATATAATGTATGTAATAGGGCCTACATATAAATATAACAAACTTTAAATAAATTTCCTTTCATATAGTGCGAAAATATCCTTTGACTTTTTATACTCATTTCTTACTATAAAGGTCAAATTTATGCTATGATAATGCTTCCCGGGCAAAGACGTCACCCGGTCAAAGCCGTCACCCAGTCAAACATCTCTCCCGGTCAAACACTATCCAATTGTTACAAAGTTGTGAGACCGAGCCTGGTACCTGCCGAGTCTCCTCCCCCCCTCTCATATCTTGTAGCTCTTCCATAAATTATGCATCCATAACCTATACATACTTATTTCGGGAGCTGAATTCTACCCCTTGCAATTGAAAGCACATTAACATATAGGGCCTTGTCCGAAGATTACTTTTGAGAAAATGGACCCTCACACACCAAGCCACCCACTTTGTACATGTAAACATTACATGCCTCACCTATAAGTAACTCCTTTACCTTGTGGTAAGCGGACCCTTCTATTACCAACTTAGGGTGCTTGATGAGCTGGGGTGTGGTAGAATTAGCTAGCCATGAACTGAGGAGAGAAGGCTCCTCTACCTTTTATTCAGAATGGTTTCATAACTTGCTGATTACCCTTCAGCTATTATGAGCTCAGGTGTTTTTGTGATGCTTCATGTTCACCTTCAAATATTTTCAAGGACTCATTCATTTATTATTAATTATGAACATTTCATTCTATATTTCAAGTATCTGAGTGATCTAGACATTGTGGACTACAATAATATTAACATCATTTAAAAGTAGCTCGTATGGTTTTGGCAGTAATTCAATATCAACAATATAAGTATTTATACAGGTACTTGATTATAAAACTCCCAATGGCATATGGCTGCCATATATCCAGGTCCCTGGTACGACGCTCAGTTGACCATGGATATATTTGTGTCATTTGATATTTGTTCTAGACTCATTAGGCTGTATTCATATTAATACTTTGTAGCATCCCCTTGGTTTATATATTTACTAAACACATTCCCTCTTACAATACTCTACATATTGTCTGTGAGCCTCACTGATGTATTTATTATACCAATATATAGCTTCTATTATATGGAGCAGGGTAGAGTCTAGGTGTAGTGGACTTAAGCTCCACCATAAGTCAGATACACAGGCAATAAGACAGATCTATACTAACATTTCCAGTTTTTCTTGTATAACAGCGCGTCTTTAGTAGTTCTTTGATGGAAAAAATACCAATTACATGTTACCATTAGAAGTGAGAGTGTTTGAATAAACACCAATGAGTGTCCGACCCCCGGGGTCCGACCAAAGGTGATTCTACCTTATTCATGGTTGATATCTGTAGAGTTGATTTAGCATTCACTTACCCTAATGTGCTGTATCCTGTTGGTTGCTGAAGACCTCCTACACGAGGCACCTATCTTCATGCTCTGTCCAATCGTACATTGGATTGTATTATCCCAAGGCTAAGTAGTCCACACTGATAATCTTTAGGCTCCGGAACTTTATCAGTACTGGCTAACAAATGAGTCAAAAGTACCTAACCTAGTTAGTAATTACCTGGCTCCTTACACAGTTATGCAACCAACCTAGGTTGGTTAATACTGTCAGGGTGGTCAGTAGTGACCAGCTCAAGTTAGTCTTCTCCATTTCAATGGGTATTAGGCCAAGTCCTTTTGAGTAAGGTATATGTTGTTTTGCCTCAGTCATTTTTGTGACTATACATGGGTAAAAATTGACACGTGCGACACGGTAACACAGGGGGTTCTAAGAATTGACACGGGCGACACGGGGGTTAAAAAAGCAACAGACATGGACAAACGATATGTACTAGATAATAAATCGACACAGCGATATGGCACTTTCCTTAAATTTGACGCTGCAACACAGTAAAAAATACGGGCACCCATGTATAGTCACATTTTTGAATAGCATTGGACCCATGTCCCTATGAATAAATAGACAGAGCTGCACGCTAAAGTGACCAAGTCACTAGCTACTGCACGAGCAGGGCTTGGGCAGTATTGCACGCTGGCCGTAGGCCTAGTGCAATACTGCTCAAGCCCTGCAAGTGCAGTAACTAGTGAAGAGGTCACTTTAAAGTGACACTCTGTATTTATTTCAGGGTATTTCAACCTAAAATAAATATGCAGTGCATATTTATTTACTTCCACGGCATTTGTTTACTTCCGCGGCATTTGTTTACTTCCGTGGTGCCGCCATTTTGAATTCTGCGCAGGTCACGTGATCCTCAGTAGCCTAGCAACTCCACGGTGACCCCATGGCGACCCCTGGCGACCCCTGGGAGCGTGAAATACGGGCAGAGCGTGCAATACGGCCGAGGGTTATTTTACGCTTTACTGGCATACGGCACTCCCATAGGTTTAACATTGACAGTCCGTATTCACCATGAAATAACCTTAGATAGCAACTGCAGACTAAGACCCGGAGGATTTAGATTTTCTATGTACTAACTGTGTGTAAGTGACAGTGTCACTATCTGACCGAGTTGTTTGAGGTTCACTACATGTTTTTACTACTGCCCTACATAGACACACCAACAGGCTATGAATAGGTGACCCTCATCTTTGTGACCATTGAAAACCAAAATATAGATGTTTAGCAGGGCAAAATAAAAAAAAGTGTGTTTCAGGTTACCCGACCCTACCTAGCAAAACAGGGCCGACCCTAGAAATTTTTATGCAATTTTTTTTATGAAAAAAATAAAAAATTCTAGGTCATTTTGGGGCTATTTCAGGTTTGATCTGAAAGTTCACAAGTCAAGGCAGTTGTCACCGAGTTTGGAAAATCAGGAAAAGAATCCGACCTACCTACCCTAGATTTTCAGACCATGTAACCTGAAACACACCTTTTCTTTTTGGCCCAAGTTGAGGGCATATTTTTACATATTTACAAAGCGGCACAGTTATCATCCAGTCTATTTCGGTTCCATGTATGATCTGGTTCGTGTCCAACTCAAGGTCTTTTTTACGAACACATAATGTTAATACTATATCAGACGTAATGTTATTAATGACCCTTAATTTACAATAATGGGATAATGCTGACATCCCCAATTTTAAATGGGAATTTCAAGATGTAATTGTCTCTCAGAATATGAGAAGAGCACATTGCCTGTGCTCAAACCCAGCGGGCGACACCGTTGGGCATCTCTAACAGTTGTTTCTCTATCCACCACCGGCAGGCACCACTGTATGGTTTAGCCCTTAGGCCTGAACATTCTCTTTTGTCCTTTAAGTGCTGTATCATGCTTTTATACACTAGGCCCTATACCCTTTGTGGGCACGATGCATGAATGTAGCCCTGGCAAGTAACTCACCAGTGCTGCATTCAAGCATCATACCGACACTTAAGTATTGAGACATTACCGAAAGATCAGCATGTTTGTAACCTTTGATGGTGAGTAGACACACCAATGCTACATTCATGCATCTTAACGATAAAAGGCAATGCACAATACAGAACTATGTTACCCTTTAAGGGTTGGTAGACGTTTCCTGCATTGTTGCCACCCTCTAGGGCCCACATACACCTCTAGGACAAACACATTGTCAGAGACATCACAATGCAGAGTTTTTGATGAACAGGGTGTTGAAGGGAAATGATCAGGGTAATGCTGCAGGTCTGTTGACCTTAGATGATACACAAAAGAGGTGGGAATTGATATGTCGTTTGTAGCCAGAGGGAGAGGCGGAACTTTGTTAATATTTATCATTTGAGGGGGAGATGGTACATTGCTGCGAGCTCTTAGATCAAAGAGATAATTGATTTTGCTTGTACCTATGGCTATTGAACCTTTCTACACAAGTAGGCTACACAAGACATTTTACTTTGGCCTAATAGATTGTGTTTTAGGTTACATATTCTTGAAATCAAGAGCAGGTCGGTTGGATTGTTTGTTCTTGTTTATATTTATTTAACTAAGGGTTCTACAGTAATCGTAAACTTACTCGAAAACGTCTGCGTTGAATTGCTAACCAAGAGCTCGACCCATGAACTTTCAAATTACCTTTAGAATCGCTCGAAAATGGCTTGAGATATGGAAAATTCAAAATTGAATAGCAACCTCTTAAGCTTACCCCATTTTGCCATAGGAAGGGGTAAGGTTATAAATCTGAAAGACATCTAATTATACATTTTCTGCCTGAAAACAAAGATTACTTATCGATTGACTTCTTAAATGGACCATTAGTTAATCGATTCATAAATTGTGTGAACTATGAAAATTATGAAAAGTAGAATCATGAAAAGTAGACATGACCTACCCTTCGAAAAAGTACAAATGAACAAAGAATAACACTCAATAAAGATAGGCCACATCCCAGATTAACAAAATCCGAAAATCCTCTCAATTTTATTTGAATGCAATGGATCACAGCCTTCCTCCACTCATTCGTCGGTATTGATCCAAAACCACCAACTGCGGATTATCTTAACCCGTTGAGGACAGCACAATGCTTTAATGAATTCAGCTATTTTATCGACATGAAACATGGATGGAACTCCTGTCAGTACCATGCCAACCCTACAAGGTTGATACACTCCTAACGGTTTGTCGTGATACGCTCATACAGGAATGGTTTGATACTATCTGGCACTGTATTGGGGCATCACCATGAAAAATGAACATGGCGCTTTGTGGTATCATGCCATCCTTATAGGGTTAATTCTCGTTGAAATCCACTTCCTGTCCCAGAGTCCCTCAGTAATCCGGCACCACTGTGGAGCCACCTGTTGGCCGTGGGATGTAAATCTGCCTTATGGTGCCTCCATAGTCAACATAATACTGACCATTGTGATTAGGATTAAGGTATGATAACTTTTTGTACGGTTAGATATGATAGTGTTCAACTTCCTCGATCTATAGTGCTAAATGATGAATGATGATTACTGTTAAAAAGGGCTTTGCAGAGTGGTTGGTTACTTTCATTAAACGATGTTTTAGTGATGCATCATGCTACAACATCACTCCATGGGTAAAAGGTAGATTAAACTATATACATGTAGTTTAAAAAGTACAGTACATATAAATAATTATATATATGGCTTTACACAGTAGTATTGAGAATTACACAAAACCCTTTTTTCTCTGGAGCTACTTGTGGTGAGGATTGAGTCGCTTAGATTTAACTATTTTGGATTATCTCAAGCTGTTGTAGATCTAACTATATTCATACATGGTTTAGATGTTCCAAGCAGGAACCAGAAAGTATGATGGGAGAATTTTAGGACCTCCGCCGGCACACTTTCCGGTTCCTGTTCACTGGTCCCTAAAGGACAAGAAGCATTGTTGAACCCAAGCTAACCCATTTCATTGCAAGAAAAAGGCGATAAATGCCCGCGATTGGGCACAGAAAATTATTTCACACTATTGGGGTGTGGGGAAAATTATTGTAATATTATTTCAGCAAAGAAAGATCTCTACTGGGAATCCCTTCATGTTATTTTGTTTCAATATCATATCCTGCTATACCATAAATGCATTTTATATTAGATTATTTCGGAGAAAGAAATCTAGACGTTTTCCGTAGGGCTCCCCCTATACCATAGGCAGAGCTTTGAGTTACAGGTCAGCAACGAGTACAAATACAACTGCAGAGGAAAGGCTCCAGATCGTTTCTGAGATAGCCTCTTGTGTACTGGGGTTCAGAAAGCCATAACTCTCAGTCCCGGATTCTGTTACTTCCGAATACCCGTGGAGCACATTGGGAAATAGGTCTGTAGATAACAGGAATGACATCCAGGGTCATATGGGTGCTTTGTAGCTAGAGTCCATTTCTAGGAAGGGCAGATCTATAAATTGATCCTTGCTGCAAGGAATCCAGATCCAATCAGGCTTTACGTTCTATTATAGACAAAACTGTCAAACAGAGGTTAATATATTATTTGGTATCTGAACAAAATGAGTCTGGACACTGTGCAGAAGTATAGTGAATAAAGGACAGTGATAAAGGTAACTACGAGAAGGAAATGAAAATGATCTTCATTTATTTCATTCTCTTTTAAGATAATATTACATTACATTCCATCCAATGCTATCTCTCCCTCCCTGCCTTATTATCATTTTTTTTCTAGTGGCCTCCTTAGGTGAAAGACAGAAATTTACAAACCTATTACTGATTATTCCCTGTCTCTGCTTCCGCTTGCCTGCCTGCCTGCCTACCTAGCTGTCCGCCCTTCTACCTATCCTTACCCGCCCTTTCCTCTTTCTGCCTGCATGCCCCCCTTTCTGCCTGCCGCCCTCATGTTCACTACAGTCACTCTCTCCCGTTGTGCCCCTCTTCTTTCCTAGGCTCATCTCATTCCGTTCCTTCCTCTCTTTCTGTCTTGCTCTCCCCCTACATCCCTACCAAACCTTCCTCCATCCCGCACTCTCTCGACTCTCCCTCACTCCCTCACTTCTCTCCCTCCTCTCTCAATCCCTCCGACCATCTGAAATTGATGCAAGGATCAAACAACCCCCCACCTCCCCACCTCCCCCACCATTATTTGGTACCCTTATCATGGCTGCCATGTATACTCGTGTAGTAATGGCACACAATGACTCAACCCTCCTCCAGGGTCAATAACACCAGTGTACCTAGCAAGTGGGAGATGCCTATCTACAATTACCGAGAAGCAGCCCAAGAGTCTTTTTATGGTCATTGGAGGGCCCTCAACTAGGCACTGGGGGCCAGTGTAAATTGAGCTAGAGGGGCAGACGGGCCAAGTAAACGCCAATAAATAAGGTTCTTGGTTGTCGCTGGTCAATACGCTTGTGGGAGTGGCCCTATGAAGACTCTATACAGGGAGGGGCAATTGCTCTGGGAATGAGGGGGTAGGGCTGGATGGGGAGGGGAGGGTGAGGAATCTGATGGGGAATCTCAGATAAGGCACACACAGAGATGTTGATGATGTGGAGTGAATAAAAATTGGCGGTGTATATATGTACAGCAAATTTGGTAGGAACTGGTACATTCAGAATGTACTCATCTTCTGAGTTCATGAGTATTTGGCTCGTCATATATACTGCATAAATGCACCCCTGTGGAGCGTTTGCTGCACATGCATCGAGCCTCTGCAGCTGATAGGCTTGTGATGGTTCATCATGATACGTGAATGATGCATGAATATATAATAATGGTACGTTACTTGCCAGGGCTGCATTCATGAGTTTTGACGTCAAAGTTTATTTGAGCACCATATTGTCCTTAGGGTTGCTTTGGCATGAAGCCGTCTTACAATTACCCTCTTACTTTATTATCACCGGCTCTGTCCAGTACTTTAACATGCCCTCCGCTGCTGGTGCTGATAACTCACTGCACAATGACCTACACTGATATTCTTTGGCCCCCTATACAACGGATCTCTCAGTCACTATAGCCTAACCAGGTTAGCGATTTTTTGGCTCCCTATATAACCAACCTAGGTTACTGTAAAACGTGTGCGATCTGATTATGGTGGCTTTAGTAATGTACGCATATTAGCCGCACCGGGACTCTGTGCCAATCCTATAAGCTGCACCAGCAATCTGATTTGCGTACGAGCCGCGGCTGATATGCGAGGTTTTACAGTAGTTAATATTGTCAAGTTGGTCAGTACTGACCAAATTACCTAAGTCTTCTGCATTTCAATGAGATTTAGGCTAAGTCCTTTTGAGTAAGACATTAGTCATATGTAGTTTGGCCTCACTCAATATTTGAGTAGCACTTGGTCATGCCAGACTAATATCCCTCTGACTAACCTGTGACAGCCATTTCAGACTAAGGACCGGGATTTTCTGCATAGGCTGATAAGTGACAGCCCGTTGTAGGAAAAAGCATTTATAATCATAATCAAATTTTCTTGGTTATTTTGATCTATAGTGATTAAATCTAGAAAAAAATGGTCCATGTATATTGTCACATATACATGACAAAGCAGTTCCGATCTTTCTCTACTTACTTGAAACCATTTTCAGTCACAAGCGTTCTCCACTGAGGAGATGCATATATATAAATGCCTAACCTGAGAGCCATATATTTTATAACACCTCCTAGATCTAACAGCACAGCTATCACACCCTTCTCTGGTGTGCACTATTCTGACGTGGGCCCTCCTGTCTCTGCCCCTCATCCCATAGGCCATAGCCCCTGGAGGAGGTCCTCTCCAGGGTGGGCAGATTAATAGAGGGGTTAGACAAGGCTACCCTGACCCCCATTGCTATGCATAGGCTGTCAGTGGCACCTGTCTATACCACACCATGCCTCAGCCGTCCACGGGGCTTTAGTATCGGGACTGGGGTAGGGTATGGAGGTGGGTATATGGATAGGGGGGGGGTAGAATTTAAAATAAAATGTTTGTACATGTAAATCTATCTGGCAATAAACAAATGTAGTCTCAGAAGTTTTGTAGACGATTTACTTAAGACAACGTTGTGAAAAAAGTTTGAGTTTGTTAGAGATTTTGATTCTATCTACGATTATATTTGTCCCCATTTAATGTAAAATGTAAATGTAAGATACAACTGATATTTGTTTTATAATCATTCAAAGAATGATAAGGGGTTAATTTTGGCAATATCCAACCAATTGGGTAACTTAAGCTTATAATATCCAGGTTTTTAGATTAGCTTTGACGTTCCCGCAAATTGGTCTGGAACACTTTAGACAATTTACAAAAGAATTAACCTAGATCGGTCCTACTGTCGCAGGTTTGATAATAATTATGAGATACACTATTCCTTCGATTCATTTAGCCTTGGGGCAGGTTACGGTGGGCATCAATGGCGGAGGATTCAGGTAATATTTCATAATATAAATTGGTATCGACTATCAGATCCTCTCATCCCATACTCATCATCCCAGCAGGTGTTATAGTATTCCTACACCCCCAGCTTCCCATCAGCACTTCCAGCCTGGGTCCTAATGACCAGATCTCCATGGTATTATCTCTAATTCACATGCAATCTCCCCTAATATCGCTCAAGTGGCCCATTATCGCCCATATCCCTATCCCATAAGGCACCGCGCTCCTAACGATCACGCAGTCTGCCGGTAGGGGTCATTTCAGAACGAGGCCAGGATGTAAGGTGATTTGGGTGTGTGTGTGTGCGAGGGAAGGGGAGGCAGTAAACTTCCGGTGGTAGTCAAAACAGTGCTGCCCCTCTAGCAAGAGTAGGAGTGAAGTGTGGACCGGTAATCTGGCATTTATATATGGGAGGTGTTTTTAAGAGGATTTCTGTCTGTGTGTATTATCCATCATCAATTATCACTCAGGCCGTAAAAAGGATTGCCAGTTATATGTGGAACATGTTTAAAGGCTCTATAATGTTCCATAATGAGCTGCACTATGAGCTGCACTGTGAGCTGCACTATGAGTTGCACTACCAGCTGCACTATGAGTTGCTCTACCAGCTGCACTATGAGCTGCACTATGAGCTGCCCTACGAGCTGCACTATGAGCTGCTCTTTGAGCCGCTCTATGAACTACTCACCTGTGTGAAGGACTCACCTGTACAGCTGGGCAGGTGAGCAGCTTGATGTTACCCACCTGTTAGATAGAGGGCACTGGGGGTGGGGGGGGGTCAACTGCCTCAATGTTCACCTATACCAGAGCTGATTAAAGGTAGTCAAGGGTATTTAACATCCTCTTATTCAAAATCTCTGTATAAGATAGGCAAGGACAATACTGCGTAGTGGTATGAAATGCACCCCTTTGAAAATAGTATATTAGGTCAATTAGATTATATTTGGAGGAGGGGGTGTTGTGTCCTACATGCTACAAGGAGTCCACGTTGCTCTTTACAGTATTTCCACAGATGTTTGTCACAACGTACAACATACAGCAAGTTGTGCATTTGGAAACTCAATAACCACCTTAGGTATATTTTACCAATGGAACAACAGTACAGGCTCGTAAATACTTCACACAATGGCATTTGCCACTGCAGCGCTGGCAAAGCTTGGGGATGTACACACCTTAAAAGTCCAGTTATGTATCATGCCCCAGGGAGTCAGAGGTGGCTAGGGCCATTTGGCCTGCTAATGGTCGTTACTGGAGCAGATTAGCAAAATAATGAGCAGCACAGAGCAGCTAAGGCCTCCATTATGTAGGTCTATTTATATCTTGGGTGCGGTGCACAATTTTTTTTAAACACAGAGAATAGGTACAGGTCTAAATGATTTTATTAAAAATTAGGTATTGTATTAGTGTTGCATCTCCCTTGATATGCTGCCAATTTCAAGGGGTCAATGACTTTTCTACATATGTGAATTCATATGTGGCATGTACTGGGAAAAGGGATCTTAGTGCAACCTGAAACAAGGTCCCTTTTTGAAGATCGTGTCACATATATGTATCTGTTGATGCAGCAGAGTTTAATGAATGGTTGATACAATCTCATGCGCTTATTAGCTCCATGATGGTGAAACACGTCCCAGCTATATCTCAGGAAGCGCTGGGTACAGAGGCTTGGGGCTGTTTTCAGCTGAGTCATATAAAAACGGAAATTTGTTCCTGTCTCGTTTGTCCGCCTTCTTTGGGAATGCTTTATATTTTGCTTCCTAGAGTAGATTATACTTTATGTGTTTGTTGTGTTGAACATATATGTCTTTGTGATACAGGAGCATAATGTTCTAAATTCATTACCAAGTGATCAATTATCTACGTATTTCTCTGTGGTTTACTATATACACCAACAATCGCAAACATATGAAGAGTTTCGTTGCAAAACGCAACAAATCCATTTTATGAGTTTTGAGATAATAGTGTATTTTTGATTTTTATGAATTGGTGAATAGAAAGCATTTTTCTTTAATGACTAATGATTAATATGCCACAAATAAAATACCTAGAAATCGATTTTTGAAATCCTTGGATTTTTTTTCTGGTAGAAAAAGGATGATTTAATTTCAATTTTCAGTTTTTTTGCAAAACGCAATAAATCCAAAATCCGTTTTTCTGCATATGTCCATAAAATCGGTAATAGCCATTTTTATTTTGATATTTAGTTTTCTTGGTATAGTTGGACATACATGAAACACCAACAAGTAGCTTTTAAAAATCCTTGCATCATTTTTCTCTAATTTAGAAAAAGGATTTAATTTGCTCAATTTAGTTTTTTTGCAAAACGCAATAAATCCAAAAGCAGTTTTTTTGCAAAACGCAATAAATCCACAAAAATCATAAAACTTGGTATGTGTGTACATATTTCAAATGCCTTCTAAATAAATAGTTTTTTTAATTTTCAAATAATGCTACTAATAATATAGACCAAGATTGTATTTAATAAAGCCTTATTTAGACCGTACACATAACAGAATAAACAGTCATTCATACAAAAACCATGTTTGATGAGGTGGATTTATTGCGTTTTGCAAAAAAACTGCTTTTGGATTTGTTGCGTTTTGCAAAAAAACTGAATTTTCGACAGGCCCTATCTTCTAAATGAATATATTTTTTTCACTTTTTTTTCCACAATTTTTTTCAATTTACCCTACACAATACCCCTGACTTGTTTTCTCCCGATATTGTATTTTGGCGCTTATTGCGTTTTGGAACCAAACTCTTCATATATAGTAAGCATGGAAAAAGCTACTGCTGAAATTATAGCAATGATAATTATCATGACTGTAAGCGGTCGATAAACAATACTTTATCATTGTTTCATTCAGATCATAGATTCTTTCCAACCTTCTTGGCAGCCCTATCTGCTTTCTCCACAGACAAATAAACACACAGTAGAGCTAAATATCTGGGTGTAATATATCTGATACCCAGGTATTTTCTGGCATTGCTGGGTTGTTCGGAATGCTAGGCTCGGTGGGGGATGATTAGTAAGAATGTAGAGCATGAAAGGTTGTATAGGATTTACAGCAGATGTTTATCAATATACTGTAATAGAAGCACCGAATACTGTTAGATATGTGTCAAAAAGAAAAAGTATTATACCAAGGTATGTGGTCAATTTGGATTCCCATACTATATGACTGTATTGGACCGCACACAGAGTCTCAGTGGTGGTAGTTATCATGCTGTGTCATCTGTGTTGATGATAAATAAACAGAAACACCACTGTCATGGTAATCTCTCACTTGTCTCTCTACGTATACTTCTTACTCACCAATAAATATCTATGATACCTTAGAGTTAAATACGATCACACCAAATTTCATAACTGCTAAGTTATAACAGGAGGGCCTTATTTTATTCACTTCGTTTTCCTCAATCTAATTCACTGTCAGGAATATCTCACCCAGACTTATTCCTGATTAGAGTCTGAGCGATAATAGAGTAAATCTAGAGGCAGAGTCATGTAACATACCATGTGATTGGTTTTTCCTCCTCGGGCCATGTTAGCTAGGAGAACTCCCCTGATTGGTTGTGATTAGATGGGATGCTACTGCAGGAGCTCTGACAGTGTTATTTTTCATTTATTGCCCAACTGCATCACTGTGTTAGTAGCCACAAGGCATGCCCTGCAGGGCTCTCATGGGACTTAATGAACTCAATAAAAATGCAAATTTCTCAGAAAACAACATATCAGAAGATGAGTCTAGTTTAGGAACGATCTGTTAGTAGACTTCACATCTTGCTGTTGTTAGCTATAACACAGTCTACCAGTACCTCTTGATAAAATGAAAATGAATTGTAAGTATAGAGAGTGAACCATGAGACAATAAAATGAATTATAGTACATGTATACTGTATAATGTGTCTAAGAGTCAATGGAAAACTATTCGGTATAGATATCCAGTAGTATATAATCATGTAGCTCTATAAGATTAGCAATTAGCTCATTTATAATTAGGTGATACTACTGATGCATAATGAGCATTGGATGTTTCCATGGGAACAATAGTCCACTTCATGATGGTTGCAGTCAATATATAGTACAGCTATACACACCCTATACAACTTCAGTTACCTAATTGTTCTTAATAGGTTTTGTATTATTACAGAATGGTCATATCATCACAATAGTAGATATTTTTTTCCTAATAAACCCCTTTATCATGGTTTTAAATACTACACCACAATGTTTAAACAGCCATGCCATCAACACTGAGAAAAAGACGATCCATATTGACCCACCTGTGTAATCATCAACAAACTATGTTATTCTTCCTACCCAGTTGCCTGTGGATCAATAGCTACCTCCTACTCAAATCTCCATAGCAAATAAAACCCAGCAAAACTTCAGGGCATTAACCAAACCCCAAACCCACCTGACAACGTTTTTTTTAGCTCTATACCTGGGCATTCTTGGTTATGGTAGGCAGCCTATACTCATCACTCTGCTGACAGAGAACGTACAGATCGTTTTCTATTTCGATCTGTTTGTATCTCTGCTGTAACCTATGCATTTTCCCATTGGATGTTGACAGTTATCTCCCCTTAATAGTAGTCTTGAAAGCCCATGCAAGGTCTTTCTAAAGCTGCCTTTCTAAACCTTTTTTTTTCACGAATGACAAGAAAAAATTCTAAAGTCTGCCCCTCTGGCATAACACATACGTAGTATACATAACATCCAGATCACACAAATTAACTTTTAAATGTAGTATACCCAATTAATGTCACCTGCGTGAGTAATTGTAAACTCGGACCCGATTGAATCACAATACAATTCATAAATCTACCAACTCATAAATTTTCACGCTGCTTCCATTATAATTTCCCATGATTCATTACACTGCATAGCAACAGGAAGTATACATAGTCTCCTGCATATAAACAAAGGACAAGCTTAACAGTTCTAATATACTGGGTAAGCCGGCTATTTGGAGTTCTTCAGTCACCACATTTCGGTGGTGACAGAAGAACAAAATATTTAAACAATAGTGCCTGGTTCTAATCGCCCCCTCCCCCATTCCGAAAAGATAAAAAATATGTGACACTCGTATTAGGCATGGTGCTACCAGCTCAAATAAAAATGGTATTGACTTAATTTAATTACCCATGATGCATTTGGTTCAATGGGAGCCATACAAATTGATTGAGGATAGTCCATACAAACAAAAAACAAAGGACTCTCTGTGTGTGAAACTATGAGAATTACCAGGCTGAGGCTGCAATTTAAGCTATTTGAAATGTCAGAACTTCTCTGATTGGCTGATAAAACACAGGATAGCTAGTTGCTGGTGTCCCCCAGTTAGAAGCCTACCAATTAAGCTAGTAATTAAATATGTGGCTTCATGCTAGAGACTCAAGTATCAAGGGTTGTTCAAATAATACTGACTGACTTGGCAGACTGGGATAATGCTCAGCACCGCAGATCAGGATTTGGCATATAGAATCGCATACGAGCCTCTCCAGGTTTGCCTTGCTAAAGCTTTTTGGTTAATGTTTATTCAGAATGAGTATTTTTTTCTGAAATGTGCTTTGAGGTACATTTTGCAAGCTCAGTGCTGAATGCTCTGGAAAATAGTTTGAAGGCGAATTGAATTATTCAGAAATTATGGCAGTCTCCCAATGTCTATTAAATTATCTAAAACGATTTTACTAGAATTACTGAATGCTCCAAGAAAAAACTGTCTGAGGAACACAGTGGTGAGAAGCTCGTAGCAGAAGTAGGGGCCACTCAAAAGTAGGTGTTGTATGTTTCGAGCAGTTGTGAAAAATAGAGAGCAGTTTGTGTGATGGCACTAAGCTGAGTCCACACTAATTAAGGGGCAGGAGGCCAGGACATGGTGCTTGGTTTGTTCTAGGTCCTTTGTTCTGGGTCTAGATTGGGTTGTGTGGTATGGTAGGTATAAGCCAGGCAAACACATTGTGGATTTTGTTTCATGACCAAAAGAACTGAGACAAATCAGTTGTTTTCATCCTTACAGAGAAGGTATTTGCAACAATTATGAAACAATTTTGATATAGATATGCAAGTTCTATATCAAATTGCAATGTTAGAGAAACATTGCACAGCTCTGCATGCTAAACAGAGAGTTACATTATTTTTTTCACTGTAGCTCCAGTTCTGGGGAAATTACCTATTTCATTTAATTGTATCATATTATTGTATATCTCTAACCCAGTTGTGGGTTACCCTGGCGGACAAAATTCTCATACAGTGCAAGCCTTGCAATGTGAGTAGGGTGAGAGGACGAGAGGAATGGTGACAACATAGATCAGAAGGGAGGCTTCTGTCGCTATATATGGGGCTTTTAGCAAACCTGTACATGTGTGGTTGTAAAGGTAAGTATCAACTTGGGCCTTTTTTGCTGATGTACACTGTATACTTGGATAGTACTATAGTCAGGTGGCTGTCTCCAACAACGAGAGGATATATAGGTCTACATTTGTTCTAGTCTGTCCTGCTTTAGTATGGACATTAACATCTCAATGCAAAACTTACATATATTTATCAAGATCTTTGCCAAGTGAAATATCAATCAACTTTAACATGTATTTTATCTATGAGCGTAAAACTTTTTCTGATTACTAAATGAATCAATGATAGGAGAGAAAATGTACAAATATGTTATGTACAACTATGAAAATGCACATGCCCGCCTTTGGACACATGTGAAGGCTTTATAAACCTATCGGTCCCTTTTAGGATGAAATAATATGACTTTAGATGTTTAGGGAATCAAGTTACTTAGCAGGCCATCTTTTGTATAATGTATAAGGTAGTGTCTAGAGCTTAACATACCGATGACAAGATATCCCTTGGAACACTATACCTTCTGTCCTTAAATAGGAGGGAACATTGCAGACGACACCAGTTCCTCTTGTAATGTCTCGTATAGCAATCACGTGGCACATGATGTGACTGATGCTGTCAGACCCCTTGCAACCCTAATGGAACCCCCTCACATTGTAAGCATGCACTGCAATGGGACCAATGTGTGGTGGTAATGATACTTGGTAGAAAATAGTCCAAGACTATCAAATTTGACTGATTATATATCGTGATCTCCAGGTGTCTTTGGGGAATTAGGAGGACCTCACGGAATGTAGTTTACCTAATTCATCAACATTTGTGTAGGACACTTTAGTTGAACCTGACTGTAGAATTCTATTTCCAGAATATGGATTAGACATTATCGAGAATATGGAAGATGCCTTTGGCGTGGATTGTGTTGGTATTGGATTATTTTTTTAGGCCGGCCTCAATTGTTTAAGCTGTCGTTTATATCAATAGTCTTTTGGACTTCAACTACAATTTCAATTCATTTTCATCTACTGACTGGAATGTAGTTTCTCCTGCACGCCTTTACCACTGAAATAACTAACAATTTAATAAATGAATTACTTAGCATTACCCCGCATCTCTCCAGTCAAGGGAAGGGAGACTCCTTTTTGTCAGAATTGTGCTATATTCTGTTCTTCTCCGACAATTTCCCACTATGACCTAATCAACATAGCTCTGAGAACAATCTTAACGTGACTATTCACATTGACAAAATACAGCAATGCATTTACGATGAGGGCATGCTTGTTTCAGATATTATTCACATGTTTAAGATCAGCAACAAAATTGAGTAACTATCATGAATTAAATCCATAATAATTAAACATACTTATACCCAGATACCATAAAAGCATTGCAATGTGTGTATTGCATTATAAAACGCTCTCACTTCACACCAATTTTGCCATATTTCACTGTAATCCATCACTCTGAATGACAGCTAAAAGTAGATAAACAGGCCTGCTGTGAAAATGTCAAATTAAAATGTAAGGGTATAAAAATTCTGAGCAATAAAGAAAATCAAATCAAAAGAAAGTACCTGGTTCCAATCACCAGGCATTCCTCGGGGTATTAAAATTCTGAGCACTCCCATGGGTCCAGCTGTTACTGGCTCCATTAAAACTGGTATTAACTTAATTACCCATGATGCATTTCAGTTAATGGCCTCGGCATGGTTGGATAATGTTAATCCTCCATAAAATGTCGGAAAAATCCCCTAGAGCGAGACAAGGCAAATTACCAAGGGCGAATCTGCGTCACCATGTGAAATGTCACACACTCTCTGATTGGCTAATACAAAGAAGAAAGACTAGTTGCTGTTATGCCCCAATCAGAATCCTGCCAAGCTAAGCTAATTACTCCCCCACCCATCCCCGTCATACCCCTCCCTCAAAGTTTAAACAATACTGCGGCTAAGACAAAGGCTCCGCACCTTGGTTATATTGCATACCCGACGGTTAAGTCAGATAGACTACACCTGGACACAGTTCTCCCACATACCCACTGCCCCCTTGTCAGCGACTCGGCGTATGACACCTCATCTTGACCCTGTGGAGCAGTGGGTATATGGAAGAACCGTGTCCAGGTGGAGTCTATCAAACACTTAGACAGACCCTTCAGAGTAGGATTAGTAATAGGCATATGTGGAAAGAGATCAGTATCACAATAAACGTGTTAACAATATTACCATGTAGTCAGACAAATTGGTATTTTCACAGGATTTGATACAAGGGAAAATATTGTGGTGTAAGTTAGTTTTGTGCTTTTTGCCACCATGTGCCATATGTGCAGATGAGGTGAAGTCTCTTTAAACTAGCCAGAAGCCAAAATGAAAGCAGAAAAATGCTAATTCTCTGCTATCATCCAAGATAAATCACTGCTGACAGCGGGGGGCTCTTCAAGTATTATCCCCAATACTCATAAAGAATTAATGTCATTTCTACCTTAAACACAATTACACTCGATTCGAGAATCTACAGTTAGACTCCAGACCCTAGCTCTCACCATTCTGTCTGTTTTCCTGATTCTTGTTATATTGCTGACAAGACATCCCCTGTCAAGAAAGTGTCAGCAAGACTCCATCTTGATTACAGTATGGGTGATAATAGGGGGGATTTTCAATGAGGCCATTTAACAGACCTCATGATTGGTTCTTCCTTCTCAGGCCATGTCTGTTGAAAGAACTTCTCTGATTGGTTGTGATTAGCAGGGACACTACCAGGAGGAGCTCTGACAGTATTATTGTTCATTTATTGCTCAATTTATTTCTCCACATTGTAGGCAGGCATTGCAGATTTAGCTATGGAGAGCATTGATAGTTTAATTGATACTCCATTCGTCAAGACTTTAATCTAGCAGGACTCCTTGATCTCTGGGATCTGTATTAAAAGGATGTTTATGTAATGTGCCTGTTTAGCAGTTTGTATCTATATATAAAATAAACGAACTGACTCTAAAATAGTATCTGCCTTATTGCTTTACCAAAATAATGAGATGGATTTAATTGTGGTATTTTAACTGATAGTGCCTCCCTGACAAATTCTCGAAATCACAATACATGTGACAGATTCCCCGCACACATCAATACCCACAATACATGGTAATATGAAGTCAACATGTTCTCTTGCACACAAAATGCCTCGTACAAAAGGTATACAAATCTTGGGTTAGCTAGCCCATTAGAGTACATGGTCCCTATATCTTTCTGGCAACAGAAAAGCAAAATATGAAAATAACCCTGCCTGGTTCCACTCATCGCTAATTCACAGAGGCTTTAAAATCGGTGGTACTCGCATTAGGCATGGTGCTATCAACTTGATTACCACTGATGCATTACTTTTGGTCTAATCTAATCGGATAATGTAAATTCCAAAGCAAACACTACAGGACCTCTTTGGAGGTAAAATCCCCGCAGAGACAACAAAGGCCATTTGAAATGTCACGATTTCTCGGATTGGCTGATCAAAGACCAGGGTTAGCTAGGGTTGGTGGACTCATGCTGGAGACTTAACAATCAAGGCTTGAACAATGGACACTGCATGGGTGGACTCGTTTTAGACTCAGCTCTGAAGACTTGGATATGGCTGAGGCATCTTCTCTCCAAGCCATTACTCTTAGAACCAAGGATAACGTTTCTACCGTATGACATGAAGTAACCATACAGAAGTGTGTCTGGCATTCTTTGATATACTTTGATAAAGTCTAGTGCACCAGTACAGATCAAACCGATGCAGATCACCATAGGATAGACAGATACAAAGACGACAGAAACAGATTATCACAAAGTGATGCTGTGTCATCATTGATTAAAGCGTTATTTCAATCGCCATCCTGCCAGAATTTACGGCACCTGTGTGATCATGATGCAATTACAGTAGACCTGAAAACATAAAAAGACAAGAATAGCCAGTCTGAACTATGATTATTATACTACTGTTTCTAATGGAATTGAACAACAAATTATTGCATCCTTGATCTGATGATTGTATTCATCCATACATAATTAAATAAAAGATGGTAGATACTAAAGAAATATTGACATATCTACAGAGCAAAACCTATCCTCAATCATATTGGCATAAATCACAGAGTTACAGATAATTTGATAATGCTACACCCCTGCATATTCAATCTAATATGATTACTGATGCATACTAATTATGATAATTATAATCAAATCAATTCTAAGGGCATAAATAATTGTTGTAGTCCTCTGGCTGAGGGGGACACAGAACTACTGTTACCATTGAGACAATGATTGAATTGAGATTAATTTTGTTCATATCAGTATAGCTATACCTTACGTCCAGTTAGCTGATACATCTTTGTTGTTTCTATATGATATCTGGCTTAGACTTAAGCAAATAGAGTTTACAGGAAACAGTGGCTGTGAAGATATTAATCACACTTAATAAAAAGGTCTGTAAATAAGTAGTTGAAAATCAAATGGAAAAGAAAAAGTATTAAAAAAAGTTAGAGTGTAGGGTTTCACAGCAGTCCTTAGTTTTGGCACATTTTTGTTAAGAACGAAGAAATGTTACATCAAAAGGAGGTACCTGCAGTGGTGACAATCACCAGCCTTTCCTCAGGGGTTTAAAACCCAGGCACTCCCATGTGGCATGCTGTTAATGGTTCCATTAAAACTTGTATCAACTTAATTACCCATGATGCATTTCATTTAATGGCAACAGTATGGCTGGATAATGATGATCCCAATAAAATGTCGGAAAACTCTCCCTGGTGAGACTTGGTGTAAATCTGCGGGAGGAGGTTTCAGCACTATATAAAATGTCACCCTCTCTCTAATTGGATAATACAAAGCAGTAAGGCTAGTGGTTGGAATGCCACAATTACTAGCTTTCCCTGCCCAGTTAAGTATTGGCTTATTTATGCTTGAGGCACTCAAGGTTTAAACCATGGCGGTTGCAGAATCACTATCCTTTTCCTTCCCTAGATGAATAAAAATTCAACCGTATCTCCTCTTAGATCCAAACTTCAGAATAAGGTAGAATTCTCTACTATTACTTAGTATGCTATTATGAATTATCTTTAATATTTGTGTGATAAAATTCAATTACACTATGACAGTCATTTGATTGATAAACCTATGAATAGAATAACAAAGCTGGACCCCAGGGGTCTGGACTATGCTATTCGAAATGCAATTAAGCAAATCAGTATTACATCATCCATCTGATCAACTAGTTCAGTCATACTAAATTAGATAAAATATCTGCCCAATGGAACTGTTGGCTATACCATGTATATCACTTATAAGGCTGGTAATTGACCATGCCTCTGTATGTACAATCTAATGAAATAACTGATGCACAGTGTTTGTCATAATTATAATCAAATCAGTCTTAGATCAGAGATAACCAATGCAAAAACATGTGCTGAATGGTGATGCATTTAGGCAATAACGAAGTTTTAACCAGTGATAGTGATATTACTATATTAAGTCTGGCAGAAACAACAACTGTGTAAACATAGAAAACACAGAGTAGCATGATTATAGGGATAACTGACTAATTCTCTTTTCTATGTTTTATATATGATGATAATGATCATGATCTCTATATCAGAATAACATAAATGGGTTTAGCCTTTTCTTCAAAGCAATACCTCCCTTTGCGTAATCAAACTGCATAGTATGGCTTATATGGATTCTGTACTATACGATGTTCGAGATGCCATGCCCTAAACCTCCCAGAGGTACAGCGCTAAATACACTAGTGTCCACATACACACCACTTACATACTATCATTGAGAAAGTCTCATATTTGGTAACAATTATTGCCCATTTGTGTGTATTACAGGACACAGTACCTGACTTCTCATTAGGCCAAAAAAAAGTTGTGTTCAGGTATCCCGATACCGAAACTTCCTCCCATACTTCATCTGCTGGTTTACACATGACATAATTATAAGCTTGGGACAGAGGTGCATTGCAGGAGTATCATAATAAATGTATGTGCAGAGAGTGGCTGCTCTGTGGTGGGGAAAAATCAATAGGAACAGCCTAGGGCTACTACTACGTGTGTTCACATACAACATGCCTATTATCTATGTATATCTTTGCTATGAGCATGTATTTGTTCTCTCTATCTAAAACACAGACCCACAGACAGGTCTGCACTTATAGTTAGAATAGCTACCAGACTGTTTGTCACATTAGACCAACACAATATTTGCACCACTTCTCAATACATAAACTATTTTTGAAATGCTTTACATTTTGTGGCTGGTGGGTAAGCATAATATTGAAGTTTGAAACACCAAATTAGAGAAATGATATGACAAGCCTATATTTACTACCACATAATCGGAAATTTACGGAAAACAGAAACTGTCAAAAAAAAGTCTAATGCAAGAGCCATTTCAGAAAATGTGAGATTTGACTAATTAAAGCATTGCAGCTAATGTTTGTTCAATGTTGTATTTTGTCCAATTCACACTATCAAGAGCTCACAAAGAAAATTCTCGAGAAAAGTATTTTTAAAAGTCTAATAAATCATTCATGTTTAATGTAGGTGTACTGTCAATTGCATCAGGTAAAACCATCTAAGAAAAATACTAAGCCCTTCTCCAATAACTGATAACTGTGACAGGAAACTAGGGAGGACAAGCTCAAAGTGGAAGAAGGGCCACTCAGAAGTAGGTGTTGTATGCTTTGAGCAGTTGTGAGCAATAGAGAGCAGTTTGTGTGATGGCACTAAGCTGAGTCCACACTAATTAAGGGGCAGGAGGCCAGGACATGGTGCTTGGTTTGTTCTGGGTCCTTACCACACTACAGTGTAGAGGATATGTAGACAGTGGCGGACTGGTGAGATGGGTGTGGGAAGGCCAGGAAAAAAGAATGTTCGGTTTCTTTGTAATATTATGTTCAGAAAATCTGAGGAACGGAGGTTTTATCTGCCAGACTGTTCGTTTTTCTATTCATACAGAGAAGGTCCATTCAATGTAGTATTATCATAATGATGTTTAGATTTCTTTAGTGCTGTTAATACAGTGTTAGGTATTTTACTGAGGTAGGCCAGGTCACATTGAACAAAACAGTTCTTTTTGTGCTTGAGGCAGAGTGGGCGGTTGTTGGTGGAGCTCCTTTGTTTACCGGAGCAATTACTTCACTGTGCCCAGTCCTGCATACTAAAGACGGAACTGTTCTTTGTCCAGTGTAGTCCCAATAGACAGCTATATATAGTGCAGTTTGCATTCACATGAGTACCACAGAACCATGGATCCACATAACCTATAAAATGTCTATAATGAAATATATAGATGAAGGTGGGAATAGTGTGATATACCTCTGGAATACTGATAGCAGCTATAGGTGACAAATTGCACACATATTTTCCTTAAATGCATGCATGACCGTGTGCTATACAACAGATGAAAGATATCCATGCACACCAAGCTTTGCAATTGAGACGTATGAAACCTTTCGATTACCCTGATAGACAATATATATGATACATTTCACTCTATCAACCTCACATCTGTCGTCTTCAACCCTCATAGATTAATCTAGGCTAAAATAGCTTCAGTTGTATGGGGAGCCATGTTTCTGAGGAGGCTTCCTTTTGTACAATGTGTATAAAGTAGCATCTGGAGACAGACATACTGTTGACAAGACAACCCCTGGGACACCATACACTCTGTCCCGGGAACAAATATTGCAGATGACACCGTTATCTCTCATAGTGTCTCGTCTGAGGATCACATGACACATGATGTGACTGATGCTGTCAGACTCCTTGCAGCTCTAATGGAATCCCTGCACATTGGATGCATGCACTGCAATGGGATCTATGTCCTGTAGTAACTAGACCTGACAGAAAATAGTCCCAGCCTCTTTTCTTTTATCATATTTTACCGAAGGTATCTATGGGGAAATTAATAGCTATGGAGGGTACTTTGCCTTATCAATTCAAAATAATATTGTGTAAGACGTATTTGGTTAATTTGACAGGATACTTTTATTCATTTTCTGGACCAGACAGGCTTCCTTTATTATTATAGTATTATGTGAGATGCCTTTGAGTGGTTTGTATAGACTTGTTAATTCTTTTTTGCAAATATGACATCACAATAGAGAGTCTCAAACATAATCTGAATCCATTTTTCTTGTAATTGGATAAGATAATATCATGAGAGCATTACACTTACTGTATTACAAATCCATTATGTTATCAGGTGACAGCTAACCTGCATTCCCACGTTGGTGTGGGAGACCAAGCCGTATTTCTTTTTAGTAAACACTCACAGGCACACTGCCAAGGCGTTGTGTTATAATGTGATGCATGAGGCATTGTAATAACAACTTAAATTATAACTTATTTGTGATCTTTCTTATAAATTAGTGGAACAAACTGCTATTATAGGCTAATAGATAGATATACCTTCTAAAGGTTTGTAGATGTACTGAATTGATTCTGTGTTGCATCTGACAGAAAAAAGGGCTTATAAAGTCGTGCATGTATTTCTACCCCCCCCCCCTTCTACATTGTACTCCTCTACTACTAGTATAGTAACAGGGTGCGGGTGTGAGTGCCTCACCCCCCTCAACCCAGCTTTCACACTCCACAGCAGTGTGCATGGTAGGGCGGGGGGGATGCAAAGCGTCGCGCTATAGCACTACGTTATATGGAGAGACTGTGTCTGCCCTTATATAGCCGTGGACCATACCTGGTTATAAGACACATCCATTTTCACACCAATTCGGTCATCTTTTCCTATAATCCATCACAGGGAATGGTACCCAAAGTAAACAAAATACTCTGCTGTGAAAAAGTCAAATTCAAAAGTAAAACGTAAAAAAGTCTCAGTGCAGGGTTCCAAAGCGGCCTTTGGTTGATACATTTCTGTAAACGCTTATGAAAAGATATATAATAAGAAGGTACCTGATTCCCAACAGCGCCCATTCTACAGGGTTTTAAATTCTGAGAACTCCCATAGGGCCTGCTGTTACTGGCTCCCTTAAATCTTGTATTGACTTAACTACCCATGATGCATTTCATTCAATGGCTTGGCATGCTTCCAGGATAATGTCAAACTCTCATAGAATGATGGAAAACTCTCCTGGGTTGAGACTGCAAACTACAGAAATGAGGTTGTAGCACCATTTGAAATGCAACACGCTCTCTGATTGGTTAGAGAAAAACAGAAAGGCTAGTGCTTGCTATGACAGTATATCTGATCTACTGAACAGGGAATTACAAAATAGCATAATAACTAATAATATCAAAATAATAATTTTGATATTTAGTCATTGATAACTCCCCATTCATAGCTTCCATGTAATGGAAACATATATGCATATTTGACAGCCCCTCGTATCAAATCAAAGTTCATCGTGCATTTTAATTAACTCATAAAGATTATATCTAAGAAATAACCAACTTATTTACCTTTACAACATCAGATTAACTCTATCACAGTCTGTTCCTTGGGTTAGCCGAATGCAGAAATTTTTGCGGAAAAATACTCCCCTCCCACTTTGGGCTTGATGCATGACCCCCTCGGTGACTACGTCACCATGGCAGAGGGTCAGACATTAGGCTGGTTGAGGGTGAGAGAGTTTCACCAAGAAAGTGATACCTAATGCAGGTTTAGAAGTTGAAATAATTGATGCTTTGTTGTCATCAACAGAAAATCAATTTTAACATATGGGAGTTATCAAAGTTTTATCCTCACTACCCAATAAGTTCCTTACCATTCTACCTAACACAATCACACTTGAATTGACAATCTAGAGCCATGCACAAGACCCTAGTCTTTTTATATTCCTGTCTCTTTTCCTTATTCTAATTGGCCGTCTATAATGTGTCAGCAAGGCTCCAACTTGATTATAGTTTGGGTGATAATAAAGTGAATTCCAAGGTGGAACCATGTAACAGGCATTGTGATTTGCTTTTCCTCCTTAGACGATGAGGGCTGGAATAACCCCTCTGATTGGTTTTGATTAGCTGTCATGCTGCTGCAGTGGCTCTGGCAGTATTATTGTTCATTTATTGCCCAACTTAGTCATCCCCAGCCAGGTTATCTAACACTGGAAGCTAGTTACCCGATAAGTACCCGAAAGAAACACCCTTCAACTGCTATTTCATGACTGAACGAATTCAATGAAAATGCAGAATATGTGATTGAAATTATAGGGACATTTTTAACGTTACAGGCTTTCGCATATAGTTATGTGTCAAGGTCGAGAGACTTCCAGTTTATATAATAAAAGCTGTACAGCATAGCTAAAGCCATATCTCAATCCATTGCCTACGGGATATGATAATATTCGTGGCACAAGGGTGCACTAAGGTCTGTTTACCCAGGCCATGTCACATTTTACTGTTGTAAATCCCACAGCAGCCATGCCCCCACCACTCCAAAATGACCAAGCATAACAACCAATCAGTGAAACAAGACAACAAGGTTTCATGTTTTATTCTTCCTATCCAGTTACATCTGGATCAATACCAACCTCCTACTTAAATCCACATATCAATAGAGTCCAACAAAACTTCAGCACACCAACCAAGCTCACTTGACAAATGAGTTTTTTATTGAGCTCTAGTACTTGGTACCCTGGGTTATTGCCAGCCCCATCCACACCATGCAGACTGACAACAGAGAAGTTTTGTTTTGGGCGGGAATGTGTGTCTCTGCTCCTACCTGTCTGTTCCCTTTTGAGCACCCCTCCCACTTAAATCTGTATCATTTAGAAGATCGGTAGTCACACTTTAGTCAGCCTCAAACAACACATTAATATTATTAGCCCTCATTTAGATTAGATATACAAGGGGTTTTCCACAAATAAAATGGTCAACTATATTGTCTGCTCTTCAGGTATATCTCTCGGATTCCCACATAATCCAAATCCCACAGAGTGACTAGAGTACTTCAGAGTTAACTAAACTCTACACACATGTGTATAACTTCGTCTGAACAATTTGTATAGCTTCTATTCACACACATAGATATATCAATGTTATAGATGATTTTCAAACTAGAACAATCCCCTCTACCCTGGTTTGCCTTACATGGGAGAGTTGAGATATAGCACAGATATAGTATACATGTATATATGTAAGGAGATTGGCTGTTCTGTAGTGAGTGGAAATCAATAAGCGCTTTGGAGACTCAGACATGTGCCCACATACAACCTACCTATTATGGGTGTGCCATTGTTATGACCATTTGTTTGATCATACAACTCACCAAAGCAGCTCTCATATAGCTGGAATAAACTTCTATGGTAGGGTTCAGGTTGAATATCAATTACATATCAACCTTTATATCAGATTTATTCTAGATTGTTTTGATAAAGTTAATAAGATATAATTTCATCAGATTATTCACTGTTTTTCCGAGAAGATAAGTAAACGTAAAATTATAGAACATACCGACTTCAAAGCCCCTGTACCATATTATACCAAAATATTACTTACAGTTCACCTTATCAATACAATGTAAAATTACTGTGCCTAGGTGTATAGGGAACAATGTTTATAAGAAAGTTCCTCCTATTTATGTATGAAACAGGCTAGAGGCTCCCATTCCACACCATACCTTAGTTAAAAACATCCCTTGGGACACCTACATTCTGTACTAGCAACCAACATTCCACACGGCACCAGCATCTCACGTAAAGTCTCCTCTTGCCATCACATGGCATGTGACAAGATTGATGACTTCAGACCCTGTGTGGCCTGGATGGAATTCCCCACATAATGCGGACATGCTGCAGAGTGATCTACACATGTTGGTAATGAGACATGACAAAACAGTCCCAGTCCCTTTCTCTGCTCACATGAAAAAAATTTGAAGACAAAGGAATGGAATGATATATTAAGGCCACTCAAAAAAAAAGTTGTTTCTCATCACAGCGAGCATCATAAAAATCATGATTTGGAGAGAATTATTTTTTACATTTTGATGGAAAAAATGTTAAAATTTGAGAAATTAAGTCAAATTTGATATCAAATTGAAGCTTCTGCTGTCAGTAATGCAGTCAGCTAGGAATGAGCTGCACTCTAATGACTTTTGCTGATTAATAAACTCTCATTTACTAAAATGTGGACATTGATCGCGAAAATCCAAATTTCCCTATGTTTTTATACCCTGAGTAAAAAAAGAAAAAAAAGGATAAAAACACCCTCTTCATATTTTTCACTGCTTGGTGATGAGAAACAACTTTTTTTGAGTGGCCTAAAGTCCCTGCATTGTTTCAATCACCACACATTGCATAAAGGTCTAAGATTCCACGCACTGCCACCAGGTTCCCTGCCATTCACACCAGGAAAATATGTATTAACTTTGTTACCATAATACATTTGATTAGATTTGACGATGTTAATCTTGTAGAAAATGCTGCCAGCTGAGAATTGACAAATTACCAAAGTGATGTTGCAGCTCTCTCTGATTGCCTGATAGAGACAGACCAAGGTAAACTCAAGGTTCAAACAGCACTGGCTGCATTGGCAGACTGGAATAAGGCTCAGCTTCCTAGTGATTAGTACCATATATGAAACCTTAACAGTATCTTGATAGTGAATATGTATTATGCATTTAACTCTGTCAACCTCACATCCATTATATTTAAGCCTCTTAGATTACTATAGGCTAAATAGCTTCAGTTGTATGGGGAACCATGTTTCTGAGGAGGCTTCCCTTTGTATAATGTGTATAAAGTAGCATCTAGAGGCAGACATACTGTTGACAAGACAACCCCTGGGACACCATACACTCTGTCCTGGGAACAAATATTGCAGATGACACCGTCATCTCTCATAGTGTCTCGTCTTGAGATCACATGACACATGCTGTCAGACTCCTTGCAGCCCTAATGGAATCCCTGCACATTGTATGCATGCACTGCAATGAGATCTATGTCCTGTGGTAACTAGAGCTGACAGAAAAATAGGCCCAGCCTGTTTGCAACATTCCTTATATTATATCTTACCAAAGGTATCTATGGGTAAATTAGTAGCTATGGAAAGTACTTTGCCTAATGTTGTGTAAGACTTGAATTGGTAAGCCTGACAGGGTACTTTTATTCAGTATCTGGAATAGACAGACTGCCTTTATATGATGCCCTTTTGGGTGGTTTGTATAGAGTTGATTTTTTTTGTGATTAGTACCCAAAGAGTATAGACTTTTAAGATGGAAATGGTTACAGTGTTATATGCACATACAATTAGGCCATGATACCTATGATTTTCACAAAATCTATACAGGTGTCAGATGGACAACTATTTAGATTATATTTCGGACTCAATTTTTTTTAGTTCCAAGCAGAAATCATTTTTGTTATAATTGGATAATTCAATAGTGTCAAAGGACTACACTAACTGTATTACAGCTCCATTACATTACAATAATTATGCACCCATTTTTACACTGATTCTGTCATCATTTCTCAAAACCCATCAAGCTAAATGGTGGCCAAAGTAAAAAATAAATAAACAGTGTGAAAATGTCAAATTCAAAAAGTAAAAGGTAAAAAGAACTTTGAGTGCAGGGTTCCATAGTGGTCTTCAGTTGGTACAATTTTGTAAACACTTAAGAAAAGAAATATCAAAAGGAGGTACCTGGTTCCCATCAGCAGCCATTCCACAGTGTTTTGTAACATTCCAAGCACTCCCATGGGGTCTGCTGTTACTTGCTCCATTAAAACTTGTATTAATTTAATTACCCATGATGTGATTCACTTAATGGCCCCAGCATGGTTAGATGTTTTCCAAAAAATAATAGAAATTTCTCTGGGGGTGAAACTCTGGAAATTACAGGGATGAGGTTCTAGCACCATGTGAAATGTTTCACAATCTCTGATTGGCTGAACACGGAAAGGCTAGTGGTTACTATGCAGTTTAAGCCAGTTTAAATAATGAAGGTTGTAAACTGGAATCTGGATGGGCTCTCCAAACTGTGGAAGTGATTAGAACCTAAATTATTTGATAAAGGCATTATCGTACTGACAGTATATCTTGTCTACTGAATTGAGAATAAAAATAAATCATGTAACAAATTGTAATATCAAGATGATAATTTCAATAGTTTGTCATCAAAATTCCCCATTAATAGCTTCAGTGTAATGAAAAGATATATGACCTCATAGCAAATAACTGCATTAAGTATATATCATGCTTTTAAATTGACTCGCAATGATCATATCACAAATAACTAAAACATTAAAGTTTGCAATATCTGACTTTGAACAATATGTTTGAATGAAGGTGATACTCAGACGCAGGATTTCCTAAACTTTATTGCACTGTGTTCTTTGGGTTAGCCAGATGCAGAAATGGAGGCAGAAAAATAGTGATTCTCTGTTGTCATTGACAGTAAATCAATGTTAACAACTGGGAGTTATGAAAGTATTATCCTCACTACCCAATAAGAATTCCTGACACTTTTACCTAACACAATCACACTAGAATTGACAATCTAGAGCCATGCACAAGACCCTAGTCTTTTTATATTCCATGTCTCTTTTCCTTATTCGAATGGCCATCTAGAATGTGTCAGCAAGGCTCCAACTCGATTATAGCCTGGGTGATAATAAACTGAAATTCCAAGGAGGAGCCATGTAACAGCTGTGATGCTGCTACAGCGGCGGCTCTAACCGTATTATCGTTCATTTATTGCCCAACTTAGTCACCCCCCCAAGTTCTCTTACACTGGAGGTGCCCAGTCACTCTAGAAGTGCCCACAAGAAACACACTTCAACTGCTATTTTACGACTTAATCCAATGAAAATGCAAATTAATATACCATAAAACTTCAGGATAAGCCAAACTCACGTATGAGCCACACCAGCCAGCTGATTACGATGACTTTTGTACTGTATTATAGTGGCAAAGATTTGCGTATAAGCCACACCCTGACCTTGTGCCAACCGTATGAGCCGCACTGGCGATCTGATTAGCATACTGGCCGCGGCTTATAGGCAAGATTTATGGTAACATTTTCTTTGTCTTTAGAAAAAAATGTGAAAGAAATAATAAGGATAATTTTGATGCTAGAAACTTTCGACTAGAAGTTTTGATGAACATCAGAGTTTGATAATTGGGAGAGTTCCAATGCATACATATGGTAAAAGCTGTATCACATAGCTAAAGGTATACCAAATCCTTAATATAGTAAGGATATGGTATTTGTGGCATTAGGGTGCACTGATGTCCCTTTTCCTAGGCCATGTCACATCTATTAGATACAGTTGGATTTTATTGTTGTAAATACCACAACAGCCTTCCTCTCGCCACTCCAAAAAGACCATGTATAAAGACCAATCTGCTAAAACAATATAACAACCATGTTTTATTCCCCCTTTCCAGTTACATGTTGATCAAGACCAACCTCCTACTTAAATCCACATGTCAATAAAACCCAACAAAAATTTCAGCACATAAACTACACTCACTTGACAAATGAGTTTTTCATTGAGCTCTAGAACTGGGTACCCTGAGTTATTGCCACCCCCTCGTCACAATGCTGACAGAAAAGTGTTTTTTTTTGTTTTAGGTCATGCATGTATATTTCTACTCCTACCTGTCTGTTCCCATCAGAGAGCTCCTCCCATTTAAATCTGTATCATTTAGAAGATTGGAAGTCACACTTCAGTCAGCCTTCAATAACCTATTCATATAATCCCTCATTTGGATGTTATCATCATTATTTCAAAAGTAATTAAGGCCTAGATATATAAATCTATCTTTTTATGAAGCATGAAACAGTTTACACAAAAAGTACCCCCTCCCCCCGTGTCGCTCTATGTTCATTGCCACATTGTGCAAAAAGTAGAACTGCAACAAAATGAATTCACATCATAATCTTGATTGTTATATATTATTAAACTAAACACAACAAATTGCATGGCTGCAAATTCAGCATGGCACTATTAAAGTTATAAATGATCTTCAAACCAGCTTGGTTCCCCATATGCTGATTGGCATGGGAGGGTTGAGATTTAATACAGATGTAGTATAAGTGTATCAGGATGGAGGATATGTAAGGAGAGTGGGTGTTCTGTAGTGAGTGGAAATCAATAAGCACTCAGGGGATTCAGACATGTGTTCACATACAACCCACCTATTATGGGTGTGCCATTGTCATGACCATTTGTTTGATCATACAACTCTTCAGAGCAGCTCTCATCTAGCTGGAATAAACTTTTATGGTAGGGTTTCAGGTTGAATATCAATTATGTATCAACCTTTACATTAAATTCATTTCAGATTGCCTTGATAGAGTCAGCAAATAGTACAATATATCATTTGATAACATTGTTTGCTGTTTTCAGAGAAGTTTTGTAAAAATATAGAACATGCCTACTTCAAAGCCTCTGTGTCATATTATCCCAAAATATTATTTACAGTTCACCTCAACAACACATTGAAAAAGTACTATGCTTGGACAATATGCATTTAGTTATGTTAACCGTCTAGGTGTATAGGGAACAACGTTTATTTAAAAAGTTCCTCATATCTATGTATGAAACAGGCCCGGACTCCCATTCCTTAGTCAAGACATCCCATGGAACACCATGTACTCTGTACTAGCGACCAAGATTTCACATGACACCAGCATCTCACGTAAAGTCTTGTCTAGCCATCACATGACATGTGACAAGATTGATGACGCCAGACCCCGTGCAGCCCTAATGGAATCCCTGCACATTGTGCGCACATGCTGCAGAGTGATCTACATGTATTGGTAATGCGACCTGACAGAAAGTTGTCCCAGCCTGTTTACAGCCTTTCTCTGCTTATATATTGCTGCCGATCTACTATAGGGAATTAGCGGCCATGGAAAGTAGTCCTACCAATGGATTCCCATGTGTGCACGATCATTTGTTAAATCTGACAGGGCCCTTTTGTCTCTAGAATATGGGTTAGACGGGTGTCTGTGGACTATGCCTGTGGAGAGGATTGTAGATTTGTTCCTGTTATTTGTTAATTCATCTCAATAAATCCTCTCTTGGTGAGTAATTATAGAATGGAGGGTGACTAAAGATGTGGTTCATCACAGTGGCACTTCACATTGGCACTAACTGCTATTTGCTTCATTCGTTTACCCTGAATCTGGGAAATATTACAATGATAAGTGTTTACTAATTGAGTAATATAGTTCCATTTATATGTTGAACATTATCCATAGTCATGTTTTCAATAATTTCGAATAAAAAATGTAATTTGTATCCGTTGTTAACATGATTAAGGCAGCATCAGATTTCTTCACCGTTTTAACATTTCAATATTCATTTTAAATGGCATAACAAAGCCCAACAACTCTTTCCATTTTCACATTAATTCTACCATGTTTTCCATAATCAATCACAATTGCAGGTAACACAAAGTGAAGCTGCATGGATGTTGCTGAAATGTCAAATTAATGATACAAAGGCAAAAAGAGTTTGAGTGCAGAGACTGGTATTTGCCTGAGACATATTATCTTTTGAATACCAGAAGAATGAAATGATTATATCAAGGTGCCTGCAATCTTTTTATCACCACACGTTGCATGAATGTATAAAATTCCACGCACTGCCACTGACTCCAGGAAAATCTGTATTAACTTTATTACCCATGATACATTTGATTTGATTTGATGATGTTAATCTTGTGGAAAATGCTCCCGGTTGAGACTAGACAAATTACCAAGGTGAGGCTTCAGCTCCGTCTGAAATGTCACTCTCTCTTTCTCTGATTTAGGCAAATTTAAGATGATAAAAGAAAAACTTTAAACAGGTTTAATCCCAGCAAATGCCACTTAAAGCTGCTAAAATGCCGCTTTGACCGTTACCTAATATTGTAAAACCCGCTTCACTTACCTCGGTTGTACAATTAAGTCATTCAATTATCTTGTTACCCCCTTCCATTCTACTTCCTAGATTTATTTTTACTTCCTTAGATCCTTCACTAAGATTTATTACCCTTCATGAAAGGAACTCAACTGAGTCAAATGTGGATGCATATGGGGTATTGAATTCAGCTGCAACAAAGGGCATGTTTAATCTCTATGCTCTTTTTAACTCTTTTCTATGTGGTAGATATCCACCAACGACATAGGAAACTATGTAAGGAGACTTCCTCTTGGGTATATGTGATGTGATATAGGAGTAGATAGGGGCTCATACAGCAAAGCAAGACATACCAAGAGACACCATACAGTCTGTACTGCAGATGACACCCACATCTGTCGTTAAGTCTCATCTGGCGAACATGTGACATTATTGATGATATTGAGGCCCTTGCTAACAGAGTCCCCGCACATTGTACACATACATTGCAGATAGAATGATTACTCACAGATATAACTAAGCTTGACACATAATAGTCCCAGTCTGTTAACATCCTTTCTCCAGTTACATATAATTGAGATTTAGCACATAATGTAGTATAGGTGTATCAGGATGGAGGATATGTAAGGAGAGCGGGTGTTCTGTAGTGAGTGGAAATCAAGAAGCACTCAGGGGATTCAGACATGTGTTCACATACAACCCGCCTATCATGGGTGTGCCATTGTCATGACCATTTGTTTGATCATACAACTCATCAGAGAAGCTCTCATATAGCTGGAATAAACTTTTATGGTAGAGTTTCAGGTTGAATATCAATTATGTATCAACGTTTACATTAGATTCATTTTAGATTGCCTTGATAGAGTCAGCAAATAATACAATATATCATTTGAACACATTGTTTGCTGTTTTCAGAGAAGTTTAGTAAAAATATTGAACATGCCTACTTCAAAGCCTCTGTGTAATATTATCCCAAAATATTATTTACAGTTCACCTCAACAATACAATGTAAAAGTACTATGTTTGGACAATATGCATTTAATTATATTAACCATCTAGGTGTAAAGGGAACAATGTTTATAAAAAAAAGTCCATATTTATGTATGAAACAGGCTGGGGCTCCCATTACTTAGTCAAGACATCCCATGGAACACCATGTACTCTGTACTAGCGACCAAGATTTCACATGACACCAGCATCTCCCGTTAAGTCTTGTCTGGCCATCACATGACATGTGACAAGATTGATGACGCCAGACCCCCTGCAGCCCTAATGGAATCCCTGCACATTGTGCACACATGCTGCAGAGTGATCTACATGTGTTGGTAATTCGACCTGACAGAAAATTCTCCCAGCCTGTTTACAGCCTTTCTCTGCTTATATATCGCTGCCGATCTACTATAGGGAATTAGCGGCCATGGAAAGTAGTCCTACCAATTGATTCCCATGTGTGTACCATCATTTGTTAAATCTGACAGGGCCCTTTTGTCTCTAGAATATGGGTTAGACGGGTGTCTGTGGACTATGCTTGTGGAGAGGATTGTAGATTTGTTCCTGTTATTTGTTAATTCATCTCAATAAATCATCTCTTGGTGAGTAATTATAGAATGGGGGTGACTAAAGATGTGGTTCATGGAGTCTGTTGGAGATTCATCACAGTGGCACTTCACATTGGCACTAACTGCTATTTGCTTCATTCGTTTACCCTGAATCTGGGAAATATTACAATGATAAGTGTTTACTAATTGAGTAATATAGTTCCATTCATATGTTGAATAATGACATTATCCATAGTCATGTTTTCAAGAATTTTGAATAAAAAATGTAATTTGTATCCGTTGTTAACATGATTAAGGCAGCATCAGATTTCTTCATCGTTTTAACATTTCAATATTCATTTTCAATGGCATAACAAAGCCCAACAACTCTTTCCATTTTCACATTAATTCTACCATGTTTTCCATAATCAATCACAATTGCAGGTAACACAAAGTGAAGCTGCATGGATGTTGCTGAAATGTCAAATTAATAATACAAAGGCATAAAGAGTTTGAGTGCAGAGACTGGTATTTGCCTTAGACATATTATCTTTGAATACCAGAAGAATGAAATGATTTATATCAAGGTGCCTGCAATCTTTTAATCACCACACATTGCATGGATGTATAAAATTCCATGCACTGCCACTGACTCCAGGAAAATCTGTATTAACTTTGTTACCCATGATACGTTTGATTTTATTTGATGATGTTAATCTTGTGGAAAATCCTCCTGGTTGAGACTTGACAAATTACCAAGGTGAGGCTGCAGCTCCATCTGAAATGTCACTCTCTCTTTCTCTGATTGCCTGATAACAGGTTAAGGCAAACTCAAGGTTCCAACAATACTGTCGCCATTGGTAGATTGCAATAAGGCACAGCTTCCTTGTGATTAATACCAAACGTTATGTGTTAATTGTACAGATAATGTACAGTAGGCAGTGAAGAAACTGGATGGTTTATTACAATATTTTATATTGCAGCTACTTTGTAGCAAGATTGCAGAAGAAACTAGCATCCCTCGTAAAAGCTCGTCTTTCCATGACGTGAGATTAATGATGTGCTGAGGGTTGGTGTCCTGTGCAGCCCAAATCCAAGTCTGCACATGGTGCACCCACCCTGCAAATTGACCTATCTGTGGCGGTAACTATACCTAACAGAAAATAGCCCTCTAGAGTAGGCTGTAGCCTATTCCAGCTGTACTCCCGAACACTGGTGTAAATTGGATATTTAGGGCTATCAAAATGGTACCAATACATACTAAAATGATGTTGGGTAATGGACACAGGTGTCATCTCTCTTAACTAAAAATATAACAGTTCATAATTGAGATGTACAGGACATATTTAATAGCTGCCATTTTAGACATAAAACTATATATACTCTTACTGACGTAGGAGACTCTATTCGTGCCAACCTTACTTTTGCAGACGGGTTGGGGCCTGGTTTGGGGCACAAGCTTCAGAGGCGCCTGGGAACCTGGAATAGTGACAACATAAATCAGCAAGAAGGCTTTTGTCGCGGCATGGGGCTTTTAGTCAGCCTGCATGTGTTGGGTAGGGCTGCTGAGGGTAGGATTGTCAGTTGGGTGCTACTTTGGTCTGTGATGTATGTATAGAGTACCTAGTAGTCAGGTTACTATTCCAAATAAAAGGTATGAATGTATCACTTAGCTTTCAAATATATACACTACCCTGCATGAATGTTTGCCTTGGGTCAAATTTAATATGAGAAAAGAAATACTTTAAACAGGTTTAATCCCAGTAAATGCCACTTAAAGCTGCTTAAATGCCCTTTTGACCTTTACCTAAAATTGTAAAAATAACGCTTCACTTACCTCGCTTGTACAATTCAGGGGCGTGGCAAGCAGTTTCAAAGTAGGGGGGACTGAGGGGTATTTTGACCCTTTTTGACCCCTTTTTACTTGACCTTTGGGGTTTGACCTTTTTCGGGGTTGGTCAAAAGTGGGGGGGACATGTCCCCCCCGTCCCCCCCGGTTGCCACGCCCCTGCAATTAAATCATTTAATCACCCCTTTACCCTCTTCCATTCTACTTCCTAGATGTTTTTTCCCTTACTTTCAACTGAGTCAAATGTTGATGCCTTTGGGGGATTGGATTCAGTTGCAGCAAAGGTTATATTTCATCTGTATGCTCTTTTTAGCCCTTTTCTATGTGGTAGACATCCACCAACTACATAGGAAACCATGTAAGGAGACATCCTCTTGGGTATATGTGATATGATATAGGAGTAGATAGGGGCTCATACAGCAAAGCAAGACATACCCAGAGACACCATACAGTCTGTACTGCAGATGACACCCACGTCTCTCGTAAAGTCTCATCTGGCGAACATGTGACATTATTGATGATGTTGAGGCCCTTGCTAACAGAGTCCCTGCACATTGTACACATACATTGCAGATAGAGTGATGCACACACAGATGTAACTAACCTTGACAGATAATAGTCCCAGTCTGTTAACATCCTTTCTCCAGTTACATATTGCTGTTGGTCTAGACCGGATCCACGCAAGAGAGTAAGTAGTCATGATCATAGAAAAAAATGTCATTGCATATAGGGCCAGTAGTCAAGCTCTACATTATGCTTTTCAAGGCTGGTTGTCAATGAGTTTGGGACCAGGAGTTGATGTAATGAGTAAAGGAAACATGATTTACAATATACCATGATATATCATGCTATCGATAGCAAGTGTTGTGTATGACTACAGCTTATTCCTCACAACATTTAATATAATCATGCCTGACTTAAATCAATTTTCAAATTGAATTGTTTCATTTGAACACAGTCAAGGATATTATGCAAATTCAAAATGCAGATTACAATGTTCCTAAGGACCAAAAATTTCTCCCTTTACTTGTGTTCCTTCCTGCCTTGCCTAATACAAGTTTTTGAATAACCAATTATTTATAAATTACTAATACTAAAACAAGGGAGGAAGAACCTGCGCCACTTGCTCTAATGTTTGCGTGCGTTAACTTAATATTAGATGCTTTTAATTTGATGGCCGTGGCATAGTTTGATGATGTTAGAACAGGATGGAGCACCATTAAAAAAAATCACACATAATTATGCTGAGGGGCTAATATGTGACCCGTGTGAGGCCCCTATCCCTCAAAAGGCCCCTATCCCTCAAATATTTGTAAGATAGGGGCCGTTTGAGACTTAGGGCCCACCTCAGGTCCCTATATGGCAAAAAATCCCTATCCCACAAAATTTTGAGACATAGGGACCACATTTAAACAGCCCCTATCTCACAGATATTTGTAGGATAGGGGCCATTTGAGGGATAGGGACATGTCAGGCCCCTATCCTACAAACAATCCCTAAGTATCAAAAGCCCTATCCATCAAAAACCTTTGTAATAATTTATATAACTATTTCTTGCTTCTGCAGCAAAGAAGTAGGCCTCACAATAAGTAAAGGGGGCCTTCTGGGGTCTATATGTGAGCTAGACTTGCTCAAGTCCTAGAATTTGAATAAGGGGCGGTCCATTAATTACGTACGCATCAAGAGGGGGTGGGGGGTGGGGGGTAAAGCCAAATGCGTACAGATGCGTACAGGGGGGGTGGGGGGGGTCTGGGGTCATTTTAGCATACGCATTGTGTATGCCTAAGGGTCGTTTTCCTGATCGTTTTTGGACTAAAATGGGTATTTTTGGGCACAAATACCCAAACAGAATTTTTTTCCAAAATTTTGTAAACCTAAAATTGACCCCAAAAAAGTCTAGAAATATAAAAATGTCTTCAAAATTGCATAAAAAACGTAGGGTCGGCCCTGTTTAGATAGGGTTGGTCGGGTGACCTGAAACAAACTTCTTTTTTTTTGGCCCTAGCAATCTTGACAGCCCCTCTACTTAGTACCGTATTTTTTACTCAAATGCACTTCTTACTTCTGAGGCTGGCAATGTGGGGGGGGGGGGTCCAAGAGATTTGAGTATGTACGCATAGGGGGGGTATCCCATTGCGTACATGGTGCAACAGGGGGGATGGGGGGGGGGGGTCAATTTTGGTCTAAATTATGCGTACGTAATTAATGGATGGCCCCTAAAGACAAAAACAGCTTTTTTCTCAACTATACTTTTCTCAACTGTCTTATAGAGACTTGTTAGACTGTGGCCATATCCATTGAAGCCCCCCATGCATCACACCCCCTGACCACAACCCCCTCCCCTCTGACCACTCCCCCTCTCCAGTGTCTGACCTGTAACATAAACAGGAGGGGTCATCCCACTAATTAAAACCAGGCCCCATGTCCTCATCTTAGTGTATACATACCATCCAAAGTATACACTCAGAGTTCCCCGTATGCTTAGCTGCTCACCACAGCCAAGTTTTGGCTCTCTGAGTGTGGACAGTTTGGATACTCCAAATGGCTATACTAAATACACTTGGGTGACCAATGGACCCTATGACAACTGGTTGTCATATAGGGAGAATGATAATCTGGAAGGCCGGATGTTGTATGACGTTTTTTGTTTACTGGGATCCAACCCTTATTTCAACCTAAACTGCTACATTCCCCTCCCCCTGAATCCTCAACTTCCCGCTGGGGGTAGAGAATCAGCCCGCCCTAATAACGCAATGAAGAAGGCTTGAAAAGCCGCATTTTGAGCCTTAGGGACTTCACATAGACCCTATGTTTCAAATTGTTTTCAGACCATTTTGAGGGATAGGGACATGGAAAAAATATTTGTGGCTTTGGGACCTCACATGGGCCCTATGTCTCAAACCGATTTGAGGGATAGGGGCTGTTTGGCATATAGGGACTTCACCTGGTCCCTATCCCTCAAACAGACCAATTTTGAGGGATAGGGGCCTTTTGAGGGATAGGGGCCTCACAACCCGTCCTCAGAAAACTAGCCTTCGGGGGATATTTAGCTCTGGTTTTAACCACCAGGTTACTTTTCAACAATTCAGATTTTTTAAATTTATTTTCAGTATCAAAATTTTGTCATCAAATACAGTTCATTTAGAGCTTATTTGTCATTTTCAATTCTACAAAACAACCGGTGTTCGAGATGTATCTCTCAAAAGACTATCAGTAGTATCTTAGCTTATGATATCTGTGACTAAGTATTGTCATAAAATCAGTATGTACTGAGAGGACTTGTTGGTTGGATTACTTGTTGATTGAACACTAATAGATGTGTCAGTAATTCTTTTCTCTTCTAATATCATGTCATTTCATCTGGCCATAATAGGAAGAACTCCCGCTATATATTGTAGATGGTTATGAGCCAATAAAAATATCCAAATTCAATCCAATCTCTTTTTAAGATCTTGACACAGATTCTAATTATCAGTTTTTCCCTAGATACCCCTTTTAACTGGCCTGGTCACATATAAGGCTGAGGCCAGAAGGGTGCCTGGAGGTGTATCCAAGCTGTCAACCCAGCAATCAAGTTCCGTTTGATTGGTAGATTCCTACTGAAGTACCATACCTCAAGATCCCAAAAATCTTTGTTATACGAGAAGATTGGACATTTTCTTAACTATCTTCCATATGCGATGATAAAGCAAGCAGAGGCTGAATAATTTTTCCAGATTTTGAGACCATCATACAACTCAATGACTACAGTAGTACACTTAGAGTAAGCAGGAAGGCATTGGTATGTGCCCAGGTAGTTGGGCAGGTGACTTATGATTTACAAGGTTCAAAGGTCTGTCTGACACAGAATATTTAGTTTTCTCCCCTGCCATTCTTTACTTACAGTGGGGCATAACCGTGTAGTTGCTGGTCCAATTAAACCAGACATGCGATATATCAACCATATTTGCAACAGGTGAAGGCAAATGCCAAGTGGTTCTTTTCCATGCAACCTTAAGATGGGCTACCTGCAGAAAGACATGTTGTTTTTAGGGGGGGGGGGGGTGATAAAGAATGTAAATATACATATGTGCCCATGCCAACTCAGGTAACTTCTTTGGATGCTAAGTAGTTTCGTTATGAACCACAAAGAATAATCGCTCCATGTTGTTTACCCATCAGTCTGTACTATTGTTTTTGTTTCACTTTGTTTCTTCCAAATATTTTTCTAATTTTGTCTTTATTTCTTCTTTCATCAGTTTAATCTATTTTTCTATAATGATCATGATAAATGCTTGATACATACCTGTATTTCCCCCCTCTCTGTCTCTCTCTTTCCCTTTCTCTCTCTATGGGAGATATGGGGTCTCTAAGTACACAATCAGTGCTAACACTTGTAAGCGGATCGAGTAGTAAGTAAAGGAATAGTGCTTCAGCAGATCCTCCCCCACTCTAATTTGGTTTATTATTGTTCAAACTACATCCAAACATATAAATCTACACTCTACCAGGCATACATTTTCAGAATGAACAGCCTGATTATTCATCAGCTTTTCACAAGAACTATAGTCCTAAGCACCTGTTTAGCAACAACTCATTGAGTCTACTGCTGAAAGGTTAATGACTCCCAGGCCTCTGCCCCAGGGGAGGTTTGCCTTGACCTGCACTGTCTGCCCACCCTCGGGGTTAATGTCCCTCAGGTTGTTGTTAAGGTGCTGCTGTATTCAAGAACTGATGTACACAATAAGATTGCCCGCATATAGCATGAGACACAGGTATCCTACAAGTACTGGCACGTTAATAATATGACCAACAGTAGTAGAGACTACCCCTAATAGCCTCTTTTATTGTGATAAGTGTGACATTTGTTTGTTAATTTATAGTTGTTACTCAATACCAGGTAAAGTCTTAAATAAGTGTGAAATCTCCTTTGGTTCAATACTGCCAGTACCAAGCTTAGATTTCATAACGACTAATATAAGGTAAACACAGGGCATAAATGGTGAATGAGCAACTCAGCAGTAGGTGTTGTATGCTTTGAGCAGCTGTGAGCAACTGCACACAGTTTGTGTGCTGTCACTAAGCTGAGACCACACCAATTAAGGGGCAGGAGGCCAGGACATGGTGCTTGGTGTGTCTTCTTCCTTTGTTCTAGATCCTTACCTAGGGCCTTACACACAACAAAATGGAGGGTATGTAGAACCGGTGAATGTTGATGGGTCAAAAGGAACAAAATATTTATAAGTAGCGCACATCTTTCATAGCATGCACCTCGTTCAGAAGAAAGCATAACTTTCACTCCTCTGCATAATTGAACTCAAGAAAACTAGATTTTATTTGTTTTGCCAGACTGGTGACACTGGCTTTAATGAAAACACAACTAATATCAACTTCTTACCAATGGTGCATTTTGTTTATAGTAGTCAGTGCCAGGTAAGATTCTATTATTTTAACGTGAAACAACACAGATTCCTTTGGGAATGGAGCACTCTGTAAAATGTCTCACATTCTCTGATTGGCTAATAATTATAAAAGTCTAAGGCAGGAATTCTAGAATCTGGCATGCCCAAATGAGTAGCCGAGTTGGTCAACTGTTACTGGAGCTCAAGCCCTCAGCATTCCGACAATGCTGGCCGCATGAGAAGATACACAGAGAAAAGAAGTCGAATCACTGGGAGTCCCGACTTGATCGCTGAGGTAACTCTTCCCAGGACTCGTAAGTGACTCCCTAACATTAGCAGTACTCTATAATAACCTGATAATGACTCCTATTCTAAAACTCCCTAATGCTTAGGAGTCACTTTAGAGTTTGCGGAATGTTACCTCAGTGATCGAGTCCAGACTCCCATTTGGGAGTCAGCGTGATTCTACTTTTTCTCTCTGTGTAGGGATTGGGTTGAGCTCCTCAGGAGACTGTAAAGGTGGTTATTGGCAGAATTAAGCTGTCACAACTATGTTAATTAAGGACAGAGAGCTGAATGTCTGTGATTATATTTGACGGTCTGTGACAAATATATTTTTTTTGTTAAGGATGTCTGGTCTTCAGACAGCTTCAAAACATGACAGGTTATTTTTGGGCATCCAGTGATCAGCTATGCATAGAACCACATACCTCCATGGCCTAATGGTATGTATGTAGTATCTGGGTCTGGGTTTGAGGCTAGCATTCTTACGTTGTAAACATCGACAAGGGTGTAAGGGTAACACTGTCAGGAGACTTATATGATAATTATAAGAGTCAATACAATGTTTTTAATTTACCAAAAACAAAACTATAGAGACCATACACCATACATATAATTATTGGAGATGATGCCGGTTTTTAACGTAAAGTAACATCTTCCCAGAAATTGACATGATTGATGATGTCATGCCCCATGCATTGCTATTGGAACCCATGACGAAGTGTATGTTTTACATGACAGACATAATCCTCTCCCTTGTGCTTACCAGCACAAGGGAGAGGAACATGAATCTTTTACCATAGTCAACTCTAGTTGACTGTGGTAGTAGAGTCATGATGACTCTGGTGGAGGAGTCACAGCTACTCCAGTCATACCCCTTGCCTCTTGTACAAATTGACTCTCCCTCTTGGCTCTATCAGTGCAGAGTCAAGTGAAGTTGACTCTGCCCATAGCAGAGTCATTTGCCCCTTCATGAAGAGTCAAATTAAAAAATGTGTTGACTCTGATAGTAGTTGCATATGAAACCACCTGGTGGGGCAACCAACACTAGTTTGGATACCAGTGGCAACCACAATGCAGAGCCACTATCTATACTTTAGATAATTGTTACAGTTTTGATTCTTTATAGATATGTCCAATAGTGTGATTAAGGGATGTCAATGGGCACGCTTTCCAGTTTACTTACCTGCATCAAAGGTGACGACAAACTATAGAATACATTCCAAGAACATCAACAGTTAGAGCCTAGCCACCATATCTGTGGGTATGGGAAATAAACATAAGGCTGGGCACTAACTGTGTGAGATATAACATGTCTTGTTATTGACCCATATTGGGCAATGACCTCACATACTCACTTCTCTTACAGGCCTCACCTGGCCTGCCCACTAATTACATACACCTGTTGCCCCTCTCTACCCTATACGTGCAGGATCCACCTTACCTGCAGGCCACTCATGTATTCAAGTATTGATTTTGACTCCTGCTCTTTTGAGGGGTAAATTGCTGTTGACTCTTCAGGAATGGCCAGTCAAACTCATTTGACTCTCCTCCACAGGTGTCACGTGAGAGACAAACTGCGACTCTGGCTGTCAGAGTCGTGGTGTCTCCTTTACTTTTCTGTGTGTAACTGTACTTACTACAGTAGTACACTCAGAGTGAGCAGGAACCTTTTTGTTATTTACCCAGTCAGCTGGGCAGACGCCGTATAGTTTACATGGTTTACAATCCTGGTTAACCATAGTATCATGTCACTGCTCCTAGCATGAATTAAATTCATAAAGGACAATGTATGATAATTCATCTGCTTTTGAAAAACTATAATACAGAAATCTATTAGCAACCACTCTTTGAGTACAGTGCTAAAAAGTGAATCACTTTTAGATTTATGCCTCAGGGGAGATGTATCCCGACCCGCCCTGTTGGATGTAAGTTGTCACAGTACCTTTGTGTCGAGCCTTCAGGACCTTATCAGAGTGCTTCTGTATTTAAGGACTGATGTATGTAAAACATATTATCATTTTGGTTACAAGGATATAGCGTATAGCACAAAATATGTCTAACCTATGGTGAGTGGATAGAATACTATCGACATAATCTACCAACTTTGACATTTATTGATTAACTACATTTAATCACTCAGTACCAGGTACCAGTACCCTTCATCACCCCAATCAATTAATGGAGTATTTCTAATTTGCTTGATACAGTTTTTGCGAAAACCTTTTCATCCCACAGGACATTCTGTCCTGCAAATTATCAATGTTGAAATACCGGCTACATGTTTGGAGGACCGGACGGCCACATATCTGATGATTATATGGTTTTACATGGTATATTATCATACATATTTCAGCTTTAGAAGCCCAACTGAATTGTTCTAGTTCAGAAAAGCCCAACATGTGACTGGACTTTCAGTCCTGCTACACTTGTGAAACTGCTGGACCGGTGGCATTTTAGAAGGACATTGCCACTGTCCTGCATGTTTTCGCAAATACTGCTTGATTGAAGCACTGTCTACTCTGCAGGGGGTATATATTTAACGCTGCTGAAATACAATAAATGCAGCTCATAAAGGAAGAAGCTACTCATTTGTAAGTTTGTGTTGCATGCTTTGAGTGGCTGCGAGCAGTTAAGAGCAGTTTGTGTGCAGGCACCAACCTGAGTCCACACTAATTTGGGGACAAGAGGCTAGGACATGGTCCATAGTTTGTCCTCGAGGTTTGTTCTGGGTCCTAACCATGGCCCTCACCAGACTACAGATGTAGAAAATGGAGGGTGTTGGTGGGTAAAAAAGAAGAAAATGAAGTTGAACACTTCTTTTGAAGAGCTATCCTAGTTTGAAAGCGGGAAGTATTTATAGGATCAATGTACTTTAGAGACTAGCATAGGTTATCAAAGACAAGACGTCCTATAGGACACAATATATTCTTCTGTAGGCCCTAACAGGGATAAACATTGTAGACAACACAGGCTTCTCTTCTGACGTCTCGTCTAGCCATCACCTGACATGTGACGTGATTGATGACGTCAGACCCCGTGCACCCCTAATGGAATCCCCGCACATTGTGCACACACAGCCAAAAATGATCTACATGCAGTTGTAATGAGACCAGACAGAGTATAGTCCCAGTCTGTTTACAACGTGTTTTTTTCTGCTCATAAATGTGACATGTTCTGGGAAAAGAGACCTTAGTGTACCTTGCACTTTTCGCATATCCTGTCAGAAATGTTGTCCAAACAAGGTAATTAGTGACCATGGGAAGCAGTCTGGCTAATCAGTTAGTGCAGAACTTATTTGTTAAACCTGACAGCACCTTTTTTCTGGATTCTTTATGTTTCTGTTGTTCGCAGTGTCTGTTCTGGCTTCATTAGAGTGGCATTAGCTAACCGATTGTAAAAGGTTCCCTTCCTCACCATTTTCATACCAGGTGACAAAAACAGGCATATAATTATAATAAGATGTACAACCAAATTTTAAATCTCAAGAAAGAAAATTGTGTGTAATATCCATTATATTATTGTAAACTATGAAAATTATATCATCTAAAGTAGATTGAATGAAAGGACAAACAAAATTTGAATTCTTCAGTGTGATAGAGCTTAAAAGTAAAACGTCCAACAAGGGAATACAACAATGACTAAATCCAATCACAAAGACATGCCCAATTACATTATGCTAGCACATCATCTATTTTCATAATGTTTCCACATTATCTTTCCATGATCCATCATTCCCCATTGCATCATAATCTAAACATTCTAACCGCAAATTATATGAACATTACATAAAAATTACAGGGTCAGTGGAACCAGACCACTGCCAGTGGGCCAGGTACAACTCCTAGCCTGCTGTCTCAGGCACCCTACACAGTCTACTCACAGTACCATTATGTCTGAGGCCCTTGGGCCTTGCTAAGATATTAGCGTTTTTAAGTCGTTTCTTACTTGAATTCATTATACAATACTAGGTTTACCTGCAAATAGGTACAGACTAAAGACTGTCCACTAGAACCAGTATCATACTATTTTCCGCACTCATTTAAACGGGTGGTATTTTTATGGTTGACCCTTGCAAAGTCCAATGTAAAGCAGGTATGGGCTGCCCCGCTTCTAGATTAATGCGACATAATCACTGAGCGTGCCCAATTCAAAATTCTAGTACTGTTCTAGTCTACTATGTGTTAGATGCGCAAGTGGTGATATTGCTCCTTTAAGAATCTTAAGCTTCAGGAAAGAACAACAACTCAGCTGTAGGTAATAGAGCTACTATGTCAGCTAATTTTAGATGATCATGTAGTTAACATGATCACATAGTTACATGCAGGTATGGAAAGTCGGAAGGCTTTCATCTCTCATTCATCATTTAGCATATAAAAACAACAATACAGATATGTTTATAAAGGGTACACCAAAAAAAACATTCAATTTCGCCTACAATCATAACACAACAACCTGTATACAACCACTACATTCAGCCTATTTCTACCTACAAGTCACAATAAACAAAACATTGATACTGTTAAGAATGATGTCAAACACAAAGAAAATCGTTAATCAAAGTAAAAGCAATGCTATTCTATAACTAAATCTCTGTGTGATGGCACTAAGCTGAGTCCACACTAATTAAGGGGCAGGAGGCCAGGATATGGTGACTAATTTGTTCTGGATTCTTTAATACATAGCTTAATGGAATGTTTGTAGAAGATTGTGATTTGGTATCTGATTTGGCGCAGACACTATTTTCTGCAACTTCTGTAAATAAGCAATGAATCAAGGCAAACAATTTTTATTTTAAAAATAAGTTTTCTATATTCTATAATAGCAACCGGCGCATGGGAAAGTATAGCAGACTCTTAATAGCTTGTCTATAGTATAGGAGTAGATAGAGGTGCATGTAAAAGATACATGGCCAGGGACACCACTCACTCTGTGCTGCAGATGACACCCGTGGCTGTTGTTTAGTGGCAGTACTAATGGAATCCCTGCACATTGTAGGGTGTTTACCTGTACCGCTGAGGGCCGCTAAAACTGCCGTTTCTCTACTCCACTTTCGTATTTTCCCCTTTTTTTATAATAAATAAATTGAATATCATAACAATTCGTACACCCTAGGAACACCAAGACTCTGGGCTAGCAGCCCATCCATTGGGCTGTCAGAAAAATCCTACTTTTGATAGCATAATATAAGTCATTCTGAGTATATTCTTGCATACAGCAGTTACTGCATTGAGCTGGCTTATTTATGGAGTTGCTGAGTTAGGCACATAGTCTCTCATCCTGAATCCGTGCCTTATGGGTTTAAAATAATTTATTCTGATACAAAGGATGTGAAGGGGGGGGGGGATTTTCCTTACATTTGGGTGCTAAGCCCCTATTTCTATCATTATTTTAAGTATATCTGCTCATAAAAACTAGAATTAAACAACTCATTTCGGCATGATAAATCCTCAATATCATCCGGGGCCTAGGCACATCTTAAGAAACTACATGTTAGCTCTTGAAAAGTTAATGTATGTTAGGCTGTATTTTCAGTAGTTATGAACGGAAATAAGGTGATGTAAGGGCATATCCCTTGCTAAAAAATGGGTTCTTTGGATGTAAGTTGTCACAGAATATTAAAAAAAATTCCACGAGTACAGATATAAACATTTGAGTACAGTTGCCCAGAAGGGTCAAAATCAGATTTCAAAAAAAAATTCAGATTTCAATTTTTTTTATTTAAAAAGTGTAAAATGAAAATCAAAAGTGATTTCAATTTTGAAAATGGGTGTTGTCAGTCTGTCAACTCCTGCAAATATAGCTTGTGACAGGTATTTTTTAGCATTGGGCATGGTACAGATGTACAGCTAGAGGGGTGTAGTCTATTCATTGCAACCAGGTGTGCTACAATAGACTAGATAGAATGTATATCAATATGCTAGTGGTTACACAATATATGGTACACAATATAAGGACATTTACCATTACAATGTCATTATGAACTGAACAAACTATCTCCATGCTACACTATAGTGCTATAGGGGACAAGATGGCTGCCATGATTAGGTTATCCACTAGCTCTACTATATACTCGGGCCAAATGAAGACCACATGCATCAAGGTGGTGGGGCCCTCCCTGACACTGAAACCTAGACTTGTCAAAGGCTCTGCATGTGACACACAGTACACATACAATATGGTAGGTAAAACCACCAGCAGATGGCATAGTCATATTAATTGTCTGTGCTAAAAATGCTGATTTATATGCATATCTCATATTATGATCAAATTGAGAGAACTATTGACCGCTCTGTGCTTCTTAATATATGGGCCTACTCTCACTTTTACTATTTATAAATAGGTTAAAGGTCTCTTAAACGTCTATGTTCAGGCAGGGAGATCATGCACGTTGTGTCCATCCTGTACGGATGAGATACCTGAGCAGCAGTAAACGTTATTCTAAGTGTCTTACCTCTATCTACCATGTATTGGGATGGGGTGTCGGGAGGGGGTAGAGGAAACTCATAAAAAACAGAACAAAGGAAAATCCGTAGACCTGATTATGAAAAAGTGAAGTAAAAAGCAATGAGCTGTTTGATCTGACTTTAATGACTAGGATCAAGCCAGTAATATGTGCAAATATGCATGCACAATGAGCCACGGGGTTAGGGTTTAGAAAAAGAAATAGGTTTTTATTTTCTAATACATACTACTAACTAGTAGCCAAAAACTAAAACCTACTCGATCACCTCATATACCTAATCTATCCATACAAATGTTGATGATTTATTAAAGATGTATCCAGTCATCATGGATTATGTAAATATTGCTGCTGAGTGGGGGGGGGGTTCTCGATTTTAAAAAAAAGAAGATTTGTTTGCTATCAATGGTTATGGCCATAAGCGTCTGATGATGCACCCTTTTCAATCTCAAATGACCTAAAAAACCAAGCATTGTCAACGACACTCACAGGCCCAAGCTCTACCCTATGTATTGGACTTGTGTTTATTAGTGCCCCCCCCCCCCTCAACAATATGTACCGGGACATGTTGTAAACTGGGGCCACTAATTTGTTCAAACATTGGATAAACGTTTTTTGTTAGATACATTCGCATGCCCCCACCCTCCAACCCTCCACTATGGGCTAGATAGGTGGCGGTTGTCCACCTCTAATATTACGTAATGCCATATGGTCGTTTGTTTACTATTGACAGGGGAGGTAGACTCCTGCCAATGGCAAGCCGTTTGACCATACATCTTTCTTAATGGTGACCTACCTGACAACAGACACAATTTTCCGCACAATTTCGTCACTATTAAGCAGAATATCTCTAGGTAATCGTTGGAGACTGGCAGAGGTAAGGATATCACCATTTGACCTAGAAGCTCCATAAAATTATATTTTAAGGAATACCCTTGGCTCCTGTTGATTCTAAGACATACCATCTTCCATATCAATCACTAGGATCCATGGGGTTGGACCTCCTAACCTATTGTCAAGTTTGTCCAAAAGTCGCCAGGTCGCTTTTATTATTCCCTTAGGTCGAAAGTCGCCTTCAAAACGGCCCAGTTCGCCAGGTCATTTTTGACCCATCTGCAGCCACATCCATGTCTCATGTAAGAATATCGAATTTTGATAGTAGTGCAAGCTATTAATTAAATGTGATCTAGATATGACTGTGTTCTGAGATATGAACGATAGCCCCAAACTGTAGGGATCACTGCTATTATCTCCTGGCTGTGTCTCAGGACCTTGGGCCAATGTTTTCATCTCTGACCGGGTGCCAGCTCTGACCGGTGCCAGCTCTGACCGGGTGCCAGCTCTGACCGGCCTGACTAAAAACGAGTTATTTAGGGCAGATGACGATAGAATTTGGCTGAAATGGTTAATGGATGTTATAACTCTTTTAACTAGTAATTATTTACCCATTTTTATCATCATCTGCCCTAAATAACCCGTTTTTATTCAGGCCGGTCAGAGCTGGCACCAGGTCAGAGCTGGCACCCGGTCAGAGCTGGCACCCGGTCAGAGACAAAAACATTGGCTCAAGGTCGTGAGACACAGCCTCCTATGTCACATACATACACTCTGCAGCCTTTGTTGCACGTCCACAGTAGTAGGACAGTCGATCAGCCCTGTTCTTATGTTTAATGACTCCTAACTGGCTTGCCATAGGGCCTACTGCTGCGCCTCCTCCGTGATAACTGCCTCCCTGAGTAGACTTGCTTAGCCTGATGTTACCTTTTGGAACATTTAGATCTTAGATGAGGGAGAATACATGCTCGCCCCTAAAACTTTGTGTTTGCCTGGACAGCATCTGTCTTAGGAAAAATGCAAATACATAGGGTCACATTTCTCCAACTTTGCGTGTCAGCTTTTCTTTTTTTTTAAGAAATAAGGGTCTTTTCTTTTAATGTGCTCAGAACAGCCTTTATTCATGTATATAAACATCTATATCCATTTAATAGGCATTAGATCATTAAGACATTATTTATCTACGTTTATTATTTTTCATGAAAGGTTTCAGTAGGCTACCTTTTGATATTGTTCAGCGTTTTTTAAATGTTGGTTGCAGTGTGGGGATAGCGTCAGTTCACACAAAGAGTGCTGGGCGGGGCACAAGATGTTTAATGTATAAAGTCATGGACAGTGTGAAAAATATTAAGTAGCACTGTAACAGTCTCTGTGTCCCTTTCACTACTGTACAGGTAGCGTATTTAAGTTGAGCTAACCCCAAATCAATATCCATACCTTGGTATTCATCTAAACCACCACTTGAATTTACCTCCGACCCTACCTCCTACTTCATTTTTTCTAAACAGGAAAAAAACTATCACATTGTTCATTTGATTATATATGTATAAACAGGATATTAAATTTTGTCATATGCAGAGCCTTTGACAAGTCTAGGTTTCAGTGTCAGGGAGGGCCCCACCACCTTGATGCATGTTGACAGACTGACAACACTCATTTTCAAAATTGAAATCACTTTTGATTTTCATTTTACACTTTTTAAATAAAAAAAATTGAAATCTGAAATTTTTTTTTGAAATCTGATTTTGACCCTCTTGGGCCACGGTATTTGAGCATATTGCAAAATGTTATGGCCTCAATATCCTTTTGGATTTTCTATTTTATCGTTATTATTAAACAAATGATAGACCATTGAAGTGGACCAAGTTGAGTAGAGTGTATTGGTTTCGTGGTCCCTAGTGCTACAGGTAATCACCCTGCCTAGATGGGTACCAATTACCGCTCCTCTCTGCTGCAGCCTATGGGGAGGATTTCACAAAATAACTCAGACTCTGCCATATGTTATACTTAATAGGGCTAGATCTATGGTAGATATCAATATGCAGTCTTTTGCAATGTGCTATACACATGTTTCCCTTCCCGAGGATATATATATATATATATATATATATATATATATATATATATATATATATATTTGCCATTTTTGTGGACTTATTATTTCCATTTAGGGGTAAACACCCTAAACATTGTGCATACACACTGCAGACAGAGTGATGTACTTATGACCCAAACCACATCAGACAAAAACGGTCCCAGTCTGAAAACGCTTTCTCCAGTTGTATATTGCTGTCGGTCTTTAAAATGGAGTGGAGAGGCGCCTTGCTCATTAATTTCCATGTATATAGGAATTGTTATAGAAATTTGTTAAATTTGATAGAAAGTATTTGTCTCTTTGCGACATGGATTAGACCGTAAGCCTGTTGGAACTTTAAGCAAGAGACGTTAATATTCACTCGCTGATACTTACATTTTGCCTGATGCACTGTTGTACTCGAAATTCATTTATATTTTGGTCTCTAGTGCAACTGTGAAATCTAGACTGCTATACTACATTATATTATGTAATAGTTTATATTAAGAAAATAATAAATGTCTTAATATAATATTATTTTGTCTCTAACTAAAACCAAATATCCCATGCAAAATGATATAACCATACCATTTTGCAATACAATTACAAAACTAATAACCTTCTACTAAGGCATCCAATTTCACATTGTTTCACACTGTTAAGGCCATCCCTTCCCATGATCCATCAGACTTCACAGCAGGAGGAAGTGGGCGTGGACAACTCCACTTAAAAACTTGATATAAAAGCAGAACTCATTGTGGTGCAGGGACCTATACCAGTGTTCTGCCGCTACATTCTCAATGACAAAATAACAAAATATTTAGATAGGTGCCTGGTGTTAGTTACCACCCCTTTCATGATTCGTTAAAACATGTAGGACTTCCACAGGGCCTGATGCCAATGCCGCTGCTAAAATCCATATTTACTAATTCTCTCATTATGCATTTCATTTAATGGCCAGAGAGTGATTGGGAGACGTTAATTCCATACAAAACACTGCAGGACTCATGGGGCTCTGCAAATTACCAGGATGAGGTTGTAGCGCCATGTGAAATGTCACGCTCTCTCTGATAGGCTAATAAAAGGCCAAGGCAGGAAGGTTAGTTGCAGGCGCACCCCAATTAGTAGCCTAGTAATTAAGCCCAGCTCTGCTAATTGGTCAATTGTCACTGGTGATCCAAGGCTCCAAGTTCAATGCTGGTGGTATGAAAAGATTTCAATTGGGCTGAGCTCCTTAGGAATCTACAGAAGAGATTATTACCAGAATTAGGGTGTCACCACACAGAAATGTTTTGTGGGTAGAACAGAATGTCTCTGGCATCTTTGACAGTCAGTCACACTACAACTTATAGTTATGACTAATGTGTTATGTGTGCCAGATTTAGAACAATACATCACTACTGATAATATTATTTCAGCTCCAATTTTCTTTGTAGCCAACTAAATCATAATATATAAAGAACCAGGGGTTCAGTTATTGCGACAGAGTAGTATCATTTAATGATTAAATGCCAGTTGGAAATGTTATGCAAATTCAAAATACAGATTACAGAGGTCTCAGAGAGCAGACACTTCTTTGTTTGTTGATGATCCGTCCTGTCTTGCCTAGCCCGCACTCTTACATATCAAATTATTGACAAATTGCAAACAACACAGCAACTATTTTGATCTGATGTCACTGGTGCTGATATCCAGTGTATTACATAATAATGGCTGATGCACTTCACTTAATGGGCGCAGTTTAATGATGTTATTTCCGTATGAAATATAGAGACTAGATGAAGCGCCATTTAAAATGTCACACCCAACCTGATTGTGTAATAAAAGGCAGAGGCAGGAAGACTAGTTGCAGGTGTGCCCCAATTAGTAGCCCAGTATTTAAGCCAAGTTGGTAATTGCTTAATTCTTGTTGGAGAGCCAACCCTCAAGGTGCCAGCAACGCTAGCAGTATGGAAAGATTAGAATTCGGCTGAGCCCCTAAGGAATGTGCAAAATTAAATAAAATCAAATTAATAATTATCAAGGGCAACATCATCATCCAGCTATGTAGCCAGAGCACAATGTATTCTTTGTCAGCCTAGCTGTGACATATACTTACATTTTACTATGCATCGATTACATATGACAAAATAGCATGTATATGCTAATGACAGAATAAAAATTGATATCTGGATTTTTTGAGGAAAGATGCAATGCTTCTACTTGCGGTTGTAGACCGCACATTCAGTTTGAGAATGGAACAGGTGATACATTTACTTTTTGATGAGTGAATTATCAAATGATATGGATATGATAAGACAATTATTCTTACTACCATTTAGATAACACATCCCACATAACTATGAGTTGAAAACGGAGCTTGCAGCTGTTGCAGGGATGAGACTATCATACAGTTTGTATACCTTGAACCCACTACCCAACACTACCTCTACTTACTACAGTAGTACATCCTTCACATTGAAGCAGGTGGGCAGGTGGCTTATAATGTACAAGGTTTACAAGCCGCTCTGACACGGCCTTTTAGTTTTTCTCCCTCATTCTTCCCTTGCAGTGGGGCATGGCCATGTAGTTGCCGGTCCAATTAAAACAGACACGCGATATATCAACCAGATTGGCAACAGGTGAAGGGCAAATGCCAAGTGTCTCTTACACATGCAAGGCTTAGATAGGATACCTGTGCAAAAACATACCATTTTTAGATAAAAACACACAAACACTGTCCCCCGCCAACTCAGATGACCCCTTTGGCTCATAAATAGCGTCATTAGCAACACAATGAACAACCTCATGGTTCATATTTTGTATTTTCAGTCTGCTATGTGTTCTTTTCTTACCAGTTCTATGTTTGTTCCCCCATGAAGTGTCTGCTTGGTCCCTGTGTCTTCAATTATAGTGCTTTTTGATGTTAGTTTCCAGACTGTTTATTCTGCCTCCTTCAAGCTCTTCGTCTCAGTTTCTTTCTTTGTCTCTAGATATCTGCTCTCTGTCTTTCTGTCTCTGTCCCTGTCTGCCTCTATCTCTCTCTCTCAGTATGTGTGTGTGTGTCTCCCCCCCCCTCTCTCTCTCTCTCTCTATCTCTCTCTCTCTCTCTCTCTCTCTCTCTCTCTCTCTCTTTCTCTCTCTTTAATAGACATAATTGTACCACTAAACGTCCTTTTTTTTCTGTCACCTCATTAAGCTTCACTATGCAATATAATGGACACTCATAGAGTGACCAGCTGCTCGGAGAATAGTTCTTCCATCTGCATCCAGGTGTCTCTGTCAGTCACGTGACCAGGAGGCCAGGGGTCATGGAGTGCATTGCTAGTGCTGCCACCTCTAGGCGGACGGTGGAGTTAGTGATGGGACGGGGAGCGTTGTGCGAGTGCTGATGAATTCAGCAGATCCCCTTCCATCCTTCTTAGAGGACGCCTGGTCAACACGTGAAGGACGGCATGATGTCTCAAGGCATTATGTACATTAGAGAGCATCAAGCATTAGCCAGTGATGCATTCAAGCATCCAGTATCAAAGCATCATGCATGAGGGATTCAGACAATCCCGAAAGGTCAGCATGATGCACCAATGCAACACCAACGAGTTACTTGCCGGGGTTGCATTGGACCACAAATGCCATCTTTGTGCCTCTAGATTGGTACCGACTATTTTGACCATGTCGCCGTGTCGATTTTTAGCAAAAGGGCCGTGTAGTCGTGTCGATTTTTATCCCATACAATATGATAGAGTCTACTTGAGTTATCCATGTCCGTCGATTTTTAAAAGGGTTGTGTCGCACGTGTCAGATTTTAAAACCCCCGTGTCGCCATGTCGCACGTGTCGAATTTTAACCCATGTAGAGGCACATCTTTTAGCGACATCCGTCCTTAAGGGATATCAGTGTTCAATATGATGCACCAATTCAATGCAAAGCTTCAAGAGGGGATCTATCTTGTAGGGTCAGCGCGATGCATTGGTTAATCCATAGTGCTACAGCCATGTAATATGATGCCCATTGAGTATCATGCATATAATATACATGCTACCCTTTAAAGGTATCATGTTTAAAATTGTGTTCTTAATAAATTAATGTATGATATTATTGTTTAAACTACAATTTATCGAAAGACATTCACACCCTATTTTCACACTGTGTACTGACCAAACATCCATTGATTGGATAATTTACAAGCTGTTGATATCCTCTAGTTCCCCAGCACCTGTTACCACTGAATCCTTGAATCTAAGTTTACTTAATGCTAAAAGGTTAATCACTCCCAGACTGCTGCCTCAGGGGGGTATACACCACCTTGCACCGTCTACCCTCAGTGCCTTAATGTCTGAGGCCCCAGGGCTTGTTAGAATGTCAACAACACTAAACTACTGAAGTAGACAGGGTTAATCGGTTCAGCAAAATCAAACACACTAGTTTTGGTTCAGATTTATTTTGAGCCATATGTGAAAAGCACATTTTGAAACCGTATATTATCAGGGTTAATTCAAGTCAGTTGAATCTACACAGAGAGAAGGAGTAGAATCACTGTAACACTCAAATGGGAGTCAAGCCCCGATCACTGAGGTAACTCTCCCCACAACTCTAAAGTGACTCCCAATCATATGGGAGTCTTAGCATAGGAGTCATTATAGAGTTTTTTGTAGGGTCCTGCTAATGTTACGCAGTCATATTAGAGGCCTGGGGAGAGTTACCACAGTGATCAAGTCGGGAGTCACAGTGATTCTACTTCTTTTCTGTGTGTACCTTAGGCCACACAAAAATATAAACTGGTTTCTCATTACCGCGTGCATCATGAAATCGTGATTTGTAGAACCTTTTTTTTTTTAAGTTCTTTCATGAAAAACATGTGTAAAGATGGACAAATAATGGCATATTTGGTATCAGATTAAAGCTTAAACTGGGAGTAATGCAGTGAGCTAGGAATACTGTACAAAGTAAATGATAAAAGAATAAGTAAAAAACGCCCTCATCATATTTTTCACTGCCAGGCGACGAGAAACAACGGCCATGCTCTACCCTTTCCGATATTTGTATTTTCGCTCCCTCTGACAGGAGAGATCCGCTTCTTCAGCTACAGTGCTTCACCTGTAGGCAATAACATATCCCCCCCCCCCCAGGCTGTGAGCACTAGGATGGTACACCTGAACCGGACAGCCAAGCCAGAAAGTGTGAAAATATAATACACTTAGGTGTTAGAGTTTCTTGGGGCAAAGGATAAGCTAGGTTTGTTGGTTCGAAGATTTAGGACCCTTTTTTCTTAATGTTAGCCTTATAGTGGGGAGTCCTAGACTAGCCTGAGGCCACAGTTTGAGGTGTTAGATTCAAGGCAAGGCTGACATTTTGATAAATCGATGCTCATTAATCTTGAAAAAGGCTCCTGCATTGATCTAAACATGATGGGATGTATCATGGAAGGTATTATATTACAGAGGCTATGAGGAAGTCTAAAAGTACTGTAATATGCCATTACCCATAGGACCTCACTGAGTGTTTAAGGGTACAGGCTATTCCACACTCCTGAGACTTGTATCCTTGGCTGGGGCCAGAAGTTTGAAATAAATTAGTTATGGCACTGATGTCAAATTAGATTACCAAATTCAACAAAATAATAAAAGAAAGTAAGATCTCCAGTAGTTATTGTACAAAACTGCCTCTCAATATTTCAATTCTAAAATTAATGTGAAGAAATTCGCGTCATTCACCTCTGGTGACAGTTTAATTTCGATTCCACTCTCATGTAGCGAATGTTACACCACGTTAACCACCCCCCCCCCCCCCCCCCAACGTCTGAGGCAGTAAAGAGAAAGTACACTGCAAAAGGTAGAACTTGATTCTATGTCATTTCATGTTAATAAAACAATCTATAAGCCGAGTTACACTGGCGGTGTGACATCACTGCTATGCTATTAATATGTCATACAGTGTTCAACTAACATTGTATGTTCAACCAGCCTCCCTCAACTAACATGAAAATAATGTGCCACCAGCACCAAGATGAATCTTTTGCATCATCATTATTTTAAGACAATATGGAGCATGTAAAAAAGCAAAACCTAACTCAATGATCAGGTTATAATCCCTTTGTCCCTCATTAATATACAGCCTTTGTATGACACTCACCCAAGTCACAAAGAGCAATGGAATTATATCTGCGCTGCCATGAGACTTTGTCCATGACTGTATAACCTCTTGTATGTACAGTAGCCCTTATCTCCACCATACACCATCACTACAGTTTACACAGTGTTGAGCTGCTCACACTCTCACCTATAAAGTACTGAGGTGCTCTCACCTACTCAACATGTTTACCAGGTTTTTCCCTGCCCAATTTCTATCCATCTTCCAAGTTTCCCCTAGCCACAAGATGTGTTTCAAGTATCATTTACTAATAGTAGGGAGGCAGAATCTTGAAATTTTACCACATGAGGGATGGAATGTTAGGGATTGGCATCCATGCCAGACTTGAAGTTTGACATATATTGAACAAGTTCAGGGTGGATGCCAGCTGAAATTATCGTTTTTCTTTGAAATAGGGCCCGATAAAGGCGGCCATTACCAAAATTCACTATTTCTGATATAGCTTTGCAGCTAATGATGATAGACATTCAATTAAAGTGTCTACATCCCCATTTTCAGGGTCTAGCAACATAATGAAGACATCACATGACCTGTCCAATGCATAGTTTATCCCCTATAAGCCTAATAGTGGTAGCCATTGTGGAAATTTACCATTTTCGTCATAGCTTTGCTAATAAGGGTGATAGACATTCATTTCAAGTGGCTACATCCACATTTTCAGGGTCTAGGAGCATAATGACAACATCAATTGGCCCATTTTCAGGGTCTAGGAGCATAATGACAACATCAATTGGCCTCTCCAGTGCACAGTTTACCAACAATAAGCCTCAATACATAGTAGCCAGGACAGAGATTTACTATTTTCACCATAGCACTGCAAATAAGGATAACAGACATTCATTTGAAGTGGCTACATCCATATTTCCAAGGTCTAGGGATGCAATGGTGACATTTTGTCTCTTATCCCATACATTGTTAACCTATTTTGGCCTGATATTAACTTATTCAACCCAATTTCTATCTATTGCATAGTTTTTTCACACTGCCCATAGGAGCACATATTATCTGTAGACAGGGGAACTAGTCATCTGGCGATCATGTTTCCCTCTTTAGATATGCATTCTAAAAACTAGAATCATATACAATTAAAAAGAATAGAAGGATCAAAAGACCAGTATGCCTGTGATTGTAGTTAGGTATGTTAGTAAGTGTAGATTAGACTGATACAAAAACATTATAATGATCCCATATTATATATTTTCTATATAAATGCACCCATTGGGGTGGAACTTAAGAACAGGGAAATCCCTTCCTATCATTTATGTTGGTGCATGTTATCATTTATGTCCAGTGTGAAGATACTTATCCGTAAAACTATAAAACCCTTCACAAAAAGTGATTTGAGTACACTGTAATGAGACAGCTGCAACACCACCATTTTAAACCTTGATACCATACCTAATTTTCAATTAGTTTTCAGTAAGTAAGCAAGGTATTGCCCTTCATAAAGTAAGCCTTGGTATATGATGCATCATGGTCAGTTCAATTATGGATACATACAATTATTGAAGCCATCTTTTCCAATCAAAAGAGGACGTGAATGGGACAGTCTTTGGCCAGTTTACCTCTGACCCAGTGGGCACAGAGCCTTGAATCAACATTGACAAATGGTTGTCAATGTTGATTCAATTTAGGTTCAACGTTAATTCAACAGTTAATTCAACAGTGGAATTTTGTGCCCACTGGGAAACCCCCATGCAGTTAGCCAACAGCTTGTCTCAGCATGGGCTTTGATCAATGCTTAAACTTTTTTTTACTCATTCTAAAAAACAAACTTATTCTTATGTTAACATTGTGTGTCTAGTCTATTATATAATTATGTTTTGCCTCTTGGTAGAGTGTTAGGTTTGCCATTAAAGATAATGCAGTATGCTGGTACCACCTTATGTGCACTTATCATCTTGGCTTTCTTTACAATATCTGGTAACTGGAAGATTTCCTGTTGACCAGATTTCATTATTCTAAAATGATAACTGGGCAAACCTGTCATGAAAGTTTTTGTTGCTAAGCCACACAAGTTGGGGATGTATTGGAGGAAAGTTTGACTTTATGGGTGAGCACCAACTATAGTTGATGACATAGCTGGCCGAGCATCAACTTTTGTCAGCATAACTCTATGGGATGTAGCATAGTCTGGCCCTTGAGGGGAGGTTTCTGCAGGGACATCTTGCCCCTATTACCAGAAAATATATTTTTGTCAGTCTCAAAGGGTTAAGTGAAAGGGTTTTCCCAAATACCCTAAAAGACTACAACAGTGCTGAGGATATAACCAGAACTAATTTAACAGAAAGCAATCATACATGCAATACAGGCACAGTAATAATACATTTCAATGATATGTTGCCAAAGCATTGAGGAAATATAGCCTATATGCATAATCCACTCTGAATTTCTTCTCTTTATAGTAGAGAGAAGGGGAACTATTCCTCCATGCATAGAAAGGTAATGTTTGCCATAAGAAATTAGAGATATGCAATAGGAAATTAACCGCTCACAGCTGCCCAGTTTTGAGGGTTCAGGGCCAGATTTCAGTATGACCTAGGACAGATAGATACCTGATAAACATATGGATGACTGGTAATAAACAGAAGGAAAAAGTCCCTCATTGCAACTATAGCCTTTTGTATAGTAATTATGTTTGTATCTGAAGTCATAGTACTTTGTTAATTTCTCCATGGGAACCAATCCTGATCCACCTACCATTTTTGAGGTCAGGGTGGAATTCAAAACAAATCACTTGCATGGTTCACAAATTGACTGACTGACATTTAATTTTTTAAGATTGTAACCCATTTTGATATATTCTGAAAGATGCTATTCATATACCCTTAGGCCTATGTTATTCATATATACAGTACTTTAAGGTATTTTATACATACCTTTACTGAAGGATATTGCAAACCAGGTTTTGAATAAGCACCAGTCTTGTATAAGTGTCTAGGGTAGGGGAGCCTTCAAATATATTTTAGGTACCACAAATCAATCTTGAATAAGTGTCTTCTTGTATTAGCACCGAAGGATAATTATGCTCCAAATCTGTAAGCGCAGGGTGCTTAAACATGATGGTACAGTAACATGTGCTGAGAACAGCATATGAAGTAGGAGCACTTATATGTTCTGAGGCCCTGTAAATATGGCTATAGCCACTTGGAATGTCTATCATCCTTATCTGCAAGATATGGTGAAAATGGTATATTTCTGTAATGGCAACCATAGGGAGACCTATAATATGAAAGTTATTCATTGGGGAGGTTATGTGATGCCTTTATTATGTTGCTAGACCCTGAAAATGTGGATGTAGCTACTTTAAAAGAATGTCTATCACCCTTATTCACAGAGCTATGGCAAAAATGGTAAATCTCTACAATGGCTGCCATATGTCAATACCTGTAATGGGTAAACTATGCATTGGAGAGGTCATGTGATGTCTTCATTATGCTCCTAGACCCTGAAAATATGGATGTAGCCACTTGAAATGAATGTCTATCACCCTTATTAGCAAAGCTATGACGAAAATGGTAAATTTCCACAATGGCTACCACTATTAGGCTTATAGGGGATAAACTATGCATTGGACAGGTCATGTGATGTCTTCATTATGTTGCTAGACCCTGAAAATGGGGATGTAGACAATTTAATTGAATGTCTATCATCATTAGCTGCAAAGCTATATCAGAAATAGTGAATTTTGGTAATGGCCGCCTTTATCAGGCCCTATTTCAAAGAAAAACGATAATTTCAGCTGGCATCCACCCTGAACTTGTTCAATATATGTCAAACTTCAAGTCTGGCATGGATGCCAATCCCTAACATTCCATCCCTCATAAAATGATTTCTAGCCTTCTTTTGAAATTTTACCTCCCTACTATAAGCCCACCTCCCACCAACAACAAAGACAAATGATTGGAGAAGGTAGCTTGGGTGTAACCTAGAAGGGAGTGGAAATGTCTGGGGAAATAATACATAGATTAGTTTGCACACATAATGCCATCTACAAAAAAAGCATACATTGTAATGTTGGTACTTGCAAAAGGTTAAAGCATTAAATTGTTATTAAATTCCAATAATCTCACCTTACAGAGATTTAAAATATGTTGAGTATTACAATTCTTTTGTAAATGTCAAAACTCATAGACATTTATTATAATACATAGATACTTTTTGATATCTGCAGTGATATATAAATAATTTTTAGGATATTTCCTGTGAAGGTGAATACACATAATACTGCTGTACAATTTACCACAGACTGATGATGCAAATACGAATCCGACTAGGTTCTCACTCAAGGTACTATGAAACATGTTTTTTTTTGATTGAGTGGTAAATAGGCACTTTTTCCCACCCTTCCAACTAAACTTATCCTCTACCTGGTGAATGGTGAGTTTTTCTCCTCCCCCCTGGTGTAAGTTATCTTCCGCCTCAACAAACACGTCTCCACCCCCTGCTTTCATGCTGCCTAACCCATTCACCTTAATCCTCTAAGGCCAGCATACATGTCAGAATAATACATACTATGGTAGCTTACTCCTCTGTGCTGCATTCATGCATCAAGCTAGCCATCGCGGGTTGATACACTCTGGAAGTGTCAGCATGATCCATTAATGATGTGCTCGCGAGTAGCTCGCTGGTGTTGCATTGGTGGATTTTACGACATATGATGGTGGAGTATTATGGTGTCATGCGGTGCTTAAAGGGTTAACTCAGCATATTGCCTGGAGCTACTCACCTCACCTGCTCATATCTCACCCTACAGGGTCTGCGCTGCTCACTACAGGAGGAGCATACCTGCTCTGATACACAGGGTTTCTTTAAATACACACTGACCACATTACAAACAGACAAATTTCTAAAAATATAATACTGCTTTTGTGAGTCTCAGTCTCATTGGGGGTCTGAAAAGACCCTGCTTCTTAAAGGCTTTATAAATAAGAGATGAATCTGACCAGAGTCAGATACAAGTGAGTTCATTATAGATATGTGGTGTCGAATTTGAATGATTAGAGTGTAGTTTGCTGTGTAAATGTGCGTGAATTTAGTGTGAAGGTTAAGTACCTACTCTGACTCAAAGATTTTCAGATCTGTGTCCAGACATACAGAAATATGACTACTCTTGAAATAAAATATTATGCACCCAACCTCTCCTGTGAAAGTCAAGATCCGGTAGCCTTATTAAGTTACCACCAACTCCAAATATATCAAAATTAATGGGAATGCGTGAGATTATCAAATAGAGCAGTCAAGCAATGAATCACTGCTCAGACCTGTAAATAAACCTACTAACACCCCTATTTGTCAATATCAGGTGAATGATATCTGTGGACTCCCTTGATACCATGGAGATAAAGTCTACATTTTCAAAGTTTGACTTGTATACTCATGTATACTGTAAATAATGAGAGTAAAGCTAAACATATACATGTACAGTGAAATCTCGTTATAACGAGGACGGTTATAAGGAGCAGACTGTTATAAGGAGCAGATTTGCTTTGCCAGGATTTTTTCTAAGCATTTCTATAGTAATAAAACCTCATTATAACGAGCATTTCTAGCCAAAAATCGTTTATAAGGAGCAGATTTTTTCAAGATTCAGTAAAATTCATCCCGTCCTATAATACAGGTGGGTGAGCACTCAGGACTTCCCTTTTATTTCTGAGCCCCCCCCCCCTGCCGCCTACCTACCCCTACACCCCGCCCTATACAGGTGGGTTAGCACACAGGACTTCCCTTTGATTTCTGAGCCCCCCCGCCCTGCCACCGGCCTACCCCTACACCCCGCCCTATACAGGTGGGTTAGCACACAGGACTTCCCTTTGATTTCTGAGCCCCCCCCCCCCCCTGCCACCTGCCTACCCCTACACCCCGCCCTATACAGGTGGGTTAGCACACAGGACTTCCCTTTTATTTCTGAGCCCCCCCGCCCTGCCACCTGCCTACCCCTACACCCCGCCCTATACAGGTGGGTTAGCACACAGGACTTCCCTTTGATTTCTGAGCCCCCCCCCCCCTGCCACCTGCCTACCCCTACACCCCGCCCTATACAGGTGGGTGACCACACAGGACTTCCCTTTGATTTCTGAGCCCCCCCCCCCCTGCCGCTTACCTACCCCTACACCCCGCCCTATACAGGTGGGTGAGCACACAGGACTTCCCTTTGATTTCTAAGTCCCCCCTACCGCCTACCTACCCCCCCCCCTCCCCCCACAGAGCTATATTTGACCAAAATCGGTTACAAGGAAAGTCGGTTATAACGAGCAAATTGGCCTTGCCAAAAGGTGCTCCTTATAACGAGATTTTACTGTATGTCAGACTTTGCTCAGCAACCTTTAACAAACACCTTACTGTGTGCCTACAAAGCTCCAAATCGCTGCACCCCCTCCCCCCCCCCCCCCACAGCTGCAGTGTTCCCTGTTATCACCCATCAAATAGCCCGCTTGTGGCGCCGCCTATTTCCGGCCGCATTAACGCCTGTGCAGCTCACCAGGGGGCGATACCTAAGCCGCCATGTTGGTTTACCAGCTGACCCGGAAGTCATCTACTCCGCCACTTCCTGCTGAGCTCTCGCCGTCTCTCGCCGCGTCCCGCAGTCTAGCGAGATATTGGCACACTGGGGGGAAGATGGATGTATCTAATTGCCCCTCTTTGTTAACCGGCTCGTATGGCAGACTCTGCTGAGGGAGAAATAGAATCATAAAATAATGGAGGCTAGGGCAGTAGTGTGGTTTACCTTATAACATCCTTATAATAGGGTGTTACATGAAAAAATCATTATTTGTCCCAGTGAATATCTAAATGGTGGATCATGTAGGACACATATGTACCAATCCATTTCAGAAAACAAAATATGAATATATGTAACAGGAAAGCCTTGAGAGCCATTTAAAGTTGGAGAAGTGGTCAGATCTTTACCCCTGCGTGTTTATATATAACCTGCAGAGTTGTGGCACCTGTACAGTACACCTTGCGTGCAGCCACAGGCCCAAGAAGAGGAAAATACATGTTTTTCAGGTTTCAATATATCAACATGTATATTGGCCACTGACTTCATTATTTTACCATTGTACTAAAGGATTAAGTATCTTTCATCTAATATGCTTTTTAAAATGTTCCCATAATGCATATATTAGGCAATGGCCATGTAGGACTAGCTACCCCCCACTCAGGAAGAGATTTTCGGAGCTATAAAATTCGAAGTAGAACTGTGCTAATGGGAAATATGTGTAGTATTATGGCATTGATGAACATTTCCGAAACAATAATTTCATGTAGACCTAATCATGCTTATTAGTCTATGATGAGTCATAAAATCCTAACTATACGCCATAACAGAATTGTTCAAGTTCTGGGAAATGCCCCTATATGTGTAAATGCATATAGTATCTTCGAATATATTGTGAATTAAAAATCCTTTTCCTGAGAGGGTCCTGAATATGGTGAGGTTAAATCCCCCTACTGTAAATAAAGGTGCCACTGCCTGCCTAGCCATGCACTACCAAAACAGACGACTCACTACATCTTCACATTGCTGGCAGGACATGAAAAAGAAGGGAAATGTAACTCAGTCTCCTTCTATCAGATGCGCATACATCTTAGCAATAATTCAAGCCCTTATTTGTTAATAGGCTAGCATTTCTAATGATTTGATGACAATATGAGTGGGACAAGGTCTGTCCTCCGCACATAATTACCCTGTGGGGACGCATCTAGCCAGCCCATTGTAACTCCCTACTTATAATACCAAATGGTCGACCTCATGATGCACTTGTTTAGTGCCCACAGGTAACATACTAGTGTCATTTTGGCCATGCATCATGACCACAAGAGTGGTGGTTTAGAATCATTTTAGACCCCAGAAACTACCATCACAAATCTTAAAGCAAACACCAAAGGACAGAAAAATAAATACACAGTTTTAGGTTAATTTTTTTAGGTTTTACAGTTTTCTTTATACATTAATACATGTTTCAACATGCAGTATCGACTGGCAGTGTGAAAATGGAGTCATGTTCTGGTACCAAACTGCTGTCATAATTTGTCATATCCCCTCAGGTAATGTAAAATGACTCAAAGTCTCAAAAAGTGTCTCCACAGTAGCCACATGGGATAGTCTCATAGTTGACTGCACAGCGCATTTTTACCCGATAAATAAAGTGACATTATGAATTTTATCCCATCCTTCCATTTTTGTACGTAGTTTTTTTTCCAGATGGGTCACATCTCCGTCGCGACAGAGTTAAATGGGCATGACGTGTCAAATTGACTGGATCATCACTTTTATGGTACTGATTTTATGTTTAAAGTTAAAAACTCTATTTTTAGGGCCTGTCATTGGAGCCTGCTGCATTTTATTCCATGTCACAGACTGATGGTTGAATGAAATAAAAATAAGATAAGAAATAACAACTATTTTATAGCACCTTTTTAAAGAAATCATATGCAAATGGCAGTAAAATGAATACATCAATTTTGTTATAATTATCATGAAAATCACTAAAACATAGTCAAAAATATTCTTCGAAAAGAGTTCACGGTGAATTCAAGCTGTTCCTCCAGGCCCAGGCCTTGCAAATGTAACACGCAATATATATCAACTGCGATATATATACTTGTAAGCTACATCAGTTTAATACTTCAGTGTATATTTTTCTACATCTAAATTCAACCGCAGCATATCTATTTAAACAGTGCCACACCCACCGAGTCTGAAACCCAAGGGGTAGCTGTATATACACGTATCTAATCCTAAGTAAACACCTAAATCCATACCAGATCATACTTAAACAGCACTAGCTACATTTAGGTAGCAATACCCGTCTGTGAAGGCCTGACATTCCCAATAGATAAGATAAGAGTGACTTCTGACATTGATACTATAGGTGTATCTGTAGTATCTCTAGGTGGTATGGAGCACTGATTGGAGTGAGACACATGATATCTAACATCGCACCTCTCTATCTGCTACTATAGGACCATTACACTAGCTGCAACGCCCTCTAGTGCATAACAGTGGAACTAGTTTATTCTGGAATGAAGGTCATAGTGGGCTCTCATGGCTATGAGAGCTCTTTATAATTAGTAATTCAGCATAGTATCCATCATTTTAAGAGTGTTTTCAGCCCCCTGGTTGTGACATCATATTATACACTGCACAGAGAAAAGAAGTGGAATCACAGTGACTCCCGACTTGATCCCGGAGGCAACTCTCCCCAGGACTCTAAATTAACTACCTAACATTAGCAGGACTCTATAATAACTCTTACTATAAGAAAATGATTGGGAGTCGCTTTAGAGTCGTTGGGAGAGTTACCTCAGTGTACTAGTCCCGACGCCTATTGGGAGTCACCGTAATTCTACTTCTTCTCTCTGTGTTGCTCTCTGTGTCATCCTTTCTGAGACATACAGTGACCCTGTAGTGGGGTAGATTTATCCGAACATAGATAAAAAAATAACCCCTCCTCGATTCTCCCCTGCTTAGACAAGTATCTAGGTAATTTAATGTATTGTATAATTATTTACTACTTCTAAGAATGATTATGCAACAATGGTGTACCTTAAGTATTAATATCGCCTGGGGACTTCCATTTCCCCATTGCATCCAAGTTGAACTGATTTAACTGCCCACTAGGGAGAATCACCGGTAGTGTATTTCCTATAGTTATAATGACTGTCGTAAATCACCACTGACTAATTGGGAAGATATAAGGGTCACTATTTGTTATGCCTTTGTTCCCGAGTCAAACTCCTAGTAGACTGTATTTTCTATGACCTTTGCTAGATGGGATAATAATGGCCCACTGTGAAGAGGACATACGTGTAGAGGCAAGGGAAAAGGATACTCCAAGGAAAAAGTCAACTTTAAAATTGATGTCATAAGCTTTCCAGTGATATATTACACTTGAAGATATCAATTCTAGTTTTGGAGGAATGGCTTCATGAATATGTGAGGGCATTGCCCTATCAAAAAGCCCAATAAGCTCTAAGTCTCATATTTTCCCAGATATCCCTATCTAATTAGCATAATGATGATAATGAGAAATATATCATACATTTTCATTCTTTTCATCATAAAATTTGACCTAGGAATGGTAATTTTATTCTGTTTTGACCATAGTAACCCCCATGAATCATTCTGTCAAGGGGTATCTTAAATTTTTCTATTTGGAATGAAAATCATGTTTCCATGGCAACACATATCAACAAGGACACCCATTTAGGCCTTAAAACGTTCTTTTTTACATTCCAAATATAGGGGCCTTTTCACCAGAAATGGAATGTTTTGTATATTCCCATTTTTTTCTACAGAAAAAAGTACCCTAGAGCAATTTTTACTCTTTTTCTTTCATTTAAGGCCATAGTGGCGCCCCCCTGGTGGCAAAAATCGGAACTAATCCCGCACGGACTATCCTTTCTGCTTGGCTGCTCACATTAATTTATTACTTGTATGACAGTGTAGTAATGGTAAGAAGGAATAGGGGAGACATCTAGAACATCAGGGTACGACGCAAAGAAAAAGGTAGACAGAAAGAGACAGGCATAGGGATAGAGAAAGGGACAGAGACATACAGAGAGGGACAGGGTGGAGCAGCAAAAAGGGCAATATGGAGATGGGGAATGTGTATGTACAATCATACAGTATACCCAGGTAGCTGGATGGCTAATGTGGGCAGCCATTGCTTGATCAGGTACTGGCTAGGTTAGCAGTGATAATAGTAATCACAATGGGTACCAGTTGTTACATAATGCACCTTTAGAATTCCGCAGTGAAGGCCAGGGAATTGTCTCATTGGGTTGATAATTCATCCTGCTACATGCCAATAGACAAGGGTTTATGAGTATTGTTCCCCACTGAGAGTTCTTTCACGAAGGGAAGCTGTTTTATATGATCAATCATGGTATTGTGACAGGCCATGAAATACTGGTGAAGGTTATTTCACGGGGTGTGAAATACGCTCTTTGCTGATGAAATCAATGGGACTGCCATGTTCACCATAATCTAGTTACAGAACTGGCCTATCTACCTGAACCTCGGAGCGAACGATGTACGGTGGGTTTTTGGTGATTCTGGCTTGCGGGAAATTGCCGGGGAAATTATGTAAAAGGAGTTTTTTTTCCAAAATGGCTCCCAGGAAAATGATGACATTCAGAAAAAATGTATAATATTATCTCTGCTGTTTGTAGGTCTAGAATTGTGTTTTCAACACCAAGTAATAATATATTATGTTTACAAGGTCATATGTTCATAATCTGTCCATATAAAAGTGATTCAAGGTCAAGATCAAGGTCAATTCAGAAGCAAAAACACATCCTGGTATTTTTTCATTGAAATCAACTGAATAAAAAGTATGTGACGCTAGATATACTATTATGGTAGACGTAGTGAAGGTTAATGTTTCGAGGTCAAGGTTCATCTTGCCAATCCTTCCGGGGTGTAACAAACCTGTACATTAACATAATGTTTGAATGCAGCGATGCTGATTTACATATCGATGCTTCATCAACCTATCTTGAAAGCAAACTGGCATGATACATTAAACCAATATATTACTTTCTTTATATAAATAAGACGTTACATTTGTGTCAATCCCCTGGGACGAACATACCCCCTTGTCAAGACACAACTTTCACACTAGCAGACTAAACAAACCAAGAAAATCACTATCAAGTGAAAAGGGCAAGAATACTTGCACTTGCACTCAGGCTAGTTGGGGAGATATAGGACAGGGTGTTTATTGTGACCTCAAAGGGTGGCGGGGTAGCAGATACAAATTCTATGTAAGCCTAACCCTTTAAGGACCGCATAATATTATATCGATGGGATATACCCTTTGTAGGTAGGATCCAAGATTGCAGCCACGGCGAGTCAAACCAATTCCAACTATGAATTATACATCCAAAGGGCCAACATGGTGGATTCATAAGGACTGACGAGTAGACTGGCAGATTGACTCATTCATGCATCATGACAACAAACGGTGGGATATGAAAGCACTATGCAGTCATAAAAGGGCAAAGTCCACAAGCCAATCTCCTAATGCTCCTGGGTGCAGCGATGTGGACATAGCTGGCGGGTGGACCACCCTGTAGTATAGAGCATTTGCCTGTAACTTCCCAATACCATTGCCTTGGTTGAAACCCTTTAAGGACAGGATTATGCCTTAATGCTGCAAGCCCATGATGCATCAAAGTAGTAATTTCCGGAGCTGCATCAGTGCATCATGCCGGCCCTTCCAGGGTACCGATACTGTAAGTGTAAGGGTGGCTATGTGAAAAAACTAAAGTTACTCGCCCATGCTAATTAATTAAGTTTAATGGAGGGCGGAGTGGTGCGTCCAATAACAAATAATAAAACTATATATGAGTCAATTATTGTTGCAGAGATCGGTTTTCTGAGTAAATCCACTGATTGTTCCAATTTCTTTTGGGGGAGGGGGGACTTGCAGAGAGTTTGGGTGGGAATTTCCCAACCACCCATAACAACACTTGTAGGGTGCCAAGTAAAATGTGGGAGCTGTTTTTATGTGGAAAGACTCCACTCCCCATTTGGCCTCGATGCTAATTGCTAAGCCGAGCGTAATTAAGTACATGAAAATCCTCTTTTCATTTTCTTTTTTTAAAACTTTCATGGAAGCACAGTACTTCAATGCACGATACAAGTACCTTTGCCACCATGATAAGTCGCCAAGCATCATGCCAAGCATCATGCTGACCTTAAAGGGTTAATCCCCTAGTTCCCCCATAACATGTATCCCCTCCCCCGACCCCGCCATTGCAAGCTCCCATTTCGAATGATACATTTCTGATTAAAGAAGGGCTAGGAAGAGGGGGTCGTTGGTTGACCATTGTAGGCCCATTTAAAAATGAAATTCAATTTGCAGTGTGCTTGGATATCTACGTACCATGAAATATGACTGATTCCAATATTCCTCATTCTTTCCATGGCTGGGCGATAACACTTTTTATTAAGGCCAATCCATCTACCACACGTCGAATTTACCGTCGGGAGCCTCTTAAGCCAATTTTCTGTATTGATTCCAAAGAAACTTTCCCAGAAAATGGTTCCCCAAATGGGGATATCTGTTAGCGGGTTGAGATGTTTTAAGCAGTCGCACGTGAAAGGAACATGTCCGTCTAAGGGAGTGGAAGGCGTAAAACCAGATTAACTTCGATTTCACACCAGGTGGTGCTATTGGAAACGCCATAAAGCTTTTAAAGGGAATGAACTAGGCCAAAAACAAGCATATCAGTGTGTAACAGATTTCCACACCATACCCAGCAAAACAGGGTCGACTCCAGATATATACGCGAAGTTTTGATTTTTTCCCCTTAAAGTTGGGTACGTCTGAGAAAGAAAGAAAATGAATAAATTAATGATATTAATTCAACCTCCCTACACTGGATTTTAAGCACAGTCCTGTGACCTGACCGAATTTTCTTGGCCTCACGTTGAAAGTATTATGGGCGTGGAGAACTAGATGAATATTGCATGGCTGTAGAATCGCAAGTGGGATAACAAAGTATATGGACAGAAAGATAAGTAAGAACTATACAAACCGTTAGCGTAGTGTAAAACTTGGTCTTGGTAGATTTTGGTCCATCTATATTGTTTGTGTATAAACTTACATCATAGCTTTCGTGAGGATGTCAGGGATTGAGGGAGTATTTCACATTGACAAAAGGGATCCAGTTTCCGCACCATGTTAGACAAATAATTCAATAATAATACTATGATTGGATCTCCTTCAAAATAAAAAAACTCAATACATAATAACACTCACAGGGTATATACAGACTGCTTATTTTCATTTGTTATTCGTAAATGAGCCTTATTAGTAAATTTATCATGGTTCGGCTGAAACTTTATCTCTTTTACTAGGTGGGGAAGTGGATAGAGTGAATGCCTCACCTCACTGTTTTCTCTTTGCCAAGCGACGATAAGTATCTATTGCAACTGAAGTGAAGTTGTTCAGCCAGTGTTGCCCATCACAGCCACTAAGTTGGCAGCACCGTCTTTTAGATCCTCAAGCAGTTCTGCAAGCTATGTGGGGCTCCCGGCAGAGCACATAACTCTAGCAGGACTGTCATTTAAGAGCTAATGATTTGCTTGAATACTAGCGCTACACTAGAAATAGTGGATTAAAAAAATACGTCCTGTTTTTACTGTAAACCAACAGTATATTCTACTGCTCAACTACATTTTACTTCTAACAGGGTAGGGCACAATGACCAGTATTAAGGTAAATATTAAGCACCAAAAAACGTATCCTAATTAATCAAGCGCTTGTTTCGCATTCATAAGCGCAAGGGTACAACTACCATTGGAATCTATAAGAGCCTGAGCAGTTAAACAACTGACCCTGGTAAAGGTCCCAGGGCATAACCCTAGCAGCGAACCAAACATGTTTACCCCTGTAGCAGCTCTGAGCACCTTGCATACTCCCTTATCACGGACACAAGTCATTCCTGCACTACTCCGCAGCTCCCCGACTCACCTCACTCCTCATCCTATACACTGGGCTCTGGCGCTGGGAGCTTATACCACTTGCACATCCACCATTGCTTGTAGATGCTCATATATTATTTTTTGATAATTAATATGAGAAAAAAATACACCAGAGAGCCGATTTTATTCAAGAACATAATTATGTCCAAGTTGCATGCCAGATGATGACCACTGCATACCGGTAGTTTGGATTTTTTAAAATTTAAATAGAAGTAACGACTTTAGGAATCTAAAGCCTTGAATAAGGTCTATTGTAAGAACTCATAATACACTAAAATAATACTGTAAAGTATAAAAAATGAAGTTCATGTGTGAGCTGTGCTATTTCAGGAGAAAGGAATTTTGGCTCCCAATGTGCCCTGTCGATTCTGAGTATTTCTGATTTTGTGGTTGCCTGAGCCATTTTTGATTGGTCAGCTCCAGATCCAGACTACACCAGCTAGGAACACCCGCGTCTTCCATCAACGCCGGAAGCGTGCAGCACGCATGCCAGGCACCACATGCTTCCGGCATGCTCAGCCAATCAGAGTACAGGGATTGATCACATGATGTGTGCAAGAACCGATGACGTCATCAGTCATTGTGTCACTCTTGCAGGAAGAGATAAAAGGGTGGAGGTTTTGGGGTAAGGGAGGGGGGACTAACCCTTTAAGGGTTGTATATTAATTTAATGTGCTATGCCCTTTGCTATCTTGATGCATGAATGCAGTCCTGGTGAGTCTACTCGTCAGGACTGCATCATGCCGATCCTCCGGCAGTTTTATCTATGTGGTATCATAATATGATCGACATGGATCCCTAGCATCCCTTCATCTTCTCCCCAGGACTGCATTCACACAACTTGTCATCAAGGGGCATAGCGATTTGATCAATGTACTATGCGGCTCTTAAAGGAGTAAAGAAGGTTGAGGCGAGTTAATAAGGCATAACCAGAGGGGGTTGTTATGCTAGTAACAGAGGTAAATACTGTAAATACCGCTGTAGGAAGTGCTAAATAGTCCTACTTCCTTCTAGAGGCTGTCTATAGCTATCAGAACTGACTTCTCAGAGATAATGGTTAAACATGGGGATACAGAATGCATGGCTTCTGGCTACTATACATTATGGCCGAACTTACTGTAGACAGGTGCTTTAGCCGCTATTATGCCAGATTCCTATCAATAATAGCTTTGGCCGCCCACAGGAGGTAAATTCAAACCCTTTATGGGTGGCATGTTTAGTTAATCACTTTATTGATATGACGATTCTTCAGGGTTTATACACAATCGAAGGGTTAACTAATGCACCAATTCAGCTCAGATGAGTTACCCAAGGACACCACATTAGTTCATCATGTCTTGGAAAGTAATACAAATACAGCGCTGCATGCTAAAGTGACTGAGTCAGTGGTTATTGTATAAGCGGTGCCTCTCCCATTTTGTACCCTGGCCACAGGCCTTTTTCAGAACGTGGCAGGCACTGTGAGTGCAGAAACCACTGACTAGGTCTGGAAGGAAGCCCTGTGTTTATTTCATGGTAATTACACAAAATACTTTGCAAATACTACCTTTAAATATCTATTTACTTCACTCGAATCACCGTTTTGAATTTCTCGCAGGTTGCGTGACCCTTGGGAGGCTGCGGAACGGTCCAGGGTTACTGAATGCTGTCCTAGGGATACATGGAAGATATGATACAAGTGACCAGCTGTATGCGTGATATAAGCCAAGCACAGGGTAAAAGTCCAAGGTGTCAGCCATAGATAATTACCATTTTTCCAAGGCTTATAATACTCATGCAGCTAGCCATGCGTATCATATCTGACTTACACCAACAGTAGGAGAGTGTGCTCAGTAGACCGCGTCAAAATACAGCCATGTACATAGAATACAGTCAGGCCATTTCTTTTCTTCTCTTAGCCAACGGTGGTGTAAATAGGTTTGAACCTCGGGCCAACGTATATAAAGGGCTGAGTGCCTGTCATGCCTGCATATTGCTGTCATTCCGTATTCATCCTGAAACAAATGGTATTTTGCAGCTCCATCAGCCCTCAAGTATACAGAGGTGGCCGGCATTTATATACAGAGACAAACAGCACATGGATTTGGATGCAGTATCAAACCTTTGAGAATAACACTTTATATCTTACAGATGTATAATCACTAGCCTAATCAGCCATCCCTCATATTTACCACCCTCTTTCCCTAAGCTACCCCCTCCCCCTTATTTACCCAGAAGAACAGCTTCGAAAAAGATATCCAACAACATCCAACTATCCTATATCTGAGTTACATATCAACCTCTCCAGTCTCTCTACACAAGCTCCCCCACATTCTCCCCCCCCCCCAGCACACAAACTGGTCTATTACTCAGACAGTAGAATCTAATTGGAGACATACAAGCTCAGGTGCAGCCAACCTGGAAGTGACGCACACACCCAATGGCCTTCTCCGAATAAGAACTCTGGACCAACTAGAAAATGGTTTTCCTCAAGGTTCCAGGGAATTCACTCTAAACTCAGCCCTCTCTGTCTGTGCTTTGACATTTATATGCCATGCATATTCTTAAAAGGCGCGCTGTGCGTAGTCTTACAAGAGTTTACACATATAGATGGCATAATAGATTTGTTAACTTATATGTCATGCGCAAGTTGCGTAACGTAAGAAGCTTTTGATGTGAATAATCACTCCTAGATTGTGCAACATTTCCGGAATTGCCCCACCCTTTTCATGCGCAAAAAAGTTGGGCATTCTAGGAATAGACCCTGGGTGCGTTGAGGGGTGGGGCGGGGGCTCAATATCACTCCCCGCTAATGTCCTTTCCACAGACACCGGAGAAAGAAGTGTGTGTGTATATGGTGGTCAGGGGGGGTAGGGTATTATAAAAACAACAAACATTAAATAGTTTAATTGAGCTGTTATCAGTTCCTATGTATTTCCATTGTCTGCTATACAAAGAATAACACACAAAAACATAATAATTATTATTCCTCCCTAAAATGAACTACATGCTAATACCCCTGTAGTTTGATAGTAGTACCTGAAGCCCTGCACAATTCCGGAACATATTTCACTTGTTGACCCTTGGGCCGCATTTCACTCTGCCTACGGCCTCGTGAAATACGGCCCAAGGTCAACTCGTGAAATAACCCAGCCAACAGACTGAAACTCGTGAACCTTTGTCTATTTATATCATGGAGGGGTGGGGGCTTAGCCTGTTTTAGTCATTCTTTTATTCTTTATTCTTTTGTAATACTACACCTGGTGTGTACATGTATAGTGTGTAAATCTCCAGGTACCGTCCAGGGGCAACCCCTGTAATACTACACAGAGTATAATGGATCAACAAGGGAAAAGGGCCCTCCGTGCGGGCCAACTTTGGCCACTAGGGAGTCCATATAGCCAAAAATTGGTGTTATTGTACATGTTGGTTGCCATGGAAACATGATTTTGATTCTAAATTTTTAAAAATATAGTTAATTGATAGAAGGGCCCACAACGATTTCCATGCTGAAAACAAAATGTAAATACCATTTTTTAGATCAAAAGCTGTGACAAAAAAATTGAATGTTTGAAAAAGTTTTGATATTTGGTAGTTAGCATAATTATTATGCCAATAAGATAGTAATATCTCTAAAATAAAGTGAGATAGAGCTGATTGACATTTATAATTGGACAGTGACCACACATATTCTGAGAGCCAGTTCTCAAAAACTAGAGGTGGTACATGCTAATAAAAGATATCACTGAAAAGCTGATGACATCAATTTTATTATTGAGTTTTTACCTTAGAGGACCCTTTTCACTTTACTGTTCACTAGATAATGTATTTTAAGAACATGTAAAGTGTGTTTTCAAATGTCCAGGCACGGGCGAAAAGGTCATTTATGAGAGCTTTGTATGGGGTGATTATAGTCGTAGCCAGTAAGATCCTGTAGATGACACTAGGCTAATCAAACAGCTGATATATAAGTACTCTAGGAGTGGCAATTAACCAAGGCGTTTGATTATCTGGAACCCTGGGGACGGCAAGGTCGTTCTTCTAGCCTATAAAACTAGGCACTGTTGTAAATGTACTTAATTTTGTGCTGTACATATTTTTGGGATTTTCGCGAACATGAAAATCCATAAATATATATATACGGCGCGAAGTTTCACCCAGTATTGTTACATAACAACATTCCAAAATGTGTGAATTTAAATACATATGAAATAGCACTTTGTACTCAATTCGTGAAAATATTTATGCTCGAAAATATATAAATTTACAGTACCCCCACCCAACCACCCACCCACTCACCCACCCACCACCAGCAGAGAAGCAATCAGTGGGTCAGTGCGGACTGCACGTGTGGCTGTCAGTACCAGATGTGGGGAGCAGACCTGAGCAGACCCTGAGCAGGTGGGGGGTAGCTCACAGCTGCCCCTGACACACACATGTACACTAAGCCTTTAACCCTTTAAGGACGGTATGATCACTGCATGAATTTAGGCATTTAAGCATTGATTGGACTGCTTAACCCTCTCACCCCCAGCAGGCCGCTAAAGCGGCCAGGGCACCTTAATCACTGAGCTGAACAAGAAAATATTACTCAAAATTGATGAAAATATTTTCTTACAAGTCCTAGTCGAAGCACCTCATGTTTGGTATCATATTAAAGCCTATGACATCCTCTTTCACATCCTACATTCCATTTGTGTTTACGAAGAAAGTGAAAGGAGTACCTATACTAAAACCTCATTTCAATTTTTGATATTTATATTTTTTTCAAATTTTTGGAAAATTACAGAGAAATCTGGCGGTGGGAGGGTTAAAGTCCCACTTTAAGAATGTTTAATTGCATTAAATGTCATGTAAAGTCACTTAAATAGTGATTTTAAGTAATAAAAAGTTTGCTTAAATGATAACGTTCATGTAGTGGATACCTTAATGCATCATGCACTTGGGTGTCATGATGCTTGAATGCAGCCCTGGTGGGTAACTCGATCGCCAATGCTGCATTCAAGCATCATGATTACCCGACAGGCTTGACATATTCCCGAATGCTGCACCAGTGAATTACTTGCCGAATGTGCATTGTTGCATCATGACGACAAATATCATCTTTTTGCGACATTTGTCCTGAGAGTATTAATGATCAGTCAGTAACAGATGTGAGTCGCTTTAACGACTAAAAATATAATACAACCCTAGTGAGTAATTTGTCAGAACTGGATGTAACCGATTCTTCGGGAGCATATTAGCCCCACAGGTGTTTGAATGCAGAGCTGGTGAGTTACCACGGCTGCATTCATGCATCACTAAGGAAATGACGCATCAAGGAGTTAGGCTGGCTTGAAAAGGGATACAGCTGTTAATGGCCACTTCTATAGTCTTACTTGAAGCTAAATGGTCCCAGCTAAATCACCATACAGTACACCGCCTTATGTACAGCATAGAACGTTAAGACCCCGTAGCTTAGCTTTCAGTGAGAAGGGTTGGGGACGGTTCAAGGTAAGGGTTACAAAACGTCCATCCACACTTCCATGTCCAAACACCCCCTGCCATGCAGGGGGCAAGTCGAGCAGTAGGTTGTAGGAATTCCCTCAGTCAAATGTCGGAGCTATCTTATTAGTTATAAACCATAGATGTTTTATACAACATATCAAGGGGAGTGAGTCCATGAAAGCGAACAAATTTGATAAGTGCTATTTCGGCCTACTATTTTGTTTCCATGACTCACATAATCACCAAACCTCCAGGTAAAATGTCCAATATACAAAATCCCGGTATTGCCCTGTGAACCTCTCCTTCTCCTGTCCCTCCTGTCACTCCTTGTAAGCTCCTGATGAATCCATTGTGAATTTACTCTCAGAATATCTTTCCTAACTGAGACTTTTGCGGTTTTGCCTCTAACCTCCACATACCTGGACTATCGATTTATAATTCGAGGATTTTACCGACCTTACATTCGCAGATATCTGTAGGGGTTGGGGCAGAAAAAGGGCCCCTGTTTGTGTAAGCATGGTGGTGACTGTGATAATCTTGTGTTTTTTTGTAAATGCTGGTCTTGTAAAAGCGTATGCAGATGCAGTGCAGTGCAAACATGAGGCGGTCTGACAAAAGATCCAATGGGTCTCATATGTACCATTTCCCTTAGATTAAAGGATCCCACTTCCACACGTAGCTAGAATGAAATAAATCCCTCACGCTCCCCCTGATTGCCAATCCCTAAATAACACCTAAGTATCCCTAGCTGAAGGTAATCAGGCATACATTGTCATGGCCCTGATGAGTCTAGCTATAACAAAACAATACAAGTGCCTCATAAGGATTCCTCATATCGGTCTGAGTATGTGCCTATTGCCGGTATTGATGTTACCAATGGTGTGAATTACCAGTAGGGATAGACTTCTTGAGACGGCAATGTGTCGCAGAGCGGTCATTTGGGTCTGCGATGAGCTGACGGTGGCCACATGCTGGGATCTACTGCTAGTTAAGTCACCAAACTGGCACCAGACTTCTAGCAATCAGAGTTACTATTGGAGATTGTGAGTATGAGATCATAGTGTGATGTTAACCCTTTGTCTCTTAAAGTGCTTTCATGCTTCATGCCCTTTGTCACAATAATACATTCATGCAGCCCTGGGAAATCATCCATGCATCATGCAGACTTTATAAGTGTATCAAACCAAGTCAATTGTACTGATCCAACGCATTAACAAGGTTTGCATGATGCATGAATGCACCCTGTGGAAGTAGACTCACTCGCACTCCATTTACGCATCATGACACCAGATCACATAGCAAAATATAGAACCATGCATCCCTTGAAGGACTAAGTAGAGTGTCACAGACTCTTACCACACTGTGCCCCAGTGTTAGATCTATAGCAGGGAAGGCATTTGCTGATGGACTGTGGGAGGTGCTGACAGAGAGGAGCCTTCTCCTCATCAGCCATCAATTTGCAGCTACCCTGAGGGGCTCTGAGTTAGTTGGAGCAATTATGAGTCCTTAGTAGGAGCTGCGGCGTGTGATAGCACCTCCAGGCACCCAGCCTGATTGCTACTGGCAATACCTAAGCCTTGAAGGGCGGAATAGTGCTTTAATGTTGCGTGCGCTTTGTCGTTATGATGGATGAATGAACGTGTGGTACACGCGCCAAGGCTGCATTTACGCATCATGTGGACACTACGGGGATGATGCACTCTCACAGGGTCCTTATGATGAATTGTCGAATTTAGGGCTGGTTGGTTATTTGCAGTCACTGTCAGTGCATTGTGATGACAGTTTATGCTGCTTTAATGCAACATGTTGTGATTAAAGGGCTAGACTGTAGTCATCAAGTGAGACAGTTTTCTTTTCGTAAAGTGGTATTTCTGAGGAAGAAATTAACAGTGTGAATGGTCTGAAGCCCACTGATTATAGTAATCCAAATGAGGATTTTAATTGCCACTCCTTAGAGTTAATAGGATGGGATAAAAGTAGAGGTAATAAGAGTGAAATAAAGAATAAGTGTCTCTGTGGTAAGATGGAGGTATTAATGGTGTCATAATTATGAAGATATGTATTTATTCCTTCACAGTATTATAAATTTTCTATGCACATTGCCTGCAAAGTTAAGGCACTTTCTCAAATATTTCAGATTGTGTTTATAAGATAGAGCTAACGGAAATCCATTGTTAAACGAAATTGTCACAAATGCATGACAGTGAATGCTGCAGTATTTGCACCTGATATTGAATTTTTAATTATGGCTGTGACCTTATTTCCGTTGAACTGTATATATTTGACATTTGACGGTAGTACCATCTAATATGGATGTTAAAGTCTGGTGACTTGAAATAACAAACCTATTCAATTCTAGAACATAGTTGTGTGGAGGCAAGGGGAAAGGATACTCCAAGGAAAAAGTCAACTTTAAAATTGATGTCATAAGCTTTCCAGTGATATATTACACTTGAAGATATCAATTCTAGTTTTTGAGGAATGGCTTCATGAATATGTGAGGGCATTGCCCTATCAAAAAGCCCAATAAGCTCTAAGTCTCATATTTTCCCAGATATCCCTATATAATTAGCATAATGATGATAATGAGAAATATATCATACATTTTCATTCTTTTCATCATAAAATTTGACCTAGGAATGGTAATTTTATTCTGTTTTGACCATAGTAACCCCCATGAATCATTCTGTCAAGGGGTATCTTTAATTTTTCTATTTGGAATGAAAATCATGTTTCCATGGCAACACATATCAACAAGGACACCCATTTAGGCCTTAAAACGTTCTTTTTACATTCCAAATATAGGGGCTTTTCACAAGAAATGGAATGTTTTGTATATTCCCATTTTTTTCTACAGAGAAAAGTACCCTAGAGCAATTTTTACTCTTTTTCTTTCATTTAAGGCCATGGTGGCGCCCCCCTGGTGGCAAAAATCGGAACTAATCCCGCACGGACTATCCTTTCAACTTGGCTGCTCACAGTTAACCATTAGGACGAACGTAGACTATAGTCTATATCCATCCAAGGACGGATATACACTATTTACTTCTCAAGGTTGGGCCGGATGTTGACTATAATTGACTTAACAATATGGGACATACCAACTCTGAACCCAAGGAAAATTCGGAACAAGGTCCAGTCAATGCAGTTATAATTTAATATAATAGACCGCCCTTAGAGAGCCAAGGATAGAACACTAATTTTGAAAAGATAGTAGCTCACTCAAATCACTCAAAATGAATAACACATTTCTTTTCAGCATTTCACTAGGGTAGGGACCCGTAAATAATTCACCCCAATATAGAATAATTATATGCATGGGTAAGGAAGTAAACAAACTCTTTCTTACAATATTTACCAATTCAGACCAATTTAAGGGTAAAGGTGTATGTGCAAGGTTCGCTAAAGAACTTGGTTTTAATCTCGGTAGATCTAAAATGACACTTTTTCACTTTCTATAGTACCATCCACATATATTAACGAGGCCTATATTTCGCCGACTTGCAGTGTAGAGGGCATTCTAAAGTAGAAGAGCGACAGGACAGTCTCTCTGCATGGTGTAGATCTCCAACAGAACCATCACTTCTTGTCTAGACTCAAACACGCATACATTATCCAACAGTGGAATAAAATGGCCAAATCGTTATACTCTGTAATTTACTATATGTGCTGCTTGTTATAATATGTTAACTATAACTTGACATGACGATTACTGAAATCTGTGAGATGATCTAGTGAGATCCACCTCTTGCTGTATTGAACTGCGAATGATGTAACTTGCTGTGCTAATGGAAACGTGGCCTGCCTCTCTATGTACGTACCTTTTTCTCACCTATTGCCCGCTGTATATGTTTCGTTGTCTGGTTCTAGTCATGTTTATATGGTGACTAGTCTACCGGAGCCGGTTGTTGGCTTAGTTTGAAAAACTTTACTTGTAAAGAAACTTCGACCAATAAAAATTATCAAACTCAAACTCATACAGAAAGGTAATGGTCCTCAGCCATGGGTACCCTCTACCATTTTGCAACAGCGAGAGAGGTTGGTTCAGACTAGTTAGTTAGTGTTAGAGGATGATGTACAGCAGTGTCTAGTGAGGGTAATACACAGGTGGTTGTAGTGGCCTGTCATGGAATACTATCCATCTTATACAGCATGGGAGGTCCACACTAACACATCTGGTGGCCGTATGTATCTGATGGTACGTACGGCAGACTCGTTGATTTAACATGGACCACTATGTTTCACAGCGCGACTTACCTATACCTTGATGTAACTGTTTTTACAAACCAAATGTAAAGTAAATTTGTTCAAAAGAAAGAAAAGAATAGCCTTTGCCTGGCTCTCTTGTAAGCCTACAACATGATTTTGTTCATGTATCGGTAACCTTGCTGTATTATTAATGAGTATGACTGGTGTTATGGCACTTGTCTGATGTTAATAATTGAGAGAGAAATTTTAGTAAAGACATGGTTTGTTTCAGACAACCCGACCCTATATTATAAAAGAGCTGACCCTAGCACACAGATGTTTAGGATTTTGTCAATATTTTTGTCAGGAAGAACAAGCTCCAATTCCTAATTAATCGTCTGACTTCAGGAAATTGCCTTTTGACAAGAATATCCAACAATGTCAGTGCCTCTACATGGGTAAGAATCGACACGGGCGACGCGGCGACACGGCCCTTTTAAAAATCGACACTGGCGACACGGCCCTTTTAAAAATCGACGGACATGGAACAACCAGGTAGACTAACATGTAATGTATGGAATAAAAATCGACACGGGAAACACGGCCCTTGTGCTAAAAATCGACACGACGACACGGTCAAAATTGTTGGTACCAATGTACAGGCACATGTCATGATAATCCTATTACTGAGAATCAGTGAGTCATACTGATGACCCAGGAGTCAATATGACGATTCACAGTTTCCGAGGTATATTTAAGGCCACTCAAAAAAAAAGTGGTTTCTCATCACCAAGGTCTGAGAAATCTGAGGAGGGAGGCTTTTTTTTTTGCTTTTTGCTTTTTTTTACTCGCAGGCCAAAATGTATAGGCTAATTTACATTTTTTGTGGCCAAAATTTACATTTTATTGCTTAAGAATTAATTGATCTTTAAAAGTGGAGAAAATGTAAGTTATTTCTATACCACTGCATTGCGGGCATTATTAGCTTTAATTTGATACCAAATATGACCAATTTTGTCCATTCTTATCAGTTTTTTCATCAAAATTTGGCAAAAAAAAAAAAAGTTTTCCTCAAAACCTGATTTTTATGATGCGCGCGGTGATGAGAAACCATTTTATCTTATGGAGTGGCCTAAACTTTAAACTTTTTTTTTTGATCCAGACCATCTTGCTTGAAACACACTTTTTTGGCTCAATTGGCCATACAATAGCTCTTGCTATGTATGTGTTGAGAGATGGACTAGCTATTTTGGTAACCATGACAGGTGTGCTGTAGACTGACGCTGCTGTCTAGGTGTTGGGATGAAGCTATAGCGTTGCTATTATCATGCACCAGAGTTTCAAATGTCATCGGATGGTCTTAGAATGAGGGCAAAAGTATGGCTCAGGAAGTTTGTGTTATGTAGTGGGTTATGATTATGAAGAGGTAGAGGTGTCCCCAATGGTGTAGGTGGGAAATGGTTTGATCAGCTACGTATACATCTAGTAAGGCGTCTTTCATTTATGTCAATTTGGGGGATGCTATAATCATTGGATGGTCACATATTTAATGATGTCCTTCAACCTTAGTCTATTTTTCAATCTACTGTTAACAGAGTTAGGATCAGTAAGATAATTGCACTTGACAATGTTCTGAATGAGGTAATCCCCTTTTACGTTAAGTGTGTATCGCATGTATTGTCACTTTGTCACATTGGATCAAACAGTACCGTAACAAACCTTTTGTATACGCTTAACTTAAGTGTAAGCCACACCCCTACTTTAGGCCGACCCTATAAGCCGCACAGGCCATCTGATTATGGTGACTTTTGTACTGTATTATAAGAGCAAAAACTCGAGTATAAGCCACACCTGGACTTTGGCTGGATCCTGAAAGCAGCACAAGTGATTTGACTCGTGTAGTAGCCGTGGCTTATACGCAAGATTTTATAATTATATTCAATTTGACAATGGTCCATTGATTGGTGCATCCAGTCTTTCCTACCTGAACATCCAAAGCCATTCCAGCCCTAATTGTAAAACACAAAGAAAACAACGGCAGATGCTACCAATTTTGCTAATCATACTCGGAGCTGCTCTTGGACATGACCTCACTAACCCTTTTAAGGGCTGCATAATGCTGAAATATGCTGCGCCATTCATCCTCACGATGCTTAAATGCCACCCTAGCGAATCTTCTTACCAGGCCTGCATTCATGCATCATATTGATCATCCCTAAGGGGTTCATACACTCCCAAAGAGTCAGAATAATGCATGCATGCAGCCCCGGCGAGATTCTCGCAAGCGCTGCTTTCATGTATTATGGCGACAAAAAGCTTAGCGCAGTAAAGCACAATGCGGTCATTAAAGGGCTAAGTGAGCTGAAGTGAGCAGTCCAAGCAATTACTCCCCACTCGTAGAGGGTCACACGGACACATGTGAAGGCACACGTCCCTGTCATGTCCTGCTCACTGACCTTTACAAAGGTTGATTACTACACACTGACATCTTAACCCTTTAATGACCACATGATGCTTCATGTGGCTTGTTTTCTTATCATACTACTCCAAGGCAGTACCTGAAAGCGACTCACTGGCAGTGCATTGGTGTATCACGCCAATTTTTTGGGAGTGCATCAATGTAAGATACTCTGTATAATGCGTGAATGCAGCACTAGTGAGTGAATGCATCAATTCTGTTATCATGAGTGTGAAAAGACAATGCACATTAAAGCACTATGCTATACTTAAAGGGTAAAGCAGCACGTGACATTTGGTTTTACAGGTAAATATTTTTCTCAGGTTTTGTTTTGTTCCTGATGAGGGACCTTCCTGTTTGTTTTAACATCAGAGAGATCTGGATGTCTCTGCTATGTTCTCGAAATATGTGAGGATGAGATGTTTATCACAAGGAGATCCTTAGATTACAAATGCTGTTACTTGGGTCTACGTAACACTGTTTAGGTGGATATCTTTTTCATCCTGTAAAAGAAAATTCCTGAAATTCAGAAAAAAAATCTATGCCAAGATCTGAACACGTTTTTTGGCTTCGATATTTATTCATCATTGTGGTGATTTTCAAGTTTTAAAATTAAGACTATGAGCTTGTAAATGGGTATTGTGAACGGATGCTGTATTCTCCGAAATTCAGCAGTTTTATTCGTACATAACCAAAATAATTAATGCTGGTCTACAGCAACATGTCAATATATGACAAGTTGATAGCCAGCACATTGTCTGTGCGGGGCATCCTTTCTGCTAATCATATTTATTCAGATTTTCATTGCATGAATATTTGGATTTAGGCAAACTTAGGATGCCTTGAAGAAACACTTTGAGCAGCTTTTATTTCAGTAATGCCATGTTAATTTCACAAAAAAGGAATTCAAGTGGCTCATTTACTCTGGTTTGATATATTTAAGGTGTTCCTTAAACCTTTAAGCATATTTTAATTTAGGTAAATGCAAACATTCACACAATGATATAAGCAATTGAAAGAAAACCTGCACACAGGTACTCAGCACTCAGGGACGTGGGACACTGTGGGGGCAGGTGGTGAAGCAACAAGGCTTTAATCCTGTCACTTTGGACGAATCTAATATTGGGAACTTAGACTAGCGACAACTCAGTCTTAGAGGATGCGGACGTAGTCAACGAAAAGATGTTATTGCATTTGGACAGCTCGTCTCTCCCAGCTGAGGCTATGTAGGCAGAGTAGGCAAACTTAAACGTGTTGGTACTCTTTAAGGGTTGCATCTTGCTTTAACTAATTATTTCATGCAGCAGCATGATGCATAAATGCAGCCCCAGCTGGTTACTTGCATGATGCCCCATAGCAGCGATTGCTGGTGCTGCATTGCTGCCTCATTATGACAAATGAACATGATGCCTTAAGGCATATTATATCATTACACTTAGACTCGAGAACATCTTTAATTTGGCAACAAATCCCTACATTGCGGCATCTGATACGCAACAGTACTTTGTTGGCCAGAATGGACACATCATATTTAATTAATCATTTCCTGAGCTGATCATATTAAAATTATAAGTCCTTACAATCAGCGGAGTGAGATGCTTCAACAGGCTTATAGATGTGTAAATAGCAAGCTACTGTGACATGTTATATAACAGAGACTCCAAGTTCAAGTTCATTTCCGTTTTTATTATCAAGCACATCATGTACATTGTTATACCTTCTTAAAATTGGTCCTACCAACCCTCGCCACATAAGATAAACGTCACAAAATTCACTAAATGTAATGAAGATTGTGATAGCATCTCACTGCGGAAGCTAAGTCCAGATTGTTCACCTTCAATTATCAAACGATATCGATAGATTAGTATACTATTTTGAGGGGTATGTAATGTTATCTAGTATCACTACCCATCGATGGGGGCTCAATTTACACAAAATATATATCAAATATTTGGACATAATAATCACTGAAATACTGAACTGTTTTGTAAACTTGATCACAATGTCGCATGAATACTCGGTTTAAGGGAGCGGTCATGTTTTAACTTGGGGCACGGGTTAATGGATTTAGCGCAAGCAGGTCAAAATCTTCCCTGCGCAAAAGTGGAGACATTTTTTTCAATCCGCCCTCCCCATATGGCTGATCCCTTTAATATAAGCTATAGTAACATATGAGCTTTTTCGTTTTCGTTTTCAAAGGATGTGCAAATTTGTGTGGTCTCCCGCCCCACAAAATCAATCCTCCAACCCCCTGTTGTTAAAAGATAGACACTCCCTAACCCAACTCGCATTCACAATTTGAAACCTGGCATTATACAGTCACTGTATTTTACAAGCTGATGATATAGATATAATGAGATATAATGTATACTGATTATATAGATATAATAAGATATAATGTATACTATTACATATCAAGTACAAGAGCGACATAAGCACATGATGACATAATTTAGATCTTCAAAGTTGAATACGATCAGATCATATAATTATAAGTGTTGTTTTTTATTGTTGTCATGTTCTTACTAACAGATACATTGATACAATATTCAGAATGAGGCCCAAAAAAAAAGGGTTTGTTTCAGGTCACCCGACCGACCCTATGTAAACAGGGCCGACCCTACGTTTTTTTTATGCAATTTTGAAGAAATATTTATATTTTTACACTTTTGGGGGGTAAATTTTACGTTTTCAAAGGTTTTGAAAAAAATCTTCCCATTTTCATACTTTTTTGGGTCAATTTTAGGGTTATGTAAAAAAAAAAAGTATATAAAGAAAATATCCGACCTACCGACCCTAGAGTTTCATCCCATGTTACCTGAAACAAAACTTTTTTTTTATTTGGGCTGAGTACCAACGTATTACCATTTTGACGGAAAATAATAAACCACTTAGAACCATAAAAAAGGCACTAAGCAGTCGCCTGCAGCCGAACAGCTGTTATTCAAAGGAATACTTCGGCCATTAAGTTAAAGAAAGTCCCATAATACATAACGGCCTAGTATATTCCACAGAAAGTGGCAATGATCTAATACTGATAAGGCAATTCTTGTCCAGTACCATTCATGATGGCACTTGTATAACAAACAATTATGAAGGGTGTATGTGTCTTTCTACATTAGGGTTGACCTGTACTTATTACTTGCTTGCTACCAGTGATAAGGAACCAGAATGCATGTAGAGAGTACTCTCACCATGCATTGCAGATCGCCAGTTACCTTAGCCTTTATGGGGTTAAGCCTGGTAGAGTTTATCGCATACACAGAGACAAATGAATTATGTGTAAGCAAGACTCTCTTTGTGCCTCAAGGAGCCAGACAATGCTGGACTCTGAGAGTATTTAACAGCACAACTAGATTGCAACAGAGTCTGGAAATGGCAGACCCTCTTTAGAGAATCTGGTAATGCTAGACTCCCTTGCATTACATGAATGGTGCGGCCATCACGTTCATCGGTTTTGACATGGGGGTCAGTGTTAGATTCACTGTGCAGTACGAAATTCCAGCAGAGGTGGTTTTGATGACATAGGGAGAAGTCTGAACACTTCAGTAATAAAACATCTAAATATGCATCTAATCACCCCCTCCCTTGTGTTACAGACTAAAATATCTCGTTTTACAAACTACCCAATAATACATGTATATACATAACAGCCAATAATGTATGTATACATACATCATGGGCATTGGTACTTCTTAACGTCCATATATCATTATATGGATCACAAGGAAATGATAGATTACCAATATGCTTATACAGTCTCGTATGTCCTTGTATTTCCTTCCTTTAGTTCCAGTAGATTCACTGCGCATCTGTCATGGGCCCTATTCTACCATTGGTACCGGTGGTAAGGCAGTGATGTCACTCCAATCCCTACAAACAAATGAGGTAATTAGTCACGATTTAGTCAGTAGTCATCAAATCGTGTAGAAAGTGGAAGAGTGGGGAGAAGACAGTCTGGTAAATGTCACTTTATAGTGACACTCGAGAGCATCGGCATAAAATGCAAATATGTAGATGTCAACCATGGGAGTAAAAAGATAGTGAATATGAAGATTAGTGAAATTAATATCCTACGGTTTAAAATGTTATGAACCACAATTAATTCCTATTTATATCATATTAGAAAATAAAGTAATGTATGTGAATAACAGAATATGATTATCATTTGCATCAAGAAGGAATGAAGGTAATCTGTCTATAGTTCAGAGATCCTTATAGAATAGAAAAATAGACATGACATTATTTAATCTAGAATATTAAGACATACTAAGACATACTGTGTTTAGGGCATAATTGATATGTACTCTAAAGCTATCATCTCCCAATTATTGTGTCACATAACAAGTTGTTTCACTATTATACAGCTAGCCTTTTTTTTCGAACCTTTTAAATTTAAATTTAAATTTAAAGTGAGCCTATGGACGGGGGCCTTGCTTAAGTATTAATGGAAATTATAAATAGCTATTTCTAACCTTTTGAAAGCTCAGGGCCAGCGACGTTATAGTGCCATAGGCAACGTCAGGGGTCTAGGCAACGATTCTAGACAACTCATCTCATGCCTCATAGTAACATCAACTTCGGCTAATGCCAAATCTCTGAATGCAAAAAAAGACAAATGTCATGTTAATGGGAACCAAAGCACACATGACAAATGCCTAAGACCACCATCAGATTTTGTTGTTGTTTCAACTTGGCCACATCATTTTCATTATTTTACATGACTGTTCAATCCTAAGGGCAAAATTAAAAAAGATGTTTCAGGTAACATGGGAAGAAAGTATAGGGTGGTTGGTCGGATTTTTTTCTCTTTTTTTTTCTTTTTAGCCAGCCCCTCTTATTACCCCAACATCGACCAAAACTGTGTAAAAAATTGAAAAGCTCTTCAAAATTGCATAAGTTTGCATGTACAATGCTGCATTTCTTATTTACATTTCTTATTTACATTATATGATAAACTTGGAAATAGTAGCCAGCCTCGTTTTATTCCTAAAATTTACCAAAAATGTGTAAAAGTAAAAAAATGTCTACAAGATCGCATAAAAAACGAGGGGTCGACCCTCTTTTGATAGGGTCCGTCGGGTGACCTGAGAGAAACTTTTTTTTTGCCTTATTGACCAAAACATTAACTTCTTGATATGTGCTTGGAATAACTGTTATGGATTGGGACCCAATTTAATTCTATATTCTAATGCATATCTAAGGGAAGTGTAGAGTGCTTAGAACCTAGTATTTCAAATCGACCAATCGCAGGGCTGGAAATGAGGGTGTCTATATCCCATAGACCATAGGTAATTAAAAGGTAATAAAATAGCAATTAAATACCAGGTTCTAAGTCGGATAGATCCCGTTAACTCGGGGACTATGTCATTTAGACAGTCTCCCTACGGTCTGTGTCTAAATGCCATAGACCCCTCGTACAGGGATCTATCCCTAACATAGATCTGCAGAAAGGGGGTAGAGAATTTCAGTTGTCTGTTGTCAATCAGGCGGGATTTTTAGTACTGGCTTTGGCCACCAGGGGGCACCAGAATGCCTAAAGAGTGCATAATTCTAAGTAAAAATGCTTTAGGATAATTTTTGTGTAGAATGAAATAGATTCATTAGATTTATTTTATCTTTATTAAAAACATTCCATATTTGGAATGCAAAAAGAACGTTTTTCATGGAAAATTAGCACATGTATAAGACCCTTTCTGGTTGCCATGGAAACCGTTTTGCAAAATGGGAGATAATTGTGCTAATTTCTTAGAAATCTTGTCAGTTACTCAAAAACTGACTTGTATTACTGCTTCGTTATTTCCTGGTAAACCGGACTATCTTACAGACTGATAATGGCTATTTTTAAAGAAAATTAACACACAATATCGAAAACAAAAACTGTGTATTGTAGGCTACTCACTATGCAATATCTAAGCAGTTATGAGTATCTATAATTATGAATATCTATTTTAAGAGGTAAAAAGAGGTATAAATACATCATATTATATGCCTTATCTACAGATGAAACTACTTATTCTGGGTTAAATCTATATAAAATGAAACAAAGGTTGTTATTACATATAGTGCTCTTCGTTCAGCATCTGAATAATGACGGGTGCTACGGAGCTGGAGTGGATGCGGAGTATGTGTCGGAAAGCGCTGTTGAACTTGGGCATGAGACATTTGTAGAGGATAGGGTTGATGCAGCCGTTGAGATACCATACCAGTAGCCCTATGTAGTGCAGGTGCACACTGAACGAGTCCACCTCCCGATGTACCTGTCGTAAAGCAGAGTTTTAGAATTAGGGAGTGCTCATTTTTATAACACGGTTGGTGAGATTTCCTGCAGGTGGGTCGAAAAAAGGTATTCGATATCAATAGAAAAGCCTATGCATATATGTACTCTATTTGAAGCAGAGTAGCGTGCTGGGGTTTATACTAAAGACATATGGGAAGTTTTTTGGTCCCCAACCTAGTCTAATTTTTTAACCCCCCCCCCCTCGATTACACCACCCCCAACAAATGAGCAATCCCTTAGATAACTATGAGTGTCAATCTTTATAATGTAATTCATTTAAATGGAAAGCTTTCCAGTGATATATTCTATTAGCAGACACCACTTCTAGTTTATTTAGAACTGGCCACTCATGCATCAGTACATGTGTGGGTATTGACCGATCCCGAATGTCAATAAGTTTTATTAGTTTCAGATATAAACTCATTATTAACATGATTATGGAAATTAACTTAATTTTCTTTAGATAAACTTATAATCAACCTTTGGTCTTTAAATGTTATTTTCATTCCGTCTTCAGCATACAATCATTGGGGCAATGACAAGTTGATTTAATATCATTTAAAATAAAGTTCAAAATAACTATTCTGATTAAGTAAGGTCGAACCAGGTCCTATTTCTTTCTTTGTAAATGCCTCACCTATATTGACAGGTCTGAAGTGTCAACTACGCTGTGGGTAGGTGCACCTGTTAACACTAACGGGTAGCTATTATGTTCGGCTATTATTATAGTACTGACGTTGACAGCTGACAAAAGCAGCATTGTGTTAATTAATTCCATCCAACAAAGTATCTCTAATAACGTGATAATATGTACTTTGGGGGGGGGCATGATAGATGTAATTATTAAGTATGATAAAATATTATGTAATTTGTGTAGACCCTTAGATTTAATATGCTGCATTTGTGCATTCATTCATCATAAAGATGCATCAGCATGAAGGTCGGATGCATCATGCCAACTTGATTAACCTGTTAAGGCCTGAATAGTGTATTAACGTGGTTTGCTTTCTCTCAGCCTGATACATGCATGCATCGTGCTGACCCATTATGCCTGTACATAGTTGATACAGTTGATTGCAGCCCTGGTGAGTGACATCATGCCCACAATGTTGCGGTTAAGCCATCCCGAAGGATTGGCATGATCAATGAATGTATATCACCAGTGAGATACTCACCGAGGCTGCATTTATGCATAATGACGGCAAAGGATTTTGAAGCAGTATGCGGCCCCTAAAGGGTTAAAGAGTTAGAGCACCCACCTGTAAAGTGATCACCACCATATGGAGGCTTAGCACCGAGTAGACTGCAAACAGAATGGTCATTGTGATGGTCAGTTCTCGATGCCGCTTCTGGATGTGGTTCACAGCCAGGCTCAACTGTACCGGTGCCTTCTTGCCTTGGTGGTACATCATGAAACCAAGCACGATATAGTTTATAATGGTGAGACCCATGAAGAAGGCATACGGGTAGGCTATTGAGAGATGCAGGTCTTCAGGGCTCAATAACAGTGTATATATGCAAATCGGCATGTCCATTGAGGCCGTAGAGCGTAGCGTGAATAGCAAACCAAAAATCGCCCCGATTCCCATCCACATGATGATCACACAGTTTATGGTTCTCTTTAAGGTCAAATATTTGGCGTACTTGAATCGCGAGGTCAGGCAAATAAGGCGGTCAATGGAGATCATGTAGAGAGTCAGGATGGTCACATAGTAGGCAACGACGTAGAGTACCTCCTGGAATATACAGAAGTAGATCCACCGTGGTAGTTCCTTCATTGACTCTGTTAATACAGATACCATTGTTAGCGAGGCAGAGATGAGGCCAGCGACGGCCAGGTTAGCTAACAGGTAGCAGGTCGGATTCTGTAATGCTTCGTAACGGCTCACAGCGATGATGACTAAGACATTTCCGCTTAATCCAACTAGCGACTCTAACCAGCGAAATGGATGATAGTAGCCAGTGTTCGGTTGGTCATCAACGATGCTTGGTAATGTGCCATTGACATCTATATGGGAGAGAGTCACATTGGATGTGGTATTGAAGTCTATCAAAGGAGAGAAAGTGAAATTTGATGTGGTATTGAAATCTACTGGCGTTAGAGTGAATGGTGTTGAGGTCTGGTTGTAAGTCCCATTGAAGTTGTCAACCATTTCTGTGAAGTTTGCCATCCTATGTGCAGCTACTGCTCCCTGTGGATTAGACCAGCCTGGGATCAGCTCTCTGTGTTTGTGTACACACTATTCCCTTCATATCCGAAAGGTGTCTTGAGTGAGTGTGACTGTCTCACTAGTAAAATATCCACAAGTCATCCTATGAATTTCACCAATCTCCAGTTCGGCTTTCTCTAGTTGTGTTCTCCTTTATGTATAAGTGGTATAACAATAGGAGACCAATAAAGTTGACTTGATGAATAACACGCGATGAAATTAAAAGCTGTCTTGGCTGCAAATCCCTGTCTCTCGGCCAGCCAAAAAGTCTATAAGTGATCCAGTGGTGCATATGGTTAAGCACATATATATGTAGAACTGTGTACACCAGAGTGAGTGCTGACCATCTGGAGGAGTCTGAGACCACAGTGAGCTTCCTCTCCTCCAGTACCTATGCAGCTGCTAATCATATAGCAACAGGTGTGCGTTCAGTCTCCAATTTACAGGTAGAAACCTGCCCCCTCCCTCTCTGCCACTCCTCCACCTCCCCACCAACCTGTCAACCTAAGCTACCTGAACTTCTAGGAATCTAATTACGAGTCATTTCAGTGCTCTTCATCGTGTTTCAGTGCTGTTCGTTCATCCATTCTCAGTTAATGTACCTGTAGGGACTGTGTTAGTTTATTCACTAAGTTGAATTTGAGTATAGACTACGAACGTTTTATCAAATTGATGCCTTCTCAGAGAGGCAGTCTGAGCATAGTTCTACTGAGGAATGCTTTCTCTATAGAATGTAACAGGTATGATATTTAACAATGGCTTGTGAATAACACCAATTAGTAGTGTTCCATATGCGTCGTGTATTCATAAAAGCACCAATATACTAATGTGTTAGACATGTTTCCGTCTGAATAGAAAGGAGCTTTGCTCCTTAATATTAGTAGGAAGGAAAATAACCAAGCTGGTATTGTATTTTCATTATTAATCTATAGTTGAGAGTTGACCTTGGTAGAAACTTGTGTAAATTTAAAATCGATGGTGTTTTATATATCACAGGAAGATGAGAAAAGTGAAAGACGCGATCCCCATTGTCATCAGTCATTTTGTGAAATAATTTGTTTTTAAATTTCCTTTTTTTATCGGGAGGGGGGGGGCTGAACACGAAGTGTTTCTTTTTCAAAAATGAGTTATGTCAGTTATAGTCGACGTTCGCCCCATATGGTGAAGTAGATAGTCTACATCCGCCCTGGGATGGATAAAGACTATAAATATATATACAACAGCTCTCAATAGGTCAATTAAATAGGTCTAGATAATCTAAGCACCGATAGCACTAGAGCTAATCAACCCGAATATTTAGGTTAATCATGATTGTGTTGAACATCCTGAGGAAATCTTCAATCTTGTAGTAGTATCAAGAAATTGCATCCGGCATTGTAAGAGAATAATATAGACATTCAATTTTACCCTATCCTTGATCACCAGAATGGGGGGGGGGGGGGAGGGGGGTTCCATGAAGTATGTACGCATGAAGGGGGGGGGGGGTTGGGGGGGTCTATTTTCTGAAAATCTTTGCATACATAAACCCCTTTATTTTAATGTGTACAAGAACTTGGGGGGATGGGGGTTGGGGGGGGGGGGGGTCGACACCGTCTCTAAGAGCCTGGAAGAGGGCTGAACTGAATTACAGTTTATGGTATAAAAAGGAGCCGCCTTTCCATTGTGTACAAATGTCTAAGCCTGCTATTGAAACATTAATTGTATCAAATCTGTATAACTAAATAATCATAATAGCACATGCAGTTCCTACTCCAGGCCATATATGGATTCATATCTATATGAACTCTAATCATAGAAACTTATAAAATGATATATATGAAGAATATTGGCACATAAGGAACTCAAGTTATTCACAATTAAGATTTTAGAGAAATTAGCAAGAGCATACACATGTGTACACATGCACACCTTTTTTGTGCCTGAAACCATATCTACCTATGTAAGAATAGGCTGCTGGTTACTGTATCCACAAATATGCCTTATTAGGCTTGCTCTGAGGGCTAGAAGTGCTCTCAATCAGGGTATGATGACAAGATGAGGGGGTGATTATAAACTTATTAGGGATTGATATCTTGTTGTACATAAATATATATCATATGAAATTAGTCATAGATGAACTTTTAAAAAGTAATCATAGTGATGACCCAGAGTCATCACATATGATTACTCTAGTGATTACCAAGTACTCACTTGTGTCACAATCACCGTGATTACAAAAAGTAATCACCCTTGATTACTTTTTCTCCCATAGAGTTTTCAGTGCGCACTTAAATTGCGCTTATGCATTTAAATATCCTGCAATTAATTCTAAAAAGGTAAGGACGAATGGCAATCCTGAAATAAGTATCTAGACTCAAGGCTTTTCTCTCAGTGCACTAAGCGTTCCCCAAATCCGCCAGACACATTCAATTAAGCGGGGCTCACAGGTGAGGGTAGTTTTAGAGACAAGGACTCTCACTTTTCTGAGGGTGCAGTTTAATTCTCCCAACGAGGTTGTATTCTAACATGGATTATAGCACAAGGAGTGTTAAATGGTTTCTTATTATCATTCACATAATACTAAATACATGGAGGGGAAGATCAGGTGGGGGAAATGGCAAAAAAATGCTAATCCGGTATTCAACCTGTTTTGGCCATGTTTTAGGTTGGACGGAGTGAGATTTTCTCTTGCAGTGCCTGACAGGCGAGCTTCGTATCTGAGGTGTGTTGCATATTTGGATATGTACATGAGAGTAGCTTCAGAGTCATAAATGAGTCTGAAATAGTAGGCTACTCCCCCTCAAAAATAGGTGGAAAGAAATCCTGTCCATGAGCATGATGACTCAATTTCTTTTAAACTTCTCTTTATTAAGGGGAGATGGGCAGTTTAAGATATCGGACATGGGGGTAAGCGAAGGGGACAAGGACAGGGAAGAAAATGAAACAAGTATTATGGCCTTTTCTAAACACTGCCTCTAAGGAAGTCCAAGTGTCCAGCGCCTTTACAATTTAAAATATGAATATTGCGTTGAAAAGTGCCGAGATACCTCTGTCCTCAACCACTCGTCAAGAGGATCAAAATTGTTCTGCCCGACCCCAAAATCATACTGTTGTATAGACATGGTGGGCACATAGTAGTCTTGTCATACTAGTTTGTGTAGAGGTAGAGGCTCAGAGATCTGGGGATGAGTGGAGAGCTTGTAGGGTGTACGCTTACTATTGGCAGGAGGCTATCTAGCCCTTTTAGGGCAGCATAGTGCTTAAATGCATCAAGCCTATCCCTAAACAGTACTTGTTCCAGTAACAGTTCCATGGTGCTGCATTTATGCATCATGCAAACCCTACCGGGTTGATACATTCATAAAGGAAGTGCCACAAGGATGGATCAATTCACACTAGGCCGCTGTGCTTGTGTATCAAGCCAATATATAAACATGGATATTTGAGGCTCATGCTGTCCTTAAAGGGTTAGTGGACCTGGAGGAGGCTGGTGGTGCTGATAAGGGCTGCAGCCTACAGGAGGTGTACAGCAGGATGGTGCTGGGGGCCTGCCACACAACTCACAAGTCTAGATATTAAGTCCCAGTAACATTTTGTAAATTTTCAAAATCTATTTGGGCGGTCAGAATATGACTAAGTGATACATTGAATTCTTTATAGACACTAACAAATGAAGGATATATATAGATGTTTATACTGGTATATAAATAATTTAAAACAATTTCAAGGGTCAATCTACAGCTGATTTCAAATGATGTCAGTTACTCACATGTGCAACATTTTCTCTTGTTTGCATTCAATTAATGGTTATTTCTCAACGCTAAGGTCTATAAAGGGAAATATTTTTGAAACCCTGAAAAATCATTTCCATTTTTCAGAGTTAAAAAAATAAATCAGCGCTGGTGATTATGAAATATGGCGATCACAAAACCCAGGTAAAAACAAAAAGTCTGTCCCTCGATATTTCCCCCCTCGGTGTGGTAACTGTGCAATTAAATTGAAAAAAAGATTGTATTAAGAATATTACCTTTCTCTGAAACAGGCCCCAAGGGGATGTGGCTGGAGGGTCTGGTAGTAGGCTGCAGGACAGGCCTGGATGCTACTGATTGTGCTCCTGTTGGAGAGTGTAAACTCATTGCTGTGACATTGCCACTACCCCAGTTCTTCCACTCTCCGAGCAGATATTTAGAGTCTGTATATAGGGATTGATATAATCAGAGTAAGTGATTGGAAGTTTGTTAGCTGTTAGTCTGTGATAAGAAATGATTGTTAACCCTAACGGGTTAGCATAGGGCTTTAGTGGGACAAATTTACTATTTTCATGTCATTAGGGCCCGTGAAGGATACGCTCTGTTTCCAAAACCTTTATAATTGACCATAGCTCACCTATTTCCGACCTACTACCATGTGTCGACCACCTACTGCATCAAATTGCCATGTCCCTATGCTATACAGGGTATCAATGCTTTGTTGGAAGGGAAATTAAAATGTTATTAGCTTCAATCATACCGTTATACTTTACACATTTCCTTATTATCCTGTAATGTACAATGCACTGAAGTGAAGCTGTTTGACCTGTTTTGAGATCAGAGAATTCAGGAATTCTCCATATTTATGCATTTAAACTATCAGAAAGGACGATATATCTATTATTGGACCAGAATGCTAGATGGCCATTACAGTTGGCTTGCATTGACTGATGATGCTAGTAATTATGCTGGTTTCCCACCGCCACGCGTGCTATAGCATTTTTGGTTTGGTAATTCTTTTGTTTTCTATTCAAAGATGATGAGAAGAAAATATCAAATCATAGTGTATAATGTCAGTAATGCAGTGAGCTAGATATAAATTAGTTTCACAAGTTGTATGAGTCAACTCATCTCAACTAATAGAATATTAAATTTGTTTACGAATAGCCTTCAATATTTAGCTATAACCATTAAGCAGATTAGAATAAGCTATGGTGATACACGCCTCATCTCTATATAAATTCTACCCTTTAACATCCCTTATTTAAAGAAAACCCAAGGAACAATCTTATCACATTTCTCTGTACTAGATGATGAAAACCCAGTTTAATTATTGGAGTAGCTTATAGTGGTAACAAATTGGCCAATGAATGGGCTGTCTGAAGGCTTCTATCTTCAATAGCCCCCGCGGTGTCCTGCCTTCAATGTAAGGCCATTAGAATTATTGCCATTTAGAATCCCAAATTCTAAATCGCATAGAACCCATTACAGGTTAAAGCCCACCTGTGTCACTGGCTCCTACATCCTGTGGATATCTCAGAAAGGGGTCAATCCCATGCATATAGCTACAGGTAGGCAAGCATAGTGCAGATATCTGGTAGTGATAATGGATACCTGGTCCTTATTACCACCTGGACACAAAGAAGCTACTGAGATAGAGGTGTGGACAGGACCTGGTTGTCTTTAGGGAGTTCTCATTTTATAACAACTGCACATCCTTTTTACGTGTTACCATAGAAATGTTCCCTCTCCTTACTACCATTCAAAACTCCTTTGCCTACGTGCCATTTTATCTATGGTAACACACTTGCGTTTTCGCTGAAATTTCGCTGGTAGTGAAGGGTTGGTTGAGAGTTCTTACCTCAGCCTCCCTCTCAAATCCACCCCCCCTTTGTTGTTAAAACATGAGTTCTCGCTTAGCTGCGTTATCTATGAGGGTTACACATAGTTCAGGTGCACAGCCGTACTCATCATTATTATTACATAAATCTCCTGCTGTCAGGCATGCTACGTGTACGGTTTCATTAACATCAAATTAACACAACCTTTTCAGACCTCTATATCCATAATTGGTAATTGGTAATTACTTAATAATTGGTACTTACTTAATAATCAGAATGCAGAGTATGATAATGAGCTGTTACTTTGATTTTTGTTTGCATCTGTCATTAGAATTAAAGATATATGAATTTCCACATTCATGCATACATCGGCCCACCAATGTATACATATGGGTATCGACAGACTAATTTTTATTTTATTTTATGTGAGTCGTCCTAAAACTTTTTCGTCTACCACAATCAGGCTCGTCCATCCCTTCACTCCTATCAACTACCAAAAGAAGTGAAAAGTAGATACAATTTCACTTTCTTGGCACGCCTTCGTTAGTGTTTCTAGATCCCAGATAAAGTGACTTATCTTATCAGCCCATCTACCCTGTCAGCTGTAAGGAATGGATCAGACAAACTAGCCTCCTCCCAATCACAGGGTAATCTTATCACCCTCCCTGTCTGTAGGGGCTAGGTAGGGGGCTACCTTGGGGAGGCAGTAGGGACCTTCAGCTAAATTGTCAACTACCTGGGTTGAATACTAACAGGACCAAGTAAAAATGTGTATCATTGAAAAAGATAGGAGGATTTATCTGTCCATAGTTCAACCTCGGTCTCCCAGAATCACAAAGCCAACATACAAAATCAGTTGAGTATGTCAAATTAGGAAACAGCAGAGACATCTCTGAGCGATATGAATTCAGACAAGTACACAGTTTGCGTTGTACCAGGTGTCTTTAAGATTGTTCTTCCTATTGAGAAACGGAATCACTCCCTCACCAGTGTCAGTAGGAAGAACGACCTTTAATCAGTATTTGATTGGTAAATTACCCATTCACTCACCTTCTTACGTTCTAATTTATTCACACGCTTACTCGTTTAATGACTTCATAATCACATTTACTCTAGCACTCATTTATTCACTTGCTCCCTCGCTCGTTTTCTGATTCACTCACGGGCTTAACTCATTGACTCATTTACTCACTCATTAACTAACTGCCTACCTATCTACCTACTCACCCACCCACACATTCTTTCCATTCATCCGCTCACCCATTATCTCATTCACATGTTCATACACTCAAACCTATAGTGTGAGTGTATGAACATGTGAATGAGCATCCATGCATCCACTGTGGCAGTCATTCACATTCAGACCCCCCATCCCCACTGACTCACTTCAAGAACGCCAAAGGCCCCTCTACCCCCCCCCCCCACCCACCCACCATCATTCCCTCCCTCCCTCTGGGCCATCCCTGTCGACCCCATCACATCCGTTTGAAGGTAGGAGAGACAATTTGGCGGCTACAACTTGGCGGGCGCGATACAAGAGGGAGGTAACGAAGTGCGGGACTGAGCGTCAATTCCAACCCCATCCCGTCTCGTTCCGTGCCTCGTTTCAGCGTGACAATGGCGCGCTAACAAGGCTAAAGCCGGCGCTGAGTGCCTTCTTCCGGACAAATTGGAGCCAGGGGAGTGTAAGGGAAGGAAGGATGTATGAGGTTGTGTGTGTGTGTGTGTGTGTATGTGTGTGTGGAGGGGGTGTGGGGATGTGTCAGGGTGTTTCGGGGGGGTGTAGGCAGGTTGGGAGAATGAAGGCATGGGTGACCATGTCCTTGTGTTTTAGCTAAGATGGATAGTATGCCACTACAGTCGATCCTCACTACTTCCTCGGATCCCTCAGTTCCCCAGACAGAGGACCTGGAAGTTTCCCTTATAATAATGTCCTAGTATATTTAGACTTAGATTATCAAATAATTTGCATCCTAAGAATGTTCTCCTTGCATTTTCCAAATTTGAGGAGGTGGGGGTCAACTGTATAGCCATGGAGAAAAGTCTCTGTTCCGTCAAGGCAATCAGTCAACAATTTAACCAGAAGACCATCTATCATCATGTCAGACAAGCATCTTAGAGTAGGTAGGACGCATCCCAAAAAGAATCTGTCGATTTTCTCCTATCTCGCAAGTAGCAGGGATAAATTGTGAATCGCCAAATCAACTTTTGAATACTAAAAATACAGAGATGTACCTCCATTTCAAAATCTGAGCCCTCTCCTGACATTCTCTAACAAAGCAGTGGGAATTATAAGTATGACACGAAGAAGGTATTATGATGACTGGATGTGTTAGACATGAACATTATCTTTGAGTAATTCATGTCATTTTCTGAAAAGGCCATCCTCCTTATCAAGGTCTAAAAATAACACAAAATGGTCGCTTTTGTCTTTTCTGTAACTCTGAACTCTCTCCCCCCTCCATCCCTACCATCCCATCCCCCATCCCCCAACCATTCCCCCCAACCCCTTTACCCACACCGCACCCACCATCCAGTCGAAGACAGGCCTGGCGTCTCTGGCTGGCCCTCTGTCGGCGTGTGGTCGAACTGCACCGGATTTATGAGTCCCATTTGGTCATAACGAGATGGCATGGTGTCAAAACCCTCTCGGCAGCCCGACCCCCTCAAACACCAAGCAGCCAATTTGTCGCTTTGTAACGAATTACAAATACTTCCAAGCCGGCATAGCTACAATGTTGTATGTCACCCGAGATGACATTAATTGGACAGATCCTTGCACCGACTATCAATAAACCCTTTAAGGATGGCATGATGCCTCAGGACAATATGTATGTATGTAGCCCAGAGGGTCGGTTTCGTGCATGAATCCAGCACTAGTTTGCTAGAGCCGCCTTCATGTATCATGGCAATAATAAATAATAATATAACGAGAATATTGATTTTTAATTTGTTTCTTTGATCTGTTGAGCAACTATATTTCTGATTGATGCATATATTTTTATCCTATCAGAACAGGAAAACAAATTGGGATTGGAATTATTCAATCCCTCTTTTCTTTGGTTTACGAAGGCCCTTTATGAACGGAGAAATATTTTATTGAACAAACCTATCTAGAGCAGTTGAAACTTAGACTAGAAAGCATGGTATAGTACTTTGTTATCTAAATAAAGGAGAGAAACTAGAGTTCCATAGGACACAGAAGGAAATTGCTTTGTTTTTACGAGTCATCCGCCTAAATCTCCCCAACCTAGCTTCATGTGTTATTTTAGATTTATCAGCATAATCCAAATAAAGACTGCATAACCGGCAATTATACTTCTGATTTATATGATTCATATATGCACGGCTAATAGCGTCCTTAATGGAAAAACACAGTGCATCATGTACAGTGCTTAACCTTTAGTGTATCATACAGCAGAATAAACATGAGCTTTAAGGCATTGTGCTGTCCCTAGAGGTTTAAGATATCCTGTGTCTTTCTCCTCCCGCAGTGAGGCAGACCGGATATAGATGTAGCCTTCCGCTGCATGTCACGCGGGACCTAATCAAGTGAATGCGCACAAGGTGAGGAAAACCGGAAGTACATGTAATAGACGCCAGGAAGTTCCCCTTACACGCACATTAACATATAATGGGAGTTCTTTCCTGTTATGGAAGTATTTTTGATATGGCCATCTGTGCGTCGTTGTCTTATAAGATTTAGGCGTTTACTAGACTATGGCACAACATGAAAAGCTAGCTACTTTCCGAGTTCGGCACCAACATCTCACGGTATTTGCTTGTGTAGACCAAGACCAAACATTAAAATTGAAATGAAAGCATTATATAAGATGCCTTTCGTCCTAAGTTAATGACAGTAAACCCTTTTTTTAAACACCGATCTGAGATAGAATATGGGCTATAAATTGCTAAATTGTTATGTTTTTTTGTGATGAATCACTCTGGATCAAAGAAAATGCCAGTGCAAATCATCAAAACATAATCATTACACACTGGTAAGACTAATGTAAAAAGTATAGGCTCATTCGAGCCTCCTGGTACACAATAATTTCAACGGGACCTTACTTATGGATCTTACCTGTCCCGTCCAGCACTTATTTGAGACGAGTATTATGTAGTGTATAGAAATAATTATTGATTTAACTATATCTTGACTGTACAGCGAGAACCTGGCCTGTAAAGGAGCATCCGATACATTCAAGTGTAAATTTTATATAAGAAACAGTTCTATGAGCACCAACCCATAATAGAAGGTGGACAGCACCTTTTGCTTAACTTCTCACCGTAACACAAAAAAAAAGTATCACATTGTAAAGAAATCATGGAAAAGAGCAGCCAAGTATACAAGATACTCCAAGTGCCCCCTTGCGGAGTATCCCTTCTGTATCACTGCCCATACATTGTATAAAAAGATGACACTAATTCACTGGTAGTGGAAAATTTCTTTAAAAGAAGTCAGGACGGAAACTGGACATTCTCCGACAACTCCCTAGAGGCGAAGAACGACTCCCATTTTCCCCATAAAACCAAGGTGACAAGAAGATGTAAAAAAGGGTGAGTATTTGTAATTGAACCCCGGCAGGGACAATAAAAATCCATAAAAGTCCCAAGGGTGCAGTAACGTTCTCTACTTACAGCAAATGCTCTTAGGGATGGGTCTTTTTTCTGGGGTGGTATGCTTGTTTTTTAGTGTCCCAGGGGTATTCGCAGTGTAGGAAGCAAATTTGGTTTAGGAATAAGATAGATATACCCATTTGTTAATAGACACTGGTTATTTATAAAACGATGTATTAACTGGAAGATAAGTTGTAAATTATTACTCAGTAATTCTGTTTGAAATATTAGATATTCCTGGCTCTAATATGGGTAGACAAAAAACACTCAAACGTGTAACCATTGAACAAGACTTAGTGCATGGACATGCCACTCAATACCTATTTTACTTGATGTAAATCAATATTCCCACAAATATAGTAGATAGGTTTTAGCACTTCTCATATCGGTTTTTATACAGTCCAGAAAGTCATGCACACATCCCCTCTTGTATAATACTTCCCAGTGCCCTCTAGAGACCCTGTCGGGCCTTTATCCCTCAGATTGCCCTTATCCCTCAAAATGGTACCCTTTTGAGGGATAAAGGCTCTGTTGGGCCTTTATCCCTCAAAAATGGCTTTAAAGCTCAAAAGCCCTTATCCCTCAAAATATTTGCCTCTATCCCTCAAAAGCCTTTCTCCCTCAAAACCTATATGATCCAAGGTGTAATTGCCTTTATCCCTCAAAACCTATATGTTGGTCTCAGAAACCAATCCCAACTCAGATATTGACCTGCCTTTATGCCTCAAACCTATATATTGGTCTCAGAAACCAATCTGCACCAAGATATTAACTTGCCTTTATGCCTCAAAACCTATATACTGGTCTCAGAAAGCAGGCCACACTCAAAAATAAACCTGCCTTTATGCCTCAAAACCTATACACTGGTCTCAAAAACCAATCTGAACTCAAATATTGACTTTCCTTTATGCCTCAAAACCTATATACTGGTCTCAGAAAGCAGTCTAAACTTGCCTTTGTGCCTCAAAACCTATATGTTGGTCACAACAACCAATCTGAACTCAAATATTGACTTGCCTTTATGCCTCAAAACCTATATACTGGTCTCAGAAAGCAGTCTACACTCAAATATAAACTTGCCTTTATGCCTCAAAACCTATAATTATGTTGGTCTCAGAAACCAATCTGAACTCAAATATTGACTTGCCTTTATGCCTCAAAACCTATATATTGGTCTCAGAAACCAATCTGCACCCAGAAAGGACTTGCCTTTATGCCTCAAAACCTATATATACTGGTTTCAGAAGCTAATTCAAACTCAGATATTGACTTGCCGTTATGCCTCAAATCCTATAAACTGGTCTCAGAAACCAATCTGCACCCAGATATTGACTTGCCCTTATGCCTCAAAACCTATATATTGGTCTCAGAAACCAATCTGCACCCAGAAAGGACTTGCCTTTATGCCTCAAAACCTATATACTGGTTTCAGAAGCTAATTCAAACTCAGATATTGACTTGCCGTTATGCCTCAAATCCTATTAACTGGTCTCAGAAACCAATCTCCACCCAGATATTGACTTGCCTTTATGCCTCAAAACCTATATACTGGTCTCAAAAAGCAGGCAACACTCAAATATAAACTTGCCTTTATGCCTCAAAACCTATATATTGGTCTCAGAAACCAATCTGAACTCAAATATTGACTTGCCTTTATGCCTCAAAACCTATATACTGCTCATAGAAACCAATCTGCACTCAAATATCGATTTGCCTTTATGCCTCAAAACCTATACACTGGTCTCAGAAAGCAGTCTACACTCAAATATAAACTTGCCTTTATGCCTCAAAACCTATATGTTGGTCTCAGAAACCAATCTGAACTCAAATATTGACTTTCCTTTATGCCTCAAAACCTATACACTGGTCTCAGAAAGCAGTCTACACTCAAATATAAACTTGCCTTTGTGCCTCAAAACCTATATGTTGGTCACAACAACCAATCTGAACTCAAATATTGATTTGCCTTTATGCCTCAAAACCTATATACTGGTCTCAGAAAGCAGTCTACACTCAAATGTAAACTTGCCTTTATGCCTCAAAACCTATATATTGGTCTCAGAAACCAATCTGAACTCAAATATTGACTTGCCTTTATGCCTCAAAACCTATATATTGGTCTCAGAAACCAATCTGCACCCAGAAAGGACATGCCTTTATGCCTCAAAACCTATATATACTGGTTTCAGAAGCTAATTCGAACTTAGATATTGACTTGCTGTTATGCCTCAAATCCTATAAACTGGTCTCAGAAACCAATCTGCACCCAGATATTGACTTGCCTTTATGCCTCAAAACCTATATATTGGTCTCAGAAACCAATCTGCACCCAGAAAGGACTTGCCTTTATGCCTCAAAACCTATGTATACTGGTTTCAGAAGCCAATTCGAACTCAGATATTGACTTGCCTTTATGCCTCAAAACCTATATGTGTACAGGCAAGGGAAAAGGGTAGTCCAAGGAAAAAGCCAACTTTGAAATTGATGTCATAAGCTTTCCAGTGATATATTTACATTAGAAGATATTATTTCCAGTTTTTGAGATATGGCTTCATGAATATGTGTGGGCATCACCCTTTCCAAAATCCCAATAAGCTCTATGTATCATATTTTCCAAGATATCCCTATTTAATTAGCATTATCTATGATAATTAGAAATTTATGATACATTTTCATTCTTTAAGTCATAAAATTCGATCTAGGAATGGTAATTTTATTTTGTTTTCACCATCGCAATCCTCAGAAATCATTCTATCAATTTATATCTTAATTTCCTCTATTTGGAATAAAAATCATGTTTCCATGGCAACACATATCAACAAGCACACCCATTTAGGCTTTAAAACGTTCCTTTTACCTTCCAAATATAGAAGCTTTTTACCAAAAATGGAATGTTTTATGTAATCCTATTGAATTCTCCAGAAAAAAGTACCCAAGAGTTATTTTTAGCCTAATTCTTTCATTTTAGGCCATAGTGGCGCCCCCTGGTGGCTAAAATCGGAACTAATCCCGCGGGGACTATCCTTTCTGCTTGGCTGCTCACATATATACTGGTTTCAGAAACCAATCTGAACTCAGATATTGACTTGCCTTTATGCCTCGAAACCTATATACTGGTCTCAAAAACCAATCTGCACCCAGATATTGACTTGCCATTATGCCTCAAAACCTATATACTGGTCTCAGAACCCAATCTGAACTCAAATTTTGACTTGCCTTTATGCCTCAAAAACCTATATACTGGTCTCAGAAAGCAGTCTACACTCAAATATAAACTTGCCTTTATGCCTGAAAACCTATATACTGGTCTCAGAAACCAATCAAAGTCCTTTCTGGGTGCAGATTGGTTTCTGAGACCAATATATAGGTTTTGAGGCATAAAGGCAAGTCAGTTCTTGGTGCAGATTGGTTTCTGAGACCAGTATATAGGTTTTGAGGCATAAAGGCAAGTCAATATTTGAGTTCAGATTGGTTTCTGAGACCAATATATAGGTTTTGAGGCATAAAGGCAAGTTTATATTTGAGTGTTGCCTGCTTTCTGAGACCAGTATATCCTTAGCACAACCATAGCGTACTGATGTGGGGTGTAAAAACGGCCCTCCAAACGCCAGTGCTTTATGTCAGGGGACCCCCAGAACGTACTGATGTGGGGTGTAAAAATGGCCCTCAAAATGCCAGTGCTTTTTGCCAGGGGCCCCCCAGAGTGTACTGATGTGGGGTCTAAAAAGGGCCCTCCAAATGCCAGGAATTTGGATGGATGATGGCCCCAAAAGCCACTGGTTTCCACACATTTCAAGGATTTCAATGTAATATATAATGCCTAGATTACACTAGATTGTTAATAATTCTTTTATAATGTAAATGTATGATAAATGGTTTTATGACTACTGCCTTCATATACTTCATAATATGATGCTTTATTAGTAGTAATTAACCTTGAAAATCGATTATATCCTAACTTTGCAATATTTGAAATAACATGCTAAATATAGTAGTACATCTTGTGATGGTATTATACCTTAATCTAAATTATTTTGATTTGTCAGTATGGTTAAATGCTTCTAGTTGAGCATCATCTAAAGATTTCATCAGTTATACCATATGATATCATGAATTTCATGCTAATTAGCAATTTTTCCAAATACACATTATCAGGACTTGGCACTTCTGCCTGTGATATGCACAGAATAGCATTAAAACGTTTTGATACGTTTTTTATTCTACAACTTAGAAGTAAAACGTTTTAGAACGTTATGGCAGTGGGGGATCTATTGTGCTCTTATACTATAACTTGAAAATAAAACGTTTTAGAACGTTATGGCAGTGGGAGATCTATTTTGCTCTTATACTACAACTTGAAAATAAAACGTTTTAGAACGTTATGGCAGTGGGGGATCTATTTTGCTCTTTTACTACAACTTGTAAATAAAACGTTTTAGAACGTTATGGCCGTGGAGGATCTATTGTGCTCTTATACTCCCCTCCCCTCCCCTCCCCTCCTCTCCCCTCTCCCCACTATCCCCGATCTCCCCCCCCCCCGATCTCCCCTCTCCCTGATCCCCCCTCTCCTTGATTCTCCCTCTCCCTGATCTTCCCTCTCCCTGATCTCCCCTCTCCCAGATCCCCCCTCTCCCCGCTCCCTGCTCCCCCTGCTCCCCGATCCCCCCACTCCCTTATCCCCCCACTTCCTGCTCTCCTTTTTCAAATTCTCCAAAAGCCCAGGCCTGCTCTCCCCATCCCTGATCCCGTTTTCTTTTGGTACTTATGAATAGTACTCCTACCTATTTGATTCTATTGGTACCAATTGGATTTTATTGGTACCTATTTTCCTGTTCTCCGTTTTCCCGTTCTCTGCCCCTGCCCCTGCCCCTGCCTCCAATCCTGCTCTCCATTGGTACCTACTGGATTATTTTGGGATCAATGGGATTCTATTAGTTGGAGTCTATTGGTACTAATTGCTTCTCCCCGCTCCCCCTGCTCACCAATCCCCCTGCACTCCCGATCGCCCCACTCCCCGACACTCCACTCCCCCACTCCCCCAATTCCCCAGCCCCTAATTCCCCAACGCCCATTTTCCCCACCCCCTATCCCATTCTCCATTGGTACTATAAGATTCCATTGATACCAATTGGATCTTATTTGTACCTTTTTTCCGTTTTCTTGTTCTCCCCTTTCGCGTTTTCCTTTTTCATGTTATCCACTCCCCCGGCCCCCTCTCCCTGATCCCCCCTCTCCTTGATCGTCCCTCTCCCCGATCTCCCCTCTCCCTGATCCCCCCTCTCCCTGATCCCCCCCTCCCTGATCCCCCGCTCCCCGCTCCCCCCTCTCCCCCCTCTTCCTGATCCCCCCCCTCCCTGATCCCCCGCTCCTCGATCTCCCCGATCCCCGATCCCCCCTCTCCCCGATCCCCTCTCTCCCTGATCACCTCTCTCCCCGATCACCTCTCTCCCCGATCCCCCCTCTCTCTGATCCCCCCACTCCATGCACTCCTTGATCCGACCTTTCCCCTCTCCCCCCGCTCCCCTCTCCCCCCGGTCCATGATCCCCTCTCCCCCCGCTCCCCTCTCCCCCCGGTCCATGATCCCCTCTCCCCCCCCTCTGTCTGCTCCCGTCTAACCCCTTTCCCCTCTCCCCCCGCTCCCCTCTCTCCCTGATCCTCCCTGTCCCTGATCCCACCACTCTGTCTGCTCCCCTTCCCCCCCCCCTTTCCCCGATCCCTCCTTTCTCTGATACCCCCTTTCCCCACTCCCCCTGCTCTCCGATCCCCCCACTCCCTGATCCCCCCACTTCCCGCTCTCCTTTTTCACATTCTCCAAAAGCCCAGGCCCGCTCTCCCAATCCCTGATCCCGTTTTCTTTTGGTACTTATGAATTGTACTGCTACCTATTTGATTCGATTTGTACCAATTGGATTTTATTGGTACCTATTTTCCTGTTCTCCATTTTCCCATTCTCTGCTCTCCCCACTCCCAATCCCCCTGCCCCCGATCCTGCTCTCCATTGGTACCTACTGGATTATTTTGGTATCAATGGGATTCTATTTGTACCAATAGGATTCTATTAGTTGGAGTCTATTGGTACTAATTGCTTCTCCCCGCTCCCCCCGCTCACCAATCCCCCTGCACCCCCGATCGCCCCACTCCCCAACACTCCACTCCCCCAATCCCCAAAACCCCCAGCCCCCTATCCCCCTGCCCCGATTCTATTGGTACTGATTGGTACTCCCCAATTCCACTCTCTGTTGGTACCTATAAGATTCGTGCCTATTTTCCACTTTCTCCATCGCTGTTGCCGTTCGCACTTATTGATTCTAATGCTACCTTTTTTATTTTATTGGTACCTATTTTCTGTTCTCCGTTTTCCCATTCTCCACGTTTTCCTGATTCTCCCTGTCCCACTCCCCTTGTCCCTGCTCATCCCCTTCCCCTGATCCTGCTCTCCATTGGTACTTACTGGATTTTATTGGTACCCATAGAACTGTTCTCCTTTATCCCATTCTCTGCTCTCCCTGCTCCCGATCCCCCGGCCCCCGATCCCCCCACTCCCCAACATTCTGCTGCCCCGATTCACCCAATCCCCCTGCCTGCAATCCCCCCGCCCCCATCCCATTTTTCATCGGTACTATAAGATTCCATTGATACCAATTGGATCTTATTTGTACCTATTTTCCGTTTTCTTGTTTTCTGCTTTCATGTTTTCCTTTTTCATGTTCTCCACTCCCCCGGCCCTCGCTCTCCCCACCCCTGATCCTGTTCTATCTTGATACTTTTGGATTCTACCACTACCTATTTGATTCTATTGGTACCAATTGGATTTTATTGGTACCTATTTTCGTGTTCTCCGTTTTCTGATTCTCCGCTCTCCCCGCTCCCGACCCCCTGCTCCCCTGAGCCCAGCTCACCCTGCCTGCTGCTCCACCCATCCCCACTCCCCCCGCCCCCCGTTCCGCTCTCCATTGGTACCTACTGGTTGATATTGGTACTTATAGGATTCTATCAGTACCAATTCTATTGGTACTAATTGGTACTCCCCGATCCCATTCTCTATTGGTACCTATAAGATTCCATTGATACCAATTGAATCTCATTTGTACCTATTTTCTGTTTTCCTGTTCTCCATTTTCCCGTTCTCCTTTTTCACGTTGTCCGCTCCCCCGACCCCCGCTCTCCCCACCCCTGCTCACATTCCCTCTTGGTACTTATGCTTTCTACAACTACCTATTGGATTTTATTGGTACCTATTTTCCTGTTCTCTGTTTTCCCACTCTCCGCTCTCCTGCTCTTGATGTCCCCATCCAGCTCCCCTTGTCCCTGCTCATCCTCGTGCTCCCCTGGCCCCGATCCCCCTCCCCCCCCGATCCCGCTTTCCATTGGTACCTACTGGATTCTATTGGTACCAATAGGATTCTATAAGTACCAATTGGATTTTATTAGTACCTATAGGATACCTAATTTATTCTATTGGTACCTTTTGGGCCAAAAACAAATTGTTGTTCTTATCAATTTATATAAATTAATACGCATGCATGGAGAATACTTTCCTGCATAATAGTTCAATCTCAGCTAGGATAATACACACTACACAATGTAATGGTTTAATCCTGCTTCAATACAGCTGAACCGCATCTGATACTAGCTTTTCCCCAGTCCGGGCACTTAAAAGCATTAAACTTTTCCCACCAATGTGGTGTCTATTCTATACTTTTGCTGTTTTTTTTGTATTATTCAACACAATTATGCAAATATCAATACACTTTATGATAACTGCATTCAGTCTCTCTCATCTATTCTTATTCTACGATGTCTTGAGAGTTTGTGAGGCTTTATTTGACTCGGGAAAGGGCTAGGTGGAATAATTTATACAGAAATGGTCTACTGCTGCCACCTAGCGGCAGAAATCTACAGCACAATGTACTGTAAATGTTCAGCAACATTGCCGGAGACCCAATTTACAGTACATGATGCTGTAATTATACAGCAAATAGTGCTGTAATACCAACTACAACAAAAAGTGTTGTGAATGTACAGCACATTGTGCTGTTTAAATACAGTAACTTCTTACAGTGTAGTTGACATTGACATGTTGACATACATGTATTAATCATGTCAACATGCATGTGTTCATCATGTTCACAAGCATGTATCTGTTATCATGACATGGTGGACCCATGTCCAAAACGTTTATCTTTGCAACTATGCTGCCATAGTGGACCCCTGCATATTTGGAATCTATATCAGACCAGATAATGTACATCTGCTATGATTCATAACAGAAGTGCCAAAACGTTCCAAAACGTTTTATCTTTGCAACCATGCTGCCACAGTGGACCCATGAGTATTTGGAATCTATATCAGACCTGATAATGTACATCTACTATGTTTCAAAACAGAAGTGCCAAAACGTTCCAAAACGTTTTATGTTTGCAACCATGCTGCCATAGTGGACCCATGCATATTTGGAACCCATATCAGACCTGGTAATGTACATCTACTATGATTCATAACAGAAGTGCCAAAGTGTTCCAAAACGTTTTATCTTTGCAACCATGCTGCCATAGTGGACCCATGCGTATTTGGAACCCATATCAGACCTGATAATGTACATCTAATATGTTTCATAACAGAAGTGCCAAAGTGTTCCAAAACGTTTTATGTTTGCAACCATGCTGCCATAGTGGACCAATGTGTATTTGGAACCCATATGAGACCTGACAAAACCTTTTAGGTATTGGAAGTAGATCTACCACAGTGTACACATGTGTAATAGGGATTGATTACACAAGAAAAATGTGTATTTGCTATAGAAGTCCCAGAACGTTTTAATGAGTATTGCTTTTGGAGCTGGACCTACCAGAGTGGGACAATGTGTATTTAACATCACAATTTATATTAAATAAAGAGGGAAATCAGTTCATGAATACACATCATTACGTTCTGGGAGCCAAAAACTTGAAAAATCCATTACACATATTACGTTCTGGCAGCCCTATTACAGAAAGCACTGGCATTTGGAGGGTCACTTTTCCACCCCACATCAGTACGCTCTGGGGGCCCCCTGGCATAAAGCACTGGCGTTTTGAGGGCCATTTTTCCACCCCACATCAGTACGTTCTCGGGGTCCCAGGCCAGAAAGCACTGGCGCTCCTAAGGATATAGGTTTTGAAGCATAAAGGCAAGTTAATATCTTGGTGCAGATTGGTTTCTGAAACCAATATATAGGTTTTGAGGCATAAAGGCAGGTCAATATCTGAGTTGGGATTGGTTTCTGAGATCATTATATAGGTTTTGAGGGATACAGGCAATTACACCTTGGATCATATAGCTTTTGAGGGATAAAGGCTTTTGAGGGAAAGAGGCAAATATTTTGAGGGATAAGGGCTTTTGAGCTTTAAAGCCATTTTTGAGGGATAAAGGCCCGACAGAGCCTTTATCCCTCAAAAGGGTACCATTTTGAGGGATAAGGGCAATTTTGAGGGATAAAGGCCCCACAGACCCTCCCACTCAATGCACTACTACCACTGCATACAGTATGTGGATAGGGTTGGTGTCAGGGATTGTGGGGGGAGACTTGGAGAAGGGCAATGCTAGGAGAATGGAGACAGACCAAGAGATTGGTAGCCTCCTCTTATTATGCCTAATATTAAGGAAAGGGAGCATGGATGTATTACTGTAACAGACAACCTCTATAAATCTCAACTCTCTATCAGACAACCACGTTGAGGCCAGCTTGAGGCATTTCCGGATGGCGCTTGATCAACAGTGACAGACCCATCCATACTCTGTTGTGGATGTAAAATAGCACTAAGAAGTCTGCACTACTTTGTTGGGCGTCATAGACACGGTCGTGCCTCGGCAAATTCATACGCGCTGCGTGTTGGGCGTTAATTCCCAGGTACACGTTTCACCACTCAGCACCGCCTACTGGTGGCCAAGGGCGGCCGGTTCACTTCCGCTTCCCCTTTAGTTCCTAAGGGCGCCACCAGATGGTGTGGTCACGTGCGGACATGAGCTTGTACTTGGTAGGTGCTCGGCTGGTCCCTATAAGGTTTAGAGTAGTTCAAAAGTGGCTGGTCAGTAAGCCATGTGAGATGACTGTTGTAGCTCTATGCTCCTTTGTTATTTTTTGTTTTGTTTTTTTGTTTGTAATGTCCGTTCTTTTACTTTGATGGTTCTGTTGGCGGATTATCATATGTGGCATGTACTGGGAAAAGGGACCTGAGTGCACCCTGCGCTAAGGGTCTTTTTCGCAGATCATGTCACATATGCATATATTCAGAATGTACGATCGTCCATGACAATCAGATGAGTTAGAATATCAAATGGTTATAACCAAACATTTAAGGATGGGTCTTCAATGAAGAAAATTAATGAACTAACTGTATATGATTTTTTTAAAACGGTATACCCTTAGTGTATAATGGTTGATACCTGGTTCTTACCCTCCCTAAGCTACGCCTGCCTTATTCTGTTTACTGATTTTGTATACCTCCCTTAATCTGAGTGCATTTCCGAACCCCTGCTATCCCCGTCGTCCCATGAAACCCTGCTGGGCACTGCACACACAGCATACATAGGGGAACATGGCAGACTGATGAGCAGACGACTTTTTACCTCGCTCGTAATCGGCGTGCACCAATAAGGTTTCATGTGGAACATGGCACCAGCGGACGCACCTTGTGTTTGCTGGTTCCTGACCAGTCTGAGGGTCGTCGTGTTGACCATCGAAAACAAGCTGAGTCATGCAAAACTCAAATACGGGACATGGGGTTAATGAGCTTATGGATTGGGTATAGACCCTCCATACACTAGCTGATACGCAAAACGAAAGTTTGAAAACAAGCCCATCGGAAATTGATAATCATTATGTTATCCAATCTACTTTAATAGTTGTACATAGGGGTATTGGACTTCGCAATAATTATAATAAGAATGCTTTATATTTATAATTACTATAATTAAATCTGCTGTGCGACTAAGACAAGTTTATAATACTATGCTGGGTTTAATATCTGTTAAGGATAGTTCAAGTATTACAATACATAGTCATACACAAATTAGATCCAAAGTCATATCCCTATCTCTCTCTCTCTCTCTCTCTCTCTCTCTCTCTCTCTCTCTCTCTCTCTCTCTCTCTCTCTCTCTCTCTCTCTCTCTCTCTCTCTCTCTCTCTTCCTCTCTCTCTCTATATATATATATATTGGAAATTCGATGTAATGTATTGTATACCTTTACCAGAGAAAGGACTGATAGCTTGGTACCGTCAACCAGCATTGATATGTGAAATGTTATGTCAACAGGAAGTATAAAAAGGGACAGGACAAATATCGATGTGGGGTGAAATCAGCCGGTAACACGACTCCCTAAGGTCACGTGACCTGCAAAGACAATGGCCGCTGAGGTCCTCGGATGATGAACGGCCATATTGCATTAACCCCAGAGCCACGATGGGTCTGACCGACCCCCCGGACCAGCGACCGACTTGCCCCCCAGCAGTGAGGACGCGCAAATGGCAGGACAAATTTCGTTACCTCCTATTACCTATTGATTCGTGGGAGCGCCGTTACAACGGTTTCACGGCCGCAGACTGGGAATCATTTTACCCGTCCTAATGGCCTGTATTCCCGGACGTTTCCGGTCGCAAACTTCCGGGATGTACAAATGCCATATCACAATCCCCTGCCATCTACCCTACTTCCCCTGAAATGTACAGCGTGCTATTTCTTTCTGTTATGATATCAGAATGGGGTATCGATATCGGGTGATATGTGCTGTGAATGACTTGAGCAAAGAATCCATTTCAAAATGTCCCCTATAGAAGAATACCCCTTTCAATAGCTTCACTTTGTGGACTAGAATGAGAGGGAAAAAGTAGTCAATAAGCAATCTGCACTAAGGTATAAGGCATTGTGAGGAGCACTCTATTCAGCAAAAATGGAAATAGCCCCAAAGCATCACCGACAGCTAGGAGGTAGGAAGGGTAGGAAAGGGGAAAATAGGAAGAGTTGGAGGGGGATTGGTAAGTGATGGGTGTGAGAGGCTGATGGGTGGGTGGTCGGGGGAGTCAGGGAAACCCACCCACAAAGGGCGCTGTGCACACAGAATAACTTTCTGGCGAACCTTTGGCTATTTTTGCCCAAATCAGACCAATCAGCCGCCGCCAAGGCCAAATAACATTACCTCAGGACGCCCGACGCGTCCCGTCATGCAATTTTCTGGCTGCGACGCCTGGTGAGGAATTAGTTTACTACGAGTTGGCCTGTGCCAAAAGGCGAATCCATTGCTGGTGAGCATGCGCATCGACTCTCCTGTCGGTCTGTCTGTCTGTGCGTCCCTACTCCCCGCACTCCTTCCCACCTTGTCCTAACTCTGCTTAAGGAGCCGCCACTGCAGCCGACCAATTTCATTTCGTTAAAATCCTGCCCAGGATTGGTGCGTCCTGTGCCGGTGAATAGAGGGCCCCGGAAGGAGATGGAGGGAGTAGTTCAGGCGGCCACCACTAGGGGATTCTGAAGGGCAGTCTCGTCAGTTCCCGTGAGAAAAGGGGAGATATGCCCGGAATCCAGTTCAATCCTGTTCACCTCTCAGATAGAAGATGCCAGGTCACAATCTCGACAATAGCCCCTGCCCCAGCGCTATCCCCTTTTAGGCAGATACAAAACTATCCATAGAAATGGGGAGTGATGCCGCATCGCCAGTGCTGAGAAGAAATAGGGTAGAGCAGTGAGCGATAATATAAGATGGCTCTGACTTTCTTGTGAAGGAACAAATTGGTGGCCACACCTACTACTTCCTGTAGCGGCTGGATACGTTAATTTGATGAGGTTTGAGCGGAACCGGAAGTATCAATGCAGCTGGTGCTCAGTGGTTTTATATCTGGGTACTCTGAGTTGCATTGATGGATGCTTGTAGCATAAGGGGTATGATGTAGTGCTATGTGGCACAGGAGCCAGTGTATGTCCTTAAACCCCTATTTCCTCTATATAAGGCCTAGAGTATTTACCCTGGCTTCACTACAACTCTTGCTGTGGGAGAGTAAAAATTAAAAAGGGGGATAATTATTATAACACTCACATAAATAAAATATGACTCTCTTTCTTAAGGCAGCTTTAATAAAATCTTGTCGTATCTAGGAGAGATAGAACAACCATATATGCCAGCCTACAGATTAATGCCAGTATAAAGAATATTCACTTGGCAATCATTGCTACATTCATCTCTGAATGTCTGTAATGTTTAATATTATGTGATACATGCAAGGAAAAGGGACCTTGGTGCACTCTGCACTAATGTCCCTTTTCGCGAATCTATCCACATATATAATATTCTACAAGGAAGATGGCATTTCCTTTATCTATGATAAACTGCACATGATATGAGATGGTATAACATCACTACAAATACACAAAGTAATACAAAACCCATTTATATGGATCTCACATAGCCAGCAGTCAATCTTACTGGGGTAGGCAATGTTTGGGCAATTTGTCATAAGAATGGGGCAATCATGAGGACTCTGATACCTAAATAAAGATTGACTAGGATGCAATCATGTGTCAGATACCAGTCTCAGACCCTTTAAGGGTAGCTTAGTGCTTGACTGTAGATTCTCCAATGTAGGCATGATGCATGAATGCATGTTTGGTGAGTAACTCGCCTGAGTGCTGCATTCATACATCGTGCCTACAATACTACAATCATGATATTATGGGGTTGATGCACTCTCAAAGGGTTAGCATGATGTATATTCCCACGTATAAGCCTAATTGGCTTATAAGCCACACCATGACTTTAGGTTGAAGCTGCACTGGTGCAAAAAATTCTCGTTTAAGCCACACCCTGACTCCGGCCAAATCTTATGAGGCACACCTGACATTTGACTCGAGTACTAACCGTGGCTTCTACACGAGAATTTAGGGTACAGTATGGTGCGGTACTAGTTGTAGACATTACATACCTGCCTAATGACAACTAATAAACATGGAACTTGAGGTATCATGTTGTGCTTAAAGGGTTAAACATGTCCTTTCTCTTGTCACCAAATGATCACTGATATCCCTATGGCCATTCATGGCTACTGCTGTTTTCCGCCATTGTATTCAGTTTCCTCCCCGCCTCATCTCACAGAGGTTGATGGGTATAGGATTACCAATAAAGGGAGACAAAGTGAGACAAACAGAGAAGGGGATGCGAGAATGAATCCCTCCATGGCCTGGGAAATGAGACAATTTGTAAACAATACCTGTGATGTGTATGGTCAGTAGGGGAAATTGGTACATGTATGCAAACAACAAAACCGAAATAAGGACAGATCATGGTTCAGGGAGCTAACCTGTAATTATGAGCGAGCAACGCCAACACATAACTGGAGAATAAATTACATTTTTATTAATAAGATAACAACACACTGATGATAATTAATACACTATAACACGCCAAATATCAAACTGTTTTTTGAGGGATGGTGGGTGGGAAGCTTAGCGTCTTGCTTTGGCTGAGTGTTGAGAAGTAATGGCAGGAGTAGTGTCCGCCTGTGTAGTGTACCACCGGGACCCCAGGTGGCGCTGCTGCATTAAATTAAGACAAATGCGCGCATTAGCTATAAAGTTCGGAGCAATCAATTGCCTGGTACTGACAAGATAAGAATGAATGGCAGGTATTACTGGTATGCTGTGATAATTAATTGGTGGATGCTAAATATTTATCTGATTAAACTAAAACTAATAAAGTAGAGCCTTTGACTTATTAATATTAATCGGCCCTATGAAAGCACATATTGAAAGTACTATGGGTGATGATATCTTATAACACAGTTCATATGTAGTGCAAGCCATTTTTCGTATCTAATATGAAAAATAACTTGCATTACATAGATAGATGGCATGATGCCCCAGCACAGGCCCTATCATAAATGAGACGGATATTACATCGCACAGAAACCCCTGTCAAAGTGCCTGACCATACCTAACGTGGCAAAGGGTAGGCTTCTAGAGACTAAAGGTGGAAATGAACAGGGCTAGCAGGTGTAAAGAGGAACTGAAAGAGGGGAAATTGCATGAGGGGAGGGTGATAAAGGCCTCGGTACAGGGTGGGTTGGGGATAAAGAGATGGGCACAGGGTTTAATAGAAGAGGGAGGGCAATGTGGGAGGGGGTGGTTGTCCTGACAGGCTATTGTACATCCTTGAAAATATCTTTCATATAGTTACTACTATTGCCAGACTCTGGGAAGAGGGTCTAGCAGAGGTATGACTCCAAATAAAATGTCTAACCATGGAAAATGTGTTGTTTTTGAGACCTTTCGAGGTCAGACTGACGTTTTCCCTTTTACTAAGACTTGTCATAAAATGAAATGACAAGTATCACATCCAAATTAATATCTCAATTTCTGAAATAATCGTTGAAATTTCTTTCTCTTGAACCTTTGGCATGTTATCGCTCCCATGCATAACTCTTAATATCTGGGAATTTGATTGTTGCTTGCCCACTTGTACCTATTCACAAACAGATACATCTATGTTAATCCTGAATTCCAATGCGTATGAATCTAGCCTTCACATGCACATTAGCTATATTCAACAACTATCAAGTCAAAATGCACATTCATATCATATTCATTTGCAAATTGTAAAGATCTGTCAAAGGAGTCCAGGGTAGGAATACATCTCCTAATGATAAAGGCTAAATAATGACATATTGGTATCATTAAAATCTCAGAATCCAGCCATGCCTGAAGAAACCAACTCAAGATTATGAGCTGACATTTCCCAAAGTTCATTAGTTGAAAGGTTTTTCCAATTTACCATCTTGTCACATGTTTCCAAGCAGAAATAACTGAAGGAAAGCTGCAGGATTCGCTAAAAGGTCAAAACGAAGCAAAACAAGCCACTTCAAAGCCGAATTATAAAAACAATTTTTTAACCAGATTCCATTGAGTATTCCCAGGGACTCTCCTGTGAGGTGTGACAAAACGTGGATTGTCACAAATTATACCTTTTTATGTCTTCATTCTTGATTATTTTTGTCAACATTCCAGGTTTTGATTAGCATCGAGTATGCGGGCATGTTGCGTAATTGCTTCCATTCATCATTCAGCATGACATTACAGCGAGGGTCTAGCCGTGATGCTGTTGGTATTATTCACATCCATGCACAGTCTTGTTTACATGGACTGAAAACCTAAGTTTTATGTCAGACAGGACGTGATATATCGGCTGGCAATCTAATCTACAGAACTGTAACTAAATACTTGCATTACTGTGCTACCTCCTTTAGGAGCTCCTCTAATATTAGTGTAACCGCTGTGCTTATAACATCCCACTATCCAAAGGTTTCTCATCACCATGTTTTAGTATTTGATGTTTATCTGATTACCACCACCATACTCTTGGTGCTTATATGAGACCGACATTCGTCTCGATTCTGCAAGAAGAGATACATTCATCCAATTAAGGGCCATTTTCCATTAGCCGATTTGGAATTGATCGGCAGGCAATCGGCAGACAATTGGCAGGTAGAGCCATAACAAACCAGTATGCTAGGAGCGTAAAAGTGCCTGGGCATCCGATTATAATCACTCCAAGAAAGATTTCTCCATCGCCTTAAGTTTCAGAATGCCCCTTATCAAAACTAAGGTGCTCCTATATTCACAACATTGGCTATCCAAGAGGCTTCATGAAATTTAAAGTCAATGCCCAGACATCATTTGAGAAACAAAATAAGGAAATAATGAATTGTAAGCTAATTACATTATTCCTGAAATGCCGTGTAAACTGAAATATACACGGAATTGGTGGATGAGTCTCCAATCAAAATTGAAATCAAAATGAATAATTCAGTGATTAATGGCACTAATTGGAGATTGATTATTCCTTTGAAATAATTATGTCGTAATTAGGAAGCCATAATCTATTTAAAAAAAGAAGCAATAATAACCTCAGGAGAAAAACACTACAAAAAACGTTCACAGCTATTTCTGATAAAACGTAGTCACAGGTAGTAGGCCCTATGTATACAAGCATTGATTTCAGCTTGTATTTTCACCACTTACAATTTGATACATTCCATAGTTCTACAAACGATGTCAGCCATATTTTCTGCCATTAGGGCCAACCACATGATATTGTTATGTATTGAATTCAAATATCCACTGTAAAAAAATGTCGTCAAAATGACGCTGAATCACTGGCAATTTTTGGGACATAACTTTCACCGTTTTTTTAACGGTGACGGTCACCGTTAATTTTACGCAGAATCACTGTTCATTTTACACAGAATCACTGTTCATTTTACACAGAATCACTGTTCATATTACGTTGAATCATCGTTAATTTTACGTTAAATCACCATTAATAGATTCACAGTATTCATATATACAGAGAACATTCGATAAGCCTCACAGGGAGTCTGATTATGGTGACTTTAGTTACTGAAGCATACATCTAAAAACTTACGGATAAGCCATACTTTGACTTTGTCCTTATCCTATACGCACCACTGACGATCTGACTTGCATACTAGCCCTGGCCTATAAGAGTGGTTTTACTCTATAGGATTGATACAAGGCAGAGTTTCCAGAGGTGAGGATATGTGCATAGTATATTACCACAAAATAGGTGTATAGATCCAGACAGCTACTTTCTTCTGGATATTATCAAGTGATCAAGGTATTTTGTCAAACCTATCACAAGATTGAATTGTTAAATTGTCAAACATATAGATTAATTGAAAATTACCATTATTTCAATATGTATATACTCCACTTCAAGGGCTCACACTCTCCAGAAAAATCTTCTTACAAACCAGGCCACCTATCTATGGCAAGCTCCACTATATGTGGCTCCCTCTGGGATTTGACATTAGAAGATGAATTTACGTTGAATCATTGTTATCCAAACCAGGTTAGCATATAACAAGGATCTACTGTGAAATGGCTGATATTTACGGTGCTTCATTGTATTCCAAATAACGGTGAATCAGCGTTAAATTTTACAGAGTGAATCTGTAAAAAGTACATCTATTTTTTACAGTGTCCTAAACTAATGCTCACAGAACGACCCTGGTTGTATCGTAATGGAAATCCGGTATACTATTTGGATATGTACTTGAGTCAAACATGCACTAACTGCAGTTTTCTATCACAAACTTGACCACATGGCGTGTTACATACGTTGTTCCATTAAAAGGTCCACCATGAGTCAAAGAGAATGCCGTCCACAAGCAAAAAACAGTTTGCTTTGGGACTAAAAAACCTTTGTAATGGAATACTAGAAGGCTGTGTTCGATCAAAGTAATTTGTAACGGAACATAGAACTCAGTTGGTTTAATGCAACCATTTGTGTGGTAACAACATAATATATGTTTAATGAATGTATTATAATCTGTATCATTACGGCATATTTTTCCTCCCTATCTCATCTCATCTCATCATTACTGTTACCTAACATATTTATAGAAATGTACCTTTTAGCCTGTTTTGAGAGAAGTTCATAATATTATTGTTAAATTTGTGGACGACATAGCTTAAAATAAGACCGTCAAAGATTGTTGCATGGGTAGGGGTGCTGACGGGTGAAGGACAATGCGCCCGAGCAAGTTATTTATCCATACAGGTAATTAGATCCCATAAATCTATGTAAAATGGATATTTGTGTGGTAATATTCCCTGTTTCTATGGTAACATTCCATTGCTTCAACTGCTGCATTAGTTTAGGCAAATTCAATTCCATTCACATGTTTTTATTTCCATCATCATTCCCAGGCAGCATTTACACACACACCCACACCCAAACCCACACCCACACCCACAGCGCATGCTCAATGACCGTGAGGGATTCTGGGTAAATTACACACCATCCCTACCCCCGTCCCCATCCAACACTGTCCTCCACATTCACCCTCCTAGCCAAATACCAGAAGTTACCAACACCATGAGCAACTTAGTGATGAGCCATTAGAGCTATTGGAGCTGCTCATGGAGGTGTGGTGAGCAGCTCTGTGTGAGTAGTACCGTCCAGGTGAGTTGTTGTAGAGGAGTAACCAGGTGTGAAGGCTGCAGCACAGGTAGATAATATCTAAACCTTTAAGGGGAAAATGATGTTTTAATTTACTGTTCTTTTGTGGTTGTAATGTGGGAATGGAACTGTATGGAGTTCTGCTCTATGTATGATTAGTACCGACAGTATTGGTGTGGTGCACTCTTGCAGGATCAGTATAATGCACCAATGCAATGCTGCATTTCTGGGTACATCATTACAAGAACCGGAGATTCGCATTAAAGGGTATTATGCTGTCCGTAAAGGGGTTAGAAATACAGGCTTGAGTTATTTGGGGATGTGTTTTGTGAAAGGGTGCGGTGCGCCAATTTGGCCAGATCTATTTCGGTAAAATCCCACATGGCTCTGTTATGGATAATAACAGTGTCCTGGTGCCAAGTGACGTCAGTGTGTGTTGGTATATCATAAAAGGTGCTGTTCGATGGGATGATAAAAGAGCAGATCCATCGCGTGCCACCCTCCCACTCTCCAAGCTTAACAGCTCTTTTCAGGCCCCCCAAAAAGCATGTTTCAGGTTACATAGTCTGTGAATCTAGGTAGGGTAGGTCGGATTCTTTTGATTTAAAAGAACTATTTATTTTACATCGGCCTGAAAAGTAGCCAAAAATCCACTCGCAAACTTTAATGCCCGCTCGCCGACAACAGCGGGTTTCTCATGAACTATTAAATTGACTCTGAAATAGCCCAAAAATTACTTGAAATGTAAATATGTTTCTAAATTGGATAATAATTTCCAGCCCTCTTTTGCTAGGTAGGGTAAAAAATTGACTCACAAACTTCAGCGCCGACTCACCAACAACGGCATTGACTACACTGCAAAAAAGGTGTTTAGATCCTAAACACAATCCTAAACACAATCCTGCCCCGTATTTGTCCACACAATATGTTCCTAAACATGTTTAGATCAATAATATGTTTAACTCAGTGCTTAGAAATTTATGTGTTTAAATGGATGTGTTTAGAAGAATAAAGTGTTTAGAATTCAAGAGTTTATCATATTATTGTGTTTATATGTGAAGTGTTTAAGGTTGAAAGTGGTGTGTCTAGAGACATGTAGATTTTCATTATGTTTAGATACTGATATTTGAATAAATTCCTAATTCATTTTATTTCCATATATATATATATATATATATATATATATATATATATATATATATATATATATATATATATATATATTGTCTCGAAGAGACTTCTAGCAGTCCCCCCATGACCCAATGTACATGCATTACTCTTTCACACAGGCCTCTACTTTGACATAGACACAGCCTTGAGTCAATACAACAGACCTTTAGGGAAAATAATGCTTTATCTATTCTTAGAGTTCTTAAAAGAGGTGTCTATGTAGCAGATGTAGCTTTATTGCATCATGATCATCATGAAGTAGCATTCTATCCTTGAATCCTACAATGTGTATTATTATCCTTTTGTATCCCATGAAATTTGGATTAATTTACTCAGATTTAAGCACTTTTAGAACAGCAATGATGTTGGTTGTGGTTGTAGATTCTACAGTCAACCACAGAGCTGCCATCTGGTATGTGTTTGATATACTATGATCTAAACACTACATGTTTACATCCTAAACACCAATTCTCCATACTGTTTAAATACTAAACATCTAAACATATTTAACATAAATGTTTAGGTGTTTACAATAAATGTGTTTAATTCCTAAACAGAAGGATTCAAAAACACAAACCTAGCAAAATGTTTAGACTTTAAACATGTTTAGACCTAAACATGTTTAAAACCTAAGCACCTTTTTTGCAGTGTAGCAGACTACCAAATCAACTTTGAAATAATCCTAAAAGGACTAGCAAACTTCTAGGGTCGGCCCTGTTTTGTTAGGTAGGGTCGGGTAACCTGAAACAAACTTCTTTTTTTGCCCTTAGGTGGGCTTTACCAATTATATTCCTATGCACCTGACCATATCACTATTCATCCATCCATCCATGTCACTGTCAATCCATCTACTCCTGTGTTAACAGTTCGTTCAACAAACCTAACTATGTAATTGGTTTGATTTTCGACAATCGAAGTACCTGATTGAAATTAATTTTCAAATTAGTATTCTATAGGATATACTTTACTAGCTATATCATTGGCTGTCGTGATCAAAAACGGCTAGTCGCTGGAATATAATGGAGGATTTTTTTGTTTGTTTTAGGATGGCTTCATCCAAGATTTGAGCTGAAAATTGAATCGCCTCAGAATCGAAACAACGTGTTCACCAAGACTATGCTTCCTTGGCTATATCCATTGAATCAAGCAGAACTCTCCTTTTCTATGAATTCCTTATTCAATTCATGTTCAGTGTGATAAATTTGGCCTGTTCACGTTCATTCCACTGAGTGTAATTTGTAAAGCTCTGCATATGGTTTTCCTATCTGCAGCAGTTTCCTTACCTGTTTACCTTCCTTCGTATCACTTTCCATCATGCAGGCCTAGCTGATAAAGGAAAAAAAACGGTTATGGAACATTATGGAACGTTTCTCCATGGCTCCGTATTATGGCAAAACGTTATATAACGTTAAAAACGTTATGTTGACGCACAATATCATCATTTTGCTAGCTGGGTTCTCATATTCCACTCTGCGTATTCCGGACTTTGCTTCATCTCAAATATCTGGCCTCCCTTCTTTCTCTCTGACCCTGTTTTAACTTGTTTTTCCCCTTTAATGACAAAAGATGTTCATGTATTTTTATCCCCGGCTGACTCGATTCAAAATGGAAAACTTCCCCAAGTAAAACATTAGTTCCCAAGCCAAAAGCACTACTGCATGAACTGTAGTTTGCCATTTTATGTAGCTGAGAAAATAATGTGCTTGTTCAGTTTTACACCATTCCTGTATGATAAAATCGACATCCATTTTTACCTAAAAGTCTTGCAATATCTCATTTCTGTATTCAGCATTACATACTAAAGCATTAGTTAGGATAGGATATGCTGAACATTTTGATATGGATGTAATCTGATGTCGTTAGGTAAAATCAATGTCCTCCTCAAAGCAGATGAATTTGCACAGAGCCAAAAGGAGGTTCAAGATATGGATCATTCCTTGTGTGAGGCAAAATAAAGTTTACTTTAATCAAGTTAATGGAAGGTCTACACAATAGTTTAGTGAACTAGTTCTTGAATAAAATACTTCAAAGCTGTGGGGCTTGCATCCTGGAATTCCTTTATAAAGATACAAATAAGGCACAAACACAAAGACTGTGAAGTCACGTATCTCATGTCGGAGCTAGCCCTTCTAGTTACTTCCAGGCAAGAAATTAGACTTCATAAAAGTGTGCTGTTCATATTAAAATCTGACACAGAAGAAATGTATTTCACAAAGCCTTGAGACCTCCACTGTTGCATATTTCTATAGAGATTTGCTAGAACGTGCTTCGGAAGGGAAGGTAATTATGAATGTAGAGATGCGCACGAAGGGGGTTATTTGAGACATCATACGTGCTGATGGAAACAAAGCTTTTGTCAGCTGTTTGAGACGTGCCGCCTTTGTGTATGGCTCAAACAAAGTGCAACATCTAGAACAGATTAGCTCAGTAGATTGAAAATGGGAGGGAGAGAGAATGTTTTGATTTCGTGTGAGAAAGATAAGGCAAGAGAGAAATTGCTAAGATAGAGAAAGAGAGAGAGAGAGAGAGAGAGAGAGAGAGAGAGAGAGAGAGAGAGAGAGAGAGAGAGAGAGAGAGAAGAGAGAAAGAGAGAGAGGAGAGAGAAGAGGAAACTAAATGGACATACATACATATGGGAGGAAAAGAGGAGGCTGATCCAAGTAGAGGATTCACAAGCAATGAGCATAGAATCGTTCAAGAGAAAAACGAGGTACAGGATGACATAGAGCCATGTCAAATATTTCTGAAAAAGTATTGCATTGCCATTGACACAAATCATGAAGACCCTGAGGCACACCTATTTCACCTGCCAACGTCAGAATGGGAATGGCTGAAAAGGGGTACATGTAAAAACCAGCAAAAAGGCAATGGAGTACGGTTTCCCTGCCTACCTACTTTACACCATGTACACCAAAGCATGCGCAATGCTTGCCAACAGCATCATACTGTGGTGGTTATCTTACGTATTTTATGTTGTATTCGAACACGCCAAACACATTTATTTGGAGGTCTTATAATGCCCCACACTTTTATATATTACTTGAGTTAAGTGGTTATGAATTCAAACGATCTCGGTTCATTAAAAACAAGTGCTTAAAAGTGACAGTGCAGTATGTCTCGCTGAACCATAGGTAACACTGCACCCAGAATGCAAGGGTCTAACATTGGCGGAAGGCTAGGGTCGTTGGTTATCATAGGTAAAACATCCTAGTCAACTAGGGCTGTATTGGTACATGTGAGTTCCTTGAATAAGTGTAGGGGTCCCAAATAAGCCCTGGTGTTGTGTTCAATGCCAGATAGATAATTATATAAATTATGGTACCAACGGAACTCATTCATAACTGTAACATTGCTGATGGCTGGATGGATTTAGCTCACCCAAATATTATTTGAATTATGTGATAAAACAAGGCAGAGAGGATGTTCCATGTCTCTTGCACAGACCATCCTTTATGTTTGGCTGCTCACCTATCATCTGCTCCCTACCTGTGGTAAGAGTTGCTCATACTGGTTGCACATCTCCGAGTACCCCCCCCCCCGCCTCCTCACTATATCAGCTGACCCAACTGTTCCCATATGGTCATATGATAGCCCTGTTCATCTCCCAGCCCTGAAGCCTCCATAGAAACAGAATCCCCGCTGACAGACAACCTGTCCCACCCCTTTTTCTGATTCCCTCTCACCTTTCTATACTATTCCTGCCCAGTTGTATCTGTTTCTTCGTCTCTGATTTTGTACCCTATTACACGCTGTTCCTATATAGTCTCACTATGATGGACCTACGTCACCTGCGTAAACTATTCTGGTGTTATTTCCTGTCTTATCTAGAGATGTAAACACCTACTAAGTATTTCTTCGTCTTCACCCACGTCATTTTAAATTGTGTGTTTCTCTTTAGATCCGTATAAGTGTTTTCCTCCGCACCATGCTGTTTCTGGCTCCCTCTCTGTCTCTGTCTCTCTATTTCTCTTTCTCTGTCTGTCTGTCTGTCCCTGTCTCATTGTTGTCGCTCTGTATCCTTGTTCTTGTTCTGGATAGTACATGTCTGTCTCTTCTGCCCTGCCTCTGTGCCTACCTCTGAGTCTCTTTGTTCCTCTTTGCACTCTAATCTCTCTTTCGATACCCCCCCCCCCTTCTCTCCCAGTCTCTCTCCCAGCCTCTCTCTATGTCTCTGTCTGCCTCTCTCGGCCCCCTCTGTCTCTCTTTTGCGCCCTCTGTCTGGTTTTCTGTCTCTGTCTCTGTCTCCCTCTCTCTCTCTCTCTCTCTCTCTTTCTCTCCCTCTCTTTCTCTGTCTCTCCCTCTGTCTCTCTCAATCTCTCTACCTTTACTACACACTCATACAGACAGACCAACATACACTGTAGGAACTTTGAAAATAGTACCAGTAGTCGGTATCATCCAGAATATTCCATCATATATATCTACTTCTGAGAGCTGACCCTTGACACAGACAGGTCAGAGGGCCAGCTTACAACCACGTGATTATTGCGTGATTCTTACAGCATACTCTTTTTACTGCTCCCCTCTCCCATGTCCCTCTCTCCACTTCCAACCAGCTTAGCTATTTATGCACTGCAAAATTGAAAATTTCCGAAAGCTTCATGTTTATTTGTCTTCATGATGTGCCAGTGCATGGCGGGCGCAAATCGCGAGGACTGCATTTATGCATCATGGGGACCCTTTGGGGGTGGATCAACACTGTATCCCCGACATGTATGTGGCACTGGTGAGTTGCACACTAAGGCTTTATGAATATATCATGATGAGCACAGAACAGCATGAGTTAAAGAACTTTGCAACCATTATAGGGTTAATTCATCTCTGCTAGAAGGGTAGGCCTGATTATTGGGTCTGTTATAGTTGGATTTGGAACCCATCTCTGGGGTCAATCTTCGTAGTGATCCATCTTCTTAGAACATACAATAATTGACAAGCTTTGAGCAGGATATACTCAAATCAAGAATAAATCACCCAATGTGTGATGGCGCTGGCCAATACAAAGCCCAATTTGTGTTCTGACTATAAATGACACAAAAGCTATACTAGTCCCAATGCAGAATCTCTTGTTAGAATAAGAGTGTTGATGTTCATTTTTTAATTCACTTGGGGAACAGATTTCAATATCTGCATTCGATGTTTTTTCTGTAAGGATTGACACACATACTTATACCACAGTTGTGCCTCTACATGGGTAAAAATCGACACGGGCGACACGGCGACACGGCCCTTTTAAAAATCGACACGCGCGACACGGCCCTTTTAAAAATCGACGGACACAGAAATCTTTGACATAAAAATCGACAGACACATATAACCTATGCATAAAATTCGACTGACATAGTGTGGGCAATGCACAATAGTGGGTGAGTTATGAAATGATGTATGCTGGTGGGCTCTCACACCTAGTCCGAGCAGCATTCTCACACCTGCAGAGGGTGTGAGAATGCAGAGGGTGTGAGAATGCTTTGCCCGGGGGGGGGCACTTTGTCTTGGTATATTTTGTATACACAGGTGTAACATAGTGTTTGTGCCTCTACATAGTTAATAAGTAAAAATCGACACGGACGACATAGCCCTTTTAAAAATCGACGGACATGGACAGTGTATGGGATAAAAATCGACACGGCGACACGGCCCTTTTGTACTAAAAATCGACATGGCGACATGGTCAAAATTCTGGGTACCCATGTAGAGGCACACAGTTGGCTGAGAGAGCAAAAGAAAATACCTGTCTGTGTTACAGGTACATACCAATCACAAGTCAGAAATTCATATACCTGATTCTAGCTGCATAAGTGTTATAAGCCTTGGACAATGGTGACTATCCAAGGCTGGCAACCTTGGACAATTACCCTGTCATTGGCTTATAACCCTAATACATTGACTCACTTGTATCATATCTACTACACACATACAGGATGGCAGTCTGTATACAGTTGCAGACTGCTGTCAGGCCTCCTAGTGTTATGGGATAGAACTAGCACCCAGTGGGAACAGGCGCATGCGCAGACATGTGTTTATGACAGATAAGTCGTGAGGGCGTGGCGCACAGGGTTGTGGGATGCATGTGCGGGGTCGCCCATCCCAAAGCAGGGACTGCGGGCCTGCCGCCGCATCAACAGGGGCAAGTTCTCATACCTCGTGAGACATAACCCTGTGAAGATCACATACTGTTTTAATACCCTTTTTGACAAGATGATACATGATACACTGGTGAGTAACTCACTAGTGCTGCAGCTGAATCAACGCATCATGCGGATCCTATTGAGTTGGTACATTCCCAAAGAGTCAGCATGGTTCCCCAATGCATCAATAGTCAGTTGTATGCCAGATGGTACATCATAATGATAAATCAACATGAAGTGAAATGCCACCATGAAAGGTTTAAACAAGAAGATGAGGTTTTGGATGAATCTCATGGGGTCTTGAATGCGCCTTACACGGGTCGGTTCACGAGGGGTGTTTCCTGTTATTACAGCCGGCTTTACACGTGTGTTTATGTTTGCGCGCGGAATGTTTTGTTCAGAAAGGTCCTGTCTTTTTTGTCATATGCATGGTTTTTGTATGTTTTCCCCATGTTCGCTTCCTAGGCGTGTTAGAGCTAAGGTATATCAACAGCCGTTATCATAACAAAGTGGGGAAGTTGTTAGGCTGTTGATATTCACCTAAATAAGATGTTTAAAGTGGTCAAATATAAGTTTGATTCGTTTTAAAAAGCCCAGAGATTCATATGAAGAAACGTGATTCACGTTTGATCTGATAATTATGTGGATATCAGAGAGAGCGGAGGGATACATCAGACGTCTGCCCCCTCCCCTCTCCGATATCCCCTAATTTTAAGCTATCATCTTGAATTCCACAAAGGGGAATTCGGTGTTATCTCCCCTTACTGATATCATCAGGTTATCACCCCATCCTCACGTGTGTGTAGCTAATAGCATGGACAAGTGCCTTTTAATACAGCCCAATATGTTGGATAAAATGGCCAACTAAAACATTATAATAGACTCGTATCAATTAAATGCATATATTTTGGAAATCTTACATCAATTGTAATAAAATATTTTGCTCGGTAATCAGTAGGAGCACCCTTGTTTGAGACTGAACATGTAACTTATAGGCAATCATACATGCATATTATTATTCAGATATTGGCCGTTACATGGTTGACAATACTATTAATTTCACTATTGAATAGGTCCTTAATTCACCATCCCATCGTTGGCGAGTTACTCCCCAATACTTCATCCATGCCAATAAAAGGACAATCATAGTACAGCAACGCACTATACTGTCCTTACAGGGTCATACAGCATTGTCAGAATCCATGTCACGTAGTGCTGGGTGGCAGTGGTACATGCCGTGCACCTCGACAACCCTTTCAAAGCGCTAACATGTCGCGGCTATTCCCCAGGTGTCCATGCTGGGGACACCTCGTTCTCGCAAGCACCGCCAGGAGAGAGCAAAGTCATTCTTTTCCAAGCAGACACTTACTCTATGACACTGCCCCAACCCGCCTTATGTGAGGGAAACAGTAATGGACTATTTTCCCACCTCCTAACAAATAAAAGTGTAATGGCTAAGTTCCTACCAACACAAAAACAAATCGTTATTGATTTAATTTGTCTACCTTAAACCTCTGATGGTTGGTTTTTCTGGAAAGCACATCCATCTACTTAAATCAGCTGTCCTAATTTTGAAGAGGATTAAGATTATTTAAGATACACATCCTGATTTAAACAGGTAGGTTGAAGCAGAGGTAAAGGGGCCCAAGTAAGCTCTGGTGCCTTCAGATATTGCAGCTTCTGGGAAAGTAATGCATACTGTAGGATAGGTGGGTGGGTGGGTGTAATAGGAATAGGCACAGGACGTCTATGTGAGTTGTAGGTGAGAGTCTGTATGTAAAGAGTGACCGTCTATGGAGGTGTTTGACGTTATACAACGTGACGCATGATAATATCATATTAATGGTTAGTAAATACTGTAGATGGAAGGCGTTTCACCGTATCATATAGAGGGTGCATATGTCCTATTTTTGCGTTTCTGTTCATTCTTGCGTTTCAGCTCAACATGTCCGCATCTTACGGAAAAAGATACGGCCGCCATATGTACATACGGCCGGCCGTATGTTCATATGGCCATAATTGCGTTTCTGTTCAACATACGGAGCACAGAAATTCCATATCTTTGGCGTATTTGGAGGCAAAAATATGGAGGGGTAGGGGGGTGGTGGTATGTCAAAAATGGCATAAAAAGGGATATATGTAGGGCCGTATGTTGTAAATAGGGTCCGTATGTTGGTAGCAGACGTGTGGACATAGTGCTGGACGTGAGGATATGGTAGTGGAAGTGAGGACATAGTGGTGGACGTGAGGAGATGGTGGTGGACGTGTGGACATGGTGGTGGACGTGTGGACATGGTGGTATTGTGTGGACATGGTGGGGGACGTGTGGACATGGTGGGGGACATCAAGACATGGTGGTGAATGTACGCTATTGTCTACCACCGTTTATACACGAGGAGTCTGTGGGCAAAGTTTCAGCTCTGTAGGGCCATTATTTACCGAGTTACAGAAACACGAAGAAAATACATTTTTGGGTATAATTTCGTTGAAAATCAATTTTTCTAATTGATCTTTTTTAAATTATAAAGGTAGAAGTTGGACTTTACTTATCTATTCATTAAAACAATCCTAGAGCAATTTCTTTACATATATATGTGCACTTTAAAAAGGGAGAATTGAGTGGCGATACTAATGCTGCACATACCGGTGTACGATGGCCTGTTTGGTCAGTAAAACATGGATCCACACAGGGGAGAAACCTCTCTTGTGTTGCACCAACACAGCCCGTGTACCACCACCCAGTGGGTACAAAATTCTGTCCAACGTTGAATCCACGTTGATCCAACATTGAATCAACATTGACAACCATTTATAAATGTTGATTCAATGTTCTGTGCCCACTGGGCACCTCCTCACGTGTACTGCCACCTCCTGTTGAGGAGGTGCTGGTGGACGTGAGGAGATGCTACTGTAAAGCACAGGTAGCCTACACATATATTATCTACGATGGCCTGTTTGGTCAATATATTTTGGCTGTCTAGATACATGGACTGTAGCCTGGTTTTGTAGCAGGTTAGTGCCACCTGTCAATCCTCTTTCCATTCTATGGCCACCTCCCTGGTCCATACCCCGACCTCCCCAGTCCATATCCCGACCTCCCCAGTCCATATCCCGACCTCCCCAGTCCGTACTCTGACCCCCCCCCCCCTCCATTCCACACCCCGACCTCCCCAGTCCATACCCCGACCTCCCCAGTCCATACCCCGACCTCCCCTGTCTCTTTTTGGACAATCCCCAACATACGGACCCTATATACACCATCCCCAGGCTACCTCCGTATCTGTATATATATTATGACGTCACAGAGGGAATTCCCTAGGGGTTCCCCGGAATGTAGACTGGTTTTTGCACAATTTTCCAAAAGAGACATGTGACAATGTCCGTATGTTGAGAGGGCCGTATGTTGGATGCCGTATGTTGTACTTTTTTAATAAAAGATACGGAGGGTATATGGAGGACCAACTGAAACAAAAAAAGTAGTTTAGATGTATTTTGTCCGCATCTTGTCCGCATCTTAAGGCCGCATGTTGGGAAAAACATCAACATACGGTGAAACGCCTTCATGGCAACACATGTCCATTATAATTATTATCTAGTTATGGAATACATCCAAGTTTTACACATTGGTAACTCTGTAATACATGTTGATATGAATACAACTTCATGGTTCATTTGCACGAATATGATTATTTCATAATTATGCAATGAAGCCTAGATTGCAGGTCAGGGCTTATTAATGCATAATTCAGAGAAAAAGGGCATACCCAGCAAACTCGGGTGATCCCTGGCCATGACTGGTGATGCATGGTGACTATTATTTGAGTGATCACACACTGAGTGACAATGCGCCACTGCTGGTGAGTCTCACTCAGCATGGCGACTCATCACTCATCTCGCCACTGTGGTGATCACACACTGAGTGACAATGCGCCACTCCTGGTGAGTCTCACTCAGCATGGCGAGATATCACTCATCTTGCCACTGTGGTGATCACAAGCTGAGTGACAATGCGCCACTCCTGGTGGGTCTCACTCAGCATGGTGACTTTTCACTCATTTCCCAACTGTGGTGAGCTCACTCAGCATCACCAGGATATTAGCATTGGAGGTATACTGCTTGTATTTTGCAGAGGGGGAATAGAAGTTGATGTTGATTTCATTGATATTATCGCACATATGGACCAGATTTTTACATGATTATAATCATTATGAAAATGTGCACATCATGATAGCCAACAATATGATTTTAGATTAAGATTTAAGACAGAAAATACAATTTTCCTTTGTCTATGGGACTTAACACTGAAATGAAATTGTCTACATTTTACATAGTATATATACATTGATCAGCCTTGCTCTAACAAGAATAGGAAAGCATGATATCCAGTGACCATCATGGTATCATATAATCATGAGTAACAAGTAAGGATTTACAACAGTATGGTAAAACATTCTTGCATTGAGTGATAAAAGGGGAACTTTCTTTGTCTGACCAGCATGGCAGCTCTCACTGAGCATGGCACATCATCACTCACAGTCGCCAACATGGTTCTCACTCACTGAGTGACTAGGCGCCACTCATGGTGAGTCTCACTCAGGATGGCGCATGATCACTCACGGTCACACACATCCTGGTTTCCTGAGTTCTGATTGGTCCATTTCAAATTTCCCGCCCTTTCTTTGTTCTCAGTGGAAACTTCTAGCATTCACAACATACAGGCAGAGACTGGCAAGGAGAACAGATGTGAGGTGGGTTGTCCTATATAAGTCATGGTAAAATCTCAGCCATCAGCTGATTGTGAATTCTACAGTAACTGTTCTTGCCTATTTTTATGTCTCTATTTTTCTCTAATATATTCTACTTTGCTCTTTTTATAATTATAGGTAGGAAGTATATTCACTGACTGGAATGACACATTTATTGGTAAGTTCTATGGTAGTTTTTGGCACTTTCTTTACCTTACTTGTATTGTTATATTCTTATATATGTATAACATAATTGATTAATGATAAAAGGCTTATATTTAAACAGACACTCCCACAAAGACTTCAAGTATTCATCATTGCCAAGAGAAGAAGAGATTCTGGATGAACAGCTTAAATGATGTTGTCAATGTTATGAATAAAATACGCCCCCCCCCCCCTGCCTCAGTGCTAATTGGTCAATGTGCCATCCCTGGTGATGCTGAGTGATCACCAGGGTGGCCATCCCTGGTGATGCTGAGTGATCACCAGTGTGGTCATCCCTGGTGATGCTGAGTGATCACCAACGTGGCCATCCCTGGTGATGCTGAGTGATCACCAACATGGCCATCCCTGGTGATGCTGAGTGATCACCAGCGTGGCCATCCCTAGTGATGCTGAGTGATTGATGGCGACACATCACTCAGTTTTATTTCATCTAGCACATTGAGTGAGGACCTCACTCAGGATGGCCACGAGTCACCCCAGTTTGCTGGGTAGTAGTACATCAGAGCACTTTCACACTGCCTTAAGCTTTCAAAGGTTAGTCAATTACTTTCTCTATGACACTGGCCCAACCTACCTTACCGCAGGAGGGCAGAAATGGACTATTATCTGACCTACTATAAACAAAAAACTAAAATATCAATGTTCCTACCCACACAAAAACACTCATTATTAATTCAATTTGTCTATCTTTAACCCCTGATGGTTGGTATTTCTGTAAAGCATATCCATCTACTTAAAATCAGAATTGTTAATTTTGAAGAGGATTTACATTAGTTTAGATACACATCCTGATTTGAACAGTTAGGGTGAGGCAGAGATAAAAGGGCCCAAGTAAGCTCTGGTGCCCTAAGATATTGCAGCTTCTGGGAAAGTAATGTATACTCTAGGATAGGTGTGTGGGTGGGTGGGTGTAATAGGAATTGGCAGGGGACGTCTCTGCGAGTTGTGGATGGCAGTCTGTATGCAAAAAGTGGCAGGCTATGGAGATGTTTGACATTATATATGTTGTGATACATGATAATATTATATTGATGCTTAGTAAACGGCAACTCATGTCCATTATGATTGTTATCTAGAAATGCCTTATGGTATACATCCAAGTTTTACACATTGGTAACTCTGTAATACATTTTACTATGAATGCAACTTCATGGCTCATTTGCATGAATGAAATTATTTTGTAATATTCCAACGAAGCCTAGATTGCAAGTCAGGACTTATTGATGCATCATTCTGAGAAAAGGGCATGTAATATAATAGTAATACATCAGAGCACTTTTATACTGCCTTCCAAAGATTAGTCATTATTTGGGCTGAATTATTAATCCACAGCTGTGAAGTACATAATTATAAGAGGAGTATTTAAATGTCATAGCGCTACAATCTAGGCCAAGCTTTGATGTGATTTATGTCCCAAAGTAGGAGATCTGAGGTTTGCTGTGTCAGGAGGTGGAACAATTTGGTGTCGTCCTGTCCTCCCTGACTTATAGTTGATCAAAGAGAGCCTTCTGTTGCTTCCCATGCGTCTCACTACCCACAATTCTCCTACCAGCCTCTATCTCCACTATAGAGTCACCTGCTTATAGATAGAAGCATCCAGCAAGACTGCAAGTGTTTGTTTTGCATGATTAGAGCTTTGTCAGCTCTGTATAGTCACTGTCGGAGATGTATTTCCCCCATGTGCATCTAAAACTTTCCATATTGTCCTTTTACATTCCATTTGGCTTTCACTCTGTGTTCTCTACATGGAACTCTGTTAAGCTCCCTCAGACATTCAAAGCATCTATTAGTAACCACAAAATGTTCAACTGCATTTAGCATAAAAGCCTTTCGTCTCTACCAAAGGGAATTAAAGAGGCTCACAGTAGTTGTCATAGATCACCTTGTTGCATAAAGAACAGTAGCAGGAGTTAATTCATCAAGGCAGATTGAAGTACAAGGCATAAAGTTTACATAATAAATATGCAACATTCGACAGTTTAGGATATAAATATCAATATTCATGAGTCTTCAATAGTAGGACCAGGGGTCTGTTACATAATGAATTAACGGGTACGAATAATTACATAAATGCAGTTCAGTGTTGCAAGGCTGTAAATGATGTTACCCGTTAATTAATGGTACCCTTTAGGGGAAAAGGGTATGATTTGTCTTTTCTATATAAATTTGTGTAGTGTTACCATCCCCGCAAGAAGGTGGTCTTTAATAAATATTTGTACCCTTTAATATAAGATATATGGTGTTTCATGAGTCAAAGTTATACGTCTGTCAAGCACATGTTTAACTTTAAAAAATACATATACCACCATTTTTTTAAACTAAATTTTGATAATTATATATAAATAAAGGTTTGCATATAAGTATTTAGTGAAATTTATAAACATATAACGTTTTTTTTATAGGAAAAATATGAACGAAAATTGGTGCCCGTACAGCCATGCCCACTATTTAAATGGTAGGGCACTGCTAGTGATCATAGATATCTTATTATATTTGTTATGTGTGGCCCTATATTATTTTCATTGACAAATTGTTGCCCGTTAATTATTCAATAATATAATATTTTCTTTGTTGTATGCAACCTTTCCTATTTTCATTGATATATGGTTCTTGACAAGTTGTGACGTAGTACCCAAAAATGTGTACTTTACCATGTACCCTGCCCATTTTGGACATATTCTGGGCATAATAAACGGGCACAAATTAACGGGCACCAATATTAACGGGCACAAGATATTGTATTGCCCTTTAATATTTTTATTCACCCTGCAACACTGCAATTTCTTACCCCTTACTGTACCCGCTAAAACATACCCGCTATTATTTATAGCACGCTACTAACGGGTACACATTATGTAACAGACCCCTGGTATCAAATATCACAATAGCACGACATCCTCTCATCGGTGTGAATGAATGGGCCAGCACCAACTTGATGATCAAAGGTCACTTGATTCCACATAACTAGTAACTAAAAGTGCATGTCTTATAAACAGAGAGCTCTGATTGATCACTTGATAAAAACTCACAATAAACAAAAGGTTGATAATGAGGTTGACACCTCCAGAAAAAAATTTGACTAGAGTACTAAATAAAATACAGGATCTGCAGGATCTGTTTCAAAAGTTGATTGATTTCTTGACCTGGACCTCCCCCCCCCCCCCCGCAGAGGATACTCAGAGGATATTCAGAGGGTACTCAGAGGATAATCATTACAAGACATGTGAGAGCTATGGCACAGTCAACTTTGATAGTTCTTAGTTCAGATCCAAGCTTTAATGCTTTTCTTATAATTCTCGAAAGAGTAGCCCAGGATGAGGCATGAAAAATCAATGTTTTACTACAAAAAGTAATCTGTCTTCAATCAGTCTGGGCATATTGAATTAGTGGCTGGGAGATGGAGAGGGTGTGTGTTATTCAGTACTATCAGGTAGGATTCTCCTCACAGGGTCCCGGACAAATCCCCAAATCCTACCCATCCGCGGACGGGCAATCTGACAACAGAGTATATTGATTAAAGATCCCATATTGACCCAAGCACATATTTACTAGCAAAGCAGTGATGCAGGGTGCCATAGTTTACCCTGCACTATCCCTCTTCTTCTATGGAGGGATGGAGCTCTGGGACTCACACCTCGGCAACAAGATCTCGCTTCAAAGGAATGTTTTACAACTTTAGTTCTTCTTCATTTTCAGTATTGACAGTGTTACAATAGCAGAAGGGCACACTAAGAACTTCAAGGAAACTATCACTGTCTGAACTACTTTCAGTAATGCAATAATCATGGTTTACATGCATCTGGCTATGTATGATATAATGTTAACTGTAGACTATTTATATAATGAATTAGAACATCCATTAAAATCATTGTTTACATTGCCAGTGCAATTGAATTTAAAAATGAGTTGAATAGTGTATTATGTTCATCTACCTTTTCTCCCTGATGTTTGTGCATGGATACTGCAATACAAATAATATATTGTATTAGAGTAACTCCATTGAATTTCATCAACGGCTCCCCACCTGACCTCCTCAGATTTGAATGTGCTTCCTTCCTAATGTAGACACACATAATGAATAGAGTTGTGCAAAATATTTAGGCAGAATTCCTATTATGTCAGATCCTACAGGCCCACAAACAGAATGAAGCAAGTACACTTTTTCTATACAATATTTCTTGGCCATTTCCAAAGGCTTATAATTCAGAAATCGCTTGGGTTGAGGATGTGTGATTTTCTGAACTGGTTCTATGGGTTACTGGCATAAGGCAAATGTAATATCAAAGTGTAAAGCATAGAATTTCCCATATTGCCATGTGGTCAAACTTGGGAATACACCTTTCCCTTTGAGCACGAAGGCAGGTTCAGAGAGCTCTCCCATCAGAAGTAGTCATCACAATTGGGCCATAAAATTGATTTCCTGTGTCTATATAACTATGTCAATAGGCATATGTGTTACCTTAAGTAAACAAAGATTATTCAGGGTATTATAAATATGACTGTCTGAAAATGACCCAGAAATAGAATTGGCACTTTTGACCCCCAAATATGGCCATGTGGGATAGGTGAACCCAAACCAGAATATGATATATTTAAAAGAGTTATATCTCCCCCTCATATTAATGTAAGAAAAAAGCTGGGTTCTCATTTCCTTCATAGTGTTGTATTCCAAAGAAAAACACTGATTTTCCTTGAAATTGACTATGAGGACATGTTTAGGTAGCTCTCCTATCAGAGGTAGTTTTCATGAAGTGTTCCTATTTTGGTTTCTATATCTACCTAAAGTTGTTAAAAGGCATGTGCATTACCATTGGTGAAATATGCTTCATTGATTATTGATTCACTTGTCATGGTCTGATTGAATCTGTGGCATTGACTTGATGGTTTTAAACGTGCACGTGGGTATAGACACCATGAATTCAAGATCTATATCATTTACATTTTGTTATGATATTTAGTCAGTTCCCCACAAAGTCCCCACCCTAACCACCCTGCTACTCTATTACATTCAAACCACCAGCAATCATTTGTAACACTGCCTGGCAAAAAGGGACCTTAGTACACCCTGCAATAAAGCCCATTTTTGCAGAGTTGCCACAGTTCTCTGATTTGTTATTTTAAAGGAAAACATAAGAGAGTGATAAATTCCTCTAACTATCGCTCAGTGTTGTGGGACACCAATGGTTTAAAGAAAGGAGGGCAACAGATGTATTTCCAGTTTTGTCTCTCTCTGCCAGCAGCTTTTGATATCAAATCACAGAGACATGTCCTCGTTTTTATTCTTCTCTCCTCCAGAGGAGAGCTCACTGGGGTAGAAAGGCAAGCATTCATTTTGTTCGCCACTCTGTGTGTTGAGGACTATTGGGCTATGTGAGGAAATAAGCTTGGATCATAAACTCACTGTCCAGTTATTTTCGGTGAAACTTTCTAAAATGATTGGATTATTTATAAAATATCCTATTGCCTTAAGGCTACTTTGTTTTATTTAACAATGCATCCCTTTATCACTGTTTATAACCAGCTGACAACATGTGCTCATTGCATTTTATTCTAAATCAATTAAACTTTCTGAGCAGAAGGTGCAGAAGGTAGGGAAAGTTATTTTAGAATGATGCTCACCTATAGTGCTGTTAATAAATACACACAGACATATGGCCTGAGCTGTAATTAACTTTGGAACATGTCAGGCATAAAACATGAGGGTTTGCACAGTACAGAGGCATGGAGTGCCACTGTCAATATCAAATGGCCGGGAAACACTGCTTTTTGGCAAATCAGCTGTGAAAGGGAAATCTGATAGATGTGCATGGATGCAGAAATAACAGTGACAAAAGCAGATCAAGGTGCTTTGTTTCAGACAGGGAGGGAATCAAATGTGAGGGATGGGTTGGGGGACTTGTAGTGAGACAATATTGAAAATGGCTTCTACCCCTTTTAGAATAGAGTCATAATTTACAGCTCTGAAGATTCGTTTGATACAATTAATTCACATCTAATGGCTTTCTCTGCTGTTAAGGTTGTATATCCTGTAATTGATAACTAATATAGGAGAAAAAAACAAATACATAGAATATAGAACAATGATGAACGACTGTTCCTGCTAATGTAATTTTGACACAATATACATTAGCTAAGTTTACATTCCTCCAATGTCCGATCTGAGGGGTCGATGTACAGAGAGCCGGTGCCTGTAACAAGGAACCACCATATTGTATGGCTGCCACTACCACAGTTACACAACCTCTGATTGGCCCGATCTGTGACCCTTACAGATAAATGAGTAGCCTCCAAAGTACCGAGGACTCACATCACGATTTCCTGGGTCTCTTTAATAAGAGGCTGAGATAACTATGGTTAGTTAGTTATTGCCTCTGAGGTTGACATCATAATTATAATTAAAATGCAGCTTAACTTCAGGACATCAACCCATCCAAATTCTGGAGCTATCGGAGTACTTGTTTTGTAACAGAGCTTAGTCCAGAAACCTAACCTGTCAGAATCCTTGCTGATCAACTTGCAAATTGTTCACCAGGTGTAACCGTGATACATGAAATGAGCATACACCTCCTTTACCATCAAAGCTATACACCTGCATAACTCGTATTTATAACAGCTTCACCCATCTTCTTATACTCAGAAATACACCAAAATACCTCTACAGAAAAGAAAAAATATTACATGGACTGTTTGCAACCTGACAGGCCTTTTCGCTTAGCCATCTGTCAAGTTTACATCCCCCAGAAATATTGGTGACCAGGCGACAGCAAAAAAAAGCAAGAATGCACCACACTCTAATGGAAGCTAGATGGTGGTGAAGGTACTGGCAGGGGCGACAGCTCTTCACCTGGTAGAACAGCACCTCAAGCACTAGATCTAGTTATCCGCGGTGTTCACCACGTGACCAAGTTGCCTGGTTGTTAGTCACCATAAGGTAGCGTCATGTAGGGATGATGAGAAGTAACACAGGAAATAACTGGGATCAATAATAAATGTATTGATGAATCAAATTTGTCGTAGAGCCCCAATTCAAAATGGTTCAAAAGGCTCTTGTCGTGCTAGCTTAAATGTGTTCTTTGGGTGTGTTTTTTTTTTTTTTTGGGGGGGGGGGGGGTGATGATGTTTTTTTCGAGCAGGGGTGACGTAATTTGTAAACTTTCAAAACAGTCTTAACATTTGAAGCCTATTAAATGGCTCGATTCAAAATCATCATGAAACAATATTAGTAGAAAACTAAAGTTTCCCTGGGTTTACGCTATGAATAAGGCTAGTTGAAGAAGTTAGACTCTTGCAGGAAATTGTAGAAAACTGCAGTATAGGATAATGACTTTGACATTTACCATTATAAGGCACACATACTTCAATGCAGTGATCTACATGCACACACATACCGAGTATTAGTTGCAGACACCTTGACTTTGTGGGAGATGCTATGTCACCGTATAAATTTCTTTGAGCTTCTCTAATGTATGATAAAAGAAGGTCGGAGTGATTGTCACCTGTTGTACTGTTAATGAATACATTCAGACACAATGTTCTCAGCTGCACTTAACTTTTGCGACAACTCAAACATAAAAGATGAGGACACTTTGCACAGTAGAAAAGGATCTTCTGTCATTGACAGGAGAAAATGGCTCGGAAACCTCAGTTTTTATCAACTGAGCCATGAGAGGAAATCTGCTGCATGTGCATGCAAAGAAGATCTAAATGCTCCGGCTCTTAGTCTGAAGTGGCTATCTTGGGCTAGTCATAGGAACATCGATCAGTCAAGATCAGGTGCTATTAAGAATTATCTGAGGCATAAACCTAAAACTACTTGAAATAGAGAAGACTAAGGTGAGTTGGTCAGTGCTGACCAACGTGACAATATTGACTAACCTATGTTGGTCATTTAGGAAGCCAAGAGATGACTAACTTGCTTCAACTATATTGACTGAGAGCTTGGTCATATAGGGAGCCAAAGACTATTAGAGTGGTTGTATTAATAGTAGTGACAAAAGCAAAAGAAGGTGCTATGTTGCAGACATGTATATAACTAACATAATGTTGAAAGCAGGTACTGTTGAGCTAGCAAAACAGTTCACCATTATTTCACAGTCATAAAGACGACAGGAGTATGCATGGAACTGTGTACTCTTTCTGTTAGTGATTCTTGAGCTATTAACTGCTCTCAATGCAGGAAAGTAGTATAGTATGTATCGGAACGGGACTATAGTTAACTACTGTTTATTACTCAATCGACATGCAGCCAATCAGAGGCCTCCATTTGGTCACGTGACCCCCTCATTTGCATAATTACGTAATAGGCCACGCCCCCTCATTTGCATAATTACGTAATAGGCCACGCCCCCTTGATCACCAGCCAATCAGAGGCTTCCATTTGGTCACGTGACCCCCTCATTTGCATAATAGGCCACACCCCCTTGATCACGTGACCCTTTCATTTGCATAATAAGCCACGCCTTCTTGATCACCAGCCAATCAGAGGTCGCCATTTGGTCACGCGACCCCCTCATTTGCATAATAGACCACGCCCCCTTGATCACGTGACCCCTTCATTGACATGATAGACCACAACAACATCACGTGACTATCTTTGTTTGTAAACAACACCACGTGGCTCTCTTTGTTTGTAAACAACACCACGTGGCTCTCTTGTTTGTAAATAAGACCTACTAAGTTTAGGCATAGGTAACAGCAGTGTTTGTAAATAACGCTTACTATGTTTTCAGTCATAGGTGTCTAGAGCAGCAGCAGCAGCAGCATCTTCAGCAGCAGCAGCAGCAGCAGCCGCGTCATAAGTGTCTAGAGCAGTAGCCACGTCATAGATGACTAGTGCAGCAGCAGCAGCAGCATCTTCAGCAGCAGCAGCAGCAGCAGCAGCATCATAGGTGTCTAGAGCAGGAGTAGCAGGAGTGTCATAGGTGTCTAGAGCAGTGGCAGCAGCAGCAGCAGCAGCATCATAGGTGTCTAGAGCAGGAGTAGCAGGAGCGTCATAGGTGTCTAGAGCAGTGGCAGCAGCAGCAGCAGCAGCATCATAGGTGTCTAGAGCAGGAGTAGCAGGAGCGTCATAGGTGTCTAGAGCAGTGGCAGCAGCAGTAGCAGCAGCGGCAGCAGCAGTAGCAGCAGCAGCATCAACAGTATCTTCAGCAAAAGCAGCAGCAGCCGCGTCATAGGTGTCTAGAGCAGTGGCAGCAGCAGTAGCAGCAGCGGCAGCAGCAGTAGCAGCAGCAGCATCAACAGTATCTTCAGCAAAAGCAGCAGCAGCCGCGTCATAGGTGTCTAGAGCAGCGGCAGCAGCATCTTCAGCAGCAGCAGCAGCAGTAGCAGCAGCGGCAGCAGTATCTTCAGCAGCAGCAGCGTCATAGGTGTCTAGAGCAGCAGCGTCATAGGTGTCTAGAGCATCAGCCGCAGCAGCAGCAGCATCTTCAGCAGCAGCAGCAGCGGCAGCAGCAGCCTCATCAGCAGCAGTAGCAGCAGCAGCAGCAACATCTTGAGCATCAACAGCAGCTTCAGCAAAAGCAAAAGCCCGTAACTTAGCATCATGGGCATCAGCTATAGCCGTAACAGCGACACTGCGACTAGCAGAAGCAAAACCGGCTATTTGTTTAGCAGCTGTACAAGCATTAATAGCATTAGCCCTAGCAGCAGCCGCAACAGCGGCACTTTTAGCAGGCGTTGCAGCATCAGTAGCAGCAGCATCGGTAGCAAGAGCGGAAACAGTAGCAAAAAGATTAGCAGCACGAGCAGCAGCGGCGAGAGTAACAGCAACGTTGTTAGCAGCATGGGCAACTTCGTATGCTGCATGTGTAGCACGAACAGCGATACGAGCTTCACGTTTTGCACGAGCAGCAGCATTAGCTGCAGAAGTAGCCCTCACACTTTCCAGCCACCCGTACGAATCTTGATAAAAACCAACTTTTGCACGAGCAGCAGCATTAGCTGCAGAAGTAGCCCTCACACTTTCCAGCCACCCGTACGAATCTTGATAAAAACTAACCTCCACCTTGCTACTTGTTGACTCATCAGTAAACATGGACGTCTCCTCATGTGGTGTTGTCGCGGCTCTGTAGTAGTGTTGGGATTGCTCACATTCGGTAGAACGTAGAGTGATTCCTGATGACGCCATGCTGAAGGTGGTTGAAGAAGTGTGTGGGACTCATGTTTCACTCTCGCTTATGTACTAGGCTCCGAGATAAGCTTCTTAACTCAGGAGGAAAACTCTCACTAGGAAGGCGACCGGCTGTCTACCTGTGTAGGCGCGGGTTCGTTACATCTTTAATCCTGTTCGACCCTCCGAGGAAATACATGAAAAAACAAAAGACTCGAATCCGCAGACAGTAGGAAGCTATAAGGAGCTTAACTCGTGTTTGATTTAAGCTGTCTACCACACGCACGCGCTTGTAGTCACAGCTAGAGTGGCAGACTTCTGTCCGCCCGCTGGCGCATGACAATCGACTTTAGACACCCCCTGTAGTTTGTTTTTTTGCATACACAGTTGACTAGCATCTTAAGCTCTTACTCAGCTATAAGCCCATATACATGTAACGCGCATTACTCTTCTCTATGGTAATTATCAGATCGATTTAAGGGTGGAAAGGGCTTAGGTGATGTAGATCCCTCTCTAGCTGAAAACAGGCTTAGACTATAGCATGTAGGCAGCTGGCCGCGTTAAACACCCCTGTAGTTTTTTGTATACACTCTCGATCCCCTCTCTAGGTGAAAACAAAAGCTTAGAAGATGAGGTGATCCGGCCACTGGCTGGCGCGTCACACCTGGCGTTAATCACCCCCTGTAGGCTTTGTATACGCTCTCTAAGTGAAAAACAAAAAAGCTCCCTCCACGGGCTGGCGCGTCACACCTGTCGTTAAAACGCCCCCTGGAGTCTTAGTATACACAGGTGCCCCGCCTTATCTATCTATTCACCAGCTATAAGCCCATATACGCGTACATGCGATTTTTGATACCCTCTCTGGAATAGGGTGGGGCTCAAGGTGAAAACAAGATTAGTCCATTCGCTCTCTCAGCTATATAAAGAGCCTCAATTGTTCTTGCAACAGCACTTCACCACCGGTACACTATCAGTCACGAGGCAGATGTTTGCGGCATGAGTCATACAGGTTACCTACTAATAGCGGTTTGGGTGAGTAGATCACTTTTTTTCCCCTAAAAAACAACAAAAAAAACCCACTTATGACTCAGGTATGTATATGTAGCACTGTTAGTGTAAGTACACAGTAGAATCTACTGTACTATAGACTCGGCCCTCTGAAGACGGCGGAGCGCGTTAATGCGCGGGTCTGTGGCGGCGTCACTTGTTTTTTATTCTAACTAAAAAGTCAGAAGTCGATCTACGACCTATCAAAGACAAATTTGTGATAAGTTCAAACTAAATAAGACAGTTTGAGCGTCTCTTAGTCGCTGTCAAAGATGCGAATAACGAACGCGCTGAGGGCGGGGTTCAGGTCACGTATAGTTCCTTGCTCTTTCGTCAGATGGCGCCACAATAGGGGATTTGTACATTCCTACGATGCTCGCGAACATTTCAACGCATAATGAGCTATATAGGCAACAAACTGTGCTTCTGAATATATTAAAATATAAAAACAATTCAATATTGTGTATTTCTGATAGAAATGAGGCAGTTTCTTTGAATACCAACTAAACTATAGCGAGATGAAAAATACCACACCATATCTAAGGCTTTATAAAAGATACATAGGCAGAAACTCTCGCCGAGTAGGTAATCTGAAAAACGAACCAACTCGTTGTGCCACAAGGGCCCCCACTCAACGGGGGCCTTTTGAGCTCAGGCATGTTGTTTCTCAACACTGGGTGTAATTAATTACGCCCATGTTGAGTAGCATCTACTAACCAACTGACAGTGTCAGTTGGTTGGCCCCTCTTTAGGGGCCACACAATAAATAAAGAATAGAGACCTAAGGGAACGTTCACAAACGTCTCCCCTGCCTACGGGGTGGGTGGGTCTTTGGGTTTAGTGACAAAACAGCGACATGTCAGTTCTCTTTTTTTTTTCCAAGTCTACATATTATTTATGATTAAAAAAATTTTAAAAAAAAACCACGCTAATAAAGTGCGCTGATCAAAAACTGAATAGAAAAATAACCAAAAATAGGTTGGTAGCTGATCGGTCGTTGTCACACGGTGCAGAAAATTTACTGCATATCGGACCAGGGGATAGTCTGGCAGCGACCCGCCACCCCGTCCACAAGCTGTGTACAGCACCCCGTTTTTCTTTGTCCATATTGGCTAAAAAAAACGGGACATTGTTGACTTGGCTATTTTACCCGTCTGGGTCTTATTATTTAAACACCTCGTGTTGACCCTGTGGGGCAGCGGGTACATGGAATAAACGTGTCCAAGTGCACGCTATCTAACACATAACCGAAGGTTACTGAGTTATGTAATAATAGTTATGTAATAATAACTGACCTATGAGGTCGCCAGTCAGTTTGCCGTGATTATTTTGACACACTCTCAGTTACTCGTAGCACATCTAATACATAATTAGACTCAGCCTCATATAAGACAGTCTCGGCCACGCAGGCTGCATATCGGACCAGGGAGATAGTCTGGCAGTGACCCACCAGCCCGTCCACAACCTGTGTACAGCACCCCATGTCTCTTTGTCCATATTGGCTAAAAAAAAAACACAAAAAAACAGGTCATTGTTGACTTTGGCTATTTTACCCGTCTGGGTCTTATTATTTAAATCACCTCGTCTTGACCCTGTGGGGCAGTGGGTATATGGAATAACCGTGTCCAAGTGTACTCTATCTAACACATAACCAAAGGTTACTGAGTTATGTAATAATAACCACCCTATGATCCTATGAAGGCGCCAGTCAGTTTGCCGTGATTATTTTGACATACTCTCAGTTACTCGTAGGGTATCTAATACATAGTTAGACTCAGCATCATATAAGACAGGCTCGGCCACGCCGGCTGCATATCGGACCAGGGAGATAGTCTGGCAGTGACCCACCAGCCCGTCCACAACCTGTGTACAGCACCCCGTGTCTCTTTGTCCATATTGGCTAAAAAAAAAACCCCAAAAAACAGGTCATTGTTGACTTTGGCTATTTTACCCGTCTGGGTCTTATTATTTAAATCACCTCGTCTTGACCCTGTGGGGCAGCGGGTATATGGAATAACCGTGTCCAAGTGTACTCTATCTAACACATAACCAAAGGTTACTGAGTTATGTAATAATAACCACTCTATGATCCTATGAAGACGCCAGTCAGTTTGCCGTGATTATTTTGACATACTCTCAGTTACTCGTAGGGTATCTAATACATAGTTAGACTCAGCATCATATAAGACAGGCTCGGCCGCGCCAGCCGCATATCGTACCAGAGGGATAGTCTGGCAGCAACCCGCCATCCCGTCTACAATCTGTGTACAGCAGTCTGGACCAGACCACCAACTCTGGGTATAGCATTCTGGATGCCTGTAGCAAGACTGGATCTAACCCTTTAATAGTCGCATAGCGCTTTAATGTGCAGTGCCCGTTGTCGTCATAAGTCATGAATGCGGCACTCAGAGTTCCTCACCAGGGCTGCATGCATGCATACACTGGCATATCGACAAAGGGCGTAGCGCATTAAAGCACTATTGCCACCTTTAGCATTAAAGCGCTGAGGGTTTGTTTGTTTTTTTGATAGTGTAGAAACCAATATCTGTCTAATTAAACCCCTTATCAGTGCTGTTTTTTTTTTGGGTTTTTTTCACATACAAAAAGAATTAGGTAATGGCGCTGCAGTACTCTGAAAAGCGGTGGCGGTGAATTTCCATTTAGATCCTGAAAAAAGGGGGGCGGTCAGATGTCGTCAAGGCTCTGATAAGTAGGGCAGTTAAAATCATATGATTACATTGAGCTAATTTTCTTGCTGAAAGGAATGAATAATTGTATTTGTATAAAATTCACACACACACACACACACACACATCCCACACACACACACACACACACACACACACACACACACACACACACACACACACACACACACACACACACACACACACACACACAGGACACCTGATGATCTCCACACGATGACCTGATTGCTCTTCCTAAAAAAAAAAATGCCCAACTCGATCTACCTACTCAACAGGGTTTCAGTGTATAGCGTATTAGGGGTTTTTCTGATGCGTATATTATATTGAGATTGATTTTCAACTTTTGTGATCAGTGGTTGGTCCTTAAAAGGACCGTTTGGTAGAGAGAGGGTCGCAGGGACCTTGCTGCTGAAGCGGAGGGCGTGGTCATAACGCGTGGCAGTCCTTCAGCAGCTCCTCCAGCACGGCGGGCGGTAGTCCTTCCTCCATGCAGACTTGCTGCTTGACCTGCTCCACGCACCGGCGGATGAGTTGATCAGCGACGTTCTCGATCAGCTCATCCACCACACCCTCTGCTTCAGCAGCAGTCCGCTGTCTCTCCTCTCTCTGTAGCGAGGCAAAGAACTGCTTCTCCACGGCCGCATCGATCATAGATCGAGAAACGGCCACGAAGTTCTGTCTCTCCGCCTCCTCTCTCTGTTGCACGGCTACAAATTCCTTCTCCACGGCCGCATCGATCATAGATCGAGAAACGGCCACGAAGTTCACTCCGTGAGCCATTTTGTCGAACTGACTTCCTAGCCGCCTGAGAGATGCTGACGTCACACTTTTTTCGACGACGCTATGACGCGCACGAGGTAGACAGACGACGTCGTTTCACTTCCTTATTTGGAGTTTGGGATCTTTTGACACCGAAGTCATACCGTACGGTCGCGATAAAGCACCTAGTGTTGAAAAGCGTGCCAGTCTTTTATAAGCGCCGGAGTATAAGAGCCTCCAAATGTTTTTTCTCAAGCACTAAAATCGCGACTTTGAATAAGCGCCAGCGCCTGGCTTGTATATAGCTCCTGAGTAAGAACTTCACCGAATTGAAAAGCCCTCCCTCAGAGCTCTTAATCGCGACAGTACGGTACAAATCTGATGTCAACCCGCGCCAAAAACAAAAAAGGTGTTCCAGTCACACGTACCTACGACGAGCGACCTTCAGCTATCACCACGTGAAGAGTGGGAAATAAATTTTGTACGGCAAGAAAACTGAAAACTGATAACGATTCCATTAGATAAGTATTTGGTTCCAATCTATGGCGAGATATTTCCACCAAAGCGATTGATTTATATGTCTGTAAGGTTCAGCTCTCGAACACTCTCCAATGTCCGCCGGTGCACGACGGTCGCCGCCCATCATTAGTCACAACTAAACTTCTGCTGGAGAGTGAAAGTTACGTTGAGTCTTGAGGTGCGCAGAGATACTATCTGCCGCAGCCTGATTTTAGTTCCACGCTATTTAGATAACCGCCCCATTTAAAATCTCTCTCTCGATCCTAGTAAAGGAAAAAAAAAGGCTAGAGTTTATCATGGACGCGTCTCAGTTTCAGTCAAGCCGTAAAGTGAAGAACCAGAGCTTGTACATATTCCCACGTGGTGAGGGGTGACCCCGCGGGGCGTTCAGTTAGTACTGAGTCTATAGTACTGAGTCTATACTCAAGGTCAAGTTCCACTCTCTAAACAGAGCTTTAGCGACTCCGTCATATAGACTAGACCGCGCGCGCGATTTTTTTTTTGCTGAAGCAGCTAATCGATGGAAGAGTAGAGAACAGGTGCTCGACCAAAAATCTGCTTCAGAGGCTTGTTATCAGGTATTAACAGTTAAATCAAAATATTTCAAAACATCCAGAAAAGCAGAATAACATGTCCTACGGGCTACAGCCGGGCACTGACGAGCAGACGGCGCTGACGTCATTTCAATCAGGTCACAGGGCTCTTTAGACACCTTTTCTGTAAGACCCGTCTCATACCTTAGTATATAATACCGTAAACACCGGTGATTAGTATATGATCACATTGGAGTCGCGGATCCACGAAGAGGCTGAATAAGCCTCGCGCGGACCCGCCACTTGAAAATGTGACATAATCTTACCATGCGCTTTGTTTTGTTTTTGTTTCTATTTACAACAGCAAACATTTCAAACAACCTATTGTTTTTTTAAAATGATGAAAAATCAGCCCAAAAAAAAAGTAAACATTTTAGAGCTAAATTTGTGGAGGATAGCCGGACATGCTGATGTCACTAGACCCCTAAATTCGATATGGTGACATGGGCATTTTCTTAAAATTCGATACGACGACACGGGCACGGACATCTAAGTGACATGGGACATGTGGCATTTCTTGAGTCCCACATGTGCCATGGACCATAGTGACATGAGGAAAAAAAAAAAAAAAAAAAAATGTTCAAAGAGTGCATCAGAAAAGTGCCATTTCAAGCCTAAACATTTCGCCAAATTTTTTTTTCTCTTGGATGGTACTCAGTTTTGCAGTGTCTGGGTCCTTAAAAATGTACCAGAATGCTCAAATTCGGGTTCTAAATATTTTCAAAAAACGTTTTCTCCCTTAGTGACGTGTGACATGGACATTTCTTAAATTCGACATACGGCTGCATGGGGAGGACCCACCCGTCAAAAGCCCCATGATGACTCATACCCGCCGCGTTCAAACTAGCGTGGTGGTTATAGGTAGACCTTCTTTCAGTATCCGCGTGACCAGATCCATCGCCGTCTCTTGAGCAACAGTAACCGAGGTAACTAGGGTTATTGTTATCCGGTCCGTAAGACGACAGTCTAAGACGGTGTGTAGTCGCGTTTTGCTCTCCCTAATACTCTAATTCAAGTCGAGTTACCGCTAACCCCTACAAAAAGAGGATCATTTGTGTAATTCAAAAGGCGTTCCTTTGTTAGCAATGAGGGGGTCGTTCTATTCATTGATTTTTTTTTTTTTTTTTTTTTTTTTTTTTTTTTTTTTTTTTGTTTACAACAACAAGTCAAAGTACAGTCAATCAACCGAGATCCTTTCTACTCCGTGGGGGTGTAGAAGGATCTCCCCCCTGAGGTTACAAAGTCACCTCTTTATTTAAAGGGTTACAGGTCGCAAAGTCGCTTTCGCTTTCGCTTACAAGTCACAAAGTCGCATGAAATATTCAAGTCAAAAAGTCAAATTCATCAACTATCAGCACAGTCGTTTGAAAAGCATCAAGTCACCGAAAAACTCCTCTACAGTCACCTCCGACTCGCCTCCTCCCTACCCCCCTAAAGGGGGGTAGAGAGGAAGCGATTCCCTAGAGATCAGATAATTTTTTTTTTTTTTTTTTCTCCCGAGCAGACCCTAAAAGCCCCCCCCCCCCTCCCCCCCAAGTGCCCGCCCACCCCATAAATAGTGCCCCCCTCCCCCCCTCCCCTCCCCATGCATCTTAAAGTGCCCCCCTCCCCCCCCCCCTCCCCTCCCCTCGCCCCTTATAGAAGCCTCCCATTAGCTAGTCCAAGTCATGTGACCAAAAGGGAAGCGTAGTCTGTCTATTGTCTATATTATGCAAATGAGGGAGGGGGTCAAGTCACGTGACCAAGGGGGTGTGGCCTATTCTCTAAATAAAGAGCGCTTCCGGTCACGTGACCAAGAGGGTGTGGTCCTATTATGCAAATGAGGGGGTCACGTGATCCATGATTATGCAAATGAGGGAGTCACCTGACCAAATGGAAGCCACTGATTGGCTGGTGATCAAAGGGGCGTAGTCTACTATGCAAATGAGGGGGTCACGTGATCAAGGGAGCGTGGTCTATTATGCAAATGAGGGGGTCACGTGGGAGTCACGTGACCAAATGGCGGCCCTGATTGGCTGGTGATCAAGGGGGCGTGGCCTATTACGTAATTATGCAAATGAGGGGGCGTGGCCTATTACGTAATTATGCAAATGAGGGGGTCACGTGACCAAATGGAGGCCTCTGATTGGCTGCATGTCGATTGAGTAATAAACAGTACTTAACTATAGTCCCGTTCCGATACATACTATACTACTCAGGAAATGATACAAATTAACCCGCATCCAGATTAGAAATAGGGTTAAGTAAAAGCAGGAAATCAAACAATGATGTGATTCTCTATACTGATGTACCTTTACACAATATACAGAAGCATAGTTTATATTTAAAGGAAAGGCTTGTGCCTGTCTTAGGGGGTCGGTACACTTGGAAATCAGATTCAGTTCCCATCAGGGTACCAACGAAAGACTACCATATTTTATCATTGCTCCCATTTATGGAGCTACACTCCCTCTGATTGGCTGATGCGTGGTCCTTGCAGATAGATGAGTAGCAAGTTTACGAAATAGGCACATCCTAGGCCCTCTAGCCCGTTCTTCAACAGACTAAATGCCTGATGTGGTAGCGTGGGCGACCCTGTGACATCATTTTTACAATCTCTGCATACATTATAATGCTTTCTGCTTGTAAGCTGTGTCAGCTTGGGCAGGGGATATCCTGCTATCTAAGATGCCGATTGTGCTCCATAAAAGGCACCATTCAGGGATAGAGGCTGCTCTAATACCCTTTATTTCTGGAGAAATGACTAGCGTTATGATTATAGCTCCTAACCCTCAAGTGGAGCCGAATATAAAATAAGGCATAACCCTTGCATATTTGCTCCTTGCATAGTAATAATGTTTTGTCTCATTATGGTCTCATTCGGAATTTATACGATAATAAAACCCTGAATTCTGCAGCCTTAAAATTATTTTCTACATCTGGCTGTTCTTATGGGGTAGACAAGAAAATAGTACCAGGATGGACTACAACGTGTGGATACAGAGGCTGTGATAGATGAGACCTGGGCCTGAAATAACGGCAGATTAATAGCTCCTTCACAGGGACTACATTGGTCTGCCGAGAGGAACTACTTTATCTAGTGCAGGGACACATGTGGGTTGTCAGGTTACAGTATTTAGGCTCTTCAATTGACCATTAATTTTGCAATACTGTGTAAGTATTCTACACAAAGAATAATCCAAGTTCCACTCTTTACTTGGCATTTAATCTATCTTTAGACTGCTGTTTGTCGACTAGATAATGTAGATGACTTCTTTGTTCTCAGACTCCTCTTCCACAATACAAAATAAAAAGATGTGGAGATATGAAGTACCACAGAGTTACCAAATAAATTCATCTTCTTGACATTCTGTGGATGGACGAGGATGTTTGTGGGTTGACTCTCTGCTACTACTTCAAGAAATGAATCAGGTAGGCCGCTACAAATATGAGTGCAATTTCTTTTATTTTCATATAAATATATTTTATTAATTTGCTCTAAATTTCGATATGTGGGGAAAGTGTTAACTGAAACTAAATCTCAGTTTTTTAGTTGCCCTGTGAGTGGCCATTTTGGTGCTTAACCTGTGGGAGTTCAAGGGGAAGGTTCCATCTTCATATTCTGTTAGAAAACCCCCTTTTGGATCTAAAAACAACATTCAGTAATCCACATCAAGCAGTATCAATGAGTATTTCCTTTTATGAGTATTAAGTTGATATCCATTTATATTGGTATGATATCCATTTATATTGGCTGAAGCTGAAACATTGGTTTCCTAAAAAAAGGTTTAGATGATCCTAGTTAACCACCACGGCAGTATTTGCCACTCAATGGGCAAGAGGTCAATAAGCAATTTGACACAAGCCATTAAGCTCTCTCCAACAGGTTTCAAGTTATCAGCCGGTTACTGTCCAATGATCCCCAGATCTGGTCAAATGCTGATTGACCATATTCAAGTTCTAAAATATGTTCTGTCTTGCTCTGGTCGACAGAGGTGGAATGCACAAATTGACCTCCATACTATGTGCATATGCAGCACAATGTATGGGGGAATGCATTAAGATGGAGCATCATTTAATCTAGTAAGTCTATTTCTTAATCATACAAACTTGTAGCTGTGCCTACTTAAAGGCATTTAATTTAATATGATATTCTCTTCTATCCTCAAGTTCAACCACCATGCAACTGGACTAACTTTAATCCACCACAAGTTAGTTGTCTGATTTAGTATTATTACAGAAAACATCAGAGAGTGACAAATGTCTCTTACTATGACTCAGTGAAGTGGGACACCAAAGGTGGAAAGAGAAGAGTGTGCAACAGATGTATTTCCGGTTTTGTCTCCTGATATCGAATCACAGAGACATGTTCACTGTTAGAAGTAAGTAGTGTTCCTGTACAGCAACTATTGGGGGCATCTATGGTTCCAGTAAATTCTGCTGTAGACCTACAGTAGAATCTACTGTAGACGCAGACCTGAGTTCTAAAAAGGCTCACATATTCAACATCTTGGAGATTAGAACCCCCAGGTTCCAATGCATAGTCCTGAACCATGACCACTACACCAGTGAATCCTGCATGTCAGGTGCATTGAAACACCTCCTACTTATGTGTGAGTGGTAACAAGGTCAACACAGGATCCCTGGGGACAATTTTAGAACTAGACTGTTCATGTCTTAAAGGGGCATTCTCACCACTCGCACTTAACCACATAGTAGACTAGAACAGTGCTAGAATTGTGAGTGGCATTTGCTCGGTGAGAATGCCACTTTAAGGGTTAATATGAAAATTACCCTATTGCAGTAATGTACTAATAAGTACTGAACTACCATTAGTTGGAGTGAAATCTTGATGGCCTATAGATGTTTTTCAAAGTAAATTTTACTATCTTTCATGCAGATTGTAGAGATACATTGGTTTTATCCTCTGCATATTTTCAATAGTAACAAAATATATTATACTTTAGAATTGCATCAGGAGAAATGTAGATTGTATGAGAGTTTCCTGTCGGGACTAGAACTGCTGACCCTCAGACTACATCTCCCACTGCTCTACCAACTGAGCTAGAGGGGCAATCACTTATATGTAGCCTGCATCAATAGGCTTTTGAAAAGATCAGGTCATATTTGAGCTGTGGAGTATGGTACTCCCTCCAACCTCTCTGCTCTCTCTCCCTCTGGTTGCTGGTTATGGGATTCGAACCTGCATCTACAGTAACAGAATTGTATGTGTACAGCAAAAGTTGCTGTATTATTCTTTACAGCTAAAGTTCTGTATAGTTACAGCACATATTGCTGTTCACGAACAACAACTTTTTACAGTGTTCTTATTTTCATTCTTCCCTCCTCCAGAGGAGAGTTCATTGGGCCGGCGTGGCAAGCATCCATTACCGTCACATATTTGTCTGTTTGTGACAGATGGGCTGTATATGAGCAAATATTAAGACTCAAGCCTCGTTACATCTCCGAACAGGAATTTAGGATGAGGCTTTTAAAAGTGACTGTTGATAAAATATGTTGGCTTCATGTTAATTTTTTTCAGTTGACAATGCAGCCCATTTTATAAAGTGTGTACAAGCAATGAGCCTGTATCAGTTTAATTCAGTTGATCTTTTCTAGCAGAAATCTTTTCTGAATTATAGCCACATATTGTGCTCTTAATAAATACACACATAATGGTTTTGAGCTGTAGTCAATTTTCAAACATGTCAGGCATAAAACGGAAAAGCTTTGCACAATGCAGAGGCATTAAGTGGCACTGTCAGTATCAAATGGCTGGGAAACATTCGTTTTTATCAACTCATCCGTTAAAGGGATATCTGATGGATGCAGAAAGAACAGTGACAAAATCAGATCAAGGGGCTTTGTTTCAGAGGGGGTGGGGGTGGGGGGGGGGGGTGGAAGGAAAGATGGGAGAGGGAGAGGGAGAGGAGGGGGAGAGATAGAGGTTGGGCAAAAATTATTGGTTTTATTTTCTACTTCTTTGAGAGTCATGATCTAGCTGTTGTGAAGTTGCTTATAATTTGTTCAATACAGTATTCTTTATGTCGATTGACCCTCTTAACTGTTATGGTTATGGATACAGCTTTTGATTCAAATATAATGAAACATTGATACAATTGTCTTTGCTGGTGTATTGTAACATGATTCAGAGAGACTTACTTTATATTCAAAAGGATATCCTGTGCCTGAACTGAGGAGTCGATATACAGGGACAGAATCGGTGCCTCATATTTCATCATGGCTGCCATTATTGGAGCTACACAACTTTTGATGTGCTGATGTGTGGCCCTTGGAGATAAATACCTATTCCCCTTAGTATCAAGACACATACCAATCAAGTATTAGATCAAACCTTTAAATGATGTATATTGTTGTAAATCGCATTGAAATGTGAGGTCATGCTAATATCATAGTAGAGCCCTTTTGTAAATATTTAGTGCTTAATAATACTGCAAATATTTCTAGGAATCTTTGCAGGTTTCATTACAATAGTATCTCCCCATGTCCCTCTCTCTCTCTCTCTCTCTCTCTCTCTCTCTCTCTCTCTCTCTCTCTCTCTCTCTCTCTCTCTCCCCCTCTCTCTCTCTCTCTCTCTCTCTCTCTCTCTCTCTCTCTCTCCCTCTCTCAGGTACTATGACTGTATATTCAATACCTCATATAACCCATGTGATCCTGAAACGTTGTCTGCTTTCAAGAACTCTAACCTTTCTACCTACTAAAATAGCATTCATACTCCTGGGGAACCCTTCAAATATTTACCTGGCGGTACAGCAATAAATATTTCTTAATTTTGAATCCTCTGTCGCCAAGCTTTTCCACTAAATGAATTTTCTTCTACTTTGAGTGTGCCACAGAGAGTCTTTCCTGAACCATTTGAAACAGGAACAGTTTAATAACGGGAAATTAATCCGTAAATCAATGAGTGTGAAAGAGACCCAAAGGGTACTGTGTTCTGGGTTTGTTTTAATGTACTTCTATTTGTGTTTATTCATATTATGACACCTTCTGCCTTTTCCATCAACTCCCCTTCCCACACTGTTTTAAAATTAAATGAGATCTTTTAAAGGGTATCTGTATTCAGAGAACAGTCCATTGTAATAAAATCGGCATGTTTCCCATCGTCAAAAATGACAGACAGGATTAACTGAATTTGAGCTAAGGCACATAGATATCAACTATCTGTTGTTCCAAAACACAATTCAAAAACTGTATTTTGAATAGAAATAACCTTACTGTTATATTCTAGATAATACAGCATAGCATTATCAACTAGCACGATAACTGAAAAATCCCCTTCAGCCTCTATTAATACAATAAAAGAATAACACTGTCATCAGCTTCATTAATAATATTTTTTTAAATGCTCAGAAACACGTCACAGAATCTCCATGGGAAACCCACCCAAAATGGCTTACTTGGAACCTGACAGGCTGTTTCATTAGACAACTGTCCTGCTGACATCAACAAAATAGCAACACTGGTGTTATGGAGGTAGGAGACATAAAACAAGAAGATTCCCCACCCTGTAATGGGGAATTTGCTGTGGAGAGCTTGTGGAGCAGTGCTTTAAAAACAAAGTCTTGTTATTAAACCAAGGTGTTCAGTTATACATGTGCCCATGTCACCCGCGTGCCATAATTATTATCAGATTATGTCTTATTGTCAGTCAACATCAAATGGTGATATCTAAGGGTGGTTATATAACAGTTATGTAGAAAATGATGGCAGAAATGCATTCTCTTAATACCAAACAGTCCCATGTGTTTCAAATTTTAAGTCTCAGTTAGATTAAAAACTAAAAGTGATATGGAAAATGGTAGATACAATATAGTTGAGACAACATGTCATTCACTTACATAATACGGTCTCTTCAGGGCCTCTTCTACATTTTTCCATGCCTGTAAAAAAATATGAAAAAAGCTAAGTCCCAAACGTACTGTGGCGGGCATGGGGATACAGAGGATATGACAAATAAGCACTGGGTCAAAAGTAACACCGGATGAAACCGTTTTAACAGGGGCTAGCTGCACCCAATTAGCACATAATCCCCTTTTCCAAGAACAAATTCTATAATGGATGAGTGGATTGCAATTAACTACCCGCCAAGTAGGTTTATTCAGTTTTGGTGATACCAATCAGCTTTGGATGCCCTTTTGGATATGTAACAGTGATTCCTTTCATTCTGGTTTTATTATAGACAAAGGTGCACGAGCAGAGTTCCTCACTGAGGGTTATTTCACGAGGTGAAACCAAGTGAAATAAATCTCAGTGGGGAACTGGACTGTTCATTGTGTTTATTTGATGTCATTCCAATCCTAACTTTATGCGTAAAGATTCCACTTAATTGCTCTGAAAAGGGTAATTTATAGTGGTTAAATCAACAGTTTTGATGATTTGACAGGCCGTGAAATACAGGCGTGGGTTATTTCACAAGAATGTTAAATATGGCCATCTTTGATGAAGTCAATGGGAGTGTCGTATTCACCGGGAAATAAAAGACAATAATAAAGCTCGCAATGTTGCAGCCTTTAGAATACTCTTCTTCTACATCTGCCTGTTCTCATAGAGAAGACAAGAAAAATAATACCAACCTGTATTTCAAGATGTGGGTACAAAGGATGTGATGAATGAGACTATGGCCTGAAGTAAGGGAAGATTAATAGCTCTCTCACAGGGACTACATTGGCCTGCCGAGAGGAAGTTCTTCTTTAGTGTACGCACACACATACCTTGTCACACAGCAGTATTTGGGGTTTGCACTTAGCTATTTGCAAAACTGAGGAAGTATGCAACACAAACAATAATCCATGTTACAGTTTCTACTTGGTTTGATCCATCTTAAGGGTGCAGTTTGCTGCTTAAATAAATGTGTAGATAACCTTTTATTTACCCCGCATCTTTATGTTCAGACACATTTTCACAATGAAAACAAAACAAAAAAATGTGCAGGGCAAGAGGTTGATAAGCAGTTTAACACAAAAGTCGCAGCTGTTTAAGTTACTGTTTCATATTCCAAGGGATCTGTTTCAAATACTGAATGATTTCATGATCTTGACCCTTCTTAATTTTCTTGGAGGATAATCATGAAAAAAACACACAGTCAAATTTCATTATTATTAGTTTGAGTGAGATGCTTTAATGTATCCCTCAGAGATGATTATTATATTGACAGATTCTTTCTCCTAATGTCATCAGGGCAGAGTGAACATAATTATCGGGCAGAATGATATCAAGATAGAAGTCAAAAGATCTCAAGGGAAGAAGAATGAGTTTAATACTGTTAATGAGTATTTTCAAAATGAAGGAAAATAATGGATGGAAAGATTTCCCGTTATTACTGCCTATGGTATTCACATTCTAACAACCTATAGTCCCCCTGTTATATTAGCTACAGCTATAAAGATAGCAATGCTTTGCAACAGCAGAGTTCAAAGAAAACTACCATCATCTACACCACACTAGATTGCAACGCTGCAATAATTAGGGTTTATTTCAAACTCCCTAGATGCTTGTTTACATCTGGCTATATGTGTTCATAGTAGACGGCTTGAAGGTCAATAAAACCTTGGAATTATTCTTTACATGCAATCTTCTCTGCCATCTCAGGTTTATTCAACACAAAACTGTTATGATAGTAAAACTATCTCTAAATATTGCTGATGTTTCGAGTGTTGTTCTGGGCCCTTTTCTAATATGAAGTTTCTTATATCATCCCATTCAACCAGCCTGCAACCACAAATCAAGTGTCTGACCGGGTATTATAAAGGAGAACATCAGTGAGTGACAAATACCTCTACATAATACTCAGTAATGTGGGATTGGTGTAAAGAAAGGAGCACAACAATTGTGTGTACCTCTGGTGGCAGCTTCTCGCATCAAATCACAGAGACATGTCCTGATTTTTTTCCCTTGTCTCCAACAGAGGAGACCTCACTGGGCTGGCAAAGCAAGAATCCATTTTGATCACCAGTGTCTTTTCTTGTGATAGTTGGGCTGTATGAATAAATATTTAGGCTCAAAATAAAAGCCTCATTAGCTCTCTATCCAGGCATTTTGGGTGAAGCTTTCTAATCTAACTGTGGATTAAAATATTTTTTGGCTTCATACATCTCTATTTCATTAGATGACACAATCCTTTTAATACAGTGTCCACAAACGGTGCTTATTAGTTTTTGTCTGATACACATATTTTAAGCTTTCATAGCAGCAGTTAGGGAAAGGTCTGAATGATAGTCAGCTCTTGTATTTTTCATGAATACTCACATACACATTGTCTGAGCTGTAATTAGATTTCAAACATGTCAGGCATAAAACAGGAGGCTTTGCACAGTATTGAAGCATTAAATGGCACTGCCAGTATTAAATGACTCAGAAACATTCTTTCATTTTTACTCAAGGATGCAGAAATAACAGTGACAAAATCAGATCAAAGATGTTTGGTTAAGTTAGAGAGGGAACCAAAGATAGAGGGGGAGAGAGATAGAGGGATAGAAGGAGGACAATATCAAAATTATTCTCTACTCCTTTTGAAATCGACATTTACAATTTTGAATATAAAGCTGATTTGCTAGATATAACATACATTTTAAATCTGTTGACCCTTTTTCTACCGTCATAATGTCAAGTATTTTGATTCAAATATAGGCCTACACAGGATGAAACAATGATGCAATTTCCTTTGCTTTTGTGCTCTTAATACGATTCACAGATGCCCTGTATATATTTAGAAGGAAGCCATGTGTCTGACCTAGGTGGTCAATATACAGGATACAGGCTGAATCAGTATCCATCAGGGCAACAACGAAACACCATTATTTCATCATGGCTACCACTATCGGAGCTGCACACCCTTTGATTGGCTGATGTGTGACCCTTGCAGATGAATTAGTACCACCCATAGCACTGAGGCACTTGCAGATCTGCTATGAGATCGAGTATTTGCAAGAGGTATCTTGCTATAAGTTGCATTGAAGATAAGGTCATGTTTACATCACATAACCTTCAGGGAACTTTTATGAAGGAGTAGTCCTAGATTAAATACTGCATACTGCGCAGATAATCTTTGAACCCCTAGAGCTTAGTCAATAGTGACGAACCTAGTTAGAGTCATTTGTTGGCTCCTTATACGGCCAACACCGGTCAGTCAATTGGGTGAAACTGCTATTTTCTATACAAAAACGTATACTTCTATCTTCAATTTTAATAATGTAGACTTGCTGCCAAGGTTCAATTCTTTTAACACAAAATGCAGGTAAAGTAACTTTTATATCCTTATCAAAGCTATACAACAATATCACACATAACAGCTTCAAACATCTCCTCATATACACAAATATGTCACAATACCTCAATGGAGAAGATATCTCACAGACTATGTGAGCCCTGACAGGCACTTTGTTAGCCATGTCATGTTGTGCGGACATTTTCCAAATAGCAACCACTGCATTAGTATTTGCATTTAAATAAATTAGATATACTTAAAGGACAACTCTAAGCAAATCTAGCAAGAACCAGGACATGTACATGCCATTACCAAACTTAAAGCCGCTTAAAGTGTTCCTTCTATGCATATTAGATATGCTTAAATGCAAACATGCATGCAGTGAACACTTATAAAAAGAGGACAGGGGAACAAACAAGAATGCACCTCACTAAACTGGAGCCTAGATGGTGATGGAGAGGCTGGCAGTAGAGACACCTTTTCACCTGGTGGAACAGCACCTCCAAGTCCAAATCTTGTTACCCTAGGTGTTCACCCATGTGACCTAGTTGACCACAAGTCTTGGGCCTGGTTGTCAGTCACCATTAGGGAGCATCATCCAGGGATGATGGAGATACGGGGAAAAGGAACCATCTGTGTTAAAGAGGTAAAAGGCTCAATGACACATGCCCTGGTCAAATATATATCATTCATTTTGAATAAACGGCATATGTTAATCAATACTTGGCTCCAACTCTTTAAGGACATGACATTGTGTCACTAAAGGATGACATTTGTTATGATGCACCAATGCAGCGCTGGCGAGTGACTCGCCAGGGCTGCATTGGTGCATCATGCCGACCCTTCAGGAGTGTCTCAACCCCGTAGGGTCGGTAGAATGCTTGAATGTAGCACTAGCGAGTTACACACCGGGGCTGCATTCAGGCATCATGACGACCAAGGGCTGCATTATTAAACAGCTCTAACATGTGACATGTGTTCTACATTTTTCTTGTCGCATAGAAGGGAGCAATATAGAACAAGTCAAAACCACTACTCAGGTGTATACAGAGGGCATGACAAAAGAGGGCCTGAGCTAAAGTAGCAGTTTGATCGCTCCCTCACAGGGAATACTCCTATCACTGTGTATTCAATAACTCCAATAATCCATGGCTGACCTTTTCCACATCTCAATAAATTATTGTCATAGGACACCTTTTACCAAACAAAATTGATAAGAAGAATGTGCAATTCTGCCTAGTCTGATTTTGACTATATAAACAATTTCATAACAAGAAATTAATCTTGAAGTCTATAAGTATGAAAAAGGGACAAAGGACACTGTGTGTTTTACTCTTTTTTAAAGGCTATCTGTATTTAAGGTTCCATCCTTTGTAATCAAAATTAATATGTATGTTAAAAGGGAATATTTACATATGGAGTAAGAAGAACGTTGGAATGTTTATAGTACTAGATATCCTGAAGTAAGGCATAGAACAATATATATCAACTAGGCCAAAAAAAAGAAGGTGTGTTTCAGGTTACATGGTCTGAAAATCTAGAGTAGGTAGACAAATTTATTTTTTTTTGATTTTTTTTTTTTACCCTAGCCCGAAAAGTACCCAGAAATTGACTCACGAACTACTATGCCGACTCGCCGACGACCGCCTTGACTCATGAACTATCAGATCCACACTTAAATAGCCCCAAAATGACCCAAGATATAAATATTTTTTCAAAATTGCATAAAAATTTCTAGGGTCGGCCCTATTTTGCTAGGTAGGGTCGAGTAACCTGAAACACACCTTTTTTTTTATTTGGCCCTATCGGTATCCGAAAATGAATAACACAAGTGTTACATGCTAGAGAATAATTATAACATGGACAACAACATTCATCTAACACAAAAGCAGTCGAATCACCTTCACTCTGTATCAAGACCATATAAAAATAACACTTTGAACAGCTTCATTGGTAATATGTCACATAACCTTCATGGGAAATGCATCTAACATGGATAACCTGGAACCTGACAGGCCCTTTCATTAGCCATCTGCCATGGTGACATTATCCAAATAGCAACACTCCTGACAGGGAGGCATCAGACTAAAGCAAGGAACGCCCCAGTCTATAATGGAGTCTTGATGGCTGTGAGTAGGGTAGATTCACCACTTTCGGACGCTCGTTGTCACTGCTAATGCAACCCTTTTCCAGCTGAGTCTAGGCAAGGCTCCATTCCACCTACAATTGGTTATGTCATACTTATCGATAGGAGAGGGTTTACACTTTATGACCTATATATGATATTACGGTTTTAAAGTACATTTTACAGAAATAAAGTAACTCAAAAAATCATAATTAGAAAGGCTAATTTCACCTGAAGTTGCACACTTTAGTTTTCTTTTGATTTTGTGAGAAAATAAAAGGTAGGGCACAGGTCTGATTAATTGGACAGGACTGATATAATAGTCCCAGGGTATGATTCTCATTAAAGATATATAAGATGTTTCCATGGGAAATATGTGCTTAATTACCTTGAACCTAACTTATACCAGAAAAGTATATTTTCTCACTCTACAAAATAATGGATCAGAACATTTTAATATTTTTATGGTAGAATGCCAATATTTGATAAATATTGTTTTATAGTCATAGATCTGATTGCTCCAGTATCTGTAGGATGTAGGAAACCAATTGAAAATTGGTGTCCGACTTTAGGTGAAATTTGAGGACCTCTTTTAAAGAGTCTTATATAGTTATTTTTGGTATTTATCCCTATATGTTTTCTATTAAATAATATGTAATATGTATGGCTAATCACCTATGTCTTATACAGACTGCTTATGTATCCATACTCCTCATAATATAACATGATAACAATGATGTCCGACATATGGTACCATCGAAATCTAGGGATTGCCCACCAGCCCTTCAATGCAAAACAGGGCCAGTTTATGGTATCATTACATATGAATAAAATATGTGTGGATGCTTGGTTTCAGTTTTATCTTCAAGCAATATATATTTTAAAAAGAACGTTATGGAGCAAACTAGCTAGACGCGCTAAGTGAGAGCTCCCGTGGAAAAAGGTCAAAATAGGAGGAAAAAATGAAGAGAGAGAATACATCCAGCGACAAAGTTGTTTATTAAGGTGAGGTCGTCAATTTGAGCACAAAAAGAGCAAAATAATTTATTTATTTGGCGAGTTATTGAGACTTTTTCAACGCGCCGGAGGAGTGAGCGATATTAGGGGGCGACTCCATTGAGCTCAGCACTGCAGAAAAAAGCCAAGTAACGGTCACTTGTTTTTCAAAAATAAGTTTGCAAAAATTACTCAAAACTCACTCAAAATCACTCAAAATGTCTCAAAGGAATCAAACAAAAGCTGAAAAGCAAACAGCTATGGATTTGAAGCTCGATGAGATTCTCTCTGTCAACAAAAAGATTTTAGAAGACAACCAATAAATTAAGGGAAAATTGGTGGGATTGACGGAAATCATTCAGAGAGTCACAACTTTGGAGGAAAAGTTCAGTCCTATGATTAATACTGTGAATGATCTAGAAAAGTCTGTCCAAAGGCACGACACATTGCTTATTGATATGGAAACAGAAGGTGTACAGAGGAAGTTGAAGATGGATGAACTTGTGGATAAAGTTAAAGTCATGGATGAGTCCAAAAATGGGCTTACAAAAGAGGAGATTAGAGAGCTAGTCAAGGAGGAGATCAAGTCGATAGTCAAGGAAGAAGTAAAGGGTATCAAAAAGGCTGTGGAGGATGAAGAAGGTGCACATGATAGGAGGAAAAACCTTGTTTTATTGAAAGTCCCAGAAAAGAGGTATGAAGACCTAATCAGAGACATTGGAGACATTCTATCTACCAGCGGGAATCAATTCTACCGAGACTTAACTTCAGCTAAAAGGATTGGAAAATCCAGGGGAGGAAAGAGGCCTAGGCCTATATTGATGTCATTCAAGACCATAGAGAGAAGAAATCTGGCATTTGCCGGCAGGTTTGATATGAAGAACAATGACTTGTGTACTTCCTTCAAGTTGGTGGATGATCTAACAGTGGATGAGAGAGAAGATCTGGAGCTAGCAAGAGGCATTGTGGATCTTGGGAAAGATCTGAAGATGAATATAAAGGTGGTAGGATGTAAAATCTCACTAAATGGGGAGAAGTTAGATGTGAAGACAGATTTGGATAAACTGCCAGAGTGTCTGTCAGCTGAAAAAGCATTTGCAAGAGAAACCCCAACGGCGGTCATCTTTCAAAGTAAATACTCTTATCTTTCCAACCACTTTCTCAGGAACATAAAGTTTGAAGGAAAGGAGTTTGTTTGCAATGAACAGGCATACTTCTACAAGAAGGCTCAGGTGTGTAATAAGCAAGAAGTAGGAGAAGAAGTCATGAAATTAAAGTGCCCAAAGGCCATGAAATGGTTAGGAGATTCACTCCCGTCAGTTGAAGCGTGGGAAGCGCAGAAGTTGGAGATCCTAAAGTCGATCAATAGAGTCAAGTTCTCAGATCACCTAGATCTAAAGGACAAGTTATTAGCTACCAAGAAGCCACTAGAGGAGGCAACAGGGGACTTATTCTACGGAAAAGGGTTCTACCTGCTGACAAAGGAAGCTAAGCAAAGCAAGGGGCGAGGACAAAACAAGTTTGGTAAAATCCTTATGGAGTTGCGTGACGAACTAAGGGCGTAAATCTGTTCGCTGTAGAAAAACTGCTCAATTATATCCTTATATAATTTCATGTGTATATCTTGAAGTTATGCGCCACAGTTTGATATAATTCTTATGCATAAGAAAATTTTTTAAAGTATATTGAGAGACTTTCTAAAAAAGCCGGGTAGAATTCATCGTAGAAGCGGATGTTGATACGCCGCCATCTTGTAAACAAAGGAATCGTTGTCATGGTGACTCACTTAGTTACGGACGCGCGCCGAATTTTTGAATTGCACTCGTAATATAACGTTGCTTTTCTTAAGTTTGGTGCAGTAACAATTAAGGATATGTTTAATAACGCTTTTTGCAATATATCTGATGAGATTTGAATTTGTCGATTCAAAAATAATTTTACGTGTCGTTAATACGAAACTATTAGCAGCCGGATGTGGCTATTCAAAATGGCGGAGTAAATACTTTTGTGCGGCGATTTGGCTTGCGTCCACTTAGTGATTTGGAAATAGACTGGAATTTACGAGTCATCCATGCCTGAACGGAGGATTATTTTGTAGTTAAACATCATTCAAGTTGTGTGTATGAAGAAAGTTGGGTTGCAGTAAGAGCTTGCGGCCTTAATACAAGTTTGATTCTACCTCGGTCTGTGACACTCGGTTAAAGATGGAGTTGTCACAAATTCACCTCTACTCAGATGGGCGCTTTACCGAAGAGTGCTACTATAAATTAATTGCTCAAGAAGGGACCAATATCCCGATCCTATTTCATGATGAGGATAAGGGCTTATTTGGTCCAATGTTGCAGACGGTCTTAAATCATTTAAGTGATAGGCCTAATGACTTAATATTCATCTATGCAGGAATCAACAATATGGTCAATCGAGAGGTGGACAGTGTGGCTTCAAGTGCAAGAATAGTAAGGCCCGTATCAAGTACGCTGGAGGGACTTACATCTACCCTCATAGGGACTGTGGATAATCTGGAGATTATGGTCCAACAGCTAGGAGGATTCAATAATATATCTCTGTGCCCAATGTCAACCATTGACTTTAGTGTATATTCACCAAGGGTGGCAATTAGTGAAGAATTGCAGCATGTTTTTGACTCTGCTGTAATTAAAATCAACAAACGTCTAGTACAGTTCAACATAGATAGGGGGACCCCAACCCCTTGGACTGGAAATCAAGTCCAGCACTCTAGAAATGGTGATGTGACATTCTGTTACGATTTGCTCGAGAATGGGTACCTACCAAACGTCAACCTGCAAAAGTCTTGGGCCAGAGACATATCAAGAGCAGTGTCAAAGTTTATAGGCAAATATAGGATATAATTAGAGTTAGGTGTATTTTTGTTTAATGTATTAGATGTACTAAAATATGTCAATATATTGAATAATTATGTCAATGGTAGCTATTGTGGCATATATCAATCTGGCATTAGTTATTATTCCTGAGCTGAATTTGTAATATAACACTTTTAGCCCTCAGACGGTGTGTGACAACCTGACGTAGGTTGAGGTTGAAACTCCATGTTGAAGTCTTGGAGATTAGTCGATAATTATTTATTGTTCAATTAACTTTCAAAAAGCCTGTTGGTGTCATAAATATGTAGAAGGGTATGAATCATATAGCATCTTTTTTATTGTCGACTTTGTAATTAATTAATTAATTAATTGATTATAGAAGTAATTCCTTTAAAATGTGTATTACGTAATTTTTTAGCGTAATTAATTATAATGTTTTTTTGTGATAGTGAATATGGGTTATTAATTTTTAGCTCTAGCACACATTGGTTGTCTGTGATTTAGCTGATTCATGGAATGTCAAAGAACATTAATGTAAAATCAATTCAAAGGTTGTATAATTATTAATGATTCAATAGTAATATCATAAATCTAATTATTTATTAGACCTAATTCTACCGGGTAATCATCTTTATAACGTTCTCATTGTAATAACCACTTTGGTTATGAGAGTAGATTTGGTATCTAATCCCCCCCCCTCCCCCCCACCCCCTACCATCTTGTCATCATCATTATACGCTACACAAGGTATAAATCGGTTGTCCATTGCAGGTAAACAAATGATGGTTGTTACATTGAACCATTTAGAGCTGGTCAATCATAATGTCTGAAAAAATGAAGGGTTTTAAATCAGTGTTTTGGAATGCACAGAGTGTTATGTCAACAAAAAATGCAGATATCAACGAATTCCTGTACAGTTTAAATGCAAACATTATTAATGTATCTGAAACATGGTTGAAGGAGAAGATGGGTGAAAATATTTTTAATTTAGATGGGTACGTCACTCATAGGCTTGATAGATTGTATTTAAATAAGGAAGGAGAAGAGAAGAGAGGAGGTGGTTTGGCCACAATAATATCTAATGATGTGAGGCATGAAATTATGAATGAAGATGAACTTAATGTGATGAACGAAAATTTAGAATTATTAACTGCTAAAGTATGCTTACCGTTCACAAGGAAAATTTATGTTCTGAATGCATATAGGCCCCCCTCGGGAAAGGTTGATGATTTTTTCTTGCATATTATTAAGGCGTTGGCAAAAATTAAAAAAATGGAAGGTAAAAAGGAATTTGATGTAATTTTTGGGGGTGATCTAAATATTGATTACAGTAAAAATTCTAAGGCAAAAGAAAGACTTCAGTTGGTGGAAGCAGTCTTTGGTTTAACACAGTATATTAATGAATTAACAAGGCCCTTATATTCTGATACAATTATAGATCTTATCTTAACTAATGCAAAAGATGTTGCGCAAAATGGAGTAATTAATTCTACCATAAGTGATCATTTACCGGTATATTTGGTGAGAAAGAGAGTCAAAAAGGGAGCAGTTGCTACAGAGTTTCTGGGTAGAACCTATAGACGGTATATTAAGGATGAAATGTTAGTTTACATGCGTAATGTAAATTGGGACCACTTTTTGGAGTGCCTGAATCCCACTGAAGCTTGGAATATTTTTTATGGATATCTAATTAAATATTTGGATGAGAAATGTCCCATTAAGCGGAATGTTTTTAAGAGAGAAAAGCCAGCCTGGTTAACACCCCAGATAGCTGAACTAATGAGAGATAGAGACGTTGCGTTAAGAAGGGCTAAAAGAACGGGTAAACAAGAGGATAAGGATGTAGCAAAACTTTTAAAAAATAGGTCAAATATAGTGTCAAAGAAAGCTCGTGATACTTATGTGAAAAATCAGTTAGTAATCCATGGTAAGGATCCAAAGAAATTCTGGGATGAGTTAAGAAAATTATTACCAAGAGGAGTTAAGTCCTCAAGCCTTAATTTGAAAAATGAAAATAATGAAGATATAGCAACTGTAGATACTGCTGAGCATATAAATGAGTTTTTTGCAAATGTGGGCAAAAATCTAGCATCTAAAATAGCACCTGGGAATGAGGTCCCAATTGTTAATCTGGATCCTGTTGGAGAAGTTTTCGAGTTTAATCATATTTTATTAGGAGATCTTATGAAAGAATTGGAAAAAATTGATGTTAAAAAATCCTCGGGTTTTGATAATCTGTCTGCTAAAGTGCTTAAGGACTGTTTAATGGGTATGAGTGAGCATTTCTTATTTATATTAAATTTGTCATTGACTAGTGGAATATTTCCCCTTTCTTGGAAAACTTCTAAAATCACACCAATCCCAAAAATCAACAACTCCACAAGTGTTAGTGATCTAAGACCTATTTCTTTATTGCCAATTACAGGGAAGATACTTGAGAAATTTGTTCATAAACAGTCTTGTGCATTTTTAGAGGGTAATGGATTATTCACTAATTGTCAAAATGGGTTTAGGGCAAAGAGAGGCACACAGGACACAGTAATAAAACTACTCCATGATGTCTATTTTAGTTTAAATAGTGGAAGATATGTTGGGTTGGTTTTCATAGACTATAGAAAAGCGTTTGATACTATTAATCATATTAAACTGTTAGATAAACTTCCCCTCTTTGGTTTTAATGCAGATGTTGTGGATTGGTTTAGGAGTTATCTGTCTGAAAGAACGCAGAAAACTATAGCAAATAATGTTCATTTAGAGTGGTTGAAAATTACCTATGGTGTACCACAGGGTTCCATCCTAGGTCCTCTTTTATTCATATTGTATGTCAATGACTTATCTCAGCTTAACTTAAGGAGTAATATACTCCAGTATGCGGATGATACAGTGTTGTATGTGGAAGGGGATAGTCTGGATATCATAACTGAGACTCTTCAAAGAGACCTGGATATTCTGACTAACTACTGTGATACAAACCAACTGACAATTAATGCCAAAAAGACCAAATCAATGTTATTTACATATGAGGATGGACCTACTTTGGGGAATTTATTGGTAAAAGGAAATACATTGGAGGCAGTACAGGATTACAAGTATCTGGGTATAACACTTGAAGCGTCTCTAACATTTAAAAAAGAGTTTAACAAAGTAATAAGAAGAGTAAATCATAAAATTTGGATTCTTAGTCATTTCAGAAGTTGTTTCACTTTAGAGTCGTCTCTCACTATTTTGAAAACTATGTTATTACCTTATATTGACAGCAGTAATTTATTCTTGACTGGTTTAAGTTTCTTAGACCAGAAAAAGGTTCAAATTCTTCAGAATAATGCGCTCAGAGTTTGTTTTCAAATATATGATCCTATTGAAGTGTCCGTAAAAAAGCTTCATTTGGATGCAGGAGTATTTCCAATGGATCTAAGGAGGAAGTATTTGCAGGGTGTTTTGTGCTTTAGATTGTTAGCAATAAATGGTTTAGCTCTAGTAGATAATAGGAGAACCAGAGCCGCAGATGGGCCTTTAGTCAGGACATATTTATCCCACACTGAGCGTGTCAGAAAGTCACCAGCGAATAATGCTTTTGATGAATGGAATATGATCCCCCCCAGAGTGAGACTCTCTGAATCTAAGATGTCATTTAAAAATTCGCTGAGAAAATTGGTCAAGAAATTCTTTGTTGAAAAATGGAGATATGATTTACAATTTACCAATGATGCATTGGTGAATATTTATAGTAATGAGTAGTAAATTTCATGGGGTGATTGGGTAAACATAGGCCTCAACCAAAGTAATATAACTAGGTTGTTAGTCTCTGTATTATCTGATCTAGTCTATTTAGCCTGTTGTAATGTACGCTGAGGAATAGCCATGATTCAATAGTAATATTACAAGATCTTATAGTTGTTGTTTAACAGTAGTTTATTTGAATAAGAATGTTTAGATCTTAATTTGCCGAAGTTAGGCTCTGTAATATAACAGAGCTAACAACATCTTAATTAATTTAGCCAACTGTCATCATCATTTGATGTTCTAAAATCTGATAGTATAGTATGATCCGTGCATTTTGATATAAAAATGTTTAGAAAATATTTAGTGAACTTGTTGTGACAGAATTGTTGATAATTGTGGTGCATTTATAACTGGTATATAGTATAGTACAGTGTGTGAACGTTATGCTTGTGTAACAATTCTTCATCCTCACCCACCCCCCCCCCTTAAGTAATATCATCTAAGAGTTCTTAAACTCTTCCAAATATAATCAAAGCTTAAGGAAAGGTTTTATATGGATTTCAAGTGGTTGTTAGATTTAAGGAAGAATACAAAACCTTCTTGCTCCTAACTGAGCAGAACAAGTGATTCCTATGTTTATTCATAGATTGTATGCTCAGGATAATAAAAATTTTAAATTGAAATTGAAATTGATTGAAAACACTTGAAGTTTACTTCCCTATTCATACACATACATAGATTGATGCATTGTTATGATAATATAAGCCTAAAAGTGTCCGACTTAGGGTGTGTGTCCGTCTGTGGGTGAATCTACCCTACCCCAACAGTGGAGCCTATCTGCAAAAGAAAATATTGTTTACCCAGTTCTTTGTCCATTTGAAACAGTTGTACACAACTCATGGGTCTCATTTCCAATTAATCTTAAGGATGAACGGGTTGCTCGACCTTGTAGGTGTTCTCAGAAGCTTTGTCCACCGAGTACCCTCAGTGTAAGTTGGTCTAAGGGTCTATATCAGAAAACATTGTAGTATTTTTTTTCTCTAAGATAGCCTTAAATCCACAAGCAACAGATTTTGAAATAGGCTTGCAACCAGCTGAGCTTACCAGGGAAGTGCATACAATACATTTATATCCCGTAGTTAACGGTCAGTGACTATGCCATCTGGTAGGTGGGATGAAATTGTCAACTGGGGTTGATAGAGAATATATTCTCATAAAGTAGCTGAAGAAATTGAGTCAACATGTGATAGTGATAAAACGCATTGTATACAATTCAATATTCGCTCAAACTATTGAAATCATATATCATATGTATTAGGCAGGTAATTGTTGCATGTATACAGTCTCGTCAAAACATGTTCTACATTTACATATTCTCATAGTGATCTATAGAAAAAAAACTGTTTCAAGAAGTAGTCTGGCTGGCATGAGGATTCCGAACCTATGACAAATGAGCACTGGGTCAGAAGTAACAGCGGATTAATAGCTTCCCAACAGGCCCTACATTTGCCTGCAGAGAGGAACTACTTTATCCAGTTGCAGCCCACATGGTGGGTTAACTTGTCAAGACTTGGCATGGGGGCTCTGCACTGGGCTGGGTGTATTACTCCACACATTATCTATGTTGTGGAGATAATCCCACCACCGATAATCCATATCAGATATCATCCACTCTGCACCAAATCCTCTCTTGGCAACATTTTTCGAATTATGTATGTTGACTTTTTCTTTAGTCCAATGATATCTATTTGAAACAGTTTTAAAAAAATATATAAAATTCAGTTATCTATCAAATAAAATATGGAAAATAATGTTGTGGTACTTGAATATCTGATTCCTAGACATACATACATATCTGTTAGTTATAAATCAAACCTCTTTCATTCAGAGAATCATTTGTGGATCAACAAGGGAAAAGGGACCTCCGCGGGGGATTTTTAGTACCAACTTTGGCCACCAGGGGGCTCCATATAGCCAAAAAGGACCAAGATATAGCAAAAACCTGTCTATACTACTTTTTTATGTAGAATATGATAGGCCACGTTAGAAAATTCCATTTTTGGTGAAAACATTCCATATTTGGAATGGAAAAGAACGTTTTTGGGCCTAAATTGGTGTTTTTGCACACATTGGTTGCCATGGAAACATGATTTTCATTCTAAATCGAAAATTTTAAAAAATTGAATGAAAGAAGGCCCCAAAACAATTCCTATGCTGAAAACAGAATGTAAATACCATATTTAGATCAAAATCTGTGACCAATTGTATGAAAAAGTTAGGATATTTGGTAATTAGCATAATTATGCTGATAAGATAGGAATATCTCTAAAACAAAGGAAGATAGAGCTTATTGGCATCTAAGATTGGACAGTGACCACCCATATTCAGAGAGCCAGTACTCAAAAACTAGAAGTGGTACCTGCTTATAAAAGTTATCACTGGAAAGCTGATGACATCAATTTTATTATTGAGTTTTTACCTTGGAGGACCCTTTTCCCCTGACTGTCCACATTTTACCTGCTGTAATGAACTTCTTGAATACCATATAATTATGCCTCTGGCGAACCAAGGCCAGCCAACATACTTCTGACAACGGTTTATACAAATATTGATTTGAGCTTCCACGGTGACCTGAACACATATTTACCAGCAGGCACTGATAAGGGAGGCCCTAATTTTCACCCCACTGTTTGTTTTATTCCAGGAACAGAATCCAACTGATTTAGCAACAAGATATCACTTCAAAGGCGTGTGTTATGTCCCTCCTTCTTCGTCATCACTGAAGGCAGTGCTACAATGACAAAGAAGATGTGCCAATTTTTCGAAGGAAACTACCCCTGCCTATAATCACATGCCCAAACTGTCATAGTAACTACCCTGTTCTTAGGGTAGTTGCAAACAGCCAGTGAGAGGGAATAACAGGGTATTAAGGCAGCAATAAAAGGAGAGTGGATAAAGGAGGGAGTGTATATGAGGGATATTTATCTGACATTGCTTGCTGAATGATCGGGATATTATATTGCTTGCTGAATGATCGGGATATTATATTCTCAATAACATTAAATCATTTGTATTCACATTGAATATTGAACTTGTCCTAGACAGATCAATAATTGATATGCACACTCATTATATTTTGCCAGGTAGTAACCTGACGTAACTTCAAAATTGTTCTCATCATAGGTGTACCTAAAACACCCCCAGTGGTGAAAATGGTGTCCCAGAATGTTTCCTATTTAGATTTGGAAAATGATAGCACATTCTCATTGCCAAACATCTTGACATTATTTTAACTCTCCCAGAAATGCTCAGATTGAATGTTAGGTTTTTTAAATCTCAAAGATTAATTAATGGATAAAATAATGTACTGATTGGAGGAAGTGGCCGTACCCCCGTGGCCTATAACTTTAATCCACAGCCAGGCAGTACAGATAAATTACATGCTCCAAACCTAAAGTTCATGAAGCCATATTTAATGCATACAGTTGGTGAGGGCTAGGTCCCTAAGTAGGAGATCTGAGGTTTGCTGTGTCAGGAGGTGGAACAATTTGGTGTAGACAGTCCTGTCCTGTCTGACTTAGAGCAGATCAAAGAGGGGCTTCTGTTAGCTTCCAACATGTCTCACTAACCACAGCCCTCCCACACTCCCCTATCCCTGCCTACAGAGTCAGCACTTGGTATAGAAACATCCGGCAAGACTACAGATGCTTGTTCCACATGATGAAAGCATAGCTATTTCTGGAGCTACTTGGATTTGTCCGACATGTCCCCTGTTTTAAGATCTGAAGCATTATTTCTCTATTTAATCTATTTCAGTGTCCAAGAACCAGAGATCCTATTTACAACCTCAAACATTACATAGCATTTACACCCTAATGCAACTTCCTAATTCCTCTACAGAAGCTACTATATGATCCTATCCAGATCCAGTAATCTCTGAATTACTTTAGAATGTTAAATTTAGAACCCAGTAGAGCCTATTAAATGTATTTCCGTTCCTTTGAATGTAGAAACCCCTGTGACATCGTCAGAATGGCTTCTATTGAAACAGATCTAAAAACATGTTTCAAAGTAATTGAAATAAATACAAAGACCAAACAAATTTTGACACATATATACATGTATATAGACCAGTTTCCTCACTTAAGATTCCTTGTTAAACATGACACAATCGCTGCTTTTGAAAGAACCGGGCGATTGGACACATTATTTTGGACCTCTACTTCTGACTTTGACCCTAATGTGTCAACATATAAGTACCTGAATATCAGCTTTCACGAGTCAGTATCTGTGACACCAGGTGCTTGTTATCTTAACATAAGGGGTCAATATGTAATTCCATTGGCTTAGATGTATCTGCTAATGTTGATAGCATGCTTACCTGAGCGCCACCTAGATAAATCCAAGCTCCAGGGCTATGGGATTTCAAATAGTTATGTAGGGGCCGACCTAGCTGATTTAACTATTGTAATAGTTTTTGGGATGATTGCTCAGAGTAAAAGTTTAATAATGAGTCAAGCCATTAACACTTAACCTCAATGGTCTCATTCATGAGAAAAAAATTAATGGTTTTAAGATATTGCCGCAGGATCTGTTTCAAAATGTCAATTAACTCATTGACCTCAGAACTTTTAACATGATTTGCTCCAGGGATAAGAGTAATCATGAAAGGCTATAACTTAATACACGGGTGTAAGTTGTTTTAATACCTTCCCTCAGTTACCTTTAACTCCTTATTGAAGGAAAACTGATTAGTTTAGCTACAGTAACAATAATCTCTGCATGAAACGTGAAAAGTCAATGCTTAGGCTAACTGGTAATCTGACTTATTTACAAATGGTTATCAATCAGAATTTATTGAATTATCTACTGTTAGATCTGGACGATTTATAGAATGGCAAACTATCAAGTAGCATCTCCAGACAGGGTCCGGAACAATTGCCCTATTGGGCCTGATAAACAAATTATGACAATGTAGTATATTGATTCAAGCCACTGCAGTGACCTCGGCACATATTTACAAGCGGGCATTGATGTGGAGGCTGTAAACTCTCCAGGCACTGTCTCGTTTCTTCTATGGTGGGGACTCTCTGAGGAACTCACTCCTCAGACACGAGATCTCACTTCAGAGCCACATCCTGTCGGCCCCAGTCTTCTGCATTTCAGCTGTGGTAGCGCAATAATGACAGCATGGCATACCTAAGCATTCTATAAAATTTTCGTTTTTGTTTTATCCCACATTAAACCTTTTAACTTTGGGGTATATTTGGAAGATTTAATGAATTCTTAGATGAAATCACTGAGGGAAGGGGGTGAGGTAAATAGATGAAAATTTACCAATTTGCATAGAATTATTCAACAGAACTTTGTTACATATTGAATACATAGAAGTATACATTAATATAAAGATAAGTGAAATAATCATTATCAAGATAATAAATTATATAGTACCTATACTACCCACTACTTTTACATACAGTGATCTTCTTAGCTCTTAATGTAATAGATCCTGCAACTGGTACAGCATAGCCGGGAATAACAGAGAAAATAAACACAGAGGCATGATGGAACAAGGATGCAAGTTTTGCTGATCAATGAAAGTTTAACACAATTCTGGGAGGCTTATTTTATACTTAAAGGAAAGCCATGTGTCTGAATAGGGTCGATATACAGGGAGACAAGCATAATTAGTTCCTATAATGTTGGTAACAAGCTATTACAATATTCTATCATGGCTGCCACTGCTAGAGCTACAAGACCTCTGATTAGCTCATGTATGGCCCCTTTAGATAAATGAGTAACCCCCATAGTAGCGAGGTATCTATGCATTCCTTGGGTAGGTGACAGTAATAAAAGTGGGAGGTAAGTGCATATGTGTATTATACACAGAGAGAATATTGACTGGCAAAACATATGTAGCAGCTTTATTACTCCTTACCATGCAGACCTATCATAGATTGGCACTAAGGAGAGAGGGCATCAATAGAGTTCACATTCACATAAACACAGAACAAATTTAATACGTTTGCTGTACACACTTTGCCAATATCAGCCTGCATCCTTTTCACAGCCAACTGGTATCTATTAACGGCAGAGCTATCAACATGATGAAGTATATGTTTGTTGTTTGAAGCAAGTATGAATTATAGATCATTGAACTTTTATAATAGTATAGAAACCCCTTTTTAGTGAAAAGGCATTTGCCTTACTATAGCTAAAAGGGGCTAGCCACAATCAATGTTTATTTGTACCCGTCTGGGATAGGGGGACAGAAAAGACTGGATTCCTCTAACAGCAGCTGGGCAGGGACACTGAGAATAAATTCTTCTGTGCTTGCCTGATGTTAAATAATGATCTCTCCCCAATGTGGACACATTGAAACATATCTAATTTACCCAGCACCTCTTAACCAGGCTGGTTTATCTCACTTCAGAATATGTGACACGATCTGCGAAAAAGGCCCTTAGTGCAGGGTGCACTAAGATCCCTTTTCCCAGTGCATGTCACATATATTTATGCCACAAGCCCTTCCATCCCCCCGAATAGCACTCCCATCCACGTCCTGCCCCTTGTTGTCTGGCTGGGTAATCCCCATATTGGTGGTCAGGTCACATGAATGGCTGTTAACATGGTGGCAGATATAGGGAGCAGCCATGACAGTTACCAGGGATCCAGATGTTCTACTCAGGTCTCAAAATGAAGTGAGGATCCTGGGGCTTTTAACTCCATTTTGTGGAAGATTCATTACTGGTTTGAAGGTACCCTGAGTCTTTCTAGGAATAGTGATGGGACATTTTTACACTAATTTGTGCATTTACAAAGGAATAAGGGACTATGACACTACTATAGAGATGTGCCAGCTGTTACTCAAGATATCATGAACCCTTCGTCCTTAACATATAATTTAGATAATATCTAATATTTAGATAATATCTAAATTAAATGTTTAGGACCTGATATCAAAATGATGATGATAATCTGAAAATCTGAAAAAAAAATTAAGACATATTATCTCCCTTTTTTCAAGATTTTCATATTATCATTATCATTTTGATATCAGATTCTTTCCTCTGGTGTAACATGTCTGGTACCACGAAACATACATGGAGACATCTCTACCATGAACGATTTGATACCTAACATACCCTTACCTTATCCTCCTGTCTGTCTAACATCATCAAAATAGCAACACAAGAGAAATAGAAAAAAGAGAGCACCACTGTGTAATGGAGTTCTGATGGCAGTGGAGACTCTAATCACTGTATCCGGCAGAGGAGTGCTTCAAAAACCAAATCATGACATTCCAGGTGTTCCCGCATGTGACAGTTACCCAAAATAAACTAGTGAGAAAGAAAGGTATAGATAAAATCTTGGGTGATAGAAGAGGAGGCTGCATCTAGGTTTCTTTCCTAAAAGGTATCAAAAAATAAGGCAATTTCCCCCCAGAGTGGACTGCATCAAATCTGGGAGTTGAAATTATACAATACTTCCTCAACAAGTTAAGTAGTATTTATACAAACTGCTTTATGTGAGATTCTTGAAAATCCCTAGAGTATTATATATTTACACCAGTTTAAATTGTAATCAGTTACCATAGCTGTATCGATGAAAGCTGTAAAAAATTGTAAACATCCATTGTATTTTGTCAAAATTGTGTATATTGCCTAATATCCTCCCTACATTAGTTTGTGCACATTTTACTGAAGCAAATGGCATCCACAACTCTTCCTCAGTCCCCTTTCATTACTACTTTGAAAGGAAGCAAGTTAATTTTGTCTTTTAATCAAGAAATTATCAAATCTTTGTAATGGAAGAATGTCTGGGTTTAAAGCCTGTCTTTTGCTTTATTATTTCTTTTGATAATGCTTCATATGTTGACATTGTCTACACAGAGTGATCAAGATGAGTCCATTCAAAAGAAGCATTAAGTCATTCCTATTGACATCAAAGAATAAAATTAATGTTGTCTTTATATTTAGTTTCATTACATGGGATGATAGCTTTGCATCTGCATAACATTGTTTCCAAGACTGAAGACGGAATACAGTCCTTCCACTCTCCTAGAAAACTATTCAGGTCATCTCCTAAAGTATTTTTTTGTTCAATTTATTTTTTAAATGTCTAAATACTACTTTAATGGCCATGTCGTGATAAAAACTACAAATTTCATCATCCACAATTCTGATCCAAACTAGGCAGTACTGCTAGTTAGGGAGCTAGACTTCCTGAGGCTACATAATTTAAGCTCTATCTGCAGTGTCATTTAGTTCCTTCAGTAGGAGATCTGAGGTTTGCTGTGTCAGGAGGTGGAACAATTTGGTGTCATCCCCTACTCCCTGACTTATGGCAGATCAAAGAGAACCTTGTGTTAGCTTCCCACACGTCTCACTACCCACACTCATCCCACCCTCCTCTATTCCTACCTATAGAGTCAACACATATTATATTGACCCATCGGGATAGTGCTCATTCCTAATGATGAAAGCATAGGTATTTCCACATGTATCAGCAAATTCTCTATTGTGTCCTCTATATTTGCCTTCTATATTGACATCCAACCTTTACTTTTTTCTGATCTCTGTATTTCATTTGCATTAGCTTCTGTCTCATGTCTGTAGCAATGCTTTGCATTTTCCTCATGCCACTTTTGTGCAACTCTTCATTATCAAGATCTGCATCTGCATCCATTATGCAATAAAGGCTTGGTTGGTAACCTCAGATGTCACATTGCATACTGTATACTAGGTGGTTTCTACCATTAGTATAAGAGGTCACTATGTAATAGCATTGGCAAAAATGGATACCCCAAGATCCCATGCTTGTCTGAGGGTTACTTTCAATAATTCAGGTTATAGTTTTTTAAAGTAAATGTTCAAGTTTTCAAGCTTGTATGCTTTAGTGTCTTCCTTCAGAAACTTTTTGTTTTTTGGTGGGAGAAACAGTAAGATTAGTAATAGCATTAAACTTTGCATGAACCACGAAACTTCAAGGCTTTGGTAAGCTCCTCATCGGAAACCTATACAAATGAATATTTCTTAGAGGGACCATTCCAAATCCTACTGGGCTTGGTACACACATTTTGGCAATGTAGTATATTGCTTCAAGCAGCCACAGTGACCTCGGCGCATATTTACAAGCGAGCATTGGTGTAGGGACCCTAAATTCTCCCTGCACCGTGTTTCTCCTTCTATCGAGGAAACTCTCTTGGGAAGTCACACCTCGGCAACAAGATCTCTCTTCAAAGGCATGTCTTGTCAGCTCCATTCTTCTTCCTTGACAGCTTTGGCACTACCACAATGACATCAGGGTGCACTGAGAATTCAAAGGAAACTACCTCTATCTAAAGCGCCATACTAATGCTATGGTTTCTTTTTTCCTGTTTCTACACATGGATCTACCAACACCTCTCATCATATCTCCAACTTGAACATTATATTTTTTACCTCCATTTCATCAAAATTCAGAAAGAAGAGAATGCTTAAAATGCTTATTTTAATCCCTCTCGATGTTTACTTGTTTACAAGCTGACCCTATTTCCTTACAAAACACGCCTTTTATTTAATAAAGCACTTTTTATGTGCATTTACCTCTCTTCCACTTCAGTTTAACAAAAGGTACCCATCCAATGACTTTGTAGCCATAATGTCCTGAAGCCACTGGAGTTATATTATCGGGTATCACTAAGGACAATTCATTCCCATTATCATCCAGTAATGATGGACTATTTTTTCGTCTTATGCTCCCCTCCAACACAGGAAAAATAAGTTATGTACCAAAGGTAGAATCCCTTTGGTTCACCACTTGGTCTGTATGCAACAAAGGATGAAATTTTAAATTATGTTCATTATGTTTCTGTCTGTTCCCATGGGTACCTACCTGCTGAACATGGACCTTAGCTTTTATATACATAAACAGTGGAAATATATGAAAGGAATACATATTTATAAGGAGATGATTACCTCTCGTATTTTAGTTCTCTGCTGGCATTTATTTTTTCCGCATGAAGCAAACAGACCTGACATTTTCCCCAGAACCAGCTTTGTCATGACTGTTCAAATGGAGAATATCTAGTACTGTGATGTGATGCAAAAGACTCAGTTGCTTAGAAGTCAGACTGTGGAAACCGTAGTTCCAATCAAGCTGACTGTGAAAAGGAAATCTGTTTGATGTAGATGGACACAGAGATCGTACTGGCCTCTGTGTCTAGGGTTGATTTACAAGGAAAGAAGCAGTGTCCGTCAGGGCAGTATGGAACAAATGACATATTTCATCAGCGCTAACGGTATCCGGCTACATGGCCCCATGATTGGCTGGTGTGTAGCCATTACCGATAAATGAGTAGCAACTACAGCAATAAGTCACATCCATACTCCTAGTATATCTTTTGTAACTTGGCTTATAATTTACTGTGGTTAGTTATTGCTGATGAATAAGGAACCTTCTGTAGCTAATGGTTTAGCATTATATATAGTATTATTAATAGAAATTTTTGGGGGGGCTAAAAGATACTCTGGCTCCCCCATGTCTAGGATAGGGGGGCATGGCCCCCCTAGCCCCTTGTTCCGACACCCCTCCGGGATCGGGCTCTTCTCTTTTATTTTATTATTTTATTTTATTATTTTTATTTCCTGTGTTATTGTATACATGTACTTTTAAATCAATATTAATACTGCTTCCACAAACATTATGAACTTATTAAATTGATATATTGAGAATATGTTGGAGTTTCTTTTTTAATTCAAGGCCATACAATACCTTACTATGACAAGCTGATGTATAACTTTAGGTTGAATAGCATAGAAAGTAGACTGATTCTTTGCTGAAATCAAGTTTACATATTGCAGTATAGGTGACCTGTGACATTTACCATAGAAATTACAGAAAATCAAAGAGAGAGACTGGGTTGGGGCAAAGGTGGAGGGGATTAGGGGGAAATAGGGGGATTCAGACGGTTAGCGGGGCGGAGGGCTGTTCAGGGAGGGGGGGGGGGGAAGGTAAAATGTGAGGAGAGGGGAATATATTATTATTGAGGCTCTAGCTGCAGCAGATGGAACAGCATAATTCAGGATAAGGGACACATAGAGTTATAAGCAGAACAAAATGAAACAATGATGCAATTGTCTTCACTGATGTACTTTTAACACAATTTACAGTGGCTTAGTTTATATTCAAAGGGAACCCCTGATTCTGCCTTAGGGGGTCAATATGCGGGAAGCCTACAGAATCAGTGCCTATCAGGATGGCAACGAGCAAACGCTATATTTCATCATGGCTGCCAGTACCCAGACTATGTGCCCTCTGAATGGCTGCTGTGTGGCCCCTGAAGATAGATGAGTGGCCCCTGTTAGGGGGTTCCATAGAAAATTGGAAAACTACTGTACATAATATTTAAAATAAAGAATCGATGGAGAAGACCTATACTAATCCAATGTAAAAAACTGAATGATAAAAAATATAGAAGGAAGCGAGTGAGAGCCTTTGGAAGATGGAAAACTCTCTATAATTTTACCCCACTGGCTGCCTGCTGGGGCTACCAGGCCCATGGCACCTGTACTGAGTGTATCTGGGGCAAGCAGCACACTAAGTAACTACCCTGCGTGCAGCCAAAGAGCCTAATGGGGGGAAATACATCAAGTTTACATGTCAATAGCTTAGCAACCGTATGGTATATGAATCTCATTATTTGAACACTATAAAATATGATTCAAGATCTTTCAGAGGATATATCTTTTGTTATTACTGTTTAGGGCATTGGTTACTTTATTGTTACCTTCATTAGGCTTAAAACCCGGGAGAAATTGTAGTAATTGGGTCAGTTTTAATTTGTGCATTCAATTCTCATATATCTAGTGTATAAGAGGACCATACCCCTTTTTTCATTTTATCATTCTGTCCCCATTATACAGCAACATTTAATTCTGTTTTAACCATAATTAATTAATCAAACATGTTACAAAAAAGGGCTGGGTTGGGGATGTGTAGAATAATGCCATGCCTTTTGATTTGATGAGACATGGCTAGATTTTCCCGGATTTAGACTTAACTGAGAGGTTCTGTTGCATGGTAACACAGAGGGATGTGCCAGAGCCGCCCATGTACTCACAGTGGGAGCAGTGGGGACACACACGGCTGGCTGCGTGGAACCCCCTACCCCTGTAGCTATGAGGCACATTCACTCTCCTCCAAACTCTTCTATAACTTATAACACAGCGGGCAAGGAGAACAACGCATTTCACACCTCTTGTATACTGTATTTCGCATACAGCTTACCCAGTAAACAAAAAACAGTATACAACATTCTATAACGTTATATAACGTTTCTCTAAGACTCCTTACTATGGCATGACGTTATATGAAGATTCAAAACGTTATTTTTACGTAAAGTAACGTTTTTTGTTAGCTGGGTAGTTCTTGTCCTATAACTACTACATACCTGATTACCCACTGTCGGCAGTCTGATATTTGCTGAATTCATGTTCTATTTCTCTCTTGTTACATATAAATTAATAGTTACTGTTCATCCTTTAAAATAGTTTTCAGTAATTTCCATCTTTTATAACCTTTTTTCAATGCTGTAGCTGACCTGTCCTAGTTTAACTTGCAGAGGTCAATAAGGAGGTTGACACCAGCCATTAACACTTAACAGTCGTTACCACTTAACATCCATTAACAATTAACCTCCTTTTGACTCAATTATGGAGACAATGGCAGGTTTTAAGATAATGTTCCATGATCTCCAGGATCTGTTTCAAACGACGATTGAATTCACGACCTGGACATTTTACTCCCCTTCAGATGGAGGAATAATCATCATGAAAAAGCATGAGCTATTACACAATCAAATCATTAGTTCAGGTTTAATTTTCCTTTAACAGTCATTAAAGATTTTCTAATATTAATGTTAGAGGTTTAATGTCAGAAGCAATGAACCAGAGGTCTTATATATATTATGCTTATGCTCATTTCTGAAATATCCAGGCTGCAGCTCACGCCCATTCAACAATAATCTCTTCAAAGTGGTGTTTTGAAGGGTCCTTCCTCTCCTCTGTTAGTTGTCAGCTATGACATTGCCACAATGACAGCAGGGCTCACTGAATAGTCAAAGGAAACTACCTTGCTATCTAAAAGCATTAGTTATCATTATCCACAATACCATTCATCTTTTTCTCTTTTCTACACACTCTAATGCATACCTGTCTTATCATGTCTTCCGCATTTATTCATGGAACTGGTGTATAGAAATATCTTGACCTACCTATCAACCCCTATTCCTGCCACCTGCTACACAGTCTTTCAGCTATATTTATAGACTTTATCTTGGAACTCATCATTACCCACCTATACTACCACCCTTCAGCATTCAAAGCCCTATTAGGCAGTTGTCTGGCTGGGTATCATAAATACACTGGTCTTGTGTAAGTTCCAGGGTAGAGACTAGTTTCACACAGAAAAGTAAAGGAGGCGTGACAACTCTGATAGCCAGAGTCACAGTTTGTCTCTAATGTGACACCTGCAGAGGAGAGTCAAATGAGTTTGACTCTCCGTTCCTGCAGAGTCAACAGCAGTTGACCCATCAAAATTGAATACATGAGTGCATGCAGGTCAGGTGGATTGTGTATTCATGCCAGGGTAGAGTGGGGGCAAGAGGTATATATAATTAGTGTGCAGGCCTGGTGAGGCATGTGAGAGAAGTGAGTAGGTGAGGTTATCGCCCAAGACAGGTCTATACCAAGACATGTTGTAATGTCCACCACTTCCCCCTGTGTGAAAGGGCTAAGTTATATCTGCCTCACACTAAATTCTACAGACCATTGGCCACATATTAGATGCCAATATCAGATCTATATGAAGTAGTAAGCAGTGCCACACATTATATCACACACAGTTAGTGCCCAGCCTTATGTGTATTTCTAATACCTACAAATTTGGTGACTAAGCTCTATACTGTTGATATTCTTGTAATGTATTGTATAGTTTGTCATCATATTTGATTCAGGTAAGTTAACTGGAAAGCTTATCCATTGACATCCCTTAACCACACTTTTTAGACATAGAGGACCTATCTATAAAGAGTCAAAACTGTGTGGCATGTAACAATTATCTTAAATATAGATAGTGGCTCTGCCTTGTGGTTGCCACTGCTATCAGGTTAGTGTTGGTTGCCCCACCAGGTGGTTTTATATGCAACTTCTATCAGAGTCAACACATTTTTTATTTGACTCTTCATGAAGGATTAAACTATAAATGACTCTGCTGTGGGCAGAGTCAACTGCACTTGACTGTGCACTGATAGACTCAAGAGGGAGAGTCAATTTGTACAAGGAGCAAGGGATATGACTGGAGTAGCTGTGGCCCCTCCACCAGAGTCATCATGACTCTCCTACCAGAGTCAACTAGAGTTGACTATGGTAAAAGAGTCATGCCGACGCCTTTTCTTCTCTCTGTGTTCATTAGACACCAAACCACTGACACTATATCTAATTCTATTACTTTACACCTACCATCTCTATCTTCATTAGCGCACTCTTTAAATCATTCTCTCTCCTGTTATCCCTCTTTCAGGGTACCTGTACATGAAAAGCTAGATTTTGTAAGTTCAAAGAGTAGATAACTGTAGTATAAGCACCAACCTCTAGAAATGCCAGGACATTAAAAAATAATTCATGCAGAAATCTTGAGACGGGGAAAGAGACAACCAGAAATACATCTGTTGTTCTGCCATCTTCCTCCATATCAGTCCCAGATCACTAGGTGATAATTGGGGTAAATTGTCACTCTCCAATGTTTTCTTTTATAATATAAAATAATAGAAAAGAACTTCTACTACATCTATTTGAAATAATATTATAGTTTGGCAGTTCTAAAGATGAATATAAATTGCTTGAAACCGCATGATTTATATCTAGTGACCGTCTTGACTAGATTAAAAGGGCTTTAGATTCAGGAAAAAATATGGTACAGAATAACCTAGGATGAAGGAGACAAAAAGAGGCGTAGGGCACAATGGTAGATAGGGACTGTAAGTGTACACATACACACATTATATTGATTGGCTCACATCACATAGCAGCTTTATTACACCATATCATGCTCACCTTTCATAGATTGGTATAGGCTATCAATAGATATCCGCATAAACACAAAGCACTGTAATCTGTGTGGTATAAACAGTGCCAATATCTGCATTTACATATGTTACAGCCAAGTGGTATGGATTAGAGACATAGCTATCGAAAGTGATGAATCATCTGATTTGTTTACTGAAGCATTGATAACTAAATCCTTGATTTACTATAAACGCCTAAACCTATACTCTGATATATACGTGCGCATCGGCCAATATATTGAGTTCAATTCAATAGTTCCTAAATATGATTGCCTTATAAGTATAATCGTCAGAAAAAAAGAGCTTATATGGAAATACAATGCTCGCTAGGACCCATTTGCAGAGGGTGCAATTATCTGGCTGGCAAAAGAGGCCATCTTGCAGGGAAGCAGCTCTGATGATGTCAAACCAGAAGTCATGCCAATCCTGCCCTCTCATAAGTAGGACACCTGGATGAGAAGACAATGAAGTAAACAAAGGAAAAGGGTTAGGACAGGAGCAAGTGAGGGGGAAGAAGGAAAATGAAGTAATTATAGATACCGTAGTGGCTTGAATAAGCGCACCTGCGCTTATTAATTTCGATGCTACCATTTACCCTGCGCTTATACGAGACCTGCGCTTATTCAAGATACAAAAATGGCCTAAATTTTCATTCCAATACCCTCATTTACCCTGCACTTACTCAAGACCTGCGCTTATTTGAGACCCCTGCGCTTATTCAAGCCACTACGGTATACCTGTAGGAATGGGAAAAAGGGGAAAAGGTACCATAGTACAGACAGTTGGAAATGGTAACTAAGAGTTTAGGGGATGAGGATATGACTTACAAATACTTATCATTCATTCAAATGTGGTAACTATCTTTTCTACACACATCAATCTATGAAATTGATAGAAAACATACTTTATAGCATCATTTGCGTAGTCCCTCAAAATCAAGCTGGCTTACCTCATTTCAGAATGGACCATGCAGTTAGGCTGATGTTTCTGTTTTTGGCAGCACATCCACTTCTTGTTTGTCCCATGGTTGATGATGGTAATTCCCATATTGGCGACCAGGTCACATGACTGGCCGTCAACATGGTGGCAGCCATATAGGGGGCAGCCATGACAGCTACCAGTGCTCTGGATGTTCTGGGCAGGTTCTGGAATGAGTACTATCATAAAATGTCAGAAAGAGCACCCTGCAAATAAAAAGTTGACGCTATGATATGTCTGCTGCTTTTCAACAGAAACCCTGAACCATCTGTCCTTAACATTCCCAATAACTTTGTTACTTTCTGCTTTTCATGTCCCACAGACCTTTTTTCAGATTTTCCCATTACCCATGGGCATTTAAAATATTAGCTGTTTCATGTTTCAAAACTAATTCTGAAATTGATGAGAATGAAAAAAGGTCCAACGGGTACTGTGCTCTGGTGTGGTTTGTTTTGTTTTGTTTGTATTTGTATTTGTGTATTTTTTTCTTGTGCAAAGTTCACTCTAGAAGTTGGTTTATATGAGGAGAACTATACATATAAATCATGCTTTAAACAACCCTGCTTTATGTACATAATTATATCTTGTAGATATCTGAGGGCAAGAATCTCCCCATGAACTGTATGAGCAAATGTTGAATCTCCAAATTATTTCCATTATGTCACTGTCAATGAATTGATTTACCTGCCTTTCACCTGCTGAACCTGCAAACTGTAGCTTTCATATACAGAGATAAAAGATGAAAGAATTACATTTAAGGAGATCATTATCTTCCACATCTCAGTTTTCCAGGGGCATTTATTTTACTTCATGAAGTAAACAGACATGACATTTTTCCTAATACTGGTTCCAGCTCTGTTGTTACTGAGATCAAAGGAAGACAATGCACCGATGTCTTGTGATACAAAAAATCTTACCGGTTAAAAGGCTGACTGTGAATAAACATTCAGTTTGTTTCATGTTTCATTGTTTCATTTGACAATGCTTAGACCCCTTTTATTACAGTGTCCGCAAATAGTGATCATTGCATTGTGAACTATATCGATAGACTGAACAGTTGCTTGTTTAATAATTATTCATTAATCAAATTCATTCCTATGATATATCTATCATAAAAAGTACACAGACTACAATATAGTGGTACCTCATGCCACTGTTTGTGAATACATGCAGAGATGAGGATATATTAGAGGGAGAATACATCAAGCATACATGGAACAGGAGGCTTTGCACAGTTAAGAATCATTGGGTGACATTGTTGGGATCAAATGACTTGGTAACACTAGTTTTTATCAACTCAGCTGTGAAAGAAAGATTTGATGGTTGTGCATGGACGTAGAAATAACAGCGACTAAAGCAGGCTAAAGTTGCTTTGTTTCCTACAGAGGGACTCAAAGGTGCTGGGAGACCGGAAAGAGATAGGGGAATCAAAGAGTTAGGCAGAGCGAGCAAGGAGGAGAGTATGAAGGAGAGAGTCAGATGACAAAGGTAATGCCCCTGGTACTATTTTCAGATGTTGAATGTCAGAAAAAATATCTTACATAACTAACAACAAAGTGATGTGACTGCTGTTTCAGGTGAAACCCTGAACCCTTTGACCTCAACCTCTGCAAGGTTTTTATTCCCTTCTACTTTTTTGATCCCTAAGATCTTTTTTTTAATTTTCCTGTTACCTCGGGGAGTTGTTATATGAGCTGTTTCATGTTTCGAAATTAATCCTGAAATCGATGAGTACAAAAGAAGTCCAAAAGGTACTGTGCTCTGGGTGAATGTTATCGCATTAATATTTGGGTTTGTGTTTCTTTTTCTCAAATGAAAAAAAAAAGTATTATTTCTTTGTAAAGTTTGGGCTTATACGAAGTGAACCATATAAAAATAGATTTATATGTGTCATCATCTGCAAAAAGGGTGCTTGTTGCAAGCTACACTAAGGTTCATTTTCCCTGCACATGCCACATAAATGATATGTTGTTACAAACCCGACTCTATGTGCAATTCAATTTTCTGAAGGTTAATGATGTCTTGTTGTGTTTATCAACGCTCTACAAGAATATCCAGCATTATGGTTTTATTCATCTTCTAATACTGAAAGGTGCCACAAAGTTAGATAGGAAAGATGTACCATTGGAAACCTGACAGGTCTTTTCATTAGCCTCATGTCTGGATGAAATCTTCAAAATAGCAACACTGGTGATGAACAAACCCAGAATCATCCCTCTGTAATGGAATGTTGAAGGCAGTGAAGGTTCTAATCACTGCACCTGGCCGAGGAGGACTTCAAAAACCAAATTATCTCATCCCAGATGTTCCCCAATATAACTCAGTTGTCATATTGCACCATCTAGGAATGACAAGGAGAAATAAACTACTGAGAAAAGAGGGGTGAAAATAAATAGTATCTTTGCTATAAAAGAGGCCAGCATGTACCAGTTGCTTAGCTAAATATGTATAATGAACTGAAGTTTCAGTTTTTACTCCATCTTTCCCGGCGATTACAGTTCTATTTTACACCTGACTGCGTCTGTGTGTCTATGCATACAATTATATAAATTATAAAGTATTCTTCCATGCCCAATCTTTTTTTTTCTTTCTTTCTGTCTAAATGATTTTGATGTCATGATGCAAGTGCCTTTGGTGTAAATGCTAATTCCATCTTTCCCTATTTTATCTAGCATCCAGAAGGACCCACCAATCAAATCTACATTGCAACTTTTCACCCAAACACAAGTGCTATAGCTGACAAATTCTGTTTTCTCAAGAAACATATCATAAAGTGACAAGATCACTCAATTATCATTTATTAAACACGGTTGACAGTACCCAGTGACTTGGCTGGTGGAAAGAAGAGAATCCTACAAAGATACTTCTGGTTTTGTCTTCCCCTGTCTGCAGCCTCTTACATCAAATCATAGAGGTGTGTTCTCCCTTTTTATTCCCCCCATTCTTTTGCTCACCGCCCTCGCTGCTGGTGACTGTTGGATACATGAGAGTATTGATTTCATAGCGCTTTGAAATTTTATATGTAGTATGTAGGAAATAAGGTCAGTGCGACTTGTTACTGTACATAATAATAAGTGTACTGCCGTGTTGGAGAATGCCATCTCATTTACCATATAAGGCACAAAGGATGCAATGCAGCTGTCTGCCTATATTATCATGACCTGTACTTGTTTCCGAATATTAGTCCAAGTTGCATTGATTCACACACTACAGGTATAATGATTCATTCATAATATGGTGTATTACTTCTAAGTAGTTTAGAAAATGCAGACAATTTCGCCTTGCTACTCTAATTAAAGATGACAAATGACTACTTGTCTAGGAATTATGACAGTGACTAGATGTTTTAGCCCGGTACCGTAGGCTACCTACCAGCTAATATGGAATCAATATTCATAGAGCCATTGATATTGGCTTAAATTGATTGGCCTGGCTTGATCCTTGGGTCAGCAATTTTAATTAAATGTCACGGAACTTTAGATAACTATGTGGGAGCTGACCGGTCTGAACTGATTATCTCTCAGTGTATTAAACTGAGGGCGGCATTTGACACTGGATGATTGCTCAGTGTTAGAGGTTAATAAAGAAGTCGACTCCAACCATGGACAAGTCACTTTATATCAGCTCCAGTCTTTTGTAGGAAAAAATAAAGGACAAGAAGGTTCTTGAATGTTCTATTCAAAGGTATTTGGGGAATCAATCATACCAGCTTTGAGAATTCCATGTGACAGGCTAAACAACTAAAAACTTTATTTAACTTAGACATTTCTTAATCAGTATTATGTTTTCTTATGGATTGCTTCATATCTTTGATGAGATTCTCAAGGGTTATTTTGAAGTATAAATGATAAGCTGATGTTATCCCCCTTTCTTGTTTCAAATAATCTCTTTGTCACAGAAATGTACCTTAAATTAGTTACCAGTAACATGAGTGATTTTAGACTTTAACACTGTTGAAATATGTTTGCTTGTAAAAGTAATTCTAAGGGAAAGCTAAGAAGAAATGAGAGAAAGAAAGTGTTTGTACAAATGTATTGTTTTGTTTATTATTGGGTAGCCTGACTGTAGAAGGCTCCAGGAGCCCAAATCTAGTGCACCCAATAGAATAGAGATCTCGATACAAGCAACCCAAGCACATATTAACAAGCAGGCATTGATGTAGGGGGCCCTAACCCTCTTTGCACTGCCTCTCTCCCTCCGCAAAGGGAACTCTCCAGAGACTTCTAGCATTGGCAAAATGATACCACTTCAAAGGCACATCGTGTCAGTGTCATTCTTTGTTATTGTCAATGCTGACAGTGCTACACAGACAGGCGGGAACACTACATCCATCTAAAACCCCATGCTATGTACAGCTGCCAGCATTTACCTAGAATTGTATGAATTTTCACACACTGCCTGCTCATTTCAGTTACTGTATTATTCCTTGTTCAATATGTGAAAATGGACAATTTCATATTGGGTTCTGATCTTGAATCAGTCCTTTAATTTGGGCCTTGTCTTGCCCCTGTCTGAACAAATGCAAGATGTATATTGCTGCCTTATCAGATAGTATAAAGGAGAACATCAGAGAATGACAACAGTCTATAATTATCACTCATTAAACACAGCGGACAGTGACCAATGAGGTGGAATGCACATGCAGGAAAGAAGGGAACAAAACAGACCTATTTCCAATTGTGTCTCCCTCTGTTCGCATCAAATCATAGAGACATGTCCTCCATTTTATCCTTCACTCCTACAGAAGGGAAATCACTGGGGTGGCAAAGCAGTCATCCATTTTGTTCACCACTATGTGTGTCTGTGACGTTTGCCCTGTATAAGAGGGCATTGAGACACAAAATGAAAGCTGTCATTATCTCTCGGTCAAGGCCTTTTGTGAGATAGTTACCATGACTACCTACCTGCTGAATCTGTTCACTGAGATTTAACTGTATATGGAGAGAATGAGAATGGGAGAGACAGAGAAAAGAAATAAAGAGAGAGTCCCTCTAGCAACACATTGAAAGGTCGTGAAGATTATTAAATTGTTTCAGAAAAACATTTTAACATCCTGCTATTAAACACTAATAAAAAAGCAATGGATTATAGAAATGTACAGTTAAACATGAACAAAATGTTGATAGAAATATTATGGTACTATTATCTGATCAGCTGCTTTCTGATTAAACAGCAGTGACAGTATGTGACTATTTTAGTCACAAAAGGTTCAAAAAGTTGGGCAGAATACTGCAGTATGAGACAGTAGCCTTTGACATGAACTATTACAAAAGAATCCATAGTGCAAAGTAAGCTTGTATTCATATTGACATTTATAAAGTAGGCTGAGCAGATGGCATGCTCCCAAAAGATATAATGGATTTCATTTGGCTAAGAAAAGTTATTTCAGAATCTGTATATGACAGCACACTGTTCTGTTAATGCATAATGTCATGTAAGCTTAAGAGAGTTGACAATGGAAAATCCCACACATAAAACAGGCAACCTTTGCAGGATACAAGTATACATCACATCCATTGTCAGGGACAACTGACAGGAAAAAAGGTATATTCTCAAGCAAGCTGTGACAGAAGGGAAACCTGATGGGTATATGATAATTAAAGGGGAAAATAGTATGATGCCCATATAAAACTTGCTTTCATTGTTACTCTAGACATTTTAACAAATTATTTTTAAACCCTCTGCACTATCACACTAGCTGTATATTATGTTTTATTCTCATCGATTTATGGAAATGTCAAACACAACTCTCCCCTCCCATCACATACAACATCCCATTTTTCATGGTTAAATATTTTATCATGAATTATAAATCAGTTGATTGATATTTATATATTTTCATCCTGAGCTTGGTGCATAACTGTAGAATAAATCTTCATAGAATCAAACCCCATAGCTTTTATAGGTATAGCAATAGATATACAAGCGGAAATGTGATAATGTGAAATAGCATAAGAAGGGTGTATTTGTAAGCACTAAAGAATATGTATTTTTGATGTGTAAGAGCTCACCCCAAATACACTTATTAAAGAAAAAGGTGTCCCAGAATGTTTCTTTTTTAGATTTTAAAAGTTAAATATGTTTGATTTAAAAAAAATTCAAGCAATGATTTAATGGATGAAATCAAGGACTGATAGCAGGAAGTAGTCCAACCACAATGGCCTATAATTCTAATTAAAACGTACAGATATATTACATGCTCCGAATATAAACTTCATGAAGCCATATTTTATGCATACAGTTGGTAAGGGTAAGGTCCCTGAGTAGGAAATCTGAGGTTTGCTGTGTCAGGAGGTGGAACAATTTGGTGTTGACAGTCCTGTCCTGTCTGACTTACAGCAGATCAAAGAGAGGCTTCTGTTAGCTTCCCACACTTCTCACTACCCACAAGTCCTCCCACCCTCCTCTATCCCTACCTACAGAGTCAGCACTTTATATAGAAACATCCGGCAAGTGCTTGTTCCACATGATGATAAAATAGCTATTTCTGGAGCTGCTTAGATGTGTAAATTCTCTGACATGTTCCTCATATTAAGATCTGAAGCCTTATTTTTCTATTTCATCTATTTCAGGTGCATTTTGTCTTTGTATCCTGCCTGTCTCCATTTCTATGCACTCTCATTTTGACACTGTGTCAATGCTTTCGGCCATTTAGCGTATTATAAGAAACAGAGGCCCTCTTTACAACCTCAAACACCACATGGCATACAGGCCTTGATGTAACTTCTTAATACCCCAGCAAAAATCAACTGCATAGCCCGACCAAAATTTTAGAATGTTAAATTTAGAACGCTGTAGAGCTTACTAAATGTATTACTATGTAGACACTGCTGTGACATTATTAGAATGGATTTGAAACCAATCTAAACATGTTTCAAAGTAGTTGAAATTAAGATGCCTTCGTTGATATGACACAAGCAATGTCCTGTTAAAAACTGGTTGATTGCACACATTATTGTGGACCTCTGCCTCTGACCCTGAGCCAAATGTGTCAGTATAATAAGTACCTAAACATCAGCTTTCACGGGTAAGTATCAATGACACCAGGTGCTTTCTTATCTTAACATAAGGGGTCAATATGTAGTTCTTGCCTAAGCGCCACCTAGATTGATCCAAGCTCCAGGGCTATAGGATTTCAAATAATTATGTAGGAACTGACCTAGCTGATCTGACTATTGTAATAGTTTTTACACAGGATCATTGCTCAGAGTAGAAGTTCAATAATGAGTCAAGCCATTAACACTTAACCTCAATGGTCTCATTCATGGAAAAAAAGAAATCGATGGTTTTAAGATATTGCCGCAGGATCTGTTTCAAAATGTCAATTAACTTCATGACCTCAAAACTTTTAACATGATTTGCTCCAGGGATAAGAGTAATCATGAAAGACTATAACTTAATGCCCCTGTTTTAGTTGTTTTAATACCTTCCCTTAGTAACCTTTTACTCCTTTTTGAAGAAAAACTGATCAGTTTAGCTACAGTAACAGTAACCCCGGCATGAAACGTAAAAAGTAAATGCTTTAGTAAGCTAGTAATCTGACTTCTAAACGAAAGGATATCAATTATAGCTCATAGAATTATCTACTGTTGGAGGTGGATGGTTTCTAGAATGGTGTACTATCCAGTAGCATCCCCAAACAGGGTCCTGAATAATTGCCCTATCGGGCCTGATAAACAAATTATGACAATGTAGTATATTGATTTTAGCCGCTACAGTGACCTCGGCACATATTTACAAGCGGGCATTGATGTAGGGACCGTAAGTTCGCACTGTCTCGTTCTTTCGATGGAGGGAACTCTCTCAGGACCCACTGCTCAGACACAAGATCTTACTTCAGAGCCACATCTTGTCAGCCCCATTCTTCTGCATTGACAGCTGTGGTAGCGCAATAATGACAGCATGGCATACCCAAGAATCCTATAAACTTTTTGTTTCATCCCACATAAAACTTTCTTCAAGCTTTGATGTATATTTGGAAGAATCAAAGAATTCTTAGATGAAATTACTTAGGTAAGGGGGGGGGAGGTAAATAGATGAAATTTACCAATTTGCATAGAATTATTCAACAGTAGTTACATACTGAATACATAGAAATCGAGAGAATATCGACTAGCACAACATATGTAGCAGCTTTATTACTCCTTACCATGCAGACCTATCATAGATGGGCACTACGGAGAGAAGGACATCAATAGAGATTCACATGAACACAGAACACATTTAATCTGTTTGTTGCATACACTTGGCCAATATCAGCCTACATCGTTTTCACAGCCAAGTGGTATTGATTAACGGCAGAGCTATCAGCATGATGAATTCTCTGTTTGTTGTTTGAAGCAAGTATAACTAAATCATGGAATCTGTATAATAGTAGAGAAACCCCTTTTTTTAGTGAAAAGGCATTCACGTTATTATAGCTAAAAGGGGCTAGCCACGATCGATGATTATTCCTACCCGTCTGAGATTGGGGGATAGAAAAAAAATTGGATCTCTCCAACAGCAGTTGAGCAGGGGCACTGAGAACAAAATAATGTGTGCATGCCTGATGTTTTTTTTAAATAGGTTTATTGACACTTCTCATGTAAAGTACACACTCTTCCGAAGATGTCATAATAGAAAAATTATTTACATAAAATACAATGTTAAATGTTAAATAATGACCACTCCCTAATGTGGAAACATTGAAACATATCTAATTGACCCAGTGCCTCTTAACCAGGCTGGTTTTATCTCACTTCAAAATAACTATATGCCACAGCACTTCCCTCCCCTCGAATAGCACTCCCATCCACCTCCTGCCCCTTGGCTAATGAGGGTAATCCCCATTTTGGTGGTCAGGTCACATGAATGGCTGTCAACATGGCGGCAGCCATAGGGGGCATCCATGACAGATACCAGGGCTCCATATGTTCTACGCTGGTCCAAAAAATGAGGTGAGGATCCTGGGGGCTTTCAACTCCATTTTGAGGAAGGTTTATTACTGGTTTGAAGGTATGCTAATCGAGTCCTTCGATAAATAGTGCTAGGACATTTTTACACTAATTTAGTTAGTAATTGTACATTTACAAATGAAAAAAGGACCATGACACTACTATAAAGATGTGCCGTTGTTACTCAAGATATCATGAACCCTGCGTCCTCATTTGATTTCTTCCTATTTGTAAGTCGTACAAATGTGATATGTGACCCGCTTTAACGAAATGGATCGGAGGTCACACTTTCAGTAGCCTAGATATAGGGTGTTAAAGTAATATAGGGTGAAAAATTTTTTTTGGGAAAAATGAGTTTTTGACATTTTTATAACATACGAATAGTTATCTTCTGGAATACTAAGTTACAAACCAGATTTCAACTCCCATTATTTCAAAAATGATGGCCATAGGATTTATAATTGTATTGTATAATATAGATAATATCTAATTAAAATGTTAATTATCTCATTTTAATTAATTCTCATATGATTTAACGAAATAGTATAAAAAATATCGTCAAAGGGTCAAAAATGGACGATATACTACATGTCACATAGGCCCTACCAAATGAAAGCTCTTAATGAGCTGTAAATGAATATGGCAATATCATAACATTTTTTATGTGCGACTTCCGACCCATTTCGTTAAAACGGGTCACGTATAAATAGTTATTCTTTTCATATGATCATTATCATTTCTACCATTTTGATTTATCTATGATATCTACGGTGGCCGTCAAGGCTCACCCAAAAAACAAAATAAGACTATTTTATATAAGTTGTTTTTTTCTACTTTTCTGGGCCGTTCAAGCAATTTCTCAAAAATGAATAGTAATTTCCTTTTTGCAGCCTCCTTGGCCAATGTTGACAGTTGACAGCAAGAATTTTCGATGTTGACAGAAGATAAAAGTGTTTTTGAGTAATTATATAAACGATGGAGAAATGTGAAGAAGTACAATTTTTTTTTTTGATGAGTCTTCTCGGCCAATGTTGACAGTTGACAGCAAAAAACAACAACCTTGAGAGAAATTGCTTGAACGGCCCAGAAAAGTGAAAAAGAAAATTAAAGAAAATTAAAGTAAAAGTTATTTTTTGGGGGTGAGCTGTGACGACCACCGCAGATATCAGATTCTTTCCTCTGGTGTAACACTTCTGATACCCCGAAGCATACATGGAAACAAGGAAAAGTGCCCCTTTTCCGAGAGTAGATGTAATGGCTACTAATCAAGTCATTATCATGTTGAACTGGACTGTAAAATACAGTTCATACAGAGACAAATGGAGGGATGGGCGGGGTCAAGGGAAAGTTTTGGGGGACGGTTTAATTCAGCTTATTTTTCCGAGTTCTTTTCACCCAAGTTCTTCACCTGATAAAGCAATTATCACTGTTTTGTGTCCAATTGTGTATATTCCCTAATAGCCTCCCTACATTAGGCTGTGCAGGGTTACTGAATCAAATGGCATCCACAACTGTATGCCCAATATACTTGAAAGCTTTCCAGAACTGAAGACTGAATACAGTCTTTCTACTCTCCCAGAAAACCATTCAGGTCTTCTCCAGATTAAAGTTGCTATTTTTTTGTTCATCTTTTAAAAATGTCTAAAAGCTACTTTACTGGACACCACTGTCGTGATGAGAAGTTCAAATTTTGTCATCTAAGGTCTTACAATTCTAATCCAAACTAGGCACTACTGATAGTTATGGAGCTAGACATATGTGACAAAACGTGGGAAAACGTGACATTAGGAGAAAACACCTTTATTTAAGTTCATGTCTTCAGCTACAATTTGATGCTACAAGCATTCAGAATAGACTGCAATGCGATCACATATCAATCTATTTTCAAATAATCCATATAAATCATAATTATTAGAAATTAAACCAATAAATGCATATTATTGTACATAGATTTGGATCTGGTAGGAATATTGGCATTCTTTTTTCCATTCTGAAAATCTCATGGATGGGGCAACTGGATAGGGATACTTTTTATTCCAAAAGAATGAATTGATGGTTGCCATGGCAACGAAATGTCAACAAGTGGGCTAAATATGGCTAAAAACATTCTTTTTATATTCTAAATAAGACCAATTTAGAAAGAAAATAGAACTTTGATAGTAGCTTCAAAAGATTGCTTGGGAAAAGTTAGTCTAAGGTCATTTTCTCTTAAGTATTCACATTTTTAGCTATATCTCCTGAAATATCGTGTTTAGAGCATTTGTGGCTATTCCCCCTAATGTTACGATTTCCCAGGTTTCGTCACATATAGTGACCATGCATGCCATTACAGGGCTTAGGGGTCTGAAAATTGATTTTCTTTTTTTGGTCTATTCTCAAAGAGGACTGTTTTGACTTTCCAAAACTGGTTTAATCTGAAGACTTTGGCTATTATTTGGTGATATATGAGACAAATTATGAACAAAAGGTGTTCTGTTCTGCTGCCACAAAACACTTTTGGACACTTGTTGACTTTTGATTCCAGATAAACTCAAACATTTTCTCTCATTGGGCCAGACAAAATGGCACACATGCACAAGGCATTGTCATTTAACCAGGAAGGCAACTATGAAACCATTTGAAAAGAGACATTCTTAGGATTGCCACTCTTCATAAATTGGTCAACAGAACCCGCTATTAGACCTTGTGACTAGCTTTCATTTGCACCCACTCCCATGTCTGTAACCCTAACGGTTCACAAGCTAGAATTTATCGTGTTCTGGGCCAATCAGGTTAGCGAAGAATATTCACTGCCTCCCGAAAATCTCTCAAATGCAATAGCTCCGCAACCGCTGGTCTGATTGACTTGATTCTTGAAGCGTTGGAAAGCTAATGTCAGCCTTCTGATGACTACTTACATCTAGAAGAGCATTTCCAAATGGAAGGGGGGGGGGGGGCGGTTGCAGTGGGGGGGGGTAGGGTAAGATCAAAAGTGAGGGGAAAAGAAATGATACTTTTCTAAGCCATTTTGCACACACCCATAAGCCCCAAAGTCACTGGTTGGATCACACTTGTCTTAGATCATCAGCAAATGGGAGCATTCAGAAAGGGAGAGAGGCTATTTGCTGCTCATGCCTCATGAAGCAGATGACCCTGGCTTTCCAGAACTGGTTTGATTGTGAAAATCGGTTGAATATTTACTGATTTATGAGGCTAAACGTGAACTTTAGGCACAGTTTCCCCGTGCAGGTTAAACAGCCTTTTCTGGACCTTAAGGCATACTGACGACGAAGCCCTCATTTGGCTCGACGGGTCACATATATATGTAACCTCTGCCTGCAGTGTCATTAAGTTCCTTGAGTAGGAGATCTGAGGTTTGCTGTGTCAGGAGGAGGAACAATTTGGTGTCATCCTCTACTCCCTGACTTATTGCAGATCAAAGAGAGCCTTGTGTTAGCTTCCCACACGTCTCACTACCCACACTCATCCCACCCTCCTCTATCTCTACCTATAAAGTCAACGCATATTATATAGATCTAGCTGGATAGTGCTCATTTCTGATGATGAAAGCATAGGTATTTCCAGGACCACATTGTAAAAGGTAAGTGTCTGTTTATGTATGAGAAACCACAGAACGTCCAGCTCCAATGAAGGTTAAATCAAATCTGTTTATTAATCTGTTCTCTGCCCTATCCACAATCATAGCTCATCAATATTCATGAGGTACTCCCTCTATAATCAGGCAGCACCTGGATACAGGTAATCAGGGTTACATAACACATATATGGGTGACCACCAGGTACCTTACCCGACCCTTATCAGATTCATATTTGTAACAGTTATCCATTTATAATTCAAATATATCAACCATTTAATGAGCATATCCCATCATCATATTGTTCCATTATATTTATATTAATTATTAATAATCCATAATCAATATATCTTACCTAATATCATGTACTCATACATATCCTTATTCCAGCATGATTCCTATATACTTCCACTCGCAAATACTTATCATCTATTCTTACATATCTCCCCCTTTTTATTTAGAACATATTTTAGTTCTCAAATATTTTTTCATATTTATCATAACTTCTCATACAGTCACATTTCACATCTTATCAATTCAGTTTCTCAATTCCATTTTCTCATTTATCGCAAAACGATTCCTCGGTCGTTGGTCATTTGTATTGGCACCCATAATACGCGCTATTTGTTGTGGAGTTACAGTCACCGTAAAATCATTATTAATTAGCGGAGTTGTTGTCAAGGGTACTGAATTCATCGTGCTATTTGTTACCTGATGTAATGAAGGGTATGGAGGTGGTGGCAACTGTACCTGCACCTGTGTCTGGTTAGGGGCCGAGGGCAGTTGCACATTTGTTGTATTCATTGATGCATCACATGCATGACCCCCTGTAGGCACTCCCATATATCCATTCTTGTATTTACAACAAAACATAAATATATTCAGAGCCAGCACCCCCAATGATATCAACACTGCAATCCCACCCGAGCCAGATGCAACATATGGTTGCTGAACTATGTCTCCAATGGTCATATCTTGATCAACGTCATTATTTTCGTCCCATTTTTGTATGTTGACTAATGGTACCTTCACATGTTCTACATATTGCAATTTCTCAATTATTTTACTATGTATAACTTTGGGCCATGTTATATTCAATGCTGGTAGCCTCTCAGGGGTTATATTTGGCACTCTTATAGATGTGTGTACATTTTCTACACCTTTTACTCTCCAGTCTTTTCCTTCTAGTATACATGTGTCTGGAATATGAATTAATATAGGTTTTGACAATGTATCCCGGACCGGTTTCTTTGTTGGGCATCTTAATACTGTATGTTCTTTTGCTTGTGTGGGTGCTACAATGACCATATCATCACCTTTTGTAATCTTTTTGACCGTAGAGGATTTACTATTAGTGTCAGTGTTTCAATAGTCATAATTGTCCAGAATAAGATGGTAAACTTTGAAGAACTTCACAGCTTTATTATAAGCCAACATACACGCACGCGGTGCGCAGCCCAGAGTAGCGATTCTGGAACTCCCTACAACCAACATTGTCACATCCTCTCCTGATACAGAAACACAATAGTGACTGAACATGTCAACACAATATGTATATAATCTAAAAGCCAAATGTCAATGGCCTAAATGAAGTCTTTCTTGGTGAAGGGGTCTCACTGATGTTTGTGATTTAAAACATAGTCATTAAGATGATGGGGTGTCACAGATGTTCTGCCAGAACGTTGTACTGATCGGTTTCGAGGTGATTCTAGCGTTTGAGTGACTACAGGCAGATCCCCTGTCGGGATCCGATTGGTGTTGAGAGGCTCATCCACTGGGGGTGCTGTCGGTGGTGTCTCAGTGTGTTCAATATTATCACCAGCGGTGACTTTCTCCAAGTCATGCGATGCCCGTAGCTGAACACGTTTTCTCCTGAGTGACTGGCCTGCATCTGTGTGGATCTCATATGACCTATCATCCAGTCTCTGTGATATGGTCGCAGTCTTCCATGACTTATCTCCAAGCTGGTAGGGTTTGGCTACAACCCTATCACCCTTCTCAAGAGATTTGAGAGGCTTGGCTGACCTGTCATGGTAGAACATCTCAGTGACGTCAGAGGTTCACTTGGCTTCAGTAGTGAGGCCATTGTCGGAAGTAGAGTCTTCGTCTTGCGACCCATAAGTCGCTGTGCAGGGCTCAGGCTGATACCTTGCTGAGGGGTATTACGAAGGCTCAAGATGGCCAGGAATGGATCTTCACCAGTCCTGTTTGTTCTATTGAGTAGTCTCTTGGCCGCTTTTACTGCAGACTCTGTCTTTCCATTTGATTGAGAATGATGTGGGGAGCTGGTGACATGTGCCACTCTCCACTTCTTAATGAATCTAACAAATTCTGACCCTACAAACTGCGGGCCGTTGTCCGTAAGGATCTCGTCTGGACTTCCATAGCTCGCACATCGGGCTTTTATCTTTTGGGTCACCACCTTTGATGTGGCGTCATACAGTCGGTCAATTTCCCAAAAGTCTGAGTAGTAATCTACAGTGATGAGATAATCCTTACCCTTGAGTGTAAACAAGCTCGCCCCGATCCTCTGCCATGGGCGAGTTGGGACCTCATGAGGCATGAGCGGCTCCTTCTGCTGTGCCCGCTCATATTCGTGACACGCGTCACAGTTCTGGGTGAACTTCTTTACATCCTCATTCATACCAGGCCAGTATGCTGCCTCGCAGGCTCGGCGTAGTGAACTCTCCACGCCCGTATGTCCCGTGTGGAGCTCAGTCATTATTTCCCCACGCAGCTCGTTGGGAATGACTAGTCTTTCACCACAAAAGACCAGTCCATCAGTCATGGCAAGTTCATCACGGAAGTCATAGTATCTCAAGATCAGCAGTGGGACATCTTCCTTCCTGGGCCAACCATTCTGAATGGTAGCCTTGAGAATAGAGAGAATTGGATCAGTGCTAGTCGCTGCTCTGATCCTTGTCAGAGGATAGTCATTCATCACCAGGTGTGTGACAGCATTGACTGATTCAAACTCAGCCTCTTTCAGGTTCTCTGTGCTTTTCAAGCCAGAGGCAGAAACAATATGTCCAAGGAACTTGATCTCAGAAACGTTGAACTGACACTTGTCCTTGTTCAGCCTTATGCCATGCAGTTGGCATTGTATCAAGAGACTACGCAGATTACAGTCGTGCTCCTCTTCCCTACTTCCATAGACAATGATGTTGTCAGCCACACACTGGATGCCTTGTAGGCCCTCCAGTGCCATGAACAGTCTCTTTTGGAATATTTCAGAGCTAACATTCAGACCAAAAGGCAGTCTCAGCCACCTGTAGCGGCCGAAGGGTGTAGCAAATGTTGTCAGGTAGCTTGACTCCTCGTCTAACTCGACGTGATGGTATCCTTGTTTGAGAACACACACAGAGAACACCTTTGCACCAGCCAGCCTCGGGAGCACATCATCCAAGACAGGTAATATGTAATGCTCCCTTTTCAGTGCAGTATTTAATGACCATGGATCCACACACACTCGGATATCACCTGACTCCTTTACTATAGACATTTGGCTGACCCAGTCAGTCGGTTTATCAACTTTACACATAGTACCTTCATTGATGTGTCTCTCTAGCTCCTTGCACACATCATCATTGAGAGACTCAGGTAGAGTGCGAGCATGCTGGATAACGGGGTCAATATCATCATTCACAGTCACGTGGACAGGACCACCAGGCAGGCAGCCCAACTTGTCGTTGAACACACTTGAGAATTGAGACAGGATGTCAGATTTGAGGGTACATACCTCAAATTTCTCATAATTCACAGTGATCAAACCCATGTTTTCAGCAGCATTGCGACTAAGAAGAGGCATGAATGTATCGTCCTTAACTACTACGTAGTCCACATTCCAGTACTTAACCCGGCCCAAGGCGGCCTCACAGGTGCCGTTCCACATTCGTAGTTTCACAGATTCATTTTTAATAGGCCTACCCCCAACATATTTGACAGGAAGAATACAAACAGTTGCACCAGGATCGATTTGATGGATGACCTCAGTAGAATCTATGACCATTTTACAACAAATTGCCTTAGACTTACTCATAGTAGACGCATCGGCAACCACACTTACAGAACCTTCAGTTGACGACCCATCAGAATCAGTTTGTACTTGATGAACCGTTTTATGAGTGTGATATTTCTTCTTGTTTTTATCATGAGAACCTTTGTGTACTGGATTAAGTCTACTACATTCTTTAGAGCCAGCAAAGTGGTTCTCCTTTTTACAAGCATTATATATTTTGCCCCACGAGGGACAGTGTGATCTCCCAATGATGTGAGAGTTTGCACAGAAGTTACACCTCTTTACATCCTTATTGCCATCTCTATTGTCAGATTGAGCGACGAGCGACAACTTTGCCACTTCCGCCTCCATGTTACCATCAACCACTTTCTGTGTCTCACCATCGAGCTCTTCCGATCTACATATAATCAGCACTGCAGCAAGGTCCAATGTCTTTTTTGATCGCATTTTGTCTCTCGCCTTTGGACTTTTGTGTCCATCCATAATTCTATCATGATACGTGCATCCCTACATGTGGGATTACAGAAGTTACATGTGCTCGCCAGAAACCGCAATGCCGACAGGAATTGCTCAAATGTCTCCTGTGGCTCCTGCTTGCGACGTGAGAAGACAAGTCGCTCAAAAAAATCTCTTGTCTCACTTACAAAGTATTCATCATATTTTTCAATGAGTACATTTGGGTCAGTTTTATCCTCATTGGCAGAGTATACGAACCCCTTGGCCAGCACCAGACAGAAGCAGGTATCTCTCAAAGTCTTCTCTCCAATCCAGCCATCTTTCCCTCATGCCAGTAGAGTCCATGTCAAGTTCATGAGGCAGCTGAATATTTGGGAGGTATGGAGGAGGAGGAGCAACCACATTATGATTGGGAGGAGCTTGGTCATCATCACCAGGCATGATGCACACTTGTGTAGAAGCAGATTTCCAAGATATATGGGCCTATATAGATGTCACACAGTGACCAAGTTATTTAGGTCTAGGCCTACTATCCAGTTTCCTTTGACAATGGAGCAGTTGAATATAGATGAGGAGTGACAGCACACTGATATAGGCCTACTATCCAGTTTCCTTTTGACAATGGAGCAGTTGAATATAGATGAGGAGTGACAACACACTGATATAGGCCTACTATCCAGTTTCCTTTTGACAATGGAGCAGTTGAATATAGACGAGGAGTGACAACACACTGATACAGCCTATTACAGGCCCACTTCCGGTAAGTGGACTTAAATTCAGGGCAGACACATTATCACAGTGATAGTGTTGTCATTGACAGTTCAGTAGATCTCAGTAGATCTATACTCTGGGCAGATTCACAGTACTCACAGTAGGCCTAGACAGTCTGTTACACATAGGCCTACAATGTTCAGGGTTCTCCTTGTTGACTTGACAGGACTGAATAATCATAGTTGACAGAGGCAGGGGTCATAGGTTACACTGACTGACAGTTCAGTTTTGACTTTGTGATTTTGTTTGTTTTGGGAATGACACAGTTTCAATTCACATCACTTGACAGAATAACAGTGGGTCATCATTTCCAATACTCACAAGTGTACAGTGTATCCCAGCGCTTATCACCAAGTTTCAATAGTCATAATTGTCCAGAATAAGATGGTAAACTTTGAAGAACTTCACAGCTTTATTATAAGCCAACATACACGCACGCGGTGCGCAGCCCAGAGTAGCGATTCTGGAACTCCCGTACAACCAACATTGTCACAGTCAGTTATTTTAATATGACATGATGATGGCAATAGTCCGCTTACCAATTGAGCCTCACATGATGTTCTTAGCAGTTCAATATCTGGCCAGCATACTACAGGCTCTTTTCCCACACAGTCTCCTGCCGTGAAAGATGCCTTTGTCATAGTGTGTATTGCAATGTTATTTTCACCCTGCACCTGTCGTAGATGCTCTTTACCAAAGGGTACTGGTAAAATTAATAGGTGAAAAGGTATCTCATAAATATGTGGTCATCTGTGGCAGGCAGCGTAGCTTTAAATGCCATATGATCCTCTGGCTACCACACAGGACTTATTGCCACATACTGATAATACCAATGTGATGGGAGAGGCATATAACCCTTGTTCTCCATTTGATGTAATACAGAGTGTAATTGGCTTCTAGGTAATACGTTCTCCGTTAACCATCCTCTTTCTTATTCCATTCTTTGAGTTTTATATTTTCTATACGCATCTACATAATTATTAATAACATGTTCAGCTTGACGTGACACATCACGTAAAATTCTATATATTTCTAATACGCCCAGGGCTTGATGGTCTGAATCTTGCTGTTTTTGCGTAATCGCCAATGCTTCAACAATTTTCCCTGTATTATTTTGTATAATTTCAATATGGTCAGCATTGTTTTGCACGAGTTTTCTAGTATGGTTAATCATTGTTACCATTTCATCCATATGATGTCTAATATTGTCATTATGTCCTGTGTTTTTCATTATCAATTTTCTCAAGGCTGCAATGTCTGTAAAGTCTGGAATGTTAAACAGTGGACACACCCATCTGCCAATTATATTAAATAACCCTCTCCTGATTCTTCTCCTGTTGAGTGCTGCATCATCGGTGACAGGGACGGCTTGTTCTCTCTCCCGGGACATGTGTTGTAGCATTCCCTGCCATCGCTGTTTCAGACTCAGAATATCATCTCCAAGGCGCGCATGCGCTGTATCTAATGCTGTAAATATCTGAGAGTCCATGTCAGAGATGGTAATGCATGTGGTGGATGTAGAATGACCACCACAGACCATGCCACTCCCACTCTCTTTATTTCTCCAACATTCCTCACTAATACTCCGTCCTCCTCCAATAATGGACTTGGTGTTGCCCAGTTCCATGTCAGCATTAACATGAGTAGTAACATGAGTGATGTTTTCATGTTTGATGTTGTTGAATGCCCTAACAGCGTCTATACACTGTCTCTTGGCTTGTGTGGATGTTTCCTCGTCCGGTGCTAATAAGCGTATGCGTTTTGTCTCTGCATCTCTGCCGCGAATCCACATGCCAGTAGTTCACTCTGTGTCCACCCATGGTCGGCGGCGCTGCTGTGTCGCGTCAGGTATATTCACCTGCATGGGCAAGTCTGTGTCGCTATCTTTTAGATTAGTAGCCTCGTTATCCTGAAGGGGGCGTTTTTGCGCTGAGCTTGGTACCCTATGGGGATTAATCCCTGTGACTGGGCCCTGTTCTCTAGCGTCCCCCTTGGCGGCGTCATTGTACGCAACTCTTATCTGTTTATCAGAATGAGTAGCATCCTGCGTATCTCGAGATTTATCTGCAGCTGGGATTATTTTAGGCGTCCTGGTAGCTGCTTTATCTCTGTTCCTCTCAGCCCTGGTTTGCCTAGGTCGTAAATCCGCCCATTCTATATCTGGATTGACCTTTTTGATGTTCTCTCTGGCAACAGATTTCCTGATACCGTTTGGTCCTACAACGGTTATTACCTTGCCCCTCACTCGCGTCACCATAAATCCATAATCCCATTTTGGATCCATCTTTACCTTATCATGTGCTAGCATGACGATTGTGTCCCCCACTTGTAACTGTTCCGCGTTAGCTTGTGCATTAAGCCTTGTTACGTTTGCTTCCCTATTGACATAAGCGTTTCTTACCGCCACCTGGAGGGCACTAGCCAAATCATCCACCCTTTGTGCCATTCTTGCTTTGTTTGTACCTTGTTTTCTGTTCAACAAATTATAAAATGATCTTGTTGGATGTCTCGCATACTGCAGGAAGAATGGTGTGAACCCACTTAGTGCTGACGTTGATGTTCTATGTGCCAATAGTGCATCTCCCAATCTGTCCTCCCACTCCATTGGCCGGGCATTTATCAGTTTCCTGATCATGTCTTTCAAAGTTCTGTGGAATCTTTCTATGCGTGAATTTGATCTTGGGTTATATGGGCACGTTTTTCTTATCTCAATTCCCAGCTGTTTGAGATAATCTTGTACAGAATTTCCGGCAAACTCCATCCCATTATCATGTATAATTGTTGCACAAGGAGTATTTCTTGGTATAAAATCTCTTTGTAACCAATAGTACACTGATTCTTGAGTTTTGTCTGGTATTGGGTAGGCCTCTGCAAATCCTGTAGCATGGTCGATAAATGTCAGTATGTACTTGTTCGTCGTTTGTGATTTTACAAACGGTCCACATATGTCCATTGCAATGACTTGTCCTGGGAACTCCGCGATTGGCATGGGCTGTGGTCGTACTTTATCTCTCTTATCAGTGTTGACGGCACAGGCTGGGCATTTTCTTATATGATTTGTTACATGCTTTAGCATACGGGGCCATATATATGCCTCTTGTACTCTGTGTAGTGTTTTCACTATGCCCATATGTCCCACTTCTTATGTGCTCTTTTTATAACCTGCAGTCTATATGGGACGAAACCTGGGAAATCGTAACATTAGGGGGAACAGCCATAAATGCTCTAAACATGATATTTCAGGAGATATAGCTAAAAATGTGAATACTTAAGAGAAAATGACCTTAGACTAACTTTTCCCAAGGAATCTTTTGAAGCTATCATCAAAATTCTATTTAAATTCTAAATTGGTCTTATTTGGAATGTAAAAAGAACAATTTTAGCCATTTTTAGCCCATTTGTTGACATTTGGTTGCCATGGCAACCATGAATTCATTCTTTTGGAATAGAAATTATCCCTATCAAATTGCCCCATACATGAGGATTTCAGAACTGAAAACAGAATGCTAATATTCCTACCAGATCCAAATCTATGTACAATAATCTGCATTTATTCGTTTAATTTCTAATAATTATGATTTATATGGATTATTTGAAAATAGATTGATATGTGATCACATTGCAATCTATTCTAAATTCCCACATGTCCCTATCATCCCTTGTTTGAGATGTCATTTCTCAGCAACTATTTCAAATATTTTGATGCTTGAAACATCAAATTTTAGCTGCAGACATGAACTTAAATAAAGGTGTTTTCCCCTAATGTCACGTTTTCCCACGTTTTTTCACATATTTGTTTGGAAGCACTAGTCTAGGATATTCCAACTGCCCTGGTGGTGTTTTTAATGTATATAAGAGGCCGTCAGACACGTTGAAGTCGTTTTCTAAATCTTCCCCCTCTTCATATTCTGGCATTTGTCGTTGTAAGGTGTGTAATTCAGGCATTTTAATGCCATCCACCAACAATAATCCTTCATTAAAGTGCTCCCCTAATATCGCTGCCGCTATAGTGGGGTCATCAGGTGCATCTTCTCCTTTCTTAGTCATCCTAAGTCTGCTCTTATATGTTCTTTTCCTGGTCTGTATTCAATTGGGGCTGCATATTCAGCAAGGGTGACTGCCCAACATTGCACTTTTGAATTCTTTATTTCGTAGTGAAATAAACACTTAAGAGGTTTGTGGTCTGTATATATGGTGAACTCTGCCCCATGTAGATATGGTCTCAGTTTTCTCAACGCATATATAACAGCATACGCCTCTCTCTCTACTACTGGCCAACGTTGTTGGGTGTCAGACAGCTGCTTTGATATGTATTGTATTGGTCTTTCTATACCTTGTATCATCTGGCATAATACAGCGCCTACACAATATTGAGACAAGTCCGTGTACAATTTGTATGGCTTATCCACTTGTGGATAAGCTAGTATTGTGTCAGACGCTAACACATCTCTCAGTGTTTCCCATGCTGTTTGACATTCTTCATTCCAGTAGAAGCGCGCATACCTCTTTGTTAGCTTTGTTAAAGCATGCGCTATATCTGCAAAGTTAGGCACAAGTTGGCGATAATATCCCACCATACCTAGAAATGACCGCACTTGCCTGATAGATTTGGGTGGCTGCATTTCTTTAATGGCTTTCACTTTTTCTGGGTCAGATGTTATTCCCTCTTTTGATACAATGTATCCCAACAGTTTGATTTCTTTCAGACCAAACTTGCATTTTTCATCTCTTGCTACAAGCTTGTGATCACTCAGTGCCTGCAAAATCAATGTTAGGTGCTGTTCATGTTCCTCTTCTGTTTTAGAATAGACTACTATGTCGTCCAAATATACCATACAAAACTTTCCGATATATGGTGCTAGTATGCTGTTCATGAATCTTTGGAATGTGCCTGGCCCATTAGCTAGCCCAAACTGCATTCTTGTGAATTCAAACAAACCCTGGTGTGTAGCAATGCTGTTTTCTCCATGCTTTCTTTGGACATGGGGATCTGCCAGTATCCACTCATCAGGTCCATTGAGCTAAAGATGGATGCGCCCTCCATAGAGTCAAAGATATCTTGTATCAACGGTATAGGGTATGCATCTTTCTTTGTCACTGCATTGAGTCGTCTATAGTCTGTACATTTACGTATCTTACCTCCTGGCTTGGGTGCCAACGTTATAGGGCTTCCCCAGGGACTTGCAGAAGGTACTATAATTCCGGCTTCTAACATCCTGTCTAATTCTTCATCCACCCCTTTCCTTCTAGATAGTGGTAGTCTATATGGGCGCTGGTTGAGTGGAAGTGCCTCCCCTGTATCCAATGACATATAAACAGAAGTGGTGTGGCCTACCAACATATCTGTTTTTGGAAATACTTCTGGGAATTTCTCCCTCCAATGGTCAATGTCTGCAAACACACCATCCATAGATGTGTTGTGTGATGTGGTTACAATAGCTGCATAGGGTTTCCTCAACAATAACACCTCTCTGGTATTAAATGATATCTGTGCCTTTAATATAGACAGGACATCATCCCCCAACAAGACGTCATGTTGGAGCTCCTTTACAATATAGAACTCACACTTCTTTCCTCTTATTAATATTGTTGCTTTTCCTTTTGTTTCAATCTCATGACCAGAAAGTGCTTGTAATCTTAATCCTGGGAATGTCACAGCTGGCTGTCTTCTCTTCATACATATTTCCTTCCATATATCTTCTCTCATCATCGACCTAGCTGCACCAGTATCCACTGGACTTATAAATCATGTATAGACCTTCTAGCTTTAAATCTATAGACAATCTCTGATCTGGTGCAGCCTTTAGTTTCCCTGTTGCAAGCGTGCATTCACAGCAGTATTGACAGCAGCTTGAATAGCAGCACTCCTCTGTGGGCAATCTCTTATCATATGCTCTACCGATCCACACTCATAGCACCTCCTCCTGGGTCTGTATTGTGACTGGTACTGACCTGGGGGTGGCCCTTGTTGTTGTTGTGGGATGTATGGTTGGTGATTCTGTACTCCATGATGTACTGGCCTTTGTTGCGTCCACTGTGATTGCTGTTGGTACAACCATGGGGGTGGTTGTGAGGCTGTAGCCGGATGTGTCTGTGTTTGTGACTGTGTAGGGTCAGGTGTATTATTTACTCCTGGTATGGATCTTTTTAGGGATTTCATTTCTCCTTGTAATGTACCCATTTTCTGCTCCAATTTTGCCACTGCTTTATCCAATGTTGACTGCAAGGATGACTGTAGACTTGCAGACACTGCCGATATGTCCATTGGTTCCTCTTGCCTTGCTACTAGTGTAGTATTGCCTGGTTGTCTGTTGTGCTGCTCTGCTACCACATATGATCTTTCCAGATCTGCTGCTGCTGTCTGAGCATCTATTAAACGTTGGTGTCTTGTGACACATACCTGCTATCTCATAGATGCATCTTTAAGTCCCCCAATGTACATTGTAATCAGTCTATTTCTTACACATGGGACTCGCTTTTCCTCTTCAGAGTACCCCATATCTGTTTGATTTTGAAACCTCCGTGTATAAGCACCCACATCTTCAAATGGCTGCTGTACACACTTTTCTAGCCTCTTTTGTAGAAACAGCGGTTCATCAACGTCTAAGAACTGTGTAGATGCTGCAGCCCTCACATTAGGCCATGTCCTTTGCGCTGCGTCTAATCCCTCCTTTGCTCTTAGCAATGCTTCCTGAAGTGCACCCATGGATTTCTGACCCGCCACGTCAATGATCATGCCATCATTAGCACCAGTCCATCTGCGCAGATCATCTATTTGGCTCAGCCATGTCCTGGGTGCATCTCTGTCGTCACCAGAACAGGGAGGAATCCCTGCAGAGAACTCCTTTAGTCGTCTTTTCTGTTGATCTGCTGCCTCTAGTAATCTCCTTTGGTCGTTAATCTGATTCATTACATCCATTTGATTATTTGCCATATTTCCACTAAATTGTCTCTTCTGTTACTTCTCTCCTTCACATGTTAGTTCTGTGTTCCTTAAGAGTCCGATGAGCTGTTTACTCAAATAGAACTCGTCGTGGTCGCCATTGTAAAAGGTAAGTGTCTGTTTATGTATAAGAAACCACAGAACGTCCAGCTCCAATGAAGGTTAAATCAAATCTGTTTATTAATCTGTTCTCTGCCCTATCCACAATCATAGCTCATCAATATTCATGAGGTACTCCCTCTATAATCAGGCAGCACCTGGATACAGGTAATCAGGGTTACATAACACAGATATGGGTGACCACCAGGTACCTTACCTGACCCTTATCAGATTCATATTTGTAACAGTTATCCATTTATAATTCAAATATATCAACCATTTAATGAGCGTATCCCATCACCATATTGTTCCATTATATTTATATTAATTATTAATAATCCATAATCAATATATCTTACGTAATATCATGTACTCATACATATCCTTATTCCAGCATGATTCCTATATACTTCCACTCGCAAATACTTATCATCTATTCTTACAACATGAATCAGCAAATTGTCTCCTCCATATTTGTCTTCTATATTAATATCTAACGTTCTCTGGTTCTTTATTTCATTTCCATTAGCTTCTGCCTCATGTTTGTAGCGAAGTTTTGCATTTTGCCCAAGACAATTTTGTGCAACTCTGCATTGATCAGTTGATTAGAGCATCTACATCCATTAACAAAGGCTTTCTTGGCAACCTCTGATATCACATTGCATACTGTACACCAGATATTTTCTACCACTTGTATAATAGTTACTATGTAATATCATGTGCTAAAATGGATTGCCTAAGCTTGATCTGACTATTGTAATTGGGTGAACATTTAGCACTTATAAAGCTCAGTCCAACTAATGCGGGGAGAAAATGAGTATCAATTATCTTTAATGTACTATTCCAGGATCTGTTTCAGAATGTTTATTAACGTCGTGACTGAAGGAAATTCTAAATGATTCAATCCAAGGGTGAGTGTAATCATAAAAGGGCCTTAGTTATATAGAGTAAAGGTTGTACTTCTCAAAGGATCATTATCTAAATTGATAGACCTTAATGTCTTCCTTTGGATACCTTTGGTTTCTGGTTAAAGAAATAGTAAATTTAGTAGTAGTAACACTAAACTTTGCATGAACCATGAAAAGGCAATACTTTGGTAAGCTACCCATCTGATAAATATACAAATGGTTATCTCTTAGAGGCACCATCCCAAATCCTACTGGGCCTGGAACACACATTTTGGCAATGTAGTATATTGATTCAAACTACTACAGTGACCTCAGCACATATTTACAAGCGAGCATTGGTGTAGGGACCCTAAATTCTCCCTGCCTCATGTTTCTCCTTCTATCAAGGAAAATCTCTTGGGAACTCACACCTCGGCAACAAGATCTCACTTCAAAGGCATGTCTTGTCAGCTCCATTCTTCTTCCTTGTCAGCTTTGGCAATGCCACAATGACATCAGTCTGCACTGAGAATTCAAAGGAAACTACCTCTATCTAAAGCTCCATACTCATCCTATATCTTTTCTCTTTTTCCTGTTTCTACATATCCATCTATCGACACCTCTTATTATGTCTCCAACTTGAACAGTATTTGCTGACCTCCATTTTATCAGAACTGAGAAAGAAAAGAATGTTCAATTTAAACCGTCTTTATGTTTACTTGTTTGCAAGCTGGCTTTATTTACTTTTATATAGTAACCTTTTTTTTTCAATGAATTATCTTTTATGTGCATTTACCTCTCTTCCACTTCAGTTCAACAAAGGGTATTCATCCAACGACACTGTAGTCCATTGTCTTAAAGCACTAGAGTTGTATTATTGGGCATCATAAAAGAACACATCAAAGAGTGACAAGTCATCCCAATTATCCCCCAGTAATGTTGGGCCATTTTCTTTGTTATGCGCCCCTCCGATCCAGGAAAACTTAGTTATGTAGCAAAGGTAGAATCTCTTTTGTTCACCACTTTGTCTGTTTTTGACAAAGGATGAAACTTCAATTTATTTTCATTATGTTCCTGTCTGTTTCCAAGGGTACCCACCTGCTAAATCTGTACACTGTAGCGTTCATGTACATATAAACAGTGGAAATTAATGAAAGGATTAGATATCTATAAGGAGATCATTACCTATTGTATTTTAGTTTTCTGCTGGCATTCATTTTTCTATATGAAGTAAACAGGCCTGACATTTTCCCCCGGTCCCTGCACTTAATGTATATAATGTACGTCACCTGCGTTCTAAAAACACAGGAAAAGGTTCCATTTTCTAGCATTTCCAATGGCCCGTGAATTTCAAGAAAAAGCGGGGCTTTTCTCAAATATCCCTGTGGATTTTAAGAAAAGGGGGTATAAATTTTTCTTAATAAATCCCCATGCTTTCTAAGAAATAGGGTATATTTTGATGTGGATGTGACCTTGGCTGGCAATATACTGGGAATTTTGTTGCATTCCACTGACCCTATAGTACACTCTTTACTATCAAATATCCGTCATTCATAGAGAAAGGGGTATGTTCCTAAAACTCCCCGTGTTTTTTTTTAAAAGGGGGTATTTTTAGACCTCCAAATACCCTTGTTTTGAGAGAAAAAGGGGTGTTTTTTTACACAAAAGTCTGTGGAATAGGGGGTGTTTTTTAAGATGGAGAACACAGTCAGGTGATGTCCCCCTTTGGGTAATGAGTGCAGGGACTGGGCATTTTCCCCAGAACCAGCTTTGCCATAACTGATTTCAAATGGAGAATATCTAGTATTGTGTTGTGATACAGAAATCTCAGTTGCTTAGAAGTCTGACTGTGGAAACCTTAGTTCCAATCAAGCCGACTGAAAAGGAAATCTGTTTGATGTGGATAGACACAGAGATTGTACTGGCCTCTGTGTCTAGCGTTGATTTACAAGGAACAAATGACATATTTCATCAGCACTAACTGTATCCGGCTACATGGCCCCTGATTGGCTGATGTGTGGCTGTTACCAATAAATAAGTAGCAGCTACAGCAATAAGTAGCATCCATACTCCTCGTATCTATTTTACAACTTGACTAATAACCTACCGTGGTTAATTATTGCAGATAATAAGAAACCCTCTGTAAGAAATGGTTTTGCAATATATACAGTATTGTTAATAGTTCAATTCACCCCATGCTTTTTGAACAATTAGCCTGATGACATAATTGTAGAACCTACTGTAGCCAATCATTATGTATTATGCATTTGGGTATATCCTTTATCTTTTATCATCCTTTTCAGTTATTTTCAGTGACATAGCTCTGAACCCTGAGGAAAACATGTTTACAGTGTTGTCCATTTCCTCTGTTATTATAGCGACAATAAAGCATAAAGAGCTCCTTCAGCAAAGGTGTAGACACAGTGACCATGACAAATAGTTCCCTGACAGGGACTAAATTGAGTGAGGAAGTACTTTATCTAGTTATCTATGTTTGATGGGCACAAAGCCGAGACGTTGTAGGGCCCACAGGTAATTGGCACAGCTTGCTGTGCTTATCTAGTGTCAGCACATGATGGCATATATTGCTATTGGGCTCTTCTCTTTTTTGGTTATTTTATTTTATTTTACCTTTTTCCAAGGAAAATACAAGCCATGGTCACTTAAATTATGAAAGGTCAATTGCTTCCAAATACCCACCATGTAGACGTTTAATTCTTTACATCTAGCGTTTCATCTTAATCATTAATAGTATCACCCGTGATCCATTGAATCATTGCCTATAATTATGTATTCACCTTTTCTGCCTTTCTATTAACAAGGCCTTGAATGTGGTCGTCTGGTGTTTATAATGTATATGTAATACACTCAGTACACATGTATTAATTTCCCAAGGAAATCCGGTATCGAATAGTGTCATTGACATTGACTTAGTCAGCTTGGAACTTGGATATTTCATTTCATCAGGTGAAAGTCATAGGTTTATAATAACTTCCCTTTAGCATATTTATATAGGCAGCGACTGGACTACCCTCCAGCAAACCTGACCACCTTATCACCTTTATTGCTTTTTTGTTGTTTCCTCTGACAGAGTAGAACTCACTGAGGCAGCAAAGGAAATATCCCTTTTGTTCACCACTTGGTCTGTTTGTGACCATTGCACTGCATGTTTAAATTTGAAATATTTCCATTTTTAGGGAGTGGTGTTATGGCTACCAGCCTGCTGAATCTGTTGACCGTTGGTATAAAAACCGCTTTGTTAATGCTGTTAGCGAATACATGGAGGGATACAGGCTGAGCAGAATTATACAGGAGAGCATAGCCGGTATATAGCAGGAGGCGCACAGAAGTTTGGGGTATCATTTTTGGGACGAAATGGCTTAAAAACATTAGCTTTTTCAACTCAGCTGTGAAAGGGAAATCTGCATGGATGCAGAAAAATGCTGTGACAAAACCAGATGAAGGTGCTTTGTCTCAGAGAGAGAGGCTGGAGTGGGGCATTGGGGAATAATAGGGGGATTCCGACGGTTAGGGAGACGGAGGGATGTTCAGAGGGAAAAGGGGGAAATATGAGGAGAGAGGAACATTATATGGACAGTAATCAGGAGAGACATGGGAGGAGTGGAATGGCAATACACCATGTAATATTTGATTGTTAGAGACTAATGTCTCCATCATCTTTGAGGCTCTAGATACAAAAGATGGAACAACATAATTCAAGAGAAGGGACACATAGGGTTATAAGCAGAACAGAATGAAACAACAATGCAATTGTCTTTGCTGATGTACACAATTTACAGTCGCTTAGTTTATATTCAAAGGGAACCCCTGATTCTGCCGTAGGGGGTCAATATACAGGAGGCCTGCAGAATCAGTGTCTATCAGGATGGCAACGAGCAAATGCTATATTTCATCATGGCTGCCACTATCCAGACTATGTGCCCTCTGATTGGCTGTTGTGTGGCCCCTGCAGATAAATGAGTAGCCCCTGTAGCTGTGAGTCACATTCACCCTCCTTCAAACTCTTCTATAACTTTACCACAGTGGGCATTTCACACCTTTTGTGTACCCGGTACTGCATACAGCTAGTGGTAAAAATAAGTTATAGGTTCACTGTATTTCGTGTACAGCTTGGTACTCACCCCACGCAGGTTACGGTATGCAACAATACGGTGTCCAACGTGGTCAATATGACCTGTGGGACCCCCCAGGGTAGTATTTTGGGTCCTTTATTCTTTTTAATTTATGTGAATGACTTGAAAACTACTTTCTCAAATGTCAACACGTTAATGTATGCAGACGACACTGTGCTATACACGTCAGGCAAATCCCTAGATACTCTGGCGACAAATATTCAGGCTTCCCTAAACAACTTTAGTAACTGGTCTTCAAACAACAAATTAACTATAAATGAATCAAAAACAAAACTTATGCTCTTTTCCTCGTCAATTAAATCAAAGAATTTACAAGTAAGAAATTTAGATATTAGAATTAATGATTCCAAATTGAAGTTTGTGCCGACTTATAAATATCTAGGGATAATACTTGACTATGAGTTAAATTATAACCACCATGTTAAGGAACTAAGAAAGAACTTGGCTTTCAAATCCTACATGCTAGCGATCCTAAAGATGTATGTACCCACGGCCATAATGTTAATTATCTACCGTACATATGTGATACCCTTGTTCGATTATGGGGACATTATATATAATGGTACTAGCAAAAACAGTAGCAATCTGCTGCAAACCCTGCAAAACAGGTGTCTCAAATATTGTCTAAAGGTGCCTATTTTAACTCCTACATGTGAGATCTATAAGACAGCCAAATTGCCAAAACTATTAGACAGGCGCATCTACCATGCACAACTGTATGGTTTCAAAAATCAAGAAAAGTAGACGCCCTAAATATTAGGCCCCGAAATACCAGAGAAGCTGACGCTCCCTTGTTGAAATATTCCAGTATTGTTTAGTCGTCCTATGAAAAATCTACTGAAGTATTTGTCGCTCAGACTTGGAATGCATTAGATAAGGAATTTAGAAATATTATGGAGTTATCAAAGTTCAAGTCTGAAATGAAGGCGCTGTTAGCAGGAAAGATAATCAAATACGAGTAAGCAGCCTAGTCCATTAAAAAATTGTATCATTATTAATTCATTTATTTTAATATGATTGTACATGTTTCATGGAAGCATCTGGTCACCCGTATACCGGTACATGTGGTGTATTTCTACACGTCAACTTCAATGTGATAGATTATCTTAAAATGAAATCTGTGAAAATGTGTTAGCTACTATCTGAATTATACCTCTTTTTTATGAGATAAGTATGATGAGTCTCAAATATTATACGGAAAATGCAAAGAAAGTAATTAATCCCTGTACATGTTCAGTAAGTCCTGTCGGTCCATCTTGCTTTTTATAGAACAAGTGCATTATTTAATACCCTGATAATGAATAAGGTTAGCACTGAAAATCAGCTATGCTGAGTGCTACCCTAATCTACATTGACTGTGATATAATGTATTTTATTATGAGTTGTTCTGTCCAACATGCTTTAACATGCCTATAATAAATCCCATGATTCACGTTACTCTGTAATATTGACGATGGACAAACACGAAGAATTTATGTGTATTTATTTGTGGTCAATAAATGATTAAAACACCTCCAAAAAATAACTACTACCTACCTGATTACCCATTGTGGGCAGTCTGTTATTCTTTGAATGTTCTATACTGATTTTTCTATGTATCTCTTGTTATATGATATTATGTATACTTCAATAGTTACTGTTCATTTTATAACATAGTTCTCAGTAATAGTAATTTCTATCTTTTGTAATCATTTTTAATGCTGTAGCTAGCCTGTCCTAGTGCAGCCAGCAGAGGTCAATAAGGAGGTTGACACCAGCCATTAACACTTAACATCTATTAACACTTAACAGCCACTAACAATTAACCTCCCTTTGACCCAATTATGGCGAAAATGGCTGGTTTTAAGATAATGTTCCATGATCTCCAGGATCTGTTTCAAATGGCGATTGACTTCATGACCTGGACATTTTACTTGCCTTCACCCGGAGGAATAATTATCATGAAAAAGCATGAGCTATTGCACAATCAAATAATCATTAGTTCAGGTTTAATTTTCCTTTAACATATTTTCTAATATTAATTAATGTCAGAAACAATGATTCATAGGTATTATATTATGCTTGTGCTCATTTTTGAAAGTCTCCCTGCAGCTCACACCCTATCAACAATAATTTCTTCAAAATGGTGTCATCAAGGGACCTTCCTTTTCTCTGTTGTCAGCTATGAGTTTGTACTGAATAGTAAAAGAGAACTACCTTGCTATCTAAAACCATTAATTATCATTATACATCATAGCATTTATCTTTTGCTTCTTTTCCACACACTCTAATGCATACCTGTCTCGTCTTCTGCATTTATTTACGGAACTGGTGTATAGAAATATCTCGACCTACCTATTAACCCCTATTTCTGCCACCTGCTACACGGTCCTTCAGCTATATTTAGATTTTATCTTGGAACTCATCATTACCCACCTATACAACCACCCTTCAGCCTCCAAAGCCCTATAAGGCAGTTGTCTGGTAAGGTATTATAAATACACTGGTCTTGTGTAAGTGCCAGGGTAGAGACTAGTTTCATTAGACACCAAACCGCTGACACTATATCTAATTCTACACACAGAAAAGAAGTAGAATCACTGTGACTCCCGACTTGATCACTGTGGTAACCCTCCCCATGACTCTAACATGGTTCCTTAAGATTAGCAGGACTCCATAATAACTCTATAATGGCTCCTATTCTAAGACTCCCTAATGATTGAGAGTCACTTTAGAGTTTTGGGGAGAATTACCTCAGTGATCAGGGCTGGACTCCCATTTGAGAGTTACAGTGATTCTACTTCTCTCTGTGTATTACTTTACACCTACCATCTCTCTCTTCATTAGCGCACTCTTTAAATCATTCTTTCTCCTGTGATCCCTCTTTCAGCGTACCTGTACTTGAAAAGCTACATTTTGTAAGTTCAAAGAGTAGATAACTATAGTATAAGCACCAACCTCTAAAAATGCCAGGACATGGGGACATTAAATAAGAATTCATGCGGAAATCTAGAGACGGGGAAAGAGACAACCGGAAATACATCGGTTGTGATTCCATCTTCCTCCATATCAGTCCCAGATCACTAGGTGATAATTGGGGTAAATTGTCACTCTCCAATGTTTTCTTTTATAATATAGAATAATTGAAAAGAACTTCTACTACATCTATTTGAAATATAGTTTGGCAGTTCTGAAGATAAATATAAATTGCTTGAAAAGAGGAGCCCTGTCTTTGCTGAGGGTTGATATACCCCAAATTAACAGGAATAGTTGCTCATCACTGCGACAAGCGACCACCACATTTCATCATGGCTGCCAATACTGGATTTAAACAAAATAATTATGATTGACTGACGTGTGGCCCTTGTAGATAAAGGGTCTTTAGGTACCTGAAGGTTAGGTGTGGGGCACTTGGTAGGTGGGGAGTGTAAGTGTAGACACATACATTATATTGACTGGCACAAATCATATAGCAGCTTTATTACACCATACCATGCACACCTTTTAAAGATTGGCGAAGTACATCAATAGAGATTCACATAAACACACAGGACTGCAATCTGTCTGTGGTATAAACAGTGCCAATATCTGCACTGACACATGTTACAGCCAAGTGGTATGGATTAGAGACAAAGCTATCAATAGTGATGGATTATCTGATTTGTTGACTGAAGCATTGATAACTAAATCCTTGATTTTCTACTATAGCCTAAATAATACTCTGCTATATGGACATCGGCCAGTATATTCAATTCAATTCAATAGTCCCCAAATATGATTACCTCATAAATATAGCAACAGAATAGTGAGCTTATAATATACAGGATGCTAACAAGGACCCTTTTGCAGAGGGTGTTATTATTTGTCTGGCGAAATAGGCCATCTTGCAGGGTAGCAGTTCTGATAATCCCCCAAAAAAAAGGTTTGTTTCAGGTAACATGGGCAGAAAATGTAGAGTCGGTAGGTGGGATTTTATTTTTTTTACTCTTTCTTTTAAACATGAAAGTACTAGCCGACCACCGAAGACCCTAAAATTGACCAAAAATTGGTGAAAATACGGAAATGTCTTCAAAATTTCATAAAAAAAACGTAGGGCCGTTCCTGTTTTGATAGGGCGGTCGAGTGACCTGAAATAACCCTCTTTTTTTTTGCCTAATGTCAAACCAGAAGTCATGCCAACGCTGCCTCATGGACAGGACACCTGGGACAAATGTGGTGTGGGGAGGGAGGGCGAGGGGTACCAGCTAGGCAAAAAGGGATAGAAAGAGGAGGGAATATGTGAGGGACTGACACTGCATGAATTGTTTGCAGATACACAAAAGGGTGATATTGAAGCGGGCAAAAGGAGCGAGGACAATGAATTAGACAAAGGGAAAAAAAGGACCAGTGAGGAGCAAGAGAAGGGAAGAAGGAAAATGAAGTAATTATCGATATGCCTGTTAGAAAGGGAAGACAGAGAAATGGTACAGTACAGACAGTTAATAAATGGCAAATGAGTGTTCATGGCATTTTAGAGGATAAGGATATATGACTGACCAATACTTATTATTCATTCAAATGTGGTAATTACTTTTTCTACACACATCAACCTATGACATTGATAGAAAACATACTTTGTGGGATCATTTGGGTAGTCCCCCAAAGTCAAGCTGGTTTATCTCATTTCAGAATTTGTGCTTGCACCATGTAGCTGGGCTGATGTATAGATCTCTTTCTGGCAGCACATACACTTATTTGTCCCTTGGTTGATGAGGGTAATTCCCATATTGGTGACCAAGTCACATGGATGGCTGTCAACATGGCGGCAGCTATGACTGTTACCAGGGCTCTGGATGTTCTGTGCAGGTCCTAAACTGAGGCGGGGATCCTGAGGCTTTCAACTCTATTTTGCAGAATATTTTCTATGGATATCCCAATGTTACTTTTGGCTTGAAGCAACCCTACCATGTGAGATCATATGTGGGAACATATACCTAAAAAATAACCATGATACTGTTTCAAAGCCTGTACCGGAAGAGGTGTATACTTCTTTGTTCGGGAGTGTCACTTATACTATCTAGACATTAAATGGCAGACAAGACAAATCAGTAATCGACACTACGATGTGCCTGCCGTTTTCAAGGAAACCCTGAACCATCTGTCCTTAACATTCTCAATGGTTTTGTTCCTTTCTGCTTTTTGTGTTCAACAGACATTTTTTTTCAGATTTTCCCATCACCCTTGGGCATTTGAAATCTAAGCTGTTTCATGTTTCAAAGTTAATCCTGAATTTGATGAGTTACTGTGCTCTGGATGTGTTTTGTTTTGTTTGTATTTGTATTTGTATTTGTGTATTATTTCTTGTAAAAGGTTCACTCAAACCCTGCTCTATGTACAAAATTATATTTTGTCGATAGGAGAGGGCAAGAATCTCCCCATAGCTGATGTGTCATAGTATACTAGAAATGTTTTCTGAATGAAATAAGACAATATCTACGAAGTAAATGCAATGGTCTATCATTGAAAACATGTTTACCATTTCCAACCTTTTAATACATTATGATAACAAAATGTTGTGTTGTATCTACCAAGATATAAACATGAATATCCAACTGAATGGCCTGATTCATAATACCTCCATTACATCTCTAACATGCAGTATTTGAGGCCTAATAGGCCTCTGCATTACCCTCCTTTCTGGATGACATCATCAAAATAGCAACACTGGTGTCAAGAGATGTACAGAAAAGGAACCACCACTGTGTAATGGAGCTTTGATGGCCGTGGATGTTCTAATGACTGCATCTGACAGGGGAGGACTTCAAAAGACGAATCCTATTGTAATACCTCTAGTTTACAACCCAGTGTTGCTAGATTATAATATATAATATATATTATTATATATTATTATTATTATATATTATTACCATTAACCCAGCTTCATGGACAAAGGTGGCAGCTGGTGGAATGTGGACACAGTGTAAAGATGGTAGATACACAATGTATATAGGAAGGCAAACAGCAAGACGTTACACCAAGTGTCATGAAATGTCATTACATTGGTTGTTTGGCACCCTGAATACTTGGTAGTATCTCCGTAAAGTGTCACCCCATGGGCAGAGTCCCAAGAGGGGAACACTTGAAGACCAACTACATGTGCTGACTAGAGAATATACATTTGGACAGGGATAGATTGTGAGTTACAAGTCAAAGGCTTCTAAAGCAATGGTTCCAAGAAGCTATCTGGCTGGCAGGTGGATGTACATATCTTCTGACAAACGAGAGCTTGGTTGGAGGTGAAGGCAGATTAATAGACCCCTATTACATTTGCATGCAGGGAGAAACTACTTTATCCAGTGGCAGCCCACATGTTGGGTTAACCTGTCAGGACTTGGCATGGGGGCTCGGCACTTGATTGTATATTACTTGGAGCTGACGTTATCTTTGCAGCCGTAAGAAATCCACACTGCCAATAATCCATATCAGAGATTATCCACTCTGAACCTAGCTGATCCATCTTTAGCTATAGGCTGCATTATGTGGATGGGGTAGATTGTTTCTTATCCTCATATTTTATGCAAACAGTTGACAAAAAGATTACGGTCGTTTAAACTGTATACTAAGCAATATCCTGATAATTATCACAGAGACATTTCCCTGCAAGATCTGCAATTCCCTGCAAGATCTGTAATCTGTCAGTTATTATTCTGAGAGTAGCAATGACTACCCATCAATCTATGTATTCTGTTGCATTGAGCGGTTAATTTAGTTAATTGAGAGAGCCTGGCTGGCAAAGAAAGATAAATGGGTAACCCTTTTTAACTACAAACGACACTGCAATCCTACTCTCTTCATACCACCACAAGGTAATGGTATTATTGGGTATCATAAAGGGAAAAAAGCCACAGTCTTAAATGACCTCAATTATCACCCAGTGGTGTGGGGCCACGATGGTTAAAACAAATGAGTTCAACAAACATACTTCTGGTTTTGCCCCTTCCCCCTTGTTGTTAACTCCTGCGTCAAATCACCTTTTTTAGTCACTGTTATTCTGCTTTTCATGCTTCCCTCTGGCAGAGGAGAGCTGACTGAGCCAGCAAAGAGAGCATCGCTTTATCTGGTTCTGACAGTTGAACTGTATGAGCACATTTTGAACCCCCAAATTATTTCCATTATGTCCCTGAACCTGTAGACTGTAGCTTTCATGTACAGAAACAGAGATACAAGAGGAAAGAATTAGATTTAAGGAGATCGTTATCTTCCACATTTCAGTTTTCCAGGGGCATTTATTTTACTTCATGAAGTAAACAGACATGACATTTTTCCTAATACTGGTTCCAGCTCTGTTGTTACTGAGATCAAAGAGAGACAATGCACCATTGTCTTGTGATACAAAAAATCTTAACGGTTAAAAGGCTGACTGTGGATAAACATTCAGTTTGTTTCATGTTTCAATGTTTCATTTGACAATGCTTAGACCCCTTTTGTTACAGTGTCTGCAAACAGTGATCATTGCATTGTAAACAATATCGATAGACTGAACAGTTGCTTATTCAATTCATTAACCAAATTCATTCCTATCATATCTATCATAAAAAGTACACAGACTACAATATAGTGGTACCTCATGCTATTGTTTGTGAATAGGCCTACATGCAGAGAAACAGCATGAGGAGAAATTAGAGGGAGAATACATCAAGCATAATATATGGAACAGGATGCTTTGCACAGTTCAGAAATATTGGGTATCATTGTTGTGATCAAATGACTTGGAAATGCTAGTTTGTATCAACTCAGCTGTGAAAGAAAGATCTGATGGTTCTGCATCGACGTAGAAATAACAGTAACCATGTTGCTATGTTTCCTACAGAGGGACTCAAAGGTGCCACGAAACCGGAAAGAGAATCACAGAGTTAAGGAGAGCAAGAATGGAGGAGAATAAGAAAGGGAGAGTCAGAAGATAAAGGTAAGGCTTTTGATAACACTTGTTTGTCAGAGATGAGTGTCTTTCCTTGATTCAGCAAATGGGACAATGTAACTCAAGAGATGAAAAAAAGGCAGTAAGCAAAATGAAATAATAATGCAATTGCCTTTGCTGATATACTTTTAATACAATTCACATAGGTTTTGTTCATATTCAAAGGGAACCATTGTGCCTTAGAGGGTCGATCCACTGGGCAACAACTAGAATCAATGTCTACCAGGGTGGTAATGAATAAATGTGACCATCTGTGCCAATACATGGCTTGTGGGTCTGAAAATCGATTTTCTTTTTTTGGTCTATTCTCAAAGAGGACTATTCTGGCTTTCCAAAACAGGCTCAATCTTAAAAATTTGACTAGTATTTGCTGATATATGAGGCCTTTTGTGAGCATAAGGTGTTCTGTACTGCTGCCAAAAAAAACTTGTTGACACTCGTTGTGACTTGATTCCGGATAAACTCAAACATTTTCTCTCATCGGGCCAGACACAATGGCACACACATGCAAGGCATTGCCTTTTAACCAGGAATGCTACTATGAAACCATTTAACAAGAGACATGCTTAGGATCACCACTCTCCACAAATTGGTCAACATAGCAGGCCATCAGCCCTTGTGACTAGCTTTCATTTGCACCCACTCCAATGTCTCTCACCCTAGCGGTTCAAGAGCTAGAATTTAATGTGTTCTGGGACAATCAAGTGAGCGAAGAAAATTCACTGCCTACCGCAAATATTTAAAATGAAATAGCTCAGCAACCGCTGGTCTGATTGACTTGATTCTTGAAGCATTTGAAGCTTAACTCGAGCTCCTCATGACTACCTACATGTCAAAGAGCATTTCCAAATAGGGGGTGATCAGATGGATGGGGGGGTACAATCCAAAGTGGGGAGAAAAGAAGTAATCCTCGTCCGAGCCTTTTTGCACAGACCCGTAAGCCCCAAAGTCACTGGTTGGGTCACACTTGTATTTAATCATCAGCAAATGGGAGCAGTCAGAAGGGGAGAGAAGCTACTTGCTGCTTATGCTTCATGAAGCAGATGGCCTAGGCTTTCCAGAACTGGTTTAATTGTGAAAATTGGTTGAATATTCACTGATTTATGAGGCTAAACGCGAACTTTAGGCACACTTTTTTTGCCCAGTGAAGTCTAAACAGCCTTTTCTGGCCTTTTAGGCACTGAACCCATAAGCTATAAAGTCGCTGGTGGAGTCACAAATGCTATATTTGATTGTGCCAGTGTATATCAAGCTAGGAGCCCTCCGATAGGCTTATGCATGGGGATTGAAGATAGATGAGTAGCGGTAAGACATATCCAAACTACTTTTGTAACATGCCCATATTACTGAGTACCTACTATGGCATGAGATAGAGAAATCAGAGCAATATGTGGTGATGCTTGAGAAAAGACATTATTATAGTCAGACATAAAGATAGTGAGAAATAACTTTCAAGTTCTATTTAAATCATGATTAGGCAATTCTAGAGATAACTGTAATTTTCTTGAAACATGTACTGATCTTGTAGACTTTTATGGCCGTATATCGAGTAACTGGTACAGAATAACCCAGGATAATGGAAAATAAAGTATAGATGCAAAATGATTCAAGCAGAACCAGTGCCCCTCAGAGCTGCCAGTGGCAGAAATATAATAACCTCTGAGTGGTACCTGTGTAGCCCTCGCAGGTGAATAAGTACCCCCACATAGTGGTAAAAGACATTAATATTCCTCCAGGTACTTGGACGCTAGGTATGTAGTATTAGTAATGGTAAGAATTAAGTGCAAGTGTAGACACAGATATTATATTGACTGACATATTTTGTATACCTCCCCATGCATACCTTTCATAGATTGGCACTAAGGAGGGAAGGACATTGTTTCTCATTTACATAATCACACAATGCTGTTCGTGGTATACTCATTGCTAATTATCAGAGCTACTATAAATGACTGAATGCCCGGGATGAATGCATTTAGAAGGCGATCCAGGTGTTTTGGCAAATGAAATATGTGAGGAATATGTAGGACAGTGTATATGCTACTTAAGGAGGGATATTTCACGAATAATACGTAATGGATATTTAATATTCATTCAGGAGAATTCAACACATCTAATTGGTTTTCACCAACAATGCCATGGCAAAGGTGTTTTCTCTAAGTACTCGCTTTGTGTTTCTATATTGTTTATTGTCCAAGACTTCACCACAGATGGTTGAATTACATGCTCACTATGGGAACAAATCTATATTATACATAATAATGACCTCATTTTTCAGAGAGATTCTGTCCTATACAAAACATAAATATGGAGGATCTATCTTAAATGTAAATATAATGTTTAAACCATGCTATTTATGCATCATAGACTTTGCAAGTGAAACATTATAAAGTATTTCCCATCATGTAATGTGAAATATGCAAATGAGATAACACAGAGCAATTGCATATGTTGCGGGGGACGTGCAGGAATCCAGAGGGTGGCCCATTTACATGAGTGATAGCATGGAGAAGCTGCCACTACTCCAGGTCTATCACACTTTTTCCACCTATAGATGTGCAGGTATGGTCCACTGCAGCATTAGGACGCACACAGTCTCAACATATACCGTAGCGCTATACCTTGACGCCCTGACCCCCCCCCCCCCCCCCCCGCGGCTCACTGGAGTACTGCTGCTGAGTGTGAAAGCTGGAAGGGGGGGGGGGGTGCTGCACACTTACACACACACTTTGTTACATGTACTTACAAGGGAAAGGCGGAGGGGGGGGGTACATGGTACTTGTGGTACAAGTTTAACTCATTTTTTCTCCTTAATGCAACACAGCATCAATCCGGTGCATCCACAGGCCTTTAGAGGGATATCTATCTATTGCCTTATGACATCAGTTTATTCCACTAATTTGAAAGAAAGATCACAAATTGGTTTTAATTTAAGATGTATATACATTGACTCATTGTCTTATGCATCACAGTATAACACTACGGGGTGACATCATGTCTGTGAGTGTATACTAAATAGCACTACGGTTCTGGATCCAGCCCCGGCAAGGGAATCCTGGTTAGCTGTCACCTGATGTGTACCTTACTAAAAGTCAATAACAGCATTTACCCCCGAAATGACTTCACTCTGGGCCCTATAATTATGTCAAAATGTTGCTAGTGGTTTGAAACAACCCCAAAATCTGAGACCATACCTACAGAAGTACATAAAAACTTACTAGAATATGGTTTTAGCATTATGTAAAGAGTTTTATACAGAACTGAAAAATGTGTGAACTGCCTTGCTGGATAATGCCCCTTGTCCTTTCTTAGATTTTAAAAGAAAAAATATCCTGACAAACAAATAGCTGACAACAAAGTGATGTGGCTGCTGTTTCAGGTGAAGCCCTGAACCCTGTGCCCTCAACTTCTGCAAAGTCTTTATCACTGTTTATTCCCTTCTTCTTTTTAGATCCCTAAGATCTTTTTTCAATTGTTCTTGTTACCACTGGCGGTTGTAATATGAGCCGTTTCATGTTTCGAAATTAATCCTGAAATCAATGAGTATGAAAGAGGTCCAACGGGTACTGTGCTCTGGGTGAATGTCATCGCATTAGTATTTGGGTTTGTGTCTTTTTTTCTCAAATGAAAAAAAGTATTATTTCTTTGTCCACCAAATTCTTTTGACTGTCTGGGCTTATGTGAAGTGAACCATATAACTATGAATAGTTTCATATGTTGTTACTAGCTCGAATCTATGTGGAATTATATTTTATTCAGATTAATGATGGTGTGTTGTGTGCATCCAGCATTATGCTTCCATTCATCTTCTAATACTCAGAAAGGTGCCACAATATTAGATAGCAAACATGGACCATTGGAAACCTGACAGGTCTTTTCATTAGTCTCATGTCTGGATGACATATTCAAAATAGCAACACTGGTGATGAACAAATCTGGAATCATCACCTTGTAATGGGATTTTGAAGGCGGTGAAGGTTTTAATCATTGCACCTGGCCGAGGAGAACTTCAAAAACCTAATTCTCTCATCCCAGGTGTTTCCCAATATGAATCATTTGTCAGTCATCATCATATTGCATCATCTAGGAATGACATGGAGACGGAATAAATAAACTACTGGGAAAGAAGGGTGAAAATGAATTGTATCTTTGCTATAGAAGAGGCCAGCATGTACCAATTTCATAGATAAATATGTGAAATGAAATGAATTTCTGTCTGCATAGTTTCAGGGTTTTTTCTCCATCTTTTCTGGCGATTACAAGTCTATTTTACACCTGACTATGTCTTTGTGTCTGTAGACATACAATTAAATAAATTATGAAGTATTCTTCCTCGCCTACATTTATATTTTGTTTGTTTCCTTCTGTCTGAATGATTTTGATGTTATGGTGCAAATGCTATTCCATCTTTCCCTTATTCATCTAGCATCCAAATGAGCCCACAAACCAAATCTACATTGCAACTCTTCACCTGGACACAAGTGCTATAGCTGACAAATTAAGTTTTCTCAAGAAACATATATCACAAAGTGACAAAATCATTCAATTATCCATTATTAAACACGGTTGACAGCAGCCAGCGACTTGGCTATCAGAAAGAGGAGAACCCTACAAAGATACTTCTGGTTTTGTCTCCCTCTGTCCACAGCTTCTCGCATCAAATCACAGAGAGGTGTCATCCTTTTTTATTTCCGCATCCAACAGAGAGGAGCTCATCGGGGTGCTGGGGCGAGTGATTGCATTTTGCTCCCCGCTCTCGCTGTCTGTGACTGTTGGGTTACATGAGAGTATTGATTTCATAGCGTATTGAAATTTTTATAGGAAATTACTGAGTTTATTAAAAGAATGGATGATGCTTGGATTAATAAGGCATGATGGTCATGACAAATTCCTTTTGATGTTATCTAATGCATAATAGCAATAAGCCCAATGGGACTTGTTACTGTACATAGTGTGAACAAAGCAAATTTAGTTCTAACAGATGACAAGATACTGCTGTGTTGAAGAATGTCATGACATTAACCATATAAGGCACCAACACTGCAATGCAGCTGTCTGCCTACTTTGCCATGGGAACCTAAGAGAACAGATCTCGGTACCCCTCCAGCGACAGTCCGGGTTGAGTAGGGACAGGTACTCAGCCCTATATATAGGGGCGCTGGGCGTTTAAAGCTCAATTGAATATGACCTTATGATTGATTGATTGACTTTTTTTTACTTGGTTTACATCACAACACAGGGTGGTTTTAAGCAAAACCAAGAGTGTAGGCAATTTGAGCAAACTTGTCCAGATAGAATATATTAAAAGAAACATACAAGTCTGTGTCTTCAACTTCATCATAGCAATGTGGAAGGGAAATCTGATGAATGTGTATGGATATAGAAATACATCTTTTGACAAGATTGACAGGAACTACATTTACCTGCTGAGAGGAACTACACTGTATAGATAGTGTAGATACACAGTAGAATCTACCAGAAATCTACAGTAGAATCTACTGTAGAATGGATTTACAGTATAATCTACTGTAGAGTTACAGTAGATTCTAAAATGTACACCCACAGTAGAATCGACTGTACACCTACAAAAATGGCGCACAGCCAAAAATAATTATCTCATTTCAAGAAAATAAACTCGACCGGCAGACCAACCCACTTGTTTTAAGAAACAAGTGGGTTGGTCTGCCGGTCGAGTATAATACTCTTATTTTCTTGAAATGAGATCTATAATTATTTTTGGCTGTGCAACCAACCTTTTATAGCATACTTCATCTAGTTACAGCACACATGGGGGGTCGTCAGGCCGTGGCAGCCAGCTCTCCTACAGATTGTGTTATACATTGCCATAATCCATCCTACTAAAATTCCTGAGCCGAAATAATCCACCCCATCAATGGACTAAATCTGAGATCATCCACTCTTAACCTAATCCATCATCACTCTGTATTTTGCAGATAAGACATGTTGATAAGGATTCCTATTCATTCATAATTATGTTGTACTTCTTCTAAGTAGGTTAGAAAATGCAGACAATTTCGCCTTGCTACTCTGATTGAAAATGACAAACGACTGCTAAGTCTAGGAATTATGACAGTGACTAGATTTGTTAGCCCGGTAGATTACCTAGCAGCTAAAATGGAATCAATATTCATAGAGCCAGTGATATTGGCTCAAATTGATTGGCCCGGCTTGATCCTTGGGTCAGTAATTTTAATTAAACGTCACGCAACTTTAGATAACTATGTGGGAGCCGTCCTGTCTGAACTGATTATCTCTCAGTGTATTAAACTGAGGGCGGCATTTGACACTGGATGATTGCTCAGTGTTAGAGGTTAATAAAGAAGTTGACTCCAACCATCCACAAATCACCTTATATCAGCTCCACTCATTTGTAGCAAAAAGAAAGGAAAAGAAGGTTGTTAAAATAATGTTCTATCCAAAGGTATTTGGGGAATCAATTATACCACGTTTATGTATTCCGTGTGACAGCGTAAACAACTTAAACTTTATTTAAATCAGACATTTCTTAATCAGTATTATGTTTTCTCATGGATTGCTTCATATCTATCATAGGATTCTCATGGACTATTTAAAAGGACAAATGATGGGCTGAAGTGCAACCCACTTTGTTGTTTCAAATAATCTCTTTGTCACAGAAATGTGCATCATAATTAAATGAGATACATGATTTTACAGTAATTTTAGATGTTAACACTGCTGAAATATGTTTGCTTGTAAAAGTAATTCTAAAGGAAAGCTCAGGAGAAATGAGAGAGAGAGAGAGTGTGTGTGTTTGTACAAATGTACTGTTTTGTTTACTGTGGAAGGCTCCCAGGTCAAAATCTAGTCCACCCAATAGGGATCTTGATACAAGCAACCTAAGCACATATTAACAAGCAGGTGTTGATGTAGGGGGCCCTAACCCTCCTTGCACTGCCTCCCTCCTTCCACATAAGGAACTCTCCAGAGACTTCTAGCGTTGGCAAAATGATACCACTTCAAAGGCACGCTGTGTCAGTGGCATTCTTTGTTCTTGTCAGTGCTGACAGTGCTACACAGACAGGCAGGAATACTACATCTGTATAAAACCCCATACTATATTCAGTAGCCAGCATTTACCTAGAATCATATGAATTTTCACACACTGCCTGCTCATTTCAGTTACAGTATTTTACCTTGTTCAATAATGTGAAAATGGACAATTTCAGATTGGGTTCTGATCTTGAATCAGTCCTTTCATTTGACCCTTGTCTTTCCCCTGTCTGAACAACTAGACAATGTATATTGCTGCCTGATCAGATAGTATAAAGGATAACATCATAGAATGACAACAGCCTCCAATTATCACTCATTAAACATGGCAGACAGTGATCAATGAGGTGGGATGCACATGCAGGAAAGAAAGGAACAAAACAGACCTATTTCCGGTTGTGTCTCCCTCTGTTGGCATCTTCTCGCATCAAACCACAAAGACATGTCCTCCTTAGTATCCCTCACTCCTACAGAAGGGAAATCACTGGGGTGGCAAAGCAGTCATCCATTTTGTTCACCACTCTGTGTGTCTGTGACAGTTGGCCTGTATAAGAGGGCATTGAGACACAATGTGAAAGCTGTCATTATCTCTCTGTCAAGGCCTTATGTGAGATAGTTACCATGACTACCTACCTGCTGAACCTTCACACTGATATTTAACTGTATGGGGAGAGGGGGGGGGGGAAAGGAAGAAAGAGAGAAAGGAAATACAGAGAGAGGTCCTTTAGCAAAACATTGCAAGATGGTGAAGGGTATCAAATTGTTTCAAAAAACATTTTCATATCCTGCTATTAAACACTTATGAAATAGCAATGGATTCTAGAAATTCTCAGTTAAGCACAAAGAAGTGTCGATAGAAATATCACCCAAGTATAACAAAAATCATAATTAATATCCTATTATAACATCAATGGATACATAGGTTAGGTAGAGATTATGTTATTATTATCTGATCAGCTGCTTTATGATTAAACGTCAGTGGTAGTATGTGGCCGCTTTAGTCACATCAAGCTCAACCAGTTGGGCAGAATACTACAGTATGAGAGAGTGAGACTTGACATGAACTATATTTTTTTTTAAATGCATACTGCAAAGTAAACTTGTATTCATCTCAACATTTATAAAGTTGGATAAACAGATGGCATGATTCCCAAAAGATGTAATGGATTTCATTTGGCCAAGAAAGGTTATTTCAGAATCTGTATATGACAGCACACTGTTCTGTTAACCCTTTAAGGGCCGCTGCTGCCTCTGGGCAGCATCTAAAATACCCCTGAAAAACCGCTGCTGCCATAGGGCAGCAAAAGTGCTACCCTAGGGAAGCAATACTACTTAATTACAGCTCCTGCTATGAAACAAAGAATAAGAATTTTTGAATGAATCCAAAAATATTTAACATGAATATTATGTCCCCTTGTCAAAAAGGTGTAAATCATCTCTCCAAATCAACTTATTTTACTCCTTAGCTACTGTCCCAGGGAGCACAAACTTGCACAGTTGCATTTTCCCATGGCATGGGGCCGGTGGTTAAGTCCCAAATGGCATTTTTCAAGGCCAGCAGGGAAAGGGTTAATGCATAATGTCACGTAAGCTTAAGATAGTTGACAATGGAAAATCCCACACATAAAACAGGAAACCTTTGCAGGATACAAGTATACATCACATCCATTGTCAGAGACAACTGACAGCAAAAAGTGTATTTCACAAGCAAGCTGTGACAAAAGGGAAACATGATGGAGTTATGCTAATTAAGGGGGGGGGGGATAGTACAATGCCCATATCAAACTTGCTTTCATTGTTGCTCTAGGTATGTAACAGATTCTTTTTAAAACCATTATACTAGCTGTACATTACATTTTTTATTCTCATCGATTTACGGAAATGTCAAACACACTTACAACCCTCCCCTCTCATAACATGCAACATCCCATTCTCCATGGTTAGAGATATCATTATGAATTATAAATTAGTTGATTGATATTTATTTATTTTTATCCTGAGGTTGGTGTTTTAATGTACACTGAACTGTAGAATAAAGTATTTGTCAACCCCTACAGCTTTTACAGTTATTACAATACATATGCAACCGGAAATGTGATACATGTGAAAAAGCATAAGAAGGGTATTAATTATTTGTAAGCACTAAAGAATATGTATCTTTGATGTGTGAGAGCTAATACCTGGCTCCGCCCTAACCTTGCAGTCTAAGGACACAGTCTTATTCAGGTTTGGGTTTGTTTTTACAATGAAGACAGCCTAGTTTCCCCTAGTTTTCTAGAACAGAGTATATTATGTAGCTATTATGCACTTTTTCATGTATATAATTTCTATAATTATATCTGGCATTCTCCTTGACTATAGATATGAAAGTGAGGTTATGTAGTAATGATCATGTATATTCTGTTATTTAAAAAAAAATGTCAATGTTTGTGTACCACCTTGAATATGACATTACCTTGCAGAAGAATCAATTTCTTGTCGTTATAGATACACATCAACCAGATGTCTGATGAATTAAAGTGAGCTCTAGTTTGGGGATTTCCTTGTACTGACCCTTAATGATTGTTATCACCTGGGTCATTATGATTCCTATTTTGATACGTCTTCAAGCCAATGTAATATGTTTTAAATTAGGTGTTCTGATCTTCTGACAGTATACAGTTCTTTTTTGTCACAACAATCAACAACTAGGTAAGGTTGCTGATTGAAGTATGGTACCAATTCTGCTCCAGTTATGAGAGCTATACAGTAAGGTTGGATAAAATCAGCTCCGATGAGTAATTAGTAATACAAGATAAAAAATATGTTACTAACACAGCAATAAGGATAAACCTACATTGGGACCAGTTTGTAGTTTTTACTATGTCACCAACAGTGCTAGACTGCTAATCGGTGTACATAAGTTAAACATAGGCATACGAGGACCGTGATACGAGTAATGACAGGAACAACATTCAAATCTTTGAAGAACTTTGGTCTAATGCCAGCACATGCATTTATTCATTCCTGCATTCATACTTTTTAAACTAGAGGTATGAGATACCAGGTAAAGTATTTCCCAGTGATATGTATGTGCATCATTTATAACTAGAACGCATTTTAAGGCCTTATATAATCCTTGATGGATTACAAATTGATGTATAATGTGAATTGTAGGATGCCATGTTACCGCAGTTATTGTTTGATACAGCTAGACCTGAAATAGATGTGGCACAGCAGAGGATAAACAAAATTACTTGTAAAATGGTAGGGTTATCAGCAATGCTCGCACACCTGCTATAGATTGGCACTATGGAGGGAAGGACATCAATAGAGATTCACATAAACACAAAGCACTGCAATCTGTTTGTATACTCATTGTCACTATAACCGTAGTATACTGGTGTTACAGCCAAGTGTTATCGATCAGAGGATGGTGATGATACTATCCTGCACCAACCAAACTGACTGCTCCCACAAACGTGATAATTATAGGGATATTTGTATGAAGCCTGTCACTGAAGAGCCCATTTATGTACCCATGGATTTTATCAAGATTTATCTAATACCCCTCCCCCTCCTATCAGTAGCAATTAGAAGCTTGACGCTTATCTAAATCCCTGCACATCGATTTAAGCGATGGTGCAGTACTCACAACACCATGTATTTAAATCCAGGTAAACAAGACATTTCGGGATGCCCATCTGCAAAGGTCTGTACTTATTTGGAGAGTGGCCAAATTGAGGGAAACAGTTCTGATGATGTATAACAAGCAGTCATGCCACCCCTGGTCCTTATACACAGAACATCTTGTTTGCAGGGTTGAGAGCAGAAGTGAAGAGAAAAAGTAAAGTAAACAAGAAGAGTGCCAAGGTTTCAGGGAAATAGTGATTAGCCAAGGGGGGGAGTTAATAAGTAAATGTAAACATACTATGCATATTACCAGAGAGATCTATAATGGGAAAGTGAGGAAGGAAAATTACCTGCAGGGGCGTGGCAACCAGGGGGGACGGGGTGCCCCCCGCCCCCCCCCCCCACTTTTGACCAATCCCAAAAGAGATGAAAACAAAAAGCTCAAATAAAAAGGGGTCAAATAGGGTCAAAATACCCCTCAAAATACCCCCTACTTTGAAACTGCTTGCCACTCCCCTGAACTGAGGCTTGCAGGATAGTCAGAATAGCAAAGAAAAAGATAAACATGATATTATTAGATGAAGCAAGGTATGGCAATGACCTGAACTAATGGGATAATATAGGAGACAGAAAGGGAAACAGGTAAAGATATGAGACCTTTATGTGATGAAAGAGGGGAAATGTAATGGGGTTAAAATCAGAGGGAAAGTTATGATGCAGGGAAAGAGGTAGAAACAACCTTCAATGGCGTTCAACTCTAAAACACTGCAAAATGCAATCAGCACAGCTCATTTGTCACAAAATGGACTTGTCACAGGACACACTGTTCAGATGGGCAGCTCAGAACTGACCCCAATAACCAAAGCTGCAGGCCCTCTGTGTATTAGCTTGCTTCCTGCTCCGAGCCTTGAAAAAATGTTAACCATAGTGTTTATAGACACTATATGTCATGATTACCTTCTCCACTCAAACTATGAAACAACTGATACTTTTCTATTTCATATCCCTTGTATGGACCCTCAGAACCGATTTAATGAATATGTGACCAGGTGAGGGAAAAGACCCCTCCAGGGGGGAAAATAGTAATTAAAATTGGTGTCATAATCTTTAAAATGAGATATCATGAGCTAAAAATATCCTAGTGGTTTTATGGGAATTTCTTTTCAAACATTAGTACCTATCACTAATTGAAAATGGTAAATAAGCTCTAATTGCATTATATCCCATAGTAAATGATGATAATTATGAAAAATCGGTTTTATCTAAAAATAACCAAATAAAATTGGATTTATAAGTCTAAATTTGGTTCTAGAAGGAATTTCTGCATCCTGTTTTCAGTTTTGTGTAACTGTTGGGATTTTTAAAGAAATCTGGATTATTACCTCCAATTTAGGTTTTTGGGATGGTTTCCATGGCAACCAGAAACTATGATGTGTGCTAATTCTTCACAAAAACGTTCTTTTTGCATTGCAAATATAGAATGTTTGCATCAAAGATGGAATTATTTCATGAAGATCATTGCATTCTACATAAAAAATGGTTTTAGAACTTTTTTCATGTATTTAACACTCTTTTGCATCTATGGTGCCTCCTGGTGACACAAACCAGAGCTAAAAATCCCGCCTGAAGGGGTCTTTTCCCTAGATGGGTCACATATGTTTGATTGGATTCAATATTAGCGTGCATTGGAAGTAGAAACTACTGTTAGTTTACGGTATAAAAATGATGTATTTTGGGGTTCACTGTTTACAGTGCAGGACCATTTTGACTGTTTTATTTCAATATCACTGTAGTCCCTTGTAGCTTGTACTAGATAGATACACTGTACTGGAAATGACAAAAGTACTCTCCATATACATAGTAATTTAATCTACTGATTTAATAAAGACTTCTGTATTGAAAGGCTTATGAAGTCCCACTTATCAGGATTGCATTTTCTAGAATACTCATATAATGGAATTCACCATTATTCTGATAGGGCAACATCATTTTTCTGTTATATCTTTTTCTCAAATGTTATTCATCAACAACAAAGACAAGTATATTGTACATCATATAGAAGGACAGATGTTGTACATTATTGATAATACTGTGAATTCCCACTAGCTTTCAGGAGAATAATCAGAGAAAACCTAATAACTTGTGATAGGGCACATTCCTCTTACATAAGCTATGTCAATTATTGAATATACAAGAGACATGCATCATGGTTGTGTATGGCCGGATTATTCCATATTATGACAAATACAACAAGGCGTGTATGCCTGACATCTTAATGCTATACTAATAAGCCATGCAGCACTAATATGATAATTTCCACGAGTTTTCTAGTAGGAAATACATTTTCTGTGAATGCTATACTGATAGAATTCATTCTTCATAAAATTTGTACTAAAGTATGCATTGAATGATAAATGAAAAATATGGTAACGTTTTACTATTAATAAACAGATATAGAAATAGATCCTGCACACATACATAGAAGTGTATGGTACAAAGTGTTAGGTAGTACTTGCTCTATACAACATACAATCTCATCAGGGCCACTGTCCATTTGCATCATTTCTCCATACATAGCAGGATTATTTTACAGGGGGAGGAGGAGAGGTGGATAAAAGTGACCATCTATAACTTTAAATTCAAATGCTGAAAGCAGGATCTCCTCTGTGAGTGGAACTGTTGGACGTATGAAGGCATGCACATAGCTTTGTGGTGCTTACGAAATCTTACAACAAAAGAAGTCCCTGTTCGCTTCAACCCACCATGCCCAAGGAGGAAAACAGTGTTGTTTTTCTTTACTTTTCTTTCCTGTGAAAATTGGGAAACTTTGTGTGCGGCCTCTTATTTATGAACCGTCCTTTTAAAGGGTTTCATACACATTATTTCCTACAAATAGATTTCTACAGGATTACAAAAGTTAGTTTCTACATGTATTTACTGTATAAAGAGCAGGGGGAGGAAAGGACCTCGCGAGTGAAATTACTAGAGCAGAGCAGTGCTTCATGGGCCACTTGTGTCAAATTATTGAGACAACTATACCTTTCGTTATTCATGATGTATACAGTTGTCTCTACCCTTGAATTGTACACGAATCAAATCATATATACATATATCAGTACCTGTGGTGACACATTATAGATAATATGGCATTTATGGAAAAGTGTATCTATTTCTTTACTTCAAAGGCCAATAATTTCAGACAAAAAAACTGATTTCCTTTACATTCCCTTCAAAATAAAATTCCTACGCATGATTCTTCATGTTGGAAATGTTAAACCACAATACCCATCTGCACGCGCGTAAGGGATAGCTCTCCTAGATGAGAGGACAAACGTTAAGAGCGTTATCTTAATCAGACTATTGAGATGACCTTATTTGTCTTAACCTTTTTAGTACTGTAAAACCTCGCGTATAAGCCTAACTCGCGTATAGGCTGCACCCTGAGTTTGGTGCGATCTTATAAGCCACAGAAGGCATCTGAAAATTGTTAATTTTGTACTGTAGTATGCTTATAAAAACTCTTGTATAAGCCTCACCCTATATAGGCATGTTCGGTATCAAAAGAAAGCTGAATCTGATTCGCGTACAAGCCACGGCTTATACGCGTTTTACGGTAGCTGAATTTCAATCCTATCTTAAACTATCTTAATCCTATCTTAAGACTTATCTTAAAAGTATTACTGCCCGATTTTAAGATACTGGATTAATATTTAAGATATAAGATACTGACAGTAACACACTGAATTAAGATATTAAGATTTAAGATTAAGATAACGCTCTAAACGTTCGTCCTCTCACCTGGGAGAGCTATCCTGTATTTGCCATCTGCACAACATAAAAAAATATTAAATGACATTGTAGCAGTATTCATTTCTCCACAAAAGTTGTTTATCCAAAGAAGTGATTATTTTGAGAAAAGGATAAGTTTAATGAGTTAATCTAAATACTTACTTGACTTACTTGAATTATTTGAGGTTCATAATGTATGTACAATGCACTGATTCAACCACCTATATGACAACATGTTCCAAATATGCAACATACCACTCAAAGTATTGCTCACCTTGAGCCCCTACTACTGCCTGGCTGTCTGTGGTAGGGACAGGTATTCAGTCTGAGTACTCCCCTCTATGTGATTATACCTACAGGCTGCGCGAACTGAGGTGCGTGTGGGCAACAGTAGGGTACCCATATAAAAGGATGGAAAAGAAAGGCATATTTGGCTTAACCCAGATATTCCCACTGTCCTTTTAAAAGGGTTAATTACCCCTGACAGGTGAACAGAACAAGACAGTAGGGAATACACAGGTGCTTAATACATGGGGAGGGGTCTACATAGTGTAACACTGTTTCAAAGGCAACTCCATTTATGGAGAAGGACCAGGTACCCAAATGTATCATTCTGAAAAGGTGCTCCTTTGGTTCATCCATATTTAACCAGGCATCAATTAAGGACACAATAGACTAACCCGAGGAGACTAAGAAGAGAAAAACATGGTTAGTAAGAAACTTTGAAAGTATATCGTTTCAAATTTCAACATCCTTGTACACAATGACTGAACGGTTGAGGCTATGCTACTGCTAACCTATGCATGTCCATACAGTATGTTGTAGGAGAGAGGAGGAAGTGGTGAGGGCTTTTTGTATTGTAGTGGTGGTGTTGTTGTTATGATTCCAATATTAAATATAATACCTGTGAGATTCATCTCTTTTTGATATCCTTGTTTAAGATGTTGCCATGCCTCTGTTTGAGTTCATAGTCTGGTCAGCATTGGAATACATACATGTGCAATGCTAAATGATTCCTTATCTTGAAGTATCGGTTAATTACAGTCAGGAACCACATTTGCCAACTGAGAGAAACCACTTTATCTAGTTATCTAATCACAATCCTGGATGTCGGGCTGTGGCAGAAGGCTCTTCAATAGATTGTGTGATAATCTGTCCTACCAATGGTTGTCAGCAGAAAATGATCCAACCCGTCAATAATCTATATCTGGGATGATCCACTCTGAACCTAATCCATCACCAGGCTGTATCTTTCAGGTAAAACATATTGATACGAGTTCTCATTCATTCATATAAATAAATTTATCCTCTTGCTATTTGCTTTTTGCTATTTTTATTAGTAAACGCATCATATATATAGTGTCATACTTCTCCAAGGAAACATGACAAAGAGTCTTAAAACTCATTGCTGTTTTATTGCTGCAGAAAAATACATTATTTCTTTTCTTGACATTTCAGCTATTTGGTAGTGATGCTCTCCTTGAGCAGCAGCGTTTCTTTTTAGTTCATTTCAGGTACTGCCCTTCGACATTATCAGTTTGAAAAATACAAAAATGTCTGTTTCTGAAAAAGAAAATACTCTGATCGTCCATTAATTTTTTGCAGATTATAGAGGAAATAAATTTCTTTCAATTCAAATTCTAAAAATATCACAATTTTGCCGTCCCCTTTGTGGATTTGGGCCGGAGGTGGGGGGGGGGGTATAAAATAATAAGGAAATCCCCCAATTTGTTGTGTAATATCAGCTTGCGGTGCCTATAGTCAAGGATGTGGATGATTTGCTGTGTCATTAATGGGTTAAGCGTCATGGAATTTCAGATAGCTATGCAAGACTTCACCTTGATGAATTGATTATCTCTCAGTGTATTGAACCAAGGGCGATATTTGACACTGGATGATTAGAGTGAGAGGTTAATGAGGTAGCAGACTCCAGCTATCTTTATGTTACTTAATTTCAACTCCAGCAATTTGTGAACAAAAAGAAAGGAGAAAAAGTTATAAAAAGTGAATTCCTGTATCATGGTGTTAGCATTCCCTGGTTCAGGGTAAACATCTAAAGGTTAGATTTAATTTCAGTCAATCATTTCTTAATCAGACACTATTGGATATGAAATTATTATTGTCGTTTCTATTTATGGCAGGCTTTACAGCTTTAGTGCAAAATTCATATTTAGCAATTTAGGAGGATACATAACCTTTTTTTGTTTCAAATTTACTTTACTGTAATTTGTTATGTCATTTATCCAAAGGGTAACTGGTTTTTAAAAAGGTCTGTTGTTTGCAAGAGTATTTCCCGTGAAAGGAATATGTTAGGAGTGAGTGTTTGTATAGTCTTAAATGCCATTGGGTAGCCTGGTTGTAGAATTCCCAGCTAACAAAAAAACGTTATTTTACGTCAAAATAACGTTCTAAAACTGTATATAACGTTATGCCATAGTGAGGAGCCTTAGAGAAACGTTATATAACGTTAAATAACGTTACAAAATGTTGTATAACGTTTTTTGTTTACTGAGAAGTACTCCCATGGCCCAAATCCTGCACAGATTTTGATATGAGCAACTCAAGCACATACTTTCAAGCGGGCATTGATGTAGTAGGGGGCCCTAGTTCTCCATGCACTGTCACTCTCTTTCTGTAGAGGGAACTCTCTTGGGACTTCTAGGCTCAGCAAGAATATTCCACTTCAAAGTCATGTCATGTCAGTGTCGTTCCTCCTAGTTGTCAGCAGTAAACGTGCTACAAAGACAGGGGAGACGTAAGTGTTCCGAGGAAACTACTACTGTTTAAAACCTGAATCTTACCAGCCAGTTTTCTGCTCTTTCTTCTAAACACTCAACTATCAAGTATCCACTCCCTCGTTACATAATAATTATTTACATCCTTTACTGCTCTAAGTGATGGTAATGATTAATTTATATTTCCTGTAAGTCTTGCATCCTCTCTCAGTATTTTGACTTGTGATACTTACCACCTTATTCAAGGTGTTATTAGTCTTATGCAATTCTGGGCAGTTTCTTTTTTGTGGAATGCTTCAAAATACTTTACAGCTGCCTTCCAGGTCACATCATCGGTTATTATCTACAGTGCCATGTCTGTCCTGTTCTTTCTGTTTCCTCATGTAAGGTCGCTCAAGTATTTGAGTTATTCAGGGAAGATATGAAATAGATAATCTATGTTGCTACCTTCGGATTCAACTTCTCAATCCTATTTATCATGCATTCTGCTACATGCAGCTTTTAACATTTACTGTTTATTTTAGTAACTGTCTTCAAAATGATTTATTGTTGACTTCAGAATATGTTCTGGTCTTGAGTCAGGCCTGGTTTTATCTCAAACTTGTCCCTCTTCCCAACAAGCCACTGGAGGCTATTATAAAGCTGCCTCATATGATAACATAAAGGAAAACATCAAAAACAGACAAAGGTCCCCAATTATCAGTCGTTAAACACAGCAGACGACAGGAAACAATGAGGTGGGACACAGATGCAATAAGAAAGCTGTGCAACAGAAGTATTTCCGGTTGTGTTTCCCTCTGTAAGCAGCTTCTCACATTAAAGGCCGGACCTCCTTTTCTTCCTTTTCTTCCTACTATTGGGCGGCAAGGAAAGCATTCAGTTGGCCCATATGAGAGGGTATTGAGACACAAAATGAAAGCTGTAACTATTCTCCTGTCATGGCCTTTGGATTCAACTTAGCCTTTTGTGAGTAGGTTGCCATGACTACCCACCTGCTAAACCTGTGTGTGTATGTGAGAGAGAGAGAGAGAGACAGAGAGACAGAGACAGAGAGAGACGGAGAGAAAATGAGGGAGAAAAGGAGAGGGAGGGAAAAGGTGACAACTAGGCAAATAAACAGATAAACGTGAGCTAGAGTGCGAGAGGGAGAGAAGGGCGATACTGGTTCTCTGTTTCCCCTCCATTCGACATTTTAGTTAATCACCTCGATAGATTAAAAAGAGGATACATAAATTGAATACAGCTAGTCTAGAAATGGGTGTGGTGAAATGAAAGACAGAAAATGACCCTGATATAAGTATAAAGCGTTTATTTATCACATATACCCATGCACACCTGTCGTAGATTGGCACTTGGAGGGAAGGATATCAATAGAGATTCACATAAACACACAGCACTGTAATCTGTTTGTAGTATACACATTGCCAACATAACCATTAATACTTGTTATTGCCAAGTGTTATTGACCAGAGGACAATGATGATCCTATCCAGCACCACCTAACAGTATATAGTGATATAAACTGTTTTGGCAATGGCTACTCTAATTAACATTGTTGTTAGGAGCTTTGTATTAAATGAAAAAAACACGAGCCAGCCACATTTCTTAATTAACATGAATCGTAAGCACTGTAGGTATTGGTAATAGCTATTTCTCGGTGCTATTCACATTCCTTAACATATGAATACATAAGAATATATGTACAGCTTCCTAGAAATGAAACCAGAATATCATGCATGTAAACGAGGTGCTTCTTGGTACCCAGATCTGCAAAGGGCTGTAATTAATTGGAGAGGGGCCAGCTTGCAGGGGACTAACTCTAAAATATTAGTGATTTGGTAAGGCAGGGAAAGTAGCTGCGGGTATAAAATTAATAGTCAAGGATGAGGTCCATGTACGCAGGTAAGGAGGTGGCAGCAACCTTAAAGGTTGTTCACCCCTAAAACACCAAATGATAATAAAAATTGCAAAGCTCATTTGTCGCTGAATGACCTGCTTACAGGACACACTGTGCAGATGAGCAGCTCACAGCTGACCCCAATTACCAGAGCTGTAGGCCTGGTATGTGGACAAGCTTCAGGGAATGGCCGTGATGATATAAAACCTGAAAACATACCAACTGTCACCATCCGCATGGACATGACACATCAAATAAATGTTGACCTGTTATTTAGACGCATGTGCACAGACAAGGAGAAAAGGCCCTTTGAGGGTAATTGTAGTATTTAGAATGGAAATCATAAACTTTTCAATGAGGTATGAGTCAAAATGTTTTGCAGAATTTGCTGCACATAAATATATATAGGAGGATGTTGCTCTACCTAAATTCTGGCTAAGCTCTCCCCGTCATTGTGTTCAGCGTATCTATATTCAGTAAGTATTATCATGTGAATTTGAAATCAACAAATGACCAACTTTTTCCGAAATTGTGGTCATAGTTCTGGATATTAAATAATACTTACATGTTTAAGATGTTATTATCTTTGTGAGTCCTATCAATTAGCATCTCTGCTTATTGTTCAAGAAAAAATAATTGATTGCCATGGCAGCATATTTCAAGATGTAAGCTTATATGGGCATTATTTAGGATTCAATAGCACTTTTTTATGTTCAAAATTAAGTATCTTTACTTCAAGATAGAATGTTCGCAGAAACCAAAGTTTTTTACATTAAAAAGTACCTCCAATATACCATTTTCTTCACCCTGTTGGTCCAATGTTAGTATATTTCCACCCCTCCCCGAAAATGTCAACAGTATCCACTAAACCAAGATAGTCCCCGTGAGAGCTAAAGCAAAGTAGTCACTTCACTATCCCTTGCCAAAGCCTCTAGTTAAGTTAATGTGCTCATATAAGAGGGCTCTTAGGACTACCTATTCATAAATGCTTTGACATTCCCTCATCGTGCATCTCTTCATATAATGTTCTAATGATCTTTGTGGTGCTGCTGCAACTTGCAAGAAGTGCTGCAAGATTCATGTTTTTTTCCCTGCATATAGAGGGATTATTTTCTACACCGCAAGTACAATCTATGGTTAAGGAATACCCAGGAGAGCAGGTTTGCTAGGTTTTCACTGTTATACTTTTATGAAATGCAGCCTAACTGGAGGAAACAGTAGAAACAGACTTATAAGTTGAAAGTGTACTGGCAGAGACAAGTTAAGGATAGATCCCTGTACGGACATTTAGACACCGACCATAGGGAGGCTGTCTAAATGACATAGTCCCGGAGTTAATGGGATCTATCTGACTTAGAACCTGGTATTTAATTGCTCCTTTATCACTTTTTAATTACCTGTGGTCTATAGGATATAGACACCCTCAAGTCCAGCCCTGCCATTGGTCAATTCAAAATACCAGGTTCTAATTGTGGCATATTGTATACACCAATTATATACTAATGCATTAGGTATGGCTCAAAAGGATTACGTATAATTGGTGGAAAGTAGCTGTTAAGCAGGACAAATGGTCTGGCCAGCTTCTGTATACGGTGGTAATACCAAATGGGTGCTTAGTTGGAGGTAACAGATTAATAGCCCCATGACAGGGACTACATTTGCCTGCTGAGAGGAACTAATTTATCTAGTTTCAGCACACATAGGCCGTTGTCAGACCCTGGGAGTCAATTCTCCTACAGACTGTGTAATACGCTACCATAAGCCATCCTACTGATATTACCCCCGCGAGAATAATCTACCCAATCAATAAGCTAGGATCATCCACTTTAAACCTAATCCGTCATCACATAATTATTGATATGAATTTCCATTTAATCATATCATGTCCTTTCAAAGTTGAATTAGTAGTCTAGTTTGACTAAAACTCCTCAGATAGCTGGATATAGTGAGAAGTTACAGCACCTGTTACATACCAGTGAATAACAGTCTCGATTCAAATATTTGAGGAACCATTGATTATGGCTACAATTGGTTGATGCTTGGATCAGCACTCTCAATCAAGAGACAAGAAATTTCAGATGAATATGTGGGAATTGGCCTGTGTGAACCAAGTATCTGTTACACTGCATGATTTTGCAGTGTAATAGATTAATAAGGAAGGTGACTCCAACCGTCCACATGTCCATTGATTTCAGTTTGAGCCATTTGTAACAAAAGAAAAAGGATATGACTTGTGGTTTTATAAAATTAAAGTTTTTTTTCAAATCTATTTGGGGATGCATCCAAAAAATAATAGTCTCTAGTATCAGAGTATTCCTTGTTTCAGATTGAACTTTTCAGACTGTAGACTGTTAATGACACCTGTGTGTAGTATTCATTTTCTTCTTATGGATATCCTTATATTGAGGACATCATTTATATGGTTAACTCTGTTCTTGACTATCCTTTCCATAATGTGTCAAAATATGGAATCATTATCAAGTGAACTGCTTGTTCAATGAGTATAATTATTTTCAAAAGATCTATGTTATGTTTGCAAGGGTAATTCTAGGAGAAAGTTGAATGAAAGTAATTAGTTGGACTAAAATATAGAGCGAAAGACTTATATGCTATTGCGTATCCTAGTCTCCCAGGGCCCATACCTAGTTTACAAGCAGACATTGATGTAGGGGGCTTAATTTGCCTTGCCCTTCCATGTAGGGAACTCCTTTGGGACGTCTTGCCTCGGCAAGAAGATCCTTCTTCAAAGGCCTGTCCTGTCAGTTTCACTCTTCGTTATTGTCAGTGGTGACAGTGCCACAAAGACAGGCAGGAGCTTTCAAAATAATCTACTGCTTTATACAGCCTCATATTCGCCAGGCAGGGTTTTGCTAAAATCACATGAATTTGAAACTGATTTCTCATAACAGTAACTGTATTTTTTCCTCAATGAACATATTATGGAAAGAGACAATTTAAGAATATCTTTAATACCAATACCTTTTAACTACCCCTTGTTTTTCCTTCCCATAACCCACTTAAATCTATGTACAGCACCTGATCGATTAAAGGAAAGGAAAGCATCACATTCCCTGATTACCATTAAGCAAACATGGCAGAGAATGCCCTTAAGGTTGGACACAAAGGCATGAAAGAAGATAGCGCAACAGACATATTTCCGATTGTGTCCCTCTGTTGACAGCTTCTTGCATCAAATCACAGATACATGTCCTGCTTTTTATTTTTCTTTCCTACAGAAAAGAATTCCTTGGGTTGCAAATTAAGCATCAATTTAGCAACCAAGGATTTCAGATGATAATTACTAATACGTTAGGAAAGCGGTCAAAAAGCATTTTATTTAAACACTTCAGACCCATTTTGTTTAAATTTGTCACATTTTCAAATCAATATCATTCATTATAGTCAAGTGACCTTGTGTAGAACTTTACGATCATGTACAGTGTCAAGACATAGCAAAAGTTTATACATGTAAGGCTTGTGCATGGATAATATTACTATTCCTATGACAATACCTTGCAGAAAAATCAATAATTATATTGCTGTTATAAATATACATCACATAGACGTCTGATAAATCAAAAGGAGCTCTATTTTGAGGACATCCTTTTAATGACCCTATTCATCATGTTACCATCTGGTTTATTATGACTCATACTTTGATAATATCTATGAAGTCAATTTTTATGTCTCATACCGCTAGACCAAAAATAGGTGTGGCACAATATAAGACAAGGAAATATACCCTGATACCAGTATACAGCAGTTTTATTAGAAATGCTCATACACACCTGTTATAGATTGGCGCTAAGGAGGGAACAACATCAATAGAGATTCACATAAACACACAGCACTGTAATCTGTTTGTTGTATACTCATTGCCAATATAAGCATTAGCGCATGTTACGGCAGATTGTTATTGATCAGAAGAAGGTGATTATCCAATCCAGCACCGACCAATTCATAGTCATAAAAATGCCTTGGCACTTGCTATGGTAATAAACATGCTATAAGGCATTTTGTCTTAAACTTGCAACCTTAAAACCGGCCCCATTCTTCATTAATTCATAAATGTGATGGAATGGTTCTCACAACTCCTAGTGCATGGAACAAGAATAACGATGATGTGAATGTGATGCTCCCGGGTGCCCATCTGCAGAGGTCGGTAATTATTTGGGGAGTGGCCAGCTTGCAGGTGAGCAGCTCTGATGATATAGAGCCAGCAATCATGCCAACCCTGTCCCAACTGGTACACAAGGGGGAGGTAGAAATAAGAAAAAGAATTAAGGAGAGGAAGATTAGTGTTAGTCCGGCACACAGTGGTGCCAGTGAATCTACGTTGTTTTAACAGAGTTAACCAATCATGTCCTCAATATAAGGATATCCATAAGAAGAAAATGAATACTACACACATGTGTCATTAACAGTCTACAGTCTGAAAAGTTCAATATGAAACAGGGAATACTAGAGACTATCATTTTTTGGATGCATCCCCAAATACATTTGAAAAAACAACTTTAATTATGTAAAACCACAAGTCATATCCTTTTTTTTTTGTTACAAATGGCTCAAATGTGCTACAGTACAATAAGTCTTATTCAGCATGAATATAATTATACATAGACAAAGGCCCATGGCCAGAGGATATTGTGGTATCGTCCCCCCCCCCTGAGGTTCAGTTTTCAATGTTTTTGTTGGCACAAAAGACAGTCATATCACATAAGGTTTTCATATCCACCAGTGGTGCCGTATCCCCCCAAAGCTGCAGGCTGAGTGGTATGCAGCCCCAGCCCCACCAAGGGACTGGGGCTGGGGCTATGGGCCATTTGCTTTTATTTCATGGTTTTTACTCTTCAAAATATATTTTATTGCGTGTAAATGGCCATAATTATTTGAACAAAGTTAATGATGACGTCACAGGCCATGTGATACGGGAACACCGTATGCCATGGGGGGCATGGGGTACACGATTTCTAGTACTTAAGCATAGTGGTCATGGTATCCACCATGAAATAAGGGCATAATGCCACATTTATTATAATCCTCCATACACCTTAGCAAAAGTAAGCATAGCATTTTCTACAATAGAACTAAACAAAACTAACTACCTATTCTGATGGCGAAATATGAATATTTTGTGTTCTCTTTGCCTCACAAAAGATACTTATTATCCACAAAGACAGGTACTGTGTACAATATATGGAAGATACATGGCACACATTATTGATAATACTGGGAATTCCCATTCGCTTTCCTGAAAAAAGGAAATCAAAGAGCACTTAATAGCTTGTGATGGGGCATGAAATTTATTCTTCTGATATGGTAATTGTTGAATGAATCATTGAATATACAAGAGACATGCACCACTGTAGTGTATGATTGAATTATTCCATAGTCTTGTAGTAACAAGACCCGTCTTCCATTCTAATACACTACTGATAACAAGCCATGATGCTGTATATAAGTATAAGCTGTTGGACAGTGTGTATGACTGACATTATAATTATTGTACTAGTGTAAAGATTAGACATAAAAATTAGACATTATAAAAATTGCATAATGTCATGCACACATACAACAAAGTGGATGAGACAAATTATTGTGCTCTAGCATACCAGCGGTAGCTCAAAAATTAAATAACTGAAAAATATCATATGTCACTAAATAATGTTCGATTTCATCTAATCCGGTGACCATCAGTACTTCCATACAATGCATTGATAGAATTTAGTTGTTTGCGGTTCCTTGAGTCGATATCTGCTGTGGGGCACGGGACCTCGAGAGGCCCCACAGTGATTCTATCTTTATCACACGAGCTGTTAATGTAAAGAGTTTGTATAATGGTGTAATCGAAGTTGATGATAATTAGAGCCTATAATCTACAGAAAAGACGGGTAACTAGGTACTCTATATGAGCCCCCTTCAGTGCCCCTCCATCAGCCAATGTCAGGGACGCTCTCTCGACACGCTACGTTCTGTAGCAACAGAATTAGGTCATGTAGTCAGGGAAGCAAATGTTGATTTCTCTCGGTCCCGATCTGGACTGTATTTCTCGTTTCTTCACGATTTTCACTAGGGTTAGCATGGTTTTACTTGTACATATCGAATCAGTGCATATGATTACCGTATACTCAACGATTTTACCTCAGGGATTGAAATATATCTGAGATAAACTCTAGCTAAATGAATGATTTGATGTCAGTCTGGGCCCCATGACGCTGTCCCCGGTGTGAGTTCATTGATTGCCAGCAGCCAATCAGGGTGCCCTAACTTTACAACCTTGACAACATTCATACTATGTATGACAAACATTAAATATCACTTGACAACATCACATATCAATCTGATATTTGATGTCTTGATCTTTGATTCAAACACACCATCGAGTGTGATAAAAGATGATATTGCAGGGCAATGGAAAGGGAAAATAACACCGAACATATTTTACTGAAAATGTAAAATCTAAAACCATCCTTCCTTTGTAATTGGAGCTGTAGGATGTATTCAGGCATGCACCCAAGCTTGGTGCGCACCAATTCCTATAACAAAGTTCAGTCGCATGTTACAGCGTTTTACTTACCACCGACAGGTGGAGAGGACATAAGGGAGTTGGTACTGAATTCTTGTGGAGGGTTCTACATAATGTAGTAACAATGTTTGAGAGGCACCTGCACTCATGGAGTACTCTTCCTATCCCCAACAGGTAGTAAGGTCTCTTAGCCTCAATTTTGGGGCATATCATTACCAGAGTTACAAAAGCGCCAAATTTCTCAGAGGTATTCCTTTGGTCAAAAATAATCATTTTAGTCTAGGTTGCATCTTAAAAAACAAATCGGTAACCATGCAAATAGCCTAAATCCAAGATGGCGCCAAATTATCTAAAATACATCTCCCATAGCATTAATATTACCCTTATACAAATTTGAACCAAACCTAGGTATCTAAATGAGTCTTTGATATTAGAGAATACTAAATAGCTTAGCAAAATTTGGTTCATTCAAAACCTGACCTGAGATATCCAATTTGAATATGACTAACATTTATAATTCCTTAAACTCGTGACACGGACTCATTCTTTCCAATTTGTTTCCTTTCTTCCTTAAGTAAAGTTGAACTGGAACCACTAAGGCTAAAGAAACAAAATAGGGCGAGCGTGAGTTTTAGCCAGTTCCTACTAAGGTCACAATATTAGTGTAGGCACTATTATATGTTATAAGCAGGAGGGGAGATGTGCAGGTGGTGTAGTAAAATATATAACAGTGTAACCAACCAGATGGTCTGCAGATGTTTAGATTGTGATATCAAAATAAACTAGAAGTACATGAGTCAAAATCTCAGAAATGCATCATTTGTCTTGCTAAATGAATAGAGTACTATTCAAATGAATGATAATAATGATACTCTGTTCCTAACACTAACCATTGAACACCTGTATAATGCCATGGGATTTATAAATAATGCTGCCATATTAAATCCTTTAAGGACATGTGTCGCTTAAATATGACATAAAATTGGTCATCATGATGCACCAATGCAGCCCCAGCAAGTAACTTGCATTGGCTGCATTGGCGCATCAAGCAGACCCTGTAGGGTCAGCATGATGCTTGAATGCAGCACTGGTGAGTGATTCGCCAGGGCTGCCTGTATGCATCATGATGACCAAGGGCATGATATATTAAGGCATGATACCGGCCTAAAGGATGCAGTCCTCAGACACTGACTCACAAGTAGATTATTACATTTTGGTTTGACATGTTGATATTATTTTGTGGATATTGCTGTAGGATACCTCAACTTCTGTGTATATTGAGCCCTTGGCCGGCTGCGTAGTGCTTTGGTGTGCTGGGCCGTTTGCCGGCATGATACATCTATGCGACCCAGAGGAGGTTACTCTGCAGTGCTAGATTGGTGCATTATGCTGAACATTTTAAGGTGTTCTATCAGCGTAGTTTCAGCATGATGCATGAGTGGCACACTGGTGAATTTCTCACCAGGGCTGCATTCACTCATCCTTACGACATAAGACATTAATGTTGGTCCATAAAGGGTTAATTGTATCTATAAAACGGACATATTCTTTTGCTCGTATATATATAAATATATATATATATATATATATATATATATATATATATATATAATAATATTATATATAATATATCTATTTATCTATTTATTAGATATGTATTTCAAGCAGACATCTATTGGAGGCGTGGGAACAGCGATGTGCAGGTAGATCAAATCAGAATTCCATTCCACCAGCCCAAATTGGACGGCCGGTGTTATCATACCAGCCAATTAAAACATGATACCCGAAGAAATGACCCTTAGATTAATCCACATCAGATGATGTTTACAGCAGATATCGCATGGGAAGCTGCGTTAGAATTATACTGAAAATGTATATTATTTCGCACTGTACATATTTTCGCAAATTTCTCAGAAATGAAAACCTGCAAAAATATGTAAAGCGTGAATATTTATCCAGTATACTTGTATAACTACCATGTTCTACATGCGAATTTAAATCCACACGAAGTTGTACTTTTTAGCAAATAATTATGCGAAAATATGTCTGCGTGAAAATATTCATATTTACAATATCAGACTAATATACCTGCCATTTTAAAATCACCACCTAGATAAGACTATTTAAGGTTAATGTTCTCGATGGAATCAGTCCATACTTTCTCATCAATAGAGCCACTTTATTATGATAAATCCAAGTGGTTCAACCGTTATATGTAACAACCGATAGGAATATCTAAGGAAACTAAATTAATGATAATAGAAGCAGTCCATGCCTTCCCTTTTTCCAACATTCCCACTTTACACATTGCCTGTTTATTATGGAAGCGTAGTGACTTCTATTCCTCGAACTGTATTGATCCATAGCTTTTCCCCTACCTTTACTATTAGTCCATGAGCTGAGCAATTTTTGAGTCTCACATGGGGGGAATAAACCAGACAATATTCATGTGATAGGTATATGTGTGGGGAGCCCAAATCACTTTGCTAGACATTTGGATCACCCAGCTTAGCTTTGTAATCCTCTGAAATATGTCCAAATCACGTTTTTTGTCATTTTTTCACATTTTCAGGTCTAGATTCCTTAATAAGTGGGTTAGAAGGCTGAATCCAGTACCAAAATGATGCTCTTAAAGAGGTCATTTTTAGAATGCGTTAGATTATGTTCATCTAATTTAGATTTAGTGAGAATTAATTGAAATAATTATGGTTATTAAAATGAAATGATCAGATAATTGATTTAGACTTAAGTAATGCTAATGCATATATAGTTCTGTATAGCTTACATTCATTATTACACCCAAATAGGTAGCTAGGATGCTATGTAAATGAAATAGCACCTTTTGTCATTGTGTAGGGGTTTACTACTGTAAAACCTTGCATATAGGCAGTGGCTAGTACACGAATCAGATCGCTGGTGTGGCTTATAGGATCAGCCCAAAGTCTAGGTGCGGCTAATACTTGGGTTTTACATTATTGTGGGAAACCATATGTGACACAATATGTGAAAAGGGACCTTAATGCTGGGTATACTAAGGTACCTCCTTCCAGTACATGTTACATATACCATAAAACCTTGTGTATGAGCCGTTACCTGTACCCTCCATTCCATATGGGGCATCAGGTAACCTTTTCCCATTTACCCTTGGTACTGGATCTCGTTCCCAGGTATCAGCACCGATCACCTACCTGGCTATATGAGGCGGCCCATGACATCTGATTGTGGCCCAGTCTTGGGCCAAGCCTGGGCCAGTCTTGGACAGCTTAATAAAGTCTTTAACGTTATATAACGTTTTGCAGACATAAGGAGGCATAGAGACACATTATTTAATATGTTTTCTTAACTGGGAGACACCTGTGTGTGTCACCAACTGTGACTTTAAATTGTCTTCTTCTGTCATTATGTGTCATTATGGTGTGATAGCTTAATGCATCATACTCTTGCTCTTCATGATGCATAAATTCAGCCATGGCCACTTGCCAGTGGTGCAATCAAGCATCATGCAGACCATACCGGGTTGAGACGGTTCCGAAGAGTCGGCATGATGCACCAAAAGATTTCTAGCCAGGCCTGCATTCATGCATCAAATGTCATCTTTTAGCAGCATGCTATCCTTAAAGGGTTAACCTAGTGGCCATTGTAAGTTGTTTCCAACATTGAGAATATATGTGAGCTTTCTCTCCTGTGTAAGTCACCATGTGTCTCTTTAAGATACTCCCAGATATGACAAAACTCCCACAGGTATAACTCACACCAGACATCACCCAGGGATCTTACTGAGTCTCATTTGGAAACAATTGTCAATCCATTATCATTTGTAAAAATTTCAGGTGTGTTCACATTCATTACCTGCCCAAGTGTATCACCAGTTCTCCAAGAATTGGATCTATCCCTGAGAGGTGCTACCACCTAGTGGATTCACGATGCAAACCAACTAAGCTAAGGCATAGGACTACAGTGCTGTCAGTTTTGGCAGTGTTATGAACTAACATATCAAGTACATTTTAAATATATTCCATTTTCAAACATCTTCCAAGATTCTGAAGCTAAGCTGGGCAACCCAGATGTCTAGCAAAGTGATTTGGGGTCCCTAGATATGTACCAATCCAAAATGTATTGTCTGGTTTGTTCCCCCAATATGAGACTGTTATGCCATATATGTGCGTTGGGCTCAAGGTTTATATAGTGACATACAATCATAGTAAATTCCAGATACTTATATTCCAGGTACTACATTTAAATTCAACATCTAGTCTAATGCATTGAGTGTACAAAGTCCTATGTTATCAACATAAATCAGTTCCATTCTGAAGCACTTTAGCAACACCATGAATTTAACAGCAGCATAGAGGTCTTTGAGAACAGCACCCATCATTACAGTGACAGTCTCTACAGTCAGAGCTTCCCTGAATTCAATACAACTACATCACACACTATAATACCACCCTCTCCATTTCCATTTTCACTCGTCCAGGCCTCCCCACGTGCATTGTAATCTAAAAGGTAATCTACAGCATCCAACCACCCTTGTCTCCCTCACAGCTCGCACTCAGAGTCCACGTCACCATAAGAAACATAGCTGATGAGTTTATGGAGGCCGCCATCTTGTCCCCCTGGTCTTCTGTGTCTCCGGGAAACTATCATTAGGTTCCCGTAGGTAGTATCAGCCAGCTGGAGACCTATAGGATATAAGAATTACATTAGATGAATGCAGTGCACTACTCTCAAACTGCTAGTTGATGTGAAGAGCTGCAGTTGACTTGTTAGATCCCAATATGGAGCTGCTCCCACTCTCAGAGTAAGGGTAACTCCATTAGCTCAGGCCATTGTCTATAAAGTGTAATGTTACTAATGCATCCCCCTGCATATATATCCCCACACCATACCCCTCACCAGGCTTGCCATCATCTATCCCCCTACCCTACCCTGCCCACACCCGCCCAAACAGATCCTCGCCCCCTAACTACATACCCATCCCCCTTCCCACCCACCTGCCTGCCTGCCTGCTGCCATTTTGAAACCAAGTGCGCATGCTCACAATGACAGGCTTGGCACTCGGGTACTCCATAGAGGTGGCAGTTGGGAGTAGGGATATGAATGCTACAGGAACAAAAACATTGGAGCTCATCACTTTGCAAGTATCGCCATGTTTCTATACCATTGATTTCAATTGAACAGGACTTTCCAGCGATCCCAGAATCGCTTAGAATATGACGATACTTAACTCTTCATTTGAGTAAAGCTAAGCTGGACCCTGGACTCAATAAATTGGCATGGGCAAGGTCATGTATATTGTCAGCCTATTATATCCCTATGAAGTGTGAATGTGAGTCGTGGGGGTTAGGGTGATGGGTTGGGAAGCCAGGGTTGAGGGCCTGGCGGTACGGGTGTAAGAGGGGTATATGGACATATGGGATCATGTTATAATTGTAGAGCCGCAAGCAGTGTCTATGATCGTAAACTTTTACATAGTGTTCCGTTTCAATTGTGACACATCAATAGAATGAACCCTGTAAACACAGCATAACATGCAATTGCATAGTATTTATATATAGCATATATATTGTACAAACAAAATAATGTATGGATGGATGGATGGATGGATGGATGCATTAACATTATTGAATATTGCTAGCACCATGCATTCATATCACATCAGTATTATGCAAAAACACGTCAGTGTTACAATGTCATGATAAGGACGCAATTCTGGCGAGTGGTGCTAGCACCAAGTGTGTATTTATATAAAGAAAAATATTTTTATGACACCTACACTGATAAAATGTGTAATACATGGTCTCTGATGGTAGAAAATTGGGTAGAACTCTGTCATCATTGGGAAAATGCCAAGTGAATTTAATTCCTTTCAAAAGTTCATGTCGAAGTAAGCATAGCCTGTAGCTGCTTTTAAGTATATCTATACCGATGAATTACTAAGCTTTCTGATAATTGGTATCTATATATAATCATATGGGCGAATCAGAACCTGCCATCAGCCACATAGTCATGACAACTGACTTGAATGAATAAAACCTGTCTCTCCACACTGCACTCATTTCTAGCCTCCCAGGGACCAGGGATGCACCCCTACCAACCCTACCATCCCACACCCAACTCACATTGTATTAAAATGCCACTGGTGTTGAAATCACAGCAGGGCTTACGGTTAATAATAACAGGGTACGAGTAGCGCAATGACAGAAAGCACAGGAGCGTGTAGGCGCGCAGCCAACCAGTGTAGCACGTCAGCCATTTGATAACATTAGAGGAGCCACATAGGGGGCCCCAGGGAAGGCTCTGATTGGTTGAAATCTAATCACGTGCGCAGTGACGTAGTCCAATGGGCGTCTCCCACCGCTGGCGATGGTACAGTGCTTTGCGGTTGGCAGGTGTTGACTGGGTAGTTAGGGAAATGGGTGGAGAAAAAAGGTCACATACACAAAATGGTGTTCAAAAAAAGGTAGAAATAACTCTTCCCGAAGGAAATAGAATAACAGATGAGTCGACGGGTAGTTGCTAACTGTCAATGTTCTCTATTACTCGGTTCATCTCCGAATGAAAAGCAAATAATCTATATTTCGTATGTAGTTTCGGAAGCACATGTAGCATCCAACAATATCCTGTATCAGTATAATTATTGCTGAGATCTAGGCCGACTGGCAGTGGGCGAACCTTGAATGAACTTCTTTTTTGTAGCCCCTTTGTGCCAACCCTCTCCATGCGATTCCCCTCCCCTCTCCACAGATAATTTTTTTTCCCTACACTGCAAATTGTTGGTTACAACTTTATAAGTATACATTCGAATCTACTGTGGGTGTGTAGAACCCTGTAGAACCTTCTATAAAGCTACAGTATATGCTGTAATACTGTAGTGGATTCTACTGTGTACCTGCACATTTATTTACAAGAGTGAATCATTGCATTCTCATAAAGTATCCCGCATTACCTGAGCCTCAGTCTTGGCGACACGCATAATTCTGAAAAGAAGTTTAGGTTGAGGCTGATTTTCTTCTTTGTCTTTGTACCATATAAAAAGGGGAAAACTCTTAGCATAATTTCATTTGCTCCTCCGTCTGTTTTGATCATATGTTTTAGAAATAGGATAAATAAGCAGATAAGGAGAGCTATTTATTTCACCTGGTTCCTGGATATGGATAAAGAAAACGCCCCAGAAAAAAAACTGAGTAGAAAATCTGCACCGATAGTGCCAGTTAGGCGCCAACACCTGAATCCTGTGACATCAATGTGACCTCAGTTCCCGTGGCATCACGCAAGAATCGTAACCATTCTGCACCAGAGGGAGTGAACAAAATACCTCTCAGAGGGTTTCAAATCTCTAAAACTGGAAGAGGCTTCAGTCACTAGCAGAGTATTGATCCTAATTCAAACCCAATCACAAAGGTTTAACATCGGCCTATATTAGACGTTTTGAGAATCAACTGCATTTTGCTCAAAAATTCCTCTCAGTTTGCAGGTTGGGGTGCGGATGTGTTTGAAATCGTAGATCTGCATACAGAACAAGTAAAAATGCTGTGAATTCACTCAGTGCATTCCGGGTAGCTAACTGATAGCATATATCAGATCCTTCGGCCTACCCGCCCCCATTAATAGCATAACAATCGACTTGTCCCCCAACCTATCTCGAACGAGTAGGAACAGGTGAAAAGGAAACAGAAAGTATGGTTGGCGTCCGTCCGCCACACTTTCTTATTCCAGTTCTGGTTCCTGTTCACTGGTTCCAGCTAACATCAAGGTTATCCAAACCTAGCAAGATCTGGGGCTCAAGGTCATATTAATGGTTACCAGAGCCTTCTTGTTTAGGCATGGCACTGCAGTGATACATAGGGTAGTCCCTTTTAAAATGAAATAAAATAATTAATAAATTCGATTTGACCTCAGTGGTGGCGTCATTTCTCAATACAGAGTGGTTTCAGACCTGTGAAGAGCATGATGACGGTTCTCTCTCTCTCTTTAAATCTTTGTTCGATCTAATATTGTTATGATGGCGGCCATTTTGAAATAAATGGCCGCCAGTGTCAGTTTACAGGGGTCGCTAACGGGTGGTCACGACATTGTCGCACTTCCGGTAGTCACGCGCTTTAACTCATGAATGCTGCAAGGTCATGTCATCATGATGCACAAATGCAGCTTTAGCAAGTAAATGCATTGGTGCATCAAGCCGACCATCTACTGATTATTCAGAGTACACGAAAGCAGTGCTGGCATGTACCTCACCAGAACAGTATTCATGCATCATCATGACAATTAGGCATAATGATGTGCTGACCTTAGAGGGTTAAAACGTGGTGATTCCATCGATGGCCATAAAGTGTGGGGTAAAAGCAAAGGAAAAAACTGAAAGGGGATTGAATTGCATCTTTTTTGTATGACGTCAGCATGCATTGATATCGGGTGCACACCTGTACACGGTGTTTAAGGGGCAGGACTTGTTTTATCTTCTAGCTCTTTAAAGACTGCATAGTGCATTTATTGCATTATACTCACTCTTTATTATTCATGATGCATGAATGTAGCCCTGGCATTCGAAGTAACTGTCCATGCATGGATGCATTTATACGGCATATCAATCATTCCGTATGATCCCACGGGGTCTATACACTCCCAAACTGATGATGCACTTGGTATCATGAGGACAACAGAGACACCATATTGAATCAGCCCTTAACGGGTCAGCTGCCTACCCACTTTGTTACTCAAACAGCTTTGAACCCTCTTGTTAGGGAACGGTGCTATTCATGAAGATAATTCCTGGAGATAGCGATATAACAGCTAAACGGTAAAATAATGTTAGTTCTTTCATTTTATTGAACCTGTGTGAAGTGCATTGAAAGGTTTTGTGATCAGACTGAGAACATTGATTACCGCAACCATTTACTTAATTACATAAAAATGTATTTCTCATTTGTTGGTTTTTGTACATTTTAGTGCCAAACTCTTTGTCCCTAATCATCCCATTTTTCTTGACATAACTAGGAATGATATTGGCACTTGTAGACATTTTTTAAGCTTTCTGTTTTAAAAGAACGTCAACACAATTAAGCATATAAAGTCGACTTTCCCTCCTGCGTGATTCTATGGACCTGATCCCCCTTGGATGAAGTATTAGATGGTGGCTGGTAGACTGCCCATCCCAGGTATGGACTGTACACAGCTGCCATCTTAACCATCATTTCGATGGGAACTCCCGCCAAAATGGCAGCATCGCTGGTACCTACTTAAAAAAAATACCAGCAACTATCTCATTACTGCTTAAAGTGATCACCATACAGCAACCAGCTCTCTGGCCAATCAGAATCAGAAACCGTTCTGACTCTGTCATTGCATGCACACACACACACACACATATATATATATATATATATATATATATATATATATATATATATATATATGTATATATGTATGTATGTATATATATATATATATATATATATATATATATATATATATATATATGTGTGTGTGTGTGTGTGTAATGATCAAGCCCTGGGCTTGATAATTAATTGGGGATTTCTTAAGAAATGTAATTAGTTTTATTGGTAATATTCAATAGTGGTTTGAAATTACAGAAGTGGGTTATTATATACAGAAAGTATGAGATCATATTGAAACCAGGGGCCACAATGCATGGCACGTGCGGACCCTGGAGGGGAGGTGGATATCGGGTACATAATAAACATTGCACTGATGAAATATTATTGATTATGTTTGTTGATTGATTATAATTCACTCTTTATTGAAATATGTTATATTACCTTATTTGACGTAATAAGCACCCAGAGCACTTTTACAATTATCTTCATGACGTTTTTAGTACTTACGAATTTAAATGTCCCCCAAATCGCGAAATTGGACCTTTTATTCTAGTCGAAAATGCCTCAAAAAAAAGGGGGGGCGCTTATCAGGGGGAGGGCACTTATTACGTCGAATACGGTAATGTATTACAATTGGTTACAGGTATAACTGTTCTAGTTAAGGTGTTGGTTTATGTGTACATACAAAACTATACATATATTGGATTGTCCTCTAAACTGTCAGCAAGTGGTTATGGAAATATATATTTGAATGCATATAGTTAAGAGTCACATAGCCAGAGGACCTCAGGATACACTGACGTCATTTTTGAAATAAAAGCACCAGCTTGGTGGTAGCAGGACACACACTGAAGAGACACTCTTGAAGACAGACTCTAAGGGTGGTCGTCTCTTCTTGTGTCATCGGCACTACCTTGTCAATAAGTTATGCTTTGTGGATAGAGACTACTCTGCAGCAGATGTTGGCCAAGCAAACCAATGATGCGGGGAGATAGGCGTGGTAATATCTGACGGCCTAATTAGGGACGTTAATAAAGGTTGTGATGTTACATATAGGGCACCTGGCCGTCGACAGCAGCACCGCTTGTGGTAAGTTGAGAACCTTCAGTACAGGCCCTTGGCCAGCAGATTGCGCAGCTAACCGGGGGTTATGACGTCACAGGGCAGTATTGAGTCTATAGGTGTCCATCTAGTGGTACCTGCTTGAACCTCCAACCCCCGAATATGGCTGTGCCCATGGCCTAACCCCTAGGAGCCCTATAGGCTATATCCCACACAATGTTTATAGCCTGTCCCCGTCCCATTGAGGGCCGGTGATGTAGCTGGGTAGCTCCCTCTCCTGGTGGTAGTATCAGACAGTGGCCGGTCGCCAAGTGTTCTTGTCTCCTGCAGACAAACAAACAGACGGCACCTGTAGGATGACAATCTGTGGTAACAAAAACTAACCTGACTCAGCCCTGCCAACACAGCTACAGGCCTACCCTGGGGCAGCCCCAGACCTAGGGTGTGGTTGGTAAAACCCTTTAAGGGTGGCATAGTGCTTTAATATGTGATACCCTTGGTCGTCATGATACATAGTTGTAACCCTTAGGGGTGCATCTAAGCATCATCCAGACCCTTCAAAAGCCTATCAATATCATAGGGTCAGCTTGACACTTGGATGTGGCATATGCAAGTTACTTGCCAGGATTTGATCGATGAATCATGGCGATCTCTAGCAGCGGGCCTATACCTTCAAGCAGTCCCAGGTTGGTGGAGAGGGTGTTGTTGGTTACCCTTTAAGGGCTGCATCACGCTTTCATTTATAATAGTTCTTTGTCATTATGATGGCTGTATTCAGCACTGGCTCGTAAACGAGCCAGCGCTGCAGAGCGTCGGCATGATGCTTGGATGCAGCATTAGTGAATTGCTCGCCAAGAGTGCATTTATGCATTATGTCGACACAAAAAATAGTCTTATACACTGGGGCAGCCCAAGGCTTCTACAGAGGCTGTGATCTAGATAAATATGGTGGAGAGGAGTTATAATTTTTTTATACAGAAAGCTTATCATGGCCCAAATAATGTTCATGAAATACCAGGAGTATGTGCCATGATATTAATATGTAACTCAGGTTGAGAGTCTCATCCAAGTATTATGCCGCCCCGACGGCTTTGTACATACCTGAGAGGTCTACATGATGCGTGAATATAGCCCTGGCCAGTACACTTGGTAAGGCTAAATCAATGCATGATACTGACAGAGGCCACAATGCAAAATGCAATATGCAACCCATAAAGAGGTAATGATTATGATTTACTAAAATGGGGTCATTGCACTCATTAAATAAAGGGGTATATCTATATTTGGAAATAATTAATCAAGTGCTACTTTATATAATTACATGTAATTGGAAACTTGCAATTAATCATTCTAGAAAGCGAGAGGCAGGTGGTGGCAGCTCTCACTTGTTAGGCCAATAAATAAATAAAAGATGTGTTTAGGTTGCCCAACCTTATAAATAGCAAAAAAGGGACAAACATACAAACTTTTGTCCAAATGTGAACACATATTTATCTTCTAATTCACTCTTGGTCTATTTCAGAATCAATTAATTTTGATAGTTGAAATATTCAAGCCCATTTTTAGTGAGTCTAGGAAGAGGTTGGAGTTATGGGTACATATTAGGCCAGAGTTAAAAGAAAGAAATCCTCCCCTGAATAATTCCGACTTATCTACCCTAGATTTTCAGAGCATTATTGTTACATGAAACCTTTTACATTTTTGGATTTACTATTCAGAGCAAAGCACGTACTGCCAACGGCACATATCATCCGTCTTATCAAAAGGCTCGGGGGGGGTGCTCATTTCCAGAACTTCGATGGTAAGGGGTGATCATCCAAGTATTGGCTGGATCGTGAAAACTTGAAAAATATGCCCCAGACTTATTGTGGCTTTATGAAAAAAGTAAAAGTGTGAAATGCCTTGGAAAGACGTAACTTAGTACGGAAGGTATTGTTCTAAAATTCATAATAATTCACAAACTCATGCTCAAATTGAATCTCCTGTGCACCTTCCAGGGACGGCACTGGGATAATGTTGTTTTGTAATCATGAGCCTACATGTCAACATTTAAATTGCATCCGCGATTAAGTGGCCTTTGCCCCTATCTGCCTATTACCTTTTTAGGTTAAGATGCACTCTTAAACTTGATGTTTCTGACATTAGTGAATTCATATGATTCTTAAGGTGTAAAATGTCTACCTTTCTGAAAGGGGTTTCCAAGTATTTCAAGCTCACATTTTACAAGTTTAGAAACTCAAATAATTCTTTTTGAACCATGCAATTATTAATCAGTGCAAATTGAGGCGCTTTCTCAGAAATCGAACAAGTGTGAAACTGATGCCATACATCGAATGTGGAAGCTACACTTAAGACTCTGACAATTGACTTGTTTCAGAATCCTTTGTCATTCTTGGTCTCATCATTAGTTCGGGAAATATCTACTAGGTGGCAGGCAAGACAACGCTTGACGCGTGGGTGCTGGACCCAATCAATATCCATAGCCTATAGATGTGTTGTCCGAGTAGGCACAGAACATCAACGTTTATAAATGGTTGTCAACGTTGATTCAATGTTGATTCAACGTTGATTCAACATTGAATTGAATTGTGTGCCCACTGGGATGGGCCTTTAATGGAGTTGGTGGTAGGGAAGATTGCATTTTCGAAATCATTTGAGTAAATTGAGGTGAAAAGGTGTGCTGGTTAAGATGATGAGAAGATGATAAGAAGTAGTAGTATAGAGGCTACAATGGGCGTTTCCTTAAACAGTCGATCATACCATATAATAAAATTATGATACTTTCTAAAGTTGCATCGAACTGATCAGCAATAGCTGTTGCACTAAGTCACAGGCAGTGACAAATGGACTTTAAACAATACTTGCATTATGCATAAAAGGGTCAAAGGGACTGCGCCAATCTCTTTTTTTCTCATCTAGTAAGATGTACAGTTGTATAGGTGTTTATTCACAGCTTAACTTCAATCATGGAAGTTCTACATGAAAATGCGAAATATGAAATAATGATTCAGAATGAATAAGCGAAATTCCAAAGGCAATAGAGCAAACAGACATACACTGATACAGCATGACTCGTCCATGACAGTAGATCATATAAATGCTTCCCACCCCATGCTTTGGACATCATAGGTGTTTCTTTCCTTCAATAATACTTGCCATTTCTCACTCCATGCTTTGGACATCGTATGTGGTTCCTTCCTTCAAGAATAATTGTTACTTCCCACCCCATGCTTTTGAGATCCCACACATAAAAAGGTAACGGTGCCAACTATGTCTCCCATGTGGTTCTGAGAAAATAGAGAGCTGCTAATGACTCTGATTATATGAGGGGTTAACTTTGGTTGACTCTGTAAAATCAGTGTCAACTCAAAGTGACTCTGTACTATCAGTGTCAGCTAAAGTTGACCCTTGATAATAATAAGCAGTCATTAGCAGTGTGACTCTCCATTTTACCAAAGCCACGTGGGAGACACTGTTGACACCTTTACGTTTCTGTGTGCAGGTGTTTCCCTGCTTCAATAATACTTGCTCACCCCATGCTTTGGACATCCCAGGTGTTCCCTCCCTCAATACTAATTGTCACTTCCCACCCCATGATGCCTCATGCTGCCACCACCAGGGCTGCGCCACCTGCTGCACCGGCACCACCCTGGTGCTGAGGTGGTGCTGGTGGTGCTGTGGTGGTGCTGAGGTGGTGCTGAGGTGGTGCTGGGGGGTGGGGCTAGGGTCTGAGCAGCTCAGTGGAGGACCAGCAGCCAGTGGGTGTGCAAGGCCTTACATTGTGAGCAGCTCTGAGCACATCAAGAGCAGCCCAAGGCTCCCGTGCTATATCTACTGTTACTACTGATACTGCTGCTGTTATTACTGCCACTACTACTACTGTCACTACTACTACTACAGCAGCTACTGATTATGCTCATACAAGCAGCAGTGGCATCGCAACCATACTGCTAATACCAGCAGGAGAAGTGGCATTATACATAACTACACTGTCCTCACTATATTGTGTCTCCAAGAACCCAGACCTTAAATATTGCCAAAAACAGCTGACTCAAAGGGATTGAATGTTAAAAGATAGGGAGTACCTGAGGTGGTTGCTGTTATAATATTTGCCACGTGTGCATTATATGCACGTGTTATAAGCTACTTACATCTGGACCCTGGAGAGGATATCCTGAGGAGGCAGGAGAACCCATACAGTAATTAGCAGGTGGGAGCAGGACATTGACATCACAGACACAACCCTATAGGGATGAGCTGCTCAGATCTGCTCATACTGTCAACGCTATAGCACTGCATGCAGGAGGAAGGGATGAGCCCTAAGTGTCACCAAACTGCTCACTGACACTCCTGCTGCTACCCTGCACCACCTACAGGAGGAAGGACAAATGAATTGCTCATCGCAACCTGCTCATGCTGAGCACTAGGGGGGCAGGAGGATTTGCACTGGAGGAGGTATGGCAGGCAGCATGGCAGGGGTAGTACCGGGCTGCACCAGCTCACACCCCGGCAACAGGAGGGACAGGAGCCGGCCTGACACCCCTTTGCAGTGAGCTGCTCCCTCCTTCCCCAACCCACACCCCTAGGCAGTTGCCAATACAGAGAGCAGCTCAGGAGAGGAGAAAGGAGGGGAGTGTCAATAGCACAAGGTACAGTCCACACTGCCATCTGTGACTGGCCGAACTGACTGTCACTGTCTACTGCCTGCTCTATCTGTAGGGCTTTGATTCATTGATTGACACTCGGTCACAGCCGCTAGAAGCACCATGCACCTCCATGTAAGGTTGACTCTGCCTTCTCCTGAGTGAGTGAGTCCCTCTGAGCAGTAGTGCATGAGCTGCCCCCCTCCCTGAGCTGCTCCCCACCCCCACCCACTCCTTCAGAGAGAGCTGCTCGGTCAGCACTGGAGACAGGTGGGCACTCTGTCAGCCGACTCCTCCTGTAGTAGTATGGGTGGACTGCTCCTCCAGGGTGTATAGTGGACTCCTACAGGCTTAGTGGTCACTTCCTAGAACCCAGGAGGAGTTTAGGGGAAGCAGGAGGAGGCTTGGGAGTAGGAGCAGGGGCACCCTGCCTATATAGTATACAGCGAAGGATAGTGTATAGGGTGCTGCATACTCTGCATAGACATCACCTGGGACACAGGAGGAGGAGGAGGAGGGGGACACAGGAGGAGCATACACGTGCTGCACCGACTCTGGAGGATTTGTTTTACTATGGACATCTGAGCATGCAGCAGGATATCACTGAGCAGAGATAACTTCATAGTTTCCCTACCTGAGCGGCATCGTCAGGGAGACCATGTGCATATACAAAAAGGTACACTGATAGAGATACCTCCTTCTTGTCGAGGCATCAGCCAAATATTTCAACGAGTACAGGGAGGGTGCCAATAACTGCATGCAGTTGCCTATCTGGCAATTCGAGCTGGAGCACTTCGATTGAATAACTGTTTCCTTGTGTAAGAGGAAAATTTTCACACCTCACCCCAAGCTAGTAGCGACAACCCTAAGTTTATCCCAGGCAGATACTAACTTACCAACAGGAGGGAGGAGGAGGCAATTGCATTGAGTAGAAGCTGATAGCCACTTAGATGCAGCCCTAGTGTGTATATATACAGTAATAAGGAACTGCTCAGCACTGACTCATCCCATCCAGCCTTCCCCTTGTTAGGTAACTCCTCCAGGGTCTCCCAAACACCTTCAGACATACCAAGGGTTTGTATACTCCATACTATAAGTCCAGCCCTCCAGGGAGAGAGGGAACTGTGTCAGTATGTGTCTGTAGCCCCTCAAGGAGTAGCCCCATGAGGAGGAGGGAGGTGATAGGATAGGGAGGTGTGGGAAAAAGTTGAGTTGCTCAGCACTGCTCAGCCTGAGCGCCCTGAGAGCTAGTGAGGTCTGTATATACAGTAGATGTAACAGGACGTCGCCATACCCCTCTCTCCACGTCCTTAGTTCTCTTATGTGCCTCCAGGGGTGTAGCATTGACGTCTGAAGCCCCAAAGGCCTCCCCCAGGAGTAGAGAGGGAGAGGGATCACACAGAGTATTACTGACTACTGGAGCGGAGGGAGAAACTGCATGGGTGGTAAACTACATTGTCTATGTGACACCCAACTGTGAATAATAAGGTAGGTGGATGTTTTTTTAAATCGTAAACTGAATGTGCAGGGTTTACTTTTGTATACTATGGTTATTCATTATTATCTCTATGTAGGTTACATGTATGGGTAGGATCACCAGTGGTTTATAATGTTAAGATATATTCCTCGGTTGCGGATCACAGTGTGTAACTCTTGGTATCTGTACGACACAGAATTGGCCCTTTACAGAATAAAATCATATTTTGGGAGAGGAAGAACCAATCAAATTGACATTTACAAAGACACATATTCTTTCATCTGTTCAGTTAATATTCAACTTAGTGCATCCAAATACGAAGACTGAAGTATGTTTCCGCTAAAAATGAGTCAGAATATTTAGACCTTACTTATTTGCTAGACTCTTGTTCCTTCAGAAATTGTGTATTTGCCTGTAAGTGCGAGACATTTTTCTCAAGGTGCGTATGTTGACATGCCTGTGTTAATTACGTCGCACCCGTTATCAATACATTACACCAGCTCTCTTTAGCTGAGGACCACCGACCTCCTATCTAAACCATTATTGCCTATGAAGAACAATTTGACTATCATCATATTTTCAATGTTATATTGGCCCAATTTGTTGCACACATTAGAGTATGATTGCCAAAGTTTGGATGTACTAAATGTCCGTTTTACGTAGGTATGTGTGGGGGGACGGTTGCACAAAGAAAAGAAACAGAGTCAAAAGGGAGTCCAGGTTGCCTTCATATTGACTCTCTAGGAAGCCTAGGTTTTTTATTTGACTCAGCCAGGGAGCTTTGTGACTCCCCTACCCAGTTGGCACAGAACATTGAATCAACATTAAGAATTGGTTGACAATGTTGATTCAATGTTGATTTAACGTTGATTCAACATTGAGCTCAATTTTGTGCCCACTGGGTAGGTGACGCCCTTTGGTCTGCCAGGGAGTCACCAAGGGTCCCTTATGTAGCCTGGGCTCCCCTAAAGAGGGAAGTCATTCTTTAGGCACCCTGGACTCCCTATTGACTCTGTTTCTTTTCTCTGTGTACATGGCAGAGACAGGAGGTTATAATATCGACGTGGACTCAGGTGTGGAATGCTATATTTCCTGCTAGCAACAGGATATTTCCCCTGCCATGCCTCACGCATACCTATTCAGATTACAATTATAGAACCGGACATATGAATCTCTGTTATCTTAGATGGAGTACACTTTAGGGGGGAATATGTAGTACATAGTATAGGAAGGAGGCAGTGAGACAAAGAAATAGAGAGAGAGGGACAAAGAAGTCGAGGGTCAACTAGAGAAAGAGATATTCCGATTCTGTAATGACACAGGCAATAAAGAGGGGATGAGGAGAGATAGGGGGAGGGGGAGACAAGGGGAGATTGTGGAGAAGGAGAAGGGTGAAAGGAGAAAAGAGGAAGAAAGGACGGGAATAAGGGAGGTATTGAATGAGGGGGAAAGTGGAGTGACAGTAGACGGAGGGATGGAGAGAGGAAAGAAAGGGAGGGTAGTAAGAAAGGAAATGAGACGGTTAAGATTAAAATTAAGATAAAGAAAAACTATGAAAATTGCTTCATGTGAGTAGCACCTTTATAAGATCCACTTATCTTGTATATGGACATGTACTTGAACACATCATCCCCTCGCCTCATCTCATCAATTTATTCACCGCTAATACGTAATGTATGTGACATATGTTTGATTTCTTTCTCTGTGACGGTTTACAAGTATTATGACCGGCATGACTGTGAGTTGTTTCTGTATCCAGGTCCCTACAAAAGATAAAGGGGTCTTGGAGGCAGAACGGCAATGCGCCGAATCCAATGTATAACACATATGTTATAATTATACCCAATAAAACACTTAAAAAAAAACAGAGCCAGATATATATATATATATATATATATATATATATATATATATATATATATATATATATACTTTAGTATAACTGATGTATGGTTTAGCATTGGTGGATGCAAAGCTTAAATACCTATTCTCTTAATAACTAACCCATTTCACTTATAATTTATTGCGTTTGTTAATCATACAGACTATCAAATACAATAATATAGACAGGTCCTTTGTTCTGAAAATGGTCCAAGCTGGCAGTGTGCACCGAGGACTGTCGTGATAGAACAAACCATTAAGTCCTTTAGTAGGGAGAAACAGGTGCTAATCCATTAATGTCAGTATAGTGCTTTAATGTCGCCGTCATCATGATGCATGTATGAAGGTGAGTGCATCACAAGTGTTGCAATGGTACACAGGGTTGATACACTCCTGAAGCGTCGGCATGATGAATGAACGGAGATAGACTCTCGGGGATGCAGTCATGTATTATAACGACAAAGTGTTACTAAGAGTAGTACAAAACGAGGCTACCCTTAAAGGGTTAACCTTAAAGGGGCGTCGCTGCTTCACATTTAGATCCATTAGTGGCCCCTGTACCCTCCAGAACAACAGGACATTTTTTATAAGTTAATGTTAGGTTTACACAACAGCAGGCATCATTCTGAGTCCTGTAAAAAACACACTTTTATTGTCTGGCCCATCAATTTCTGATATAAGGACAGCGGCCTATTTTACACAGGTATTAGATCAACCTGTTATGTAACCTACACTGGGGCCCTGTTACTCTCCCTTTCTCAGTATCCTGGTCACCATAAATACTCGGCTGTAGAGTTCTGTTTCTTAATTTTGGACAGTAAATTCGCTGTTCGGAGCTAGAATGATCTGAGCAATAGCTTATAAATGTGCAAAGTCTCGTTTCCACTCAAGATGTATTCCGTTGTGAGGCAGGGGCTGCTACGACTGACATTTTCTCTCTAAGAGAGCGATGCCTGTACTACAGAAGCCTCTGTCACAGATGTTAAATCTTTCACGGCCGATACCTAATCCTACACTGTCATGTAAGACCCTGGGAGGACATCATGGATTAAAAGTGAAAAGGAAATACTGTACAATCGTTATGTACAATTCATAAATAATTTAAGCTCACTTCCTAATGCCTCCATATAAAATGACTTATTATTTACCTAAGCAAAAGGCATAATGTCAAAGTTCGCTCAGTTGCTGAGATGTTTATACATGTATGAAAATGCCATGAGAAATGCATCTGTCTGGCTCGCCAGCTGATCTGACAAAATGTACAGAAAGGTCCTCTATATAAGATGCCTCGGAATTGGATTAGGTGCAAGAAACGTTGCAATCAGTAAAGTTTCTTGCTGACAGATTCCCTCAGTGTTTTGCTCAGATTCTCTCCCTAGTCCCTAGAGTGTCAAAAATGTACGAGAACACATAAAAACATGTCATTTTTACGGCTGGCCAGCTAGTCTGGCAAAACATACATATATAAAGCCCTATGCCCCCTCCATCACTCACAATTGGATTAGGTGGAAGATACATTTATACAATGGGTAACGCCTCTTGCTCACAGATTCCCACGACGTTCTGCTCAGGATGTCCCCAGTGCTGAGGTGTCAAATATGTATGGGTGGACACGGGGAGAGGGGGTAAGGGAAGGGGCGTCCCACTCATCTTGTTCTGTACGATTAGTGTCTACCAGGACCATATCAATATTAGAACACTCCTCAAGGGGCCACCACTGCTTGTTGTTGAGATGGGTGCATGCACAGATAATCTGAAAGCCCCGGCCCTTAGTTGGTAGTGGCTCTCTCAGGTTGGTCATAGGGATATTGGTCAGGTATGCCCGAATGCTGTTTTTAAGAATGAGTAAGGCAAAACAACTTTATGACTAATGCCTCAGTCAAAAGGACTTAGCCTGACACTCATTGAAATGGAGAAGACTAAGGCGAGTTGGTCATTACTGACCAACTTGACAATATAACCTAACCTTGGTCGGTCGTATAGGGAGCAAAGAAATGTTAGGCTATAATGACTGAGAGATTGCACATATAGGGAGCCAAAGAATATCAGTGTGGGGAGGGGAGGAGGGGGTACAGGACTAGTGTGTTAACCCTGTAGGGGAAGAGAAGTGCATTAATTTCATAATTATGGTGTTGGTCTTCATGACCCATGGGTACAGAGTGTATCCATGCATCATGACAGCCCTCTCTGTAGTGTATGTTCCTTGTAGGGTTGGGATGATGCTTGAGTACCCTTCACTTTTTATATGCCTCTCATTTCCTTCTTAACCTCTCAATACCCCATTCCCTCTCCTCCCCCCTTGTCTCTCTCTCCCCCTCTCTCCCTCTCTCTCTCTCTAAAGGGTGTCGTTTCTGAAAGTAAGGAAATGGGGTGAGACCACATTTATACTGCTGTTCTTAACTAACCAAGTCCCCAGAAAAAAGGGTGATTTTGCAAAAACCTGGTGGTGGTGATAGTGTCTTTCATGCATCAACCTGGAGTAAGGGGAAAGGGCTCTGCAGACGTCCCAGGCCGGGGCCACCGGAGCCAACACGGGTGGGGTCGACACTGCCTGGGGGACCGGGGAGAAGCTCGGCTATACATTCCCAACAAGCCATCTTCTGCTCCAGGGGGTGGCCATCGCACTGCTATAGACCAATATAGAAAGTGAGGATGACTTTTCTGCAAAGATGTTTTTTTATTTATGTGATGTATGGTTTCATTGACAGTGAAGGGCATATAAAATCAAATTCCTGCAATGTAATAAACATGCGTCAAATGATATTGTCTTTTGAATTTCCTGACGTAGATTATGCCCATACCAATGTAGGCATGTACTGTTGTTATGGGAAGCCACCTCTTCTTGTCGCATGGGTCTATACTGAGGCATGCCAGACATCCAAGTGCTGGCTAGTGTTATAGGCTTGAATCCAGCCAATGTGTTAGTGGAGGGAGTGGAGACTCTGGTTTGAATGTCCCTTATCGCTTCAAGGGCCACATGCTGGCGAATCTACTCTCTATGGCCGCATGAATGCATCATTCCTGAGTGCAGTGGTGATGTGCTTCTCACCAGGGATGAATTCTTTATTGTTGATACACAGTGAATACATGATATAGAGTCTATACCAATAAAGGTAAAGGTATAATCTGTATGCCTTTTGGTATCCCGCCTCATGAAATATAGGGCCGACGTGAACTATTACATATCTTTTCTGTTGGATAAAAATATAGCAAAGAAAATTCACCTACATCACATGAATGGTATTTGAATTATCTGGTATGGCAATCTGTATAGCAGTAGCCAATCAATCTTGACCGACATATTTTCCTTGAAATTAACACCCCTGTCAGCCATAAAGTATTGATACACTCACAAAGGATCGGTATGATGCAGGTACTCGTCAATTATACATTGGTGCATCATGCTTACAAATAGACATAACAGCCTTGAGACACCCATCTGTCCTTAAATGGTTATATCCCTAACCCTATATCCCCCACCCTGTGGTTAGGGCCGGCCCACCCTGCAGAGATACCAGAGATAATATATCACTACTAATGCCATCATGGGTAATATCAGCAATGGGCTCTATGATACCAGGGGGGCCTACTACACTCGCCAGTTTATCCAATAAGGGATGCACGATATAAGCACACAGACAGGGTAGGCTCTGCCGCCACTGTGATAACAATGCCCGATAGCTATTGTCAGAAGCAATAAAGGCCAACTGGGCAGATAGCAATGGTATGAGCAATCTAGCCACTGCTCTCCCAATAGGGTGCCTTTGCTGCCATGGAGCAAATAGTGCTATAGAGTGTATAGTATTAAAGGTGCGGTATGATTATTGTGGGTTTATTTTTCATGGGGATTGGTTAAACATGTTGAATCATAATGTGTCAGAAATGACCTGGTCCTTAACTGTTATTGCATCATGCATTAATATGATACATTATGCAATATGCGGCCTGTCTAGGATAAAACATATTCATTCTGGTATCTTGATGCACCAATGAGATATCGGCAAATAAGGAACTGCACTTCGTGAAGATTGGCATTTAAGCAAATGCTGCACTGCTTAAAGTCATCCTCGAAGCATATCATTTAGTTTCAGTAAACCCGGTTTAGTGTCATTGTAATATTTTCTGTGGCATTTACGTGGCATCTACTGAACTTAAAGCTGCTTAAAGGGTGACATGATGCAATAGGAAGTGTGCTTGAATGCTTAAATTTATGCAGTGCTGGCACCCTGTCCATGCAGCATTCCAACCCTTTAAAGGGACTCGCTACTTGTCGCAGGATTACTGAAGTCTGCATATAACTCAGGATTATGTTAGTTTGATTTATTATCTAATAGAAAATCAAAAGAAATTCCCATGTCACCGTACTAACTTTCATGATACGGCCATTTGAGCAAAGGGGTACCTTAACTAAAGAAATGAATAGGAAAACAGCATTTTCCCATTATCTGTCATGGATAATCCCCTTCTTCTATTGATATTGTAGCCAAACCTTGGGAATGTATAATGGACATCTATACAAACATTTTAGGACCAATAGAACAGGGGGTCACGGATAAAATATGAAAGGCATGAATTTTGGAAAAATATTTCTTTTGCCTTAACTATAGGATCCTATGGGTGTCTTAGCAATGAATATATGTGAACAATAGAGGTATACTGTCAAAGTAGCGATTTTTGCCGCCAGGTGGCTTCTGCGTAGGAACCAGCGTTTCCCTTTAAGTTCCTTACCAACGCTGCATTCCAGACTCATGAAAAGGGAAAAATGTATCAAAGAGACTTCTAGTCCTTAATGGACTTTATGGTTTGTATTTTTCGTTTAACAAATATTTAAAAAAAAACAGCCTTTATAGTCACCTCGAACAAGAACCAATGTGTGCTTCCGACACATTAACTTCTGTAGAATAACTAAAGTTGATGTTACTAGCTCAATGAATCTACATTATATCTATATTCCCCTGTCCTGAATGCAACAATATTCATGGTATTCCTATTGACTTTCTCAATGTCATCATTGCCTTGCCGATAACAGAGCCCGGACTTAAGCCTTTCAAAACATGCGGGCGAATTATCAGATCGATCCGCGTATTTTTCCCTGCCTTTTCCCATTTCGGGAAATCGACACGATGCAAATCAGCCTTGTGACCCACATCAACAGGGTGTCAGTTTCAGGCTGCAGTGAAAACGACATTCTGCAGCGAAATCAACAGGGCTGGTCTAGTGGTAATTAAACCCAGATGCACATTGCATGCTATAATGGCATTCACACCCTGTCTAGTCCCGCAGGATAAGGGTAAAAATGACTTTTCATTTCATTTCGTTTCTAGGCCTGAGGCTCAGTAACCAGATTCCATTCGCTGTCCCTATTCGGAAGGCTGTTCCCATTAATCTTGTAGAATGTATTTGGAAAGCGTGTTCATAGAAAGAAACTCATTTTCAAACATGGAATAGTGCTGAATAATGGTATGTACTGTACATCATTGGTTGATCGTTATAGTATTTACGTTATATCAGCAGGACAAAACCAATATATCACAGTACATAGTTTTACGATGCAAAGATTCCCTGCGGCAAGCAGAGCTGTCATGCACCGAGATATAAGTACATGTCATATTTTTGATGCAAAAATGTAAAATTAGAAAATATTGCCCTAAAGAATTGGTTTTATGGCAGCTATTTGACACTGGAATGCGCTCTCCATCATTGAAACACGACTACATGCGTTTGATTAGTATTGGATGGTCCATGCTGCCTCAGCGAAACAGTAGACTATCTAACCCTCTAACCCATGTATGTGATAATGCATGAATACAGGCCTGGCAAGTCTACTGTATTGATGCATCATTGGGTATAAATCTTTTGGTGAACCTTCCTCACCCTCAGCTGGCATTATGTCTAACTCTCTACCATGGTGCCCGAGTCACAGAAGGAGTCATGCATCGAGCCCAAAGTGGGAGGGCAGTTGTTTTCCACAACAATATTTTTGGATCATGCAGAGCCTACAGGGTTGATACACTCCTGAATGGTCTTCATAATGCATGAAAGCAGCATAATATGCAAGTAAATTTGCCAGGTCAGCAGTCTTGTATGACAAAGAATATATCACATCAAAGCAATAGGACACGTAAAGGGCTAAAGCTAAATAAAAAAAAGGTGTGTTTCAGGATACCCAACCCTACCTAGCAAAACAAGGCCGACCCTAGAATAGTTTATCCAATTTGAAAAAAAGAATTTTTGGCCAGGTTTTGGCCGAGACTCACTCTAGGTTCAAGTTCAAGCTTTGCAAGTTAAAAGGGTAGACGGCGAGTCTGCACTGACATTCGCGAGTCAATTTCTTGGTACTTTTCAAGCTCGGTTTTTTAAGGGGAAAAAAGGTACAAAAAGGGGAAAATTCCGACCTACATACCATGTAACCTAAAACAAACAATTTACCTTTTGCCCTAGCCAAGGTATTGAGCAGACATGCGCATTGCTCTCCCCAAAGCTCAGATTTTCATGCATATCTCCACATGGCCGTATTAGGGCATTACAACTGCTACTGCAGCTAGGAAGTCATTAGTACACTAAGGCCTCAAACCTTCATTTTTAGCTTGTGTTATGATACACTAATTATGCTGGCAAAGGACTCGTTAGGGGACTATGATTCATTATGGTGATTCTTCAGGAGTGTATCAACCCCAAAAGGTTATCTTGGTGGATGGATACTCAACCGGTTGGATAATCCACCGACGAGATATTTTCTGACAGAATTACATTATTGCGTTAAAACATTATGGTGTATGTTAAGGGTTAATACCCCCCCCCCCCGTCCCACCGCGCATGCATTTCCTTTACAGTTACCTTAACCGGTACGCCCGGTACAGACCTAGCTCTGCCTATAGAGTATTCAGGCTTTAGGATGTAAATGTGACCAAAATTGTGTCGTCCATTTCCACGCTTGGTATGATAGAAAGGTGAACACACTTCCATCTCTATTTTATGTAATAATATTGAAGCAATATACCATGGTTGAGCTAGATTAAGATAGACCCACACTTCTTTTAATACCACATCGGGATATTAGTTTCCTAGACTGTCACTATTACGGAAATGAGATAACTTTTTAACTGGAGACCATTCTTTCCAAGGGAAAAGTGTTCACCTGCGTGACAGTCAACTCTATATTTAAGCACTCACACTGCATGAATATTGGCATTTAAGCAATGATTACACTGCTTAAAGTCTAACTTTAAGCTTCTTTAGCAAATTTCAGGAAATGTGACTTAAAGGAGCTTAAATGGCAGCATGGATTGCTTAAATCCAAATGTTTATGCAATGTCGGTGCGCTAACATAGAGTTGGCTGTATCACCACTTAATAAATATGCAACCATATCTCTGAAGGAGGTATAGGGAGGACTCAGCTGCAGCGGCAGCAACAAACTGTTCAGCAGCAGTAGGGGTAGTATGCGGCAGTATGCACACAGGGCCTTGGCAGGATGTCACTGCGTGGGCTGATGCAGTCAGTCCAGGGCTGAGCAAGGCACTCAGTGCTCAGAGAGGGGAGCACCTACCCTGTGTCCTGGTTGTTGCATTGGCATATGTACATACACAGCCTCTCCACTGCATCCCCAACCTCTCCACACCAACGCTCTCAACATCAAAATTAGGGTAAATTCACCTGGAATCAGACACATACCTTGAGACGGACACTTGATTTGGTGGTTATCCATTCAAGAATTTAAAGCCCTTTATCTTTGAACAGTAGTAAAGTTGGAAATGTTAGTCTTTCCAAAAATAGGCACCAGAAGTAAAAGTATACATGAATAACCTCAAATTTCGATGTCCTTCTCAGGGTATATGTCTGACTCATGATGGCTCTACCGTTTGGCCAAATGATTTGGGTTGAATTGTGCAAATTTTGTATCATTATTTGTACGGTCCTTTTTCATATAATATCGCCTGGCAATATCCACAGATGTATACAGCTGTCTTACAAATGGGAAATGTTATACTCACAATGTTGAACTTCACTTCATCTGAAAAGGCTAAGAGTGCCAGTCATTGCTCCACTACGACTTTTACTATCATAGTAAACTTCAAATTCGTTTGTTATCATAACTTTATACATAATACCATGGATAATAAGAATTTGGCCTTTAAATATTGTATCCACTTGATTATTAATCCCATTCTGAAATCCTGACAAATCTGCCAGTTACACCCCTAAATAGGACAAGAGAGGAAAAAGGCATTTGAAGGAGAAAAACAGTTTCTTAATGAAAAGGAGTAATATCCTGAAGGCATTCCGGGCTGAAGATGCAAAAAACTGGTTTGAAATGATTACCCTGTTTTTCTCCCCTCACTGCTAAGCAACCTAACAAAACGACCTGCAAGACACTTTGGACGCTGACCATTATTACATCAGAGAACTGACCTCACCTTTCTCTTGCCTAATGTAATGATGCATATAGAACTGGTTCTCTTATGTAGCTTTCCCCAAAATATATCCTACTTAGGTACCGTGTTGAGGAAGCGGTATTCAGTCCTTAGGGCAATGTGTGTTGTGAGAGCTACTAGAGTGTTACTAGTGCACCGGTCCTACATCACAACATCATGCCTACAGGGGTTTATAGTGCATTAATGCACTATTCTGACTTGAGAGGGTCAATCCAACATGACTGCATAAGCTATCTAAAGTAGACTCAATGAATTTTTAACTTTGATTCTTTTCAATGAACATTTCAGAAAATAAACGACACAGTTTGGTAAGGAATCAAATATTGTTAAATATTCAAACATCAGAGACAGGCTCAGATAGACAGAGCTGCATGCGAAAGTCACACAGTCAGTGGTTATTTCACGAGGGGTGCTTAGCCTGTATTGCATGCTGGCACCCTCTGTGTTTCTTTCATGGCTTTCATGGTTAAATCATGGCTTTCTAGTAAAACACTCCCCTTGCATACGGCCCTCCCATTGCTTCAACATTGATAGGCCATATTCACCATGAAATAAACACCATAAGCATTCACTTAACATGAGCCTTTGATCATCAACACAGTATCCTCACACCCTGGATCCCTCCAGTGAACCTCACTGAGAGCAGCTTTCTATCAGACTACACCTTTGCCCTTTAAGGGCCGCATAGTGCGTTAATGTATCATGCTCTTGGTCGTCACAATGCATGATACCAGGGAGGTATCAATGTGACTATACATGGATTTTTAAAATCGACACAATCGACACAGTGACACAGCAATTCGACATGGGTGACACGGCACTTTTAGAATTTGACATAAATAAATAGTGCATTATGCACCACATAAAATTTGACACAGCGATACAGCACTTTTCTAACATTCAACACGGCTTCACGTTCAAAATGTTGGGCACCCATATATAGTCACATCAACTCCATAAGATCCTGACGTGTTAATGCAGTCTAAATATAAACAGGTAAACTCACGAAGACGAAGCATTAAAGTCCCATGTGGCCCTTAGAGGCTTATATACCCAGTGCCTTTACACACTGATCCTTTTGTATCCACTCTCCTACCTCCACAGCTAGCTGGCTGCGCTCTCTGGGGAGACACATTTTTACCTCGTCTCTGCCCGAACCTGTTCACTACACAGCAATTCCTCTTTAGAAAATGGAGAGAAAACCTTTTGCTATCTTACTGCATCACATAATGCATTATGTCATCTTTTTTTGCTACGCTGAAGGTATTTCTTGGGCTATGTGTGTCATGATAATGGTGGTCCACATTTCTGTAATTAGTAGGTTTTCCTCTGCATACATTTCTTTGAATGTTTGGATGGTTTCATCCATGAGAAATGAGACATTACAATCAAAATGTGTGATAGACAAAAATCACCTTTTGTGTGGAGGGAGGTTAATGCAGAGATACAGTCAGACCCCAGAGAGAAATATCTGCTCCGAGAGATTGAACTCCCTGTGTCCTGAGCATACACACCCACCATACCTCACACTCCTACGTTAGGAATAAAAATAGGGCAAACGTGGAGCGAAATGTTGATAGAGCAGTAAAAGTTCATTGGAGGTGAGGGTTCGTACACATCTTTTTCAAACGATCCCTCAAGCAATAAGTAAAACACATAGAAAATAATTATATCTCAAGGAGAAACTCACATGTGGTATATTATAAATATTGTAGCCACTTGAGTGTGGATTAATCTGTACATAGTAAGGTAGATAGGTGTCGAAAATAACTAGGGCCTGCAATAGACATAAACAATTACCGAGACGCTGAAAGGGTTCCAGGAATTCCAAACATTACTCCAAAAACCACCAAATCCATACATAAGAAAATATTTGCATAGGCACATTTTGTCCCCTGTTAACCCCACCCCCTGCTATCCCTCACCCTCACCCCATGCCTTAGCATCATGCCCCATTTCCCCCTGCCTGAGCCTCACTCTACTGACACTTGATCATCCACCCAACACCATCACCCCTCAGTGTACTACGCCGCACCCTATCTGCCTACCTTTGATCTCAGGACAGCCTCTTTTGATGTCCATCGTCCTTCTTTGAGGCGTGGCCGACAGTCGAGGCATCTATTTGCTAGGCAAAAGGATGGGGAGGGGGATGAGGGAAGGGGGTGAGGCTATTGGATGCTAGTGTAGTGAGAGGAGGGAGTGATGGTGGGGGGAGGTGTGTGTGTGGGGGGGGGGGGGTCAGGAGGGCTGAGTGTGAGTAGTACATGAGATGAGGGTTTGTCGGTGGGTCGGGTGGTAGATAGATATTGGAGGTTCTGTAGAAGACGGGTTGCTGCAACTAAGTTCGGGGGCGGGGGGGGGCGGGGGTATCAGAACATTTGCAGTATACACGCCTGCTTATAGGGTCATGTATGGCCATAGTATCTAATAATCCTAGGGTATCTCTTAATGCAGCTGGTATCAGGACACTGGTATCAGAACATTTCATGAAAAGAAATCATGGAATATACTTTGAGGAAAATGTACCAACTGTTGATTGGTTGACAAAGGATGAATATTCATAACATGCCACAATAGGCATTAAACTGATGCTCACGTGGCTAAGCCAAGTGAGATACCCTTAGTAGGGAACAATTCGAGTTATTCTATAGATTTATTTCATGTTATTATTGGCAACATTTGTTAAAAGTTTACTTTCATCGGTCAAAATCTTGTATCTTTTGGTACCAGTAGCTTGATCATGTCACGGGGTGTGAAATACTAGAGAGTGTTATTTTACAGGGGGCCTGATGAGATGCATTGGTTAGATAAAATAAAACAATAGCACCTCACCATGTCTGCTGATAGATATATTTCGCTGGTTCTTGTTCGGGGCTATACGGGTGGTTGAGGACCAGTGGAGAGCTGAATAGGTCGGTCGGCGAGGAGGGAGGATCGATAGTTGGGACATCCTGCGGTATTGACGTACACATCATTAATGCCTCTGCCAAACCACCTCTACCCTCCCCTCCTACCTCTACACCACCCCCCTTCACTCCCCTGCCCTACCTCTTTTGCCTCACAGGGGTGGACATCTACTGCAGAATCCCTGCTTTAGCGCTTTACGGGCCGCATGATGGTTTATTGTGCTGTGCCCTTGGTGATTATATATATGGTGTGGGTCTAATCATGAGGGCTGCATGAATGCATCATGCCAACCAACAGGGTGATACCCTCATGCAAAGGAAGAATGACGCATCCAAGCATCCTGTATGCAGTCCTGGCAAAATCCACAGAACTACATCACTGCATCACAACGATTAACTGATCAAGGGCAGAGGGCATTTAAGCACAGTGTGGCCCTTAAAGGGTTATGTATTGTGTTCGCTCTTTGACATTCCTCCCGTAACAGCCATCGATTCGATGTTTACATTGCCTCCCATGCCTTATATCAGCCTTTGGGTAGGTTTTGTTTATTTGTCGGTCTATCTGACCCCTGGTTCTTTTGCATGTTTGATGACATCTTCGTCCCCTCCGCCCGATATTTGTTCAGTTCCTTCCTTCCTCCTGCCTCGGTTGTTGCTTCCTCCATTCCAATTTCCCTCCATCCCTCTTTTTTTTCCCTCCGGCTTCCTAGCCTGCCAGTGCCTCCTCGACTTGCTTCCTCCTACCTCCCAAAGTGCAACCCTGACTACCCCCCCTAACTGCCTCCCTTCCTCCCCCAACTCTTGCCTTCCTCCCAGTCTCCCTTCCGGCCTCCCTTCCGGCCCCCTCGACTTCGCCCTGACTGCCACCCAAATGCCACCCATACTGCCACCCCGACTGCTTCTATGCCTAACTTACCACATACATTGTTGCCTCCTTGTCCTCTTTCCTCACTCCTTCCTCTCGACAGTTTCTCCTTTAGAAATCATCAAATCCAACCAATAACTATTCGCAACTTCCGGTTGCATGGCATGGCAAAGGAGCCCACTAATACACACCATCTTTCTCTTAATCTCACTATATATCTTGTATTAGCCTCTTATCTATTGAATATGATTATACATATTTGTATAATGGCTTTCATTTCTTATAATGAAGCTGATCCATGAATCACTGCCTATCAAAGTGTCCCTTCTATCAGTCCATACTCAACGATGAGCACCAAGCTCAACAGATGTCTAACTTAAAGGCACCCCATTGCCATTAATTACCCAAAGTCCACGGCTTTTATGTAATTAGTTTCTGGCTATGGAAGACTCATAGCACTCATGCAATGAAAAAGGCATGAGGTGAGGGAGGTAGTGGGCAATAGCTATATGCAGTCGGTGTGGGTACCCTACACAGTATACTTAAAGCATACTTAGTGCTATAGAAGCCTGATCCTGGAGGCAAACCACCAGCTTGTTCATCGCCATCCAATAGACCAGGCCACTACCATTATCCTACAGCCTCCACTAAAGCCTTAACCCATCCTCCCTTAAGCCAACCTCCAGAACCATCTCTAAACGAGGACCTAGAGACTGGGGGTTAATGCCCGGGTACCGTGTTTACTAGGGGAGTTGGACACCGGATGGGGGGATGCTAACCTAATTTACCCCCCAACTTCCCATCCCCATCCCCACTCAAGCACTGCCAGTTACTGTCATGGAAGATTGTAAAGAAGCTTCTTGTGGACTCATTGAAAATGAAGCCACTTGGCAGAGCAAACCAGAAGAGAGGAAAAAAGGAAAATAACATTTAGTCTGAGGAGAACGATGCTAGTGTGAGTGTTAGCTGTCTGTCATGGGAACTGGGTGGGAGGTAGCGGGTAGAAGATAAGAGGCTGTAGGGGCGCACTGATAGAGGGACGCCACAATGCTTAATTCAGGCCAATAAAGATATAGACTGTGTGGGTGGAAAGGATGGAGACCGTGGGGCTGGATAAAAGACTGACAGGATACAAGGGGTGTGGGATTACTATGTTTGTGCCCATATGGTTCTTTTTTGATACACAGAGATACCAAGAGAAGTATCTAAAGAGTGGCATAGCACTGTATTTATTTATTTATTTTCTGATGATTACACTGCATGATTTGTATTAATCAATTTCCAAAAGTAGCCCGGAGAATTGATGTAGGATATACAAGAGGAGAGTAGTAAAACTGCTTAGTAAAACATATGAAACGCTTGTCTATAAATGTAACAAACCGTCTCCTTTGTACTTCTCATACACCACCTGTCATAGTTATTATCTAATGCAGGGTGTATTGCAAGTAACACTCTTCAAGAAGACACGAGGAGAAATGTTGTCAGCATATAAAACAACATAAAAACAGTTCATAATAAAAATCAGTAATATCCTGGAGACATGATGACCAGAAGCTGTTTTTTTAAAGTCCATCTTCAGTTGTCATCATCTATGTCATTTTTAGTTTTTCTAAATACAGTCATGAACAATTCCTCTTATCAACTTAGAATAAGAACCATGTTCATGTCATTTGGATCTTATGATTAAAACCCTGGGACACAAAGTGCTTCCATTGTGGGATGGAAGCAAGATATACCTTGCCCATGTATATTCACAAAATATAAAGCATGTGAACAAGTGCACAATGGAGGCTTCGATCACATTTGTAGAAATTTGACAATGAGTGCCTGTTGCCCAGAGACATAAAATACAATCGGGTGGCGACTTAAGTTTAGATGTAACAGGGTATAGAGGATTAGGGTTCATGCAAGCCTATAGCGTCATAGGCACTGGGGACCTTGAAGGTTGTGGGCTGCAGTGCATTTATATGTGTCTGTATTATATTGATCTGTAGTGACACAAGGGGGTATGATGCAGGGTGTAGACTGGTGGGAGATATGGGACTGGAATAGACCCATTTACATGTAGAGAAGAGGTTGCATTGATCAATATGCTGTGCTTATATATCTCTATGTACAGCTGACCTAGACTAGAGATCATATCGAACCAGGTGAACTAGACACAGAGTAGAGGCACACCCTGCACATGACTTATAAATATAAAGAATGGAATAACATTGAAATCAAAATGACTATGGGGTATTTTCAGTACCAATTATGCAAAGACTGTTTGTATGTAGACTTATCATTAGGCTTCTGATTTAATAGTTTTAGTGGTATTTTCTAGACAGGTGCGCTTCATCATTCAATGATAATTACTTTACAATTGACCTTGATTTATAACAATGAACTGGAGAATAATTAAGAACAATTTCTACTCAATTGTACAAAATATTCTTACAATGTAGTGTGCAAAGGAAGAAGGAAACATGACCCTCCCTCTGCAACCTGAGAGGAGAATGTCAAATTAACTATAACAAATGAGTTTGGACATGCCTCCCTAATGATTGCAATCTGACACAATAAATCATGTTAGACTGGCAATAACAAGCTTATCTGTCTGCCAGCATCGCCTGACATGTAATTAAAATCAATATTCTACTTTACACAATATAATTCCCAAAGGAAAAGAAAGGAGAAGGATGTGCCTACCTCACTAATTAACACAGAATATAGGTCTCATAACAATTAGGGGAGTCTTCCTCTCAGGTTTCAGATTAGATCTGCCTCAGCGAGTACACTTGAAGTTATTCCAGTGTGAACAGGGTGTGGGTGATGATGAGTTCACGGTGTGAACGCACCACACTTTCATTGCTATATATAGCACCATTGCGCACTCTCAAATCACAGCCCCTCACCTGATGCAAATAAGATAGGATGAGGGGTACAGTGGAGTGGATTGGTATTGACATAAATGAACAGGCCATTTTGATGAGAGTAGATTTGGGTAGCTTGATGGTGGGTTGGGGACTGGTGACTTGGTATCTATGGTCTGGTACACTACATAGGAAACACTTTTTTTTCACTCGGGCAGAATGTCAAAGATAAAATGGCTTTTGAACTATATATCACATAGATTATGATTTTTCTGATAGATTTTTAGGCATTCAGGGAAAGATAATATGGACCCTGCACATTTCAGAGCCCACCTTTCAAATGCCCACGATTGATATATCACAACAGTCATCCCCAACCCATTTCAAGAACAGCACACCATGCCTTATGAGTAGATAAAAGACCTGCACATGACTTGTGCATGTAATTCATGCATCGTGCCGGTATGATGAATCTAGGTTGTATACTACAGGTACTTGCTTGCACTGCAATGGTGAATGTAATGGAGGGGATTAAGAGATCATGGTTGTTTGTTTCAGGTGTAATAACGATTTGGGGACTTGGAGGCATTGTAGTTCCTTTAAAGTGTCTGATATATTAGCCTTCACTCAGCTATTTAAATCAAATCCATCCACTTATACTCTGCTCTGACTGCAACAATCAATGTCACTTTGGCTGCAGCTGCACCTGATTCCCTTATATTATGTGATGATTATATGTCAATCTCCCTCAACCACCTGCTCCCAGAGCCAGATACTGTGGAAGTCTCTCTTTTCAAGAGATGTATAACCAACTGCAGCAGAGGCATTGGTCTCTCAGAACCCTTCCGAAATAAACTGACTTTGCATGAATTTATATCTGATTCCTCTAAACTGGAGAGATCACTAGAAAACCCTTTTGAAATATTGCCCCTTTAAGCCAAACAGGCACACTGGTTATAATAGAGGTTTTGTTGTAGATGGTCTGCAAACTTAGGATTCCCTTTGTGCGCTCCTCGTGGGGCTACCCTTAGATGAAGTCACAAAGCTGGTATAATTTTAAGTGCAAAGGAAAATGTTGCAAGCAAAAAGTGAAATATTGGCAGAAAAATGTCCTAAGTAAAATACTTTATTAATTTTGTTGAATGCTAAAACGGTAATTGATAATGTCCCTTAACTTTTTCCCTCAGACACAAATTACAGTTAAGGTTCATGTTCGGGAGCAATTCCCTCAAATGGAGTGTCTCAGCCAGGGGCCAGGGGCTGTAGTGCTCATGGAGGGTGTTGAGCAATTCTGAGCAGTTAGGAGGTACTCCCAAGCTTGTAGGCATGCCAACCAGCAGTTAAATAGTATCTGTGGGGAGCACTGAAATAGCACCCTCCTATGTACTGATATGTAGGGGCATTCATAGGGAAAACGGAGAATGACTTTGTTGGGCTCTGGGTGCATGGTTACAATTTTTATGTTGTAGGTATATAAGGGTAGACTATTGAGATATGTATTGTGCTAAAAATAACTGCATACACTTTAGGTTGATATCTAATCAAACTGTTGATAGAGCTTAGATAATGTTCTTCAGTGTATGAATTCGAGTGTTCATCTTACATTTTAGAGAATTCATGGATAACAAAGTAGTTGCTACTTGTGATTGAATTGTGTATAACTGATTGACCCTGATCCACCTTTTCATCTTTTTTTGGTTGCAGGTGAGTTCCCATGATAACTGGCTAGGACTTTATAGTACACCTGTATGTACCACTGAGGTTAGTAAGTATAAAAGTTTATCGGATTTACCTATCCACGTTCAAATAATGAACTCGTGCATTATTAATATTGTTTCATACATTTTCAGAATGCTGCTGTACAATGTAATTAACCATAAACATAAAAAATCTGCATTAGACATTTTCTAAATATAAAGCTCTCTATTCATCTGAATCAACATGGAATGCTTTGCAACATTAGGTGTGTGTGTGAGGTATAGCAAGTATTGTAGTCTACGGTTTGCACTTAATCCAACAACTGTATGGAGGAGTGGGCCTGGTGTGAGTAAACTGGGGATGAAGGAGCTTTTACTCCACTCTGTCATGCATTGGTTTTGTACAGTCGGTAATAAGATGGTAGACAGTGTATCTGGACTTCTAGGCACACAATAGATGGGCCTATTGGTATAGCCAGGGTTACTGACATAGTGAAGAGACAGGCGGATGAGGCAATGGGAGAGAATACCATATTGATATAATAATTATACTCTAGGAGGTAATTGTACTTATACCTGTAAAAAAGCAAAGGACAAGACATTGGACAACTTTAAGGTGTATTTTCCTACCGCTTTCAAATCTTGACCAATATCTTTCTTTATTCCCTCAACCTCTACAAAATAATCCTTCCCAACCTGGCCTATAATAAGCTGTCCCTGTGAAAAAAGAGACTAAAATTCAAGTGTGGAATCGGCATGCACAGGGTCCTTTAAACAGAGCCTTAGTTCTGCCCACAATCAGTATGGTGCTCTACACCCTAATTAGGGACCTGCCACTTCACACCTCCCACACCAACTCCCAAAGTCAGACTAAAGAGCTTGCAGAGCCAGACTACAGACTCAGAGTGGTTCCTCAGGCATGTCATTATGGAAGCTAGTTGAAACACACAGAACTGCATTCCCAGAGCAGCAAACAGCTCAGAAATGCAGTGTCACAACTCACAGAGTCAGACTAGCTCAGAGTAGCTCCCTTAGCATGCCCTGTGGCACAGAACACCCATATCAGAGAATGATCCACATATTAGATATTACTTACACATTAGTTGAAAATACCAGTATTCTGATATAACAGGATACTACAGATATCAATTGCTGAACGAAGCAGCAAATACATCAGCTCATATCCAAACTCATCACATGTATTTGAGCCAGTTGGAATAAATAGCAATAAAACCCAGACAGACCAGCACAGATAATACATTGCAGAGACAAATCTTTATGGCAGGTGATAGAGCAGTACTCGAAGAGAACAAGGCAACTCAACAGGAGCCCATCTCTGCTTCCTGCCTCTAAATCGCCTCCATGCCTGACACCTTGTTTACCTTAACGCCTACTTTGTGGCCTTCCTGTCTCCTTCCCTGAATTCTCACTCGTGTCTTGCCTTATGGTACTGCTCTCTGTAAATGAGTCTACTAGTCAACGTCTTGAAACCGCCCTTTAATCTCTTGCCATGCTGTAAAAACCTCTGATACACTTAAGATATACATTCAACAGTTTAAACAAGTAAGATATTAACGCTGATCCATGAATCAGTAACTACCATAGTTATCTCTTGCTATCACTACCTGTTCAGCATTGAGCACCCAGCTCATCAGATGTCTAGCTCTGATTGTTATTGATTACCCAAAGTCTATGGCTTTTAGGTTCTAACCATGAAAGACTCATATCACTGTGCAATCACAAAGACATGACATGAGCGAGGTAGTGGGCAAGAGCTATGATAAAGTTGGGGATATGATACAGTCTTATCAAGTACTCAAAGTCTATTGGTTCTAGATTTTGCCCATGATGCTTGGCCACAGACATAAGGCCGGGGAAGTAGTGGGCAATAGCTGAGATAGGGTGGGCGTATACATGTATTCAATTGGTGTGGGTATCCCACACAATTTCCTTTAACGATGCTTAATGCTATAGAATGCAGACCGTTTAGTTACCCATATCCAATACAGGAGGCCACTACCATTATCCTACAGCCTCCACTAAAGCCATAACCCATCCTCCCTTAAACTAACCTCTAGAACTATCTCTATTATGAGATCCTGGAGCCTGGGGGTTAATGTGTCAGTACACTGTTGACCAGGGATCTAATATAGCCCCAACCTGCCTGTCCTATCCCCACTCAAGAATTACCATCATGGAAGATTGTTAACAAGTTTCTGGTGGACATGAAAATAAACCCACTGTGCCAGGCAAAACTGGAGAAAAATGACATTGAGTCTGATGGAAACAATACTAGTGTGAGTGTTACCTGCCTATCTTGGGCACTTGGATATCGAGAATGATAGAGGTATACCACAATGCTTAATTCTGTCCTATAAAGATAAAGACTGTGTAAATGGAAAGATGGAGAGCGTAGGGCTGCATAAAAGCCTGAGAGGATACAGGGTTGTGAGATTATTATGTTTGTTCACCAATGGTTCTAGATTGATAAGAGGGAAGAATCTAAATTACACTGACTGAGCTGTCCACTCATTTGAGTCTGATGATAACATGATGACAAGTTTTAATTGCCAATGATAACACACAGTATTGTTGATTGTCTAGAATGAAGGAGGAGAATAATAGGTATGTAAAGGATATGAGACCCATGGTCCTAAATGAACTGTTCCAATTGTATATTATCAGGCTTTCAAATGCAAAAGGATTTGCAAAAAAACTCCCCTCCGAAAGACATGAGGAGAAATACTGCCAATTGATTGAAGCAGAAAACCCATTCATAATGAAAAGCAGTAACATCCTAAAGGCATGATCAGCAGAACTTGTTTTTAAAATTAATGTCTTGTTTTTGTAGTCTTTATTGGTTGTGCCATCATTTTTTTCCTGGCGCAGTCATGAAAATGGTCATTTCTTTCAGCAAATGGTCATATTCATGAAAGTTGAATCTTATTTACAAAACCTTGAAGTGTTGATGATATTCTCTAATAAGGAGGTCCCACTAATCAAGGCGAGATATTATGTCCTGATTATTCAAAACTTTAAAGAAGTTGACAAGTATTGAAATAATAATGAATACAACTGAACAAGGCTTGCATTTTCAGAAATGTTGCAACAGGTGCCTGTTGCTCTGAAGATGGTAAGACGCATTAAATTTAATTCTTTATATAATTATATTATTACAATTTTGGGACATCACTCTGATGATAAGATGTTTCTGGGTACAGAGGCCGGAGTATGGTTAATATAAACCTACAGCTGCAAACCTTGATCCTGGAATGTTGTGGGGTGCAGTGTGTTTATATGGCTGTATTTTATTGATCTCCAGTGACAGGAGAGGGTACGGTGTAGGGTATGGACTGGTGGGAGATATAGGACTGAACTAGACCCATTTAGATGTAGAGCGGAGGTTGCCTTGATCAATATGCTGTGCTTGTATATCTCTGTGTTCAGCTGACCTAGACTAGATGTCACATAGTCCCAGGTACATGAGACACATCATCTGTATGACTTACATGAAATGTTAAAAATTAAATGGCATTTAAATTAAATGTTTATAGGGTACCATCTCCTTTTTTTCACTAATCATGTAAAGAGAGCTTGTATTTGGAAATGTTATTAGGAATCCTAACAATAGGATGGCTTCAGTAATCTACACTAATCTTGTAGAAAGGCCAGCACCATCATGAAATGATAGTTACTCTGCAATTGACCTAGATCTACGATAATGAACCAGATAATAATTATGATCCATTTTTACTAGAATGAAGTAATATTCTTACAACCTGGTGGACAAAGAAATATGTGGTATGATTCTTCCACTGCAACCTGAGAAGAGAATGACAAATTAACTATGATAAATGAGTTTAGACATGCCTCCCTAATGATTGCAATCTGACACAATAAATCATGTTAGACTGGCAATACCAAGCTTATCTGTCTGCCGGCATTGCCTGACATGTAATTAAAATCAATATTCTACTTTACACAATATAATTCCCAAAGGAAAAGAAAGGAGAAAGATGTGCCTACCTCACTAATTAACACAGAATATAGGTCTCATAACAATTAGGGGGAGTCTTCGTCTCAGGTTTCAGATAAGATCTGCCTCAGTGGATACACATGAAGTTATTCCAGTGTGAACAGGGTGTAGGTGTTTGAAGAAGAGTTCATGTTGCGAATGCACCATCCTTCTAGCGCTATATATAGCACCAGGCAGGGACTGGATACACACTCCCAAATCACAGACCCGCACTTGATGCAAATGAGATGGGATGAGGGGTGGTTGATACAGTAGAGTGGATTGGTATTGACAGAACTGAACTGGCCATTTATAGGAGAGGACACTTCGGTAGCTCGATGGTGTGTTGAGGACTTTGCGACTAAACAGGAATTATGTATATAAGTCCATCTAAAGTTTTCAATGAAGTTGGCCTATTTGGAATCAGATATGAAGCAGATTAATGAACTTACACATTGCAGAAGCAATCAACACTATCTATACAACCCTGGATTTGAGAAGAGGAGAGAGCTTTCAACAGTAAATGTCTTGACAATAGAGATTTCCTTTTAGATGAAGGAATTTATGTAAGGAATCTGCGGGAAATACTATTTGGGTCATGGGATTGGACAGTACACATGGATGTGACAGGGGAGACATAATATTATTTGTATGTGTCCATAGCCATTTGAACTATTCCAGGATAGGTAAAGTTCTGTAGCCAGGCAAAGGGGGAGGTAGAGTTTAGGGGTATTGGCTTCTAGCGTTATTGGGATTTGGAGATGAGATGAAAGCTAGGCATACATTTGGGATGAATTATTTCAGCACATATGAATAAACTCTTATGAATAAGGCTTATAACCATAACAATGACAAGAATACCATTTTTCACCAACAGGAAATTAGTTTTTACCTTCAATTTCGAAAATCACTTGGACAGCATGTCAAAGATGAAATCAGTTTTGAAACATACATCACCTTTATTGTGATTCTTCTCGTTGATTTTCAGGCTTACAATAATCTGCAATGATGTGAATGCACTTGTATCAGCCCAAGCTGCACCCATGGTTCATTATCACCCCATGGTTGGCATGATGTAGCGTAATAATAGTTATTTCATGGTGGATACGATGACCACTATGCTTAAGTACTAGAAATCCTGTATCCCATGCCCCCCATGGGATACGGTATTCCTGTATCCCATGGCCTGTGACGTCATCATTTGTTCAAATTATTATGGCCATTTATATGCAATTAAACATATTTTGAAGAGTAAAAACCATGAAATAAAGGCAAAGGATCATAGCCTGAGCACATTTTGGTACCGTTCCCCCCTCGGTGAGGCTGGGGCCGCATCCCACTCAGCTTGCGGCTTCGTGGGATACGGCCCCTGCCTCACCTTGGGGGGAACGGTACCAAAATATGCTCTGGCCATGGGCCTTTGTCTATTTACTTATATGCACCTTATTGGCATATCGTGTATACAAATGCTACTGAGACATTGTGGCATCCTAGACATGCCTGATATATGAGCCTACCCCCAGTTAAATGGAATCCACCCTAATCTACTCTATTGTGCTCTTTCCACTACAGTACAATCATTGTCACTTTGGCCACAGCTTCACTTCTATTAGGTGATAATTCTATATGTCAATCTCCCTTAACCACCTGAACCAGGAGCCAGATAGAGTGGAGACCCCTTTAATAAAAGGATGCTCCACCACCTGCAGCGTATGCATTGGTCCCTCTTTGTTATGATGCTTTGTGCAAAGAAAGTAAACTGACCCTGCATATTATACATAAAAAAACGAGAGATCATTAGCAAACCATTTTCAAATGTTACTCATTTTGAGCCATTTCCATACAACTATAGTATGTTAACAATGAGGTATTTTGTAGATGGTATGAACATTTAGAATACTATTTGTGTCCACTGCATGCGGATATTGTGTATATTATGATTATAGATGTATACATATGCAACGACAATTTGTCAAAAGTAATCATATTGATTTTTAGAATGCCAAATTGGTAATTGTCGATCCTCATTCCCTCAAACTTACGTCTTTTAGATTCCCAAGTAACCTTGGAATACATGTCATGGAACTACTTGTGACACACATTAGAGTTAAGGTTCATGTTTGGGAGCAGTTTCCTCAAATGGAGTATCTTCTCCAGGGGCCAGATGCTGTAGCTTACATGGAGGGTGTTGAACAGTGCTGAGCTGTTGAGAGGTGCTCTCCAGCTTGTAGGCATGCCAACCAGCAGTTAAACATCATCTGTTAGGAGCACTGAAATAGTACCCTCCTATGTACTGATATGTAGGGGCATTCATGAGGGAAATAGAGAATGGGATTGTGGGACTCTAGGTGCATGGTTAGCGTGGGTGGAATTGGCGACTTACAGGTTGAAAAGATAGACTATGGATATACAGTGTAGTGCAAAGCCTTGCCTATAACTTGATATACTGTAGGCTGATTCAGAAAAATACGGTTGATATAGTTTATAGCATCCTATTCTTTTTTATTAAAAGCATATAAAGTGTGTGAGAAAATGATGTGACAATGGACTAGATTATCATGCTATAATCATAGTATTTATACCAGTCACCGATGTTAAACTATATCAGTTTTAAATCATGCCTCCTCCAGAAGGTAAATCCAGTCTTATCTGGGCGATATATCTATGCGTAGAAGGAGACTGTGAGTACAGGTGTTACACTGACACATGCAGGTTCCAGTACACAGAGCCCAATGTTGACACCCAGCCAGGCCAATTACCGACATGTTACAGGGTGTTCTAATGCCTAATTAAAGACCTGCCACTGAGCACTTCACAGACTAAGAGAAGCTCACAGAGCCAGACTGTAGAGCTCCGAGCGGCTCATGAGGCAAACCTAAGGAGGCTAGTTGACACACGCAAGTACTGCATACCTAGGAGTAGACCTAGCAGCACACAGAGCAGGAAATAAAACTTACTGGGACAGATTAAATAACTGAGAAGCTAAAACACACAAAGCAGCACACACTGTGCAGATAACTGCCCACAGAGCAGGCATCATCTTTAGATAAGTTCACAAAATTTGATAAAAGTATTATGATATATCAGCATTCAGATATATATATCAGCTTACAGAGAAGCCCAAAACTCATAAAATCGAGATGGCCTATTCAGACTAAATACAACAGAAATCTATGACACACTAGCACATCAACACTTTCTCTTGCAGCTCACACAGCAGTATACACAGGAACTAGGAAACAGACATGATTTCAATTGAGCTTTATAAAGTATCAGGAATTTCTCAAATTAACTATATATTGTCATAGAGAGTTGTTTTGGGAAATGAGTTTTATGATATTTTAAACATCTCCCTCATACAACTTGTTGCAAATTCACCAGAGTATAACCCAATCTAAAATAAAAACAACAGCATGGAGGTCCATCATCAAAATGACAAAATGATAGCATCAAAACCCATTCTCAGCAGTTATATCAGCATTATTCTGAAAGGTGCAGTCTCCCCCCTGTGACCCGTCACACGTAAGCCTGGTTTTTGAGAGCTCATTACCCTCCTAATTAAACACCTCACAGCCCATTAAGCCAATTCAGAGTATCTAATTCCTGGTGCTTTTCCTGTTTCTTGGTTCAACATTAATTAAATCAACTAGATGTGACAGGATGGTTTTGGGTTATGGAGGTCTTTCCACATCCATTGTATATCTTTTAGATGAAAACGATTTTGTGTTCTAAGTACCCTGATAAACAGAATGGTCAAATCATACAAATATGATGGTCATTCCAGCCCTTATTAGCTTCAGATTCTCAGATGGCAGGAAGGCAGTGTATAGGGAATGATTGGTTGGTAGGCAAAAAAGGGTACTCTGCATTATACTTAGTGATACAGCAGGCTACTAGACCTGGGTGCCAACTACTATGATACTAGTAGAGCTAGGTCATCTCCATGCAATAGGCCAGTGCAGCCATCACCCCGCTGCCCCCACTAAGGCCTTAACCCATCCTCCCTTAAGCCAACCATCAGGACCATCTCTAAATGAGGACTTGCAGAGCAAGGGTTAATGCTTGAGTTGAGTGGGCAATATAACCTAATTTACCCCCCAAGCCCGAATTTTCCCCATCCCATCTCCACCCAAGGCCCACCATTTATCCTCATGAACGATTGTAGAGTAGTTTCTTGTGGACCTATTGTAAATGAAGCCACTTGGCAAAGCAGACATGGGAAAAAGAGAAGAAAAAGAAGACCAAAGAGAACAACGCTAGTGTGGGTGTTAGCTACCTTGTGTGGCGGCGACTGGATGCAAGGTAGGGGCAGGATGCAAAAAAGGCTAGAGGGGCACACTGATAGAATAACACCACAATGCTTAATTCAGGCCAATAAAGATAAAGACCGTGTGGGTGGAAAGGATGCAGATATCAGTCAGAGAGTTGGCGAGATGAAAAAAATATTTAACGGAGGGGCTTAGGATTGCTCCGCTATGATTCTAGATGGACAAGATACACAGCAAAGTATCCATAAAGTTGCCTGCCAGCCACTTATTTGGGCCTGATTGTTACATCAGTTGTAACAGAATGAGCTGTATGAATAGTATACTCTATACGTATACACCATCCTGCACGATAGAAAAACGTGTAGAAGGAAGTAGAGGTAAAATAGATAATATCAGGAGAAACATGAAATTGATTCTAAACAGTTGATTCTAAACAACCAGTTCTCTTCAAGTTTTGAATTCATTTGAAGACTTACAAATTGGCTGGAAGTCATACCCTTCAAGCAGACAAGATGGGGAAGGAATGTCGCCAGAGGAAAGAAGCATTCGAAGCAGAAAACCAGATTCTTAATGTAAGAGTCATTAGAGTCATAAAATCACATGAGAGGTTTGGGAGATGTACTGTGTACATATCCTTGAAAATGTAATGATCCATCAGACGTCCATTAATTGAAATTAATTGAAATTAATTGAAAGTACACCCTGCTGAGAACATACCCTATCCAGTTTAATTATCCTTGTCCGCAATCAATCTATATTCATTCAAGCAATAATTAATCGATATATTGATGCTATTAGCCCTAAAATCTTCCCTTAATCAATGCAATCTACTCCTACTACTATACTGAACATATGAATCCTCCCGATGAGTCCCAAATATTATACAAGTAATTTTTAATCTAAACAGCTCTAGATCGGAGGAGAGAGAGGGTTTTCCTCATGTTACATCATAAGGACAGGGATTCTCCCATTGGTTACATTAATGCAGGAATGGTTCCTCTGCTTGTTACATCATAAATGAGGTTATCACATCATGCCTGTAGGCAACGTCATTGGGTTGTGGGGTTGGACAATACAAGTGGATGTGACAGGGGAGACCTAATAGTATTTGTACATGTCTATAGTGATTAGGTTTACTTTAGGTGGGGATACTGTAGTTGGTGGAGGGGAGTGGCTCAAGAGGTTTTGCTTCAGGCGTTATCGGAATTTGGAGGTGAGATGGAAGCTAGATGGGCATTACTGTTATCATAGCACCATGTTACTTTAGCACCTCTGTTCTAGGTTATGATTGCTGTTTTATGTGATATTTACTCCATTAAGATCCCAGGATTTATGCATTCAACCTGTGCTGTTCAGTCTACAAGAATGTTTACAATTTTGTAATTTGACAACTTACATTTTGATATTGTCTCAAAGATATGATAGAAATCCTTTTTTTCAAAATACAGTTTATAACATGTTCCCTTAAATCATTAGGCTAAATACATGAGATAAAGCCTTGCCTATTTAAACAAAAAATCAGTTCTATTCCTTTTGAATTCATATAACTTGCAACCTTGTTACACTTTCTCTTTCTACTACCACTATACGATTTAGAACAGGTTATTTACTCATTGTATGCAAGTGCCATCATGAATATTAGACTGTCAATTGCAATATCGAACAGGAAGCCAGACAACCCATTTGTAAAGACTATTATTTTATTTTAAGTACTATGATTTTATTTTAAGTACTATGATCAAGCATTGAATCTACCAGACACCAAATAGGTTTTACCCAAAGGCCAGTCATTGTTTTATACCAGTAGTGTGTATGAATAACCTCCCGACGTCATGACATCTGCTTGGAGAGTGATGGCTGTATCACGTGACGTGGCATCAGCTAGTGGTAGTGCCCGTGATAGAAGACTAATGCATCATAATCCCATTCCCCAGAAGGTGTCATCAGTATCTTCTAAATGTGCATACATAACCTGTGGGGACATTCAGCCATAGTTAGACAGGTCATCTAGCAGTCAGTTTGATATGAACTATGAAAAGCTTATGTTTTATTTGCCATTATTATCTTTTTTACAATTATCTTACACATTCTAGAGAAAAGCTTGTCCATCCAATTTTGTGGAAAGCAATCTCCAATACTGGCTGAATATAATTAGATTTCATCAATAAGTAGAAATCTTATTTGGAAATCTAAATTGAAGTATGTTTACTTAAGTCTAGCTGATTAATTTGACACTAGAAGGATACAATAAAATGTCTTTTAGACATGAGTCTAAATCAGTGCACATTCAATAGCAGCTCTGCTCCGAAATTGTATGCTATTATATGTGAGAGCATGGGAGTTCATAGATGATAGTGCTTAGGAATTTCTCGTGCAGACCTTATGCCTCGGCTAAAGTAAGTTATCCTGGTGGGTTAGTGATACATTGTTACTATGCTCCCCAGGTGGAATCTGAAAAACCATCCAAAAGCTATCATTATTGAAAAATGAAACTTTTATACTATTCTATTCCTGAGTAATGACTATGGATATTAATCTAGGGGGCTGGCTGTGGATGATGTAAGGCTTTATTAAAGCTGATTAACTTGATCTGATAAACTTCTAAAAATAGCTAATCCCCCTGAATGTAATAGCTCGAACATATACCTCCCCCAGCACTGCAATAATTCATGTCATGGAATTACTTGTGACACACATTAAAGTTATGCCTCATATTTTGGATAAGTTCCCTCAAAAGGAGTGTCTCTTCTTGGGGCCAGGGGATGTAGTGCTCATGGAGGGTGTTGAGCAATTCTGAGCAGTTGAGAGCTACTCTCCAGCTTGTAGGCATGCCAACCAGCAGTTAAACACTATCTGTGGGGAGCACTGACACTGCATGTCCTACATACACATATATGGGAGCATTCATGGATGGAATGGAAATTGTAAGTTCTGTGAACATAGCTGGAAAGAGTAGAGTGTGCATGGTGGCAGTTGACAATAGATGCATTTTGTACTGAACATCAAAATGTATACATTTATGAAGTTGTTTTTGTGATTCTCCACTAAAAGATCAATCTATGATTTATTCATATTGTTCATTTTCTTTCATATCATTTCTTCAATTCAGCCTGCATTGATATAAGAATTCATCACCTTTGCTTAACTATTTTACCAACTAATCTGATCCACTTCCTCATATTTTATTTTTCACAGGTGAGTTTCCATGGTAACTGGATAGGACTTCCCATACAACTGTATTATAGTGAGCTTAGTAAGTACATAACCCTTCCACTGAGCATAAAGGAGCACAGCACCGTATTGATACTTTGTATTCAACCTTGAAATATCTCTAAATTAGACCTGTGTAATTCTAAAACTTACCTTCCTATCTATGATGTTAGGTATGTATTAAGTATGACAAGTATTATTGTCCGTGGCTTGCAGTTGATTTGGCAGTTGAATGGATGAGTGGGCATAGGAAGAAGGAATGAGGCAGCCTATAATTCATTCTACTAAGCATTGGCTCCAGTTAGTGCTAAAGGATGGGCCTATTGGTATAGCCAGGGGAATTGACACAGTAAATAACGAAGGATGAAAGGGGGAAATGGAAAATAGATTAGTTTATTGTATTCCATAAGGTAGCTCTACTGATGTACATGAATACCAATTTTGATAAGTAGGAATACATTACATGTCACCACCCCTGCTCATAGCAAGCACTGACTGTGTTTCTTTTAATAACTCTTGCTTATGGATAACAACTCATATATTAGTTAATGCCTTTCAAGGCATGAATAACACTGAGGGAGCACTGTGATTTGGATATAAAATCTAATTTAAGTTCATGTCAATTAGCTCATATAAGATTTGACAGAAAATATCAGGAAACCCCTCTTAAAAGGTTACAAACTCAGAGGGCTCATGTTCTTCACTAGGTAGGTTCTAATGGAGCTAAAGTGTTTCTACTTGAAATTCTTTGTTCCTCCTGTGCATGCCATTCAATGGTGATTCTCGGCTATTATGGCACCTACAAAGGACAGGTAACGTGACCAAAGCAGTTGCCAGGAACCCTGATATCAAGTAGACCAATATCCTGCATTCCCTAATACCCAGATTCCACATCTCATGATCACAAAGAATGTGTTGTGTTACCCTCAAGAATATATTTTTCATAAATTCAATATATAATAGTCCCCTATATTTAAAACGAAAGGCCAACGCCATAGACAAAAAAAAAATATCGTAATTTCCATACCACTCACCGGTATTAATCAATACCTGTTTTTGATAATACACACTCCACCAAGATAAGCCTACCCCGATCTTGCCAATAAACAAGCTGGCCCTGACACAGAAAGAGACAGTGGGTACAGGTGTGAACGCAACACATGCAGGTTCCTGTACACAGGTGACACCGAGCCAGGCCAATTACTAATGTGTTACAAGGTGTTCTAAGGCCTAATTAAAGACCTGCCACTGAGCACTTCACAGACTAAGCCACAGAGTCAGACTAAAGAGTAGATCACAGAGCGAGACTTTAAGACTCAGAGTGGCTCCTGGGGTGAATGCCTAAGGCAAGCCTATATAATTAGACGCTAGTTGACACCCACAGCACTGGATACCAAAAGTGGAAAACAATAATAACTGTCATAGCAGCTCACATTATCAGAAATGCCAGAACCACAGTGCCAGACTAAATAACTCAGTTTAACTCCCCGGGCCTGCTATATGGTACAGAATACAGAGGAGCACACTCAAAACAGACTGTGTCTACATAGCAGATATTACTTTCAAATTAGTTTACCTCACATCATATCAGCATTCTGATATATCCACAGAGCAGCTCACAGATCAGCTTACATCCCTACTCCCTGAGTAGTTGGTCATGCGAGTCTAAAGTCTATATCATACCGCAGGACAAAAAACATAAGTCTGTTATGGATAGTTCTTAACATAAATTGTTTTTTTCTGAAATATCAAAGATAAGATGTCTCCTTACAACAAGTGTTCTCATGGAAAACTCACCAGAGTGTACCCTGAACAAAAAGAAAAATCCAAACGACCAGTGAGCCCAGTTTTTAAGTCGCCCTGTCTCGATAACAGCCAAAAACACAATAATAGCAGCTATCTGAGCAGTCTCCTGCTAGATGCAGCCCCCTCCCTGTGACTGTCACAAGTAAGCCTGTTTTTGAGAGCTCATTATCCTCCTAATTTAACACCTCACAACTCATTAGGCCAATTCAGAATATCTAATTCCCTTTCTTTTTTGGGTTTTCTAGGTTTAACATTCAATAAATTAGCTTTGTATGACTGGGTGTGGTCTGTGAGTTCTTAGCCGGTCTTTTACAAGCATAGTACATTTTTTTGATGAAGGTGGTTTTGTCTCTTAAGTATCCAGCTAAATAAAGCAATTAGATGAAAATTGACATAGCTGTCAATGGTTGTCCAGGATGTATTGTCCTATCACTATCATAGATACAGGACAGAGAGGCAGCGATAGGGGGTAGAATTGGTTATAATATTATGTGGATAAAAGTTAAATCTTGCTCCATTATCTAAATTGCTTTATTTGACAATCATCCTTTTGTGTATGGACAAATTGTACATCATGTATAGCATTGTACAGATGTCCATAGTTGGGACATTGCAAGCTGCACCAACCGGTGCTATAAACATATTATTTCAATTGAATAAAATATCTTAAACAATACTCTTCACTATGTGCCTGAAGTACACAAAATGAATGATACAGAAAGCTGGTCTCCATCCAATAGACCAGGCACAACAGTACTGTTGTCCTGCAGCCTCCAACTAAGCCTTAAACCATTCTCCCTTAACTTACTCCCAACCCCCATGACCTTCTGTAAATGAGAACTGAAGGTTAATACCCACGCATACTGTTGACAAGGAGGGTTGGGTGGGGGATACTAACCTAATTTACCTGCCAAATTCTCCACTCCCATCCCCACTCATTACTGTCGATTGTTGCCATGTAAGAGGGTAAAGCAGATTTTTTTTGTCAACTTATTGTAAATGAAGCCACTTGGCAAAAAAAAAGAGGGAAATATCATAGATTCTTAAGAGACCAAGGCTTGTGTGGGTGTTAGCTGCCTGTTATAGTGCCTTGCTGAGAGGTAAGAGAGTGTAGCAGCTCGCTATAAGAGGAACTCTACAATGCCTAATTCAGGCCAATAAAGATACAGACTCTCAGAGGATGGAGATTTCACCCAAAGATTGTGACGGTGGATGTTTACGGAATATAAGGGTGCAGGATATTAAATTTGTTCCCCTGTGATTCCGAACTGAGGGAAGTATCCCCACAGTTGGCTGCCTACTACTTGTCATGATATAATTGTTTTATAATCGAAAATTACTGTTAACCACATCATAATAAATGTTATTTTAATGGAAAAGTTAATAATACTGACGGCTCGATGGACAAAATCTGAAAAAAAGGTTTTTATGAGGGATTTTAGATTTTTCAGTCTTCTTTTGTATAGTCATGAGGATAGGAATAATAGCCATCTTCATATCATTTTGGTGTCATGCTAAACACCTCCGTCTCATTCCCCTGACAGTAAGTGGTCTCATTAGGATGTTCAATAACTTAGGTGGAAGTGATATTCGTGGCATTTTGACAGTAATATTCCTTCATACATTGTAATAAGTCATAACCATCCAAATTAGTAAAAAGGCAATGAACCTTAATAATCAAATAACTATTTTAGTCACAGCAGTTAGTGGGACATTCCAATTCCCAGTCAGACCATTATTTCATAAGCATATCTAGATATGCATCAGGGTACAGTGGATTAGGGTTTATGCAGGCATATAGCTGCAGGCACTGGGGGTGTGGGAGGTTGTGGGGTGCAGTGTATTTAAATGTGTCTGTATATATTGATCTGCAGTGACAGTAGAGGGTATGGTGCAGGTTGTAGACTGGTGGGAGATATGGGACTGGAATAGACCCATTTACATGTAGAGAAGAGGTTGCATTGATCAATGTGCTGTGCTTATATATCTCTATGTACAGCTGACCTACACTAGACATCATGCAGTGTAGAGTCACATAACTATGTTTATGGCATAGGTGAACATCAAAGAGGAAAAGGCAGAACCATTCATACATTATGCTTTCTATTTTATCAACATCGGTACATCTGTCAATGATATTAATTCATATAGCATCATTTACATCTACCAGCAATTATCCATCAATGCTTTCCGAGATATATGCCTTATCATAGGCTGCATTATATGAAAGGACCTTAAGCAATTTACATAAACATTCCATTGGGTTCTTTGTTTGATACAGTTCATTTCAAAGTTGAACTTGACTAGATTATGAATTCCATGGAGTGCATAGATTAGTTCACCTCAAGTATATCTACACTACCCTGGGAATTTTCCAGCTCAGTAGATGGTCATACTCCCTCTCTCCTCTGTGCCATATTACATCACACATTACCTTGTGCAGTGTGAGGTTCTCAGGTCTTGTTTCTACAACTGGGGCATTCCCATACAATGCATCTGACACAACCCCTTTTTACATGGGGCCTTTAGTTATGCAACTACTGATAATTCGATTGTTTTACCAGAGTAGTCCCATGTACATGGCAGGAATATTTCAGACGTATTAGTTATTTTGATAAGTCAGCTCTGATTTGGCAATCCTGACATATATATATGTGTGAAATATTTAACTCTCCTGTCCTGAAAGAGCTAGCCATTACTGGACAACATGTTACATAGAAATGCAAGGGTTTACTGGCATCAATGGGACCCAGGAATATTTATTTGTTCATTGGTTCATCAGTTTTAGAAATTTGTGCTAAACTATACCTTTTTCAATAACAACATCCCCAGCCTGACCTCCTGAAAAAATGGTCAACTAGATCATAATTATGCAATTATCTTTGATCTCAGTTAATCAATATTTATTTGAGCATTGGCTAATATTGTATTTTGATCATAAGCCTCAAATCCTACCTTGATCAATGCAATCTACTCTCCAGTGCCATACTACCCCAAACGAAGCCTACTGATGGACTCAGGCGATCATCGCTCTATACAGCTCTAGAACTAAGAAAGCGGAAGGTTTTCGTCATGTTACATCATAAGGAGAGGGATTTCCTGGTATGGTCAATTAACTGGGTTACTCTGCTTGTTACATCATGGTTATCACATCATGCCTGCTGGCAACTTCATTGGGTTGTGGGGTAGGGCAATACAAGTGGATGTGACAGGGGAGACCTAATAGCATTTTTACATGTCTATAGTGATTATGTTTATGTTAGGAGGGGATACTGGAGTTGGTGGACAGAAGTGGTTCAAGAGGCTTTGCCTGAGGCATTATCAAGGAACCTTTTTTTTCAAAATGCATTGCCCTTTGTATACGAAGAAGCTTTTTGTGTCAAAAATTACCTTGGTAAATTTAAATCATTATTACCATACTAATTGCCATATCTAAAATTAATTTTATGTTACCATGGAAAGAACTTTCCTGTTCTTGTACCAATACTGCATTCTGAGCATCTGATTCTATGAAATAGAACACTGTGAAGATGGCTATAGTATCACACAGAGAGGAGAAACAGCGTAAAAAAGGAGTGCAGGTTGCCTCCAGAATGACTCCCCAGTTAAGGGGAGTCCCAGTCACCTAAGGGAGCTTAGGTGACTCTCAGGAGAACCATCCGGGGGAGTCATATGACTCAGAAAGCTATATGACTCCCCCAGGTGACTCCCTTAGGCCACCCTTAGGCGACCTAGACTGCCGTAGAGAGGGGAGTCATTCTGGAGGCAACCCAGACTCTTTTAACATTGTTTCTTTTCTCTGTGCATACAACTTATTGAAACATCAAATGGTGGGCTAAACAACACATGTTCCATTGTAGCTTCCAGTACTGCATTTTGAGCTTGCAATTCAATGCAGTATTACATGCATTGTAAAGAATAGTATTTGATCACACTTCCATGTGTGAGTGCAATAAATTCACAATCCGCCTTGAATTTACCAGACACCAAATAGGTGATACCCAAGGCCAGACATGAACCAATCATTGCATTACACCAATAGTGTGTATGAATAACCTTCTGACGTCATGACATCTGCTTGGAGAGTGATGGATGTATCACGTGATCAGCCTGAGGTAGTGCCCATAATGGGAGACCGGTGCATTATGACCCCACTCCACAGGCAGACGCTACAGTATCTTCTAGAGGTTGTACATGGTCTGTGGGGACAGTCATTCATAGAGAGACTGGTTAGACTGATTCTCCTTATTCTGAATTCCACCAGTGACACTTAACACTCAGGTGTGTTAATTTCACATTTGCTTTAACAACAATTATAAATAAATAATATTCTCTTTTGTTTTTTAAGAACTTTCCATACTTTCTTAAATTGTCTGGAATTCACATAAAGTCTAGAAAAATATTAGCCAGGAGTGTGAATTGTTATCACTCTGGAATTAATTTTCACCCTCTAGAAATCATATTTCTTTATCGTCAAATTTTGATCCTTTAGGGGTTTGACATGATACACTCCATCATTAATAATGGTCGCTATCTACAATCATTACCACTTTTGCCACACCTCCCCCTTTCCTTTTGTTAGGCGACATCTCCTAAGAGATCTTTAGAGGTCACATATATATATATATATATATATATATATATATATATATATATATATATATATATATATATATATATGTGACGAAACCTGGGAAATCGTAACATTAGGGGGAATAGCCATAAATGCTCTAAACATAATATTTCAGGAGATATAGCTAAAAATGTGAATACTGAAGAAAAAATGACCTTAAACTAACTTTTCCCAAGGTCTTTTGAAGCTATTATCAAAATTCTATTTTCATTCTAAATTGGTCTAATTTGGAATGTAAAAAGAACGTTTTTAGCCATTTTTAGCCCATTTGTTGATATTTGGTTGCCATAGCAACCATCAATTCATTCTTTTGGAATAAAAAAGTATCCCTATCCAATTGCCCTATCCATGAGGATTTCAGAACTGAAAACGAAATGCCAATATTCCTACCAGATCCAAATCTATGTACAATAATATGCATGTATTTTTTTAATTTCTAATAGTTATGATTTATATGGATTATTTGAAAATAGATTGATAATTATGTGACCACATTGCAGTCTATTCTAAATTCCTACATGTCCCTACGATCCCATGTTCGAGATGTCATTTCTCAGCAACTATTTCAAATATTTTGATGCTTGAAGCATCAAATTGTAGCTGAAGACATGAACTTAAATAAAGCTGTTTTCCCCTAATGTCACGTTTTCCCACGTTTTGTCACATTATATATATATATATATATATATATATATATATATATATATAAATATATATATATATATATATATATATATATGTATAAGAAAACAAGAGTGTGGATACACCTACATTTGGGGACGGGTCAGAAGATGCTGCACTATTGTATGATAGCTAAGTTTGATTTGGTGAGTGCTGATTCTGTAATAGTCAGTCCCCCTAAATAACTTTGTTGTAGCAGTGTGTAGCTCTAATAGATAATTCCTGAAACTCCCCCACTACCCCAGGAACCCATGTCATGTAATTACTTGTGATGCAACTTAGAGTTAAGCCTCATGTTCAGGAGCAGTTCCCTCAAATGGAGTGTCTCCTCTAGGGGCCAGGGGCTGTAGCGCTTATGGAGGGTGTTGAGCAATTCTGAGCAGTTGAGAGCTCCTCTCCAGCTTGTAGGCATGCCAACCAGCAGTTAAACACTATCTGTGGGGAGCACTGACACTGTACCCCCTACATAAAGGGGCATTCACTGTGTAGAAAATGGGTTCATGGGGCTCTTGTTGCATAGTTCTGGTAGCTGGAATATGCATTAAAAGGTACAGGGGTAGGTGATAGATGTAATTTAGTGTGCTGAATATCACATTTAGGCCTATTCCTTTCATATTTGGTGAGATGCTGAATCTAACATGAATTGCAATACAACCTCCCTTTCACACTATCGTTGATAACATTTTCTCTGTGTACTCACAAAGTGCAGAAAAGCACTTTTCATTTTCAGTTTATCTATTTATTACTCATCAAGTGAACTCTAACAAAAATGTTGCCTTGATTTGTCGTTAACACTGAACTTATCCCTGTATGGCACCTATAGTTTTGAAGCTTTCCATATCAAAGAGAGCATCAAAGTTATTGTGACTCAATGTGTGCAAGTATTATGGGAAGTATTCATGGCTGGCAGTTAATCTAGAAGTTGTATGGTGAAGTATGCCTGGGAAGAGTTAAGTGGCGATGATGCTGTCTTTACTCCACTCTGTCACGCATTGGTCCTAGGAAGTACTACACTCGGAAGGAGTACTAGTGCTTCTCCACCTCCGATAGATGGGGCCATTCATTTATACGGAGTCAATGGCATAGTAAAGGAAAAGAAGAGAAAGAAAGAGTAAAGTACAGACAGATAGATCATTTAGAATGGATGATGTATTAGAGTAGAGAGCGTAATAGGGCAGTAAGTGCAGAGTCTTCGGTTTAGAGATATAATAGAAGAATCTACAGTTTGTATGGTACTTAAAACTGTAAACCCTTTCTAGGAATATCTAACAATTGTATAGTGTTAATATCTGTATCTAGTGCCATTCCCTCAAATTCTTACTAGTTTTCTATCTCAGTGTCAAATCTAAGCCCTATTCAACTGTATAGTGAATGGTATCTATTTTCAGATGCACCAACACAGTAGGAGGCGGTCATTACAGATGTCGAAACGACATACATGTTCAGGTTTCTGTGAACATAGCCTACTGCTCACACTCAGGCTGGTCAATTGCCACTGTGATAGCAGATATCCTGAAGCCTAATTAAAGAACTGCCCATGAGCACTTCATAAACTAACCCACAGAGTCATGCTAAATAGGTTACAGAGCTATAGAACACAGAGCTCCTGGGCCAACCCTATAGAAGCAAGTTGGCTCATTCCCAGAAGTGCACACCTAGAGCAACAAACATAGCTCCTCACATAGCAGAATTGCAGTGTCAGATCTCACAGGGACAATCTAAATAACTCAGGGCATGCCATACCCTACAAAATAACGCACAGATCATCACGCACTGCAAAATACATCCCACCAAGTAAGCATCACTTAAAATAAGATCACCAATGTACACATTCTGACATATCAGCATCTACAATACACAAGATCACAGAGCAGCTCTTGCAGCAGATCATATGTCCATGCTAAGGAATTCAGAACAGCTACAGATATATCCTAACACAATAAACAATTTGTGTACATAATCATTATCTTAGATCCTTATCTGAATTATGATAGACAAGTGTGCAATACCAATGGGCAAGCACAATATGGCCGACCATGTTTAAAATGATTGAGCTGTCGTATTTAGTGAACACTAATACCCAGTGGGCACAGAACATTGAATCAACATTGATAAATGGTTGTCAGTGTTGATTTGATGTTGATCCAATTTTGATTCAGCGTTTAACTTAATTGTGTGCCCACTGGGTAGAGGCTATCTGCGCAGTCTCCAACTAGAGGCATCCTGTTTCCCTTTGACCGTCACTTGTTAGCCTACTTTTTTTTTAGCTCATTACCCTCCTAATTAAACACCTGGTAGCTCATTAAGCCAATTTAGAATATCCAATTCATTTTTTGTCAAGTTTTCTAGGTCTCACATTCCATAAATTAACTTGATGTGATGAGGGTGCACTTTTGAGTTTTTCTCATATAGTATATTTTTAAAATAAATACGGTTGTTTTGTAAATACCCATCTAATGGAATCATTAAGTTACATAGACATTAACTCCCAAGGGTGGATTATCTGTGGATGATCACTGTTGTAGATAGGTGGCATGGGAAACAGTGATTTAGGGGAGGGGGAGTGTTGTACAGCAAGGTGTACTCTATACAATGTAGCTAAAGGACATAGAGTGATACACAAGGCTGGCCTCCATCCAATAGACCAGGCCACTGCCATCATCCTACAGCCTTCCTCCCTTAAGCCAACCTCCAGAACTATTTTTAAATGAGGGCTTGTGGACTGAGGGTTAATACCCAAGTACCCTGTTGACTAGATGGGTTGGAGGGAAGGATGCTAACCTAATTTACCCGCCAAATTCTCCGCTCCCTTCCCCACTCATTTCCAGTCAGTTACTGTCATGTAAGAGGGCAAAGCAGTTTTTTGTCGACTTATTGTAAATGAAGCCACTTGGCAAAGCATACGAGAAGGCAAAAAAAGAGGAAAATATCTTAGATTCTAAAGAGAACAAGACTAGTGTGGGTGTTAGCTGCCTGTTGTGGGAACTGGGTAGGAGGGATAGGCAGGAGATAAGAGTGTAGTGGCTCACTAGAAAAGAAATGACACAATGCTTTAGTCAGACCAATAAGGATGCCGACTATGTGGGTGGGAGTGATTGATAGTGGAGGCAGATGATAATATAAATGGACTGACAGGATAGAGGAGTGCAGGATTATCATATTTGTTCACCAATGATTCTAGATTGACAGGATAAAAAAAGGAAGAGTCCACAAAGTTGCTCGCTTTCTACCTTTTTGATGATAACATGCTTTGTAACAACTGATTCCCATGGGCAGTGTAGGGGATTGGGCTTTAAGCGGGATGGAATAAAAGAGAGAGAAAAGAGGAGAGAGCATAAAGCATAGTGAAGGTTAATCATATCAAGAGAAATATGAAACACTAGTCCTGTCAATGAATACTCTTGATGTCTGGAATCCATCTTGAAATTCTGACAGGCACCCCTCATGTAGACAAGATGCAGTGGCAGTTGGCAAGTAGAGAAAAACGTGTTTGAGGAAGAAAACAGTTTCTTAATAGAAAGGAGTAATATCCTGAAGGCATGATGGGAAGGATTTCCAAAAACCTATTTTAAAAAGAATTCTGACTGTTCATCACTTGTCTTGTTGTTTTAGTTCTTGGTGAAGTAATATGGATAAGAAGAATGACCATTTTCTCTTTTTTTTTTTTAAATCTCATGCTCAATATGCAAAATGTCCAAGATAATATTATTCTAAAATGTTAATATGTCTAAAGCCTCACTTTAAGACATTCTGGTGACGTGAGATGTGTATAGTACACGTTACAAGTTGTTAAATTAATAATAATCAGTAATTTCATGCGAATCACTCTAATGACCCCTGGTCATCCTCGTATTAATATATTTCATATTATTCCTGAGTTATGACTATGGATCAATATGCATGTGTGGTCTGTCTGAACATGTTGTGCACTCTTGTATTATACCTGAAGTCTTTGTGGCTCTTTCTAAGTATTATCCTAATTTGGTGAGCGGCCAATTCTGTAACAGATAATACCCCTGAATGGGTTTTCTCAAACAGATTATATAGTGTCCTGTACTCCCTTAGCACTGAAAGAACCCATGTAATAAAATCACTGGTGACACACATTAGAGTCAAGCCTCATGTTCAGGAGCAGTTCCCTCAAATGGAGTGTCTCCTCCAGGGGCCAGGGGCTGTAGCATACATGGAGGGTGTTGAGCAATTCTGAGAAGTTGAGAGCTACTCTCCAGCTTGTAGGCATGCCAACCAGCAGTTAAACACTATCTGTGGGGAGCACTGACACTGTACCCCCTACATAAAGGGGCATTCACTGTGTCGACTTGTGATAGAAAATGGATTCATGGAGCTTTGGTACAGCATACTTGTAGTGGATGGAATATGCAGTGTTAGAGGTTACAGAGCTAGGCAATGGATATATTATAGTGTACTAAATATCAGATTCATGTTCAAATCTTTTAGAGGGATTTTGAATCTAATAAGCTGATGTAGTTTAAGTCATCCTATTCCTTATAATAGATATACTATGTAAATTCAATCCTTAATTCACACCTTCATTGATAATTATACAATATCTTCTACACTCCCTGTTCTAATGATACAATCTGAACCACTTTCTCATGTTAACTTGCAGGTGAGCACTGTTTTCCATGGATACGATTTGGCGGTACAACTGTATATTTGGAATAACCCTAGTGAGTTGATGTTTTTTTTCATCCACTGTCAGCTAACAAATACAATGCTCATGCATAAAACACATTAGAATAAAGTTGTTTTAATGTCTAGTTACCACAGAAGTTATACCTGCATTCAACTGTTGCAATACTTAAGCTTATCATATCCAAGAAAACATTATTGTGTGACTGTCTTAAGGTGTCCAAGAGGTATGGAAAGGATCCTACTCCCTGGCTGGCAGTTAATCTAGTAGTTGTATGGAGAAGTAGGCCTGGGAAGAGTAAATGGGTAAATTTACTCTGCTCTGTCACGCATTGGTCCAAGTGAGTACTACACTCTGAATGAGCGCTTCTCCACGTCCAATAGATGGATCCATTCATTTATCCATGGTCAGTGGCATAGTAAAGGAAAGTGTAAAAAAGAAAGAGTGAAGTAAACAGTGATAGATTGTCGAGAAGGGAGGTACATTGGAATGGAGAGTGTGATTAATACAGTAGGGACAGTCTCCTCAGCTTAAGAACATAATGGTAGAATCTACAATTTGAATGGCGCTTAAACCTGTTTATGAATACCTTTCTGGGAATCTCTCATCAGGTGTCTGTCTATTCCTAGAATGTGACAATCGTAGAGTAGGGCTGGCCATTGTGACAGTGCAGTAAGCCGAAAATCGGTAACAGCCTCAGGGCACATATTTGCCTGAAATGTGTGCTTTCTTCGTTAGCTTTCCATGAATGATATATGGTGTTCATAGGGAAACTGTTATTTGTTACAGTTATTGGCTAAGATGGGAATAAAAATGTAAAACACGACATTGCCCAACAATGGCAGTAGTCAACTATTTGTATAGTGTCCAACTTGTATGCAGAAGATATTCGTTTAAATAACTACCTTTCTAGGGAAAGAAATGAAAATAATGAAATAATTCCCAAACTCTACCTGTAACTCGTCACACAGTTCCTGCTACTACCGCTCTTCCTTATTTGAAACTGACACCATTGAGGGAGAAAGAAGGTTGAAAAATGGTTGAATTTGGTCTCACAGTGGTGTACCAAATGCTCCATTCCTGCTAGAGCTGATGCTTCAATTAAATGTCCTACCCAAGAGTTCTTATTCTTACTGTGCATGCCATACAATGGCAATCATCAGCCATTATAGCACCTACAAAGGCCAGGTAACGTGACTAAAGCAGTTATCAGGAACCCGGATATCACAGTAGGCCAATATCCTGCATGCCCTAATACCCGGAATCCAAGGTCTAAGTCACTTAAAAAGGATTATAAGACACGACTTTTTCTGCCGCCACAATAGACGCTGATTTTTATACAGTCTATTGTGTTTTGCCTACTGCTTCCAATATCAAATATAAGATTTTATTTCAATTAATTGTCAATATCTTAAATGCATAACCTAGCTCTCCACAGATCGGAAACACATCAACAAAGCTGTCGTCAAAGCCAATTGTCTCTAATTTACTAATAGGGCAGCTATTGGGATATTCTTCTGGAAGTGCAGGCCAAAAAAAATCAAATTTAATTTTGCATCAGGATAATAATCCTCATTTCTGAAGAAAGTAAAACAAATCTAGATCATAGCCAAACTCTTCACTGAAACATCCATTTTATTAGGTAGGAGGCACTTTAAGGTGGTGTGTCATGTAACCAGGGTTCAAAATATCAATTTTCCTGAAAATAAACTAGAATGATCCGATAGATGAATTTGCTACTTAGTCCGTGTACTGCAATTACCTTAGATTTAGCAAACTTTTGAACTTATTGTGCAATTCAAACCTGATTGCAATCTACTTATGTTGGAGTGCACATTTACATTCAGTCTATTCAACATAGACTCTACCAGAGCTGAGATTGGTGTCATGACCTATTTGATATCCGTCTGCATGTAGATTAAACATATGGTACTTTATGTAACTGAGTGTTTAAAAGGAAATTTATCTTCAGATGTATAGCGGCATAATCACCAAGCATATCCCACTCACAATTCATATACTGCTCTTGTCTACTATGTGGTTAAGTGTGAGTGGTGAGAATGCCCCTTTAAGTTTTTAGGAGACGCTCAGTGCAGGTGTTAAAGCAACAGGTGCAGGTTCCTGTTAACAGAGCCTACTGCCCACACCCAGCCTGGCCAATTACCAACGTGTGACCAGGTATTCTAGAGCCTAATTAAAGACCTGCCACCGAGCACCATTCTACAGCAGAGGGAGTGATCAGAAGGCTTCTCTACTGGGTTAAGTTCACCAAGCATAGGCTTCACTCTACAGGGAGATTCTCGTGCTGGACTCCTGAAATCCTGTGTACTATTCACATATCCCATTCTGGACTCAAATATGGCGGTATCCATACAGAGATGTAATTGATATTGACGGGTGGTGCCATCACTCGATACAGAATGACTGAGCACCTCACAGATCAATCCACAGAGTCAGACTAAAGAGCACCTCACAGAGCAGCTCACAGGGTTAGACTAGACACCTCATACAGCCAGACCTGATCTAATCTGGCAGCTAATAGACATTTATACACAGAAGGTACACTGAGAGAGTTCACCACGTTCAACTCTCAAATTAGCTATTAAAGTGTTGATGTCAGTTCCTAGATATGTCAGCTCACAGAGCAACGCATATAGACTGGTTCACAATCCAAATCATATAGGTTAGTTTATAATCCAGGCGAAGGACGGGTTACTTCACAATAAAACGCATCATTATATTACAATTAGCTCATAATTAGTTTACAATCTACAAAAACAGGTAGTAAACTAATTGGCTCACTATACAGCTCACAATTCAGGGTCAGACCATCAGGGTTACCTATTAAATCAGCTAACAAGTTAGCATACAGAGTGTAGTGTGTTCACACTAATAATTATGTAGAGATCAACTATAGCAAGTTACAGTTGCACTAACTAGCTCATAGAGCCAGACCCACAGAGACAGACTCACAGAGACAGACTCACAGAGACAGACTCACAGAGACAGACTCACAGAGACAGACTCACAGAGACAGACTCACAGAGACAGACTCACAGAGCCAGACTCACAGGGCCAGACTCACAGAGCCAGAGTGTGAAACTCGAGCACGCACAGCAGCACACACACTGGACCACACACACAAAGCATCACATACCATCAACAGCATGTCATCAGCACCAAAGCAGACTCAAAATGCAACCTTTACAAACAATATCCAGCTATCAACTAAGCAGCTATCTGCGCAGTCTCCTGTTAGGTGCAGTCTCTCGCCCGCTCTGACCCGTCACATGTAAGCCTGCTTTTTGTGAGCTCATTACCCTCCTAATTAAACACCTCGCAGCTCATTAGGGCCAATTCAGAGTATCTAATTCGGGCATCATTTTGTTTTCTTTTTTAACTGTAACCAAGGCTTCACATTTCAATGTGAAATTGATATTAGTGTATTTATATGTGTTTAGTTCTGGATTCTTGACATCTATATTGTTATTTAAAACATGATGATTGATATTGGACAATTAAACATTTTCTTTGGATTGATCCTCACAAAAGGTGAGCGACAGAGAGACAAGATAGTAACCAATGAAGGTCACTACTACCTGATACCAATAGAGTAAAACTCCACTTGAAATAAAACTGTGGCAATAATTATATATTTTGGATGAAAGGTGACATATGGGTCGTATGAATATGGCACAGTCCAGACAATTTACAGACTACAACAGCCTCTGGAGTGCCTAGCTAGATTGTAAGGCTAATTAGGAACCAATTACCACATGGATATGAGAATGGGTAAGACCACACCCCTGTGCATACAGCTTAATTGCCATAGCTAGTTTCACTTCGCCAATTGTTTGTGATATCACATGCATATAATATAGTTTCTGCTATATGCCAATTATACCCCTTGTATAACACTAAATCAATACACCAAGGTCAGAAGGCCCCACATAGCTAGCCAGACCACAGCTATGCCCATACATTTCTACCATATACATCTGATGAGTTTAGCCTCTCCCAGGAATACTGCAGGTATAAGGACTGTGACTAGTACTGTGAGAGTGCATTGCTTCCAAATCAGTATTTCATTCACTATACCGACAATTTTAATGAAAATCTTTGTAATTTGATAGTAACACTGTGGCCAGGTGAGGGAAAACGTGCCTCCATGGGGTATTTTTAGTATTGGTTTTGGCCACCAGGGGGCAGTATATGAGTAAAACACTGAAAAATATATTAAAAAATGCTTGAGACCAATTTTTCATCGGGAATCCAGTGATATATTTATAATTATTCCATTTCCACTGAAAACGTTCCATTTTTGGAATGCAAAAGGAACATTTGTTGCCATGGAAACATGGAAAATTGGCATATATGACAATTTCTGGTTGCCATGGAAATACTCTGTTATTCCAAATGGGAATTTTTTGCCGCAGATGTTTTTGAAAATTTCACAGGGAACTTAGAATCGAAAGCAGACCTCAGAAATTCCCTCTAGAACCAATTTTATGATAAAAACATCAGCTGTCTTTGGTTACTTTTCAACAAAACTGTATTTTTTACATTATTGGTATTTATAATAGGATATAGTGGATTTAGAGCATATTTGCCATTTTCAGTTGTACACACCAACCCTGGTTTGACAAGCATTTACAGCAACACTACTTGGGATATTTTAGCTCAAGATATCTCATTTTAAAGCCTGTAACATCAACTTTGAAAAGCCATTTCCCCCCTGGAGGCACGTTTTCCCTCACCTGGCCACAAACTGTTAATGAATATTTATTTGACCTTCCTTTTAATCTAAGAAAATGCTGTCAAATAAGGTATACATTATATCATGTGGTTGGTGCATATTCAGGCAAGAAATGTCCAGATTTACAAGATGGTGCCCGGTTCACTAAAGGGAGGACTTACAGTATCGTTCCATTACTCCAATGAACGGGTAAACATATATTATTCTAGATCCATCAGCCCTGTAGACTCTTAGAAGGACCTGTGAACTAACACTAGAATTGGCATAGCAGCTTCGTAAGGCATTAAACTGCATTGTAGTGAAGACAGAGACTGCCTATACTTTCCAATAGAATGTAGATGGGTATCATAATGAATACTTTATTGTTAAAATGTGATGTATTTTGATATTTTAGATATTTTAGCGGAGGGAAAATCCTGTAACCACTCTGGTGGATTTTGGCAGCGTGTATGATGTAATAGACTCCGGTTGTCGAGTACCCTCGGGTGGACGTTAGAGAAGCACTACTATATAGCTAATGTTGACATTGCGCTTATTACTCTAGCTATCTGTTCTATGTGTCTACGCCCAGCATGGTGACATGCAGGGACCAGCGAAGCCATTGATAGGACAGCATCAAAGCCAAGCACAATACATGTCCAGGGGTCCCTGAGTATGAGCGCTAATAGGATTATATATATAGTGATTACCATTGTTATTGGGTATATAACTGTCTTTATAGGGTGTAGCAGAACAATGGCAGTAGTACAAGCAATATTATTACAGTGGCAGAGATGGGAACTAACATGAATCATATATCCTATATAACCTGGATCTTGTTTCTACAAAATTGTATGATATCAAAATAATTATCAAAGGCTGCATAGTGATTTAATGCACCATACCCTTATTTACCAGTGCTGTATTCATGCCTTATGTCGACCAAACGGGTTTGATAAGCTTTGAAGGTTGCAATTGAAGTTTTTCATTATACATAGCTTGGTAACTATATCAGCTTATCGTATTGTGTTGCATATTGAAGATAATAACTCAAAAATGGATGTACAGGAAGGAAGAACTGAATCAGAACTGAATGCATAGTATAGAAAGGTGGAACTTCAAAGCAGGTTCCCCCTTGACAGGAGAGTGTCTATCCATACACAAATCTATCGGGCAAAAAAGGAGGGCAGTAGATGGAAGCATAAAAACATGCCGCTTTGAGAAAAACATTGGTATCTACACTAGATAGACTAGAGTATGTTTTATAGTAGGGTCTCAATCGATTCTACTTAGGCCCACAGTGAGCTAGGCATATAGAGCAAAGCTACTATGATACTATGTATATCTATAGTTATTATCCTTTTGGGTGTAAAAATGTTTAGTTTCTTCCTTGGTTAAAAGAACAGGTAAGAATGTGAATTAAGGGTTATTAGAAATAGTCCTACCGACCATCGGTACTACTGCAGAGAAGTGGGTAATTTGTAATCAGTATTAAACTAAAGACAGCAGCAGTTATACTAACTGCAAGAAATCCAATGTCAGACTCCCATTGAAACTAAAATCCCTCCTCTAATTTTAAATGGGAAATAACCCCCACCATATTGAAATCCCTTAACAGACAGGGCTTAAAACTTGAGACGGCTTAAAAATCCATGATGGGCGAAGTGTTGGCAGGCCCAATCCGGATCTGGCTATTTCCATTTTATTTAGAATTTACTCTTTTATTTTAGTCGCCATTGCCATTACTTTTGTATTTGTTTTTCGGGTTTTTGCGATACAGACAAATGTTGGGTGAAGGGGGTTGAGGATATCCCCGCTCGGATGCACTGTCTGAGTCCAACAAAAAGGTAGTGTAGAAGCCTGGCATTAAACATTAAAATTCCAGAGTAAGTGTGGAAGATACATGAAAGAAAAGGATACGTGTGCAGAATGGAAGATGCGCATAGAGAAGTTAGGAAATATGTGAAGATACATCTAGAGACATCCGGTAAACAAAACTGGTAAGAAACAGAAAAAAATGGATAGACACAGACGGATAGACAGGGAGACAGACAGACAAGCATAGAGAGGCAGTAAGCCATATGTAAGTAAAAATATGGAGGGAGAGACATACACATAAAGACAGACAGACAGACATGGACAGGGATGGGCACATTGTATGAATTGCATATAGTAAATATAGCATGCAAGCAATATACTTGGAGGTAAGCAGATTAACCCTTTAAGGATGGCATGATGCCTCGGGGTAAGATTAGAATGACTACCCAGATGCGTCCTAGTAACAGGATATGCAGCGCAGGGTGTGCAGGAAAGAAGCAGGCTATGAAGGAATTAGTTCGCAGTGCGAGCTAGCAGTGTTGAAGAAAGGATATTAGCCCTTTGATGATGGCATGATACCTCACGACTCCATTTTAACTTATCTACACGATGCACCGATGCAGTCCAAGCGAGTAACTCATCACCTCTCCGTTGTTGCATGCACTATATATCCAGACCACTCAGGAGTGCATCAACCACAAATGGTTGGCATGATGCACTAGTGAGCTACTCTCCAAGGGTGGCATCATGTATTAATGTACAGGTCTAGCCATGAATGGTTAGCAGAGAGAAAAATGGTAGGGTAGCAAGAAAAAGGCAAGGAGGGAGAAGCGGTAGGAGTGGGGCTTGTTCCTTTGGGGATCATGTTTCCCTGGGTGGCTTGGCTTAGAGTGTTTTCTGTTTTGTCACATGAAGGGATTCAAGAAGTCTTTTATTCTAATCTTTCTTCCTATTTCCTTCTGAAGTGACAGGAGTCTTTATTTTATCACAACATGGCCACTTTAAGTAGAAGAAGCCAGAATAAGGGTTTTCTCAAAGTGTACTTGCAGATGATTTTGTAACAATTACCAGCCATGTCACCCCAATGGAAAATTTCAATAATTATAATCATTAATTTCATCAATTCTTGTAGAAAACATTAATTTACTTATTTATGGTGACATTTCTTTATAAATTTTCAAGTAAAATAATTATGATAATATGATAAAAAAATAGGAAATTAATAAAACTCTATTGATGCTGATAGTTCGCATATGAAACCGGTACATTCTCTAAAATCAATGATAAAAAACCCATTATTGTGTTAGAAGGTTAGAGCTGCTATAGGTTAAGAAATGATATTCAAATGCGATATTCTCAATCTGCCTCTTCAAAATTAAAACAGCAGCATCACAGTTTGAGTTTTGTCAGTAGTTAGGTACCTCTGAATACCACATACCCACACCCTGGCCCTCCAGTTTACAAGAAGAAACATCCATTGAAGAATAATCACCCTTAAAGGACCCGTCCTAATGAAACACCAACTTAAGGTACCAAACAATGCCTCCTCCAGGGTCCTTTCCCTCCCCACAGACCTCTCCTTCTTCTTTGGTAATTGATCCACCATTTTGTAGGACGCAAATCAATGCTTGAACAGCCCCTCTGGCCTCCCTGTTTCCATGGTGACCAAATTGCATTTGTTGGCTAAAGGGTTTGCAGTTAACAATCTGCCAATAGGATAATCCACTTAGGACGGCACCTGGGTAAATAGCACTTTGAAGGGTAAACAGAGGGGGTGGGGGAGGGGGGAGTCTTTGGCTTTAAACACTGTTGAACAAAAGCACAAGTAGCTATCTCGTTCAGAGATGCTTGCTGATACATCATAGCCTCTTATCTGACAGGGACTATATATACACCAATACTTAACCATCATTGCTTATGTAGAGACGTAATATTGATATTTAAAAAGATGTCGCTGGGTATAGGCGATGATAGGCCTGATATTATTTATGATAATTATCTATTAATACAACTCTCAACAACTGAAATATTTAGAAAAGGACAGAAAAGAAGTATTTTCTGATACGGCATCACTATGTGTCGGCCCGAAAGGATTTCTCGAGGTCTATATAAAATTGTTATTATCATTCTCTACTTGTAAATTAATTAAGTATTGATTGTGCTTAATGTGCTATATGCCCCTTGTCGCAATGATGGATAAACTCGTGCCGACCCCAGTTGGGTTGATACCCATCCCTGAAGGATTGGCATGATGCAGCAATACAAAGCAGAAGCGTTACTCACCAAGGTCACTATTACAGATAGTCAGTATAAAGTAGTTTCGGAATTTGGATTGTATGTATTACCATACTATATTTAATGTACCTTGATAAAATTCTATAAACATGTTATTGCAACTTGAAGTTCTATCATAGGTACCACCTCATCAGGTGTAGTACAACAAGCATACCTGGCCTCAGGCCTGAACAACATCTATTGGCCCAATATGAATCACAATGTGACAACTTTGAGCTCATTCATCTGACAGAAGGTATATACACTGTTGCCATTACCAACTCTATAATCTATGTTCAATTGTTTGTCTCCTGTCACATTACAAGTTTACAAGTGTACAGTGGCCATGAACATGTATAGACTTGAAGTCATCACCCTTATATCACCATACCAATCTCCAGACCATACTCCTCCAATGCATGTGCAGGCACCTTGATAATAAGTATGTAATACATAGTGAAGGCTGTATAATAGGAGTTTACCTATACAGTACTGAGTTGTATTCAGCCATTGGCCTGCTTAAATTGGGCTTTTATTGATAACAGATCTCCCTTATGACAGAAACATTCCCACCACATGCAAATAATTCTGGTTTATGAAACATACCCCCTTGATGTCTATTCCTACGAGGAGGGGGACCTCCTATACTTTCAACAGTAACTATGTGGAAACATTGCCTCGAATTTGGTAATTGAGTTCATCTATCTGGCAGCCTAAATTCCTCATTCTAAAACCTAAACAGAATATTGCCGCACCAAGGGTTATCAAAAGTAATGATAGAAACAAACGGATTGCTAATTTAGAGAACGGTACAATAAAGTATCCTCTGAGAGTTTTTCCAGTAGGTATGCCTAAGAATGTACCCCTTTTATTAAAAAAAAAGCCTAGAAATCATGCCGCGAGTGATTGAATAAGGTAGTATTTCAGCAGTCACCAGCTTGTGCCTGTCTTTCCTGCTTCAATGGGCCTATTTCTCCCAATGCAATATTTACATAGTAGGGGTGGGAGGGGGCTGGTTATAAGCAAATAATCTATAAATAGATCGTTATGGCCATGGCCTTGGTGGAGCCATGACCGATTACACGCGTGGATAGCATTGGCCGTGATCATCTCGTTACCTCGTCATCATTCCTGGTGCACACAGACTGGTGACGTCATCACATTACGTGAACACTGTCATGGTGTCTCTGCTGAGGCTCTATCAAGTTATGCCTGGCTTTCATGTAGTTAGGGTTGATGAAGCTTCTTACTGATATACATGGTTTCCTTGAGACCTCCCATCTAGCCTCTTCAAAAGGATTTATATAAAATACGCCATCTGGATTTTTAAGATGTCATTTAGGATGTCGCTCATATAGGAATCATTATAGTTGTACGTTACCAACGATTTTCATTAAAAAGCTCCACCTTTTCAGATTTGTTAAAGGGGCATTCTCACCACTCACACTTGACCACATAGTGGACTAGAACAGTACTAGAATTGTGAGTGGGCTATGCTCGGTGATAATGCCACTTTAAGATTATATTTGCAACAAATGGAATGCCTTCCTATTTCTTTCCTCATGAATGTAGTTATATGAAACAACAATTTAGATGCAATGGCCTCCTATTTTTATCATTTACAGTAATAAATCAACATTTCAAATTATTTTGGCCCAAGATGTTTCACTAACCATGGCCTGTTTGCACCCTGACATTATGACATTGACCAGATTACAGGGTCATTTATGACATAAGGTTAGATAACCCCACCACGGGCCTAATCCACCGGATAATGAGGCTATTCAGGGTCAGAACCAGCCGGGAACTAAGTCAGCCGGATTACCGAATAATCTCAGCCTCCTTGGATGACCGGTGAAAGAGGGGGTACTTCTGAGGTTGCAGTAGATTTAATTATTTAAGGAATCTTCACAATTTGGGATTTCCCACCTACTTATTACCTTTGTGGTGCATAAAGGTTACATCAGTTGATTGACCGAAAGATTATGGTTGGTCTGACCTCACATGATCCAGGCTGGAGCCATGCATCGGTGGTAAACGTAGATATTTTCGTTGTTATAAATTTTCGCGGATTTCCTAAACAGCACAATTCAGCGGGGATTTAAATTCACGGATTTTGGAATAAAGTAGTTGTACAACTACATTGGATTAATATACATGTTGTACACATTTTCTCGGATTTTAAAAGCCATAAAATCTGCGAAGAAATTGTAAAGCACGAAAATGTATATATTTACAGTACATGATTTGCTATCAATCATTCAGGGGTGCGGCTAAAGTTGGAATGCAGTGTTACATTGCTATAATATGGCACTGCTCAAGGAAATACACTCAAAATTATGTTGGCTCAGGCAAAACATTTAACGCACATTTGACATTTTAATGATTCAAATGAGGAAAACATTTTTCCATAAGACATTGATACTGATGTATGTGGGAACTGACTGGGCAATAGATTCTTAATTGCAAAGATCTTATCTGCTTATAAATGTCAGTTACTCCTGACTACTGAGTGCTGTAATACATTTTTAAAACAATTGTGAATAACCTTGTTTTAGTGAAAACAAAGGAGAACAAAATATCATGGAGGAAATTCAACAATATAATATTTTGAGCTAGACTTCTGAACCATAAAAATTCTATTCAATTCCAGTCCCATGAAAAATGTTTCACATCAACAAAAATGTTCATATCTGGACAGAAAAAAATGGGGTCTCAGAGTTGGATCAATGACGACTGTCATCATAGAGAGTCCAGGTCGATGACAATAAGTTAGAATGATGAAACCGTCAGACAGCCAGGGAAATATTGACACATATACTCAGTCTGAGTGCTATGGATGACAGGCGCAATGTGCAGGGGGCTGTGAACATCAACTGCTTTAAGGACTGCATAGTCCTGTGGGCATATGATGCATGCATGCAGCCCTTGTTAGTATTAAACTGAGTAACACTGTCGTTCATGCCTATAAGAATGACATGATACATGAGTGAAGCGCAGATGATTCTTTAAAGGAAATACACTCTTCCCTTATATTACTGTGTTGGTCGATGAGTACACTATTGGTACTATACAGTGAGGGCTGGGAGTAGTCTGGGCTTACAAGTATTGGATTGAAATTGTATTTACATATGAGGCTACACATAACGCTATAATCATCTTCAAGGTTGGTTCACCCCTCATTTTTTCATGTCATGTTCCCCTTACTTCATGCATTTTAGTATTCACTATTTGGCTATAGGGATAGTCTTTTTCCGATTCTACCCATATTGAGTTGTCTTTTACCCATCCTCTTCGCCAGAAACACAGCCGCGTCCTGTTTGCAGTATTGCCTAGTCGTTTCGGTCCTATGAATATTGTCTGTCACAAACGGCACAAATCGTCAGTCCTGTTGACACCAAGGCAAATTTGCTTAGACATTGACAGACATGGAGGCAAATTGACCCCCAACCTCCCATCCATGCCTCCCAACCATCTCTCTCCTGCCAGTTCTGCTCAGACGGCTTCCACAACGACCTCAGGGTTCTGATGGTACCTGATTTCTCCTCAGTTCCAGGTTCATATATGCTCAGTATATAGCAAACCCTAGTAGTATTGTATGTATCGGAACGGGACTATAGTTAAGTACTGTTTATTACTCAATCGACCTGCAGCCAATCAGAGGCCTCCATTTGGTCACGTGACCGGAAGTGACCTACTTAGGGGATTAGTGGTGCATTCTGGGTAACCCTGCAGCCAATCAGAGGCCTCCATTTGGTCACGTGACCGGAAGTGACCTACTTAGGGGATTAGTGGTGCATTCTGGGTAACCTACTGACCTACTTAGAAGCTCTCAGCCAATCAGAGGCCGGCATTCTGGTAACCATGGTAACGTGACTTACTTACGTCACGTGACCTACTTAGGCTCAGCCAATCAGAAGCCGGCATTCTGGTAACTAGGGTAACGTGACCTACTTAGGGTTTGTTTGTAAACAACACCACGTGGCTCTCTTGTTTGTAAACAACACCACGTGACACGTGACTGTTTGTAAACAAACAATTCGACTTAGTCTGACATTTTCAGCTGTCGCATGCTGACCTGCTGCTATCATAAGAGAAACAAAAGCCCTAATCACGCTTTTCAGCTGGATCCTTCCACCCACCAGACATGGATCCAGATGGGAGGGTGGTTTAAAATTAATCCGTGTACCGACTGTCATACAATAGTGTAATTAGTTGAACACGTGTTACCTGTATAAAGGATTAGCAGGTCATGGGCTTAGAGTGTGTATAGAAAAACAACTACAGGTAGCGTGAACAAAGCGACCCCCTCCCTTTCTGTCACTCTGTCTGTGACTAGAGGGCGCGCGTGTGGTAAGCGGCTTAAATCTAAAGAAAAAAAATCACCCTCTCCTGTCGTCAGCAGTCAGCTGGCCGGCGGCTGGAAAATGCGATTAGAGGGATGATGAGCGCGGTTTTTTATATTCAATATATTAGAAGTGTGCTTTGTTGCTTATATAGTTCATTATGCGTTTAAAATGTTCGCGAGTATCGTAGAAATGTACAAAAATCCTATTGTGGCGCCATCTGACGAAAAGAGCGGAGAACTATACTAGGGTATGGCGAGCTAGACTAGAGCATGTAATCACCAGGCGGCAGAGTGGTCAAAAGACAATCTCGTAGTAGTAGGTCTACTTGGATCTTGAGTAGCCACCCTTGTGGTTGCAATTACCTAGACTAGTTGACCCTGCCAGCCTGGTCAAGTGAAATTAGTAAGGAGACCGCACATTAACGCGCTCCACAGTCTTTAGACAGTTAAGACTATAGTACCGTAGATTCTACTGTGTACTCACACTAACTATTTACAGTGCTACATATTCATACCCGTGTTCTAAGTGTTTTTTTAGAAAAAAGCGATCTACTCACCCATTTTTTTTAGACAAACTCCTATTAGCAGGTAACCCCTGTATAAACCATACTGCAAAGATCTGCTACTTCGAGCGTCTGCCTCGTGACTGATAGTGTACAACAAGACGAAGTGGGCAGAGGTGAAGTACTGTTCCAAGAAAAATTGAGGCTCTTTATATAGCTGAGAGAGCGGCTAATCCGGATGTTCTAAGCTTGTTTTCACCTAGAGCCCCACCCTCTTCCAGAGAGGAATCAAATTGCTTTTCACCTGGACCCTTCCACCCCTCATCCATCAGCATGAAAAGAGGGATAGACAAACTCCTATTAGCAGGTAACCCCTGTATAAACCATACTGCAAAGATCTGCTACTTCGAGCGTCTGCCTCGTGACTGATAGTGTACAACAAGACGAAGTGGGCAGAGGTGAAGTACTGTTCCAAGAAAAATTGAGGCTCTTTATATAGCTGAGAGAGCGGCTAATCCGGATGTTCTAAGCTTGTTTTCACCTAGAGCCCCACCCTCTTCCAGAGAGGAATCAAATTGCTTTTCACCTGGACCCTTCCACCCCTCATCCATCAGCATGAAAAGAGGGATAACAAGTGTAACGTGCGCTACATGTATATGGGATTATAGCTGGTGAAGAGATAAAGCCAGGTCAACTGTGTATACAAAGACTACAGGAGGTGATTAACGACAGGTGTGACGCGCCAGCCCGTGGACGGATTATCTTCTAAGCTGACGCTTATTCAACTAGCCAGCTGCCGTCCGCTCCACTCACCACGGCAAGAGGAGGTGCTTTTGTTTTACACTTAAGTCGCTTACCACATGTACTCGTCTCTACCTCACAGACAGACACCCTCTCGCTTGCTTCACGACCCCTGTAGCTTTTTTTGTATACACACTCTAATCTCATAACCCCCTGATCCGTTATACAGGTAACGGGTATTCTCTTTTAAATAGCTGCCAGTCAGCCTGCGGCAGCTGAAAACGACGGTAAGTAGCTTAGCTCTAGAAGCAAGAAGGCGTATATAAGGAGGCTGACACGTGTATAGGCGCCTTATAAGTCGGCAGGGGGTAAATACTAGTGAAAAAGGAAGGCAGGTGTGCAGGTAGCTTTCTAACAGACACGTGTGTGCACTAAGCTGCTTAAGTCTAAACCCACCTGCAGTAGTCAGGTAGCATGTGAAAACTTACTTAACAGATCTCTTAATTGAGTAGAGACTCTGTACTGAGAGAGTCTTTTCAGCCGTTTAAGAGGATTATCTAGGACAGGGTACATAAGGAGTGAAACGACGCTCTCACCCATCACACTTTCTCGACCCGCCCTTCATCATCGTAGCATCGTCCACTCTACGCTCGCTCAGAATGTTATGATGGTTAGTTCTGCTATTTTCAGCTACTTTTCTTATCGAAGTGTTGACGCTACAGAGCATCGAAACTCTCTCCAAATGAGTCCAAGAAAGAAAAAGCAACTTCCACTTGAAGCAGGAAGAGAAACAGTGCCCTATGATGCATGTGAGGTAAAGAAACATTGGAAGGACGTCACCAAGGAGCAATGGATAGAAGCATGCTTCAACTTCATCGGAACGGAAGTAGTTTCATTTGGACAGAGGGAGAAGATTTTGTTGGAGCTATTTTTCTTAGCTCCGTATACTTGGCCTGACTGTGGTGAAATTCCTTCAGGTATTTGTTCAGTCTTCGCCATAGAAGTTATCAGGTCTTTGAAGGAGCTTCGATATATGCAAGGCACTCACGAGGAGATTGTTCAGAAAATGACGGAATTCGAAACAGGAGAAGACACAATATGGTGCGAGGAGACGACATATACGGACGATGATCTGGAGTACATCATTTGTAGCCCGTTGGAACATTATGTTAAAGACTTTGAGGACATGCTAGACAGCACTGAGATGAACCCGAAAGAGAGATCCCTTACTGCACAGAAAGAGGCCAAAGCTGTGTTGGAAAAGCTCAAGTTTGGTCAAGGATTCACTCTTCAAAGCAGCTGTGTGAGTGTGATAAAAGGCCTTGTGTTGAAACATCCAGACATGAAGTTTTCGCGTGCTGTCGACACACTTCCTTTGCCTGAACTGATGATGAACATGATCGATCCCATCGTACCAACATGTTTCGACTCTGCCAATTGTCCCATGTATAAAATGGTTTCAAGTTTTGCCCGTGGCCGATGGCTAAACGATCCACTGAAGTCAGAAAACCTCCTTGATTTAATCAACTGACTAAATGTATTTTCTCATACTAGTATTAGTAGCATTAGTAATAGCAGCTACTCAGTCTCGTGCAGCACAAGCAGCAGCATCTGTCAGCAGCATCCGTGACATCGTCAGCAGCAGCAGCAGCTGCACGAGCAGCACAAGCAGCAGCATCTGTCAACAGCATCCGTGACATCGTCAGCAACTGCAGCAGCTGCACGAGCAGCACAAGCAGCAGCAGCTGTCAGCAGCTGCAGCAGCTGCACGAGCAGCACAAGCAGCAGCACCAACAGCAGCAGCAACAGCAAATCAGCAGCAGCAGCAGCAGCAGCAGCAGCAGCAGCAGCAGCGGCGGTGTGGACCACTAAATTCGAGATGGCGACATGTCTGTTTCTTAGAATCGACATTCGACATGAGGCCTAGTGACATTTGACATGAAGCTTGAAAAACATAGTGACAGGTGACATGAGCAATTCTTAAAATCGACATGAGATATGAGCATAATTAAGCGACATCGACATGTGCCATGGCTATTTTTTTTTAAGACAAACGCCATAGACTCCTCATTCAAACCCCCACTAGTAGTGCTCTATAAGCGCAAGCTTTGCCTTAAGAGAGCTGTGGCTGTGAACCCTCTCCTCCCCCCGTACACACAGGTAAATATCAGAGTCAGCCAATGTCGCCAATACTACTCTCATACAAGGGTCAGGCACTGCTGGACTATAATAGATGGGTCAAGGACCATTCTACTGAGGGTCAGGCTAGGCTGGACATTCAATAACAGGCTGGACTTTGGCAAACTTGCTTGAAAGTCTGGCCAGCAAGAGTCCGTTGAAGGACTATACGGTAAAAAGGCTGCTGTTACAGTCAAGATACTCATATTTCAAGCCCAGAAAACTGTAATTAGCTTTCCAAGTTGTTTATTTAACAATATCCTGGCCTAGCAAGAAGCTGTCAGATGACATCTAAGAAAAATGGGGCTGTTAATTGATCAAGAGAGCTACATTGTTACAGAGTCCTATTCCTCTTTTGAGGTGGGACCAAATTTGAAAAAAGAATAAACTCAAAAAAAAAGCCTTAAGATTGAAACAGTTGTAGATGACAAATTTAATGAGGAAGTCGTATTAATTAGTTTACAAATAGCCGCTGCACGAGCAGCACAAGCAGCTCGTGCAGCTGCTGCAGCTGACACTAGTGTCAGCTGCTGCTTGTGCTGCTCGTGCAGCGGCTATTTGTAAACTAATTAATACGACTTCCTCATCAAATTTGTCATCTACAACTGTTTCAATCTTAAGGCTTTTTTTTTGAGTTTATTCTTTTTTCAAATTTGGTCCCACCTCAAAAGAGGAATAGGACTCTGTAACAATGTAGCTCTCTTGATCAATTAACAGCCCCATTTTTCTTAGATGTCATCTGACAGCTTCTTGCTAGGCCAGGATATTGTTAAATAAACAACTTGGAAAGCTAATTACAGTTTTCTGGGCTTGAAATATGAGTATCTTGACTGTAACAGCAGCCTTTTTACCGTATAGTCCTTCAACGGACTCTTGCTGGCCAGACTTTCAAGCAAGTTTGCCAAAGTCCAGCCTGTTATTGAATGTCCAGCCTAGCCTGACCCTCAGTAGAATGGTCCTTGACCCATCTATTATAGTCCAGCAGTGCCTGACCCTTGTATGAGAGTAGTATTGGCGACATTGGCTGACTCTGATATTTACCTGTGTGTACGGGGGGAGGAGAGGGTTCACAGCCACAGCTCTCTTAAGGCAAAGCTTGCGCTTATAGAGCACTACTAGTGGGGGTTTGAATGAGGAGTCTATGGCGTTTGTCTTAAAAAAAAATAGCCATGGCACATGTCGATGTCGCTTAATTATGCTCATATCTCATGTCGATTTTAAGAATTGCTCATGTCACCTGTCACTATGTTTTTCAAGCTTCATGTCAAATGTCACTAGGCCTCATGTCGAATGTCGATTCTAAGAAACAGACATGTCGCCATCTCGAATTTAGTGGTCCACACCGCCGCTGCTGCTGCTGCTGCTGCTGCTGCTGCTGCTGCTGCTGCTGATTTGCTGTTGCTGCTGCTGTTGGTGCTGCTGCTTGTGCTGCTCGTGCAGCTGCTGCAGCTGCTGACAGCTGCTGCTGCTTGTGCTGCTCGTGCAGCTGCTGCAGTTGCTGACGATGTCACGGATGCTGTTGACAGATGCTGCTGCTTGTGCTGCTCGTGCAGCTGCTGCTGCTGCTGACGATGTCACGGATGCTGCTGACAGATGCTGCTGCTTGTGCTGCACGAGACTGAGTAGCTGCTATTACTAATGCTACTAATACTAGTATGAGAAAATACATTTAGTCAGTTGATTAAATCAAGGAGGTTTTCTGACTTCAGTGGATCGTTTAGCCATCGGCCACGGGCAAAACTTGAAACCATTTTATACATGGGACAATTGGCAGAGTCGAAACATGTTGGTACGATGGGATCGATCATGTTCATCATCAGTTCAGGCAAAGGAAGTGTGTCGACAGCACGCGAAAACTTCATGTCTGGATGTTTCAACACAAGGCCTTTTATCACACTCACACAGCTGCTTTGAAGAGTGAATCCTTGACCAAACTTGAGCTTTTCCAACACAGCTTTGGCCTCTTTCTGTGCAGTAAGGGATCTCTCTTTCGGGTTCATCTCAGTGCTGTCTAGCATGTCCTCAAAGTCTTTAACATAATGTTCCAACGGGCTACAAATGATGTACTCCAGATCATCGTCCGTATATGTCGTCTCCTCGCACCATATTGTGTCTTCTCCTGTTTCGAATTCCGTCATTTTCTGAACAATCTCCTCGTGAGTGCCTTGCATATATCGAAGCTCCTTCAAAGACCTGATAACTTCTATGGCGAAGACTGAACAAATACCTGAAGGAATTTCACCACAGTCAGGCCAAGTATACGGAGCTAAGAAAAATAGCTCCAACAAAATCTTCTCCCTCTGTCCAAATGAAACTACTTCCGTTCCGATGAAGTTGAAGCATGCTTCTATCCATTGCTCCTTGGTGACGTCCTTCCAATGTTTCTTTACCTCACATGCATCATAGGGCACTGTTTCTCTTCCTGCTTCAAGTGGAAGTTGCTTTTTCTTTCTTGGACTCATTTGGAGAGAGTTTCGATGCTCTGTAGCGTCAACACTTCGATAAGAAAAGTAGCTGAAAATAGCAGAACTAACCATCATAACATTCTGAGCGAGCGTAGAGTGGACGATGCTACGATGATGAAGGGCGGGTCGAGAAAGTGTGATGGGTGAGAGCGTCGTTTCACTCCTTATGTACCCTGTCCTAGATAATCCTCTTAAACGGCTGAAAAGACTCTCTCAGTACAGAGTCTCTACTCAATTAAGAGATCTGTTAAGTAAGTTTTCACATGCTACCTGACTACTGCAGGTGGGTTTAGACTTAAGCAGCTTAGTGCACACACGTGTCTGTTAGAAAGCTACCTGCACACCTGCCTTCCTTTTTCACTAGTATTTACCCCCTGCCGACTTATAAGGCGCCTATACACGTGTCAGCCTCCTTATATACGCCTTCTTGCTTCTAGAGCTAAGCTACTTACCGTCGTTTTCAGCTGCCGCAGGCTGACTGGCAGCTATTTAAAAGAGAATACCCGTTACCTGTATAACGGATCAGGGGGTTATGAGATTAGAGTGTGTATACAAAAAAAGCTACAGGGGTCGTGAAGCAAGCGAGAGGGTGTCTGTCTGTGAGGTAGAGACGAGTACATGTGGTAAGCGACTTAAGTGTAAAACAAAAGCACCTCCTCTTGCCGTGGTGAGTGGAGCGGACGGCAGCTGGCTAGTTGAATAAGCGTCAGCTTAGAAGATAATCCGTCCACGGGCTGGCGCGTCACACCTGTCGTTAATCACCTCCTGTAGTCTTTGTATACACAGTTGACCTGGCTTTATCTCTTCACCAGCTATAATCCCATATACATGTAGCGCACGTTACACTTGTTATCCCTCTTTTCATGCTGATGGATGAGGGGTGGAAGGGTCCAGGTGAAAAGCAATTTGATTCCTCTCTGGAAGAGGGTGGGGCTCTAGGTGAAAACAAGCTTAGAACATCCGGATTAGCCGCTCTCTCAGCTATATAAAGAGCCTCAATTTTTCTTGGAACAGTACTTCACCTCTGCCCACTTCGTCTTGTTGTACACTATCAGTCACGAGGCAGACGCTCGAAGTAGCAGATCTTTGCAGTATGGTTTATACAGGGGTTACCTGCTAATAGGAGTTTGTCTAAAAAAAATGGGTGAGTAGATCGCTTTTTTCTAAAAAAACACTTAGAACACGGGTATGAATATGTAGCACTGTAAATAGTTAGTGTGAGTACACAGTAGAATCTACGGTACTATAGTCTTAACTGTCTAAAGACTGTGGAGCGCGTTAATGTGCGGTCTCCTTACTAATTTCACTTGACCAGGCTGGCAGGGTCAACTAGTCTAGGTAATTGCAACCACAAGGGTGGCTACTCAAGATCCAAGTAGACCTACTACTACGAGATTGTCTTTTGACCACTCTGCCGCCTGGTGATTACATGCTCTAGTCTAGCTCGCCATACCCTAGTATAGTTCTCCGCTCTTTTCGTCAGATGGCGCCACAATAGGATTTTTGTACATTTCTACGATACTCGCGAACATTTTAAACGCATAATGAACTATATAAGCAACAAAGCACACTTCTAATATATTGAATATAAAAAACCGCGCTCATCATCCCTCTAATCGCATTTTCCAGCCGCCGGCCAGCTGACTGCTGACGACAGGAGAGGGTGATTTTTTTTCTTTAGATTTAAGCCGCTTACCACACGCGCGCCCTCTAGTCACAGACAGAGTGACAGAAAGGGAGGGGGTCGCTTTGTTCACGCTACCTGTAGTTGTTTTTCTATACACACTCTAAGCCCATGACCTGCTAATCCTTTATACAGGTAACACGTGTTCAACTAATTACACTATTGTATGACAGTCGGTACACGGATTAATTTTAAACCACCCTCCCATCTGGATCCATGTCTGGTGGGTGGAAGGATCCAGCTGAAAAGCGTGATTAGGGCTTTTGTTTCTCTTATGATAGCAGCAGGTCAGCATGCGACAGCTGAAAATGTCAGACTAAGTCGAATTGTTTGTTTACAAACAGTCACGTGTCACGTGGTGTTGTTTACAAACAAGAGAGCCACGTGGTGTTGTTTACAAACAAACCCTAAGTAGGTCACGTTACCCTAGTTACCAGAATGCCGGCTTCTGATTGGCTGAGCCTAAGTAGGTCACGTGACGTAAGTAAGTCACGTTACCATGGTTACCAGAATGCCGGCCTCTGATTGGCTGAGAGCTTCTAAGTAGGTCAGTAGGTTACCCAGAATGCACCACTAATCCCCTAAGTAGGTCACTTCCGGTCACGTGACCAAATGGAGGCCTCTGATTGGCTGCAGGGTTACCCAGAATGCACCACTAATCCCCTAAGTAGGTCACTTCCGGTCACGTGACCAAATGGAGGCCTCTGATTGGCTGCAGGTCGATTGAGTAATAAACAGTACTTAACTATAGTCCCGTTCCGATACATACTATACTACTAACCCTTATGATGGAATGACATTGAAAGCATTGAGCAGGCGCTCACAACTCCTTGAAATGACTATGCCAGTGATTTTTGAATCTGTAGTAATTTTTCAGGCTGGCTTCGCTCCCTGCCTCCTCCATAGCGCTGCTTCATAAAGCCATTGTGGAAAATGACCCAGTTCTTTCGACGATAGATAATGCATCTTCATAATGGATATTTCAGACTTTTGCCTCTACTTTTCATAGACGGAAGGGGAACCATATATAATTAGCAATTTAGTATTTCAAAATATCTCCAAATTACTTTTCTTGGGTAGTACGGGTATACCAAATACAGCAGGTAGGGGGGAGAATAGTTGTCTATTCTCAGAAGAATGCAAAACTGACTATTGTACCAAATTTGTAATAGATAAAAAGCGACCCCTCTGTAGTACCAAGTTGTTGTATGATACATTCTGGAAGAAAGTTGGTACCTGAAGTATAGCAGCTGTTGAGCACATTGGGAATTGGGGGGGCGGGGGGGGGGGGTGGGGCCAATGTGGAGGGAGGTATGAGGAGAAATGACCCATCATAAGTCTTTCCAGGTATTTTTCCAGTGGAATTATGTTGCTTCTTTCAAACAGGGATCATTTACAAAATGGCTCTATGTGTTCTAGGCATTGCATACCAGCAGCATAGTCTGTGTACACATGGCACACTGGAAGAACACTCACCCACTGGTCTCCTGTGCCTAAGCAGCGAGTCGACAAGGGAAAGCATAGGTCGCATTCTGCTTTAAGTTGACAGGAGGAGGTTGTGGGGGAGGGGTAAGGAGTGGGGGGGGGGGAGGTGGCAGTAGAGGAGAGGGGTGTTTGTCTGAGTGTTACAGGAGACCAAAGGAGAACAAAGTAGCCTTATAGTGGTTTTTGATATGTTCTGGGTGCACTCGGTTATTGAGGATTCTACTTTTCTCTCCCCTTTTAACTATAGAAATGTTTGTTTACAATTATTGATCTGAAGGGAGCAGGTCTGTGGAGTATTATGATCATGTATAGCACAAATCTAAACCATCAGCACATGTTTGTATTCAAGGGCAAACATGCACAATTTGAATATCTTTTGAACTTACAATGGGGCAATCTTCTCTTATTATGTATTGGTCATGCATTGTTTTAATTTGTTTTTTATTTAACTCTCCGTGTTGGAATTGTGAAGATCGCTGTGAATAACCTTGCCCTGTGCCAGCACACACAGAGACACACTCATATTGAACTGGACATTCAGTATTTTATTTATGATTTGAGATGTTTTGGAAGTGTAATGGAACTCATTAAATTGATGAGAAAGAGAAATAAGATTCAACAAATAACCAACAGTATTATGAAAAAGCAGGACGTGTGGTGGATTAAAAGAAATTGTGTTTGTAATTTCAATGCTGAAATGAGAAACTGCACAGCATCCCTACAAATAATTCAATCAATTTCAGTGAATGCTGTCCAACATAGATGAAAACATGATATTTAGTGGGAATCCCTATAACCATGGACTTAACATGCCCACAATTCAATCTCATAAGGGCATTAACTTTAGATTACATCTTTAGTTATAAGATAGCTGGCATACAATCTCAGACATTGGAGTACTTTTCATATATCTGGATTAACGAGACATATAAATGTAACACCACTTATTAGCACATTACATAAGGCAACTTATTATCAGGGGTATAAGGGAAAACTCATCATGGTGCCAGGAGCAGTGTGCAGTCGCTAAGCACGCCCTCTTATAAAATCGCTCCAAACAGCCCTAGAGACTGCCCATGCATGCCCTCTTTATACACCCCATTTTCATCCACCACACGTTTGGCGCTGGTCGCTACATCTGCATTACGCATGAACAAAATGGCTAGCCCTGTACAACCCACAACCCACGGCAGGCTCCCCCGGGGCCATGAGGTTTTTTATGCAAGCATGTGTAACGGCAAGAATTGCCCCTGAGGTTGGTGTCTGGTGATTTGTTCTCCCCTGAAGGGAATGGTGTATGCAGAAACCAACCACATGATAAATCAGGGTTGTGACCTGCTCTGCTAAAACCAGCAATATGTTCGGATATCCATTATCAATGCTATCCCACTTATGGGAGGTACTGCTTGCTGAGTTATACTAGTGAAACAATTCTGTGTAGGCCATGTGGAAAGATCGTATGCATACCATTCTCTTCACTTATGAAGCATAGATGATATATAATATTATGGGCCCCATTGATAGTACACATAATAATCTTCTTGTCTTAAGATGAAGATATACAAGTAAATTATTTAGCACAAATGCATGATAGACTTCATACAAAACGGCACCGTTTCTAAGGAATTTTAACCATCAGTTTTTGAGCAAGCAAGTATGGCATTGATGTAAAGGTAGCTCATCCATGCAGCATGCAGACCCTTTAGGAGTGTATCAATGAAATAGGGACAGCTCGATGGATGAATGCAGTAAAGCCTTGATCCTGGCCAAAACTGCATTTATGTCTCATGCAAGCATAATGCATTAAAGCACGATACTGACCTTAAAAGGGTCCAGATTAAATAGTTCAATGTTCATGTTTCCCCCATCGAAATGTATGCAATACTATGAGATAGAACCAGTGGGTACCTAAACTGAGGATGATTGAATTATGGACAGCTGTATGGACAGCAGTCTAAGGTATAACATATATACCAATCACCATGAAAATGTCCTATGACCACATTAACATGACTGATATAATATTATTATGATGGAGATCAAGGTCAGACATGTGTAGCGAGTATCATCGATTAAGCCACCACTGGAGACCATGGCAGCAGGGTGTCAGATCATTGCCTATGATCGAACCAGTAGAAGACTAAATCATAACTGTCTATCCAATGTATGGATGTCCAAATGGATCCTATACAGTCATCTGAAATAAATGTCATAGTCATTAGTCAAGTACCCTTTCAATGTGGATCATAATCCAAAATGGTCAAGATGCACCACTAAAATCTATAACATTTTGATATTCTTGAATATGATCAATATATCAATAGTTCAACACACCAGGCATTGTTGGTAAATTCACAATTGAATATGTGCTAGAATAGCTCATGTTTATTTAATAAATGAAATTCGATTTCGATTACACAGGTGAAGCACCACATTCCTTTTTTTGGGGGGTGGGAGGAGGAGATTATGGCAAATGAAAAGTGTGATTCGTTGGGATGTCACAGGTGGCTGCATAATGTACCAAAATCCAGTATATAGAATGGACTAGTTCAGTATTAAGAACTGCACAGTCACAACCCTATAGCTCAAGACACATTTAGTCCCTACAAAACCTCGTTCTCATTCTCATAACGAGTTTCCCAGTATATGCTTTTATCAAAAATGATATAGCAGGACATTGACCCGTCCCATTACCAATCCTGATGAGATTCAAATTAGGTTGGGGAGAAAGCACCTGGTGGGTGGAAAGCTGATATGCAAAGAGCATTGAAGGCATGGACGAGGCAGGATAGTAGTGGGCCAGTGGTGTGGGAGGAGAGGTGTGGGTGGGTCGAAGCAGCAGAGTAGTTCATGAAAGGCATTAGAGATAAAGATTGTGAGTCGGTTGAGAATAGTCACCGTCATTTATAGGCATGGCAGCATAACCTGATTGATTAAACTAAGATTAAAAAAGTGAGCCTGGCTCTCTCTATGATCCCCTATAGAGAGAATAATGTAGTCTATCATTTCCTGACTTTCATTCAAAGAGAGGCAATAAGACTTCATTCTTCCTCCAGAATCAGACAAAATATCACCCAGACCCTAGTAATGCTGGATTCTTGGGTGAGGTTCAGATGATGTTGTACCATCCTCCAGAGTCCTTCTTGCCCTAGTTAAGTTGAAATGTAATCTTGAATATCGACACTATCTTACAATATGCAATATGGAACAGGGACAGTAATGTTCGGTTAACCGGTTAAGAGTCTGAGACAAACAGGATAGGTGTAGCCTAAAGTATTAGGCAACAAGTGAAAGATTGGAGTGTCATGGAAGTGTGATATAGATAAGGTATGGGGAGGTGGGAGGTAAGATGTAAGCACAGGGCAGTAAATCTTATCGCTGGCTTTGCTTATCTCTGGCAGTTTGACTACAGTTGACTGCACCCCCTCTCCTTCCCCCTCCCCCTCCCCCTGTGCCTAACTGATGTCATTCCCTCTTCCCACACAGCCTCCCACATGGCCCTAGTTCCGCTGTTGACACACAGAGGGCATGCTGATCAAATGGCGCGTTTCCGGTACGACCGCCGGTCCCTGTATGGGCCGCCATTGAGCATATGCAGTCGGTCGTGCAATCACATCCTTCCGGTGTGTGTCTATAAAAGCGAGGAGTGCATCTGAGGGAAACAGAACAACCCAAAGCTGTAAAATATAGTCAACAGCATTTCAGCTAACCAGTGCTTCTAGCTTCCATGTTTTCCTGTACGACTATGACCCAGGTGGCACTCTTCATGGCAGAGGGCTGTCAGGACTGGATGAGGGACTATTTGGCAGCGTTGGCAGGCGGCAGAGGGGCATGTTTTAACAAGATGGTAATTGTGCTGGCATGGGAACTCTGGATTGTTGCCCGGCCCTGCTGATGGGTTGATTAAGGGGCTTGGGGCAGGCTAATGATTGGCTTAAGGCCGTAGCAGGGGTTGGGTGGTTGAGAGGGGTCTGGGAGGGGGGCGGAGGGGTAGTTAGGAGGGATTGTGGGGAAGGAGTGTGAATAAGGGAGAGAGCTAGTATAGCCTGCTATAGTCGTGGCCACTGCCTTGTGGGTCTAGGTTTTTAGTACTTGAAGAGCTTCTGAAGTGATCTTCAAACAGTGTTATATAATAAGGAAATCTTTTAGAAAAGCATTTATCTCTATATTAATCTCATCAATCTCTATTAATCTCGTCAATCATTATTACACAAGCTTGAAAATATTAATCGTCCTGCATTTGTGCATGATGCGCTTGAGCAGTTGAGGACTGTATTTAGGCATTATTTTAATAAATGGACATAGTGAATTAAATTGCTTTGCTGCCTCTAAATGGTTACTACATCAGTGTGTCTCTGGCAGGGTAGAAATGCCACATTCAGAAAGACATTGCAATTGACACTGGCACAGACCTGTATGACATTTTCTACATCACCACAGACGCTACAGAGCATTTTTTCCTCTGCCGCGGAGTGACACTTCCAATATCTTTCATACAAAGCGGGTGGCATTTTTCATATTATTCATGATTAGAACCATCCCTAAAAATAACAAGCTGTTGTAGCAGTTATGACATCTGTGCAGTGCAGACAAAATTTTGACAAAAAAAAAACCTGGACTTTCATGAAAGTAGCCGGCATTTGAAATGAAAATGGGGGCAACCCCAGCTAGAAAAATACTATAGTTAATACTATAGTAAACTGTAGTAAACTACAGTAAACTACAGTATACTATAGAACACTGCAGTATACTATAGTTAAATGGTGCATCCTGCACTGTAGTTTATTATAGTATACTGCAGTATACTATAGTATTTGCTTAATCACCAACAGATTGTGTTATACTATACCATTTGTTACTACAGTTAACTGTAGTAAATCCCAAACACCTTGCCACTATAATAAACTATAGTATTTTTACTATAGTTTACTGCAGTTAACTCTAGTTTACTGTGGTATATCTCGAACGCCTTGACACTATAGTAAACTATAGTCTTTTTTACTACAGTTTACTGCAGTTCACTCAAGTTAACTATAGTATATCCCGCACCCATATGCACTGTAGTAAACTGTAGTATATATTTTACTATAGTTTACTGTATAATTTCTATCACACATTGACACTATAGTAAACTGAAGTATATTTTACTATAGTTTACTATAGTATTTCCCGCACACGTTGACACTATAGTAAACTGAAGTATATTTTAATATAGTTTACTATAGTATTTCCTGTACCCCTTGATACTATGGTAAACTGTAGTGTATGTTACTTTAGTTCACTATAGTATTTCCCGCACATGTTGACACTGTAGTAAACTGAAGTATATTTTAATATAGTTTACTATAATATTTCCTGTACCTCTTGATATTATAGTAAACTGTAGTATGTGTTACTATAGTTCACTATAGTATTTCCCACACACTTTGACACTATAGTAAGCTGAAGTATATTTTACTTTAGTTTACCATAGTATTTCGGTCAAACATTAACACTATAGTGAATGCAAAGTGTTGGAGTGTATACTATAGTGATTACTATCATAGTTTACTGTAGTATTTCCCGCACATGTTGATACTTAAGTATATTATACTACATGTTAATACAAATGATAATGATAAAGTATTCTAATTATCACAGGGAAAAAAGAAGAATTATGTCTATAATGCTGATAATTTCTTGAGACAAGATTTTAATGTCATTGGCAATTGTTTTATAAAAATTTAATATTTTTCTACTATAGTTTACTATAGTATTTCCCGCACAAGTTGATAATTAAGTATACTATACTAGATGTTAATTCAAATCGATTATGATAAAGCCAAGTAAGCCTTCTAATCATCACAGGGAAAAAAGAAAAATATGTTTAGAATGCTGACAATGTATGAGACCCGATTCTAATGTAATTGACAACTGTTTTATAGTAATTAAAGTTTTTCATATCTAGGTTGAGTAACACTCACCCCCCCCCCTATGTTTGCACCTTCCTCACCTGCCAGGTGCGACCCATGAAACAATAGACCCCTAAGACAATAGCCCTGCACCCATAAAGCAAGCCTTAGTCAGAGGTGTGAGGTAAGGGTTATTTTTAAACAGGGTCACCAGTAGTCCACTAGGCAGCAGACAGACAACATGTATGTACATATGGGTACTTACATACACATATCCCAGGTAGGTATACATACACATATGATGTAGGGCTACTGTTTGATAGATGATTAGTATAGTACTGATAGCTCCTATTGCATGATCTACATATGGATATATATCATATATTACTAAAGCTACCCTTGGTTGGTATAATTATAATATACACAGTCATAGAATTGAAATAGATATATTACTAGATTTTATAACTGTCTGCTATAGCAACACTGAAAATTCTGGGGGTTAGTCAATGCTAATATATCTTAGTCAAAACCACTAACTTATCAGCATTATTAAATCAAACTAAGATTTTGCTAAACTATGACTAACTTTTTACTAACCAGCTACCCACAGGAACTCCACACCAGGTGACAGCACAAGCAAATCATGAGATATTTATCTATATGATAAGATTGTAATTGCACTTGTTATCACACTTAGAGCTAACCTTTTCTAATTTTGAATATGAAATGGGGTGTAACATAATGTATGCATGTATCTACTTAGCCAGATTTCTTTAAAAAACTGATCAACCTATTCCAATGAGGTTTTCTGAATGGGACACCTTTTTTGTGTTTTTGAAAAATGCATATATCAAAGACAGACTCAAGTCTCTATATGGCCAATTCTACAGGACAATACTTGTTATGTAGACAAACTGGCTTCAATGGATGGAGTTAACATTGCACAGGGAACTCATGATGTGGTAGTTGCATATTAACCAGGGCCATGCCACTGACTGGTTATAGATGTACTAATCACTAATGAATGACTACCATAAATTCCTGCATCTAACTTGTGGGTTATACTAGAACCAAACCTCTAGTGCAGGTTATACAATATTCTCAGGTCTATGGGCATGTAATACAAGGGTTTTTGAAGTCGGGGTGTGAGTTATATGCGAGATGCGGGTGTACACCAGATTTTATGGTAGCATCATAAGTTCAGGTGACCTGGGCGATGCTAACTTTTAGCTAAGGGTTAGCAGCAAAACGCTAAGATAGGATAGGAACTTTGGGCACGTAATTTTTGCTAATGTTTGTACAAAAGTTAGTAAAAAGTTAGTACAACCTACTAACTTTTGACTAACATTTGAGATTCAATGTTTTCAGTGAACTCATAATTAGTCAAAACCAATATCAGTATTGAAATCTATGCCTTATTTCACATCTAGAAATGTATGATTTGTTTTAATTTGACTTTTTTTAAATTTAATTTTTTACAAGTTCACATGTCTTCCAGTCCATCCAGGGGGTATGGGGGCGGCCCCTACTCAGGCTACTGCCTTACCACCGGATAGAGCGTCCAGGGGGCCGGGAGGAGTGTGCAGGGGCCGGGAGGAGCGTCCAGGGGGATGGAGAAGTGTCTAGGGGCCAGAGGAGCTTTATAGGGGGTAGATTGTATTGATGGGTGGGGGGGGGGGGGGTCCCATGCCCCCTGTCGACTTTAAGAAAAGACGAAAATGATGACAATTAAAGATGAATAAAAGATGTTATAAAGATGAACAAATACTATGGTGTACTATAGTAAATGTCCTATAGTACACAAGTCGTATATACTATAGTAGACGAAAATGATATAGTAAATTTACTATAGTATATTATAGTAAATAGTATAGCTAACTATAGTATATGGTAGTATACCACAGTGATACTGTTGTTTACTCTAGTAAATATACTATGGTATACTATAGCAGATACTGTAGTAGACGAAAACACTATAGTAAATTTATTATTGTATCCTGTAGTAAATACTATAATAAACTATAGAATATTGTAGTATATCATAGTAAATATTGCAGTTTACTCTAGTAAATATACTGTGGTATACTATAGTAGATACTATAGTGGACGAAAACACTATAGTAAATTTACTGTAATATATTACAGTCAATATCATAGTTTTACTATAGTATTTTTCTAGCTGGGACAGGTTAGCCGGTGGCCTGTGCTTTGATTAACCCCGTAAGGACTCTTTCTCCTTCCAAGTTAGGCCCTGTCTACGTGATCGTTGAGTCAAAGTTAAATGTCAAGCATGAACATTTTGACATTTTGATATCATGATTGTATCAAGATAAGCATTTCTGATTTGTTACTCATTGTTTTAAACTGATTCAATTTTCAACATTCAATGACTAATTTGCTAATTATCAAAGTGTAACCTTCAGCATTGTAGCAAAATAATGCTGAAGGTCTTATTGCACTTAATGTAACAGCTTTGTAAGCAGCACCCTCCCCCAAGATCCACCAATTCCCTCTCTATGGCTACTGACCTGATGAGGTCCTAGTAAGGGATGGGACTGGCTATTTACATTGATTAATTACATAATGCTATTTTGGGAGCCACTCAACTGTTAACAAGACTAAGAACATCATAATAATTATGTAACATCAAATGTGACCTGCACTAAGAAAAGGGCCCTTAATGCACCCTGCATCGAAGGTCCTTGTCGCAGATCGTGCCACATTATATATAAGGCATAATAATTGTAGTTGTACATGCTTCCATCAGGGGACCCTGGCTGTTGCATTCAAATAACCATAATATCAAGGGACTGAATTGTCATAGCTTCAAGGGATAGAAGGCTTGTTAAGCCCTTATCCTACAAATTTGCCCTTATCCTACAAAACACATGTCAAGCCCTTATCCTACAAAATCGACCTTATTTAACAAAAATATGTGACAAAACGTGGGAAAACGTAACATTACGGGGATTAGTGTCATATTTAGCCACCAGGGGCCACCACCAGTGCAGAACCTTGACATTGAATTAGGGAACTTTCTGTCACTTCCTCTCATCTGATTTTGACAATCTATATACCAAAATCATCCCCGTGGCCTCCCCTTTTCAAATCAAATAGTCACATCTTTATGAATCGTTTAATTCTAACCTAAACAACTGCTTACTTTACCAACTTAGATATGCCCAATATAAGAATAATCTCTGTTCCTGTTCAGACACACAGAAACTGTTAATGATGGCCATAATGACATGTTTATTTTTGTTTATACAAAGACCTACAACTACTAATTTGGGCCTATAATTGTGAAAATAGGACAAGGGAACCTAGCATACGGTTCCCTGAGAAATTTTCACTAAAATGCCTTGTTGCTACATTTGATGGTACCACTTAGCCTTTGTGTAATGCTCTAAATCCCCATAATGTTACGTTTTCCCACGTTTTGTCACATATATAGTTTTGTAGGATAAGGGCTGTCAGTCAGGCCCTTATCCTACAAAATTGCCCTTATCCTACAAAACCTATTATATTTTTGTAGGATAAGGGCAATCAGTTTGGTCCTTATCCTACAAAATTGCCCTTATCCTAAAAAAAAGTAAGAGAAGGGCTATCAGTCAGGCCTAATAAATGCACTTTACACGCAGACAACCCTTATTTTCGTATATTTCACAAGGAAAACTAATAAACCTGAGATTTTGGGAGCCATCCTGGCAACCAGGAAATCAAATAAATTTAATCCTACAGCATACCTATAGGCCCTATGCCTCTGGGCTAGATGTAGTGACAAATGAATTAAAGCATCAGGGACATTTTTGTAGGATAAGGGCAATTTTGTAGGATAAGGGCCTGACTGATTGCCCTTATCCTACAAAATGCATATGTATTGTAGGATAAGGGCAACATTTTTGTAGGATAAGGGCAGACTTTGTAGGATAAGGGCCTGACTGACAGCCCTTATACTATTAGGTGTACATTTTTGTAGGATAAGGGCAATTTTGTAGGATAAGGGCCTAACAAGGCTTCATTTGCTTCAAGTTTCACAAAATAGAGTAGATTCACATAAAATAGAAATAGACAGAAATAGACAGATCCAAGGAGGTCCCATGGACAGATCAATGTCTAGAGTCATCACACACAGTTCAGGTCGATGACAATAAGTTAGACTGATGAACCCGTCAGACGGCCAAGGAAATATTGACACCCCTTTGCCATGTATACTCAGACTAAGTGCTATAGATGACAGGCTCGCTGTGAATATCGGGTGGGCATTAACTGTTTGAGGACCTATATGGTCGATACATTCCCAATGTGACAGCATGGCAGACCATTAATTATCAGCGCTGGTGATGTAGTGCATGACAAAGACAAATAAAAATGAAGCCTTACATCACAACAGTATGTTATGACATTTCTCATCTCTTAAAGAAAAGGCACTAGTTCCCAACACTGAAACGTCCATTTCAGCGAAACCGAGCGAAATTGAACCCTTTTTTAAAGAATCCTTTTTTATTGCCTGGAATGCTCTATACATCAAAAACAACAGTAAAGGGAAAATATCAATTGAGAATACACTAGTGCCCAATATGATTGCACCTGCGAGTGCACTAATGTCACAGAGCATACATGTGAGTACTGGGCAAGTGAGTAGTGTGACCATATGGGTATTGGGTCTGGTCATAACGTATGGCTTGTTTGTAAAGACAGGGTTTTAAGGAATACATTAGCACTGCCTGGTGGCAATGTTATTTCACCAAGTGGTGAGGTATTGATTATATACATGCTCCAGGGTGTCATGTTATAGATCCATCTTCCATGATATATCACCCTTTAAGTTTTTGATAAGGCCCAATAGAATGGTACCATCGCAATTCAGATGTTGGTATATTGATATGCTAATGTTAAACATTCATGAATGAAAAGAAGATGCAATTGAGGTTTACATTCGAAAAACAATTGAACTGTACAGGCATGTTTGGATAGAGCAGTGTCATATTCTTATTACTTCTCTGATTCCTTTTCATGATAAACCCCCAAGAATCATCTTTTATCTGCTTCTACCAACATCCAGTTGTCTTTTTACCCATCCTCTTTGCCTGAAACTCAGCCCCTCCTGTCTGCAGTATTGCCCAGTTGTTTCTTCCCCCATGAATATTGTCTGTCACAAACGGCGCAAATCGGCAGTCTTGTTGACACCAAGGCAAATTTGCTTAGACATTGACAGACATGGAGGCAAATTGACCTCCAACCTCCCATCCGTGCCTCCCAACCCTCTCCTCTCCCTCGACTAGTGCTGCCCTGACCTCTTCAACAATTGATGAGGGTCCTGATGATACCAGATTTTGCTTTTGTTTCTGTCAATGCATTTTTAGTACCAGGTCTTCATGCTTGAGTTGGAGCAAAACAATTGATAACCAAAAGCATTTAGGAAAATGACATAAAGTCCACTTCCACTAGGCACAAAATGGCTACGACAAAGTCCACACCTAACATACCAGCAGCAGAACCTAGTTCACACATGGTGCACAAACGGAACACTTCACCATTAGCCTCTCTTCCTAAGCAGCCCATCGACAAGGAAAAGCATGGGTCGCCTTCTGCTTTAAGTTGACAGGAGGAGGATGTGGGCGGAGGAGGGAACAGGGGGCGGTGGGTAAGACGTGGGGAGAAGGGGGTTGTGGTAGGGAGGCATGTTGGTCTGAGTGTTACAGCATACAAAGAGAACAAAGTAGCCCTACAGATGTTCTGGGTATATACTTGGTGTGGTCCAGATGGAAAACATGGAAATATTAGCAGATATATCTAGCGGGTTGCTGAGATCTACTTTGTGGCTCGGTTATCCTGTTTTATTCATGACAAGGGTAGTGTTTGTATTATAATAATCACTTTGAGCAAAACAGATATGGGAGGTAGTAACTAATGGTCATGCACACTAAAGCTATGGCCTGAACCGCTTTGACCTGTTTGTTTTGATGCTAACATACACAGTTTGAATACTATTTTTAAAACTCATCTCTTTTTCTTTTATAAATAGACACATAGTGTGTTAACCTTTTGTAACTAAATGGCTGTGCATTCATTGTGAAGACACCCAACCCACACTATTGATGCTTTTTAAATAATGCACCAGCATGTTTTTGAACTGAAATGAAACTTTTTAAATTGATGAGAACGAGAAAGAAAATTTAACAAATAACCCTCATATTGGAAGGAGCTGGATGTGGCTTGAGGCGGGTGAAACTTGAAAATTATATTTGTAATGTTAATACCCGAATAAGAAACAGAATACTGTCACAGTCACGACATCTGCCCAAATGATGCAATTCATTTCCAAACAAAAGGAATGCTATTCACTGTAGATAATAATGAAGTCATAAAATATTAGGATAGTTTACAGGTTAGGATATTTGGCATACTTTCTCAGAGCTTAGAGTATTCTATAAATGGCAGAAGATATTGAAACAAATAGACATCTTTAGCCAAATAAGGCTGCCCTTAAACTGTTAAAGATAGGAAAAGGGAAGACCAGATACAATCACTACTACTCTCACCACCTGAAGCAGTGTGCAGCTGCTAAGCACCCCCTCTTACCACGCTAGTACATACCTCCAGGCAGACCCTGGAGACTCTCCATACAAGCCCACTTTATACACCCCCTATTTCTCAACCACCACACGTTTGGCACTGGCGGCTACACCTGCATTACGCATGAACAAAATGGCTGGCTCCATACAACCCGCAACCCACGTCAGCCTCCCCCTGGGGCCCCATGGTGATCTCACTGTGTCTCGTGCAAGCATGTGTAACGACAAGATTCACCCCTGGAGGGTGGTGTCTGGTGATCTGTTCTCCCTGAAGGTGGGGGTGTATGGGGAAACCAGCCATATGATGAATCAGGATATGTGACCTGCTCTGTTAAAACCAGCCTTATGTCAGGATATATATATGTATCTTGATGCTATCTCACCTATTGGAAGACCTGTATGCTAAACTACAATGGTGAGGCAATTTTGGATTTTAAACAGGTAGGCCATGTGAGCATTACGTCTAAAGGGGGGCATTTCAACAATCTAACACTGAACACTAATAATTTGTATACTGCTGTATTAAAAATGACTATTGTATGATCAAGATCTACTTTTCTTACACTATTTGGTCTAATCAGTGGTTTCTGCTTTCCTTACCACAGGTGAGCTGATGTTACCAAAGTTACTAGGATTTTACCAAACTTTTTCCAGGCAGTGGATAAGTAAGTTTGTCAATGATGTATATTATCCTTTATACTAGACCTTAATCATGACTGAAGTATTCATTATCAGATTATTATAATGCACTAATGCAGCAACAGAATGTAACTCATTCAATGTTTCTCTCAAAATCATTGTGAGATGAGGTCAATCTGTACCACAGTTTATATCATAAATGAAAAATTTACACCATTCAGTGATTCCTACAACCTCAAGGTATTGGAAGTTCGTGAAATAGCTAATAAAATAAGTTACAGTGACCTAGATATGGGGTATATGAGGGTCACACATGCGCAGTGAGTCTCATTGATCATTTCTCCACCAGGGGGCAGGGTGTGGGAGCGTCCCCTAGTGGGAATTGACGACACCAGAGTTCGTCAATAAACGATCAGAGCAATCCACCCAAGATTGCCAAGTCTCTAGTCTACATCTAGACAGGTCTATAGAATACGCCTACGGTAGGCCTGGGGATAGACATCTGCTGGCAAAGAAAAAGCCTGTCTTGTGAGCTGTCTAACCACTATGAAAGCATGGTGTATGACCAACTTGGTTACATTCAATTTCCCTGAATCTGCAGAAATTAAAAATCTGCGATTTTATTTTGTATCCTACAGTTTGCAATATATACCCGTGGAAGTGGATATTTTCAAATTTGCACAAAAATGAATACGTTCACAGTATCAAATGTATGTATTTGTTCAATCAAATCCCTTTAGGGTCACATCCAATATAATTATGATTTTTATCCATGACTGGACTCTAAATAGAATGTGATATTTTAGATATGCTAAGTAGGATCGATGAGTCCATAACTTAACAAGTTCTGTATTGTAGCAAATTCACAAAAGAATATTGGCAAAACCTTTTGTAGAATAGTTCATGTTTAATCAATATATTATTCAATATAATATGGACAGGTGGACTTCTCTGAATAGGGAGAATGATTTAGAGAATCTGGTGAATCTAAAGTGTGATTCACTGGGATATCTAAAATATATGATATCTAATTATTCATAATGGTATTACTCACAGTTACAAATGTCATTCTATAACTCACATCAGCTACACCAAAGCATATGCATTCAAAAAAAAAGGTTTATCTGATGTTCACAACAAGTTTCACTCTTTTATGAGATATGATACATATATATTTGACCGTGATGGTATGTGCATACATCTATCCCCTCACCAGCAACCCTCTCCGCTGTCTATCTATCAACTGTCTATGGAGCGGTCCTATTTCGTACCCCGATGAGATTCAAATTAGGTTGGGGAGAAAGCACCTGGTGGGTGGAAAACTGATATGCAAAGAGCATTGAGGGCATGGATGAGGCAGGGCAGTAGCAGGCCAATGGCGTGGGGGATGAGGTTGTGGTCGGGCCCTGCATAGTTACAGCCATTTGTAGGTATGGCAGGGCAGTTTCATAATTAAACTGATAGAAAAAAGCCACCCCCCTTTGTTAACACAAATAGTCTGAGATTTTTGGACTCACTTTAAAAGACTGGACTCTCTATTCTGAGTCTTTCTTGCCCTTATCGGGCTGAACTAATTTGACCAATTGTACTTCATCATTAGCCTATAAAGATATAATACAGAAAGGGGACAGTAAAGATGGGAGAGGTAGAGGATGCAGTCATATTGTATCTGGCATAATGCAGTATTTCCAACTTGACAGTTCATGAAACATTGTCAGGCAGGTGTGGCATACACAGATAACCTAAAAGCCCCGGCCTTTATTCTGTAAAGGCTATCCCATGTTGGTCATAGGGACATTGGTCAGGCATGACCAAGTGCTGCTCAAGAATGACTGAGGCAAAACAATGTATAGACTAATGCCTAAATATAAAGGACTAAGCCTAACATGGAAAGACTAAGGTGAGTCGATTAGTATGGACCAACCTGACAATATTACCTAACCTAGGTGAGTTATATAAGGAGCCAGAAAATGACTAACTTGGTTAGGCACTATAGTGACTAAGCGATTGGTTGTAAAGGGAGACAAAGAATATTAGTGTAGTCTCAGGAACAAATGAAGATTTGGAGAGTCAAGGATACAGTGAAATATTAGGTATGAGACTGAGGTTAATGGTAGGGCAGGTGTGTTCCTATGGCAGATGGCATGATAAGAAGTAGGATAGTGTAATTGGGAGGACAAATGTATGGGCAGAGCAGAAAGGCTGATGGTTGGCATAACTTATATCTGCAGCATCTGCACTACAGTTTGGTGCGCACCCTCTCCCCTTCCCTAACGCATGCTATTACCATCTCCCCGCACATCCTCCCAAAGTTCCCTCCCCTAGTTCCGCTGTTGACACACAGGGGGCATGCTGATCAAATGGTGCGTTTCCTGTACTCCTGTCTGTCCCTGTGCACCGCCAGCCATTGAGCATGTGCAGTCGGTCGTGCAATCACATCCTTCCGGCGTGTCTCTATAAAAAGGTGGCATGGTCTGAGGAAAAAAGGGACAAACCAAAGCTATAGGGTATATTCAACGGTATTCGTGCTAACCTGTGCTTCTAGCTTCCGTGTTTTCCTGTCTGCTTACAACCCAGCTGGCATTTTGTGTCACAGGGGGCTGTCGGGATTGGATGAGGGACTATTTGGCAGCACTGGCAGGCGGCGGAGGGGCATGTTTTAACGGGGTGGTAATTGGGCCGGCGTAGGAATTCCGGCCTGTTGCCCGGCCAGGCTGATGGGTTGATTGAGGGGCTTGGGGCAGGCTAATGATTGGCTCAAGGGCGGAGCAGGGGTTGGTTGACGGGGGGATTGAGGGTGGGGCAGGTGGGAGAAGGGTGGGAATGTGCAGGTGGGAGGGTGGATGCCCCCTTGCTGACAAGAGATGCTGATCAGTGGAAAGAGACAGAATAAAATGTGTGTCACCATCAGGGAATCTCAAAAAAAGCTTTTGATGTATAGCGAGGTTATCTAAGCTAATCAGTTAGCTGAACTAGTAGTCAGTACTGATCCTTTTTGAAATCAGTGCAAATGATATATATGCAACTACCTTAGGTTTAATTCAATTTTGCATTTGCATTTTGCAAAGAGAAGTCTTATAATTATGACAATTTTCCAGCAAGCCAATTTTGAAGTAAATCGATTGTATAAATGCGGTGTTAGCATTTATTGGATAAAAGCATTATAGTGTCTATATAGTCGATCCAATATGAGATTCTGAAGGACATCATGGGTTCAATACATATACCACCGCCTACACACTACCTATTTATAGCTATAGCTGTACCGTACTGTTGTACTTAGGCCCCCCAATTTTGTCCACTCGGAGGCCCTGTTACCCTTAACGCTTATACAATAAAATACACTTATTAACGTTTTTTTAAAAGTAAAGTAGACATTTCAAGGTCAGAGATGCTAGTACAACACTAGCGCTCCTTTGAGACTGGGTTTATAAACAGCATGGTAAGATACATGGTTTTGATCAACTATTGATTGCAAGCTTAAGGTGAATACAGGCCATACTGTGATATAGAATAATATTCATTCACTTATACAGCAACCTGGTAATGGATGTGAGTGGCACACCTGTTAGTTATTTGTATATCATTATTGCTTGCTTTGCTTTATGTTAAACAAGCTACTTTATGCCCTTGATAATAGCTGTACTATTTTAAAATGTGATAATGGCGTTAAGGTGTATGAGGTCACACCATGCACTTTATTATGGTTTCCCTTACATCTTATGATAAAACTTAGTATAGATAGTATGAGATGGACAGAATCTCTTTTTTTTATGCGCTGTATGTCCAATACTATGGGGAATGATCTACAGTTGCCAATTTAACCAAAATCATGCAGTTCTTGAACGAGATACATTTCAAACTGATGTTATTGGTCAGCTGAATGAAATCTATGAAAGTGGACAGCAAATTAGATAAATGCCTGGGCAGATTAACCCAGGTTAGTCATAGGGACATTGATTAGAATGACATACTGATATTAACAAATTACTGAGGCAAAACAACATAACATTATGTCTAAGGCCTTCCACAAAAAGACTAAGCTTATACTCATAGTAATGGAATGGCCAATAAAGGTTGGTCAATAATGCTTACTTCTGATAGTAGCAACTAACAATGGTTGGTTGTATAGGAAGCCAAAATTGACTAAGGTCTGGAGCTTATCATCTTATATAATTACGTTATATAATTAGACTGAACGGTAGCAATTAACCGATGTACTTGATTGCCTAGAACCCCTTGGAGAAACCAATTGGTTCAGGAATCTAGTCTGTAATAGCACTAGGCCTTCATTCCTGCACATGCATGGTCACTGCATGGAGGGCAGGTATGTGGGTTATGCCACTTCCAGAACAGAGATACCCATACCAAAATGGCTGACATGTCATAGTTTTAGGAAAATATACCCTGCTCATCAGGTAAAATATATCTCCCTACTGCAAATAGCCCAAGTCCTGGCAGTAAGGAATGGCAAAAGCCACCTAGTAGTGCCCCCATATAGGAGGACACCCCAATGTCGCGGGGGATATTTCATCGCGGATGGGGGTGTATAGTTGCTCTTTTATATACAGCGCACCGCAGGCTGTAAAGGCAGGATTATCTATAATAGTCCCAAGCCATAGGACACATGCCTGGGCAGATTCACCCGTACTGTCGTAAACAAGACGGTGTAGTAGAAGGGGGTGAGAGGTGGCATGTAGTGTCTTTTTATCATTGCACCCCTCAATGTCACACTACAGAGGAAAGGGTGTTCCTGACTATGGCCATTATGTTGTATCATGTCAGAAAATTACAGAGACTTGGCATGGCATAATGATATAGGACGCACGATATATATTGGGTATATTATGTGTTTATATGATAATAGGTATTTGCTTATTCCCCTCATGGATTTCTTTTTACAATAGCATACTACCTTGGAGGCAGATGATTTGTAGTTTATTCTCAGTTGCTATACAAAAATGAGGCCAAGCCCATTATCTTACCTGTAACATTGTAAACAATGGATGTGCTTGGTAACGTTTGTAATAAACGATACTTTGTCTCTTTATGATATTGGTAGAGTATCAATTAAAGAACAAAGTCGACACAGTTCGGATCAAGTGTTACAGGTTGCAATATCAGGTTTATTCAGAGAACCTAGACAAGCAGTCACTAAGTGTGCGAACTCCCTATAGAGTTCGGAACGGGTCAGTAGGCTAAGCAGCCGATATGATCACAGGGTCTCCTCTGCCAGCGTGGCTCAGAGTAACCGACGAGTACCGTCAGATGCCGGGTATATATAGGCAGCCAGCCTGCGCGCGCACACGCAGACCGGAAGCCTATAGCGACCTCTGTCCATACCCCAAGCCCGGGGTAGGTGTCGCCACCTACCGTCGGACTGAAGGGTTCGGACTGAGCTCGCAACACAGCATCCAACAGCACTCGTCATACAACAACCCCGTATAACCCTAGCCCCTACACTACCCCCTACCAGATAATAACCGGGAGGTAAATAATTAAGGTTATAGTCCGAAAACACTTCGGACTGGCATTATCTTATAAATACCACCTTAGGGGTTTATTAAAGTTATACCTTACAAACAATATGACGTTACTGTTGAACACAAAAAGGTATTAATTACACACATATCTACATATATAGACCGTAATGAAAATTACGCCCCATTCCCTAGGATAGATGGAGTTAATCTATACATATAGTATACACAACACTTGAAAAAGTACAATATCATAGTAAAAAAATTTCGTCCCTTCAGGACCCCGAGCTAATTACACTCGTAATGAATAATACTTATAAGTGATAAACATTATCACTTCTTTTAAGGTTTTAGAAACATATTAAAGTGTTATTACAAAAAGACATCATACGTGATTTTATAGCGAAGATCCGGATCCTCTCTTGATGATGTTGCATTCCGCCCGGCTTTCAGAACCTACTTCATTCAGCTCCTACTCACCGGAACGAGAAAGTTCATAGCTCATGCTCGGGAGCTTATAGTAGTATATAAAAAAAAATTCCAAGTCCTGCCTCCAGGCGATCTTCGGACTTATAAATAGGAGCACTCGGTCCTGATATATATAGTTTATATATAAAAAAACATCTCGTATCGGATCCATGGTGGTAGCGTACTCCTGTCCCGAGCTTTGATCTCTCTCCGGATCTCCTCGTCCTCCTCCGTCCGTTCTGCCTGGCAGACTGCCTCCTTGCGTAGCCAGCCTGCCGCTTCTTTTCGTCCGGATACTTGTACACCCTATAGCAGAGTGTTTTTAACCTGTAGGGGTGGTATCCTTAAAATACCCCCCCTTTCTCCTTGATCGGATCCTAAGATAGGATAATCCTATCCGGATTCCGAGTCGTCTTTAGGGCTCGGCTTGGCCGCAGCCTCCTCATCATCAGAATCGGACTCAGCTTCCGCCAGAGTCAGCTCCTGGAGCCAGAGCTCGATTTGAGCCCGAGTCCCATCCCATTCGTGCATCTCGTGCGCGAAACAGTCTCTGAACCTCCGACGTTCGTGGTCCAGTTTTTCCTCGGCGTTCTTGACTGCCAGCTTCTGCTTTTTCCTTTCGGATTTAGCAGCAACTCGCTCAGTCCGAGCATTTTCACGCTCCTCCTGAACCGACTCCTGGGCCGCTGCTTTTTGAGTAGCGACTTCACTCCGGTGGAGATGATGCACCGTGTCCAGGGACAACATCGCCACCTCCTGACTTAAGCCAGTAAGCAATCGGTGGAAGTTATCCTGCCACCGGTCAAAGGCCCCCTGTCCGGCTTCGTAGGACTTGAAGTCAGCGGGAGGAAACGTGGGAGGGCCCCTTAGTCGCAAGACTAAGTGCCCCTCCTCCGGAGTCTCCTGTGGGGGATCCGGAGTCTGTTTTGGCTTCGGCTTTTGCTTCACCGAAGCCTTGTCCTTCCCGGTCTGGGTGAGAGTTTGTGACTCCCCACCCGGAACCAAATCCAGATTGGGGAATTCGTCAGCGAACGATCCCCCCGTATTGGAGTTCGGATCCTCCAGACTAGGCCGAGGTGGCTTGTCCTTGGGACCCGACTTCCAGTCGGTCGTGCGAGAGGTAAATGCCGGTCCTTTGTACCCCGGATCTGCCTTCTCCATAACGGATTGCCTTTCATCCGTTTTCTGTTTCTTCGGGTCGGTGGGCTCCGAGGACCCATCGGATCGTTTCGGAGCTCGCCGCTTCCGTGTACTGGTACGCTGCTGGTACTCTTCGAACTCGTCGTAGAGTTCGCCCTCCGGGATATGGAGATACGTGCGATCCGGGTTCACTTTGTAGAAGACCCGCACCTTCCCTTTCTCGTTGGAGCCAAAATCCACCTCGAGATTGTCACTCTTGTCTACTAGGGTCCCAAAATGGGAGTAGACTTCTGCGTGAGCGGTCTGAATTCGTTCCGCTGCAGTCTCCAGAGCCAAGCTATGGAACTTGGCAAGGTGTCGAATGATGTCTGCTCTGGTATAGAACAGACCCCCATTCGGACAACCCTTGCTCTGCTTCGAACCCACACTCAGGCAGTCATATCGCATGAAATGACGTAAGTGGTGGCGGGTAACATGCCTTGCATACCGAACCTTGGTCGGCCAAGTTCGGGGTTTCTCCAGGGTCTCATCGATGTCTCGACAAGCTTTGAATGGGCACTTACTAAATGAATGCCATCTAGACATTGCCCATGCCAACTTGGTCTTTTGAAGGAGCGAATGGTATTTGGTGCTACCAGTTCGGACCTTCTCCAGCAATTCGTAGTGGTACAGCTGTACCGACTTGTCTAGAGGATCATGTTTGATCCATTCTTCGTCGTCCGAGAGGCCGTCAGGACCCACTTCCTCCGGAACCTTGGATGACCGCTTATCTTTAACACAGTCATTCACACACATGGGTTTAAAGAACTGAAACCCACCGGCGGCATTGGCTCGGAGTGCAGTCCGGACCAATTCCCCTAGTTCGTTGTCCGGGATTGTGTTCTTGTCCAATCCCTTCAGAACCTCATCTACCTCCTCAGGGGACTGACCCGCATTCAGAGATGTCAACCGGATAGTCTCCCGTAGGTATTGATGCCTACGACTGGCCTTCTCCATCCGACCAGTGTCAGCAGACCTAGTCGCAGCTGTGCTCTGTTGGACCATCTCTTCCTCCAGAGTATCATTAAGAATAGACTCGTTAGTCTTTTTCTCCATGTTCCGGGCCAGCCTCATGGCCGGCGTCAGCTGTCGCTTCTTCTCCCTTCTATTATGCACGACCTTGAATTCGCCTGCGAGTAGCATTTCGTATTCAAGGGCCGCGATAAGTTCGGGGCGTCCTTCTGACTCAGCAACCAAGCGAGCTGTAGCCGCCGATTCACTGAGGCTTTCCATTGCAGCCGTCACGTAGGCTGGGAACCAGGTCGGAAACCGGTCGGACAGAATGTCCAGGCCCCGGAAGGTTCTCATCTGGACCAAGTCAAACGACCTGATCTCTTCCTTGGTCATCTGTGTGATGATGGCTCCTCGTAGCAGGGATGGGACGTCGGCGTCCTCCTTATCCCATACTTCATGTTGGACTGGGGGGATTATCGGTACCCCCGATCCACCTGAACCCCCGCCTGCAGCTTGGTCCAGTTTACCGGCCTCATCCGAAGTATCCATATTGGATGGCTCCAGACGGGGCTCGGCAGGCTGGTGAGGAGTCTCCACTTGGGCGAGGGTTGCTCCTGCAGGAGGCCTCTCCACCCGAACGGGTACTTCTCTTCTTGGCTCTACTGGAGCCGGTAACTGGAAGGTGATGCCGGACAGCACCTCCTGCACAACTTTGACCGTATGAGCTGCGGATGACGTATCCATAGTCTCCTCGGTCCTAGTTTCAGTTGGGTAATCTTTCGTTTTCGGACGAGCTCCCCCGTGCCCGGACGTACCAGCCATGGCTGCGGCCGTAGCGGCCACTGCAGAGCTGTTATCCAACTCTCGCGAGAAGGACAACACATCCACGGCTGTCGTCGGAGCAGCTGACGTTCCAGCTGCTTTACTGGCATCCTTTTCCTTGCTAGGGATCGGGATGTTTGACTTGGTAGGGCCCGGAGTCTTGACAGCCTGAGTGCTGCCGGACGTCTGTCCCTTCTTCTTCTGATCCTTAGCCCCTGGCTTCGGATCAGTTTTCTTTTGATCCTTTGGCACCTTTGGAGTCGGAGCCTTGGGAGTGACCGTCTTCGGATCCTTGGTTACCGTGGCAGTGGCAACCTTCGGATCCGCTTTCTTAGTACCCTGGGTACTAGGCTTCTTCGGATCGGGCTTTTTAGGCTCGTCCTTTCCCTGAGGCTTCTTTCCAACACCTACGTGTTTAAGAGCCTTGGTACTAACCTTACCATCGGCCGACCGGGACCGATCTCGGGTAGCACCCTTACCACCGCGCGTCCTCGGACGTGAAGTGTCGGAGTCGCTGTCGCCTCCCATAGACAGTTTCCTTGTAACTGTCTTCTTGAGGCTGGGCGAAATGCTCAGACTGCACATCCGAGAGAGATGTCCAGTCGACTCGGAGGGGTTCGACTCTACTGCACTGTAGGCGATCCCTCGCAACATTCCGGAGTCCTCGCTGCCCTCGGGTGACGGAGACTTCCGAATCGGTGACACGATCGGATCCACACGTAGTTCCGACAGAGTCTGGCTAAGCTCATCACCACTGGGGCTCTGAGCGTCCATGTGCTCCTCGGTGGCGGACGCCACCTCGGAGTGACCGGAGAGTTCGGACTGGCGGAGCTGTTGCTCGGCCATCCTCACTTCTTCAAGTGTCTTACGACGGGGAGTTTGACGGGGAAACACTTAGTTCCCCGTCTCCCTCTTTGTCTTAGACTGACCAGCAAAGAGTACTCACAGTTCCTACTCTTTGTGTGCCTTTCTTACTTCTCTAGTCGCCCAAAAACACCGACTTCTCCGCTGCCGACACCCGCACGATTGATCCGGGAGAGCCCCAAAATCAATATGGCGGTTCCCTCGCTTTTGTTTTTAAAACAAAGCGCATGCGCAGCGTCTCGCGTGATTGGACGCGATCCCGTTACCCGGTGTGACCCAATTATCGCTTAATCAGGTCACGACCTTTCCCGCCCGCAGCTCGGGCTCGGGGGATCACACTGCCACGTAGGCGGCTCGCAAAAGTCAAAATATACTTCGAATAAAAGAGTTCGTCAGGAGTATTAGTGGATTAATATGGGAAATCGAAGATTACCCCACCGGATTATCCGTCCACCACCCTCGGGAGCACTCCAACATTCTTTTCTATTTGACTCTGAGCGCCCCTGTTGGTAGCACACATATAACATATAAAACAACACAGGACACCACACTCGTTGTGTAAACAAGCTAGGTTACCGCCCCTCTGGCCACCAGCCTTGGGCTTCGCCGAACGGGTTTCCCGTTCCCCTCTCGTAACCTGGCCGAAGGACTCTCGTTCTTAACTAAAACTCCAGCCTTGATTTTAGTTTTCCGTGCCCTTCTTCCTTCGCCTGCCGAGACTTTCTTTTTCACGGTCTTCTGGGGCTTTTTTCGTACCACTCTCTTAGGGGTATCCGCTGACACCCCTTCCAAAGGTACAAATTTAGCCTCCGAAGTTCCATTTTCCACCTCCGTTTCCGGGGTGAGCTCCCTTCCAGCCCAAGCACGCAACCGAGCCACATGGCTCGTCCGGATGCGCCCTGCTTCGGACTGGATCAACACAGTCGTCTGACTGATACATTTAACCACGGTGTGTGGTCCATCCCAGTTATTTGCCAGCTTGACGTTGCAGAGCGGTTCGTGCAGGCGGATCACTCTATCCCCTACCACGAAGCGTCGCAACTTCAATCCGGTGTCATAACCTACCTTCTGCCAATTCGCAGCTTTGAGCAAATGCGCCCTAACTGTTTCGTAGGCAAATTTGAACCTCTCTCGTAGAGATTCTACAAATAGCACCGTACATGGTGCTTCCGGACTGATCCCTACCACCCCGAATACTAAATCCGCCGGCATGATCAAGTCCTCTCCGAACACCAAGAGGTTTGGTGTGCAATTTGTCGAAGTGTGGACCGTATTGTTATACGCATGTACCACAAATTCGCACTGATCATCCCAATCATCCATATGGGAGTTCACTAACGGCTTCAAAACCTGGATCAAGGTCCGATTGAACCGTTCCACCTGCCCGTCGGACTGTGGTCGGTACGGATTGGTCCGAGTTTTGCATATAGCCAACTGATGACACATAGCTGCCCAAAGCTTGGACTCAAATTCTCTCCCTTGATCGCTATGTAACATCAAGGGAGCCCCCAGATGGAGGATCCACCCCTTTACTAGTGCTTCCGCACAAGTAGCAGCAGTATGATCCTCTAGTGGGTACACTCGGGTGTATTTCGTATAGTAGTCCGAGACCACCATCATACACGTATTACCCTTAGGAGTGGGTTTCACTCCACTGATAATATCCACGGCTATTCGAGCAAATCTCACCCCGAATAGTTCCTGCTGCAGTGGCAATTTTCCTAATCCAGGACCAGGTTTGCCTAAACAACATGCCGGACATGTCTCGATCCACCTCAAAAGGTCGCCGGACATTCCGGGCCAGTAATACCTCCGACTCAGCCGTTCCAAAGAGCGTTTCTTGCCGAAATGCCCACTAGTGGAATGGCCGTGGCAGTAGTACAGGATGTCTTTCCTCATAGCAGCAGGGATTACCATTTGTAATACCCTCCGCTTTCCTGGACAAGTCTTCCACCTGCACAACAACGAGTCTCGGACCTCCAGTTCATGGAACTGTGCCAAGAAACGTCGCATTTCACGGTTTTCCAGCGATATTTCGGGCCTCACTGGACAGACCCCAGTAGGGACAAGCTCCCTCAGTCGTGCTATGGTAGGATCGGCCATCTGGTACGTCCTTATAGTGTCGGTGGACCAATCCAACAGGTTTTGCAACAACCCATCATAAGGCAAACGCACACTCGCTACCACAGCATTGTGAGCACCACAATCCCCACATTCCGGACGCACACAACGGCGTACCGGACGTCTACTCAGGCAGTCAGCATTAATATGCTTTGTGCCCGCTCGGTGCTGGATATGAGAGTTCTCCAGTCCGAACTCGCTGAGGTGGTTCAACCATCGACCAATCATTCCCTCCGCATCCTTAAAGTTAAGGAGCCACCTGAGGGCCGAATGATCAGTGCGAAGTGTGAAATTCCCTCCATATAAGAAGTGCCGAAACTTCTTCGTGTATACCACCACTGCGAGCAACTCTCGCTTGGTAGTACAATAATTTCTCTGTGCCTTGTTCATACTGTTACTAGCGAACGCCAACGGGACCTCTACTCCGTCCTGGATTTGGGACAATGCGGCCCCGATGCTCTCATTGCTCGCATCAGTGTCAAGGATGAAATGCCCCTTCTCCGTAGGGTATCTCAGCACTGGGGTGGTCCGGAACAACGCCTTAATCTCTTTGAAGGCTTCATTCTGTTCCATCCCCCATGGGAAGGGTTCCTTTTTCCTCCCCGGAGTCCAATGGCTCAACCGTTGAAGCGGCTGAGACACCCTAGAGAATCCGGGGATGAAGTCCCTGTAATAGGAACAGAACCCTAGGAAGGATCTGATATCCTTCGGTCCTTTTGGAACTTCCCAAGTCTCCACAGTCTCCAGTTTAGTCGGATCAGCCTGCACACCCTCGGTGGAGATGATCCGGCCCAAATAGACCATGGACTTCCGAAAAAGTTCACACTTCTTTGGCTTTAATGTCAAGCCATTGGACCGAATTCGTTCCAACACCTCTCCGAGGTTCAACGCACACTCTTCAAACGTCTTGCCGAAAACAATGACATCATCCAAGTATACCAAGCACTTGCGCCACAGTAGATCACTCAACAGAGTTTCCATCATAGCTTCAAATGTGGCCGGGGCGTTGCATAGCCCGAAAGGCATCAGTTCAAACTGATACAGTCCAATGTGACTCGTAAAAGCCGTTTTCTCTTTATCCTCCTCCTTCATCCCGATCTGCCAATACCCGGACTGCAGATCAAGGGTGCAGAACCATTGGTTCCCACCCAACGAGTCCAGAGTCTCATCAATTCGGGGGAGAGGATATGCATTCTTCTTGGTTACCCCATTCAGGCGCCTATAATCGATACAAAATCGGATAGACCCATCCTTCTTAGTAACCATCTGAACCGGACTGGACCAGGGACTAGTGCTAGGCACTATCACCTTCTGTTCCAGCATGGTTTTCACTTGTTCTTCAACAACAGCTTTCTTACCCAACGGCAAACGTCGGTAAGGCATTTTGAAAGGCTGTGCATCTCCAGTATTGATAGAATGCAACACTTTGTCGGTTCGGCCTAACGGCTCCCCCTCCACCTGCCATGCATCCTGATACTTTACTACCAGCCTCCTTAGAGAATCGAGATCCATCCGATCCGCCAGATCCGTTTCGGATATCATTTTCTCGAGTCCCTCACTCAACGGGGTCGGAGAAGGGTCACCCTTCATGCTCACCTGTCCAGCGGACACTATGGCCTCACTGGTGAACACCTTCCCCAACACTGTATCTTTCTTAAGATACTGTGGTTCCAACCCGGGGTTAGAAACCGGCACTACGGTCCAAGCACCATCCCCCACCAGGGTATCCATGCCCGTCAGACCGATGCTTCCCAACATGGCCACATCCGGTTCCACAACTGCTTCTTCCTCTCTCCTAAGCCCCTTGCTTCGGACCAGCACGTCACACGTCTGTCCGGGAGGAATCTTAACAGTTTGGACCACCGTTGCCACTGTCGATACTTGTCGGAGCACACATTGCTCCACCGCACGGTACGGGTGCTCTATTCGGAGTACCCCTGTACCAGGATTCAGGACCGCGTCATACAACGCCGAAAAATCCAACCCCAGTATACCGTCGTCTGCAATATCCGCAATTGTGGGAGAAGCCACATACTCCTTCCCTCCAATCCGGACCGGTATGAACGCGCGCCCATACGTCTGCATACTCGACCCATCGGCCGAACAGGCGTTTACCCTCGTTTTGAAGTTATCACGACTGTCCGGCATAAGAGCATAGAATTTGGAGGAGATAAAGGAGTGGCTGGCTCCCGTATCTACTAAAAATTCGCCCGCCCTACCGGCCACAGTAACAGACACATACCACCGCCTCCCCCCCAGCGGAGACGGGTTTACAGTGAAGCGTTTGAAATCCTTCGGAGCAGCCAGATCAAGGCCATGTTTCTTCAAATGGTCGAAACATGGATGATCCGGGGAAAGCTGGGTACTCCCTACCCACACGGTGTCTGTGACAGCCGCAACTTCCTCGTTCCTATCCGTAATGGGCCTCCCTGCCTCATTGCCGGGCAACTGATGGACTGGAATGTTAATCAGGCCGGCATCCGAGCCCCTCAGACTCGAAGCCACCCCTGATTCCCTTCCTGTCTTCTGAATTCCACTAGGCTCTACCTCTCTGGTATGTTGGCGTACTTCATCTCCAGGGGTTGTCCGCTCGCCTTCTCGGACTACCCCCTCTAGTTTCCCTCCTTTCCGGGAACTTTCGGACTCGGAGCCGTACACTCCGCGGCAAAGTGACCGATCTCTAAGCACCTATAGCACTTAGCGGTCCTCCGATTGATCTTCCTTCTGTTAGGCTGTGTAGCCCCCTGAATGGAAGTCGTCATCTTTTCAAACAGCGCTGTGAAAAACGCTGCGTCCATCACCGGAGCCTTCGGCTCTGATGACTCCCTTTTCGGAGGGGGGTTTCCACCCCCTTCCGGCTTCTTATTCTTCCACGGCGGTTTAGAGGAATTTCCATTCCTCTTGAACTGAGCCGCTGAAGCCATCGCCCCCTCCTCATCACTGCCCGAACCATCAGACTGTTCCGGAGAACATTCTATAATGGCCGAGGCCCGGGTAGGCATCCGGTCCCCTAACAGTGACTTTTTGAGAGCATGTATGTCGATGGCCTTAAAAAGGTCATCTAGTGACGTATCTGCTCTCCACGTGTCATACACCGTTTGTTGTATGTCTGGGTCTCTCAGTCCGGCAACGAACTGAGAGAACAATTCCTTAGAGAATAAGGCATCATGGATTCCTGAAGCAGGGTGTACCTTCTTCAGGAGTCTCATCAATGCAAGTCCGAAAACCCTTGGAGCCTCGTTCTTGCCTTGCACACGCTTCTTAAAAGCGACCATCGGATCGATCCGTGCGGAATCTCCGTACAGGATGGTTCCGATTTCAACGAGCTGTTTGAAAGTTCCGCGGGGTCCGCATTCCTCTTTCCACTGCTCCACTGCCATGAGACCATCTCCCATGCGTAATCCCTTACAAACGTACGGGATTGCATCCTGTTGGTCCCACCCGCTGAGGTTTATATCCTCCACGGTGGCCCCCAACCAATCTTCCCAGGAATTCTTCTGCCAGTAGGGAAATGGCTCGCTAGCTATGCGTCTAGCAGCATTGGACGAACCTCTAATCTTAGAGGTTATCGCCAGACATTTAGAAATGGATGCTGACGCGTCCTTTTCCGCACCTACATTGTGCAATCCGATCCCCGCTATTGCAGGATTCGTATCGTACAATTCTTGCAATTCTGTACTCAGCATTGTTCTCCTGGGAGCCTTCTTCGGACTCTTTGCACCGGGAGTCGCCCCCGGAGTCGCGCCCGTGGTTGGCACACTATTCTGTCTGTCCAGAAAAGCCTGGTAGGTCCCATACGACACTATGTCCGTAGTGGGGTCTACGCCCTGTCCGAACCACCAGTTCTTCTCCTGATCAGTCATATACTGACACTGCTGGGCCAGAGCAAGCAATCGTTGATGCTCTGACTTCTCTTTCTCCAGCTCTTTGGCCTGCTTCTCAGCCTCCTCTTCCTGTTGAGCTTTTTCCAGTTTAGCTTTAGCAGCCTCTCCGGCAGCTCGGAGCCCTTCCTTTCGAGCCCTCAGAACCGCCGCTTCCTGCTCCGCTAACTCCTCTGCGAGAGCAGCGTTTTCCTTCATTCGTTTCTGTTGCTGCTCTAAAGCAGCCTGCTGTTTGCGATACACGTCTCGCCTTTCTATTTCCAAGTTTTTCTGCTCCTGGAACAATATGTTTGCTTGGCACTCTCGCCATTGCAACAAACTTGCAGGAGTCAGGTCGGTTTTCGCCGCCTTATCCTGTTCGGCCGCTTTTCTCAAGCGGACCGCGTCTAGTTCTTGCTCGTCCACTCTCAACTGCGATCGTGGACTCCGAACCAACTCCGACAATGGTCTTCCCCTGCCTACTGAGGCTAGACCGGTCGGGGCTGTAAATACCTGCTTTGGTATCGGACGGATACCACTGATCCCTACCCTTGGTGAGGAATCACCCCCCCTGCCTCTGCCCCTGGATCGTCCCACTCGGAGTGGTCGTCCCGGTGTCGAGGTTGACAAGGCAGGTTCAATGGTTACTCCACGTCCCATAGGCTGATTGGGAGTGTCTGTAAAGCTCATGTAATGGAGGCCTTCCGGGCTACCATTGTCTGCAGATGCGAATGAGGTACTGCTGTCGTGCATACTTTCTCGCGTCTCCGATAAAAACTGTTGTAAAGCAGCTCTTTTTGCTTTCAGAATGTCGCACTCCGTCACTAGACTTCGGCGGACCTCCTGTAAGTCCTCTGTGTCCTGAACAATGGCTGTTCGGGCCCCTTCTGCTTCATGCATTACAGCGTCTCGAGCTGCGCAAATATGGTTCAGCTCCGTGTTTGCTTTGGCAAACTCAGACCGGATCCCTCGGAGGTCCGCTTCTTTCTGATCGTATTCCGCTCGGACTCTGCTGAGGGATTGTACCAGCTTTTCATTCTCCTCCAACAAGGTAGACAGCCTTGCGTCCTTTTCCTTGATCTTGGAAGCTCTGTGTGTGACTGCACCTTCCAATGCAATCAAACTGCTTTTCCATTCATTGGATTGCTTCTGAATGGTCAACAATTCCATTTGAGCCATCTGTACACGTTCCTGCACTCGGGCTTCTCTCATGTCGTCAAACCGACGCTCCTCCAACAGGGCAAACCTCCTCGGAGTCGGTGCGGCTGACCTTGACCCGCCAACGTTGAACAAGGACAAGTTCATTTCTTCCAATGAGCGGCTCATTATGGTAGGACCCCTGGGTCCTCGTGCTGCGTCTGTTCCGGATGGAACATTCGCCCTACTGTGGGTATCTGCCTCATAACTGGCATCTAGCCCCTCCGGTGACAAGGCTGCTGCCTCATCAGGAGACCTCGCTGCTCCGTCCAGAGCCCGAGGTCTGTGCTACTGCACAGGCTAACCTGCGTTTCACTCAGAACTGGTCACGGCACCAGTGTAATAAACGATACTTTGTCTCTTTATGATATTGGTAGAGTATCAATTAAAGAACAAAGTCGACACAGTTCGGATCAAGTGTTACAGGTTGCAATATCAGGTTTATTCAGAGAACCTAGACAAGCAGTCACTAAGTGTGCGAACTCCCTATAGAGTTCGGAACGGGTCAGTAGGCTAAGCAGCCGATATGATCACAGGGTCTCCTCTGCCAGCGTGGCTCAGAGTAACCGACGAGTACCGTCAGATGCCGGGTATATATAGGCAGCCAGCCTGCGCGCGCACACGCAGACCGGAAGCCTATAGCGACCTCTGTCCATACCCCAAGCCCGGGGTAGGTGTCGCCACCTACCGTCGGACTGAAGGGTTCGGACTGAGCTCGCAACACAGCATCCAACAGCACTCGTCATACAACAACCCCGTATAACCCTAGCCCCTACACGTTCATAGCAGAAATAATATATACCTCTCTATGCAGGTTACCTGATTTCCAAATCAATGGCACTGAAGAATAAGCAATGGAGCTGTTGCAATTGTTCATCCCCTTAAGGAGGACCTAGAGTGCACAAGGGATTGCAACTGTGAGTTATAGAAAAAAAGGCTATGACTAGACTATGATTATATCCTCACATAATAGATAGTGAGCTAGAAATAGCAATCGAGACACTTCCCTCAACATGCACATCTGCTAATTACTAAACTTTTTTGCTGGTGAAAGATTGCAAGCATGCATCAATGTCCATTGATGTAAAACAAAAAAGCAATGCTTTACTAATTGCTTTGCAAACAGCAATTACCACTCACACATGCCTTTAATAGAACTGATTGAATTTACTCTGGGAACCCAAACATCTGGCAAAGTACACTGGGCCCACTGTTCTCTTGGCCGGCTGCTGAAATCCATCACTAGGCTTTGTGTGTTGTGGCGGTTACATAAGATTGGCTCTCCCTCGCGCCGCTTTTAATTATTGTTCGCTGTGTTAAATTAATTAGTGTGCTGATGGAAGTTTCTCTGACTTGTTTTGTTGCAATATATTCATATTGCAAAGATGGTATTTTTTTCAATTTGCTCTGAAATTTCTTTCCAAATATCCGTTGATTGCTTGTATGCTCTCTCTTCTTATTTCTTCTTAATTGCCCCGCTCCCTCCTTCCCTTCCATCATATCCATTCTTTCTGCCCTCCATTTCCTGATTCCTAACCATCTTTCTTTCCCACTTCCACCGCCCTTTCTATCTTTTCTGACCCTTTATTATTTGTCATTTGCCCCTTTCCCTGCTCTTATCCCCTTATAATTATTACCCCCACTTACATGCCATACCTTGCATGTTCTTCACACCAATTAGTTCCAATATAGGCATACACTAGACCCTGCTCCGTATGCCATTCAGTCCCTACCCTCTCCCCCTTTCACGCCGCAGTCACTAACATTGTGATGGTTGTGTTGACACAAAACCTAATGGTGCACACATAGAAAAGTAAAGGTGTCAACTGTGTCTCCCACGCAGCTCTCATTAAATAGAGAGTCAAACCAATAATGACTCTGTTTATAAGAAGGGTCAGCTTGAGTTGAGTCTGTACTATCAGTATCAACTAAAGTTGACCCATCATGTGAGCAGGGTCAATAGCTGTTCGACACTCAATTTTAACCAGAGCCACGTGGGAGACACTGTTGACTCCTTTACTTTTCTGCGTGACCTGTGCATTGTACCAGGAGTTCCACATATATCACATCAATCCTGTCATTCACCCTACTATGTACACTGCCTGTGGGATGTGATTGACTGTTAAACACTGTTGCTGACCCTTTAAGGGCAACATAGTGCTGAGTTAATGTGATCTGACCTCTATTTGCAATGTACATGAAAGCATTGGTAATTAATGCATTATGCTGTCGCTGAGCACAGACATGATACCAATATGCTACAGTGGTCAGTTACTCACTGGCGCTGCGCTGATGCATCAATATAACAATGTAACTAAAGGCTTGAGGCATCATGCCGTCAATGTAGGTTAAGCAGTAAATTATCATAGGTATGTGGATGTTTGCATGCTGCCAAACATACAGGATGCAATGGGCTAGCAATAGCATGTAGATGATGGAGAGGGAGTAGGGGGTCGGAGGAGTTGAGGGGGGGGGGTTGTGGTGAGGCATTAAGGCTAAGGCTGAAGAGGCAATGTGTGTGTAAGGGTTGGGGGAGGTAGGGGCTAACGGTAGGTATAGGGGTTCAGTCAATGGGCTTATTGCCTATTATTGATTAATTAGTGTCTCAAGTGTTCTGGTGGTGTGGCTGTAGACGGATTGTGCCTGCTGGTGGTGGTGGGGGGGGGGGGGGGTATACGACAAGTAGTGCACATAATATGTGGCATTAGGAGTAGGAGTAGGTCAGGGATTAACCCTTTGTGGACCACAGTCTGTTGGTTGTCTGTTTGTTGTCTGTTGTTTGTCACGTTGTCAACGGCACCACATCAATGCATTACGCTGATTTTAGGAAATAAATTAGAGAGGCAATTCTGCACTAGTAAGATGCTAGCCAAGTCTGCTTTGAGATATCATGATAACAAAATCTAATAGTGCACTGATGTAGTATGTTGGCCCTAAAGGGTGTAAGGCTAGATCCCCCTCACGGGGTTATTGACCAGTATGTGCAGTATTTAAACCCTCACCACTAATAGAGTTCCACAAAGGTGAGAACCATACATCGGCCTGGAACCCAGATCTCAGGAGTTGAAGGTAGGCCCTACGCTTATTCAATGAAAAAAGTAGACCTTAAATGAATGAAATATAAGTGGATATTGCTCATGAATACAGTGCATCACTGCATCAGTGCATGATGAAGACAAAACAAACTTAGACTTAAGATATCCCCTGGCTCTTAAGACTGACGATGGACATTTGGTATGGTATTATGTATATTCCAATCATTTTGGACTGAACGATCAAATATAACTAACCATGGAAATCTATAGACCGGATCCAGGAAAAAAAACGAAAGCAGAGACAAAATTGATACTAATAGACATAATAATCATTAGTATTGTTATGTTTAATATTTCTGATTGCACTTCTCAATAGATCTTATTATACAATTAATATCAACAACAATACTATTACCGTCAGTCTCCTTCCTGCTATCCCTAGAAGCCAAAGACTTTGGTCTCCCGCAGCACCATCAAAAAGCACCTCCCTACCATCAAGTCACATCCCAGCGCCACCATTAATAACCTGTGTATACAAATCGCCTGTTTAGCTCTGCGGAAACACTTATGCCAAGTTCCCTAGCTTACCACTAAGCTAAATCGCCCATGGCAGGCCACACAGTGCACCTAAATGTTACATCTGTCTGGGGATAGATATTGTGGGTATATATTTAGGAGGTCTTGGCATTGAGAGACTTGGGGAGTCTGGACACGCATGTGGTGACCCATTCATCATTGTGTGGGATGTGTCTAATTGCACCCATGACACTCTGCCATGTCAATTTAACCACTGCCATGTCCTTTTATAGAATCACACAAACAAAATTATTATCAAAATACCTGGAGGAAATTTGTTGACTAGACCGATGGTAGGGGTTGGGCAACCTGGACATCATCTCACCAGCTAAAATGAATATATCCCTGTAAAGCTCTGACTATATAGAGCATTGATTAAATATTGTAGCTATATGATGAAATGATACAAATAATAAATACGTTCAACCAAATTTAGATCATAGAACTATGTGTATTTTCCATGTAAGAACTATCAAGAAATATTTAAATGAAAATCAATAATTATTATCAAGATCAGAAGGGTTTTATGATAATAGATTGTGCCAGTATGGTGGTAACAAGGTCTATATAATATTGTCAAACCTAAGTAAATCTGACAGTAGATGTGATTATACTCTCAGTCAAACAAAACTATAATATCTGAAGCTGAGCATTGTGGTAGTGTAAGCTGAAGTAAAAATAAACTGCAGCTGCGGCTATATGCTACAAATTTAGTTCTGTATTCTCGACACACCACCTGTGTCAGTCTAAGGTCAGATAGATCCAACATCTTGGATGTACTTTATACAGAAGGTAAACAGAACCTTCATGTTAGAGCCTGGTAAAGATGTATTTATCAATATGCAAAATGCATGTGTTCCTTTCTGATAGACCCTTCGGTTATTAACAAAATACATGTCACAATAAGATAATACCGTTTCCTCAAGCTATCTTGTAATTTAAAAAAGATATTGTGGAATCAAATAGTAGCCTGATACAGAATCTTTGGAATGAATGTAATGCTCAATAGTAGTTTGATGTAACTATAAGATAGCCCTGGTATACATAATGGCCTAGGTAGTTCCTACATTCAATGGTAAAGGTAAACTACACTACACTCAATTTCACACGAATACATTGCTGCAAATCTTGTCATTGAGATAACCAAAATGATAAGTACACTAATAATACGGGAAAGTAAATGTGAAAACTATATATATATATATTCCTCTTGTATAGCACATCCTTACTGCTAGACTAGGCACCCCACCTAGACACTGCAGGGCACAGGAGGGGCGGCTGGTGAAGCTGCAGTACTGAGATCACAGACAGGACGGGGGCAGGAGGACTACTTAACATGCACTCCAGGTTAATGGTATGGGTGAGGATGTGACATCGCTAGCACTGTCCCCCTCCAACGCTGTACTTCATAAAACCCTTTCATGGCTTCTAGTTGCCTGAGGGCTTCATGTTGCTGTGATGCACTAGCGCAGAGCATCTGAGTCACTTACTAGCTCTGCACTACTGCATCAACCTGAAAGAGTTGATGGTGTGCTAGATTCATCCATATTGCTTACAAATGCACATAGTTCATTAAAGGTCTAACCCAAATGGTCCTCAACCCAGAGTGAGAATGGAGGAAGTACCACTTCATTTTCTAGTAAATTATATGTTTTAAAGTGCTAGGTTGATCTTAAAGACAGTGTTAATGGTATGGGTGAGGATGTGACGTATCCAACACTTAGCTTCCTACCCCTCACTGTAAGCACACACTAGCAGTACAGGGGGCTGTCATCATGGTAACTCTCATAGACAAACTGTAGGTTTTATAATGGTACAAGCACCATGTTGAGCCAACAGCAGGGTCATGTCTAAGAATTCACACAGCTTACTTGAGGAGCCGAAATAGAGTTAAACTGTGTATTAAAATTGGGACTTATTTATATAATATTATATACATCTAAATTTAGTTGAATACCTCAATTGATTGCTCAGATACTGTTTCCCGAACACCTTCATTGCCTTGGCTTTGCTCAGTATGTTATCAAACACTGAATGCACCTGCAGCTCAAATAGCCAGAGGAGAGACAGAGACCAGCTGTAGACAGAGACCATCCAATGTAAATATGATCACTTACAATGGGCCGCAGCCAGCCCTGGAGATGGTTTAGGCAGGGCGTGGGTTGCTCTTGGACTGACTCAGAAGATAGCAGTAGGGAAAGTGTGGCTAGGATTCTAGTTCCATGTATATTTGGCCAATTATAAGGCCAAAAACTGGATGCGTATTTACTTGATAGAAGATACAATAATGTATTTTCTGTCGCAAGCTGTAATTGAACTAACGGAGGTGTTGGTGTAAAGCATGGTGTAACAGCTGATCCATAATCGACCATCATTATGAGATATTTCAACTTCTAGCATATGTCAGGCATCATCCATTTAAGCCACCATTTTGTCAATCTTTAGGCATAGCCCGCTCCTGTATGCTATAGAAATACACAGATTTATCTTAGCTTTGAAAAACTGATGTGCTTCCCTTATACATATTCTGAAATAGGTTTGCAAGATATTCTTGTCCTGTCCCTTGACACAATGCTAGCCCTGTAGGCTCCCTGTTACTCCTCTGTATCCCTCCGCCTGCATTTATAAGAGACATCTCCCTATCACACTCACAGTTTCCACACTGGTGCACATGTAAATAGGAACCATAAGCATTGTTAACTACAGGGCACTGGGCCATCATAGCTTGTTTTTATGTTCATTTTTATTCCTATTTATGAATTTATCTACTTTTTTTAGCCTTTATATTATCCAGTGTGTGCTTTAGATGGAAGTAATGCCTATTTGCCACCGCTATCACTTGTATTTAGATGCTGTCATAGTCCTGAGCTTCAACATAGGTTGCCATCTAGCATAATTCTGGTAATAGATACAGTCAGGACATGCTATTATCATGTAGATAAGACTAGATTTATACAAGATCTTTCCCATATCTCCATTTATCAGTGCATTATGGTAAGCCTGTACCGCCATGTGAAGGCTTCTGTGATAATACTCATGTTCATGCATATGAAATATTCAGCAAGAAGAAGGCCTATGAAAAGTTCTGGCTGTAAATCCCTGTCTTTAAGCCAACCCTGCCATGAAGCAAACCAAAGCTTCAATGACCCCTACTGCCACAGCCATCAACTTGTGATCCCCAGAGGATCCAATTATACCAATGATTGATACTTGTGAAGAAAATATGGCATTAAAGCAGCAAAAGGTAGCTAAAGTATCAAACAACTCCAACAGCATTTCAGCAGCACTTAGTGGCTGGTGGCAAGAAGGCGAACTAATTCCTCATTACATCACCTTCTCACTGTCCCCTTTGCCACACTAATTTACAGCAACCCAGATTGTAAGTGGTGACTTTAATGGGTTCTCCCAAATCACTGACCCTTTTAACATTTTTAATTGGAATTCAGGTTGCAAGGGGATCTGAGAACCATGGTTAATTAAGTGATTGTTGGTTATGTAAGGAGGGTTCCGGCAGACTTTCACTTTCCTTACATTCTCCTTACATTCTCCTCAATTCAGGATGGCAGCATTGCTTTTCCTCACCATTCCCTGTGAAATTAAGTGGTGTGCTGCTCTAGGTTCTACATACATTGCTGTTTGCAGGCCATCAGTGAACATTAAATCCCCATCCCGCAAAAATTCAGGTAAACAATTTAAGTTGCAATACATAGGGTAGCTACTAGGGATTAAGATCCGTTCAACTAGATTATATTGTGATAAGATTCCAGTGATGTCTAAATGAAAAGAACATTACCATTTCATTTTGCCTCATCAATTTGCAGAAATCGTTAATGAAATTAATTTAGAACAGCAAAGGTGACGAAATTATTCGGAGGTGCCATTTATGACCAGAGAACACAGCAATTATGCCCAATCTTTTCCGAAGAAGATCGAAGAAGATTGTCTTTAAATTGCAATAGAAAAATTAAAATGTCAGGGACAATGACTCATTTTAGCCTCACAATACTACTTGTTCAGCAAGTTTTAGAGCCTTAAATTAAAACATATAAGGCAGTACCATTTTCTCCAAGTCACCTAATATTGGCAAAATGCATCATATTATTATGTTCTGCAGATGGAGCCATATTTACAGACCTCTGAGGCATAAGAAAGCCTCATAACACAGCTGACAGTGGCATCAGAGCAGGCACCATGACAGAGGGAGTGACAGGGGAAGTAAGTCATTGAAAAGACTCACTGATCACAAGCAAGCACTGTCAGGCCAATCGACCAAGATGTTCCGCACATAACCACTCAATGGGAGGTTGTGTTTTGTAGGTGGTTAATAGTTTGGCACATTGTTGCATGCCCACATGCATTGGAGAATCTAGCCTTGCTGTATGGAATTATTATTAACAGTCCCATACTAGATATAGAGTCATACATACAAATTGAATTGAGTATGACCCTTTTTGATACATACAGCATGACCTGTTCCAGGTTGACATGGTTATTCAAGAAACCCCAAGCGGCACTATCCCAATGATGATATGCATCTTCTAATTGCATGAGCTTAAAGACAGAACTGAATAACTATAATTATTCAGCGAGTTCCATAGAGTTCCGTAACAGCAATGAAACATTAAATCTCACACCATCCTCAGTGGTAGGTTCCCATTTACAAAAATAGAAAACAGTGTGTATTTGAATGAGATATCAACTGTTTGTCTGACATAGCCTACAGTTCCCTTATAAGGGTATTTACCCTTTCATCAGTGCTTAACCTCTCCAGCAGGGCTCAACACAGAGTATACACTTCCTTAGATGACTTCCCATTGGTCCCTTCTTCACAATATTAGACACACTCATTCCAAAGACAACAACATTGTGACAGTAGTATATTGATCACCCAGGGTAAGGCCAACAACAGGGCCCAACAACTGAACTCTTCCCTTCACTGACATTTTCTTTGGTGAGCCACCAAGCTGCTGAGGTTTCAATTACAGAGATTCCATTCAAACCTGCCATGTCGCCTGGAAATCAATAGTAAGCGATACAGGCATTTTAGGTTATTGTTCTACTATTGCTGGGAGGGTATGGATGGCCGTTATGCATGACATTGTATAGTGTAAGATGATAGGATGGAGTTGTCTAGACAGAGTAGATAGAATAGGCGTTTTCTAAGTGGCATGTGGCCCTTCCGTTTTATATAGACAAGGATAGGTAGATAGTCTGATTGGATGCTATTGTATTGCTTCAGTGTTAAGACATTGTTGATTGGATAGGGTTGATTATCTGTACTTATGTTGTATATCAAGGCAGAGTATCCACATTTTTGTAAAGCTATTTTAAGGTACTACACTTCCCTGCAAAGAAGAGTAATGAAATTAGAACTTACTAAGTCACTGCAAAAGATCTATTTTGATGGACAATATCTTTAGTAAGTAACAAAAAGGCACATTATACACTAAGAACAATTTTGTACCATAAGTTTCCTCCACACCCTTACAAGCAGCCAAAATCCTCAGTCTGGCACAGCACTATCAAAAGCCACCACCACACCACCCAGTCACATCCCAGCACCACCATTAATAACCTGTGTATACAAATCGCCTGTTTAGCTCCGTCAAAACACTTATGCCAAGTTCCCTAGCTTACAGCCTAAGCTAAATCGCTCATGGCAGGCCATACAGTACACCTACCTAAATGTTACATCTGTCTGGGGCTTGGTATTGTGGGTGTATATTTAGGAGTTTCTGTCATTGAGAGACTTGGGGAGTCTGGACACGCACATTGTGACCCATTCATCATTGTGTGGGATGTGTCTAATTGCACCCATAACACTCTACCATGTCAATATAACCACTACCATGTCCTTTTACAGATTCGCATTTACAAATATATTGTAGAAATACCTGTGAAGGAATTAATAACCAGACTGAAATGGCTGAGAGATCTGGATTTCATATCAGAAGTCGAAGTGAATATCTTTATGTAATACATTGACTATATAGAATGATGATGATATGCTAATAGACAGAGACCAATTTATGTCATACAACATTCACATCCTTTGATAGGTATTGATAAGGCTATGCAATCAAACACATTGGACAATTAGTGACTTTAATATCATTATACGAATTTTGATAGTTTTGTAAGAGGAGGCTTGATGGTATATCAAGGCATTACATCATTTTAGCATACATGCTGGATGAGGCAATTATAGTTTTTTGGTAACAGAAACAATAGGCCTACTTGTAACGTACTAATTACATAAGAAATACATCATTTCTAAAGTATTGTTTCTGAATTACATTCAACCATACCAATCATCAATGCATAAATTTGTCAGAATCTGGTCTCCCTTTTTGAAAATGGCCCCTGTTGCCTTCTGTAACAAAACTCTTCGTTCATACAGCATGAAGCTGAGAACTGTGGCCATAAAAGCTAAAGTAAAAATAAACTGCACCCGCGGCTAGATGCTACAATGTTAGGTCTGTACACTAGATACGCCACCTGTGTCAGTCTGAGGTCAGATAAGGATAACATATCTTAGGTACCCTCCTTCATCCCTATATGTATTTGTGTTTTGATAAGCACTCATCAAAGCACGACGTACAATTTATAAAGCAATATCCAAGAAGTGTTTCTTTCTGATTGCCCAGTTTGTGACAATCACATATATAACGATGAAATCATGCTATTTTTCTGAAGCTCTATTGCTGAGAATACTAAGAAATCAAACAGTACACTAATACAGATCCTTTTATATAATAATCCTCAATTAACAGCGGTCCCTAATTATGTTAGTAATTCCTACATTTAATTGTAAAAGTAGACTCCCCCAAATTCAATGGCACACATTGTGTTGTTTTGACCTCGTCATTAAAAAATAAGAAGAGGACTAATGTTACTAGAACAAAAATCTGAAAAGCAGATTCCTCTTGTATAGCACAGCCTTACTGCTAGACTAGGTGTCCCACCTAGACACTGCAGGGCACAGGAGGGGCGGCTGGTGAAGCTGCAGTACTGAGATCACAGACAGGACAGGGGCAGGAGGACTACTTAACATGCACTCCAGGTTAATGGTATGGGTGAGGATGTGACATCGCCAGCACTGTCCGCCTCCTACGCCATGTTTAAACCCTTTGATGGTCCCACACTGCCACGCGGCATAACATTGCTATAATGCTCCAACACAGTACTTCCAGAATAAACTTCCCAGCCCTGCACTGGTGAATGATACCAGTCTTTGTGAAGTGCATCAACCCAGAGGGGGCTGGTAGGATGAATGAATTCATCCCCAATGCTCCATCCATCCGGTGTGCTGAAAAAGGGGCATAGTGCAGTAAGTGCTAGGCTCCTTTCAAAGCACTGATGGTAGGGATGGTGATGTGAAATCTCCAACCCTGTCAGCCTCCTACCCCTTACTGTAAGCACACACTATCACCAGTAGAGGGGACTGTCATCATGGTAGCTCTCACAGACTTAACATTAGATTTCTAGTTTCACAGGCGTAGAAGAGTCTAGCCATAGCCTAGTTCCAATCCCGAAGCTCTTGCTTAGGGACCAGTAACCGTGTGGTCCGCTCCGAGCCGACACTCTCTAATTCTTGCTATTAAACATGGTGCCAGGTGGGGCCAGGATGGGTTGATCTAGGTTATCCCTCATTGCACAACCTTAGTTCAGTCAAGTCTTTAGATGTAACATATTGGACTATGCAAGCGAGCATTTCTCGCTAGAACCAACTCACGTATTACACCCACTGCTTTCAAACTAGCACATATAATATTATGTAGATAGGATCCCTGGACAGCAGAATCCTAGATCATTATAGATGTAAAATTAGTATTCCTATTTATTCTCGCCTATGAATTTGATAATCATACTGTTTTTTTAATGTCATGTATTATACCATAGGTGTATCAGATGGCAGTAATGCCTATTTGCAGCCACCATGGCTTCTATTCTCATAAAACAAGCAAGTTTTAGTACTGACATTATACATAGACTTACCATGTAGTATAATTCTGATGATAAAACTGACAATTGGAATGGAAATATTGTCATTATAATGCTGTCGTTCTCATTATTCTTGCACTTGTGTAGGTCTGAAATGACTTAAAACAATGCAAAATTAGTCTGTGCCATAAATGTCCTAAAAAGAAAATGGGATTTAAATATGCCAACCATTTCAACTCTTCATTGGCAATGTCATTTATTGACACTTGAACTTTTAATTCAAACAAGCCCTTCGTATTGGATTAACTGGCCGACCTTCCAAATATATTACACGAGGAGGCCTCATGTGGGAAATTTCGAATTTCTCACTGATTTGTAGGCTTCAGTGACCCATACTGCCACTCTCATCAAGTTTGCATTCCCAGAGGATCCAATCATCATTTAACCAAAAAGTAATTATGTAAGAAATGACAAATGAGCAGCAGTAAATGGCTGAAAAAGTATAAAAACTTCTTTAACTTCTTTAACTTCATTTCGCTTGCACCCTGGTGACAAGAAGACAAACTTTCATGTGACGTCACATTTTCGGTGTCTCCTCCTTCGCCACGCTGCGATTTGCAATCACCCAGATTGTAAACTTGCTTTAATGGGTCCATTCCAATTCACGACCCCCTTAAACTTTTAATTGGACTCTGAGTCAGGACCAGCCCAGAGAGCCGTGGTTAATTAAGTGATTATTGGTCATGTGATGGGATGGGCGGTGCTGGTTGGCTGTCCCTGCGTTCTCCTCAAATCAGGATGGCACTATCTCCGCTTTTCATCACACTACGTTAAACTTAGACGGGGAATGCCACATGGTTAAACTACATTTTGAAAACATAACCTTACTTTTCCTCACAAACTCCCCTCGGTCCCCTCCTCCAGTTTCTCCCCCATACATTCAAATAGTCTCGTTATCTTCTATAAGGAAAATAAATAATTATTCTTCCCTTGTCACATTGCAAAACCATGTCCATGCTTGAAAATGCCTCTGTGACAACCTCTTGCATCCAACACAGTACTGTCTGACCTTGTTAGGATGGCAATGCATGGCTATGGGGTTCGACCGAGGTGAGAGGGATTGCGAGTGTCCTCGGCTGATAGCACGCTGGTTATCTGATATGCCACTGTGGGTGTGTTATCACACTCATATCTATTTGGCAGGGAACCAGCCCTTCCCCCTGTATAGATACAGGCAGACAAGCTGTAAGATGTGGTAGATATAAGGAGGTTTATATTACTATATATCTGTATGGATTAATATGTAGTTTGCAAAAGTAATTTTTCTTTCAGATTATTCCTGCATGCCCTACCACCTTGCTTATCAGTTACTAGTTGATTTAATTCAGTCCAAGCAGCTAATTATGTGATAGGAATTTGAATGCTACCAAGACCTTAATAATGTATTGCCACATTAACTTAACCTCACCAATGTTCTGGTGACACTTAATTTGGTTCAGAATAGCAAAGAGATTATTGAGAACAGTAGTTTATCAACAAAGATCAAGCCAATTACATCACTTCTTCCTCAACAAGATAGAGGGACTATAACTATATTCAAATGGCCATAAAGACATTTTTTTTAAAGTCTAATTTTGTCCCTTTGGTGAAAAGGAGCAATATGTTGGATTTTCTCCATGGATTCATGAGCTTGTGACTTTAATATGGGGAATACCTTTCACATGTTCCCCAAATAGAGTGATATTTACAGACCTGTGAGGCATAAGTGACAGTGCCAACATAGCAGGCAGCATGACAGAGGGAGTGACAGGGGAAGTCTGCCATTAGAGCGACTCACTGATCAGAGGCGAACACTGCCAGGCCCACGGGCCACCACTGAGCTAAACCTCAGGGAGGAGGTCAGGTGTTTCTGTTTATAGAAACAGGGTAGTCAACTCCAAGTCCCCCCTCTGCTTTGAGCATCGCATTCTGGTGAAAATGCATGCATTTGGATGCATTAAAATGGCATAATCTCATGGATTTGCATAATAAATGATATTACTGGAATGCAGAACACACAATTTTGCATTAAACTGGAGATATACTCACATTTAGCAAAGTCCCACTCTGGTTTGTGTCAACATTGCTGCGGTCCTCAAAGCACATGGCCTGCATACCTACAACACTGTGGGGAGCAAGGAAAGGACAGGGGTCTATACACAGGTAGCACATGTAGCCAGTGTAGCAGTCAGAGTGGCCAACACTGTCCTACCTTACGGCAGGACTAGGACTCTGCTTGGAGACAAAGGTTAGTTGGTGCCCGTGGCCAGGCCAATTGACCAAAGGGTTCTGCAGTTACAACCACCTAATAGAATATGTTGTAATGGATGGTGGTGGCCTATTTGTCTGACTGTTGAATGCCTGTCAGTGATGCTAGAAGCATTGTGATTGATATTTGAATATAACATAGAGAATGGCAGCGGCTTCTGATTCAAATATATCTAACAGATATAGAAAGAATTCCAAGTGCATACAGATGGACATAACAGTGTATAGACTTTCACAGAAAGAAATATCAAAAGCCACTCCCTTGGACCCAGTAATAGGCTAGGTGTATGTTCCCTTCAGCACTGCATGTTGTCATTGCCAAGGTTTGGGTGACGGTGAGGAAATCAACTAAATAGGTGTCACTGAAACATTCATTTATCCAGTTACATAAACAGTCAAAATGTTTAGATTCACACTTCTTTGCTCATGTAGATAGTCATCTAAGTTAATGGCTGCATCTCAATAAAAATAATATTATTGTCAGAGCTTATCTGAAGAACCATTACTTTTAGTTCCTTACTAGGTATCATTTATAAGCTTACCATAGCACCAGCCATAGCTCCCCAAGCAAAGACCAGCCATCCCGGCACATAACTATCCTGCTTTGCAAACCCCGAGAAGCCTTGTACTGCACACATCCCTACCCAAACTGATGGATGCTGAGGAGGGTCTATACCTGCCCCCAATCATTGAGATTAAATCAGACATAATAACCCTCAAATTAACTTTACATGGGACCTAAGAGAGGGGCCTTACCAGTGTTAGCAGTGATCAATTCTGAATTTGGATGACGTATCTTAACTTTACAACGAAGGATAACAGGGAAATAGCTTCTTTGACTGGTAATGTTGTGCATGTTTAATCGTGATATATCATGATATATCATAATTTAACATAAATATGTATCATGATATTTTTCTCACAAGACAGGTCTGCCCTTAATTCATTAATTTAACAATTACGTCTACAGACATTGTCCTATACATTACAAGAATACATTAGTCAAGAATTTCTTCACAGACTAATTCCCTACCTGGAACTGTGGATTTTGTCACACTTCTAGACTTATAGTATTGTCACTGCAGTGAAAAGTCAGAACAAATGTTAAATGTTTCAAATTAAATAGTTCTTGTATCTGCACATCATAACGATAGCCCATTACATACATTATGTGCCCATCAATTACCTTTAAATTACCTCCTCTTGATACTGTACAATCCACATGAATTGACTTGTATAATTCGACAGTGCTATATCTGGTAGCACAAAGAACAGTCAGAAATAAGATACACTTCACAATAGTAGGTCATTCCATTGTAAAATATTTACCACCAGCCAATCATTGGTGCAATTGACATTTTCAGCTACCCTTAGAGTCCAAAGGCAACACACAGTCACAGTAAGATATTGATCGACCAGGGAATGGCCAATAACAAAAGTCTTTCCCTCACTGACATCTTATACAGGGAGTCACAAGTCTACCGAGGTTTCAATTACAGACAGTCTACACAAACCTGCCATGTCCCTTGGGAATCAATAAGTAGCAATACGGCCAATTTACGTTATTGTTCTGCTATGGCTCGGAGCAAATTGCCGGTCGTTAGACATGCCATGGTATAGTGTATGTAAAAGAAATGGGGGGGGGGGGTATGTAGACAGTAAGTTGAACAGAAGTTTTTTAAGTGCCCGTTTTTTTACAGTATTGGATAGTCTAGACTATGCTGTGGTAACTATGTTGTACTGTAAATAGGCCAATTGGAAGCAGGAGCCGTTTAGCTTGCTTGTAGCCATGGTACACAATAAAAACATAATATGTCATTACCATGAGAGAAGCAACATCATGATTACTAATGAATATAATTCCTTCAGAGATCATGGGCCATTAAAGAGTTACGGCTGTCGGTGCATTATTTTAACTCTTTCCTGCGGGCTCTCTGAGAGTGTAAACTCCCCGGAATACGGCAGATTGTGGCCCCAGACTCAGCATTGGCGTAGGAAAAGGGGGGGCCAGGGGGGCCCGGGCCCCTCCAATCACTGAGGAGGGGGGGCCTGAATTTGTTTGGGCCCCCCCCCCCAAAGTTTGTCACGACCTGTAATATAATATACACAATTTCCAATTCTTACCTCTCTCTTCACAGGGAAAAGTGGGCGCAAAGGGACCTGCCCCCCCCCCCCCCCAATCATAACTAAAGGGGGCTTAAATACTACTTTTCTATACAACCCAATATAGACGTGTATATGATGCATCATGCCTAAAAGCCGATACTTAAAGTCGGTGGGATTGGGGCCCCCTGGGCCCCCCCAATGAAGATTTGCTTCCTACGCCTCTGCTCAGAACTATCATGATATGGGGTTATATTGAGGTTACAATGAGAATTACTACTTGTGATGCATGTTTTCAAATGACCGATTTGCAACCTGTCTGTAATTTCCTTTCATGTGGAACAATAATAATGGCTTACGTTTGTTCAAAACATTTATTAGGGGTGCTCAGGATAATAGCATTTGATAATTTAAGAATGGCCTCCTCATAGTGCATTAATGCAATGGCCGTTTTTTACCAGGTAGCTCTTTCACTACAACCTCAATTTCACTTGCATTGTTACTTCTATGAAACAAATGTAATCCGATCTACTTGCCCCTGTCAGAAACCCACCTCCCTGCCAGGGTTCAGGCCTTGACCTTATATGACCCAACGGTCCCCATATAGTAGTGTAGCCAAATCTGTATGGACCAGCCACGTCAGGGTTAGTCTAGATCATGGACATCACCTACGTTATAGGGTTGCAATAGGGGCTATGGTTAAATATTATGTGTTGCTCATCCAGGGGGCTTTAGAACCTACCTATGATCCGTAGCCCAAAGTAGGCGTGTAACTATGCAATGGTTTGGCCAAAGTAAGCATCCATTTTGTCCTATGGCATCATTGCTTGTCTCTGGCTATTAACTAAGAACTATTGATATCAGTAAAATGGTTGACATCTTCAGGAATCAGTGCAATTCCCTGCCTCATCCTTCTTCTCATCTCTGGCATTGCTAATGTGTTTGTAGAATTGGTGTAGGTCTGTTACTCCTCTATATTCCTCCTCTTTTGTCCCTTGTGAGCACTAGCCTTCCTATCGCGCCCACTGTTTCCACACCGGTGGACATGCAAATAGGAACCATAAGCAGAGTTGAATGGAGGGCAGTGGATCATCAGAGATTTTTTAATTTTCTTTTTTATTCTCCTTATATTTCTATACTATTTTTTAGCTTTCAAATCTTCCAGCTGCTGCCTTCAATTACAGTGTTGCCTCTTTGTAGTGTGACATCTATTTAGCTGCAGTTTCACTTTTGAGATTGGTATAGGACTTTTTTTCATTGTATAAGTCCAAATGAAATGATCCATCATATTACTACTACAATTAGCTAACCTATATAATGGAAATAAGTTCCATGCGTTATAATGCACACACTAAATAGACTTAGTCCTTCTTGCCCAGTTATTTTTATGACAATGTATCTTCTCAAAGGTGTTTGGATAGAGTTTGATCATTTCCACCAATTGTTACTACAAAAGAAATAAAATGAGGAAACAAAAAAAACAATGAATCGTTACAGACAAAGGTGAAATGCAACTTGGTTTGCAACTCATAATCTTCCCGAGAGAAATTAGATAAGAGATGAAATACCAAATGTTTTATTGATATATAATTCAGTAGTATTGAGGGTAGATCTGTCCTCAATAAGTAGTAATGCCTTCACATTCTTACAATTGAGGAGCCTAATCTTGATTATGATAATGTGGAAACGGTGCAGGAACTCAAATGGCTTGATAGGAAAATAGGATTTAATGTTGTTGAACAACATTTAAGCACTTGTTGAAAAGCTCTTTAAATGGGATGCGAACATTTACTCAAATAAGCCCATCCCAAGTGTTGGATTAACTGGGCAACCTTCAAAATATATTACTGCTGAAGCATTGTTAAACAAATTTAGATTTTCTCGCTGATTTGTCAGCTTTAATGACCCCTACTGCCAATCCCATCAAGCCAGGATTCACACAAGATCCAATTATCATTCAACCAAAAATAATTTGAGCAACAAATGCAAAAATGAAGTCAGTAAAATGGCTGTCAGGTAATAAAAACTTCTTCGACTTCATTTCACTTGCACTTAACCCCTGGTGGCAGGAAGACAGACTTTCTCAAGACGTCATTTTCTGGTGTCCTCTTCATCAACGCCACCATTTGCTAACAGCCCACTCCCAAATGGTGACTTTAATGGGTCATCTCCATCCCCAATCCCCTTCAATTTTTAATTGGAATTAGGGGTGGAAGGGGCTGAGAGAGTCATGGTTAATTAAGTGATTGTTGGCCACGTGATGTGAGGGGAGGTGCTGGTTGGCTGCCAGTTGCCTCTGCTGTCTGCAGGTGTCTCTTTGATAAATGATGGCAGCATTTTCTGTCTTTACCACTACTTAACTGCTTAATACAAGGACAATGGATGCTATAATCAGCTCAGCTGACCTTTTGTTGCAAACCAGCAGAATACATTTCCCTGTTATCTGACTGGCTAAGAAATATTAAATGTTGTATAGTCCTTAGTGTTAGTACCCATGCTGATTTGCTTACAAACATTGTGGGATGCATCGGTTGGATTCTTGGACCATTCCATGGGTTGAAATCTACATCCAACAAATATATTTTGTCTCTATCAGGAACTGTAGCTAGGAGTAATGAATAATGATACTATCGGTTGCTTAGATCCTTACTTGCTCATTGGAAAAGCATGTAAGCTACACCTTTATAATCACAGGCCCTGTTTTTTCCTCTCAGGTCATTCCAAGATGCCTCTCTATCTCCTATAGCTCTTCTCCTTTCTACCTTCTTTCTTTCCTTCTTCCTCTCCCCGGATGTTCCGTATTCCACTTCGCTTAGCCCATCAGCATTTTCTACATTTCAAATCCCGCCCTCCATCCCCCTATCCCTTCTACATACACAGTACCTTCTGACCTTGTTGGGGTAGCAATGCTTGTCTATGGGGTTGGACTGGGGTGAGAGGGGTTGCGAGTGCCTCTGGCTGATAGCACGCTAGTTATCTGATATGCCACTGTGGGTGTGTTATCACACCCATATCTGTTTGGCAGTGACTCAATCCCCCCTGCCTGGCTACACCCAACTGCCTCTCAGGTCCGTATAGATCTAGGCAGACAAGGTGCAAGATGTGGTGGTTAGATGTAGGTTGATGTGATGATATTACTAAGCATCTGTGTGCACAGAGATAATTGCAGAGATTTTAACATTTCACCTTCTTTTTGATAAAAAATACTTCAATTCTGCTGTGTTTATTTGGTTCAATGAGGATAGTTCTATGGGAATACATTTAAGACAAATGTTTTTGCTATCTTGAAACACCTTAGTTGAGATATTAAGAATCAAAACAGGCAGGTTTTGCCCAGAAAACAAATATGTTCCCCCTCACCCCTCACCAGACAGGATGGGAAAAAACTGTATTTAATTGACTATAATGATTGCAAAAATATGTGCTGCTAGATATCTTCCAGTAGTATCCTAAGCTTTCTATCCTTAGAGGAATCTTTAAAGGAGCTGTCAGTGGGATTTCTGTCAAGAGTCCATGAGCTTGTAAAGCCCTTCATATTGGCAGGATCCCTCATGTGGTTCCCAAATAGAGGCCTACTTCCAGACCAGAGTACCATTTACGGGGCCCAGTAACACAGCTGACAGGGACATCAGAGCAAACACTGCGACAGAGAGAGTGACAGGGGAAGTCAACCGTTAAAATGTCTCACTGATCACAGACAAAAACTGCAGGGCCAATTGACCAATGGGAACTGGAAATATGACCAGCCAATAGGAGCTGTTGTTATGGATGGTGGTCGGAAATTGTGCCTACTGTTGCATGGAGGCATGGTTTGGCTAAAATAGAAGGTTGCTGCCCCATGGATTATGATGTTTAATAAACTGTTATTAAACTATAGGAAGGAAGCAATACATGGATGCATCTACCTCTGGCTCATAGAGGGGAGGAGGGAGACAACATGATCGCCAACATCCACATATCATATCATAAAAAAAATTTAAGCAATGATTGATGAATTTATTACTAAAATGACCAGTACTTTTCTATCTCAACCTCCATGTAAAGATGTAAAAATATTTGCTCAATTACAAGTATGTATCATTCTGAGGAAGTATTATTCCCTTTCTAGAACATTTACTCCCTTAAGCACCAGGCCTTCTAGTACCCAAAGCTCTTCAAGCATAGACACAACACTCTCAGTACATAATTGCCTTGATTGGCACCCACCCAGAAACCCCCATCCTGCACACGTCAACCAGGGATTAGACCTGAAGTGATGGATGGTAGTGAAGGTCTGTACCTGCCCTCGATCATTGAGATTAAATCAGAGATAATGACTCTTTAATTAGCTTTATTTACTCCCACATGGGAGCTGGGAGCTGTAGGGACCCCCAGACTTAATGAAGATACAGCGCTGTCTGATAGCTGTACTAGTGTTAGTGATGATCGATCCTGATTTGTAAAAGATGAGTTTGAACTTTCTAATGATGGATGAGATTTCATAGTTCTGCATCACAGCCAAAATCGATTCATTTCAGGTCTGTTATCTTGTTTTGGGGACCCAGTTGGAAGCAGCACCGGTTTACAGAATAACGATGCTAGGGACAAGATTATGCTACTTGCAATAATAGTAATGCCACTTCTATAGAGATAAGCAACATCCTAATGACAAATGAAAATGTTGTCTTCAAGCATCATGCTGCCCTTTATGGCTTAAAACACTTGGTGTGTGGATTCAAATTGTTGGCCTCTCATACACAAAGTGGATGAAGTATCATTCTGCTGCCAAGACATAAATGGACCTTTCCTATGAGCAATTACTGTGTAGTATTAAGGTGGGTCGCTACCCTTGGGTCAAAGTCACTGAAAGTTAACAGAATCTCATCAAATTTTTTTTACAGGCAGTTTAGTTTATATAAAATCGGAAAATGCAAAGAAAAATAGGGGGTCCCAAACTACTTTTTGAAATACAAAATTTTGAAAAATTAAAGTATTTTCATTTTTTTCTGTAAATGAGAAAATATGTGAAAACTTTCATGATTTTTTTTCATATCAACCATTATGCGCAGAAATGCAAAACATCACATGTGAAACACCTATATGTTCCTCTTTACTGCAAAAATTATTTTACAAATTTTTGCTATGGCATTCTGGGTAAAAATATAAGGTTTTGAGAAAGAGTACAAAGAAATCGTCATTATTTGTAGCCTTAGTGGCTAAAAATAGTATTCAGTATTAACAGAATTTTTTTAAACTCTTTCAAAAAATAGTTCAGATAATTTGCTAACATATAAAAGTAATTTTGATAGGGGGTCCCGGGCATATTTTTAGGGTTTTGAACCTTTGAAAATGAAAAATAATGCCAGAAAATGACTGATTTAAATATAAATGGCATTGCATGATGGGTAAAATGGCAAAAATCAATGTATAAAATTGTCATGATTTATACCCTTGATTATTTTGAGCAATATCATAGCATCTATAGTGTTCTAAGTAGCAAATATCTGCAATGTACTAGCTCATGTTTGAAAAAAAGAAATATTATCAATTACCAATATATCAAATTTTCAAAGTATCACAAAATGCACAATTTTGCTTGAAATGATCTAAATTCTTAACACAGTGTAGGGGATGTATATATGTATCAGGCTATGCAATATCAGCCCATTCTGATAGATTTAAGAATTTGAAGAAATCAAGGGGTAGCGATCCACCTTAATCCCATGAACTGCATATCATATATTGAATACATTGACAAAGTTGATCAGTGTGAACCACTGCCTATTATGATTTTCCAAACACCCGATTGCTCAGACTGTATTCAGTCTCGTATAAAACACTGACTACTCCTACGGCTCAAATATCCAGAGGATAGACAGAGACCAGATGTAGCTAGGCTGAGACCACCCAATGTAAATATGATCACTTACAATGGGCTGCACCCCAAAGAGGGTTTAGACTGGGGATTGTTATCGTGTTTGAGCCCTTACACTCAGATGTTTGTAGATCAGGTGATGCCGGGTTTGATGGGTATTGACGTGGGATGACTGGACATAGTAATAGATGAGCACGCCCGGATGTAACCAGAGGTTGGTACTAGATTTATAAATTAGAACCATGAATGATATGTGGTTCTTTTGGTTATGTAAGAATTTCTAATTGTATGTCATCTACTACAGTGTAGCTTCATAACAATCTCAATTTCACTTGTTTGTACTTTTGCTTCTAATGCTCTATATGAGGAAGTTATCCTATCTACTTGCCTCTATCAGAAACCCACTTCCATGCTAAGGTTTAGCCCTGGACCCTATGTGACCCAGCTGTCCCAATCTAGTTGTTTAGCCAAATCTGTATGGACCAACCATGTCAGTACTAGTCTGCATCACAGACATCACCCGTGTCATAGCGTAGCAATAGGGGCTATGCTTAAATATGTGTAGTTTATCCAGGGGGCTTTAGAGCCTACCTCTGATCCATAGCCTGTAGTGGTTGTGCCCGTGGTTGTGTAACTATGCAATGGTTTGGTCTAAGTAAGCATCCATTTTTTCCTATGGCATCATTGCTTGTCTTTGGCTAAGAACTATTGATATCAGTAAAATGGTTGACATCTTCAGCAACGAGTGTAATTCTGTGTCCCATCCTTCTTCTGATCTCTGGCATTGCTAATGTGTTTGTAGAACTGGTGTAGGTCAGTTACTCCTCTATATTCCTCCTATTTTGTCTCTTGTGAGCGCTAGCCTTCCTATCGCACCCACTGTTTCCACACTGGTAGACATGCAAATAGGAACCATAAGCAGAATTGACTGGAGGGCAGTGGATCATAAGAGATTTTTTTAATGTTGTTTTTTATTCTCCTTATATTTCCGGTCTCATATTATACTCTTTTTTAGCTTTCATATTTTCCAGCTGCTGCCCTCAATTATAGTGTTGCCTCTTTGTAGTGTGACATCTATTTAGTTGCAGTTTCACTTTTGAGATTGGTAAAGGACTTTTTTTTTATTGTATTAGTCCAAGTTAAAAGATTCATCATATTATTATTGATTCTGTGTCTACATCTATCACTTTTAAGTACCACTACAATAAGCTAACCTATATAAAAATGGAAATAAGTTCCACGCATAATAATGCACATATTAAGCAGACGTAGTCCTTGAGGGGATAGTTACAGACACAGGTGAATTGCAACTTGACCATTACACAACTCATAATTCTCCCAAGAATGATTAGATGAGAGTTGAAAAATCAAATGTTTTATTGATATCCAATGAGTAGTATATGCATCCTTACTGTGTGAACAGTGACTAATGACATTTGCATTATGTGGATTCAGACACCATAATGAGGGTAGATGCGTCCTCTTGAGTAGTATGCCTTCAAACTCTTTCACTTGAGTAGGCCTAATCTTAATTATGGTGATGTGGAACTGGTGCAGGAACTCAAGTGGCTTGATGGGAAAATAGGATTTAATGCTGTCGAACGAAATTTAAGCACTTGTTGAAAAGCTCATTAAATGGGATACGAACATTTATTCAAATAAGCCCATCCCAACCTTCAAAATATATTACTGCTGAAGCATTGTTAAACAAATTTCAATTTTCTCGCTGATTTGTCAGCTTTAATGACCCCTACTGCCAGTCCCATCAAGCCAGGATTCACACAAGATCCAATTATCATTCAACCAAAAATAAGTTGAGCAACAAATGCAAAAATGAAGTCAGTAAAATGGCTGTCAGGTAATAAAAACTTCTTCGACTTCATTTCACTTGCACTTAACCCCTGGCGGCAGGAAGGCATACTTTCTCAAGATGTCATTTTCTGGTGTCCTCTTCATGAACGCCACCATTTGGTAACGGCCCACTCCCAAATGGTGACTTTAATGGGTCCTCTCCATCCCCAATCCCCTTCAATTTTTAATTGGAATTAGGGTTGGAAGGGGGTGGGAGAGTCATGGTTAATTAAGTGATTGTTGGTCACGTGATGTGAGGGGAGGTGCTGGTTGGCTGCCAGGTGCCTTTCCTGTCTGCAGTTTTCTCCTTGATCAAGGATGGCAGCATTTGCTATCTTAACTACTTAACACAAATATAATGGGTGCTACACTCAGCTCCACTGTCTTCTCTGTATAAATTCTGACTTTGAAGAGGAACTATTAACTATTATATTGGCTTGATACCCATGCTCAATAATACCACCCCCCCCCATTTTCTCTTTTCTTTATATTGCGTCACATCATCATTTTCTACTTTTAAATCCCCCCCTCCATCCCTCTATCCCTTCTACATACACAGTACCTTCTGACCTTGTTGGGGTAGCAATGCTTGGCTATGGGGTTGGACTGGGGTGAGAGGGGTTGCGAGTGCCTCTGGCTGATAGCACACTAGATATCTGATATGCCACTGTGGTTGTGTTATCACACTCATATCTGTTTGGCAGGGATTCATATAGTGATTGATCGCCTAAACTTTTTTTATTTGCTATTTTGAAAAACCTTAGTTGGGATATTAAGAATCAAAACAGGCAGGTCTTGGCCAGAAAACAAGTATGATCCCTCTCACCCTTCACCAGAAAGAATTGGAGAAAACTGCATTCAATTTAACATAATGGTTTCAAGATATGTGCTGATAAAGATCTTCCAGTAGTATTCTAACCTTGCTATCCCATTGACAGTTCCTTAGAGGAAAATGTCAATGGGATTTCTGCCAAGAGTCCATGAGCTTGTAAAGCCCTTCATATTGGCAGGACCCCTCATGTGGTTCCCAAATAGAGGCCTACTTCCAGACCAGAGCACCATTTATGGGACCCAGTGACACAGCTGACAGTGACATCAGAGCAAACACTGCGACAGAGAGAGTGACAGGGGAAGTCAACCGTTAAAATGTCTCACTGATCACAGACAAAAACTGCAAGGCCAATTGACCAATGGGAACTGGAGACATGGCCAGCCAATAGGAGCTGTTGTTATGGATGATGGTCGGAAATTGTGCCTACTGTTGCATGGAGGCATGGTTTTGCTAACGTAGAGGATTGTTGCTCTAGGTATTATGATGTTTATTGAACTATGATAATAGGAAGCATTACATAGATGCATCTACCTCTGGCTCATAGAGGTAAGGGGAGAAATGCGGACAAGATAGTTACCACCATCCTCAAAAGGATGCTCAAATCAAAACATTCTTGATTTAATTATTGCATGAGGTAATTTAATGTTTAGTGATGTATAGTTTTTGAGCAATGATAGATTTATTAACAAAATATATTGTTCTCCTTCATCTCAAACTTGATGGCTAAAATATTAGTTTAATTGGGTATAATTTAATCATATTTGTTTCCTGAGATTCCAGCCCCATCATTCTGGGGAATGTGTAGTCCCTTTCTAGGATATTTACTTCCTTAACCACCACCACTCTGAGTATCCAAAGCTCCCCAAGCATAGACACAGCACTCTCAGTACATAATTGCTTTGATTGGCACCCACCCAGAAACCCCCATCCTGCACACGTCAACCAGGGATTAGACCTGAAGTGATGGATGGTAGTAAAGGTCTATACCTGCCCTCGATCATTGAGATTAAATCAGAGATAATGACCCTTTAATTAGCTTTATTTACTCCCACATGGGAGCTGGGAGCTGTAGGGACCATCAGACCTAATGAAGATACAGCACTGTTTGATAGCTGTACCAGTGTTAGTAATGATCGATTTTGATTTGTAAAAGATGAGTTTGAACTCTCTAATGATTGATGAGATTTTCATAGTTCTGTAACACAGCCCAGAGGGATTGACTTCAGGTCTGTTACAGTGTTCTCGGATCTGCATCTCTCTATCCCTTTACCAATGAGTCCTACCCAAGCTGATCGCTTATCACCTTTCTTAACCCCTTAAGAACAGCATGCTCCATTGTCAGCATTATGCTGCCTTGGTGACTAAGACACAAGTGCTGCAATCAAGCATTATGTTGACCTTACAGGCTTGGTATTTGGTCAAACCATTCATTGCATGGCAATGTTTAAGTTTGAAATCACACCCCTGCACCTCCTCCGCCAATCCTAAAAAAACAATAACATATCTTCAGTATTCCTTTACAATACCCACGATACATTTGATTCCAATTGATACATTTAGCAATGCCATTTCTATTGTGCAGGTATTTAATGCTCACCATAGAGAGCAATGTGATCTCGCTGTGGAAATGAGTTCACAACTTCTGGTATGACATTTTGTAGACAGATGCTCCTTAAAATATTCACCAGTTAATCAGTGGTACAATTGACCTTTGCAGCGAGGCTGTGCAGTGATTATGCATTCACTCCACTCAGGGAGCAGTCATTATTTTGAGAACGGGGTTAGGGTGAGGTTTGTAAATTTTCAATTCGGTGGCCCCCTATAGGAGCCCAGATTGTCCACTGATCCCTTTCAAGGCACTAATATTTCTTTGGTTCCTCCCTTTTTGCTGAAAAGGGGTGTAATTTGTTACCCTTAACCGGATATTCTTTCACCCTCCCACCCAACCCTCCACCAAAATCTACAACCCTCCCCCATGTTGAGTAGTAGTGACCACTCCCTACATTCAGACTACTCCCCTCTATCCTCACCCATGCAATAGACACACAGACCGTACATTAGGGAAACACACAGTCACAGAAGGATATTGATCCACCAGGGAACAGCCAGTAACAAAACCCTTTCCCTCACTGAAATCTTATACAGGGAGTCACAATTCTACTGAGGTTTCAATTACAGACAGTCCGCACAAACCTGACCTGGTCTCCTGGGGATCAATAACTAGCAATACGCCCAATTTAGTTTATTGTTCTGGTATTGCTGGGAGGAAATGAATGGTTGTTAAGCATGACATGGTATAGTGTATGATAAAGAGGGTGGGTTGTGTAGATGGTAGACCAAGAACAGATAGGGAGTGACTCTCCTTATTTTTATTCAACTGTTCCAAAGTCAGCTGGACTCTCTGCCAGGTGCTTTTACAGGGAGCCAGACATGATTAAACCCTCCAACCGAGTCCAGAATCAAATATTCCTATAAAAAGCAATAAACTTATATCTATGCGGTTTAAAATATCTATATCTAAAAGTTTTAAAAGATTAGGACTGTATGAGTGTACATATGATTTCAGTGATATCTGAAGCATAAATTCCCCTATGGTAAAGATTCAACCATTGAATTGGTTATCTCTTTGATTTGGACAGGTCTTGCTCTCCCCAAAGTACAAGTCAAATTTCTTTGTCTCTTTCTCTTTCTAGAGATGTGTCTCAGGGCACTACATTTTCCCTGGGGAACTAAAGGGAATAGAATCTCTTGACATCGATCGGACTAAAATAACCATGGGTTGGAGAAAGGATCTTGTGAATGAATACTTCCAGAGAAACTGCACACAGAAAAGAAGTAAAATCACTGTAACTCCCGACGTGATCACTGAGGTAACTCTCCCCAGGACTCTAACATGACTCCTAAACATTAGCAGGACTCTAAAATAACTCTATAATGACTCTATAATGACTCTGTTCTAAGACTCCCTAATGATAGGGAGTCACTTTAGGGTTGTGGGGAGAGTTACCTCAGTGATCGGGGCTGGACTCCCATTTGAGAGTTACAGTGATCCTACTTCTTCTCTCTGTGTGACATAGGTCGATACAAACAAATGCTAGGGTAGAGTTTCGCCTGGATAATAAGAGGACACACCCCTCCTTTTTATGTATAGTATGTTGACAAGAGGTTGTTCTTCCTTACCTAAACTTGTGATTGAAATAAAACCATGAGAACAGGGTATATGGAAAGTCCTCTGGTGTGGTGCTAATGGTATGCAGCTAGTCACCTTATTCAAGGGTGTCTTACATTGCTGTTGATGTTACACTGGACCCTTCGCTATTGCATAGAAAGGAAAGTGTCGTCAGGTATGTCGTTTTAGGGTCTTTTTACAATGCGGGCCACAAATTATGTAACCATATTTATACATGTCAGTGGATAGGAAGAGAATGAGAAGGTTGTGACATAATTACAAAATGAAAATGGTTATGCTGCTGAGAAAAATATATTTGTGTGATAAAAGATAGACATGGATATGGACATGCCTGCTCTTGGGATAATGGTTCAAACTTTCCAGACATTAAGGCTGCGAGCAACATCCTAACCGGTTATTAACTGCAAAGCCTACATCAAAGTTCCCAAGGCCTCTCTCAACAATGTAAGCTATTAGACTGGAGTAACCCCACGTTACATTGATCGACCTTGGGCCAAAGTGTAACACCCATTGTAATTACTAGAATCCCTAAATCACTGCCTCATTTAGTCTAAATTGACCAATACACAGCTGACCAATTGGCCCCAACCGAACTCATTTGATTTAATCCTGCAATTTAACTCCTCCGATTATAGTCATTGGAAAACTCTTACAATACTTTTTTACTTTGGCAGTCAACTCTTTGTGTTGAGATGGACCATCTTCATGATAATGATGTTTACCCATACGCTTAGTTTTACCTTTAATCAGTGTGACATATTAATGCAATTAAACATCCTCACCAAAGACTTTACGCTTGGCAAAGGTCAATTAGACCTTAAAGTCCATTACTTTTATACTCCAACTTACCCTTTAATGTACTTCTTCACTCTGTCTCCACCAGGAGATCACCTTACCACTTATTTATCCTCACCTTCTCTATACACCTAGATCCCCTCTCCTGCTTATTTCTCTATCCCTCCCCACCCTTAAGCCTCCCTCCACACCCTGGGTCTCACCCACCATTCAGTTTCCCATCCCTTCTCAGAAATCTAGCTCCCTCAAACCCCTCCTTCTCCATCACCCCTAAACCTTGTTCAAATCTAAGACCCTAAAAAAATGTTTTGGAATTTCAAGCGTTTCGTGACACCCGGTCATACCGGCTATGAAAGGCAGCTTGGAGATCCAAATTCAGATTTTTCTTTTTTAATTTAAGCAGACTGAATTAAAGTGGATATCCCTTTACCAATGATTTGGCATTGTATACCTCTTTAAAGTTTGAAAATCTTTTGAGTGATTGGGAAATATAGCCTCCTTACTCTGTATAGAAACAGTCAGGAAGTCTTAAAGGAACATCTTATTCATGTTTGACATGGACAGGTAAGTTCTCAAAAGAAGCCAATTTAAACTGCATCAATTCCTGCTAAGGCTCTATGAATAGTCTTGGTGAAGCCCTATTCATTGTAACAAATCCACAAGACCTAGCGGCTATAAATAGGCACTTTAATATCTTTGGAAATGCCACACACAGGAGAGACATGTCAATGTATTAAAGTTGTTCGAGTTAGAGTATGAGAATTGTCATTGGATTTTCAATTACAATAATGTTGACAAATGAGGGAACAAAACAAAATCAATGAAAAACTTAGCAATTCTGACATTATCAGTATTTCATATATTTTCAGTAAATCATTGACAATGATTCTTTGTAAAACCATAAAATTTCATGTGGATCACAAGACACTCAAGGGGCGTCCAGAACTGCCCATTATGAATGGCTAATCATAACGGTTACTTCACAGGATCCACGGGAACAACTCTGTCTATGCAATAACATATTGACTTTCAGTCTTACCATGAAATAAACTAGGGACAATATATTTCATTAGTGCTGTGCTGCATCCTTTAAACTTAGGTGTAGACAGGCTATAGCATAGCACATCAGGGTAACCCCTTCCCCTAACCCTCTGACTCTATGCAGGGGCCCTGGAGGCCTCCAGGCATTAAGTATTGACCTCTGCCTAGCGTTTACTACCCTAGGATGGTCTCACAAACATGTAGCCTCTCCTGTGTGTCCATTACCACTCCCCTAACATTCCCTCTGTAGTTCCTACCCTGTACCTTGTTACTCCTTCTGTTCCCTTTTGTTCTCATATGTCTTCAAATATGTTGCAGTTTTGAAGGACCATAGGCCTATATATGTATGTGATTTGTAATAACATTGTGTTTTATGAATTATAACTTGGATTAGTCTTAGGCTGTTGGTATTGCTTTTGAAGCACGAGAGCTTTCTTCTGTATATGTATTGGGTAGGTGGATGTCTGTTCTTAAGATACTACCATGAATCATGTTCTCAAATCAAGCCCTGACAAGTACCTCCTACTGATTACATTGTGCACCTAATCAAACTGAAGGACCAGCCGCATCATGGACAGAGTCAACCCCACAGTATTTCCATGGTCATGCCATGTAGTCTGTAGGTGAGTCCTTCAGTTGAAATCTCTAGCAGAGGGATCACTAACCCAACCGATCTGTAGACTGAATTTGTACTTGACAAATCAACACATAGCTATACCTTTGGATGAAAATGCTGCATAAAAATGGACATATCCATACAGAGAGGTGATTGACCTTAACGGCTAGGTGCCATCTTGCGCTCTGAATGAGAACCAAGTCTCAACGGGACCTGTCTTTTTTTCTTACCCTCCTGTTGGAAAGAACTGTTCATTTGGAGCAACCAGGACTACATAAAACAGCACTTTGGTAGTTAACCTTTTAGGGGACGCTTCGTGCTTTACTGTAGTATGCGCTTGGTCATTATGATACATTCATGTACTCTTGGTGAGTAACTCGCCAGGACTGCATGTATGCACAGTACAGACTCCACAGGGCTACAACAATCTCGAAGGGTAAGCATGATGCAGCACTGCAGCACTGGCGAGCTACTCGCGAGTCTGCTTTGGTGCATTGTGACGCCAAATGTTGCATCTTAGCGACATGAGATCCATAAAGGGTTAAGTAGAGGGTGCTTACCGTAACAGGTGCTCGGTCCCACTTAACACCACTACCAGCTGCTAAACGCTAAGCCCTGCTAACCCCACACCCTTTACCCTCAACAAAGTAAGACCTCCTTCACTCAGAGGATAACTACTTTTACTGTGACTATTCTCCAGGTTATGGGGGGAAGGGTTTACGTGACAGCTTTGGCTATTCTAATTACCATTGATGGCAGCGATAGGATGTGGAATATTCAACGTTAGATTTGCATGTTATTATGATAAGATGGTGATTTGCTATTTTCTATTGGCCCTTCCATAAGTCAATATGGAAAAATTTAACCTAAGAATGACATTTATTACATCATTGGAATATCACTAAAAATCAATGTGCTTAAATTTTGATTTAACCCTTTGTGGGCGAGCATCGACTATAGTCGATGCCATGGCTGGGCGAGCATCCACTATAGTTGATGCCATGGCAGGAAGAGCATCGACTATAGTCATCCTAACTCTATGGGATTCAGCAATGCCTCGTCCTTAGAGAAAATTCCTGCTAAATTTCTCGTCCTCACAGCTAGGCATAACAATTTGGTCGTCCTCAAAGGGTTAAATGTCAGTTACTGTTAAATGTGGTGTAATGAATGTGAATGTGACATAAGATTGTGTTATGGTAAAGCTATGTGGTGATGTTTAAATTCAAAGTTTGTACACCATAATGTAGTGAGATTCTGATATATATTATGACCATAGACATACAGGGTTGAGTCAAACTATCCATGCTGGCTGACCTTTACCAGATACACCACTCCATTAGGAAAGCAGCATTTAACCATTTAGAGAAAGGGGGAGTGCTCTAATGTAAAATATATTTTATCAGTACTGAATTAATTTTCATGCCTGTGCTGCCTTTATGCATTAAGCTGACCCTTTGATATACATTGATAAAATCCCACTCTGCACGATGTAACAATGCAGTGTCTGCGAGTTATTCGCTGGGGCACCATTGGTGCATCATGGTGACAAAATATTAAGAACATTATGCTGTTCTTAAAGGGTTAACTGCTCCTACTTTCCTTACTAATTGTCAGGTGTACTCTCGCCCGTGGCCCCTGAACATGGAGAGCAAGTGGGTTCATTATGGTTGGAATTTTTGAAATATTAAAGGGTGAGGCCACTTACATGAAGGAAGAGTATTTGTTAAATTGGTATTAAAGTTGAATTTCTGTGATAATCTATATATCAAACTGGGAGCTGTTGAAAATACGAAACTGTGAATAATACAGTTAATGAAATTTGCTGTGGAAAAGTCTGGAACATGACATTTTACACATGATAATATCATTTCTATTTTCTTTGATCTTCATCCTTACTGGCCTGGAGGGAGAATACATAACCATAACTCAATTTTATTTCTCACAACTAGCTCATAATGGTATCCTCCCTGACGTCCAATGCATTACTCTCTCTGTCTCAATGGCTCAGAAATGGAGATTTTACTCCATCTAAAATAGCCATAACATGAAAACTGCACCTCTGTGCCACTAAATCCCAACTGTTCCCCTCTAATCCTAGAATCTGCTTGGAGAAGAAAGTGAATGGTCTGTGGCGCCCCCATCGGCAGAGATAATAACTACATCTGGATCAATGGTGGGGGTCTTTTTCATGTGAATGGGTTGGGTGGGATCTTGATCACTACTGCCTAGGCCATAAAGCATGTAACTGCCATGTTATCATGAGGGGAGGCCAGAGGGGACCTCCAGGGCTGACATGGCCGAAAGGGGTTGCGATGTTAACCCTCTAGGGGGCCACACACCGTATCATCGTGATCGGGGTGCTCTTCAATTTTGCGAGGTTCTTGCACAGGCGCTTATACAAGACAGGCGCTTATTCAAGGTCATGAATTTAGTGCTTAAGAAACATTTCGGTGCCCCCATACCCCTGGCGCTTATTCAAAACTGGCGCTCTTTCAAGACCAGGCACTTTATCATGACAGTACGGTAGTGCTTGCCTGCACTTGTCTGTCAAGTTAAGGTCCTTGGTTAAGATCTGCTGGGTAAGTGCACAAAGAGCTATACCCTGTCATAGTTCAGAAACCCTGACACTTTTAGTGAATTCAGTTGCTATACTTACAGAAATTTATGACATCATCAATATACATCGAAGAATCATTCCCCATATCATTGCATACTTGTGGATGGCATTCAACATACAATACCAGCATTTACACAGAAGACAGCTTTTGTGGTCGAAAAAGGATAACTATAACTGGAACTTTGGGCACTCATAAGGAGCACCATAGCTATAATGACAAATAGATCACAAACAAGTGAACAGTAAATTATTGCATTGAGGATTATAGGGTCTAAAAATATATCATACATTGCTAGATAATGTTTGATACTTAAGACCAATAGAACCGAGAATCTTGTAAAGGCAGTGAAGAGGCCTATTTCCTTTTATGGAGATCGCTTCATGAAAGCCAATCGGAGCAGGTCGTAACCCACATTATAGGCTGAGAACCTGGGGAGTAACTCAAAGTGGGTCAGGGTGAGCCCCTCCAGGCACTATTAGTGGGAGAAGAGCCGATTAAAGGTCAGTATTGAATGAGGGTCGGGGGAGTGGGATTGGTTTTATTATCTATGGGGATTTATGAGTAGAATCTATGACATGGCATGCTATGAACTCAGCATGAAGGCACTGCTTTTTGTCTGTGTCTCCATTTGTGTGTTTCTGTCTGTCTGTCTCTATCTTCCACTTTCTCTCTATCCTGACTCTCTAACACTTATGGTGTCTCTCATAAGTATTATATTTCACTATCTCTCTACCCCCCCCCCCTTCTTTTTACCCTATTCTTCTAACACCCTCTCTCGACCTCTGGATCTCTCAGACTATCTCTATCTTTCTTCTCGTTCTCTTTCTGTCCTCTATACTCTTCTATCTGGCTCTTCCCTCTCTTTCCTTCATCCTGTCTCTCAAGTTGTCTGCCTTTCCATATCTTTCTCTCTCTATCTGTCTATTTGTTTCTCCAGACTCTCCTTCTTGTTCAGGTTCTCCATCCCTCTATCTTTTTTCTATCTCTCTTCTATCTCTTTCTCAATCTAGCAGAGTGTCTTGGGCACTGTTGGGTACATCTTACTTTATGTCCATTCACCTAGATCTGGTCAAGCAGATCTTAGCAATGGCGAGTGGGCAATAAAACAGGGAATGACCATGTTATTCAAGCTATAAACACGAGCACCCAATGGTCCCCCTGTCACTCAGAAGAGCTCCTAAGCCTTAAGGGACCGAATAGTGCTTTAATGCATCACGCCCATTGTCATCATGATACATGAATGAAGGCCTGGTGAATAACTCACTAATGCTGCATTCAAGCATCATGCCAATCCCATGGGATCGTTGCATGAATGCAGCCTTGACTAGTAGACTTGCAAAGCGGCATTCATGTACCATAACGACAAAGACCAAAGAGCGTTAAAGCAGCATGCAGGCCTTAGAGGGCTAACTGACCGCCTAACTGACCACAACTACATCACTCTCCACCATAACCCTGCTCACCCACTCTCCTCCAGATGCCCTTGCCGGTTAAGACACCGTCGGCCACCACTTCCCTTCCTCACCATCTCCTCTCTTGTTTTATTGCGACCGAGAGTCGTTCCGTTTAGTGGCCACTCCGTCCTGATGAAGGGCAGGTCGTTCCATTTCGGTTGGTGTCTCCTCGTTCTGTAGCCTCTGTGTAACAGACTGTAAGGGATTCTGCAGTACATAGACAGAGTCTCAAAAACAAGGGAGATATACATTTATGTCATTCTTCACTTGTTGCACCTGGGTCGTACTTCTGTAATTTGGCCATATAGAGATATATTCAATGAGAGCCCCTATAGTCCAAAAATAACAAGATTTTCCCTGGTTGGAGGGTTCCATGATTGACATCACAGGCCATACGGTACACTGTATGCCACAAAGGACATGTAATACAGATGCCCTTATGCTATAACATGAACTTGAAGATGGAGGTAGTACCATGATGTACTGTAGTTACAATTCTGGTGGCTCCGTAGGCGCGGTCATGTTAGTTCTGTCCATGGAATTTCTCCTGATATGCATCTTTATCTACTCATCATAGCTTGCCATGAACAGGCTAAGTTCTGAGACTGGATAATTATTAAGACAGCTGCTGTGCCAGCGTGTATACAAGTGATTATCCCGGGAACAAGTTCACTCCCGTTTTTTCGCTATAGTATGTTATATATCCATTACTTGCTGCACCCCTCTGATATTATATAAGATAGGACTTGGTACACCGTAACAGCCTTCCTTCCTTGTTGCACCCCTTGTTATCTGGCGAGAGAACTACCCATTCCATGTCCCTTGCTGCCATCAAGCAGCGGCGCTCAACATAACTTCCGGTCTTTGCTCAATGTCGTCTGCTCGTGACGTTGTAAAGTGGAAATGGCGGGAATTCCTCGGGGAAGGCCTGCTGAGGATGGCTAATGCACTATCACTGAGTATTACTTGTAAAAATGGAGATGACCGAGGGGAAATGTCTAATCTGCTAATGGATTGACATGAGGTCTCAAGTGGATCCAAGATAGTAAAAGACTAATAGCAGTGTGTAAAGGTCGCAACTCTTAGCCATGTGGAAGGAGAAGTGAACAGGTTTGGAATAAGTTTATGGATGCAGTCTTGATCCCAGGTTCCTTGGTGTGTATTATTAAGAAAGTTTTCGGGAGCAGTTTAGTTTGCTGTGTATTAAACACGTTTGTATGATTATGGGGTCCTTTCCGCATCAGTTGTACTGGCCAACCGGCCTTGCGATTGTCCATGTGATGTTCAGCTAGGGATTTGTAAGGTCCTCTCATGGTAGACTCCGCACACAACTCAGACCCCTGTCCTTATTCTATGCTCATACTATAGTTGGCTGGATGAACAAAAGAAACTGCCTGGCTGTATAACATGTACAAGACAATCCAAAAACAATCACAAAACAAACACTGGGTATAAGTCAGATATGGTTATGCGTGACTAACTGCATATATGTGTTATAAGCTTTGGACAATGGTAAATATCCTTGGCTGGTGCCTTGGACAAATACCCTGTCCTAGGCTTAATTACAACACTTATACAGCAAGTCACTTGTACCATATCTGCTACATAATGAAGACAACACAAGCCGCAGTTACTAGAAAAAACGGTAAATACAAACCCCGACGATAGTTACTCGTTTTGCTTTACTGTAAAAAATATGTAAGAAGTGACATGGGGCAAGAGCACTTTGAGCATCATAAGCAAACCTCTTAATAACCGCTACTAGGGATAAGTTATAGATTGACAAGACATAGAGACAATGGGAATTTCCGCTCTTTGTATCAGTCGTTCTGATGGCGACGTTGCAACATACATAATTCAAAAAAAGACATTAGCTATTGGGTTAAAATTACAACTATGAGTATTTCTAGCACACCCTACTAACGCACTAATCTACATGATGGAACAGTGCCATACCAACTTGCAAGGGGAGCCTGGGCATGTGAAGAAAGGATTGAACCTAGGGCATACAGCAGATCAGCTTAACCATTTAAGTTTGGTATAGTGCTTTAATGTGTGGTGCCCTTTGTCATCATGATGCATAAATGCAGCTCTGATGCGTCTACTGGCCAGTGCTGCTTTCATGCATCATGCCGAATCATCGGTAGTATACCAACTCTGTAGCGTGGACATGATGCTTGAATGCAGCACTGGTGAGTTACTCGCCAGGGCTGCATTCATGAGTACAAAGATGAAGTGTATGATACATTTAAGCACTATGACACTTTTAAAGGGTTGACAGTGCCAGGGCGTATTTAATGCCCCTGTATGTTTTTCCTCTCCTACCCTCGACACCACCGGAAATGGCTATCCTCTTCAGGAGGCGTTAATCATCTTCTTTTTTTGGCCGCCATATTGCTAAAACCCCCACCCACCCTATAATAAGACCCAGAGTATCTAGGCATCGCTCCCCTTCGACCCTTGGTGGAAGGGCAGTAAGGGTTGGGCCTTTAAGCCAACTGCTGTATATTTCAGGAGGCACAGAGGACTTTTTGAGCTCTGATAAACACAAAAACGAATCTGTCAGTGCCAAGGGAGTACCCCACGGTTAGGCATCGCATAGTATTCTTACTACAGTAGTAGTATATGTATATAGTTGTGTGTGAGGGTTCTTTAAGGACATTATACATTACAGTTCAATACATCTAAAACACATTCTTAAGATCTATTGGGATATTAAATCCTCTAATTTAGCAGTGAACTTCTTTCAAATTGTTGCTTCTTTTGTGGTGCAAATGTCCCTTCTGCATAAGTTACGTCTGACCCTCTCAAAAGACACTGGCATTTATAACGGATAACTTCAATTTATTTCATGACAATGTCATTAGCCATTGTAGTTGAGGGGAAAAACCAACTGAAGATTCATAATATTGATCTGTAATTACCTGGGTTTTAAAAGCTAATAGAGCCCTTTATCCTCAAAAGATGTGTAACTTCTTTGTAATCCAAAATTCAACAGCTGATCTGGGCTGGTGCAAAATAACATTATTTTGAATGGTTGGACTGATGCAGTGCCAGAAATGCTCTGATATCATAATATGATAAATCGTCAATTCCAAACCACAAGGTAATTACTGGTTGAACTAAAGATAAATATCAATTACATTGAGGTGAAAGGGGAAGCCACAAATTGAAAAATTATTGCTTTGGTCTGGCGGATAAAAGCATCATTATCAGGACAATGGAATGTTTGTGGGCGCTGATAATTGTCATTTCTGTTATGAGTCAAACTTCTAGCACGAAAGTTTTATTATTAAAACTCATGTTGAAAATTGGATTGTCAGCGGCTGGCTATTGAATAGATAAGGTCTTTCATGTGAGAACATAATCATATGTGTTGTGTATTACTATCAGTACTGCAATAAGTATTGCAATTAGTGCAACAATCAATATCTATTGAGGGAGGCCCACATTGAATAGTAATTAAAGTATCACTCAAATTACTGTATTTATGGTGATACATGCAACAGCAGTAAGCTCTGAACTGATGTCCGTTAACCTACTGTAATAGGTAAAAATCTGATAGACATGTAACTAGATCACTAGCTGATCACATTCTTTTAACAGTGGGCAATCTTGCCTTTCTTTCCCATTCATAGGTTTATACTGTTCCACTTCAATTGAAACAACTCCAAATCCACCAAATGGAGATCAGACCTTAAAATTAATAATCCTGACCTAGCGTTCCATATTGATACCAGTTCACACTTTATAAATTTACCCCAGTCTCCCCAGGCAAGGGGATTTTATCGCAATTTTCAGTGATGTGGGGAAAGAAGCGGACATTAGGTCATTAACTTTAAAGTTATTATCTCGTTTTTCTCTAGATAATTAAAATTATCAAGGCGACTACCATGCTACGCACATGCCAGATCATAAAATAAGTCAAGTGACTCCTCATGGAAATCATCATTATATTCTTACGGGGGCAGGTCACTCTTTAGATTCAATTAAATATTGTTGCCGATTTATGGTAACAGATCGGGATAGATATACTATCAAGGAAAGTGGCAAATGGGTAATGAAATTGCATTCCAATGGGAATCCATAATTATAGAGAGAGTGAGGACTTTCAGTACTAAAAATGTAACTATACAGAATGGGGTTGCATGGCCCCAGCTCTGACTGCAAGTGATTATGGGTGCTAGTAGCAGTTAAGAGTGTTCATCTAACTCTTCTAAAGATATCATAATGTTCATAAGGAGCATGTTATTTGTCATCATGATGCATCAATGCAGCCCTAGCGTACTAGTAACATGTCAGTGCTCCCGATTTGGAAGTGTATCACCCTCCATATATATAATAATGGTGGTTAGCATAATGCTTTAATGCAGGCCTGGTGAGTTGACTCTTCAGGGCTGGATTCATGCATCATGACAACAAAGGACATGCTTCACATTAAAGTACTGTGCACTCATAGTGTTAAACAAAATGACAACTATACAACCGAAGCAGCAAATGCTAGTAGTGCAGTGCTAGTGTCTGAATGCTCGCCCTGCAGATTAAGGTTGAGGAGGGGGCGGAGAGGGAGGGGGATGGGGGGATGGCTGGGAAGGTGGTAAGCCTATTAGTGTGGATACGAGAGTTTTAGTGGGTCGTAGCTAGCACGCCTTTAGCAGCCGGTCGGCCTATCCCCAGCTCCCAATGGGCTCCAGGGTCACAGGATGAGGCAACGGGGGCATTAGGGGTGATTGGGTGGGTGTGGTGTGGTGGAGCGTAGTGTGGGAAACTAGAAAGGATGAGAGGAGCGAAAGAGGGAGATTGCCCGGCCTGGACCCTAGCGACATGGCAATTTTTCAGCCATCATCAAAAATTGAACGCGATAGCCATCCATGAATCTGTTTTTGCCTATGTTCGGCTTTTGCTGAGGAAATCTGAACATTGTGGGAGACAATGCCATTTGTCCTGAATGTGGGATGATGTTTTGGGCTTTTACTCTGATATGCTATGCGCTGTACCGTAATACCATCATGGTAGCCAATACAGCAAACGCCACCATATTCAGCAATTGAAGGGGCCCTCTCACTCTGGGTTTCCAGAAAAAATATCACAATATCCACCAACTCCACTGTTCTGTGCAATTGCATCCATCAGAATTGCCTGCCTTACTTCTTTGTACAATCATCCTCTTTCCCTAACATATTAACCCTTGGGTCACATAGTGCTTTAATGCACTATTCCTTCATCCACATATCCGTTGTGAGTAACACTAAACCATCTCGTCAACCCTACACATGGTGAATACGCACCCAAAGCCGAATGATGCTTGAATGCAGTACTGGCCAATAACCCGCCTGGGCTGCATTCATGCATCATTAAGGCTAAGTGTATCGCATTAAAGCACTATGTGGTGCTTATAGGGTTAGGAAGTGTCTCCTTGAGTCCACCCACACACAGTCCTTGCACGATTTCCTCCTAGGTTAGTCCCAGCCTTACAGGTGTGTCTGGGGAACACAGGGGTAGCTACAGTTGGCTGTCATATAGCAAGGTCTAGATGGTGGCAGTGCTATATTGGATCTAGTTTCAGCTGGAAACAACTCAAAATTATTTCAGAACTTAATCGCTCTCTAAAAATTCAAAGCGTCCTCTTGCCAAATCCAGAACTTTCATTAGTGACATATACTTGTTTGTATGTCATCTATTTATCTTACTTGCAACATAACATGATCAGTTTGTACATAGACTCATTTCGAAAAACAAAGTATTGTTCAATCTTGCTCAAATTGGAAATAGTCACATTAATTCACTATGCCCATGTGAGAAACACTGCGGTCCTATCAAGTTCATTGGCAATCACCTGCAGAATAACATACTATGACTACTCCTATTCTGTAGAAGTTGAGTGAGATGTGGACAAGAGATGTCCCCAATGTATATTGTATGGCTGTACCCCGATACCTCCATACCTTATTGATACAAGCCCGGGAACCTGGCCCCCTCCAGGTGTCCCCCAGGGAGCTCCCCTAGGGCCCAGGGAGGTGACATCAGACCACGCACTGCATCCCCACCCACGCATCTATACCTGAAGGCTATACTTGATTTCTGACCGGTTGACTATGTTCTGTGATCATGATAACGATATCTCTGTTATTGTGTTGTTAAATTCCTCTGATGATCCAAATATCAACTCATAAGTGTTCACATCTCGACATAATTTTATTGTTAGTACAATTTGTTTTGTATTAAACCAACTGTGTCTGATCTGTACATGCGCATGAATCGTGGTTTGGGAATTATAATGAAAAACATGATTAAAATTTACAAATTGGTGTTGGCACATCTGGTCTGAATTATAAGATTGCACTGCCAGTAATGCAGTTGGCCAAAAAATAAATGAGGATAATCATATTTAATTTTTAGCCAACTGCATTATTATATATATCTTATGATTATTTAACCCCGAGTGAAAAAAAGGGAAACAAATTTCGTCATCATTATTTATCACTGCTTAGTGCTGAGAAACCCTCTTTCATCATGAGTTGCCTAACTGCCAAATAAAGAATGCGCCATCTAGTGTGAAATCCCTTATAGATAACATCCCCAACCTACACACATACTCCCCACCTCCAGTACCTGGCACACCTTAAACCCTTGTCTCACCACTCATCCTCTTCCTTACAGGGATTACGAGCTGGCGGCTGTGCAGCACTAGGACTCAGTACTGAGCTGCTCCGTAACTGGAGCAGGTGAGGAGAGCAGCTCTCAGCCTAAGGTAAGCCGCAGTCACTTTTACTATTTGATTAACCCTATAAGGACAGTGTGTCGCTAAAAGATGACTTTCGTTGTCATGATGCACCAATGTAGCCCCGGCGAGTAACTCACCAGTGATGCAATGGTGCATCATGCAGACTATTCAGCGGTGTCTCAAACCGGTAGGGTTAGCATTTGACGACAGCTGTGCATGGATTCATACATAATGCCAATCCATCGGTAGTGTATCAAGCTCATAGGGTGGGCATGATTGAATGCAGCTCTGGCGAGTTACTTGCCAGGGCTGCACTCGAATGCTTTTTTATCTTACAGTTGTCTCTTCTCAACTAAATTAAACGTGGGTATAATTATCAGGTACCTTCCGCCCAAATATTTGATACAGTGATCGGCTTCAGATGGTCGTGCTGTAGTGTTGGCATATAACATAAGGGGCACTCGATAATCATTGAGGCTATATTGTGCTAGTGAGGGTGATTATAAGTGGAAACATTTCATCACAACACGCTCACAGGATATAGTTTTGACAAAAGAAGACAAAGACACCGGTATCTAGAAAGAATAAATATGTGTAAGGATGTGCAAACGGTCTGCAACAATAGTTACAAAATTACAGTGTAGGCCTAAATAGGAAATCGAACAATAAGAGACAATACAAGAGACATTCAACAAATTCGATAGCCGGAAAAAGTTGTGAGGTCTACAGTAATAAAACAGGATCCAAAAAAGGTCACAACTCTCTCAAAGGTCAAACTTCAGTGGTATACACTTGTATGCAACTGCAAAGCTGTTTTGGGTTTATATCTAATAACAAAATCCACGACGATGTCCATGGCCAACTCTCCAAAGGTGTCTGCATACAGTTCAGTCCCACCAATAACGGCTACCCCTAGATTACAGCAATCTCTCCACTGAAACCACCATAGTGGCCATAATTATAACAGGGAATTCACCAAAACTCCGCCAGGGTTAAATTTACGTAGGGGCATCAAACTAAGCAATGTGAAGTCTAGCAGTTTACTATAATAAAAATATATAATCTAATTCAAAATGTCTCCATTATAGCTCCACATTTTCTGAGCGAACTCAACTCAACCATCAAATAACAATTCAAAATAACAGATCCTGTCCTAAACGACAATTTCCGAAAGCAAACAATCACACCAACATCCAAGTACTAAAACAATCGAGTTGCTGCGATAAAATAACAGTGTAAATCGGTTATGTTCCTCGCCCTTGTGAGATGTTAATAATTGTGAAATTGCTTGATGTCAGTTGAGTGTGAGGCAGATGTCGGGTCCTTTTATGGTAGGTTCCTTTTTGTAGGGGGAGTAGCAGATTGCATTGATTGGTTTGAAAATTGCCTGTCAGGATGGTGAGTGTGTCTATGGGCCTGCAGGATGGTAAAACCAATACTGGCTCTAGTATGGGGTGCAATGTGTGTCTTAGGGATATTTAACTCATAAAGAATTATTGAGTAATGCTTTATTATGCCCTGTGCCCTGATTGTAGGTATCATTCCCTGGTGAATGACTCGCCAGCGCTATGAATATTTATGTTTCATATCAATCCTGCTGGGTTGATACAATCAAGGCACAATGCAATAATGCAGTTGCCGATAGTTACTCGCCATCACTGCAGTGGTGTACAGTAATGAGAAATGATGTTTTAAAAGCTGACCCCTAACCAACAGTCAGAGTGCAGTGAGAACTAGAGCATGTTTCTCTTTGATAATCGTAGGTGAAAATGTAGTTCTAAACGAATTGCCTTGAGTGAAGAAATACAATCATATTCGTGAGGAAAATCGTTTCCCTATCTGAGACATGATAAAAAGTAAGAAATACAAAAATAATGATCACTCAAACGTGCTCGTTACTACAGCATTTCTAAGTGCAAACGTGGTCGTTCCAAAAGAGAAAAAGGCTCCTGATGGTTTAGGTTTATGCAGGGTGGGTAGGGTTTAAGGCTTAAAGGGCAAAGATAATTCATTGCGCTTTTACCTTAGTCTTTGAGTGATAGTATTATACAATTAGCAGTAGAATGCAACAGAACAAGAATAATGAAATCAAAGCATTTTATCTCTAATGTCCCACTTTGGATTGGATTGCATATCGCAGTATGACTATGAGCCCACACACACAATGACTCTCACTTTTCTGAGGGCGCATCATGATATGATGCCAGATAATTATGATGTCGCAAGACTCATATCCATATGAAGGCATACTGCACTAAAGCAGTATCATCAAGTAAACCCCTCACTAGGAATAGATCTGACGTGATAATAATGAATTACATTGTCATATTAGATCTATTTCTAGTCCATATAAATATAATCTGCCTCATTAATGGAAAGTGTTCCATATATATGAAACATCTATTGTGAGATGATAACGAATGTGGAGCAACTTGTATCCCTGCCTTGATAACTGCCAGGTGGCCATGCAGTATGTCCGTTGTATTCCATGACAGGGAGGTATTACAACCTTCCCTATGCTTCAACACATGAAAAACATGCTGTACACTGATTTAATATTTAATAGATGAAAAAATAAAAATAAATGTTAAATGGCTGTAGTATCAAAGCTGTCATAATTCCTTGGCATGTCACGACATGAGGATCATGGACAGTCAGTTCCAATAACAGCTACCATTCTCTAATCTCCAAAGTGAAAGGTCTCTTTCATCTACTGTATATTATATTGCAGTGTCTATATGTCACATTTGTGTTTCCACCAGTCAAACCTCAGAATAATGATCCATTCTATTTAATTTGTATTGGCCCATAACACTAGGCACCCCATACCATGAGTTAACTGGGTGGCAGTCATAAACCCTCAGCATGTCATGATATGAGGATTGTGGGCAGTCAGTTCCAATGACTCTGTTCTCTTATCTCTACAGGACCACTCTAAGGCTACCCTCCCTATACCATAACTCTGGTGTAGCTGGTATCTACAAGCGCAATTAGGCTGATATATATTGTCTACTATGCTTATAGGTCATGTAGGGTAGAGATGTATCAATGATGCTCACTGCATGAACGTTGTTATTTAAGTAAACCCTTTCTTGCTTCACTTTAAGTTTAGTACATGCTATATAAGCATCACATAATGGTCATTATGACATTTAAGTGGCTCAAAGTAGCATTTACTGGGTTTAAAGTTTAAGGTTAAGGTTTTAAAGTGTGACTTTTCACAGTGCAATCTTTGCTTAAAGTGGCATTCTCACCGAGTGTTCCCCACTCACAATTCTAGTACTGTTCTAGTCTGCTATGTGGTAAGTGCGAGTGGTGAGAATGCCCCTTTAACGGGAGCATATTGATTGATGCTTTTAATCATTTTGTTATCAAGATGCATGAATGCATCATGCTGACCATGAGAGTGGTTATGCTGTACCAGTGAGGACTTAGCAGGTTATTCAGTTACTCTGTATTAGTTCATCTTGATGGCAAATAACCAATTTAATCAGCGCACTCTTAAATTCTACGTATGATTTGTGTTTGTAATACATTATTGGGCCCACTATATGCTAATAATGGCTAATATGATTTGCACCAACCAGCTGGTATCTACAAGCTCAGTTAGGCTGATATATATTGTCTACTATGCTTATAGGTCATGTAGGGTAGAGATGTATCCATGATAGTCACTGCATGAACACTGTTATTTAATCAAACCCGTTATTGCTTCTCTTTAAGTGCAGTGCATGCTATATAGGGCCAAAAAAAGAGGTTTGTGTCAGGTCACCCGACCGACCCTATGAAAACAGGGCCGACCCTACCTTTTTTTAATGCAATTTTGAAGAAATTTTCATGTTTTTACCCTTTTTTGGTCATTTATGGGGGTTCAAAAAAGTTGGGTAGTACTTTCATGTTTTAAAAAAAATTAAAAAAAGTAAATCCGACCTACTAACCCTACATTTTTCTCCCATGTTACCCGAAACAAACTTTTTTTTGGCCTAAGTATCATGGAATGGTCACTATGGCATTTAAGTGGCTCAAAGTAGCATTTACTGGGTTTAAAGATTTTTAAAGTGTGACTTTACACACAGTGCAATATTTGCTTAACTGGAACATATTAATTAGTGCATTTAATCATTAAATTTTTGTTATCATGATGCATGAATGCATCATGCTGACCATGAGGGTGGTTATACTGTACCAGTTAGGACTTAGGTTATTCAGTTACTCTGTATTAGTTCATCTTGATGGCAAATAACCAATTTATTCAGCACACTTAAACTCTGAAATTCTACGTATGATGTGTGTTTGTAATACATTATTGGGCCCACTACATGCTAATAACGGCTAATATGATTTGCACCAATCGTGAGGCATCTCCCAGTTCTTGAGGACAATACCAAAGTAATGCACTTATATATTCTGCATGCCCACAGGATGAATCTTGCCAATACATCCGAAACATAAAAAAGAGTCAAATGGAAAGGGTTTTTGTGTATTAGTGTATAGCTGGGTTCATGGAGAAAGTATTTTACATATAATTGTGAGGGTAGTTTAAGCCAGTATAATTATAGCGGCATATAAAGCCGCATAATGAGCATGTCTTATTTACATATATCTAGTACTGTTCTAGTCTACTATATGGGAAAGACTGAGTGGTGATATTGCCCCTTTAATGTAGAAGCATTTCTTCATGTATCACCATCTTGGCAGACTAATGCAAGGAATGGGAAGTATTTTGACAGGCCACAATGTTCTCTGCCATGACAGAACACGTGATTAGATCCTCAAAAGTTGCTCCTCATCCCGCTGGGGGGAAGCACTGGTTATATATAGACCCTGACGTATCGCCAATATCTCCGTACCCAACGCGCTCTAAACACATTAACGTCTCGTTCAATAACATCACATCTCGAGTCTCGCGAGACTACGCACTACATGTGAGTGCCGCCATCTTGATCTCGGCAAATCCCGCCGGCTGTTGGAATGCAAGATTTGGGCTTCTGATTCGGGAAAATGGTGATTGTGACGAATCTCGCCAAATCACGTCAGTAACGAGATTTGAGGAAGGAAAGTTGACCCGATGACCAGGTTGAGTCGTATCGATACTAACGGGGAGAGACAAAATAAGGTTGGACAGTGCCCTGAGAGGAACCCAAGGAATCTATATTTCTGTCAAAACGATTTTAGAATATGAGAATTACAACATCAAAAACTGCCTTGACGTCTATACATCGAATTTCCAAATCCAATTATCTTTTTGAAATAAGAACAGTTATCAATACTATTCCGTTCTTAGCTGTCTCAGTAGTCTAAGTTCCTAAAAGACATCACTTTCCAGAAACTTTGAAAAAGTTGGGAAACACCAGCTAATAATGAGTTCATAACCTACAACGAAAAGTATCTTAGGTTAATTGCAACTTTATATCATGGTTTTGCAGGGCATTTAGTTTGGGACGGCGAGAAGCATGGTAATCCTATCAATGCGTTGGAAGCCTATTGGGGAAGTTCCCTTTACACTTTATGGGCAGTGTGATGCATTAAATCATTGTACCCTTTAGTCGTTATGATGCTTGAATGCTGCATTATCTGGTAAATATATGATGCTGCATCCAGGAATCATGCTGACCCTACATATTTGATGCATTCCTGAAGAGTTGGCATGATGATATATACTGACAGGTGAATAGGATCCAATGGAGGTATTTGACTGCGGTGCGGACAAATAAATTTCAGTTGGTCGATTTGTCAGCAGTGAAATACCCCCTTTACATACTTAACAGCGTTGCATCATAAGGACAATTCAACATGAATCCCTCTGGAAAGTGTTAAAAACAGCCTCCCCGGTGTCTCCATCAAGCCAACAATGACATCAAAAATACTGAGATATATGAGTGCTTCCCTCCTTCTGGGAAATAACCAGGGAAATAACTAACAAACCACAATCAATATTTCAACAGAAAAAGACACTCAAATGTTTGTTTGAAAACACATCCCGATGCTATATTGGTATCTGCCAGGCGCTGTGGGGCTTTTTATCAGAGAAAATTGCACAAAAGGAAGCGCCTCTAACGATGTCGTCTGTTCCGGTACATTTTTGTCCAATATTTTATCACCGTTTTTCACAGGACCAAACATGATGACTGTGTCCTCATTTATAAGAAGGCAAAATCACAACAGCACTATTATGTTTACAAATCTTACACATTTCTACTCTTTTTAGAAGAGTAAAGTGTAGTTCCCAGACAAATGATAGAAGCAGACGACATTTGGCTGGTGTTGTGTCTGGTGGGCGATAATAGGGGATTTCATGTGGAATAACAACAAACAGCAGACGTCTTTTTACCATTGTCAGTCCACACCCTGAATGGCAATATCTAAGGGAAGCGAGTCAACCACTATCCATCTCTGATGGTTTTAAGACTGTGTTCAGCAGGGGCATTACTCTCCAAGCACAGGCTTAGTTGGAAACTTAACAGGGTGCTGACCTAGATACATATATTAGCCGCCGGGGGCTAACCACCAGGGCCTGAATATGGCGTCAAACCTACAGAGAGTACTGGAGCTTCCTGCTGCCACCTTTTGTTACAGAATGACAAAATTGAGCAGTGCCTGGCTCAATGTGGACAAATCTAAGTCTCGGCAGACTCCGGACACAGCCATTATACCCACTAATGACCCATTTAAATTCTGCAATGTTGTAATTTTTACTGCTCAAAAATAACAGCTTTATCATGCGTACGACTAAATTCTGCACCCAACTGATATATCTTGTCATAACACACTGGTGTTTAGGTCACATTCTAAGCTTAGGGATGTTCTCGTAAACACATTCTAAATTGGACAAAAATAAAAAACCTAAAACATCCACCCTCTTTAGATCTGGCAGGAACAGACAATGTGGCAGCCGAACCTGAGATGGAATAATGACAGCCGGCCTCTTTGATGTCAGAGTATCTTTTTTTAGCGACATTATTGTTGGATAAAAGGAATCGATGTGCGGTGCTAGTTCCACCGTCTGACACCAGGGTGTTTATGACGTCACACACGGCATGCGTAGATGAGGGTGTGACATCAGAGTTTTCTGTCATAGGAGAAAAGATGGCGCCACCCAGGCCATTTGATTTACCCTTCTGTATAGAAACAGCCATTTGAGCCACAGGCAGTAATGTGTGATAAGAAATGCACTGCACATGCTTTGAATTTAGACCAAGAATGCATTGGGAGACTGACTCTCACCTCCTCAATGTGAAAATGATAAAGGCATGGGTTATTGGTTCTCGCTTTAGCCCAGCTGTTACTATAGCGAGCCGGTAAGAATCAATCCTTTGATATGCAAATAGAATAAAGGAAATCTTGGTTGCTCTCATTACCAATCTCTTTCTTTATCTCGTCGCTACTGTAGCTATTATTCCCAGTTTGGAATGCCAATGCTTCAATAGACCTAGTGGAATATCAACTTTGCAAGTACTGTACTGTCGCGATAAAGCACCTGCTCTTGAAAGAGCGTCAGTTTTGAATAAGCGCTGGGATTACAGGGGCCTCCAAATGTTTCTTAAGCACTAAGATCATGACCTTGAATAAGCGCCTGTCTTGTATAAGCGCCTGGCTAAGAGTCTCGCTAAATTGAAGAGCGTCCTGGTGCTTAATCGTGACGGTATGGTAACTATGAAACACAGAATCGATATAGGATACAATTTCACCTGTAGCGACAGAGGTTCCACAGGTGAAATAATCAATCAAGGTTCTTAGAAAGGTAAATCCAATGCTATGTTGCAAGGTACCAATGCAATAGTCATGTAAATCAATACAGTGATGTTGACAGCTACGTAAACAGTGGTCTTTTAATTACCTTATCAAGTTGCTATCACATGCCGTAACTTGTAGATCTAGCTAAGATTAGCAGACTCTTCCTTCTGGTGTATTGCCAAAATAAATATGAACAAGGTGACTTGAGCTTGTTTGACTTTGTGTGACTCCATGTTGGGACATCCCACACATTATAGTAGTATTAGTATGTATCGGAACGGGACTATAGTTAAGTACTGTTTATTACTCAATCGACATGCAGCCAATCAGAGGCCTCCATTTGGTCACGTGACCGGAAGTGACCTACTTAGGGGATTAGTGGTGACGTCACGTGACCTAGTTAGCCAATCAGAGGCCTCCATTTGGTCACGTGACCGGAAGTGACCTACTTAGGGGATTAGCGGTGCATTCTGGGTAACCCTGAAGCCAATCAGAGGCCTCCATTGGGTGACCGGAAGTGACCTACTTAGGGAATGGTGCATTCTGGGTAACCTACTGACCTACTTAGGGGACCGGAAGTGACGTCACATGACCTAATGGCCAACCGGAAGTGACCTCATTGAGGATCACGTGACCGGAAGTGACCTGATTGATCACGTGACCGGAAGAAGAAGAAGAAGAAGAAGAAGAAGAAGAAGAAGAAGTGACGTCACGCGACTTAATGAAGAGATGAGCGTCTTTAAGGGGTCACGGGCTTTAAAATGTGATATCTTTTTTTTTTGGAGGAGGAGGCGAGTCTCTTATTTTTTTTCGGTAAACTAATAAAAAACACTACGATATAAGTTTTTTTTTCATTTTTTTTCATTTTTTATTTGTTTTACGAGCGACTGGAAGTGACTTATTGAACTAGGTAGAAGCGTTCTTTAGAGTGTATAAGGGGGGGGGAGGGGAGGGGAGGGGGGGGAGGGGGGCCTCTTTAAGATGCATGGGGAGGGGGGCGCTTTTAGGATGCATGGGGCGGGTGGTGGTGGGGGGGAGGGGGGGGAGGGGGGAGGGGGGCACTCTAGGGGGGTGGGGGAGCACTCTAAGGGGTGTTTGTCTCTTTTAAGAAAAAAAGAAAAGAAAAAGATTTCAATCGAGAGACACGCTTCTTCCTCTCGAGAGGAAGAAGCGTGTCTCTTCGTTTTTTTTTTGTTTATCACGTGCTGCGATGAGGCGATCAGCTGCGACTGGAGGAAGTGACACTTTAAGAGATCGCGCGTCTTAATTGTTATGATATTTTTTTTTTTTACTTACTAATAAAGAAGACGTATGAAAATAAAACACAACAATTCACATGTCCGTCGTTCTCGTTGTTTCTTGCTTGATAAAGTCAAGTAATATCGCGATGCCGAGGCCAAACTTTCCCATGTCCTCAGTCAACACTCGAAGGAGTTCAAAAGGCGTACCGCCGGCGCCGTCAGCTTCATCTTGCCACATTTTCAACACTCGGAAGGCCCACTCAGCGGGACTTCCTCCGTATTCGCATTCTTCAGCGATCTTATCTAACCTCTCAGGCGACAATTTTAAATGGTCCCCCCACCTCTTTCCACCTGCTACCCAGACGTCTGCCGAGGGTGCCCAAGTGCTTGTGCATCGCGCGCGAGTCGGGGTTTTCGAAATCCAACCCCTGTCTGTGGAGAAGGGCCATCCACTGAGCCAACAGTTCCATGCGTCTTATGCGGGTGAAGACGCGACCGAGCTCGCCCCATCTATGACGATGCGGGGTTTCACCCCACCACACTCGGAACATCGCCGTACACAGCTCCTCCGGTGTCTTGACACTGCGCTCTACTAGAGCATCCATACGGGCGGCGCTGACTTTTAAGCTACTGCCCAACTCTCTCCAACAGCCGCTCAACTCTTTACCTAGTTGACGAAGCAAGGCGTCGCTATAGGCTAACCGCCGCTGTCCTACCTGTCGGGTCTCCCCATCATCGGTCTGCTGCCTCGCGCCGCGTCTCACGTCGTCAAGCCGCATTAACTTTTTTTCAGGCGCACCGGGCGGTGAAGGCGAGCTTGAAAGTGGAATAGCTTGAGCCATCTCGTCTCGTCTTGGCGGCGGCGGCAGCGGCGGCGGCGGCGGCGGCGGCGGCGGTGGCGGCGGTGGTGGTGGTGGCGGTGGTGGTGGTAGTAGCCGTTACTGGGGTCAGAGGTGATATGTTTTTTTTCCAACAGAAATGAGAGCTTTTTATACAGAGGGAGTTTAATCCCATTTCCAACAGCGCTCCAGCTGTCTAGCACCCTGTCCGCATGACGCTTTTTCAGCCGCTCCGCTCCTTAAGAGCTTAGATGACGAGGGGGTGTGGCATCGCTATCCGTGGAGACCAGCTGAAAACGGTGTTTTTTCCTCACTCATAGCCTTAATACCTCCTACCCCCTACCCGAGGACGTCTCCCTCCCTCTGACATTCATTGTAACAAACGTCAGAGGTCAGGTGAAAATCGGATTTTTTTTCATGCACAGCCTTAGGCAGCTGTCACCCCTCCCTATTGAACTAGCCGGCCGCCCGCCCGCCTGGCCGGCCCGGTCTACTCACCACGGCAGGAGGTGGCGATTTTTGTCTTACACTTAAGTCGCTCACCACATGCACACGCCTCTACTCACAGACAGGCACGTTCGTCTTAGGGGGGTCCTGCTTCACGCCACACGCCTCCTGTAGTTTTTTTTTTGTATACACACTGTAAGCTCATCACCGTTACCGTTAATCCTTTATACAGCTAACGCGCGCTGAATGGCTGAACAGGGTGGTAAGCGGCTTAGCTCACCACAGTGGATCCCTCAAAAAGGGATCCAGCTGAAAACGTCATACCTTATGTCTTTGTGAATGGCCGCCGCCGGTCAGTCGACGGCAGGCAGCAACCGCTTAACCCTTTATACAGCTAATGCGCGTTGAATTGCTGAACAGGGTGGTAAGCGGCTTAGCTCATCATCACAGTCGATCTCTCAAAAGAGGGGGGGGGAAAGGGATCCAGCTGAAAACGTCATGCCTTATGTCTTTTTGTTTCTCTTTGTGAATGGCCGCCGGCCAGCCGGCGGCAGCTGAACAGGGTCGGTAAGTAGCTTAGCTCTAGAAGCGAGAAGGCGTATATAAGGGGCTTGGAAACCTCCATTCACTCACTCATTCTTTTTTGCTGCTCTCTACAGTCACCACCATGAGCAAAAGACAACAGCTAGCGGCGTTCAAGAACAAGAAGACTACGCGGAACAGCGTTCGTTTAGCGTCAGTGCCTGCTCTTGCTACTGAACATGAGACTACCGCCGCAGCCGGTTGGTCTTATCACCCTCCTGCTGTAGCGAGCGCTCGCGGCAGTAGTAGTAGTAGTAGTAGTAGTAGCAGTAGCACTAGTAGTAGCAGTAGTAGTAGTAGTGGTAGTAGTACTAGTAGTACTACTGGTAGCAGTCGTCGTGCTAGCGACGTTGTTACACTCGCGACGGTACACGTTGCTGCTAAGCGCGCTGCCGCTGCTACCGCCGTCCCGCCTGCCGCTGCTGCTGCTGCTGCTGCTGCTGCTGCGCCTGCTACTGCTGCGCTTGCTACGGCTGCGCCTGCTGAGGCTGCTGCTGCGCCTGCTACTGTTGCGTCTGCTGCGGCTGCGCCTGCTGCGGCTGCTTCTGCTGCACTTGCTGCTACTGCTACTACTACTGACGACAACGCTCCTGGCACAGCGCAGTACTGGCAACCGGGTTTTTACCTCCCCACTACTGTTGATGACTTTGATGACCTGCCGCACGTTGCACAGCCCCTCTCCTCCACCACTACATCGACGGACGCCCTCGACGCCGCTCGCGCTGAGAGTTACAGCTATTCGGACACTCAGCCCCTGAACCGAGAAGAAGAGGAGGAGGAGGAGCAGCAAAAGGGTGAGACAGAGAACGACGCTGACGACGAGGCGTACGAAGAACCCGAAGGGCAAGGGGTGAGCGGTACGTTTTTCGGCTTCCCTCTTCGACCTTTCGACCTCACTTCCTCCACTGCTAGCGCCCCCCCGTCCGGTCCGTGGCGACTGCCCTCACCGCCACCTTACGAGGGCGGCGGCGGCGCTTCATCTTCTACCGCTACACACAGCACGGACGGCGTGTGGCTGCGCTGTTCCAACAACGAGACCTCCGATACCACCAGCGCTGACGCTGCTCCTGCTATCGGTTCTGCTGCTGATTCAGCTCACGCTGATGGTGTTACTCATCCTGCGGGTGTGAAACGTTCTAAGGTGAGTTCCAGAACAACAAGGCCCACTAAGAAGAGAAAAATACAAGAAAAAGAAGGAGATGGACGAGAAGAAGCAGAGAAAACACTCGGGTTAGAGTTCTGCTTAGACGGAGCTTTGACGCTGGAGATCTGGGAGGACGTGGCTAGACTGTCTAGGAGGCCGCGCTACACAAAAGACGGCCAGGTGAAAGAGGCGTCTCTGACCAGAAGCAAGCGAGTGCACTTCACGGCCGACGCGCTGCGCGAGCTCATAGCACGCATCGCCGATATCCGCGCAGTGGTGCGCATACGCGACACAGCGGCCGCGCAAGGAAAACCTAATCACACCCCCTGGTTCGCAGTGCTGGATGAGGCGGGCGAAGTGTACGCAGCTGTGAGCTACTACAGCGGTAAGAACCTCGTCCACGTGCGCAAGTACGAAGGTCCTGACAAAAAACCCACACAGCAGGGAGTGACGCTGTCCGCCAGAGCGCTCAAAGAGTTGGATGACAAAACAGAGATCATTCTGAAATATCTCGGCATAGATTCGGAATGAGAGACGCTCAACGCTCACGCGCGCACACACACACACACACAGCGTTTGACGTACGCTGTATGAGACAGACAGACAGACAGACAGACAGACAGACAGACGGATACACAGACAGCAGACAGAAAGATAGTTACATAGACGACAGATTGATAGATGGCTAGATAGATAGATAGATAGTTAGACGGCTAAGTAGTTGGTAACCGAGTGAAAAAAAAAACATGACACAGTACGTATGCGAAAAGTGTTTCAAAATGTTTAAAAGAGCGTACAACCACGAGAGACACGTAGAAAATTGTAGAGTAGTAGCTAAGTTTTGCCCTCTATGCGGCGAAGGGGATTGCCGAAAGAGCGCTTGTCGACGCGAATCTCTGGACGGGGTGACCGTCCCTCCGCGCATATGTGCTGTACCGAACGGGGAGGAAACGTTCACGGCGAATTGGCCTGCGATACAAACGGGCGTCAGGATGCACGGGACTCGCGTGAGTGTAACAAACTTCAGGCTACCAACCGGCGAGTTGAGTGACGCTGTAGATACTATGCGTCGCATTCACTTGACACAAAGATTCAGATACAAAGTGGGTTTCTCGGTAGGCTTACTGTTACAACACAGAGAAGACAAGAGCAAACTGCGCTACTTCCACGCCTCCCAGAACAACGCAACTCTCATACAACCGCTCCCTACTGTAACTAATTCAGAAACTTTGGAAGAGCTCCTCTCAAAGATGCAAAACACCGTCGCTTGCGAGGAGGTACGGAAACTTTGCGACGCTGACACCAAGTGGCACGTTCTTTTTCCTACCAATTTGAACATCTGCGTTTACATGGGACCGGGGGAATTCCCCATCGGCGGTAGGATCACTCAGGCCGGTCGAGTTGGAAAGAGAAGCGGCGTGTTAGATTTTCCCAACAAGGACAACCTCTGCATCTTCCGCTGCATTTCCTTTCACTTATACAACACCAGCAAGCGCGCTTCAGATTTGTTACGTCAGTTCTGTCCCGCTGCCACACCTGAATCCTTTCCGGGTCTGAACATCCGCGACTTACCCGCGTTAGAGAACTTGTTTGACGTACAAATAGCGGTTTACACCGCGTCGCGTCAAGTGCCGGGGCGGAAGTTGAGAAGACGCGTTACTCTGATCAGACCGCCTTCCAGAACTGTGGCCGCCCGAGGTAAAGTCAACCTACACCTGACGGCGAAAGGCGGTTTGCACGTCTCTCTCGTCACGGACTTCAACGCGTACGCGGGCATATACGAATGTTGCAAGTGTAAGGCGGCGTTCACCACCGAGTTCTTGCTGAAGAGACACAGGAACCAGCTTTCCTCTTGCCGACAAGTCAAGTTGCGCTACGTAGGTGGCATCTACCAAAATTCGAGAACGATTTTCGAAGCGCTAGCAGACTTCTCCATTTTTCCCCCCGACGGACATTCCGGAATCTACCCTTACAAGATCGCCTTCGATTTCGAGGCTTTCTTCAGACCGTGCAAAGAACCGTCGACGGAGCACGTGTCCCTGCTGTGGGATCACGTCCCTTTGTCGGCTAGCGTCGCATCCGACTTTCCGGGGTGGGAGGGGCCCGTCTGCTTCGTCAGAGCGTCCGACGCAGATTCCGACCCCTTGTTGGACCGAGTTTTAAATCACATAAACGAGAACGCCAAAGCGATCGGGGAAGCTGTGCTAGAACTTTACCGACCGACGTTAGCGAAGTTAGATGCGGCGATAGGTGAAGCTCTCCTGCTGGAGGAGGCGACGTTCACCACCCCTTCTCCAGGCGGCTTCGCTGCGGCTCAGACCAGACACCCGTTAGTTCAACTGAAGAAGCGTCTTCTGAGATACATCCGTCAAGCTCCAGTGGTGGGCTTCAACTCGGGGCGTTACGACTTGAACCTGATCAAAATACGCCTTCACTCGTTCTTCGCCTCCGGAGACCGAAGAAACCAAGAATTCAGCGTCATAAAGAGAAGCAATCAATACTTGGCGGTTTACACACAGCACACGGTTTTCTTGGACGTAGTCAACTATTTGGCACCCGGTTACAACTACGCGACCTATTTGCGAGCTTTCACCAGGAACGAAGAGAAAGGTCACTTTCCTTACGAATGGATGACGTCTACCAGGAAACTGGCAAACAGAACGCTGCCGCCGAGATCGGCTTTCGACAGCGAGCTGACGGGCGTCAAAATGTCCGAATCCGACTACGCCGCATGTCAGAAAGTTTGGTCCGACGAGAAGATGCAAACTATGGAAGACTACTTGATCCACTACAACAACAAAGACGTGAAACCTTTCATAGAAGCTCTGAAAAATCACGCTAAATTTTTCCAAGATCGCGGCATCGACATGTTGAAAGACGGAGTTTCTCTCGCCGGTTTGACTTTACGCTTCCTCTTCCAAAACCTAGAAGACGCGTTCACAACGTTTCCCCAGTTCGACGCCGTCCTCCACGCTCTGATCAAAGAGAATCTAGTCGGCGGTCCTTCCATCATCTTCCATAGATTTCACGAGAAGGGCACCACGCGGATAAGGGAGCACAAGTACGGCGAAGAAGCGAGACCGTGCCAACACATCCTAGGACTAGACGCTAACTCTCTGTACTTGCGCTGCATGAGCGAAGCGCACTGCACGGGCTATTACGCGGTGAGACGGCCCGAGACCGAGTTCAAGCCCGAAATCAGGCAAAGAAACTCTCACAGCGCTTTGGAGTGGTTACGCTTCGTAGAGCACGACCGCGACGTGAAACTGCGCCACGCTCTGAACGGCGGCGAGATGGCGGTAGGCTGTCGGAGAATTCGCGTGGACGGATTTCACGCGGCCTCTAATACGGTTTTCCAGTTTCACGGGTGTTGGTTCCACGCTCACGAGTGCATACCGTCGCACCGATATCAGTGCGCTTCACTGAGAGAGGAGAGACGCGACAGAACGACCAGAGTAAGCGCTTACTTGAAAGCGTTAGGTTACAAGCTGGTCGTCGTGTGGGAGTGCGAATGGCGAGAGATGAAGCGTCGAGATGAGCGGGTCAAGGCCTCCCAACAACGCTGGAAGGTTGACGCTTTGAAAGTGTCTCGAAACGCGATGAGCGAGAGCGACATCCTTTCCGCTGTGAAAGAGGAGAAAATGTTCGGTTTAGTTCAAGTGGACATCACTACGCCGCCTCACCTACGAGAGTACTTCGAAGAAATGACCCCCGTTTTCAAGAACGCGACCGTTTCAAAATCGGACATAGGCCCTCACATGTCAGACTTTGCGCAGGAAGAAAAGCTGTTGAGCACGCCTCAGAGATGTCTGATAGGGAGTTACCACGGAAAAAATATTCTCTTGGGAACGCCGCTTCTCAAGTGGTATTTAGAGCACGGTTTGATAGTCACCAAAGTGCAGCTGGTGGTAGAATACCTACCTAAACGCGCCTTTGCCAGTTTCGCGGACGAAGTGACGGCGGCGCGAAGACGTGGCGACGTGAACGAGAACGAGAAAATTCTGTCAGACTGTTACAAGTTAATGGGAAACGCTACGTACGGTAAAACAATCTGCAACAAAGAAAAACACACGGCGGTGAGATACACTGACAGTCGGAAGTTCGAACTATTGGCCAATTCGTGGCGCTTCAAAAAGGCGTCCGAGTTGACTTCCGATCTGTTTGAAGTCGAACTACAACCGAAAACGGTCAAGAACAACCTCCCTATTCAGATAGGGTTCATGGTATACCAGTACGCGAAGTTGAAAATGTTAGAGTTCACATACGACTTCTTGGATAGATTCGTCGATCGGCGCGATTATGCCCTTTGTCAAATGGACACCGACAGTCTTTACATGGCTCTCAGCGGTGCCACGTTGGATGACCTAGTGAAACCTCGCCTGAGAGAGACGTACTTCAGAGAGAAACGAAAGTGGCTTCCGACAGCGGTGTGCGACGAGCACTTAGAGCTTTTCGTGAAGACAAAAACGGAAAGAGTGCGAGAATGGTGTGCGCCGCCCGGCGGATGTTGTGAGAGACGGTACCTTCACGATCTGAGAACTTCGGGGCTCATGAAAGCGGAGTGGGAAGGTGACGGGATCCTAAGTCTCAACCCTAAGACTTACATTTGCTACGATCGAGTCAGCGACACCGGTGAAAGAAAATCCAAAAAATGGAGTGCAAAAGGCGTACAGAAGAAACAAAACCCCCAGGAACCAGACGCCTTCTTGGATGTTCTTCGCCAACGAAAAACTCTCATTGCTGTAAATAGAAATTTCAAAGTGGTGCGAAACAAAATGGTCACCTACACCATAGAGAAAGACGGCGTGCGCTACTTGTATTATAAGCGTCGCGTGCATTCTGACGGTGTGACAACGAGTCCTTTAGAGATATGAAAAAAAAAAAATAATAAAAAATAAGCGTGTGCATCTTTTCAAAAATAGAGTGTTTATCAAGATTGAAAAAAAAATAAATAAAAAAAAAATTAAAAGAAAATATTGTTGTGTTTTTATTATCATACGGCTTCTTTTACTAGTAAGTCGCGCAGTCTCTTAAAGCGTCACTCATGTGACGACGTCGCTTCCAGTCACGGGATCCTAAACAAAAAAAAAACTTCTTCTTCTTCCGGTCACGTGATCAATCAGGTCGCTTCCGGTTAGCCATTAAGTCGTGTGACGTCACTTCCGGTCACGTGACTCATCAGGTCACTTCCGATCACGTGATCCTAAATTAGGTCATATGACGTCACTTCCGGTCCCCTAAGTAGGTCAGTAGGTTACCCAGAATGCACCATCCCCTAAGTAGGTCACTTCCGGTCACCCAATGGAGGCCTCTGATTGGCTGCAGGGTTACCCAGAATGCACCGCTAATCCCCTAAGTAGGTCACTTCCGGTCACGTGACCAAATGGAGGCCTCTGATTGGCTAACTAGGTCACGTGACGTCACCACTAATCCCCTAAGTAGGTCACTTCCGGTCACGTGACCAAATGGAGGCCTCTGATTGGCTGCATGTCGATTGAGTAATAAACAGTACTTAACTATAGTCCCGTTCCGATACATACTATACTACTTGCACCCTTTACTGATGATAAGATGACTTTATGTCCAAGCGACAGCATTAGCAACTAGCTTGCCGTAACCACGTTGTCGCATCATGCCAACCCTTCAAGCGTATCGACCATGTAGGTAGAGCCCAATGCCAGGTTGCATTGATGTATCATATTGACAAAGGGGCATGATGCATTAAAGCACAATGCTACCATTAAAGGATTAAAACCTTCATTACATCTGTGCTCTGTTTGCTCATTGGTATCTGAGCTACTCCCTACTGTGCAGTTTAAACAGGGCTGGGTAAACAGGGGGAGTTTGGTGAGGGAAACCCCTGTGGTAGCTTCCAACTGGTACTCTGAGGATAATATAAGGAATCTTATGATCGTTACACTGCATGAATGTTTACATTCAAGTAAATTTCAGATGCCTTCCAGGATCATTTTAAGCAATTTACAAAATGCCACGAAAGTGTCACGCAAAGGTCATAACCGCTTTAAATGTCACTTACTCAAACTAAATCTATCGTCATCAGTTGACTTACGGGTTTCATACATTCACGAAATATCAGCATAACGGACCCAAACATGTTATTTAAGGTGGCGTAATTCTATAAATCCTCAAAGTGAAAAGAATTAAGATAGTGTACCATTGCAATGTTTTTCCTCTATTAAACATTAATACTATGAATTATAAAGTACTGAGCTAGGCTTTTGTATTCTCTATTGTGAGCGACAAGGGATTTTTAGCCATAAAAGTTGAATGAAATAACGTGGTTGCAGGCAGCACAGACACTTATACAAGTAATAAAACCAACACAATACTGTAACACCTTCCCCTCATGCCTTTGACCTATTTCGCCAATCCCCCATGCTCCCTGAAGCGTGACTAGTCTAATCAGAAGGGATCTAACTTCTCACCACCTTGCTCCTTCTTTACTGGATTTTGTTTCTTGATACGTGATTTTATTCTCTACGCCAAGCTGCCTGTTACCCTGTTAACCTATCTATAAGGACAGAAAATTGTGCATTAAGTCCCATGTTCATTTGTCCTCACTACGCACTTATGATATGCAGCACCAATGATTAGCTCAACTATGGTGATTTGGATTTAATCTGGCATGATGTATGATGGCATCATGATGCCAAAAAGGCAATGTTCAAGCCATGTAGCGTTGATGCTTCAGTGTTAGACTATCAGGGTATGCGATAGCGCTTGAGGCATACCCTTGTCTAGTGGAAGGGTTAGCGTTGGGTAGCTAGTCTCCACCCATACCACATTCACATACAAAAAAGAAACCTCTCCTCTGGTAGAGACACAACCAGGGAGGACCAGGTCAATTTAAGACTTGTGCTTGAAGATTATAAGTTACCCTTCAGCCCCTACCCCTTACTTTCCCAAGCAGCGTGTTGATTGCTCCTTGGGGAAGTAAGCTACGTTTCCTTTAAGGCTAGCATATTGCTTTAGTGGATCTTTTTTGTATGATGCATGAATGAGGACCTGTCCATTACTGCATGAATGCATCATAACAATCATATAGGATTGAGACACTCCATAAGACTTGGAATACTTCAGCAATGAATGCAAAGACCAACTCAGGTGCATTCTTTTTACATTATACTCCAGTGGGTTGAATCCTTAGGCCCACATTGACATACCCAAGAGCAATGTACACAGACATCACATGGACCTTTGTCTTTCTGTTACCTGTTTATAGCCATCATGTTATTGCTTTTCACCATCCACAGAACCATGATATCAACATCTAGTCAGCCATACTGCCAACACATATTCCACTGCCTAAACAGCTAAAGAATAGAAATACATGAAAAAAGTAACCCTCTTTCCTTTAAGGACCACATTGTGCTTTTATGTGATATGTCCTTCAGCGGTATGATGCATAAATGCAACCTTGGTACGTTTACTCACCAGGGCTGCATTCATGCATCATTTCAACCCTTCAGGTAGAGCCACATAAGGCCTGCATTTTATTCAGAGTTACTCGCCGGGGAAACATTCATGAATGCATCATGACAGTAAGGGGGGGGGGGTAATTAAATCAGTATGTGACCATTAAAGGGTTAACTCCCTCCCCCACCACAGTCCACTACTCCCACCCTCTGGAGGAGACCCACTTAGCATTGCCTACTCCGGTCACACAGGGTGCCCCAGGCCCTGGGGGCTGGGTCCACTACAGACTTGAGGCTCTGATGAAGGACCAGGGTAAATGGGCAGTGAGTGAGGTGGTGGGTAGTTGGTAGGTGGTTGGTAGTGGGTAGTGGGTAGTTGGTTGGAGGTGGGTGGTGGGTGGTGGTTGGTAGGTGGTAGGTGATTGGAGGTGGGTGGTGGGTGGTTGGGTGGATGGTGGTGGGAGATGGTTGATGGGCGGTGAGTGGTGGGTTGGAGGTGGATGGTGGGTGGTAGGTGGTAGATAGTGGGTTATGGGTGATGGGTAGGTGGTGGGTGGTGGGAAGGGAGGTGGGTGGTGGGTGGTGATTTTGGGTAATGGTGGGTGGTGGGTGGTCAAATCGAACAAGAAATAGCAATACATCTTTGTTCAGATACACCCATGTTAACATACAATGGTGGCTGTGAGGATTCAAGCAAGATGTTGAGGGTGATGGGGGAATCAGACAGAATTGAGCAGTCAAAGCCGAGATAAACAGAAAAGAGGAGCCAAAATAGGTCTTTATACAAGATCTTCACTCTTATGAGACTTCTTCACTTATTCAGCCCACTATGGCAGTAGCGATTAAAAGGGGAGATAGGCTTGGACAGAGACAGAAGCACAGATAGAGAAGAGTAGCACTGGATGAGGAGGGAGGAGGGAGAAGGAGAGGAGGAAGGAGAGAATGATGACTTGTCCAGACCAGCTCCCATTACCAGGAGTCCACTCCTGACAAGGCTTCTACTCAATAGTATACCCTGGAGGGCCCAGTCTACATGCCTCAGCCTCCTTCAGTGGCCAGCACCCTTAACCCTCTAAGGACAGCATAGTACTTTAATGCAATATTGTAAACCAGTTTGACGTTGAAATACTTTAATTCTGTCCTAGAAAATAACTGGTCAATGCTGCATTTGTGCATCATATCAACCAAGTGGGGTCGATGTAATCACAAATAATCTATGCCTATGGCATGATGCACCGATGAGTTATTCACCATGACTCGTGTTTGGTGCATCATACCGACTAATAATAATAATAAAATCCTCATGTTCAAAAAATGAATACCACTAAGATGAATCATTGAGGCATGAGGTGGACCTCAAAGGGTTAACCTCCAGTGCCTAGTACATATAGTAGTAGACAGGGCAGGCACACAGCTGTGGGCTTTCACTGTATCATGCCGTGTGGAAACCCTACAGCATCATGGTATGTAACTTAGTCCTGTTAACCCTTATATGACCGCATAATACTTAAATGCACGATGCCCCTTTGTCTGTTGTATGTAGGAATGCAGTCCAGGCAACAAGCTGTTGCTGCATCCTTGAATCCTGACCCATTTACTGGGTTGATACATACTGATAAGGCCCCACTTGTCGATCCTAAGAAATGCCAATGTCCCTTGTCAATCCTAAAAAAATGGGTCTTGTCAGTTTAAAGAAGCAGTTTTGTCCCTTGTCGCCAATCCCAAGCATAGCCTTGTCCCTTGTCCATAAGGCTTGGGGCTTGTCGCCTTGTCGAATTTACCCGTCTGGGGCCCTACTGATATGATGAAATGCTGGCATGATAACAAAAGATCATAACGCCTCCAGCCATCATGTGATCAATACAGGGTTAAGCGCTGTTTTACTAGACCTAGAGTATTAGACACTATATTTTGATTTATATTGCAATGTTATACAACCTATCGGAGGAAGGTAGCCATTAAGGGATGTGTGTTATCCATGTATCCACAAGATAAGAGTAGATATCCCCACTGTTAATAGCAGTCATGAATGGGTTGACAAGAACTATTATGCTGACAAGAACTACTATGCTGACAGAGGTCATCCTGACCTAGAGCTAACCTCAAAATAAAGGAGAATATGTGATAACCTTGGGACAAGTTCCCACTTTGATTATATAACCATGACGACAAAAGTAGTGTACACTATGCTACCCTTACAGAGTTAAAGGTTCAGAACCTACCACTAGACACCACAGCCTGCAGAGGCAGTGGCTAGCTGGAGTGGCTCAGTGAGTTGTGGCAGGAGGAGGCCTGGGGCAAAGAGCTGCTCCCTTATCTGGACCACCCCTGCATGAGCAGCTCTGTGTGGCTGTAGATTGGTCCCCACTGACTCCTGAGCTGCTCCACTCTAGCCTTACTACAGACCTTTAACCCTTTAAAGGCAGCCTAGTGCTTTAATGTACTGTATTCTTTAATGTGGTTTTGATACAGGAATGCAGCCCTTGGAGGGTTGATGCACTCCTGAAGGGTTGGTCTGATGATGCATAAATGCAGTACTGGCATATAACTTGCCATCATGATGCATCATGATGACAAATTTACATCAATTGTTAAAGTGTCATGTGAGCCTTAGAGGGTTATGCTAGGGTTGCTACGGCCATGCTGACACGATCATACTAGACTCAAGCCCATTAGGGCTAGACTAAAATGTAGGTTTCAGGTTTCATTTGATAGAGGACTTAGGGTAGGTAGGTGTTCTTACTTTCAAAAATTTTAATCCTAGCTTTCTGTGCTTGGTAGGTATAATATATGCAGGCCTTCGTGTGGAATCTAAGTGACTGCCATTCTGAAATATTTAGACAATATTATATCATATAGAAAGCAGAAGGTAGCCTACAGGACAATTGTGACTGACTGAGCATTGCATGTAGTCGGGTTTGATTTGCAAGATAGGCTTGGGGGTGTATAAAAAAACTCATATTATCATTGGTTTATTGGACTTGGAATTGTAATTCTCATAAATACAATGATTTAGAATGTTTAGAGCTGGGTTAGGATAGAGTGTATATTTATGACTTAATTCTTATCAATAAGAAGCTTTATACTATAGCTTCCTAGGAATTATGTATCGGGGTTGCTGTATATTATTGTATATGTAAGGATTATACTACCTGTAAAAGTGGTAACATTGCCAACTTTACTTTTCTCTGAGCTTGTTGTGCTTGCTCCAGTTTCCAATTATTTCTTACATTTGGCAGGAATGTGGAATACAGGTAGCTGCCTGGCCATTGAAAAACCGTGAATAGTTATCACAGCTATATCCCTGAGACCCTGAATATCAGTAGCAGAACCACATTTTCATATTTACAAATTATATCTGCTAGCTGAGATAAAAATTATTCAATAATCTCAAAATGAGTTAATATATACATTATTTCGGGCTTTACAACATTTCTGTCTGGAGCCATCTCTGTTAGTGGGGGCTAGGCTGTAACTGGACTACACAGACAGCTATACAGTATACCTGTAGCTCCTACAGCCCTGAGCACAGCAGGTATACAGGCTATGGGTATCAGCTGCTACCACAGGCCTCAACAGTTGGTATCAGGTAGCTAGTCTGCACACTGATAGCTTAGGTGCTTCTTATCTCTCTGAAGAAAAACAAGATGCATTAGAGTTAGTCTCACCAAATCGATACAGGTTCAAGATCTATGACTGGCTAACGGCTGTGACTGGCTGGCATCTAAGACAAGGTAGCTCACTCTCAAATCATTTTTACACAGCCTACAATTAAGGGTGATGTCTACACTATAAAGGGGGCTTCATTTTTTCCAGTTTTAGAGTGGTAAGGCGCCACAAGAGGTTTCTTATGGTATTTGATGGTCATAGACAACAGCCAGTCATAAACGTCAGCCAGTGATAGACGTCAGCGGATCATATATTTTGACCTTGTATTGGTTTGGTGAGACTCAGTCATTAATTCATTTTCATATATCGTCATGATACCCGAAAGAAGCATACACAAGTAACTATCCGGCACAGCGCATGCATCATGATGCATTAGGCCTGGGGAGCTACTCGCGAGGGCTGTATCAATGTATCGTGCCAGAATCACTATGCTATACCTCAAGGGTTATGGATAACAGAAAACTGTGAAAGGGTGAAGGGGCACAGCAAGTTAAGTTATTTAAGTCAGTGTAGTAGAATCTGAGTATTGACCGATGTGAGAGGTCTCAATGACAGGAAGCCTTTTGAAGGTTTACTTAACCTTGTGTACTCTTAAATGATTCCTCTCATATAGCAGGCAAAATTATGATAATCCTAAGTATTAAAGCACTAGAATACAGTTCTAGAAACAACATCTTACAACAGTACAATGTGCGTATAAAGAAATATCTAGTAGGCATTGTCCTTTTCAATACTGCCATTTCATTATTGCCACTTAGAGCATTTTTACCTGTGACAGGCATTCACTATTGCTGCTTTATACTCCCCTATAAGTATTTGCTTGGCATGCCACTCTAATTATCCGTCCTGACAAAGCCTTTACATACTATAGATGCTTGGCCTTTTATCCGCACGGTATCAGTGCAAACAATATATAACAATAACAGCACATAACAATGTACCTCCAGATAAGCAGCATGCATTATAGAGATTGGCATATTGGTTGTATGCTTCTTGGTATAGGGCCTGGTAGAATTCCTATGGTAACCATGGTTACAAGATAAGAAGATACAACAATAAGACAAAGCTTCCTTACAGGGGGAAACATTACGTGGGAGAACAAATACCCCCTGCTGCACCTGCCTATGGTGCAGCTACAACATCTGCTTCTGGTGGCCTTTTAATGATCTAGGTCTCATATCACTAATCTTGATAAATCACCACAACCCTAGCAGCCATGAAAATATTTCATAAAAATGCAGGATATGATCTGGCTACACAGCCTTGTAATCCTTTACTCATCTCGGCATGAGGAGGGATTCTTTTAAAAAAATCAACCCTTTAAAACCAGCACAGTGATTTAATGGATTATGTTTGGATATATATACTAGTATAACATATATCTCAGTATGTTACATGAATGCAGCAACAATGATTAGCTTGCCAGTGCTACTTTTATAAATGCACCAAGCCGATTTATCACTATTTTACACAAACATACAGATGAGTTATTCGCTGGTGTTAAATTCATGTATCATACCAAACATGCATTAAATAAAGTACAAAGCTGCCCTTAAAGGGTTAAAGTAAATGGGTTGAGTCAGGGTACAGTGTTGTGATGGATACTGATGGGAGTTCAGGGTCAACCCAGGACTTTGAAGAATGAGCACATGAAATATTCACAAGTATATTTCCCTCAAAGAAAGTCTTGTAACAGGTCATACATAACCCGGTTACAGATGGCACATACATATAACCGCATCCGCATAGACCATTTTTTATTACCGCCTTACCGGTAGTGTGTATAGGCACTGTTAACATTGGCTGGTATGAGGAGATAGTTAACAGGGGGAATTCATGTGTGTAAATAGTTAAGGAGAAAGCTATGGACCTGGATGAACATTGGTAAATCAAGCACAAGAAGAGTTAAGTGGTAGACAGAGTGGTCAGGGAGTTAAGGTACCCCAGGGGCTGCATGGAGGAATGGGTGAAGGGCATCTAGAGTTAAAGGGACACTTCCTACTACCCCTCCAGCAAGAGTGCGGGAGGGGAGGAGGGTACTAATCAGGGGCTTTGAACCGCTAGGGTAAGAAGCGTACTGACGGTGGTTTCATGGAGCCAAAATATATACCTTTCAATAAAATAAACTTATATAAACATATTCTGAGGCTTCTGATTTGTCCTTCCCCAGCTCATTACCTACATAAGTCAGCGGCTTGACGCTTATATAGCCGAGGTGGATGTTTAAATCTGCTGTACAGTTTAAAATCTCATTCACCTCTGTTACCATACCAAGCCTTTACATTGCTGAGAACCTACATTTAGAGTTACATTAAAAACGTCCTCTTATTAAGTAATTAAAAGACCCCTAGATTAGGCCTAGCATCTCGTTTATTAGATGAGCCTTTGTCACCCAATTACCTTTCAGATTTGCTGAAAATCTGAACGCTCATGTGCTGATGGTATGAGCCTATTACGGCATATTTATACCACGCCGGGCACAGAGAACAAAGCATTTCACACCTCTTGTATACTGAATACAGCTAGTGATATAAATAAATTATAGGCCTTGTACCAAGCCGTAAGGCTCCCTTCACTGTATTCCGCGTACAGCTTGGTACTCGTCCTATAACTGCTACATAATAGCTAACTTTAGAAGGCATAAGTTAGGTGTAGATAAGGTATAGAGGAGGTGGAGAAGGAGGAGGTTACCTCCTGTACCCCTGCCGCCCCCTGGAGGTGGGAGTAAGAAGCTAAACGCCCATTACATCCCCCTCAGCCATCCTTTATCCAGCACTCTTCATCCAGCCGCCCAGCTGTCCTGCCGGGCAGTCGTCTCTCTTTCTCGCTGTCTCGGTTAATGGCCATCCAGCCCTCTGGTCATCCAACAGACCAGTCCTCCAGCCCTCTGGTCATCCAACAGACCAGTCCTCCAGCCCTCTGGCCATCCTACCGACCAGTCCTCCAGCCCTCTGGCCATCCAACAGACCAGTCCTCCAGCCCTCTGGTCATCCAACAGACCAGTCCTCCAGCCCTCTGGCCATCCTACCGACCAGTCCCCCAGCCCTCTGGTCATCCAACAGACCAGTCCTCCAGCCCTCTGGTCATCCAACAGACCAGTCCTCCAGCCCTCTGGCCATCCTACCGACCAGTCCTCCAGCCCCCTGGCTATCCTACAGACCAGCCCCTCAGCCCTCTGGTCATTCTACCGGCCAGCACTCCAGCCCCCTGGCCATCTTACCGACAAGTCCTCCAGCCCTCTGGCCATCCAACAGACCAGTCCTTGAACCCTCTGGCCATCCTATCGACAGGTAATCCAGCTCTTTGGCCATCCAACAAACTAGTCCTCCAACCCTCTGGCCATCCAATCGAACAGTACCTAAGCCCTCCGGTCATTCTACTGACAGGCCCCCCAAGCCCTCTGGCCATCTGACTGACCAGTCCTCAAGCCCTCTGGCCGTCCTACTGACCAGTGCCTCAGGCCTCTGGCCATCCGACTAACCCGTCCTCGGCCATCCTACAGATCAGTCCTCCAGCCCTCTGGCTTGTGAAATAGTCAATTGCTGAATGCTATGACGAATGGAATAATGTGTGAAGGAATCTCAATTAAACAAAGATATAAGAATATGTAATCATTTAAATAAATAATTGCAAAAGTTCAACAGTAGCATTTCCGAGAATGCTAGTTACAGACCACATGCAGTGAACCTTGACAATCAAGCAATTTTCGTCTCTTTACTGCAACAGACACATAACAAATCATAATGACCATTTTTCAAAATCCATTTAAAAGTATTTTTGAAGCAGTAATAACTAGGTTTATTTGGAGGTAGCTGCTGGGATGGGGGAATCAGGGACAGCTAAACGGAGTGGTGGCTTCATTACCGCCTGATCCACTGCGGGTTAACCCTTTTATAAGAGCATGTCGTCGTAAAGCAATGTTTCTTGTCGTGATGCAAAAAGGCTGCACTGCGGAGCAAATAGCAGGTATTGCATCGGTGCATCGCACCCACACATCGGGAGAGTATCAACTCCATCGAGTCAGTATAATGTATGAATGTAGCCCTTGTGAGTTAATCACCAGGGCCGAAGTATTCCTGCATCATGCCAGCGAAGGAAAATTAAAGTGCTATGCCACCCGTAAAGCGTTAAAAATGAATGAGTTAATTTTGTTGGGATCCAATTGCATTGTGGAACAAGTCCATCCATTACCTTCCTCCAGCAGCCACCTCCAGCAGCCTGGGGGGTGGGACAGGTGCTGGCACCCTGCAGGAGGAAACTCTGATGGTTTTAACCCTTTAAGGACAGCATGATGACTGAATAAGTCACTTGACTTCATGATACACTGTTGAGTAGCTCGCCAACGCTGTATTTGTGAATGATGCTAACCCGGATCGGGTATATCAACCCTGCTCGCTTAGTAAGATGAATATATGCAGCAGTGGTGAGTTACTCACCAAGGCTGCATACATACATTATGATGACAAAGTGGCATCATCTTAATTAAAACCACTGCTGCTTCTGAAGGGTTTATCATAGGACTATGGGTGGTATTTTCTCATTTCCTGTGTTTAATGCAATATTAATTGTTAAACAAATTAATTGTTTTTCTATGGGATTTTTAGTCGGCGAAGTGAAATGAATCACACTTTCCAGTTTCTATCTCATTTGTCGTTTTAACAAAATTGTTGACAGTATTTAATGCAGAAGAAGCCGTCCAATGAATATTCAAACAGCCAACGCCCTACATTGTTATAGGTTTAACTAATTTAAAATAATTATTTCAATTGCCAATTTTTAGAATCTAGGTGTTCAGGCTCAGTATATTATCCATTTATCCATCTAGTCCAATTTGAAAGGTTGACTTTGGTAACGTGCTTCATTGTGCGCTTATTGACGAACACTAAGCAGACTGGCAGTATGTATAGGATTTAAACCACCAACCTTCTGCACAGGGGGAAACACTATACCACTATTTTGAACATAATTATATTTACTGCTATTGCCTGTTTAAGCACCCTTGCATTTATAGATATCAAGCCCCTTTTATGCCCTGAACCTATACAGGATCTCAGCTTATATGAGGCCTGTTATACTTATAAGAGCTTTTGCTTTGCAGAGCGGTGTTATCCTTGCGCTTAAACAAGATCTGGGCTTAAACGAGACCAGTGCGCTTTTGAAACCTGTTCACTTAAACACCCAATTATGGCATTTCCCCTTTGGGGGTGAGCTTTAACACTGGGGATAGGGGGTGGATTTAAACATTGTACAGACCATTAAAAACATGATTTCCATAATCCCCCCCATATTCCCAGCACACCCCCTGTACAATTGCCTCATTATTCACCTGACCACAAACCAGGCTCTATAGGCTGTCAAACAGAATAATGAACTGTCCAGCTCTAGTTCCCCTTTCAAACCACCAGGGAGCAGTCTGTACCCGAGAACAAATTGGTCTACATAAGACAGTGACTAATGGGGGCCCCTGCACACTCAACCTGACACTCTTCTAGTAAAGCACCTCAGTCGTTCTTTCTTAGAGAGTGGCCATTTTTTTACAACAGGGGTAGGGTGGGGATTGCTGTAGTATTGCTGCACATGTATCCATGCTGAAATTTGTTGGTCCCTAGGCCAAAAGAAGTCCCCCTCCCCGCCCCCAGCAGCAGGTGCATTCAGATTGATCGCCTCTAAGCCTTTTGGCTTTTTTTAATAAAAGGGGTGGTATTATTTTGGTCTCCCATCAAGATTTCTTTTTGTGCCTCCCTCTAAAGGGTCCAAATTTATCTTGGGGTCATTAAAAGGAAGACAATAGGACTTTATACTGCATAGACAATAATACTAAGCTAGTTTTAGCTCCATCCTGGATCAGTAAAAGTCTAACCCTCTACCTTTCCTCCACTGTGTCTTATTCTCTTCCCCTACTTAACACTTTGAGGAACTTAGAGTAAATCAATCCAGTATTGCATTCATGCATCATGCATGGTCACGCTGCAGTGTCGATACACTCCCCGACAGCTTAACATTATGCACCATTTATACAGCAGTGGTGAGTTACGCGCGGGCTATTTATTTTGTATCATGTCAGCAAAGGAACATGAATCTTGAGACATAATACCACCCTTATATGTTTAATCCAAGATAAACCTGACACCCCTAGCTTAATGTTTAATCTGAGATATAGTTCCCAAGTGAAACAGCAGGGTTTTATCATAAAAGTTATGGCATTGTGAAATCCTATTCCCTTCGATGATGTATGCCCATTATTATGAGTCTGTCCACCCCTTTAATGACCACACTTATAGGACATAGGATACTCTTTATAACAAAAGGCAGAGCTCGTTAAACTTCTCAATCATAGAATATGGCAGCAGATGAAAGAACCAATGTCTTTATAATGGTGATTGGTGATTTCTCACCCTGCCAGGCAGAATCCCATCCCCCTCTTCACAAAAGCCCATCTTTCTGTCATTCTGACTCTTTTCTATTACCCTAGGTGACAATGTGCACTGCACTGTGTCAGTCGCCTCTGAATGAAATCCCATTTTCTGTGTGATCACTCAGAGGCCGATGTAAGCCTCTTTCAATTGCAAATCTGCAGATCCGCAGATCTCAATCATCCATCACGAGCCACAAAAGAAGCCCACCAACACACTTATGGTTCCCAGTCTGCTGTTTGGAGTTTAGAACTTCAAGGGCAGCATAGTGCTTTAAAGGTATGCCTGCACAGATCTTGCTGGCCTGGTGGTAAGAGTCAGAGTCGAGGGAAGAACGGTACTGCGGGCTTTTTATACTATAAGAGACATGAGGGTTTATCACGCTTTGCCATTTTGTAGTCATGATGCGTGTATGCATCATGATGCGTGTATGCATACCCAGTGAGTGCTGTATGAATGCATCATGCTGATCGTGGTTTTTTTGCATGTCTGATACAGCAGTCCTTGAGAACTTCATATTACCTGCCACCCGCCATCCGATGCAGTGTTTTCATATCAGTTTCCCATGGTCTGCAACGTTGCAGGCCAAAGAGATTCAATAGGAACATCTCTGCCTGAATGTGGGGATTTAAGCAAAATGCCAGTAAATATGATGGTAGTACCATCATAAGTTTTTGATCAAATAGTTCTAGCCTAAAAGTTGCTTAAAGTGATCAATTAAGCAATCTTTATTCTGTTTAAATCCCAACACCCATGCAGTGCATCAACTTGCACCGAGCTTGGCTCTACATACTAACCCCTTGACTCATCTCACGGTTGGTGACTAGGCTAAAAGGCAGTCCCCATACTACCTACATTGAGTACAACCACCTATAGAACCATCCCCCCCCCCATACCCTCCCAGACTCTCCCCAGGGACACAGTGCAGCCCTTAATGGTGCCCTGTGTTAGCAGAGGAGCACCCATTGATTGCACAGAATTTGTGGACTTGCTGGAGGCTGGCGGTAAAAGACTGAATGGCCCTGATGTAGGCTGGTGCAATGCTCGAGCTCGCCGTTCAGAAATTTGAGGACTGGATAATGCCACGTCAAATTCCTTGTATACTTCACTGCATGAGTGTTTGCATTCAAGCAAAGATTTGACAGTTTCAAGTCATACTCTAAGCATCTTTGTAATTCCACGCTCTAAGCATATTTAATTCCAGTAAAAGTAATGTCATTACCGGGTATGGCATTTACATGGCATTTACTAAACGCTGCTCAAAGAGTGACTTAAGAGTGACTTTAGGAAATTGCGTAAATGCCAACATTCATGCAGTGTTTGTCATTTTGATACAATCATCCTCAGCCGAGCTCTTCAGATGTCATGCTTGACCTAGAGTTACTCATCATGGCTGCATTCATGCATCATGGCGACAAAAGTGAATAAAAGCATGCTGCTGTGCTTACAGAGTTAAGGGAAAACAACTAAGTTATGAATGCCTCTATATTGCATATTAAATTGTATGCCACACAGAACTCCCCTCGCAATGAAATGAATAGATAGATAGCAAATCACACAATTTTGACAGAATATTCTATGCAATCTTACTACAATCAGAACATCACACCATTGAAGTAAAACATAGATCTCTTTGCGTTCTCTTGTGGACTCGAACCTTCAATCTTCAGATCACCAGTCCAATATCCTCTTTCTTCCTCACCCACCCCAATTAGCCTCCTGTGCCATCTAAAACATACAATATCTGCACAGAAGTCTCGAACAGCCCTTTACCCCTCTCCCCGAGGAATGACTAGCGCCAGGCAATTTTGATCCAAGCCACTAAGACACCTTGGGACACTTCCTTATAAAGTGGGTATGTGGAATGGATGGGAAAGAGGCAGTGAAGGGAGCGGGGTTGAGGGGATCGAATAGTAGGGATGAGTGAAAGGGGTAGAAGGCAGGGGAGGGGGTTGAGAGCGAGAGGAGGAAAAGAAAGGGAGAGAGTTCATTTCAATTTTCAATTAAATCGGTTATTATACTGAACAGAACATTCTACAGGGAGGCAGGGAAGCAGGGAAGCAGGGAAGCAGGGAGGGAGACGCAGAGAGGCAGGGAGTATAGGTAGGAGGGGAGTAGGTAGAAGGGAGTAGGTAGGGGTCAGTTGGTAGGAGTCAGTCAGTGAGGGAAGGAGGAGGGGAGGTATGAGGGAGGGAGTGGAGGTAGTAGGTAGGGAGAGGAGGAAGTAGGTAGAAAGGGGAGGTAGAAGGTAGGGAGAGGAGGTAGGAGAGAGGAGGTAGGAAAGGGGAGGTAGGAGAGGGGAGGTAGGAGAGGGGAGGTAGGAGAGGGGAGGTAGGAGAGGGGAGGTAGGAGAGGGGAGGTAGGAGAGAGGAGGTAGGAGAGAGGAGGTAGGAGTGCGGGTTGGGCAGCCTGGGCCGTGTGGCGGCGGGCCTGGTTGATGTAACACGGGTCTCAGTGGGAGGTGGTCGTGTGATGTATGAGTACTGAGACAATAGGCGAATGTCTGCTCCAACAACCTTAACCCTTTAAGGCCAGTATACTGTTTTAATATCTTTATATTCTCTTTATATTCAAGCATCATCCTCACACTAAATGGTTGTTATGTACACTCCCAAACGGTGGGAATGATGCATGTATGCAACCCTTGTCAGTAGTATAGTATGTATCGGAACGGGACTATAGTTAAGTACTGTTTATTACTCAATCGACATGCAGCCAATCAGAGGCCTCCATTTGACCGGAAGTGACGTCACATGCCCATATAAGGGCATACCGGAAGTGACGTCACGTGACCTTGACCTAGTTAGAGGTCAAGGTCATGACTCAGCCAATCAGAGGCTTCCATTTGCCCGGAAGTGATGTCACACGCCCATATAAGGGCATACCGGAAGTGACGTCATGTGACGTCACACGCCCATATAAGGGCATACCGGAAGTGACGTCATGTGACCTTCACATGTACATATAAGGGCATACCGGAAGTGACGTCAAGCGACCTTGACTTAGTTAGAGGCTTCTGATTGGCTGGTACACCGGAAGTGACCCATTTATGCAAATGAGGGGCCTACTTCTGGTCAAATGGAGACCTCTGATTGGTTGGGTCATGAAGAAATGTGTCTCTTAATTTAATTTTGTTTAGGAAGTGATCGATTTTAGGATCACGCGACCGGAAGTGACCTGATGAGTCACGTGACTAGAAGTGACGACGACACATACCTTAATTAGACGATTCAGCAGCGACCGGAGGAAGTGTCACTTTAAGAGGACACGCTAGTTAATTGTTATAATTGTTTTACTTACTAATAAAAGAAGACGTATGAAAATAAACACAACAATAATTTTATTTTATTTTTTTATTTTCTTTTTTTCAATTCTAATAACACTCTATTTTTGAAAAGATGCGCTCAATCAATCAATAACACACTTTTTTCATATTTTAAAGGACTCGTTGTCACACCGTTAGAATGCACGCGACGCTTATAATACAAGTAGCGCACGTCATCTTTCTCTATGGTGTAAGTGGCCATTTTTGGTTCGTACCACTTTTGAAATTTATATTTACCGCAAGGAGAGTTTTTCGTTTTCGAAAACATTTAAGAAGACGACTACTTCTGTACACTTTTTTTTAAGATTTTCTTTCACCGGTTCCGCTGATTTGATCGTAGCAAATGTAAGTCTTAGGGTTGACACTTGGGATCCCGTCACCTTCTCACGCTGCTTTTTCTTTTCTTTCTGAAGTATGTCTCTCTCAGGCGAGGTTTGACTACACACAGGCAAACATCAGAGGCACCCAATAGCGCTAATTCTACCTTCAGACAAAGGTCAGGCACGGCTGGCCTATAATAGACGGGTCAAGGGCTATTCTAGTGAGGGTCAGGCTACGCAGGACATTCAATAAAAAGCTGGAGTTTGGCAAACTTGCTTTTGAAAGTCTGACCATGCGGGATCCTCATGCCATAGTCTGGCAATGCTGAACTCTTGGGAGAGTATGCCGGACTCTTGCTGGCCAGACTTTCAAGCAAATTTGCCAAAGTCCAGCTTGTTATTGAATTTCCGGCGTAGCCTGACCCTCAGTAGAATAGTCCTTGACTCATCTATTATAGGTCAGCAGCGCCTGACCCTTGTATGAGAGTAGTATTGGCGACATTGGCCGACTCTGATATTTACCCGTGTGTACGGCGGGAGGAGGGGGTTCACAGCCACTGCTTGCGCTTATAGAGCGCTACTAGCGGAGGTCTGGATGAGGAGACTACGGTGTTTGTCTTTTGCTTGTGCAGCTGCTGCTGCTGCTGCTGCTGACGATGTCACGGATGCCGCTGACAGATACTGCTGCTTGTGCTGCACGAGACTGAGTAGCCGCTATTACTAATGCTACTAATACTAGTATGAGAAAATACATTTAGTCAATTGATTAAATCAAGGAGGTTTTCTGACTTCAGTGGATCGTTTAGCCATCGGCCACGGGCAAAACTTGAAACCATTTTATACATGGGACAATTGGCAGACTCGAAACGTGTTGGTACCATAGGGTCGATCATGTTCATCATCAGTTCAGGCAAAGGAAGTGTGTCGACAGCACGCGAAAACTTCATGTCTGAATGTTTCAACACAAGACTTTTTATCACACTCACACAGCTGCTTTGAAGAGTGAATCCTTGACCAAACTTGTGCTTTTCCAACACAGCTTTGGCCTCTTTCTGTGCAGTAAGGGATCTCTCTTTCGGGTTCATCTCAGTGCTGTCTAGCATGTCCTCAAAGTCTTTAACATAATGTTCCAACGGACTACAAATGATGGACTCCAGATCATCGTCCGCATATGTCGTCTCCTCGCACCATATTGTGTCTTCGCCTGTTTCGAATTCCGTCATTTTCTTGACAATCTCCTCCTGAGTGCCTTGCATATATCGAAGCTCCTTCAAGGAGTTGATAACTTGTATGGCGAAGACTGACAAACTTGAAGGAATTTCACCACAGTCAGGCCAAGTATACGGAGCTAAGAAAAATAGCTCCAACAAAATCTTCTCCCTCTGTCCAAATGAAACTACTGTTCCGATGAAGTTGAAGCATGCTTCTATCCATTGCTCCTTGGTGACGTCCTTCCAATGTTTCTTTACCTCACAGGCATCATAGGGCACCGTTTCTCTTCTTGCTTCAACTGGGAGTTGCTTTTTCTTTCTTGGACTCATTTCGAGAGGGTTTCGATGCTCTGTAGCGTCAACACTTTCATAAACAAAGAAAATAGCAGAACTAACCATCGTAACGTGCTGAGCGAGCGTAGAGTGGACGATGCTACGAAGATGAAGGGCGGGTGGAGAAAGTGTGACTGGTGACAGGGGTGTTTCACTCCTTATGTACCCTGTCCTAGATAAGCCTCTTAAACGGCTGAAAAGACTCTCTAAGTACAGAGCTTCTACCGCAGGTGGGTTTAGACTTAAGCAGCTTAGTTCACACACGTGTCTGTTAGAAAAAGCTACTTGCACACGCGCTTTTTTTTTTTTTTCACTAGTATTCACCTTCTGCCGACTTATAAGACACCTATACACTCTTTCTCGTGAAATCTATGGAAGATGATGGAAGGACCACTGACTACATTTTCTTTGATCAGAGCGTGGAGGACGGCGTCGAACGGAGGGAACGTTGTGAACACAGCTTATAGGTTTTTTGGAAGAGGTCTTGTAAAGTCAAACTGGCGAGAGAGATGGCGTCTTTCAACATGACAATGACAATGCTGCTATGTTGGAAAAAAATAGCGTGATTTTTTCAAAAAGCTTCTATGAAAGATTTGACGTCTTCGTTGTTGTAGTGGATCGAGTAATCTGTCATAGTTTGCTTCTTCTTGTCATACTAAACTTTCTGACATGTGACGTAGTCGGATTTCGGCCATTTTGACGCCCGTCAGGTCGCTGTCAAAAAGTCGATCTCGGTTTTTTGTTTACTAGTTTCTTGGTATACGTCATCCATTCGTAAGTAAAGCAGCCTTTCTCTTCGTTTGTAGTGAAAGCTCGCAAATAATTCGCGTAGCTGTAACCAAGTGCTAAAAAAGTTGACTACTACGTCAACTATTGATTGCTTCTCTTTATGACGCTGAATTGTTGGTTTCTTCGGTCTCCGGAGGCAAATAACGAGTGAAGGCGTATTTTTTGATCAGGTTCAAGTCGTAACTCTCCGAGTTGAAGCGTACGACTGGAGCTTGACGGATGTATCTCAGAAGCCGCTTCTTCAGTTGAACTAACGGTTGTCTGGTGTGAGCTGCAGCGAAGCCGCCTGGAGAAGGGGTGAATGTCGCTTCCTCTAGCAGGAGAGCTTCACCTATCGCTACATGTAACTTCGCTAAGGTTGGTCGGTAAACTTCTAGCACAGCTTTCTCGATGACTTTGACGTTCTCGTTTATGTGATTTTTAAACTCGGTCTAACAAGGGGTCGGAATCTGCGTCGGATTCTCTGACGTACGCTGCCCCTCCTACCCCGGAAAGTCGTATGCGACGCTAGCCGACATCGCTGCATAGAGGGCAAAACTTAGGTATCGTTCTTAATTTTTCTACGGGTCACTCGTGATTGTACGGTCTTTTAAAAATTTTGAAACACTTTTCGCAAACGTCCTGCGGCATGTTTTTCTTTTTTTTCTTTTTTCACTTATTTACCAAATATTAAAAAAATAAACGTTGTTTATCACTTCGAATACTAGACGCCTCTTACCACACGATGCTATTAGCATAGTGAAAGACGTCTGTAGTGTAGGATCGATTTCAACAGATGTCCATCTTACTGCAGGGATCAGACGAGAGTCGTCAACACTGGAGTGTCACAGCTCACTTTTATTTCTTTGGGTACAGCTGCATACAACCCTTGAACATACATTGCGACGTCGCCGCGTCCCATGTAGTCTTCCAACACTTTCATCAGAGCCATAGGCTCAGACGTCTCGTTGTACTTCCAAGCTTTCAGCACTTCATACACAGGGTTCTTCACAGTCCTGTCAGAAGGCACAGGTTGAGAGATGGAAGTTACTTCATGAGAAGTCAACCCTAAGTAGATCCCTATGGTCTTCCAGTCTCTAGGGCAGAGCTCAGCTAAAAGAGAGAAATATTTCTGCACTTTCCACTCCATGTCTCCACTCTCTAAGCCATCCCACATGTCATGCTTGTCCATGTACTCACGTGAGAATTTGATGAGGTCCATACGGTAAGATTCTTCCAAGGCGGTGGCTAGGTCCTTCCACCTACTAGTACAACTTTTCTGGTACCAAGTAGTGAACATTTCTCTAGCTTGAGTTATGACACTTGTCTCACAACTGAGATATCCCATATCCTTCAAGTTCACTTCAAGGAATGAACCTAACCGTATGTAATCTGATGTCGGCAACTTACCGCTTATTTTCAGTAGCATAGCGTCTGACAAGTATCCTAACGGCTCTGCTTTGAAGTATGATGATACAGGTACCGCTGCAGCAGAACCAATAACAGGAGCAGCGTCTGCGCTGGTATCAGACGACTCGTTGTCGGAACAGGGCAACCACATGACTTCGTAAGGTATTGGTGAGGGCAGGCGACACGGACCGGACGCACTACCAGTGGAAATGAGGTCGAAAAACGGACTGTGCGCCCGTGACCCTTCGGGTTCCTCGTACGCCTCGTCGTCAGCGTCGTTCTCTGTTTCACCCTGTTGCTTTAGGACATGTATGTCTACTACGCGCTGCTGAGGCTGAGTGTCCGAATAGCTGTAAGTCTCAGCGCGAGCAGCGTTGATGGCGTCGGTTGATGAAGCGGTGGAGAAGTTCTGTGCAACGTACTGCGTGTCAGTACTAGTAGCGGTAGTCGCAGCAAGAGGTGTAGCAGCAGCAGCAGTAGTAGCAGCAGCAGCAGCAGCAGCAGCAGCAGCAGTAGCAGCAGGAGCAAGCGCAGCGCTAGCAAGTGCAGCAGTAGCAGGCGCAGCAGTAGCAGGCACAGCAGCAGCAGGCACAGCCGCCTCAGCAAGCGCAGCAGTAACAGGCGTGGCAGCAGCAGCAGCAGCAGCAGCAGCAGGCACAGCAGTAACAGGCGCGGCAGCAGCAACAGCAGCAGCAGCAGCAGTAGCAGCAGCACTAGCAGCACGAGGATCACTAGCAGCCGCAGCAAGCGCAGCAGTAGCGGCAGCAGTGTGCTCAGCAGCAACAACCGTCGCGAGTGTAACAACGTCGCTACTACTGCTGTGTGCGCTCGCTACAGCGGGAGGGTGATAAGCCCAAGCGGTTGCGGCGGTAGTCTCAATTTCAGTAGCAAGAGGAGACGCTGACAGTAAACGATCACCGTTCTGCGTATTCTTCTTGTTCTTGAACTCGATTAGATCCTTGGACGACAGTAGTTGTTGTGTTTTGCTCATGGTGGTGCTTGTAGAGAGCAGCAAAAGACTGAGTGATTGAACGGGTGTTTCCAGGCCTCTTATATACTCCTTCTCGCTTCTAGAGCTAAGCTACTTACAGCTCTCTTCAGCTGCCCGCCGGCTGACCGGTGACCATTCACAAAGAGAAACAAAAAGTCATAAGGCATGACGTTTTCAGCTGGACCCCTTTCCCCCTCCCCTTTGAGAGATCGACTGACACGAGCTAAGCTACTTACTACCTTGTTCAGCAATTCAACGTGAGTTAGCTGTATAAAGGATTAAGCAGTTGCTGCCGCCAGCTGACCGGCGGACATTCCCAAAGAGAAACAAAAGACATAAGTCATGACGTTTTCAGCTGGATCTCTTTCCCCCCTCCCTCTTTTTTTTGAGAGATGGACTGCCATGAGCGGGCGGTGTACCGACTGTACTAATTCAACGCGCATTAGCTGTATAAAGGATTAAGCAGTCATGAGCTTAGAGTGTGTATACAAAAAACTACAGGAGGCGTGTAGTGTGAAGCAGGACCCCCTAAGACGGGAGTGTCTGTCTGTGAGTAGAGTCGTGTGCATGTGGTGAGCGACTTAAGTGTAAAACAAAAAAAATCACCGCCTCCTGCCGTGGTGAGTAGACTGGCCGGCGGCGGCCGGCTAGTTCAATAGGGGTGACAGCTGACTAAGGCTGTGCATGAAAATCCGATTTTCACCTGACCTCTGACGTTTGTTACAATGAATGCCAAAGGGGGAGAGAGTTGTCCTCAGGTAGGGGGTAGGAGGTAAGGCTAATGGCTAAGGAAAAAAAACACCATTTTCAGCTGGCCACCACAGACGGCGATGACATACCCCTCGGCATCTAAGCTCTTAAGAAGCTCTCACGGAGCGGAGCGGCTGCTGGACAGCTGGGGTGAGTAGACAGGTCGGCGGCGGCTAGCTAGTTCAATAGGAGTGACAGCTGACTAAGGCTGTGCATGAAAATCAGATTTTCACCTGACCTCTGACGTTTGTTACAATGAATGCTAAAGGGGGAGAGAGTCGTCCTCAGGTAGGGGGTAGGAGGTAAGGCTAATGGATAAAGAAAAAACACCATTTTCAGCTGGCCACCAAAGATGATGATGACACGCTCCTCGTCATCTAAGCTCTTAAGAAGCTCTTACGGAGCGGAGCGGCTGCTGGACAGCTGGGGTGCTGTTGGAAATAGGATTAAACTCCCTCTGTATAAAAGCTCTGATTTCTGTTGGAAAAAAAACCATAGCACCTTTGACCACAGTAACGTCTACTACCACCACCACCAGCACCACCGTCGCTGCCACCGCCGCCGCCGCCGCCAGTCACAGCTGATCACCTCATTAAAAAGCATGTGACGTCGTCGCTTCTAGTCACTTGCTTCATCAAGTCGCTTCCAGGCACGTGATCTTAAAGACCCTCACTTCTTAAACAAAAAAACGAAGAGACACACTTCTTCCTCTCGAGAGGAAGAATGACGTATATAAGGAGGCTGACACGTGTATAGGTGCCTTATTAGTCGGCAAGGGGTAAATACTAGTGAAAAAGGAAGACAGGTGTGCAGGTAGCTTTCTAACAGACACGTGTGTGCACTAAGCTGCTTAAGTCTAAACCCTCCTGCAGTAGTCAAGTAGCATGTGAAAACTTACTTAACAGATCACTTAATTGAGTAGAGACTCTGTACTGAGAGAGTCTTTTCAGCTGTTTAAGAGGATTATCTAGGACAGGGTACATAAGGAGTGAAACGCTGCTCTCACTCATCGTAGCATTGTCCACTCCACGCTCGCTCAGCATGTTATGAGGGTTATTTCTACCTTTACAGCTTCTTTTCTTATCGAAGTGTCGACGCTACAGAGCATCGAAACTCTCCAAATGAGTCCAAGAAAGAAAAAGCAACTCCCACTAGAAGCAAGAAGAGAAACAGTGCCCTATGATGCATGTGAGGTAAAGAAACATTGGAAGGACGTCACCAAGGAGCAATGGATAGAAGCATGCTTCAACTTCATCGGAACGGAAGTAGTTTCATTTGGACAGAGGGAGAAAATTTTGTTGGAGCTATTTTTCTTAGCTCCGTATAGTTGGTGTGACTGTAGTGGTGAAATTCCTTCAGGTTTTTCAGCGTTCGGCATACAAGTTATCTGGTCTTTGAAGAAGCTTCGATATATGCAACGCACTCACGAGGAGATTGTTCAGAAAATGACGGAATTCGAAACAAAAGAAGTATGGTGCGAGGAGACGACATATGCGGACGATGATCTGGAGTACATCATTTGTAGCCCGTTGGAACATTATGTTAAAGACTTTGAGGACATGCTAGCCAGCACTGCGATGACCCCGAAAGAGAGATCCCTTACTGCACAGAAGGAGGCCGAAGCTGTGTTGGAAAAGCTCAAGTTTGGTCAAGGATTCACTCTTCAAAGCAGCTGTGTGAGTGTGATAAAAAGTGTTGTGTTGAAACATCCGGACATGAAGTTTTCGCGGGCTGTCGACACACTTCCTTTGCCTGAACTGATGATGAACATGATCGACCCCGTCGTACCAACATGTTTCGACTCTGCCAATTGTCCCATGTATAAAATGGTTTCAAGTTTTGCCTGTGGCCGATGGCTAAACGATCCACTGAAGTCAGAAAACATCCTTGATTTAGTCGACTGACTAAATGTATTTTCTCATACTAGTATTAGTGGCATTAGTAATAGCGGCTACTCGGTCTCGTGCAGCACAAGCAGCAGCATCTGTCAGCAGCAGCTGCTGCAGCAGCAGCACGATCAGCACAAGCAGCAGCTGCTGCAGCAGCTGCACAAGCAGCACAAGCAGCAGCATCTGTCAGCAGCATCCGTGACATCGTCAGCAGCAGCAGCAGCAGCAGCAGCAGCAGCAGCTGCACGAGTAGCACAAGCAGCAGCATCTGTCAACAGCATCCGTGACATCGTCAGCAACTGCAGCAGCTGCACGAGCAGTACAAGCAGCAGCAGCTGTCAGCAGCTGCAGCAGCTGCACGAGCAGCACAAGCAGCAGCACCGACAGCAGCAGCAACAGCAAATCAGCAGCAGCAGCAGCAGCAGCAGCAGCAGCAGCAGCAGCGGCAATGTGGACCGCTAAATTCGAGATGGTGACATATCTGTTTCTTAGAATCGACATTCGACATGAGGTCTAGTGACATTTGACATGAAGCTTGAAAAACATAGTGACAGGTGACATGAGCAATTCTTAAAATCGACATGAGATATGAGCATAATTAAGCGACATCGACATGCGCCATGACTATTTTTTATTTTTTTTGAAGACAACCGCCATAGCTTTCTTATCCAGACCTCCACTAGTAGCGCTCTATAAGCGCAAGCTTTGCCTTAAGAGAGCTGTGGCTGTGAACCCTCTCCTCTCTCCGTACACACAGGTAAATATCAGAGTCAGCCAATGTCGCCAATACTACTCTCATACAAAGGTCAGGCGCTGCTAGACTATAATAGATGGGTCAGGCTAGGCCGGACATTCAATAACGGGCTGGACTTTGGCAAATTTGCTTGAAAGTCTAGCCAGCAAGAGATGCACATCATCATAAACGCGATCATGATACCTTTCATAGTAAGTAGACTCGCCTCTCTGCCCTCTCTTTTAGAGAGGGCAGAGAAGCGAGTCTCACTCTTAAAAACCCCCCCCCCCCTCCCCCCCCTCCCCCCCCCATGCATCTTAAAGAGTGCCCCCCAGAGTGCCCCTCTCCCCCTAGAAAAAAAGAGCCACATTTTTAAATTATTTTTTAGCAAGCTTTTTTCAGCTTGCTTTTTTTTTCTTTTTTTAAATTTATTTATCCATCAAAATCTCAAGTGACTTATTTTGAAAAGCCAACCTAGTAGTCACGTGACCCCCTTAAGTAGGTCACTTCCCGTCACGTGACCTATTTGAATTTCCCGCCAACATGGTGGTCACGTGACCCTCTTAAGTAGGTCACTTCCGGTCACGTGACCTATTTGAATTTCCCGCCCAAAGGTCACGTGACCGGAAGTAGGTCACTTCCGGTCACGTGACCTATTTGAATTTCCCGCCAAAAGGGAGGCCTCTCATTGGCTGCTTTTGAATTTCCCGCCAAAAGGGAGGCCTCTGATTGGCTGCAGGTCGATTGAGTAATAAACAGTACTTAACTATAGTCCCGTTCCGATACATACAATACTACTCTTGTCAGTAGACTCATCGAGGCTGCATGCATCTATTATGACGACAAAGGATGCATCAGATTAAAGCGCTATGCAGCCATTAAAGGGTTAGGGAGTAAATATGACGACGCAGGGTAGGGGGGGAGGGTACAGAGTGTATTATCAACAGAGGGGAACGTAAATTCCCAAATCTAATGGGAAAGTGTGAGGACAGCAAAGTCCTTGAAGATACTATGCTATCCCATTTACCATTATTTTTGTATACAAAACATTTGGAAACGCCCCAACGACTTTTGACTACTTTTTTTTTGTGAAAAGAATGTTTTAAAAATCTGAGACTTAAAAACGAAGCGTCACACCTCACCAAACTGTATCACATAACTTTACTGGGAATATATCGCATGATATTAGGGGTGTCTCTACTCCATTGAAATGATCACATTCGTAGATTATCTCCACGTCGCTCATGTTTTGTGAAATGCTTGTTCTTAATTTAAATGAATGTGATGTTTCAATCATAAGATTAAATAAGTTGGTTAATGTAATTTCATGACAGATATGAAACTAACATATTTGTACAGATATCCCATCACCCCCCTGATCAAAAGAGATGCTCCCATTTGCAATTTAAAATGGCAGACTGCATTGTCTGTTTGGTATTCGGTAGGGCCGGCTGGGGGCCAAAGCAAAAGTCAAAATTTAAAAAAGTATGTTTCATGTTGAAAACGGTTAGATAACCCCCCACGGTGTATCCTGAGCTGATCAAATGTCATGACTACACAGAGTAATGCGTATTACTTTCAACTTATTGTTTTTTTGATTAATGCAGTATTTCAGAATTACCCATGAAATATAGACAAAGGTTCGAAAGAATCGGTCACCACTTCGGCATTCCTTCGTGAGATAACCCTCAGTGGTAAACGATTCTCGCGAACCTTCGTCTGCATCCTTCGGTTATTCTCGGTTCTTATTTAATTCTGTTGTTTAAATGTGAGGGAAATTGACTACTACAGAAACAGAAGATAGGAGGCGGGAAACATGGAAAAGAAAGGACCAGCTATAATAGTAAAAGAGGGAAAACAATGCTCAACAAATACAAGAAATTCAGGAGAGAAATAAAAGAAAAAGGCGCCGCATGCTATCAGCGTAGTGGCCCATTTTGTGTGTCTAAGGGTGACGGGTGAGTGGATGGGGGTGGAGGGGGGGGGGAGGGGTCGGGGGAGAAGGGGGAGGGGGAGGGGGACGAGGGGACGAGGGGGACGAGGGGGTCAGAGGGGTGGTATGGTAAAGGGCTAGAAGGCAGTGTGTGTGTGTGTGGAGGGGAGGGAGGGAGGGAAAGAGGGAGGGAGGGAGGGAGGGAGGGAGATAGGGTGGAGGGTTGAGGGGGGAGGGGGGTCAGAGGGGGTGGTATGGTATAGGGTTAGGAGGCAGTGGAGAGGAGGGACGAGAGGGAGGGGGGGGAGAAGAATCAGAATGGAGGCTCATTTCTTGCCTTACCCCCCCTCCCTTCCCACCCCTACTACACACCCCTCAAATCGATGCCGGTCGCCGATAGCGCTATGAACGATGAGTCCCCCTGGTGGAGAGAGAAGGAACCTCCTCGAGTCACGTGACAGCCCTACGTCGATACGACGTGACGTATGGTAGGACACATGACCTCTGACGTCACACCGCTTCCGCCGGATGTCGCACCGTCGGCTGGTTTCCCGCTTCTGAGAGGTGTCCCTATAACTAGGCTTATAGTGACCAGGCGTAACCAGCGAAATTGGTGTGTGTGTGCTGTGGGAATAGAGGGGGGGGGGTCAGTGATAGGGACCTTAGTGTAGGAAAAAGAAACCATTTCATTACTTTTTTTCTTTCCCCCCTGTCATTTTCTCTTTGTTTTATTGTATTGCCATAGACATTTTACTATAGGGAGAAATATATAAAAGGCCCCAGTTTCCACCCAAGACATGGTAAATCTATAATATAGACATCGTACATTTATGACATAGGTTTGGGGCATATTATATTGATTTATTTGGTGCTCTAGACAAAGGCAACAAGAGGTGATATATAATGGGACGATTGGACAACGTGGCACAGAAAGTCAATAATCTATACCATGGTGGTGTAGAATGAAAAGGATAATGTGATCTATTATTTTCCTATAGTATCTTTTACCTCTCAGCCCCCCCCTCTCTCTCTCTGGGTGCTCTTTTCAATAGTATTTTCAAAGGATTCAAATGTCATTACATTGCTTCAAAAGTATTCCCGCCAACTTGTATATATATGTGACATGTACTGGGAAAAGGTGCACTGAGGTCCTTTTTCGCAGATCGTGTATATTCAACTTGCCTTGGAAATGCATTTCAGCTTCAAACAAAAACAACCTACTTCGCAAACTGCCAACTGGTATAATTCGACATCAGGTCCACACCTTAGAACTCCCTTTGTCTCTTTCCAAAGGGGATGATAAATATGCCATCAAAAAGCAGTAAAAGAGAAGCTTTCAAATTCAAAGACAAGAATCCGATTGAAGATCTCACTCTGTAGTCAATCAGGAAATGACAGCGGAACCAAAAATCAAAGGTATTTTATTGACAGATGTGATACCAAAGAACAAGTATGGCTTTTAGTCCGTGTAAAATATCTTGTGATACTGGAAGGAGGCAGATGGTGTTTAAGATTAAGTTACAGGTATGTGCCTGTTTTCCAGGCAAGTGGAATGGTGTTTTTCAAGTAGCATGATCAATCATTCAGGAAGTTCTTATTTTCATTTGTTTTTATGTAAGTGCTAAATTATTGAAAATGATCATGAAAGTGTTGTTGTTGTTTTGTTTTTTTTGGGGGGGGGGGGTTGGGCCAGGCTAGTGGATTTAGAAGTTGGTCAGTGGACAACACAAATTTGGATCTAGAGATATAGAGGGAAATTGGGGGGAGGTGGATCAAAAGGTTTCAGTATATTATTATTAGGAAATTATTGACGCGCTTCCATGAACATCTACCAACACCCCTAATACCAAGCGATGACAACTGCCAGAAGTTCCATAGGCGAATACCAGATACAGACAATTTCTTTGGCTGGTTTAAACTCTTAGATCATCGTAAAGTGGCGTCTCCGGACTCCGCCCACTATCGCGCATTCCTTAACTCTTTTAAGATTGCATGTTGCTAAAATATGACATTTGTCATTATGATGCACCAATACATCTCCTGTGATCTACTCATTGGCGCTGCATTGGTGCATCATGCCGACCCTTCAGGAGTGTCTCAACCTCATAGGGTCTGCATGATGCTTGAATGCAGCACCGGTACTTTACTCGCTGGGGCTGCATTGGCGCACCATGGCGACATATGTCATCTTTTAGCGACATGTTGTCCTTAAAGAGTTAAGATAGTGTATCTACTATGGTGCCTATTGATAACAGTATACAAAGAGTGCCTTAACCAGTGTACACATTCATGTGACAAGGACGCACATCTTAACTTAAACACATAACCTTTATGTCAAGGTTAAGGAGTCTTTGATCTTTACTATAGAGAAGTTGCCCTCTTAGTACCTGTGCATCTTTGAAGGTGTGTGTCAGGCTCATCATCAGAGAATATATAATGTTCTACCTGCTTCAAAGGCCGTTACCTTCAATAGTCAATCTACGGTGAAAAGTACAATTAGTCGCACATGGTGTAATTCTGTCTTGCCTTCATGCTGAATCCGATATGGTACAAGTAAATAGCTGTATATTGTTATAAGCCAAGGACAGCCGAGGATGATTACCATTGTCCAAGGAGTATAACGTGTATGTAGCTACTAATGTGTATCCATATCTGACTTCTCTCTGTAGGAGAGTGTGCCCAGTGGACCCCATCGGTACATAGTCCTGTGTATTATAGAAATGACCATGCCCCCATTTCTTTGCACCCAACTGTGATAATATAACATTTGATATCTTCCTACCTGCAGTTTCCAACATTTCCATAAAGGCCGGTGCCATTGGTTACATGTAACGCCTGGTATGGAAACTACCTGCTTCTTGATGTAATACTACTGTGTAAATCCCACATTTCAATGTCAGTAAAACATAATACTTGGTATTTTCACACTCTAGCACAATTAAACACAACATCAACTATTACCAACTGTGACAAGTTGGTTTATTAGTTTGGAAAGATAATGTCATATCAAACTGTATTTTGAAGGGACACAGAAAATTGACTTTTTAGACGAACCGCATGGAGCACTTTTTTTTATACAACACATAACAAGGGTATACATGTAGGATACATTTGGTTAAAAGCCCTACTCAGGTTTGTGTATGACCCATGTCTTATTCAATTTTGTACATTTTACAGTAAAATGACCCTCATTCACCTGCGCCGTGGGCTATTTTTATCTGACAGTTGGAAGAAAACTAATTCCTTTATGACAGTGTCCGTATGCAAAGGTTTTGTAGTACAGCCTCTCAAGTCAGGTTTTGTTTATTCATCTGTGGCAGTTTGCTTTTCTTACAGGATTGTATGATACCTCAAGGCTTGGTCTCCATTTGTTGTCATGATGCACACATGTACTACTGTTGAGTACATTGCTAATACTGACTTAGAGTGTATATCGACCTGTCTAATGGAATTATTTAAAATCATTTTAAAATAGTCAAAGATTACAAACAGGAAACTGTTGGAAAATGAAACAAACATTATTTTCTCTTTCAAAATTCCATATGATTCACACATTGAACGATTCAGGCTGTTATCCTGTATTTATACACTGCCCCCCACTCTGTTTGAACAACCTCAGCACCCCCCCCCCCCCCCGCCACCCTCCACCCACCCCCTGGAGGCCTAACCTCTGTACTAAGGCCCATCCATTGGCCCTGGTGCTATGAGAGTGTAAGAACAGAGGGGTCTGGGTTTCACAAAGTCAATAGTGGAAATAGAGACTGGGGCCTCAGGTCTACCCTGGCCCTCAATGTCCCTGCATCCTTCAAAGATACTCTAGCCTTTCATCTTGGGATAGCAGGGAATTCATGTGTGTGTGTGGTTGTTGTGCAGAGGGTTATACACAGTGTGTCTACACACAGAGAAGTAAAGGTGTCAACTGTGTCTCCCACGTGGTTCTGGTAAAATAGAGAGTCAAACTGCAAATGACTCCGCTTATATGAAGGGTCAACTATATTTGACTCTGTACGAGCAGTGTCAACTCAAATTGACTCTGTAATATCAGAGTCAACTAAAGTTGACCCTGCATATAAGCAGAGTCATTTCCAGTTTGACTCTCTATTTTACCAGAGCCACGTGGGAGACACAGTTGACACCTTTACTTTTCTGTGTTGTGGACTCATAGTGTGGTGGGACCAAATTGATGGGCCCAATCCTTTTAATGTGTTTATCTGACTATGTGGAAGGTAATGTTCTAGGGCAGTAGACCTCCAGTAATAAAAACCATGACACTGAAGTAGAAAACACATGGCCCTGATTAATTCACAAACAAGAATATCAATTCAAATCTGATCGCCACATAAACAAATAGGGATTCTCCACTATTCCCTACACGTTAAACACATGACATACACTAGTAGATAATGAAGTGCACATTGCTCGACATGGAGGCATATCATGTCAAGCATATCATAGAAATCTTGATAGCATTTTCCAAGATACTATAACATTATACATAATACTACAAAGTCTAAATTAGTCATTCACAGTAAACAACTACATATCTCAAAGTTATACAAAACTTCTATATCTATGATTTAATAATCATTATTGAGCAATCTTGCTCTCATATCAAGCCTCTTTATGGCATTCATGAAGGTCATATGTTGGCAAACTTTGGGTGTCAGCTTCCAATTTATCCCTGCATACCTCGATATGGTTGGCCCTTTGGTCTTTGTAGTTTCACTTTACCTTATTGTAATATTGTAATAAATAAATAAATAAAAGGTGTGTTGGTAGGGTAGGTTGGATTTATTTTTATTTTCTCTTTTCCTTTGGTCTGAAAAGAATCCAAAAAGTTTACTCGCAAACATAAGGGCTGACTCGCCAACAACAGTGTTGATTCGTGGGCTATCAAATTGACTCTCAAATAGCCTCAAATTTACTTTTAATATAAAAACACAATATTTGTGGGGAATCACTGCAAAAGAATGTTAATCGTAGTAAATATCATATAATTATGTCACACTAGCAGAGCAATAACAGTAGTGCAATCTTGTTAGAGGTTATGCTAAGATGTTGACCTTCATTTCATTGGATCGCCTGCAATTTTAAGAAGGGGAACATCAGGGGAGTTCATTGGCCTTAGCTTTATGTGATAGTAAGTCGATTACACCAGGAACGCTTGCTCCAAAGACAATGATGACGCATCCAAGTACCTCAATCCAGTTGTAGTTTCCTGGTTTGATAGAGTGCATGATGGTGTACTGAGAGACAAGCATTGTCACCACCTCAAAGCTCCATAGTATGCAAAAAGAAGGGCCCGGTAAGATGGAAAGAGAATGTATGCACAGAAATGATGCTACTGCTGATGTTATCGAGTGTCCTAGAACAAGCAGGAACTGTTTTAAATCGAGGACATACACTGGGTCTTCTATATAGAACATTATGGCGATAGAACCAACCATGCACACTGACATTGTATACACAGTTTTAGGGATTGTTTTCACATTGTGAAGAATTATACCATTGATGTCACAGGATACACCATTGGCAGCCCCTGCTAGTGTGCTTAATGTGTAACCCAGCAAGACCTCGTGACTGCTGAGAACAAGGTCATAGCTGGTTGAACTGTTTTGTGGCTGAGCACTGAAGGAAGAGTTTATGATGCTAATCCTTGCAGTGTCAGATTTTAAAAGTCCTTTATCGAACAACCATGGGGGTTGTGTTGTCAGGACAATACCAACAACACATACTAAAGCGGCTATAACATTACTCTTTGCTATATTAATGTTGAACATTAATCGGGAGTGGAGTATTGCAAACACAATACCAGCTGTAACTGCCATCCCCTGTAATTCTGCTAAGGGGAGGTAGGTTGCAGCTCCAAACAAACCAACATTGTAGCATAGATAGCATCCACCAAAATATATTAACCCAGGTACATATTCTCTCCCAACTTTGAAGTCAGTTCCAATTATCAGTCCTGCAGTGATGAAGATGAAGCCTGTTGCAGCTGATCGTATTGCAGACAGCTGGAAGTCTGGGACCGCTCCTCTTAAAGCCTGCACACAGGAGGCTGAGAAGACGGCTGCCAGCATAGAACCAATTCCTGCCAAGTACCCAGCCAGCAACTGGGACCCAGATGGTTGCATGGTCTTCATGGCGGCTCTGTACTAGATGGATGGCTGTCCTGTCGTCATGGTAGCCGTTACTTCATGTATGACTGCTCTGTCTTCATTGTTGTCATTTCCACACATCAATCTCTCTGCAAATATAGATGCAAGAAGTCATTTAATCTGTGTAGTCATTTCCATATTGAACACCTCGTGATGATAACCTTCCTGATTTCTCATGAATTAATGAGTCAATGATTTGTTATCTACAGCTATTTCTGAGCAATTCACACCATTACCAATATCATCAAATCATTTGTATCAAGAGGATGTGAATCTAGATAAAGATATATTTGGTATGAGTAACTGAGGTTGAGTCTGTATAACATATATCACAGGAAAAATATCGGGGCAATGCAGCTATGTTTCAACTGGGTCCTGTTACTTCAGAAATCTATGGCCCTGAAATCATGGGCCCAAAATAAATATTTTACTGCCCATAAACAGGTCTAAGCAAGGGCCAGGAAGATAGGATGCCCTGACGTCAAAAGTCCGCCCTCATTCCCGGGGATGGTCTGACCCCCCCCCCCTACCCTGTCCTACCCCCCCCCCCCCCCACCCCCCCCCCCCACACACACACACACAAACACACATATAGCACTCTTACTGACCCAGGCGTAGCTGCCGCTGACCAAGGTGTCGGGATACATTGCACAAAAGTAGTAACTCCAAAATACATTTTTGAGCAGGGGAAACACTCCCCCTGTTGAGTGGAAGCTGTCAAACGTCTACAGCTTGTGGCACTTCTGTTCAGTTATGCCGTGCCTGGTTGCTGCAAGGGGGGAGTGGAGGTGTCATTGTAAGTGCGGCATCAAAGGGACCCCATCAAAATGGTAAGAGTCGCTCAACCATATTTGTATGTTTGTCTGTGTGTGTGTTGCACGGGGGGGGGGGGGGCAGTATGAATGTAAAGTTAGTATGTTCATTAGTCCCTGGTAGTTAGTCCAATACCCTGGGCTGAGGCTGAGATACAACCAAGCACCAGAGAAGTTCTTATTTGCATGGATTATTTATTTGGATTATCCACATAAAGTTCAACTGCATTATTGATCAGAGGAGGTTACCTAATGGATTGACGGAAGAAGTGCTTATATCTATTTTTGAACATCCTTTATATAGACATGTGATATTCTGTATTTAATGCCTACTATCAGGGCTAGTCACTGGACAACTCTGGTAGTCCCATTATTATTACAGATTTCTGCATATGGATGTGTGTAAGTATGATATTTATCCACGGAGAGTCAGATTAATCAATCATCTGTGAACCACAGATTCTAAAATGAATAAAAATACCCCAGAGCCTAGAGGGCCCACATTGGCTCCGCCACCCACTGTAGCGATGGGTAGGTGTGTGTGTTTGGGGGGGGGGGCGCCCTCTGTGACGAGGACGCCCATGTAGGTGGCCTTGTACCAGGAATCCGGAGTTGCCGGGACCTTATAAAGGGAATGGCAGACATTTATCTTTGCAATTACAAGATAATGAGGATATATTTAGCTGTGTAGGGCTCCGTGTTAAAGTAGAGTGTTATTTAGGCCATATAGCCTTCAGCAGCCCTCAGCTGACAAACAGGTGTAATTGGAGGTGTTCTAACTGATTCTTAAAGCTCTCCCTCTCTCTCTCTCTCTTTCCATCTATCTCTGTTTGCTGTGTCCCTGTCTGTCCATTTTAGCCAAAGTTCTTAAATCACCGAATGATATTTCCTAAATATTTCAATATTTCAGTATTGTTAATATGCAGCCTTTAAATGGTCATGGGCCACTGAAGCATGACCGAAAACTGACCCCTACCTTCTAAGTAATAGATTCACTACCCTCCTGCACCTGCATGAAAAACATACCATACTTGGTCATCAACATCTAAGTCATCATAACTCTATGGGATTAAGCAAATGCTCGGCCCAGGAAAAGTTCCTGTAACAATGGTCTGGTCCCATCACCAGAAAATAATAGTTTTAGTTGGCCCTAAAGGGTTAAACTTAGCCCACCCAACCACCCTGATATCTTAACATCCTTAACACCCCTTAACTTAACACTCATCCACAGCCACTTCACAGCCTCTCCTCCTGTGTCCCACCTCACCTGGAGGACCCCACTCCAGTACCTACCTGCAGTAAAGACTGTAGAAGTAGTTTATGTCCTTAAGCCTCCTCCTGTGGGTCCCACAGCCGCCTCCTGGTAGGTCGTACAAACTCCAGTGGCTGGCTGCTGTACCTGTGTTAATGGTTGTGGTGGTTTATCCCTACTACTACTGGTGTCTATGGTGTCTGACTCTACCACCACTTATATCAGTGTACCAGTACCAGCACCCACCCCTGTGACGACCCAGGGTAGTGGTGGGACTGGGAGGGAGGGGTGGGGTGGGGTGCTCAGTGCATTAGCAGCACATGGTGTTTAAAATATCCTACAATCCAAAACCGACAGGCACCTAGATCAAGAATGAAATAGACATTGAATTCAAAGTAGAATTACATAATGTGTAACTCTGATTCAGCTTCAAGAAAAAAGGTGTTCTGACAGGCAAGCATTCTCACCTACTCCTGGCTCCACAGTATATAGCCGGTATTGTACGATGGGGTCAGGTATGGCCCGTACCAATTAATAGTTATTTGGAGCTCGGTGGTCTAGTGGGTGTGTCACAGAGCTATGGACCAGCTAGTCATGAGTTCAAGCCCAGATAATTAAACATAACTCTTTTCGGGCCGCATGTTTTAAGCACCATGTCCTTTGGTCTTTATAATGCAAGAGTACTGCCCTAACAGGTATCCCATTAGTGCTATATCCATGCATCAGGGTTGATACACTCCTGAAGTGGCAAATAACTCACCAGAGTTCTATTCATGCATCATGCCAAGAAGGGTGATGTACACTCTTGAAGGGTCAGCGTGATGCGTCCATATAGTGCCGGCCGGTGGGTTGCTCACCAGTACTGCATTGGCGCATCACTATATCAACAAAAGATGATGAACCCCCTCCTTGAGGCATCACTTTATCCCACATCTAGATTATATCCTGCAGACACCAGGAATCAGAAAGTGCTGAGTGGACAAATTGATTACAGGTGTTGGGTAGCTACCCCCAGGAGGACCTTAGTATCTGTCACTAATATACACCACCAGAGCCACCCTGGAGGCTGACAGAAGCTAATGCTAATCCCCTACATCCAGATAGATCCTCTAAATCCCCCCTGGATACAGATATCCAGGGGCTGGATCAGGGCCCAGACAGAGGGGTGACTATTTATAGTACATAGGAAGGCTAGGGTTTTACTATTAAGGTTGTAGCACTGTATGGAACTTTGCACTTACCTTACCGTCACGTTTAAGCACCGGGTTTTAGATAAGCGCCTGTCTTGTATACGCACCGGGGGTAGAGGGGTATTGAAATCATTCCTAATAACTAAATTAGGATATTGAATAAGCCTCTGTCTTCTATAAGCGCCAGGGATATATATAGGCATCCGAATCTATACGTGCCAGAGTGCTTAAACAGGACAATACAGTAAACTGTTTAAAGATGATTAAAGTCACACTTTAAGTATCTTCAATACCAGTAAATGCCACATAAAGCTGCTCACCAAGCACAATACACAGAGTGTACTATACACCAGTGGTTTGTTGTGGGAGTACAGGCCAATATCACGTCCGAATCGGCTAATGAAAAATGGGCCTTAGCTGCTATATACTGAAGAGATGGGTGTGTAAGTGCATTGCTCCTGTGATACCCTCTCATGTCTCCTATAACTCTTCCAAGGCATCACATAAGCATTCCAAATATTCTAACAGTTCTGACAGTCCAAATATGTGCAAAAGGAATGCTTCATTATACAGACGCATGGTGAGCACTAGGGTGAGCACCAGCCATGCATGACCATGGGAGGGACATATAACCATCCCTTCAATATATATAACACAGTCATGTTATGCTTCTATGGTTCATTTCAACTTTCCTTAGTGCATAGTTTATGCTCTATTCAGCTTTCAACATAGCATGACTCAACGTCATTAATATTCAGTTCAAGCTCCTACCGTGACAAAGCTGATTAACTATTTGATGTATGAGGCGTGATTGAAAGCAATTAATAATGCACCCTAATTGTCATATCAAGTGCATTAACGTAAGCTTATCATTAATGATAACACTTTAACAGGGGCATTCAAAAGGCTAGCTATTAACACATAATTAGCATCATTAAAGGGTGGTACTGCTGATGAATTGTAGCATTGCACTGATAATGGGTGCACATTTTATGAAATGGGTTTTGTTGTCTATTTTATCCCTATCCCTTTCCTGCATGCCTCAGGATATGGTCCATCATCCAATGGGCTTAGTAGATAGGGTTCATTGAGCTATACATTTCTTTTGTTCATTTGTATACAGCCTAGTCGATGGTGGTGATTCAATGTCAGATTTTTGTCTGAGATGAGGAGGGTACACAGTATCCGTAATATTCCATAGTGGCAAATTGTCCCTCTAGTATCTACAAGTGTGGAATGAAAATAGTGAACAAATCATCTATCACCTAAATTATATCTTCTATGATTAGATATTTAAGAAATACCATTACCGAAACCGGATATGGAATCTGCGGAAATAGGAAATCATTTCCATTGTGCATCTAATCTAATTTCGGTAATATATATTTAATACCATTATAAAGTCCTATAAATGCAATATGAGCAGTAACAGCAAAGTGAGTAGGAGTTACACAGTTATTAATTTAATACAAGACTTAATAAGTTTGCACTCTGGAACACCCACACACACAAAGCAGAAGTAACTTCTTATCACAATCCCAATTAAACCAGAAGTCCCCTGCATCTATGTATTTACACTACCCAAGCTTATTAACTTCACTGCATTCTAATTCAATTCTCTCCGCAACAGACTAGGGGATTGGTGATGGAAAGGCACTAATTAAATTGGAAGTGAGAGTTTGCCCTTAGACAATATTACTTTATGAAGAGATGTGAGCTCCAAGAAGTAGCTCTTACTTTGGGTTACTTTGAGATGCAATGGAAACATTGGGAAGTGTACTTGAAACAACTGCCGACTGTCTCATTTCTATCTAAACTCATCTTGAGATCCAGGATTTAATATTTCAGGTTTGTGTCCACAGAGGGAACTCCACTGGCTTAAGTTATTCTTGATTGCTAAATACAAAGGAGATAGAATTAGATTTCAAGTAGAATTCTTGCAGAGTTGCATCTTTGAGATTTCACCAAAAGGGATGAGACGGGTGGAGGTGTATAACTTTTGATGAGATAGGATGTCAGACAATAGTTTCTCAAAGCGTGTTGAATTAAATATTGTATTTACTTATAATGTTACATTGTAGGAGAGCCTCGTTTTCAAAGTGGTGACAGTATATAAATTATATGATTCAAATGTTTGAATTACAACATTTACACCGTATTGGTAGACTGGACTTTAACAATTATCACTCAAACCAATCATAGTTTTGCTTAAACCCAAACATGTATGCATTGGTACATGCATGTTTTCTTTTTTTTTAAAGGCATGTACAATATTAATCAGAGTGTGAACACCCAAGCAGTATCGTTGATATTGAGTTAACGGAAGAATTAAATCAAGTTTCTCCTAGTTGATAAGTATGATATTATATAATATATGATCCTAAGTCCTCCCCTTATCTGATTCATAGGAAAGAAGCAAAAAAACTGATCTAGATGACATATTGATTGGAATTAAGTTTAAGCACCAGACGGTCTGTTACCAAGGCTGAGAATGTCCATCACCCCAACACTGTGAGGGAAATGCATGGAATGTTTAATAAGCCTGATTCTCTCTGCCCTCAGCCACCAACCCAGCTCTGTCCTATCACCAGTTGGGGTCACCTGTCAGTGTTGTCGGTTATTGCTCATCTACATGCCCAATCTAAGGTGTGCGCCCCACCAGATCGCTCTTTGTCTTTCGCTGTTTAATCAATTTTGTGCATTTATGCGTTTGTTTCTTCTATCCATTGTTCTAGTGGTTTTTATTTTAGTCCCTGTATATTCTCATCCGGAATTTTCATCTTCTTTCTTTCTCTCATTTGTTGATTCTCTGGGTGTGGAAAGGTTACATGTGTCTGCATGTATATTTGTATGTGTCTCTCTGCCTGTATGTCTGTATGGCTGTGTCTGTCTGTCTCTCCCTCCCTCCCTCTCTCTCTTTCTCATTCTCTCTCTCTCTCATTCTCTCACTTATTCTCTCTGTCTCTCTTTCATTCTCTCTCTCTTTCTCTCTCTCTGTCTCTCTCTCTCTCTCTCTCTCTCTCTCTCTCTCTCTCTTTCTCCCACATATCCCCGACTCATCTTTCACCACCTTTTAGCCTTGCCACACACCTAAACCCGCCCACACCCATCTCCACTCCCAGTTACTGCCAACACCCTACCCCAGACCCGTCTGTTACCCGGGAATGTGTCATGAGAAAAGGCATTAGATGGCGCCAATGACAGCCCATACGTCTTGGACGTATCACCCTACTCGTATGTGCATGTCATTTACGTCACCATCTTTTACCCCTTATTTTCATCAAACTATTCAAGGATTTTAGCCAAGCAGGTTTCTCTCATGTCAACCATTATGGGCTTTTAAAAGCTGGCATGAAGATTAATTTCTTGAACACTCTATAGCCTAGTATATCGGTATGTAGAATATCTCTTCTTGTTATTTCTTTTCATAGATGCAAGGTCTTAATTCAGCCATAAATCAATACCTCAACTGGACTCTAATCCAGGCGCTTATAGATGCAAGACTGGCACTTATTCAAGACTGACCAATTAATGAAGCATCTATTAATTGCCATACCGCTCTACCCTTGAAGCGCTTAAAAATCTGCAACAGGCACTTATTCGAAAACCCAGTGCGTAAAGGCCACAGTACCTCAATGCTCCTTTTAATACTATAGAAAAGTACTCTCTCAATGCATTCTTCTATGTGAGACATCTTTCCTCATTCCTTCCACACCAATTGCATGCAACCCCTGCCCCTCCCCTCCCCCCCTCACACACACGTACATACCAGTAGTAGCGCCACCATCTCTGAGGCTGAGGCGTCTTGGAGCCGCCTACAACCGGAAGTCGCAGTGAGTGGTCGCCTTGGTTACCAGTTAACGTGGTTACCGCGTCAGGGACGCGTCCTGCATCATCCCAAACAACGTCACGTGATTCCAAGCCAAGTCACGCACTTTCCTTGCGAGACTTGCAGTGCGACGCCTCAATTGGCGCTCTTTACTGTCTAGCCCTTTTGAACTATTAAAGGGTTTTCTTTTTTCTTTTTGAGATTTCTTCGGTTTCATCATTATTTATGGCGTCAAGGAGTCTTTAGGTTTTATGTCAGGGATGTGGGGGAAGGGAGGGGGGGCAATAAAATGTGATTAATGCATTAGTCAGACTTTGATAGTGTAGATGATACATTACTTGAGTTAAGGCCTGCCCCCTCCCCTATCATAGCCAATGCTTCTGGTCTTGTTTCCATACAAGCCACTATCTTGTTTCAATGCAGGCGGCTATCTTGTTTCCATGCATGCTGATGTCTTGTTTCCATACAAGCCACTATCTTGTTTTCATGCCATCTCATTTTCAAACAGCTCGCTGTCAAAGTTAGACGTTGGGTGTCATCTTGCTTTCATGCAGATCACATAGGGGCTGCTCCCAGGGCACTGATTCTGAGGTCACATTAGGGATGTCAGAGGGAAAAGGGGTCCTTTGAATGATATCTGACCTTCTGTCACCCCGGAGGCTGGCCTAAGCTCCCCTTACTCCTGACCCTACCCCCAACACCTCCTAGCCCCCACCCTCTTCACCATCTCAAGACGACCTAGTCTCTAACCATTCTGAAGGAGAGTTGGATGGGAGAATATCCCTCTCTGATTGGTTTGGTCCTATTGTAAAGATGTAGACTACCAAGCCCGGTAATGAACTGTAAGTATGCGCCATCTTGTCTGTAATTTTGAGATAAATTCATACCAAAATGGTTTGCCTTGGAGCACAAAACCGCATCCATATTAGCACAATATCTTATTCTTTAAACAAGATGGTGGTGGATATCTTATGTTTCAACCACAGACAGGGGCTCCCTTGTATCCCCAGGGGATGCTTTGTAAGAAACCATCATCAGAAACAAACTAAACTAGATTTCTGCCCAATGGTTAGGACAGGGGTTAGGGTAAGCTGAGTTCTTTCTGATTACTGTTAGGGTTAGGTTTAGGGTTATCTATCTCAGGAAGCATCACCTGGGAGACCAGAGAGTCCCTGTCTTTGGATGAAGAATAAGATATTCCCTGAATTCTTCTTCAAGCATAAGATATCGTGCTAATGAGCTGCATGCCAACCATCTCACTGGCCAATCATAAAATGCTGAAATAGTGACTACACACATTAAGTCTATGTCTTTGTCTACAGCTGAGACTAGGCTAGCAGAGACATAGGCTACCTCTCCCAGGACCGTTTTTGTGCCTGATTCGAGTATGGAGCTCACCTTGTTGAGAACATAATCCAGCAGTTATCAACATGGTACCAAGCATACAGAGAGTACTGTAGACTCTATGATGCCACATCTTGCTACAGAATGGTCCCTAGCCCCGCCCAGACCCAGTGCACTACTATCACCACACGACCTTAGTGACACACGTGTCGGCGTGTGGACAGACTTCTCTATGGGACTGACAGTCTCACGCTCCTCCTCACGGCACCCCAAAACCCTTTTCCAGCAGCCCTTACCATGCCTGCATGTCTACCTAGACCTACCTGTTTCCCCTCATCTGCTGATACTAAGCCTGTCTCTTTTCTAAACTCTCCCTCCTGCCACTGGGTTCTAATCAGGCAAAATCAGAAACTGATACAAATCAGGCGAACTCATTATGTTGTACTGTGCCATTTCTCCCCTACTTTTCTGCCCACCACTCTGTCTTCCTCAAATGTCCCTAAACGCATAGACCACCCCTAAGCCCCCCCCCCCCCCTCACCGAAAGAGGAAAGAATTATTTTTGAATTAAAAAAATACTAGCTTCTATTTCTCTCTTCCCCTGTATCACTCCCATATCCGTCTCTTTAGCTGAGTAATTCCATGTTTACCTCTGTCTACCTCCATACTGTGCCTGCTCCCTTTACTTCACATTTTCCTTCTACTTACTTTCATTCTGCCCTATCCAATACACTCACCTAATCACATCCGTACCCCACTTTCACCCCAGCCTTCTCTAAATCCTCCAAACAATCGAAATATCTGCCAATTTAGCCTACGTTATTCCGAGTTGCCTCCCCTTTACTAGTTTTAGAAGTCTCTAGGTCTTCCTTTATTACCTTACCAACCCCCCAACTCCTCTTTTTACCGCTCGCTCCCAGACTGCCCTGCCTTTCACCTCGCCTCTTATCCTCGCTGCTCCCCAGACGTGGCCAAACTCACATCTCGCCTCTTCTCGCCGGGCCCTAACGAGATCCCGCGAGACCTCGTATGGCCTGTCACGTGACTGAGTCTGCAGGCCGAATAGCTCCTCCTACTGACAATTTACTGACCCAGATTTTGACCCTCTCCCACCCCTTCATCCCATCCCTGTCAACTGCTGCTCTCAGGGCTTTTTGCAGATTGGCGGTTGTGGACCCAACCCCGCACTCACTTGCCACTTTAACCGGTATTTCCCCAAATTGCAGGCTAATGCTGTCCGTTAAGTTTTGAAGCAGCATTGGTAGGGGTTAAATAAGATTTGTAGGTGTTTTTCATGGATGTTCAGCATTTACGATAGTCTGTCAGACCAAATCTTAAGAAAAAGGTTGGTTTCCAGTGGCATGGTCTGACAAAACAATCCCGGCCGTTTTTGTGTGTGTTCTTTTGTGGGGATTTTTGTGGCTTTTTTTGCATTTTCCTTTTATAGGGCCTACTTTACCAGTTTTTCTCTAGAGTCCTCAGTAATTGTTCGATTTACAAACTGCAAAAACTGGCACGTAGCAAAGAAAGAAGAAAAGGAAAAAAAGAGGGTGACCCACGGTGTTTTGATAGACCGGGACTGGTGAAACAAACCTTTGGATGTACATGGATGATCTTCGACTGAGGAGAAAGTAGATGATCTGAAACCCACAAGATAAAGTCATTATAATAGATCATTTTGTTTTGTCTACTTTAACAGAGATGTGATGGTGCAGTGATACATGTAGTGACCTAGCCTCGCATGCAATAAGCTCATGTATCAAAACATGTCCTGAACACAGACCATTGGCATAGAAAAATGGCGCTTACTCCCAGTCAGCCAATCATAGGACCTACCGTAGTAGCTCATGTAGGTGTGTGGGCACTCAAAAATACCACCAGAAAGGCGCTTATTCAAGACAGGCACTCATTCAAGATATTGTTTGAGTGCTTGATATTATAATACATTTCAATAGCCATGTGCCCTAATTCCTGATTGAATAACTGGTGCTAAAACAAGCCATTATGGTAAATATGCTGTAATGATCAACCATTACAATTGGACCAGACTGTCAAATGTTGGACACCCATAATTATACACACTAAATTGCTCTTTTTTGTAACAAAAAGGCGGGTACAAGTGTGCTACATAGCTGTTACTGTATTGGCTCTATAGACGTTAAAACGGCAATTAGATGCGGCCTGAAGGCAATCGATCAACGCTAAAAGGCAAGTCTTACAATATGCTACATCAACTTAATTGGGCCCTAGAGAGATGTAGCCAGCCATACAACGGCCTCTTTAGCATTGGAGGATTGGTGGGTGGGGGTGGAGAATTGGAATGTGCTAAAGTGGTGTACACATATACTGTGGTTTCCTACGTATTTGGTATATTGGGAAGACATGAATTGTGTCCTGAGTAGTACTAAATAACATGCATTATGTCAAGCTTGAGATTAGATCATAATGACATAGCCACAAATGTATACAATTGTTTTTCATTTTTCTACTCCAGGTGAAGACGAAAATACTTCCACACGTGCCGGACAAACATTATATTCTTAACTGGTAAGGTTGTTTTCACGTTTATTACTACAAGCTATATGTGTGATTAGTAGTTGTATTGGAACAGTGCCTGATACAGAATTCAATTTGGTTATACTACTTGGAGCTTCCAAACCTTCCCTACTGCTACAGGGCATTTTCATATACTGCTTACATCGTAACTATATTATCATCTCCTCAGAGTTCAACACTCTGTGCATTAATTCTGTAAGAGGCCTACTTGTGTAAAGCTGAAATCACAAGTTTGTCTTAGAATTGGCACCATTCTCATTGTCTGAGAGAAACTCTTTATCCCAATGGTTGAACTAATGATAGGATACTGTCTGTGGCAACCTTTGGGGGAATAGCCCGAAAGATCCTGTATACACTCGGCTGCTTGGGTCTTATATTTCTGGTTTAATCAATCCAGTGCATTTAAAAACAACTAGAAAATGCAGAAAGAATGGGGGTTTTTAAGAAGAAAATCCTTAAGAGACTATCTTAGCATTTATAGTCCAGCTCTGCGTCAGATTGAATTCGGGACATGAACTCAGACATACACATAGTGTATATGGGGCTTGAGCACTGGAGAATACCTCAAAGTTCAAGATGCACGATCATGCATGACGACCGTTTGTGAGTTTATAAATGATGTAAACTCGTGAAGATCCAACCAGTACTGCAATCTCGCATCATGCAAAAAGGTCCATGGTCCATTACAGCAATATATGGCATTTGAGAGATTAAAAGGGGACTTTCCTAAGCCTTCATAGTCCGGCTTTGTGGACTTCACTAAAGTCCTTATCTTTAGTAACTTACAAGGGATGCGTGCTATCTGACATGGTCGCTACCGTTAAAGATATCGCCTTTAAAACTATTTGGAAAAAGAGAGAGAAAAATAGAATCTTTTTGATACAAAGATGAAAGATCAGACTTCAGCTCTTCCTTCCACCTCATCAGATACCAAGGCCTTGGCTGTGGAGGGTGGGGATGTCGCGACAAATAAGAAATCCAAAAAGTTCTAACTGCTGCCAAAGGATACCTACTATACATGATATTGGATCATTCAGTTATCGAACATAGATATGGCTTTTATATCAAGTTGGTAGTTGTTTGCTCAAAAGGGAATAGATATGGAGGGTTTCAACTTGCCTTAGATTGTCTTGAGCGATTTAGCATCCTGTTGTACAGATGATTCAAGCTTTTAAGTAGTTTAACTCTCTCCAGTTGGAAATAAAATGGAGACCGATATTTAAAAGTATATGTGACACGATCTGCGAAAAGGGACCTTAGTGCAGGGTCCACCAAGGTCCCTATTCCTTGTACAAGTCACATATACTGACCCATAAAGTACATAGGCTGCACCAATATGCACAAGCATGGTAAAGCAGTAAATTAAATGAGGCATTTGAGATTAGATTCCATAAACGCATCATCATTATACATGTATCACATTCCCCATAATAATATACCATGATAAAAGCGTCATAACCATTGTTTAGTGATAATAGGCCTAGGTACACGTGGCAATGCCTTAAACTCCGACAAAAACTCCTTGCCCCACGCCTCAGGAATATTTCCTGTGTAAACATTTAGAATTCATGAGATTCGGGTGGAGATGGATCGTCAGCAGATTCTGGCGGCTTTACCCACAATCCCGTGCGTCTGGTCACGGGAGATAGGCCTGGCGTCTCAAAGCGGGCTGACCCCTAGTGAGTATCGGAAGAACCCTTCCCTAAGCCCTAGCCGGCTGCATATTTTACCCATCACTTCCATTATATCCATATTAAGATGTTTCCCTCACCGACTGACGTGAACATAAGGACGGATTTCTTCCTGCCCTTTTTTTTCCTGATTATTCTCTGCTTTTTTTTGCTGTATATCCAATTGGTGGATAGGAAATGTAAGGTAAATCATATTCCTCAAACATTGATTTTGATTGCAACGGCAACTCAGTGCTTAAGTTGGTATCAGAATAATACTGATGAATTAGAGGAGATGTTAATAGGGGCTATAAAATCTCCTTGAGATGCCCTATCATAATCCTTAGGCCTAGATTCTCCAATCTTGTTTCATAAGAAATACACGATCTAGACATTACTGTCAGGCAAGGCTCAAATGAAGTCATTGACTTAATATAATTATTGAATCAAATTCACCCTGATATACAGGCTTTGAAATGAAATTTCCCCAGTCTACGTACAAAACCCACAATAACCTTACGCAGAAACCCTCCCAAACTCCCATACTAAATACCCTGACTTTTGAGAGAATATGAGACCATCATCAGCGCATGATAACAAGGCAAAACAGAAAAAGGAGACAAATGTCTTCTGCTCAGTGAACCACGTGACGTGTTGTCACCGCCATCCACCAGGTGGCGGCACTGATGAGACAGTTCCATCTCCCAGCACTTTTTGACGCGACAACCTAATAATCGTGCTGGCAAGGGAAATGGGATCGGCCGAAATAAGATAAATTTCCAATGAAATTATACCAGAAAAAGTTCAGGAGATGGAAAGGTGGGCTCCCTAATGTGGTTCCATTTTTCTTTCTTGCAATTATGGTAGTCACACATCACCTTTCACCAACATCATAATTAACTTTACTATAAATAGTCTTGTTCAGATATTCTTTTTTTTAATATGTTAGTTTATCTATATAATTATTTCTATATTTAGTATTTACCCCTGTTCAAATTCAACAACCTATACGTATAATCATGGTAACATACCAGATGGTCACAATCCTCAAGGTTCAACAAAGAGGCACAAACTAACAAATGTGGCACGATCTGCAAAAAGGGACTTTGTTGCAGGGTGCACCAAGGTCCCTTTTCTCAGGCCATGTCACATCATGCAGAAGTATTGAGCCCTTACATTTACCTCCTCTAAGAGGGGCGATAGTGTTGGTCCTCACACCATTCCGCCTGTTACTGGACGGGTAGCAAGAATTGGGTCCTTAAGAGGCTAATGTTCAGAGTAGTGTGTTCTTTCTCAAGCTTCTACCTCACCTTCAACTCCTGCCACTTCCATCCTCTAACAGCATCACTGTCATCCAAAACCCACCCACTCTGACCCTTTCAGACCTCACCTCACCTACCAATGTGTCCATATAAGGAATACACCATAACATACCCTCTACAGTTTCTAAAAAGCATTCTTTATTCGGTTTATGGCACCTCGATGCCACTGTATGCCATTGTATCGAAATACAGGGCGAAATAGAGGGCATTACACTCTATACTAAGTAATATATAGCCCCAAAACTCATCATATAATGATGTGTCCCACAACTGACAATTACATTATTGTCTCTGTGAGAGTAAGATTACGTTTCCAGGAACCCTGATTCCATTAAAATAGCGACATTGACATAATTCCAAAATTGTATATGATCGATGAAGTATGCGAAGAGAGCATAGGAAATGAAGCTGTTTGATATTGGCTACTCCCTTTGCCTCACCCCCCCCCCCATTCCTATGCCCATCCCTACCCCGGTTTTAATCTTTAAGTAAGGGCCACATATTGCTTTAAATACCCTTCAGGAGTGTATCAACCCAGTATGGTCGGTATCATAAATGTATCTAGCCCTTACGAGTTACTCGCATGAATGTAGCTCTGGTGAATTACTCGCCAGGGCTGCATTCACGCATCATGCCGACAAATGGCATACTGCATTAATGCACTATGCGGCCCTTAACGGCTTTACCACTTTACTCACCCACCCCCTTCACGTTCCTCACCGGACGCTACCACTACGGGAGACGCTGCTAATCAAATCCCGATCACGTGACTTGTCCCAAGGTGCCCGGATGTTGTCCACGTGTCACATGACCCCTGCTCCACGTGCCCCGGATGTTAGGTAGACTTCTGGTCCAGTCCCTGACTACTGTGGGGAAATAGGGAGAGTCCAGATACTGTAGTATGGCTCTAGACCCCTAAATTCGATATGGCGACATGGGCATTTCTTAAAATCGACATGCGACATGAGGCCTAGTGACATGCGACATGAGGCTTAGTGACAGGGGACATGGACATTTCTTAAATTGACATGGGACATGAGCATTTTAAGCGACATAGACATGCGACATGGTCATTCCTTAAATCCGACATGCGACATGGGGACCCCCCATCAAGGGCCCCTGTAGTGGTTGGTTTAACCCTTTAAAGTTTAAGGGCTGCAGGTTGCCATAATTCTGAGCAGCATAATCATATTGCCACATGATGCACCAACGCAGCCTTACAAGAAACAGCCAGCTAGCTGATGCATTGGTACATCATGCTGACCCTTTGGGAGTGTATCAACCTCGTAACGTTGGCATGATGCATGAATGCAGCGACGGTGAGTTACTCGACGGGGCTGCTATCATCACATTAACCCTTTCGTGCCCAGAACTATTTTGACAAAGTGAGTTTTCACAACATAATTTTGTGAATTGTGTAACAGTTCAATATTTTGTGCTGAAATATGTCTTATATTACATTTTCTAAAAGCTAATGGAACACATTTTCGAATAATGTATGGAAGAATATCTGCAAACGTCATAATTTGGGTTACCATGGCAACCAGAAACATTATTTTCCTATTATTAAACAATATGGTCAAAACTGTTAATATTTCCAAAAAGGGCCCTTTTAGTTTGAAATAGATTGATTTGGCATGGTAAACATGCTCTTGCTATTCTTAATGAGGGTATACAGATTGAAAGTTAAAGAATACCACTTATTTAGTTGGAATCTCCAGAAAAAAAACATTAAAAAAGTTTTTATCACTATTTTGGCCATTTTTTCAATATTTATCTAATTTATCAATATTTCTTTAGCTCCCATTGGCCAATGCGCGCATTTTCACTGATTTTTAAGCCATTTCTAACTCATTATATTTTGTATTTATGCATACCATCGATATCCATTTTACCTGGTCATAGAGTATTTAGTATTGTTGGAAAGCTTATGCGATTGCGCTTCATTTGCCTCTAGAATCATCCTGATTTGACTTCTATAGCCCCTAGAATGCTCTATTGAAGATATATAGGTGTAAAAGCGTGCACTTTTGGAGTTCTGGGCACGTAAGGGTTAAAGCACTATATGTTGCCCTCAATAGGTTAGTTGCATCTGTGAGTAGAACATTAAGGGCATGCTCGCCCTGTGTTAAAATGTGACAGCCATACTTATTTGAGACTATAATCGAATACTGAGATGCTCCACTTCAGTGAGCAAACAACGATATTGCCTCCACATAGGGAATTTGGGAAAAAATGGCCTTGCTGTTACATTCCCCCGACAGCACCAGCAGGGTCTTGATCTGTGTAACCAGAGAGGGGAGACTTGTCTAGTGGCCTTATGTATAGATCTAGCTTTAGAAGTAGGCCCATCCCCGTAGACCATTTGTATTTATCCACATTACCTACATAAAGCTCCATGTATACATTCCCAATTCTATAGTATGAAAAATGTGGCATCCCTTTCTTACAGTGTTCATTACTATGGTAAACTTAAAAGAAGGATGAATGTCTAAAATTTAATTTTGAGAAGCAGCTTGTATTTAGCTTGTGTGATACTTTTCATATATCGGCACATACCGAAATGCACATTAGATGAAATGACTAATGCTATGACATGCTGCTATCTTTGTTTTATCCAATGTCCATTATCGCGTTACTCCATCCACGATCTAAACTTATTAATACAGTGAAACAACAAATCATCAATCCGGCCAATGATTTCTGTCTGTTTTCACTTGAAAGTGATAACAAATATAAGTATGGCTGAATGTGATATTTTTGAGGCACATAATATGTAATCATGATAATATCTGAAGTTCATAGGTGGTACTCTTCTCGTGGATATAATATGGGTGGAATTCTTGAAAGCGGGTTGAAATTGCAAAGGGAGCTCGGTCAGAACAGACAGAAATTGCAAAGGTCACACGAAGACCACAGCCAATTTTCCTTATCTTCTTCCATCAATTTTTCATGAAAATCAAGGACAGAATTGCCTTTTGATTTTTGAAGTACATAATAATTATGTAATTACTATGATATCTGAAGTTCATAGGTGGTACTCTTCTCCTGGAAATACTATGGGTGGAATTCAACGGGGTGTAAATTGCAAAGGGAGCTTGGTCTGAACAGACCAATCAATATGTGGAGGTTGCTTTCTAGAATTGGCAACATTCCATTTACTATTTCACCAAAATCCCTGGACCTTTGTCCGTGTAATAGTACAACATCAATTCCAGCCACATCTTGTTGTTTTCCTTATCGTGTCCATTACGGGGAATAACGACCCCGAACATACTCGGCAGCTGAACCGGATCAGACCGGATTCAGAGACAATCCTCTGGGAATGCCTGGGAATGCAAGGCGGGAATCTCCATGGCAACTGTTAGTGGAAATGTCTTCTGCTCTCTAGTTCCCGGTAACTGGATAGAGGGCGCTGCGCATGTTATTGTGATGGATAACCGCAGTGTCAATGCGTCCTACTGTAGCACAAAAGGTCACACGAAGACCGCAGCCAATTTTCCTTATCTTCTTCGCATCAATTTTTCATGAAAATCAAGGAAGGAATTGCCTTTTGAAGCAGTTAGCCAGCCTTCGCTGCCTCCCCCATTAAGTTGTTAAATCTTGTATGAGATTTTATTATGCGATCAATTCATATTTCATTCTATTAGCGTCTACCATGAGATTAAGCGTGGAACGGGCTCTGGCAGCTTCCTTCAATATAAGATAAAGGCAGATTTATCGCTGCGGTATACACGTATCAGAGACAATATACATCCGACGATGAGAAAGGTTTTTAACCGCTTTGCTTGCAGTATCTGATCCGAGTGAGTCAATATCAAATTATATAGAGGGAAAGATTGATGTTCTGATAAAGTGGCCATAAAAGCAGAGTATTTAAATCAATATATAAGTGGATGTAGATTGTTAGCAAGCCATTAAACTTTGCTATCTGGTAGAGGGAAAATAGCCATAAATCCACACTCTAGCCATGAAGGTAAAGAGAAAGGATGCACTTTAGGGTAGAACTCCCATTTACTACCATTTAAGTCAATGATGAAGATAAGTATAAGGAAGTTCTAAATGAGATTTTACAAAATATGTGTTAGGATCTGTGATAAAGGACATTAATGCGAGGTGCACTGAGGTCCCTTTTCCCGGCCATGTCACATTACATTGATTAAAACCATAATTATCCTTCGGCACAACTTTAGAATGTATGAGATTCGACATGGAGAAAGATATTTGGTAATTCATTCAACAGTCTTCCTTCTTTCTCTAAATTGATCACTGTATAGTGTTTTTAATTCTTAGGATACCGATTTTATTCTTAGCCAGTCAGAAACCCTTCCGCGTTCCTTTTCTATACATCATACAATAGATTTTGAAGACGTATTTCAGAAACCCTTAAGGTTTCCCTCTCTACACAACAGATATTGGAGACGTTTTAATCAACTACACGTGATATTCTATTAAGCACACACTCATTTTGGCCTAGATTTAGACATGCTAATGACAAAAAAACTTCCCATTGTTAGGCCGATGAAGCTGTAAATGGCTAGAAGTAGTTAAAAACTATGTTAAACAATACCTACATATTTTTGGGCCAATTATTAAGCTGTTTACAAGTAGAAATACCTTCAACGTATGTATCAATTGCATTGTGTGCTTATAACATTGAATATGGTAGCTCCACAAACATCAGCAAATCTGGTTCTTATCTCAGTTTTTCACTTGATAGGATTTTCTCATTATTCACATTAGCAGGGGCGTAGTGGGGGAGACACCCTGCGTCCTAAGGGACTTCTCCATCACTATACGGGTTTGAAGGTTTTTCTTGCCGTTTGTTTGAATTGTATTATAGAGCAACTCCCCAAGCTTACCGCAGAGCTTACCCGCATGTGTTTGCATTTCGCGGCTGCAATTTGAAAGATGGGCAAACCCGAGGAGTGAAGCGTTTCTCTAGGGAGTTTATAGTGAGTGTTGCAATGAATTGGAAGGAATTGTGTCTTGGGGTGAATGGAGATGGTATTAGTATCACATGACTCTGACACAATGTGGTAAGGCTTTAAATCTAATATTGGTTCTCTCCAAATCCAATATCTGCTAGTAAGACTCTGAGTTTGAATTTAAGTAGATTGGATTAATATCTTTACTGAAGTGACTGATATGATACAGATCCTACAAGCTTGTATGGTCCACTCTTGTAGACTGTATGTACATACTTTTTATTATAGATATCCCTAAATACCTCAGTATAACGTATTTAAGTACAACAAAAATCCAATATATAAATAATTGGTATGTGTGAAATACAGTGCAGAGGCAATATAATAATGTAATAACTTCCAAAACTGATAAAAAAGAGATTCCCAGGAAACCCGAATATGTAACAGAGGCTTCCATCAAGTTAGTCTGAAAATAATCAAACATGAGAACAAATCCCGCACAGAGTGCCCTCTTTCCTTGTTGATCTACAAACAGTGACCTACCCCAAACATTATAATTGCTATGACATTCTTACTAGTATTTGTGAGAAGTCAAGCAATGTTTCAAGATCACAAAGGTAAAAATACAATAGCCTCCAGCATTGAAGATCCCACATAGAGTGTGTATATATGAAGTGTAATCATGTCTGGCACTGGCCACTCCCACACTGTATCTATATCTGATTGTTAGTTTGAGGACCAGGCCCAAAGCACATCCTTGAGGTACTCCCACCCTTTGGGAGGACCCCCACCTAAACCTACACCCAATATGGGGCAACCCCTTAGTCTGTGGGATTTAGGTGCTCTGCCCTGGAGAGACCTGAGGTTATAGAGGGTGTCACAAGAGAGGGGTATCTATAATGAAGTTGGGGCGACCACCACTAGAGGAGCCACCGGTGTCAGCATCCGCAGACACCACACGGTGGAGCCACTGATACTGACTCTATTTGCCATGTTAGACTTGCTGAGACATTTTATCAGATATTTACCTTTTTAAATGTTAACCCTTCAATGAGAGGATGATGATATTGTAGCAACGTTCATATTCATATGTCAGACCTTCCAGGAGTGCATCATACCTGGAGGGTTGGTATGATGCATATTAATCATCTCATGCATGATGGTGCTGACCCTATAGGCTTAATACATGATGCACATCAATGGGGCCCTAGCAATAACATATATTCACAGAAGATGCAATCTTACCTTATGAGGATGAATAAATGTGACATCTTGAAGCATCCACTGGTTTTTGAGGGCCGCATGTTTATTTAATATAGTATGCCCATTGATTGTCCTGATGGAGGGCATAATACAATAAAGTAGCATACGGTTTGGTAAAGGCTTAAAAGTGCTGTCATTTCCAGCATTCATGAAAGCTGCATATCCTGAGGCCCTGACAAGTCTAGTAGCTAACCTGTTAGTGCTTTGGGTGCAGGGGAGCAGGAGAGGTAGAAGAGAGGGATCAAGCCGGTGGATAAGGGCTCAGGACACCGGATTTGTCACGAGAGGGCTCCCGAGAAACAATAGATTATTATGGGATGGGATTAAGGGACGCTGCACCATGGCGCCGCCACACGGGATCTGCTGCAACTAGAGGCTTAGGTAGGAAAGATGCAGTAGGCAGCTCGGGTAGATCCTAGCTGGGAGAAATAATTGCTGTATAATGAATCTATGCCCTAGTCCTTTGTGTATAGAGGTTTTGTCAACAGGGGTTATTACTGAAAATATAGTGTTTGGAACTAGACTCACCACTGCATAAATCACAGAAACTGTGCATATGGGATTTTTACACTTCCGCAGGCCAGCATTCTTAGGATATTTAATTTTTTTATGATTTCTTTTGTCTTATAGTATCGAGATGAATGAGTTCTTGATGATACATATGTGACATGCACTAGGAAATAGAACCTTAGTGCACCCTGCACTAAGGGCCCTTTTAGCAGATTGTGTCACATATGGGTTTTCATGCTTAAATATCCATATTTAAGGTTACAGGAGCTGAAAATAGGCCGAAAATGACCCCAAATCGGTCTAAAAATTGGAAAAAAATACAAATTTTGTGACTTTTTTTAAAAAGCACAGTATCTGTGGGGTTTCATATATTCTTTACTCAAACTACGTGTCCTTATGGTAAATCTAGACCAAAAGTTGTATCAGGGGGGGCATGTTTTCTATATTTTTTAAGAAATTAGAATTTTGTGAAATGGAATGTCCGGGCGAATTTTTAGCAACATTGCCACCCCCCACTTATTACCCATAATGCATATGGGTTCATTTTTGTCATTAAAAATTTGAGTTTAGTGGTAGTATATGTATAGCGAAAAAAAAGAAGGAATTCCTCTGTAATCTTCTTCTTCATGGGCGTTTGAGTGTTTTCTATAGAAAATACCCAACTTTTTCAACCGGATAGAAGAATAACATTATTGCTGTGTCTGTCTCCCATTGATGTATTTAACTATTCTAAGTATGTCAGTTATTTACCCTGCAGACATACCTAAGTGCCCAGTGTATAGGACATTTATGTTCATGCCATAGTATAGAACAGTAGGAAGAATAATTTAAAATGTCCGGGCGATATGTCCGGGCGAATTATGTCCGGGCGAGTGACACCTAAAAGTCTAGACGACATTTCACATAGTGATATTAGGTCTACATGAATGACAGACCTATCCCCTGAAAGAAGAATATGTCCTCATTGCTATGCGAAAATGCCTATTTTGATATCTGGTCTAGATCAATTGATATTAAGTAATTTGTGAACTATAGTCAGGGAGTTTTCTTGTAAAAAAGTACGGGCGAGTGACAAATCAAAGTTTACATTATATTCCACACTGCAATAATAGGTCTACAGAGATGGCAGACCTACCACCAGAAAAGAAAACATCTGTAATGCTATGCAAAAGACTGGATCTTGATATACGTTCTAGATCAATTCATATGAAGCAATATGTGAGCCAGAGTCAAGAGAGTTTTCCTGAGAAAAGTGGTCGTTTTTACTATGCACTTTAGATGTATGAAGAAAGTTAAAATAATTGTTGAAATAAATAAGAGAGTTTGTGGAATGGACTAGGTATATCAGAAAAATGGACAGGGGAGTCTTAAAATGAACTGGTAATGTTGGGCAATGGACAGGGAGGTCATGGAAGGGGATGAGGATGTCAGGAAATGAACAGGGGAGTTCGTGGAAGGGCCTGTACAAGTCAGGTTTCTCTCCTGTGTGGAGCGCTCTGTACCGTCAGGATTAGGATGATTATCTGCTGGTTGTTTAGACGTGGCAATTATTAATGGAATTGTAAAAGAACACTTAAAGGGTTAAGATAGCTGCACCAGACATATACAGCAATGGTGTGAGTGATATTGGTTTAGATAAAGAAGTATTTTAAAAACACATACATGGTATTTTAGAAGGAAAATGTCCGCCCGAGTGACATTTTGCAGTATTCCAAGGTATTTACAATATATATATACAGGTATACACAGATTTTTGCCTCACTAAAGCTATATATCACCTAAAAATATATGCCCTGGGGCTTGTTTCCCATATACTTGGTACTTTCTACCTAGCTCTGTACTCTTGTTAGGCAAAGTGACAAGTGACATATTATTTAGAAACCTAAATTTAAGGTAAAATTCATGTCACCCCTCTGTATAAAATGCCTCAGCGGAAAGGAATTTACCAATTAACACTAATCAAAACCACTTAAAACTAAGCCTTAGGACCTGCCTTAACAGGAAAACATATAAAAATTGGAATTAGCTGCATAAAAGTGCTATTATGGATGCCTCTAGTGATAAATACCCCAAATGTCACTCGCCCGGACATTGTATCCAAGGTGCATAGGTTGCAGGGGTCGCCATAGCAACGTTTTTCATATTTAACTGATAAAACTTCATGAGCAAGTGACCCATCCCCCATATATTACCCACAAGAAATAACTTTGAGATACTCCAAGATTTTTTCCTAGACCCTCCTATTGTGCCCCAAGCCCCATATGCACACTTTCTGTGATTTTCGACCATTAGTATTACTATCTCCATCCTGAATATACCTGAGGGCATTTCAAAGCACCCATCTTTTTTCAGAAATTTACTTCTTGTGGACTATACTTCAAAGCATATAAATTTGTATCATATTCCATACATATATTCAGACTCAGACAGAACAATGGCTAAGTACTTGCACAGTTTCGTTTAATGATAATGCCTACACTGTAAAATAAAGACAAGTAAGTTAAAATAATGGTTATTCATTATCATTTCTGAGTGCCAATCTTCACCATTATGATAATGATGGATTCTAAAGAACGGTGACCGTTGTTATTATAGTATCTTACTTTGATTCTCTGGACATTTAACGGAATGTTTTTTACAGTCTACCTCAAAAGAATATGATAATGTACTGATGTTTTTTGATACTCACTAACATGATTCTCTTCTCATCTTTTGCAGGTGGTCGACTTATGCCTGAGTCCTGCTTAAGTGAAAAGGCAGAACACCACCCACACCTACCTCTAGTGAAACCTGCCCCCCTCACTGGTTCTACAGCAACCTACAGTAGTCACTGTCAGTGATGGGCTGTGGGAGATCCAGTGCTGCCACCTGGGAGTGACTCCAAACACCAATGCCGGTGCTGCCCTCAGCGGGGAATGGTCGACACTACGCGGCAGGCCTCGTTGGGGGTTTGTGCATGACCATGCCTTGGCCGTGTTTATGTCTGCACTCCTCTGTCCTCCTGGTGCTCCTCCTGCTCCTCCTGTCCCCTCCGGTGGCTGTTCGTACACAGCCACCGCCCGCCTCCAGCCTCCCGCCTCCCTTAGTGCCAGCTTGGACCATGATGTGCCCGCTGCACTGCACCTGCGAGAGCCGCTTTCACACCTGGGTGCAGCATCCATTGCGAACAGTCGACTGCAATAATGCTGGCCTCCATGAGTTACCGGTGAATATTTCTTTGGAAGCCGAGGCGATTATCTTGGCCAACAATCGCATTCGGCCAGGGCAGCTATGGGGATTGCATCGGCTGAGTAATTTGACTTTGGTGGATCTGTCCAATAATCATATCTACAGTCTAGAGGACTGGTGGGGTCTAGGGATCACTTCCATAGCTCATCTTGCCTTTGATAGAAACCAGATTGATTATCTGCCGAATCGTACATTTGCCCTCCTAACCTCCCTGAAGTCTCTCTCTGTGTCGCAGAACAAAATTGAGATAATTCATTCAGATGCGCTATGTGGTTTGCGCCAACTTCACCAGCTTGATCTCTCGCATAATCGGATCTTTGAGATCAATCCCCGGTGGTTCCGTGAGTTACGGGCGCTGGAAGTGCTGAATCTCAATGACAACAACATGCATGTGCTGCGAGATGGAGACTTCATGTACCTTACCGGTCTCCGATCTCTTATCATCAGCAACAACCGTCTCAAACATATCTACGACGCAACCTTTGTGGGACTTGAGAGCCTCAACGAGTTGCACCTGGAGAATAATCACCTCCGGGAGATGCCGGAGAAGCCCTGGAGGGTCTTCACAGCCATTGGCACAATCAACCTTAGCAACAATCACCTGGAGACGCTCGAAACCGGCTTCTTCAAGGATATCAATGTGTCGAATTTGCTACTTAACGGCATGCGAGACTTGACAATGGTAAATAAGCATGCAGTGAGTAGCATGCAGCTTCTTACTACTCTAGAGATGACAGACAATCCCCACTTGTTATACATTGACAGAGAAGCCTTCCACAACCTTCCTAAGCTGCAGTTCCTCCGGCTTCAGTCCAACAACCTTACAGCCTTGGAGAGCGAGGTCATCCAGTCGCTCCCGGCATTAAAAGAGATTAGTCTCTATGGAAACCCTTTTATCTGTGATTGCAATGTGAACTGGCTACGTGATGCAATGAAAGATAACCCTCACAATCTAACTTTCCCAGAGGCAGACAATGTCAAGTGCAATGCTCCTAAGGAGTTAGCAGGCAGTAGCCTTGTGTCAGAAGATGTAACCGGTATCCCAGAGAAATGTGCGCCGAGGATCCTGCCTCTTTTTGCAACGGATGTGAACACCGTTCTTGGTGACAAAGTGCGATTAGACTGCCGGGCGGTCGGGGAGCCAGAGCCACAGATAGACTGGCTTCTCCCGGCCCACAGCGATGCTGCGATTGGTGATGAAATAACCTTATTGAAGTCAGGATCCCCTGGGGACGAAACCGGGCGGGTAGTTGCCAGTAAAACAGGGACACTGTATATTGACTACATACAAGGTGTGGACAATGGGGACTACACATGTTTAGCCTCAAACCCTGGAGGAAGGGACCAGCGTAAAATAAGGTTGCGTGTGAAAAACATGCGAGCCAATGTTATTATTATCCGGGTCACTGCTGACGCCATTACTGTCACGTGGAAGAGTGCGCGATTTGCACATGACTATCAGATTTTGTATCGTGAGAGCCATAGCAACCAGTCATATCGCATCATAGATATCAAACCTTACATGAGATCTTACACTGCCTCAGAGCTCCATCCACAGACCTTCTACGAGTTCTGCATAGCGGTGAAGCACAATGACAAGTCGGTGCGAATCAACTGCACAAAGGTGTCCACGCGCAATGCCGATTTCCTTCAACTCGGCATCTTCACAGCACGTGACTATATCATTGGTGGGGCCATAGGTTGCGTGGCCGTTGTCCTACTTGTGGCCTGTTTGGTGACGCTGCTTGTTAAAAAGTATAACAACCGGCGGCGTCAGCAGGAGGAGTTGTACGGAGACAACCTCTCGCAGCTCTTCCTGGCCAGCATGGACAGCATGTCTGACACTACACCGATAACATACGAAAACCGTGCTGCGGAGATCTTTGACGATGACGACATTGAGGAGATCCGCAGTGCCGCGGCCAGTGCCAGAGCCACCACCGACGTCAAGTGACGTCACTAGCAGGTGGCGCCGCCAAGTGTCAAACTTGGAGACTTCTGTGGCGCCACCTGGATGAAGCTGGAAGAACCTAGCGCTGATGCCTCGTTGACTTTTCTAAATCGGACATTTATGTCTACGTCTAATGAAACGTAATTTAGTATTTTTTCCCTCCTCCGCCTCAGAGCTCCGGAAATTGTACAAAGTATATATACAAGACGAGGTTCAGGATAAATGCAATACATGTATATGTAATACCCATAAGGTTAATTAAGATTTTAAAGGTTCCATAGTATTTTAATGCACTATATACCCTTTGTCACCAAGATGCATGCATGCATCCCTGGTGAGTAGATTATCAGTACTGCATCCAAGCATCATGCTGACCCTACAGGGTTGATATCCTCCCAGAGGGTCGGCATGCTGCATCTATACAGCCCTGCATAGGTGCAGCATGGTGATATAGGCCATAGCTCATTAAAGCACGTTAGACCCTTTAATGATTAATGGAGGTGTACATAGTAGAATATTATAAAAATGTTGTTTCTTTCAGAATGTTTGTTACAAAAATAAACGGGTTTGAGATATGAAAGCTGAGGAAACTGGTGAGAAAATGTGCCCTATACTTGAGATTATCACCATAATATTGAACTGTAACCTTAATACCTAGTGTATCTACTATACTGCAAAATTGTTGTCATTGATTTATCTCTTGGTTTTGTATTTTTCTATGTGCTAACTAGAAACAGTATTACCTGTCCGGGGACAATGCAGAGGGGCAGATAGTGAATAAACTCTATCCATATCTTAAAAGTACAATTTGTATGTATAACCATGTCACTTTGGAAGTCTAATTATTACTGTTTCATTTATCATGTGATGAAGCAAGGTTAATGCCATTTGTAATTTGATAAGTTTTAGCTTTGTGCCAAGAGGTCAAAATAATTTTCTTACATATTTTCCAACAATGTGATAATGTTGTTATATAAAATACGTTCAACACATGAATTGTTAATTATAATAACATTGATTTTTTTTCTATTCAAATCATCCTTAACTACTAACTAGAAATTATTGTGCATTTCACTTTAGAGTGTGGTTAACATTATGATTGAATTATGTAATAACTATTATGTCAAATATAAATCAAATCAAATTACTCAAATAGAAATAATTTGAAGACATGTATTGTAAGCTCTCTGTTAGACTCTTGGTATCACTTTCTTGGTGAAATTCTCTCACCCTCAACCAGCGCAATGTCTGACCAAAATTTTTGTTAGACTCTTACACTATTTACCATCAATAATTTCCTGATGTCAAAAAAGATGTTATTTGGTACAATTTTCATCATGCATAGCTTAGGAAGCCAGTGTTTATTATATGCAGTGTTATATATGTACTAGATGAGGAAAAGAGTTTATTATCATATCATCTGTTTCAACTATTCACGTTGTCATTACCTAATTGCTAACATATTGTCTTGATTTCAAGCCTGTAACTTCTGTGCAGTAGAGAAATTGAAAATGTATAGGAAAGTCTCATTTACAATATCAATGGATCATATAATTATCAGTCTTGTTAATTTGAATATCGTTTTGATTTCAATAAAAGATTCCAAAGTGATTTTTCATGATGTTGATGGTTATTCCTCTTTATTTTGAATTTAACCTCATTATTGCTTCCCATATTCAACGATTGGAATATTTAAAGGAGTAGGCTAACATTGACATTTTAGCATTAATTAGTGGAACAAATTCTAGTTTTATTTCGCATTGTAGGAGTGGAGGACAAGGATCAGACTTTGACATCCTAAACCTGGTGAACGTTCACAAATTATAACATCGGCTAGGGGGTAGGGAGGGGGTCTTTAAGTCTAGTGACTAACCGTGGCCCGGGCCATCCATTTGTATAGGGTATTCTGCCCAAAATAGTGACAGAAGTTTGCGGAGTGGCTGGAAAAGGTCCCTTATAGGTGACATCATTTGTGAACATTCTCTTATCACGATAATAAAACACTTAGCCATGATAATAAACGTGTTCTCTGTAATGCCCAAGACTTAATGCATAACAACATAATAATAATAATCATATAAGTGGTTAGACAATAGGTTCAATATACTTACCCGTGATAAGTGTACTTAAAGTTGTAAGCTGTTCACATTTAGAATATAATATACCACGACAGTAATAACCCACCAGACTAAACTCTAAGTGACCTTAATGTTTCGGATGAGGGTGTGTGTGGAATGTGTGATGTGGTTGACTAAAAGCAGTCACATGTCAGTCGTTTATAGTTCAGATGATTCGAGGCAGGTGTTCAAAAATTGGAACCATTGTTGTGTCCCGATTTGCCTACAGACAACAAAGTGTCCACTTGATTCCCGTATAGTTTGTGTCACTGGCAATACCAATGGACTTGATATATAATAACTTTGGACAATCTACTCCTGAGCTAGTCAGTTGTATTTCATAAATACCCTTTTTATTAATATTTATCATGTAGCTATTGTCAACAAGCCAAGGAACTAATTGTACTTCGGCTAGAATTTGTCGAATATCATGAAAATGAACAAAATTCTTATTAAACTATTAGGCACAATTTAGGGCTGTTAGAATAAACTTTGTTTGCACTTGGAGTATAATTTGTCCTTTGAATACATCTTTTTTCACAATACAGGCCACTTTATCCAGCCAGATTAAAAGAATGAGTGTCAATTTAGCATTTCTATTATTTATCATAACTCCCAAGGCGTAAAAATGAAACACCCTCCAACGGTATATTTGTTTAATGTATTTACTAGAATTGAGAACTTTGCAAACTCTTCCTTTGGGGATATTTTGCATAGTGAAGACAAAGAGAGGAATAATGAGTGTGGACACTTTGTAACACGTGAAGAAAATGGGGAAAAACATCCCTCCTGAGCAGGGCCACACCAAATATAGATCCCTGTTGACAGCAACCGCAAACCTCTCTTTTCTTTAGCAAATTACTCAGAGGCCTGGAGGGTCAAAATGTGTTGGTGCAAGGGGATTCAATCTTCGGCCACTGAACATTGGTAAATACTGATCACTCCCTCGTTATATCATTATGTGAGAAGCAGATCTAGAGCTTCATTATATTTTAATTTACCTGAATATGAAGTTTTATATTTATTTAGTGGATATTCCAGGGAAGATAATAACAGATCCAGGAGCCCCCAAATAGGCCCAATTATTGATTTTATAATTCATTGTAGAACTTTCCCTTATTTATTTGGTATACAATAAACGACGTCGGTCTGATATCCAGAAAACACACCACAAATCACTGTCTGGTTTTAAGTGTGACTAAACTGATATTCTTTGGCTCCCTATACAACTCATCTCTCAGTCACTATAGTACCTAACCAAGTCATACTCATTTTTTGGCTCCCTATACAACCAACCTAAGTTGGTTAATATTGCTAGGTTGGTCAGTACTGACCAACTCACCCTAGTCTTTCCATTTTAGGCTAAGTCCTTTTGAGTAGGGCATTAGTCATTATGTTGTTGTGCCTCAGTAATTCTTGCCCTGGGATAGCCTCCACAGACTAGGGGCTGGGCCATTTAAATTATCTGTGCATACTATGTATAAAGGACAGCACTAGGTTCAGTTACCATCACCCAACTCACGCAGCTATACGCACGATTCTACACCAAGTATAGTGGGTCTTCATCAGTCCTGAATCTGTAGCCTCCAGGTAAGTTAGTGTACAATCACCGGTTTGATTTATGATAATTTGGGAATGGGATGTATAAGGATTTAATATTGTTAAACTTTGTAAACTTATTGATCACAAAGATACAAGGAGATTCATTTACCAGCGGTATTGATTAACACTATTGGAACAGTTATGAAAATAGAATTCACTATGGTCGTATCTCGTTTTAACCTACTTTTCCCATAGAATCTGCTATGAATTAGACTGTGTCGCCCTTTTCAAACCCTACTTATTTATAGTGTATCTGACCACCTTGGGTACAGCTATTTATGAGTCGTATGGTTGTGTCACTTGGACTAGACAAAACACAGTTCTAGATACTGGTATTATCTTCCATCCTCTGACCATAAACATTACATTTAACCCATCCAGTTTGAAGTAGACATGTCTACCGGCTTTTATCAAATAGACTGCACTCGTACTGTGAACCCCGGGTGTGAACCGCCCCCTCTTAGAGGCTGACAACATTTAATATTTGGGCTTTATTTGGCTTATATTATGTTCTCAATATAAGGGGGGTCTTCTCATTCTGAATCAAATTAGAAAGATTATCTCGAATTAGAAAGGCTATCTCAAGTCTTAGTGTTACTCCAGTTTTCCATAATAATAACCCAAAATAATATTTTACGTCACAATAACGTTTTTAACGTTATAATATAACGTTTTTCCATAATAATGAGCCATAGAGAAACGTTATATAACGTCGTACATATACCTTTTTTTGTTTGCGTATTATAATGTTATCATTAATATCATTATTATAGTTTGTGATATTGCCATATTATTGACTCATACTTGACTCTTATTAGATGTGAAAATGACAATGGTATTGGATTTATTGTGGAGCTATTATGATGAATCAACTATCAAAATCCCTCCATAATGGTGATATACAAGATACAAGATACAAAATACGTAGGATAAGATTAAGCTTTCCATTTCCGAAATTGACGCAATTATTAGTTAATAAGATTTTATTTATCTTCAAAAGTGGGGAAATATAAGTTTATTCTATCACACTGCCATACTGGCACTATTAGCTTTAATTTGATACCAAATATGCCAATATTATGTCCACTTCTATCATGTTTGTCATACAAAAAATTGCCAAAACCAGATTTATTCAAAACCAGATCTTTATGATGCACTTGGTGATAAGAAAGCATTTTACTTTTTGAGTAGCCATAGTAAGAGGCTATGGTGTCCATGGTAGTTATGTTAAAATCATTTAAAACTGCAGAATTCAGCTGAGTAAAATGGATACCGACAAGAGGATTGACCCTGCTGAGAAAGCCCTTCAGCAGGTGGGGAAGATTCTGAAAGCTGACCAGTCTATGATAGAAGTCATCTCACGGTATGACGGCTGGTCCACGTATGATGAGGTAAGAATATTTATACCACAGTTGGGTGGAAATACAATAAACACGGCTGTTTGTATAATTTACTTATACCACAGCGGGCACGGAGAACAAAGCATTTCACACCTCTTGTATACTGCGTACAGCCTGTTAATACAGCTAGTGGCATAAAGTAGTTATAGGCCTAGTACCAATCTGTAGGGGTATTCGGTATACGCCTCAGTGCAATCATACAGTCTTTGGGTTATAAAATGCGTACAGTGACCTACTAGGATTATCTATGACATACATGCAAGAGTAGCCACTAAACGCTGGCCTGGGAGCCAAAGGCCCTTAGATTCCGATGCGGCCCATAGTTTTCTGTATATTTACAAAGCTATGCGCCCAGATGACCCGTAGCCTATTTACAGTCCTATTTCCAAGTGAATTTAGATGTTAATCTGATCATTAGGTCCATCTCTATATTGTTGAGTACAAGCATGTTTTATATAATCATTGAAAAGTGGAAATTATGAGTGTGCCAAATATTATACTGTCCAATACAGCAAATAGTCTACATATAATTATTGTATACCAATATTGTCAACTTCTTTTTTCTAAAAAAAAATAAAACCCACTTTAAATCATTCAGTAACCATAATTGATTGACATCCCACAGTTTAACCTCCAGGTCCACAACTTTTTGAGGTTGCGGGACTGGATGACTCATGACAAGTCACGTGACCCTTAAACTGCTCACTGAGTGGCACTTGTTCCCGGGACTGTATCAACGTTCTTTGAGCAGGCACCCCTCTTTGCTATGACCCGTGCTAACCCCCCTAAGAGTTAAATTTGAAGTAGTGGTCATATTTTAACAATACAGTGGAGGATCGGTGGGTTTTAACCTACACCCCCTCCCGTCTTGCTAGAGTATTCAGTGTCTGCATGCTGAGCTCAATAAAGAGAGTCAAGAATTGTCCGACTCTCGAATATGCCTGACAGTCGAAAATGAGGTTTTGGTGACACTGCAAGGTTCAGACCCCCTCGCTGTTATTAGAGAATGAGCACTCCCTTATTATACAATAATGGTGGATGCTCACACCCCTCTACAGGGGATGCTACTTTGGGATGCACTCAACGACAAAATCCAATATTTACTAGCTAAAAAGGACTTTATGAATGCAATCTAATTGATTAACTCCTGGGCTGCCTAACCAAGGCTAGCCGATAGACTGCCTATTGTAAACACCTGAACTGATGCATTAATGATTAAGTGGTATAATCAATTGAAAAGCACCCCTGGCTATGTGAAATGATGATCAAATAAAAATGTTAAAGTACAACTAATTACAAACTACACACCAAGGATTCAGAGAGACATTTTGGTCGTATACCAGAGCAGGAGTCATGATGACCCTTTTTCTTTTTTTCAGGTGACCAAAGATCAATAGAGTGCAGATTTAAAACATGAAGTCTAGACATAGTGTACTGTTTGTGAAGTATGGTGCTTTTGTTTTCAGAATATGTCTGATCTAAACTTTAAAGGACACAAATTCCTGGGAGACACTATTGTAAAGTACCTCCCAGACAATAAGGATGTCAGGGTGTTGGATGTGGCAGCTGGGACCGGAGTGGTTGGTGTTGAGGTAACTGATTTTTCCTTGAATATTCAAAAAAACAGCACAAATAATAATATTGTTATAAAAATGTAGTATTTCATTTTTGGGTAGAATTGGAATAGGTTAATTCAAGTGGGCTGAATTCTGATCTGTTGGAGGCTTATACAAAATTAACAATGCCAACCTGTAACATAACAACACTGAGAATAAATGTAATAACCAGGTTCTTTATTCTGTCCAAGCCAATACAACTCCCACTCCTGCCCTCTGCTCAGGGTCTCTCACACTCTGGGCCTCACATCTCCCTGGCCTCCAGCCACCAGGCCTCCTCCTGCCCACCCCAGCCCTCTGGTCCCGTTGCTGACTCCGTCCCTCTGAGTCTCTGGCCGTGTGATCAAAGTCTCTCTGACTACTCTCCCGTGGTGCCTTGTGCACCACATATATGCACCTATTTCTCCAGGGCTGGAGGGAGCGCCGGGAGCTGGTGGCCGTTACCTCATACACTGAAATAGCTATACTCTCTTCCGAGTGGTCCAACCGACATCACGTCACATGCATTCTCCAATCACATACAATCACACCACATCGGACCACATCCACCCTCCCATACCCCCGTCTGGAACCAATTCCAAGAAGTTAGAAGGGGAGGGTGGTGGAAGAAGCAATCGACGCAAACTATAGAATAAATACAATTACATAGTGAATAATGATATAATTAGCAATGGCTATACATGGTTATATTACATCCCTCCCCTTTTTAAAAAGTTTTTCTCCTGAAAAACAACACTGTTGGAACACACCAATACAACTGTAATGCACGCTCATCAGCAGTGAAGCATTAACAGTCAAATAAGAATAAAAATAAACATAACAAAATCTCAGTACTACTACTTCTACTACACCACACATCATAATACATCACTATCCTGTAAAACTAAATCAGCTTATTCATTGACAGGCTAGAAATAATTATGAGTTATCTCAAAACACCTCTACATACAATCTCAACATCTCGATACCCCTACTCCTCTCCCAGAACACTACATCTCATAACATATTACCCTTCTGCACAGCTTATCAGCTTATTTTAGCAGTTAAGCAAAAGTTATAGATACACCAGAATAAGATTTCTCACCTCTACCTCATATTTCATTTTCTACCCCACCTAATAATGACAATTACCTTCATGCAAAGCTCATCAGCTTATTCATTGGCAATTAGATAATTGTTACAGATACAACAAAATTCAACACCTCACCTGTACTCATCTTTTCACTTCCTACTATATCTCATAACACATTACCTTCATGCAAAGCTCATCAGCTTATTCATTGGCAATTAAATAACTGTTATAGATATAATAGATTTCAACTCCTCACCTCTACTTCTAACCTAACTTCAAACATTAGAATCTCCTTCTAATCCCACTTCACATTACATCATATCATTTACCAAGCATAGCTTATCAGCATGTTGCTCAACAGTCAACTAATAATTCCATATTACATTGTTTCTAACTCTCATGTCCCACCCCTTAAATACCAGTAATTGTGCATGTGAATATGTGTAACTGCTGTAAACCATATACAGCAAAGCAAATGCAGGTAAATATAAATGGTTACATGTTAATAAATATCCAATTACTGCAAACTGTATAGCACTTACAGTAAAGAATATGCAAGTAAATATAAGTGGTTATACAAGAAATAGATAAGCAAGCTATATAATACGCAAAGAATATAGCGAGAGTCCAAAACAAATATTATCATACCATCACCACTAGCTACCTCATTGTAGTCCTGTATGAATACAGTCATTGGTGCTAGACAGATCAAATACGGTCGTTGGTGCTAGATAAATCAAACACAGTCCTTGGTCCTAGATCAATCAAACACAGTTCTTGGTCCTAGATGAATCAAACATAGTTCTTGGTCCTGCAGGGTTAAGTCATATATACGTTGAGATTTAGCAGTGCCAGTAAAATAAAGTTATTTTTCAAGGGAGCAACACATGAGGCATTAAACAGGAGGAGGTATTGTACTATGAAGAATGTTCCTTTTGATGATTAATGTTCAGATAATTCAGTATGTCAATTCCTTGTGTAGTTCATGGGTCCCTTTTAATGTTGTTTGCATTTTGAGTGAACTATCAGAATACATTTACCATGAATAACATACATATTAATGCCAGCAAAATATATTAAATATGATCCCCTACAATGACCAATCCATCAATCTTGCATATCAAACCATTTTCATGGCTATCAGCCAATCACTTGTTTATACAACATGTAACTGCATCAACAACAAACTCTAGGCACACAGTATCTCAGCTAACATCATACTTTGAACCATCAGATTACGCAACTAAATATAGAAAAATTAAAATATAACACTACACAAATGCTAATGCTGTACCAATACACTGTACAAAGCTCTATACTATATAAAATGGCAGGCTATTCTAAATATAAACACTCTATACTCTAAACTATATACGAATGCTAACTATATCCTTAACTCTAAGAGTATATGTTAAACTTTTTAACACCAGTGGTCCCAAACCACTGCCATTAATCCACAATAACTCATTGCTGTACTCACTCCATTTCCGATAACAAAATAAGTCAAATAAATCACTGATCTCTCGTTACTTCAACTCATCTATTCTTCCGACATATAATAATCTCTATGTCATTTGTCCCCTAGTCTCCCATGACTCCCCTCTCCCACCTTATCATCTTCATCTGATTCTATGATTTTCCCAATTAAAAAACAATACAAAAAACAAAAACATAAAAAAAAACATTGGCACAAATAGATCTCAACTTTCGATACTAAAACCCAAATGTTAAAGACAGTGAAGTCCAGGGTCAATGCCCAATTTCCATATACTACTCACAATACACCTGTCCAAAAAGTACAAACAAAGTTCCCTTTTCCATACTTCTCAATAATCACTTGCCTGTATCAACATCTCCTATGTTCTGAAACTCAGCTCACTTCTCTTATACTACTCACACCCCAGGCAATGAAAATGCAGGTAACAAACACCTGAACATGTGACACATGAACAGCTACACCTAAACTCTTGACCTTGATACCTGAAAGGCTAACACACCTGACATTTGAATGTCTAACATTCCAACACCTGACATCTGAACACACAACACTTGCACATCTGTCACACCTACACACATCTATACACACCTGTACATACCTGCACACACCTATACACACCTGCACATACCTGTACAATCATACCTACACCTGCTCACACCTGTATACACCTGTAAACATATACCTGTACCTACACACACCTGCACGCACCCATACACACACATACACACCTGTCATACCTATACCTACAACTACCCTAGGTGACTACTGAAAGTTTTAGAATCGGTCCCTGGGGGGCCTCAGTGTATGTCTCAGGCTGGGAACTCTAAAGTCAGTTATGGTCAAGTTGGCTCGGTCAATTGAAATACCACAATAGAACTCCCTTGGTATCACTGAAGTTCCTTAATCATTTATTAATTATGCAATGAAACATGACCCAAATATAACACAAGTTTGTCAACAACGTTAGTGCCAGATGGAATAATTAAACTTAATTAGGAAGAACTAAACTTAATTAATTCAATTAATAATCCACCAATTCAATTAGCACTGACTTAACCCAATTATAAACCGAACACAAGTTGTCTAAGAATAAATCACATTCAACAAACTACTGGTGGCTAATTAACCTAATTTGACCCAATTAGTCATAACTTGACCTAATTATCAACCTAACACAAGATCTGCACTCAACTCATTACTCAATGGATTAATCTAAACTAATTAACTCAATCCTCCCAACTGATAATTGCCTTGACCTAATTAACAATCACCTGAACTTATTATTAACTAACACAAGATCTTTACTAACCTTATTACCCAATGGACTAATTTTAACCTAATTAACTTAATCCACCCGATTGCCAATTGTGTGAACCTAATTAGTAATCACCTGACCTAATTATCAACCCAACACAAGTTCATCACCTGTCCAATTACCAAGCAACACCAACACCTGTACTCATCAGCACCTATATCTACATTACTATATAAACACAGTGACCACTTGCAATTATTCATAATCCAAGTGGCAATAATAGCCTGTGTGTCTCTTATTACCCAGACTCTGCATCACTACTGCACTTACAGCTCTGCCCCTCACTGCTCCCTCTACCAGACAAAGTCTCACCAGACGACCCCAGAGTCCAACAAATGTTATCAATGTTGCTACGTCACTAAATGTCTGAACACCCAAACAACCTGAAACTATCTGCTCTCTGTTATCTGCGTGCCCAAGAATAGAAGTTGTTTACCCTGAGGGGGACAGCCTGTGTTTACCAGACTGAGTGCCTATCACCAAACTTGATACAGCAAACACTTTACACCAAACTGATACACTATACCCAGCCAATCAGCCAATTCCCTTCAACTGATATCCTTATACTCAAATGGCATACACACAATGTGCCCTCCGTACCTATTTCTGATACTGAGCCAGACATATATCGGTGAACCTTGGTTCTACCACTGTAAAAGCCTACAACAACAGATTCTATTTTAAACCATGTATAGAGCAACTCAGACACTCTACGCAGTCAGACTTTGAATCAAAATAAGCTGCTCCTTTTGAAATAGATTTTCTAACCAGCTTACTGCCACCAGTTTCCAAACATAAAATACACCACACAGTGGGGAATTTCAAATACCCTTTTTGCAAAGATTTTGAGTATTATGCCACCACTCTCACTTTCATTCTCACTGCCATTCTTTCACCACTTGACAAAATACCCCAACTTCCTTACATTAATTGAAGTACCCTTTTCAGCGTACATACATGACTACCATGGTCATTACCTCCACATTAACCACACAGTTGTGTGATCTTGCATAATTTTAAACCACTCAGTACCACTCAATCAATATTACCTCTGACACAATATCAGCTCAGATAAAATGCCATTTTAGCATGCATTTACCTGTCATCATTTATAATGTCATTACCACTACATCCTCCTTAATTACCTCCTCATTCAAGTTGACCTCAAAGTTCTAAGGTCAAACTGTTGCTCCCTTATAACAAAATAGACTGGCACTCACAGTTCCATTGCGAAGATTTCTGGCCCTCAGGCAGGCTGGTGGACCCACACACAGACCACTGGTTACCTGCGGACCCTCAGTAGAGCAGCTGGATGAACCGACAGGCAGCTGGGCGAACCGACAGGCAGCTGGGCGAACCGACAGGCAGCTGGGCGAACCGACAGGCAGCTGGGCGAACCGACAGGCAGCTGGGCGAACCGACAGGCAGCTGGGCGAACCGACAGGCAGCTGGGCGAACCGACAGGCAGCTGGGCGAACCGACAGGCAGCTGGGCGAACCGACAGGCAGCTGGGCGAACCGACAGGCAGCTGGGCGAACCGACAGGCAGCTGGGCAAACCGACAGGAAGCTGGGCAAACCGACAGGCAGCTGGGCAAACTGACAGGCAGCTGGGCAAACCGACAGGACCTTCAGAATGCTGGATGGGCACAACTGGGCAGGCCCCGACACGTAGAAGACAGGAGACCAAGAGCAGGACTTTAGGAGGGGCCTGCGTTGGCCTGGTAGTTTTGGCCTTAAGAACCCTGGTCACCGGCACCAAATTTACCTCACGTGTTGTAACATAACAACACTGAGAATAAATGTAATAACCAGGTTCTTTATTCTGTCCAAGCCAATACAACTCCCACTCCTGCCCTCTGCTCAGGGTCTCTCACACTCTGGGCCTCACATCTCCCTGGCCTCCAGCCACCAGGCCTCCTCCTGCCCACCCCAGCCCTCTGGTCCCGTTGCTGACTCCGTCCCTCTGAGTCTCTGGCCGTGTGATCAAAGTCTCTCTGACTACTCTCCCGTGGTGCCTTGTGCACCACATATATGCACCTATTTCTCCAGGGCTGGAGGGAGCGCCGGGAGCTGGTGGCCGTTACCTCATACACTGAAATAGCTATACTCTCTTCCGAGTGGTCCAACCGACATCACGTCACATGCATTCTCCAATCACATACAATCACACCACATCGGACCACATCCACCCTCCCATACCCCCGTCTGGAACCAATTCCAAGAAGTTAGAAGGGGAGGGTGGTGGAAGAAGCAATCGACGCAAACTATAGAATAAATACAATTACATAGTGAATAATGATATAATTAGCAATGGCTATACATGGTTATATTACAAACCGCCTTTATATTGAGTATAATTATTTTTGAAATTTGACTTTAAAATGTACTGCTTTGATCATCTTATCCCTCATTTTGCTGGTTACAAAATTCAATGTATCTAGTTGAAGGCCCGTGGATTCACCAACCTTGATGCACTAGACCCCTCTGAAGGAATGCTTAATTTTGCAAGAGAGAAGAATGCCTACAAAGATTGCATAAAGGAAATCTTTCCCTCGGACACAACCTCACTCAAAACAAGTAAGCACAAATTGGTGTTTCATGAAATCATTGCTTACAGTTGATATGTCAATTTGGATCAACATTATAATGTAACCATCCAAATTAGTATATGATTGTACTATGAAAGTTACTTGTGTGTTACTTTAGCATTTGGTTGTTTCTTTAACCCTTTGATTTCTCTTTTGTAAAACAAATTCTACTCCTGGAATAAATAGGAAAGAGATTTTACCCTTTAAAGTCTTTAGGCTTCATGTGCATTTTTTGTCATGATGCGTAAATGCAGTGCTGGTGAGTGACTCATCGCCATTGCATTGGTGTATCATGCCAATCCTTTCAGAATTTATCAACATCATAATTATATTGGGTCAACATGAACGCAGCACTGATTAGTCCATGCATCATGCGAACAAAAAGTGGCAAGATGAACAGGCAATTTAATTAGATTTAAATGTGTATTAGGTAACTATGATACTTTTCCAATTGCAGGTAGTTATGATGTCCTGGTGGTGTCTGGGGGGATGGCAGAGGGACACATGAAGTGTGACTGTCTGCCCGAGATGGTGCGCTGTGTCAAAACAGGTATAACCTGCTAATAACACTGATTAAATACATGAGAACCTGTGAAACATGCCGAAAATGGGAAGCATTGTTAAAGTAAATGGGAAAAATACTCTTGGTAATTGTAGGGTGGATTCACCTAGAGTTGATCACATACCTTGATTACAATAATGGCCCATTTAGGCACCCCTGCGCTTATCCATGTTAAGGCCTTTTATCTGTTGCACTTATGCAGGTACCTGTACTTTTAAGACTCCTTTCAAAGGAGAGATTTTAGGATGCAGGGGGTCTTTTTGCTGTGCTTACATGAGACACTCTGCTCATTGAAAACCCCTGTGCTAAAGTAGGCCATTATGGCAACTCAAAAACTTGAATATAAATTTGTTCAAGGATGCTAATTAAGCTCTCTGTGAACCTCTGTTCAGATATCATGAGACATAAAAGGAGCACATCCTTTATAAATGTGAATCTTTTCAAAATAATATAAGATTCATTAATTTTCTCCGCAGGTGGCCTGGTAGTCATATCTGTCAGGGAGGACTACCTGACTAATGTGGCGGAATACAAGGATCGATTCGAGCCTCTGATGAAACAACTCGAAACGGAAGGACAGTGGCAGATTTTGGAACGCACTGTCTATCCTAACCTCTACCATGTCTATAATGGGGTCCTCTTTGCTCTTAAAGTCACCAAACCAAGCGATTGAAGCAAAGGTAGACTGGTAGACTTAGCTGAATATCAATAAAACGCTAGGAAATGATTATGTTGTTGTAAATGTGTCTTTGTACCGAAGTGCCAGTGCACAGATTTAAGCTAAGAGGTTTGAGTTTGGTAATTTTCTGAGTTGTGATATATTGGTCCTTGAATCCTTGATCATTGAATATAAATGGAATGCTTTTTATGTAGAACTATTTAATGGTACACTGGTTCTTTGGAACATGTAAAAACTCATATACACCCTACAACTTAGTAAAAGAGACACTATCTCCAATGACAATCATGATATATTTCATAACTTTTACCTCCAATGACAATCATAATATGTTTCACATTCAGAACTATATAGCTCCAAACACTAGTCTCAAAGGATGTCTCACCTCAACAAAGAATCCACCTACCAAGTCTGCTATGATAAAGAGTACATAAATCATAGGGGCCTAAAGAGCCAAGAGACCCTCGCCGCCATTTCCAAAAGGTGCTTGATATAAGTAGAGAAAAGCCAATATAATGAATAATAACTGCCACATCCAATAATATTGCAATACATGAATAGTATTATGCATGTGCATGTAGCCTATGTTCTAGGTCCACAGGATGAAGTTACTTTAGTTCACCATTTCAAGAAAAGATGGCAGATCGGTAGGAGTCTCCTCAACATTGAACATGCCTCCAATCGCTGTATCTCACCAGTGCCCTCACCATTGACCCCTGTTGATGTATTATGGTATACATGTGCAATCGGGGATCGAGGGCAGTACATTTGTGTCAATACACTTACCATCTGAGGTTTGGTCCATATATAGAATAGTGTGGGGCACTCTTATTGTTGCCTACAGTGAACAGGATATATGGTAGACAAATCCTAAAGCTGATACCTCCATTATAACTATATGACTGGCCACAGCATGCTCAGGGCATTATTTGATTAGGATATAATTGAAACTTGGCATGTTTGTAGAATTTAATTCATTTCAGACTGTCCACTAAGTTACCCAATCACAGCAGGTGGTAGGCATCGGTTCCTACACAGTAGGTATCAAACCTCTAATTAATGGCTATGTCTCGCGAAATCAGGCCAATATAAACGTCTTTGACATGGTGCCATCTTTGACCAGGTACCATCTTTAACTGGGTCCCATCTTTGACCGGCTTGATAGAAAACTGTTTATACAGGGTAAATGAAGATATAAATGGGCTACTAATTACTACTTCAAAGTGTTATGATATCCATTAACCTTTTCAGCCCATTTATATCTTTATATGCCGATTTCTATCAAGCCGGTCAAAGCTGGCATCCAGTCAAAGATGGCACCCGGTCAGAGATCACGTGAGACACAGCCTAATACTAGACTTTGGCTGCTGGAGTGTATTGACCTTGATCCATGTATGCACGTGATGGTAGATGTAGGTCGGCACACCCGACAGTCAAGTGTACATGGATGAGCTGTGTTGTATAGTAATACAGTGACCAGCAGTGAACATCCATCTCATCACCAGTATATCTACACCTAGTAGTCACTCTGGAGTTCAGTGGTAAGTTGGTGATATAACATATGATTTTATGGGCATAGTGTTCTCTTCAAAACAAGTGTGGCCAATGGAGGTCACATGCATATCTCTAGACACTTATCTTTCCATATTAACTTTATATATATATATAAAATATATATATATATATATATATATATATATATATATATATATATATATATATATATATATATATATATATATATATATACATATATATATGTGCCTGTTTGTGGATTAGGAAGTGTGCTAATCTACAACATAATTGCACTTTGCTGTATTTGGGTAAGGTATGGTGGGATATAATGAGGGCTTCTATGACACTAGATTCTAGTATATATATCCTTCTCTTGTCCTACTTTTATAATACACCTGGCTTATAATTATAATTACCCCAACCTGATTGCACACCTGTAGGTATGTAATGCCCCTATTTACCTGCATTTACCAAGTACCCAACTTATAATTGCACCTAGGACCATTCTTTTCTTTTCAGAATTAGCTAATTGGAATGGATACTGACAGGAGAATTGATCCTGTTGAAAGGGCTCTTCAGGAGGTGGCAAACATCCATGGTCCGAATCAGTCAACAGCAGAAGCTATCACCGTGTATGATAACTGGTCTAGTTACGATGAGGTATGATTCTATACATGTGCAATAACATAATAACCATATCAAACTGTTTCTAAACAGGTTATATTTCAATAATATACTATGCGCACACTGTTAGAGGTAAATGTATAGCTGAGCAGAAGAATCTACTATAGGTTTACGTATGTATATTGCAGTATTAGTATATGGGCAGTAGAATCTGCTGTTGGTTTACAGTGTAAAAAGATGTATTTTAGGTCCGCTATTTACAGTGTAGTTTGAATAGTAAAGCCAGAGTAAGTTCTACTACTCAGCTACATTTACTACTAAGAGTGTACCCGGTTAGGTTGGAGCATCCATTGATCAACGGCATGTAAGTTACTCGCCTTCCAGCTGCATTCAGACATCATGACGACAAAAGCGTACTTAAAGGGAGTGACCATTTTTTAACAACAGGGGGAGTCGGGTTTCGTGTGTAGTGTGAAAATTATTTTACACCACCACCAAGGGGGATGACATTTTTACCCTCGCCCCATGAATCAAAGATTGACTCACACGCGAGCCCTTATATACCGAGGTTGCAGGTTCCTTGGTAGGGGGCACCATTGCTTGATCTGGTAACTGGCGAGATAAGCACTAATACAGCAATCACAATGGGTACAAGCTGTTACATAATGCCCCCTAAGAATTCCACACTTTGAATTCCCCAGAAAAGGAATGATGTTCATTTCTTTTACAGAATCTGGCTGCTTTAAATTACAAAGCTCCTAAAATATCGAGTGACGCAGTTATGAAGTACCTTACAGACGACAGGGATGTCAGGGTGTTAGATGTGGCAGCGGGAACTGGTCTGGTTGGGGAGGAGGTAACTGATTTTCATTACATATTACATTCAGGCCGAAAAATGGTGTGTTTCAGGCAACATGGTCCTGAGAATTAGGTTGGCGGACTAATTCATCTAGCAAGTAGGAATATCACAGAATTTTGGACATACTTGAACTTGTTAAAAAGCAAGCTCGTGAAGTTAATTATTTAGGCTACTAAAATTTTAGGAGCTTGTTCTTCCTGAACAAATTTGTCCACACTTCGAAGGCATTTGATAAGATACTGTAGCATACAATAGTACACTGGAGTTAACTATAGTCACCAAGCCCCACATTACTATAGTATACTGTAGTAATCAATGGAACATGATAAAACTGTGGTATATAGCAGAAAACTCTGGCTTACTATGATAATTTCACCATACATGGTTTATCATGGTATTTGATAATTGTGGATTACTCTAGTAAAGAAGAATCATGGCAAACCATAGTGGACAATGCAGCATGATAAAACAGTGGTAGATAGCATTATACTCTGGTTAACTACAATAAATTCACCATGGTTTATCATGGTATTTAATAACTGTGGATTACTGTAGTAATGAAGAATCATGGTAAACCATGATGAACAATGCAAAATGATAAAACTGTGGTATATATCAGTATACTCTGGTTTACTACAATAATTTCACCATGGTTTATCATGGTATTTAATAACTGTGGATTACTGTAGTAAAGAAGGATAATGGTAAACCGTGGTGAACAATGCGAAATGATAAAACTGTGGTATGTCAGTATACTCTGGTTAACTACAATAATTTTACCATGGTTTACCATGGTATTTGATAACTGTGGATTACTGTAGTACTATATATCATGATATACTACAATGTTTATGTAGATCATAGTTTCCCATATTTTACAGCAGTATACTTCCATCTTGAATCCACCAAAGTACTGTGATATACTGACTCATACTGCCATACTCAATAGCTAAATGCCCAAGGCTTCAACAACATTGATGCACTGGACGCCTCTGAGGGAATGCTGAACATTGCAAGACAGAAAAATGTCTACAGAAAATACATTCAGGAATACTTTCCCTGTGAGAATCCATCAGTGGAAGCAAGTAAGCACAAAATGCTATCATGAGATCTTAAAACTAGTCAGTCTATCTAAATCAAAAACAGTACTTTGTAATAGTGTATAATATATATAGACAAAGGCCAATGGCAGCAAGGTGAGGCTGGTGCTGCATCCCACTGAGCCTGCGGCTTCGTGGGATACGGCCCCAGCCTCACCTTGGGGGGAACGGTACCAAAATAGGCTCAGGCTAAGAGCCTTTGCCTGTATTTCATGATACGGGAACACCATATCCCATGGGGGGCATGGGATACAGGATTTCTAGTACTTAAGCATAGTGGTCATCGTATCTACCATGAAATAAAAGCCTCTATTTGTATGATTTTCTCTATTTTCTTTGTCCATACCGCAGCATCTTATGAATGCCATCATCAAAATACCCATAGTTGGTGAATAATATGGATGTACTTTACTTTATCAATTACAGGCAGCTATGATGTTATAGTGAACGCTGGTGGGATATCAGGAGGATACATGAAATGTGACTGTCTGCCCGAAATGGTGCGCTGTGTGAAAACAGGTATTATTACATATTATTACTGTGCCATTAGCATTGATACATTACAAACGTGTGGCGGTATCTCGCAGATGTTTTGAGAACCCAAAAATATAGAAGCTCACTTGTTCCACCTGTTGTATGTCAAACAAGGCCGATTTTGAAAAATGTTTTAGTAGATTGCCGAAGTGCCAAACAGCCTTGTAGCATTGGCATGATGGAAGCAATGAATCATTATGACAATGCATTGCCATAATGGTATTGCCATTAAATGGTGAACATGAATTTTTTTTCACCCCATCTTTATCAATCCACTTCTTGGAGAAAGAGGTTTTTTGCTTTGCTACACTCTTTAATTAAATTAAACCAGGCAAAAGTTATCAATATTGTCTAATCTAAACATCTTGATATTCTTACAGGTGGACTTGTAGTAATAACTTTCTCAGAGAAGAACCTGACAGTAATAGAAGAGTACAAAGACCGACTAGAACCACTAATGAAGAAGCTAGAGTCAGAGGGACAATGGAAAATGTTGGAGAGAACAGTCTTCCCTAACTTCTACCACACCAATAATGGCCTTCTCTTTGTTTTTAAAGTCACCAAAGCAGACAATTAGACCGTTTAATGGAGGAGATTATGACATATTATAGTGATCATGGTTAATTACAACCTGTGCTATGCTAGAAAGTGTCAATACACTTCTTGGAATGAATATCGATGTGAAACACATGTAATTAAAGTTTTGAGCCACCAATCACAAGTAAATGATGTAAAATGAATTTGCCTCAGCAAAGTAAACTCTCGTATGATAGTTGTGCTGTCACCTTGTAATATTTGCTTTTTTGAATACATTTGTTTTTAAATGTGGTTAAAATTATTGTGATGAGCATGTGAAATAATTTGCTTAAACTGCCTTTTTTACGTTTTGCATGGAGATTTATTTACTCTCTCACAATGTACAGAAAAGTGGTAGGTTGAAGAACGATAATAATAAAAAATATCACACAATATCAGTTTCAACAAGTACACACAAGTTAAGACAGTGCAAAAATGATTATGAGCTACGAAATAAGAAAGATGGTAAATCCATTTGCCCCCATACCTCTCAGATTTTGGATTTTCACCTTGCACTGCTGAATAAGAGATGACATTTAATCATGAATGCATAATATATCATTTTTGATCATGCCACTCTACCCGGTCGGCTATTGTGTAACCAATAACAAGAAAGCAGTAGATTAAGATGTACCAGTAATAGACAACGAACATGAACAGGTGCCAGAGACGTGGAATATAAACAATAGCTCAAGTATTAAATGACATAACTCAGTACCTGAGTATTCCTTTAACCAATGATTAGCGACCTAGCTTCAGTAAAGCGCTGATTCCTTCGCCGCGACATGACTGTTCCGCCAGCAATCTGTCCATGAACAGGTTGTGCAAATCCGTCAGAAAGTTACCGGTCCGTCACCTTTTGCTTCCACTGCTTCCACTGCTTCCATCCATCGACGGATCCGTCCAAATTTGACGGATACGTCATGAAGACCCACTCATCATGATGACCCAAATATTGATCCACTGATCCGTCTGTCAACGGACAGATCAGTGGAAGCAGGAAAATGGAAATCTGTCCATCAACAAGTGACGGATCCATTAACGCTTTGGTGGATCCATTGACAGATGGTAATATCAAAAATGTTTGATAATCCCGTCCCTTGATGGATCCGCCAAAATGTTGACAGAACCGTCACCTGTTGACGGACGGACTCCCTTATTCTGGCTTCCACTGATCCGTCCGCTGACGGATCAGTGGAAGGGGAATTGATGGATCTGTCACACTTTAAGGCTCATTTTGAAGAGTAAATTTGCTTCCACTGGTCTGTCAGTCAACAGATCCGTAAAAAAAGTGGACGGATCCGTCACGAAACAGCGGTGTAGCGGTGGTGGCATCACCGCTTAATTAAAGGGTGAATCCACTGACGTAAATCCGTCCGATCGGACGAGATTCGTCCATATATTATTGTGAATGTTCATCAGATCCAACGAATTTGCCTCAGTGGATTCACCCTTGTACATACTAAGGTAGACTAAAGTCGGTACATAGATAACGATGTTGTAATAAATAGATACCAACAGTAACATTTGTTATACGTTTTTATACAATACACCATATGCATAATATTAAGACAATATAACGAAAACATGTCACTCTACTAAGTTACTAAGGGGGTGCTAATTATTTAAACAAGGGGGATGATTGATTGGAGGGAGGGAATAATAAAGTTTAAATTTGTTCAAAAAAAAGGGATAAAACTAGAAAAGATGGGCTATTACGAATACTGTCTGGTTATCAAAGATGGCCGTCATGCGATGGGGAATCGACTTCTCTAGAAGGGGACTGAAGAAAATTCGCTCACCAGCACGAAATTTCACCCCCCCCCCCCCCGCCACATGTAGTTCAGAGGTGAATACTCGCTAAAATAAAAGAGAGGTTCCAGTACCCAATACATACACTAGAATAATTTATATCATTGTGGATAAAGGAAAGTAAATAATAATGGTTCCATCAGGCAATTTTCGAACAAGAGAAAGAGGCTTTTGGGTTGTTTTCTTTTGTGTGTGTTTTTTTTGGGGGGAGGCTCCCAAAATACTATGATTTGCCATCAGAGGGCATTTAAGAAACTGCTGTGGGCTTTAATTATGGCAAGGAGTTTCTGCATGATGGAACCAAACTGCTTAACACAGTTTATAATGGTTTACATGATCTGACTGTATTTAAAGATAATAAATGATCATGCGTATCTATCACAGTATACATAATAGATCTTCCCTTCAGTGAAATTGAGTCGTAAAATTAGATCTTATAAGAGGGTGGATTACAACCCTTTCGCCATGAGGGATCATGTAGGATACACGTATACAAGTGTTAATAAAGATGGCCTTAAAGCCTTACTCTCACCACCAACATGCCGCTCCATATTAGCCTTGAACATGCAGTACTAGAATAAAACACATTTATACCTTTAGTGAGGATGTCCCTTTAAAGTGGGTCAAGGGTATTGCAAAATGGATCACTGCGCATCCTTCTGCACATATATCTAGCTTAAATACCATATTTTGATGAGCATATGCTCCAAATGGATTTCTTCATCTACATTAAAATAAGTACTACATCCGATGTTGGGACAAAAAATAGATTTCTCTAAAAATGAGTCATAACGTTCACAAATATTATATTTGACTTCCTATCTGTTCCGTTCCCACCAATGCCCTCTGATTTTGCTCTAATTCGATCTTATTGCCCAATATATAGGCCCCTAGTAATTTTTGAATATAAGCGTGCATGCTTTTATTCCCCCCATTGAAAATACACTGTTAGAAGTAAGTAGTGTTCCTGTACACCAAATACTGGGGGCAACTTTGGTTCCAGTAGATTGTGCTGTAGACCTACAGCAAGTGAGCTTTTGTATAATTACAGCACTATGTACTGTATAGGGGCAGCAGAATCTTCTGTTACTGTACAGCAAAATTGATTGTAAATCATAGTCTGAAGGTCCTTGGTTCACCTCCCAGTGCTGGTGATATTTTTAACCACCCATGTGAGGGAAAAACGAATTTTAGGTGGATGTAGGTAGACCAAGAGAAGCGGCTCCACCAAGGATTGAACTCACAACCTGTGGTGTTGGAGACAGGCGCTGATCCATTGCGCCACAGAGCCGGTGTTACAAACATTCATATTGGGATATATCTTTATACTCTACTTCTCAACTGATTAATGATAATTTGTAAAGGTCTGGGGTTCGCCTCCCAGTGCTGGTGATATTTTTAATCATACATGTGAGGGAAAAACGAATTTTAGGTGGATGTAGGTGAAACAAGAGAAGTGGCTCCACCAAGGATTGAACTCACCACCTGTGGTGTTGGAGACGGGCCCTGATCCATTGCGCCACAGAGCCGGTGTTACAAATGGTCATATTGGGATATAAGCTACCTCTGTCATGTCTGTATTAAATGAGCTACAGCCTTGTTGCTAAAGATTCCTGATGAGAGGTGGCTAGACCTAGGATCGATCCCATGACCTCTCGTGTACATGTTACAGGGAAAAGTACTGTAGATCTACAAGTCACTACCATAACCTGCATCTACAGTAACAGAATTGTACATGTACAGTAGAATTTGCTGTATTATTATTTACAGCTAAAGTACTGTACATTTACAGCAAATTTTGCTGTTCACGAACAACAACTTTTTACAGTGTACACTAGAAAAGCACATGGTTTAGGGATATTGGATCCCTTTGAGACCTATTAACAGCCATTGATGACATTTAATTGACCTCTATTCTCTAAATATTTTACTTAGAATTTAAAGAAAAAACGGATATACCCACTTTAATTTCTGGACGATTTTGAGCAAGATTGAGCAATTTATACCACTTGAGTGTAACTATTGCGCCACCAGGAGAGAGCTGCTGGCCGTAATCTTCGGTCTAAAGAAGTTCCGGCACCATCTCCTGGGGCGCAACGTGCTGATACGCACCGACCATGCCGCCCTGAAATGGGTTACCGCCTTTAAAGAGCCGGAAGGCCAGGTGGCCTGCTGGTTATAAAGATTAGACACCTACGACTACAGTATTCAGCAGCGTCCAGGCAAGTTGCAGCAATGCCGACGGCCTCTCGCGGGCCCCATGTCGTCAATGCGGGCGTTGCGACCCGGGCCCTGCAGAGGAGGCTGCGCCAGCATCCATGCGGGCCATAACCCGTAATGGCTCCACGGACCCAGGGGTGGTGCAGGAGGTTAGACTGGCTTGGATAGGACCAGGTGGTAGGTGCCGCCTACACCTGAGTGGTGGAGAAGCGCGAACCGTCCGAGGAAGAGCACACTCCGATACAGGGCCACAATTTCCAGTCGGTCCTGTTCAGGGAGGTAGTAGTACCCGCACATGTTCCTTCCGGCCCCAGTCCGGCATGGTGGAAAGGTCCAATCAGACCATTGAAGCCCTGCTGGTGGCAGTGGTGGACGACGATCAGCTGAATTGGGACAAATGGTAATGGTAATGGTAGCCTACCGTTCGTCTGTTCACTCCACCACTGGTCAGACTCCCAACGCAATGATGCTGGGGCGGGAGACCAGCCCACCCTTGGCCCTGGTCTACCCGCAGCGGGGAGAAAGGGTGGGGGAAGGGGCTGCCGGCTATGTGGCCGCTCTGCAAAGGAACATGGCCATGGTTCACGCACATGCCCAGAAACAGATAGGCACTTCTGTCATCCGTCAAACCCGGAACCATGACACGGGGGCAGCCTCTTAGCCACTGCCAGTGGGGGCGGTGGTCTATTACCACCACCCCCTACGAAAAAAGGGTAAGTGCCCTAAACTGCAGCGGCTGTGGAACTGTCAACGGGGGTGACCAAAGGGGCACCAAGTGCACCAGCTAGGCACTTGAATGCGCTGGAATGTCACCTGGCGTGACCGAAATGTCACCAGGGGTGACTGAAATGTCACCCGATGGTACAGAAATGTCACTCGGTGACTCGGGGAGGTCACCTGGTGGCCCGGAAATGTCACCTGGTGGCCCTGAAAGGTCACCGGAGGGCAAGACCACGGCACCTGACGGCACCAGAATGGCACCGGAGGGCACTAGCATGGCACCTGAAGGCACCAGAACGGCACCAGAACGGAACCAGCATGGCACCAGCTTGGCACCAGCATGGCTCCTTATGGCACCAGAATGTCACCTGGGGTGACCGAAATGTCACCTGGGGTGACCAGAGGGGTGACCAGAGGGGCATCAGAGGGCACCAGCATGGCACCTCCCAGTGGGCACAGAACATTGAATCAACATTGAAAACTGGTTTTGTGCCCACTGGGTTGATGGCACCAGAAGGGCACCAGAGTGCACCAGCATGGCACCGGATGGAACCAGAATATCACCTGAGGTGACCGAAATGTCACCTGGGATGACTGAAATGTCACTTGAAGTGATTGAAATGTCGCCTGGGGTGACTGAAATGTCAACGGGGGTGACCAAAGGGGCACCTGAGTGCACCAGCTAGGTACCTTATGGCGCTGGAATGTCACCTGGGGTGACCGAAGTGTCACCTGGGGTGTCCGAAATGTCACCTAGGGTGACTGAAATGTCACCTAGGGTGTCCGAAATGTCACCTAGGGTGACTGAAATGTCACCTTAGGGCACAGAAACGTCACCTGGGGTTACCGAAATGTCACCTGATGGCACAGAAATGTCACCTGGGGTGACTGAAATGTCACCTAGCGTGACTGAAATGTCACCTCCATGGGGTGACCGAAATGTCAGCGGGGGTGACCAGAGGGGTGACCAGAGGGGCACCAGAGGGCACCAGCATGGCACCGGATGGAACCAGAATATCACCTGAGGTGACCGAAATGTCACCTGGGATGACTGAAATTTCAACGGGGGTGACCAAAATGTCACTTGAAGTGATTGAGATGTCATCTGGGGTGACTGAAATGTCAACTGGGGTGACCAAAGGGGCACCTAAGTGCACCAGCTAGGTACCTGATGGCGCTGGAATGTCACCTGGGGTGACCGAAGTGTCACCTGGGGTGGTCGAAATATCACCTGGGGTGTCCGAAATGTCACCTAGGGTGACTGAAATGTCACCTTAGGGCACAGAAATGTCACCTGGGGTTACTGAAATGTCACCTAATGGCACAGAAGTGTCACCTAGTGGCACAGAAGTGTCACCTTGGGTGACCGAAATGTCACCTAGGGTGACTGAAATGTCACCTCCATGGGGTGGCCGAAATGTCAGCGGGGGTGACTGAAATGTCACCTTAGGGCACAGAAATGTCACCTGGGGTTACCGAAATGTCACCTAATGGCACAGAAGTGTCACCTAGTGGCACAGAAATGTCACCTGGGGTGACCGAAATGTCAACGGGGGTGACCAGAAGGGTGACCAGAGGGGCACCAGAGGGCACCAGCATGGCACTAGAGTGCACCAGAACAGAACACCAGGCACCAGCATGGCACCAGATGGCACGAGAATGTCACCTGAGGTGACCGAAATGTGACCTTGGATGACTGAAATGTCACCGGGTGGCACAGAAATATCACTCGGTGACTCAGGGAGGTCACCTGGTGGCCCTGCAAGGTTACGGGAGGGCACAAGCATGGCACCTGATGGCACCAGAATGTCACCTGGGGTGACCGAAATGTAACCTGGGGTGACCGAAATGTCACCTGGGGTGACCGAAATGTCACCGGGGGTGACAGAAATGTCACCGAGGGTGACCGAAATGTCACCGGGGGTTGACAGAAATGTCACCGGGGGTGACAGAAATGTCACCGGTGGTGACCAGAGGGGCAGCAGAGGGCACCAGCATGGCACCTGACGGCACCAGAACGGCACCAGAGTGCACCAGCATGGCACTAATGGCACCAGAATGTCACCTGGGGTGACCGAAATGTCCCCACTACAAACCAGCCCCCTGGGTACCCCTCCCCCCTCTGACTTCGGAAAAACTGACTTCGGTCACACCCTAATGTGGGAATGGGTGAGGGAGGCCACCCACCCAAAGGAGGCAGCTGACCGCATTGAGTGGGCCAAGAAGGGAGGGTACGTGCCCACCTCCCCTTCCCACCACCGCCTTCATAAGACAGATCAAGGCGGAGAACGTGCCGGAGGAACAGAGAGATGAGGCCATAGAATATAAGGAGGTCTCTCTCTCTTCGGATGAGGAGGGCGAGGAGTCGACGGCCCGGCAGGCACTCTTAGAACGCACGGCACGAGATATCCTCATAGAGCGAACTCGGTGAAAGGAAGGGTGTCAGGAGAACGGCTAAGCATGGCAGGGCTCCAGGGGGAGCCAGGGGAACGACTACGGTGGTAAACGCTACAATCGTCGCTTTCTCAATCCTGCAGGCCAAAGGAGAGAAGCAGTAGGCTGAGAGCCCCTGCCGGGGTCGCTGGTCAGCGGGGTGGTGCGGGATGGGGAGCATGAAGGCTCCCGGGTGACCGGGCCCCCCATGACACCTCGCACGGCCTCGTGTACAAGGGTTTAACGGAAGCAGGCCCCCACCATGTTGCCTACAACCGGTCCCCAGCGTTAGTAGAAAAAGAAGTCGTGCCACAACACGAGTAGGGAGGAGGAGATCTGAGACAGCGCCCCGACTACGAGATCTACCTCATCATTTTTACTATAACATGTTCGCCGTCTAAAATGTTTGTGCTAAATGTCATATCTAAATGTCATATCGTAGTTAGCTCTATGTAGAACGTTTGTGTAACAATCCATTAAGGTATCACTACTTTTGTGTAGTAGTTAGCCCTATGCGCCACAGCTAGTAATAAATAGACCTCTGAAATTGTAAGGAGAGAGGCCTTAGTCTAGTTTAAGTACGGAAGAATGTGGCGCGCTCCGCAAGCTCGCGGGGCTCGTGGGGTGGGGGGTTCCTCGCGGGCCCGCAAGGCAGCGCGCCGGCTATAAAAGACGTCCTCTACCCCGCGGCCGACAGTATCCCATACTCCAGCCTAAGAGATGGTCACATCTCAGGGATGCTCTGCAGTCCTAAGTATCTAATACTGGACTGCAACCATAAATCATAAACGTGGATTCCACTATAGTCGATTTCTTCCCGGATGTAGCCCTGGCCGGGGCCGGATGTAAAATCAGAAGAATTTACCATAGTGAATATTTCAGATTTTCCATCCTGCCCCGGCCAAGGCTTCATCCGGGAAGAAATCAGCTATAGTGGAATCCACCTTCCATAATTATAAAAAGTAGTTCGGCACTCCCTATTTTTTTTTCATTTTCCATATTAGATCAAATGATTTTGGGTGCCTGTAGAAAAAAGTGGAGGAATTCTGATGACTGATTCATTGGGATCGACCCACCTCAAGCAGCCATTCCTGGGACTTCATTGAAACTGCCTGTCCCAGTAAATATCTTTTTGAACGCGATCCTGAAGTACTTGAGTCTCCATGCGTAAATAAGCGGGTTGGTCCAAGTGTTAGTCCAGTATATTAACATAGTGTATCTGTCCCAAGCTGAAATATACCTGCTGTTTGCCACAATAACCTGTGGAAGAATGGAGCAGAGGTACACCCCAAGCACCAGGCCTAGAGTGTGGCTTATCTTTTTGGTGCTTTGGTTGATGGCCACATCTAAGGTATTAACCTGCTGTTCAACTTGAATCTGCCTTGCCTGGCGATGCGCAATCTTTGCAATAGCGAGATGGAACCCGATTGTCAAGGAGACAGCAAGGAGCCATTGTGGACCGAGGTACATATTTTTTACCCAATCATCGAGAAAGATGAAATACTTGCACGGCATACCAACTTGAAGATGATTCCCGGTGATCACTATGGTTGGGATACAGAGAACACATAAGCTCCATGTGACTGAGAGCAATGCGAATGTTTTTCTTGGTGTGACGAGGGTGTGGTAGCGGAGCGGGAAGGCGATGTAGATGTAACGGTCTATCGAGATGTACAGAATGTTGATCGTATTGCCGGCCGTTGTAATGATGCTCCATGTCTGTATGGGTGTGAGAACAACATTATGTATGAGTGTGAAAACAATGAGCAACTCATTTTTTGTTAAACCCTGTAACCCAAATAATGATCCTAATGACCTACATGATTGTATGTCGCCTACAGTGGCTACAGAAATGAATCTGTCCTACCAATAGTAACATCAAGACTTAGTGATGTCTTATTTAATAGTTATACCTTGAAGCTCATTCCTCAAATATTCCATACAAATTATGAAGTAGGTTGCTAGGTTGCTAGGCAACCCTCCAAGAATCCAAGAAGTTGCTTCCCTTTTGGAAGATCCAATAATATTATGTCGTCAGATGTCACTGGTGTCATATTTCTACTTTTGCAAGTAAACAGAAACCATTCAACAACCGATTATTATTCCAGTCAGGTAGAAATGCAAGGACCAACACCAATAACAGCTCACCGGTCCTAAGTAGGCAAGCTCACTACTAATAAGGGTCTAGAAGTTTATTCTCTAAAACATTTTGCCCAAATGTGAGTTTAGTTTGATTCACACTCCCCTGAGCTTAATGAACGGTTTTCTGGGCTGAAATTAACAGGGGGCTTCCCATAACTCTCCTCCACATTGCTACGTTTTTATAATTTGCAGTTTCTTACTCATCTCTATATATTATACCACTTTGGCGGGGGGGGACGTAGAAATGTCAAATTGGATGGGGCGTTTTTCCCACGCCAATTGGTCAGAAATAGGTGCCCCCCTGGTGGAACCCAACTGATATAAATTATAAATGGTAACGGAAAATCCTTACTACATAACATTTGTAATTTCTGGTTGTAAATTGGATATCAGTTGAAATTACTTAAGTTAACATGCATTGAAATCAAGTGCACCGTGAAGCCAAATGGTAAGTAAATCGGAAGATCGCACCCACCTTTTGAAAGAGACAGAAGGGAATGAAGTACTGGCCTTTGGGATAAATCTCATGGACCACCAATAGAGGTACGAACAGACCTCCACTCAGGTCGCTTACCGCCAAACTACCGATGAGATAGTTTGTACAGGTCTGTAGACGCTCAAATTTGACCACAGCAAAGATGATCAAGCCATTACCTGCAACAGTAGAGAGTTTTAAGAAAGTGCAAAGAATACTAGCAGGGTCCACTGGCCAATAGCATGTAGCAAAAAATCAAATGGTGCTCCCCTGGTGGATGAAGTGGACAGCCCACATAGCCCACTCAAAAATAGTTGTCTGCCCCCATACATACATTTTCTATGTGTTTTCCTCAATATCCATGTTCAATTTAGAATATAGCTGGTCAGGAATAGTAGTTTAAGGGGGCTACACTCAAAAAATAAACTTGTCTCCAGACTCTTCAAAGTGATGGTCATAAAATAAACGAGTCAAAAACTTGTCTAAGTGACAAGGAAGCGGATCTTCTAGCTGGAGATAGAAGACCCACTTGGTATGTGCCAGCCCAAAACCCGACATTTGCCAGCTCCAGATTCTATTTGTGGGATGGTAACCTGATACGTTAGACAACTTTTGACTCATTTATTTTATGACAGTCACTTCGACGAGTCTGGAGACAAGTTTACTTTTTCAGTGTATTACTTTACATGGATCCATTGAGGTGGGAACAGTGGCTTGTACACTCCATCCACCAGGCCAGGGGTGGGGCACCGCAGACCATAGAAGACCCAGAATCTGGAGTAATCCCATTCAAAAATATTCTCTTAAAGATAATTCTCTCAACTATTATTCAAAACATTCAAAGTTTACAGAATAATCAGAGTTGATCCATATTAGAGCTACCCTCCAAGCAATATTATCACTCTTTTGGGGTATTTTTAGGTATTCTGATTACTGATTGATTGATTGTTAGCTAGTTTAAGTACCATTAGCTAGGTTAAGTTTTTTTACAAGTGATTGTAGGCCAAAGGGTGTCCTTGTCCTTGTATTTATGTGAATTTCTAGCAGTCATACAAGCTACTTTATGTCTAAACATGTATGCCTGGCATTGGACTGCGAGGCTCTGAAACCGGCCATAAAGGCCAATAAACAACTGGTACTGTGTGTTCTGACTCCCCATACTAGGTGAGAAGGAACCAAAGTGTCTTTATATTCCTGTGTCAAGGAAACCTGAAACCATCAACTTTTGTTTCTGCATACAAATTTCACTTACCTATGTTACATGTTCGACAACATAATGATGCATAGTTATAGTACTGTCATATATTATTTGTTTATTAACCACTGGAAGAGTCGGGCACTAGACCCTATACATTATAACTATATTGGATACATATTGCCATAAGGATGACATGTACCTTTTTGAGTGTAGTATTTTGAAAATCATTGATGAATAAATATGCATTACAAAATCAAAAAAGGGTGACTGTATCCAGGATGATCGAATCTATGATATGAGCTGAATATAAGACAGAAATCCCGCTCCTACACATTTTACTGAGGCAAGGGTTCTTTAACCTCTGACACCACATAGACATGGTGTGAGAGGGAGAGACCTTTGATATGCTGTTACTTACTTATGTGGTATTCTTACAGTGTAAGTATACCACAGCATGAGGGAAGGCAGTCATAGGTGAAGTCACAAAGCAAAGAGACCCCAAGCTCATACAACTAAAGTTGTGTGGAGTAATACTTCCCAACTCACCAGGCTCAACTGAGGACAATGCTAACCAATTTATATTTATTCAAACATTCTAATCTCTCTATCTATAAAAAAAAGAAATGTAGGCGTCATTCTGATATAGTATTAGATATGAAGATGTTGGATGCAAAACGACATTCATTCATTTTGTGAGTTCTGAGCTAACAGTGTAATTTCTAATTTTGAAGTACTGGTGAATAGAGCGAGTGATATTTTCCAATCACTAATGATTGAGAGCCAATAAGTAAAATACATAGAAATCGATTTCTTGAAATCCTTGATTATTATTGGAAGAGAAAATAAATGATGTAATGTATTTTTTTCAGTTCTTTAGCAAAACGACATAACTCCAAAAACTGTTTCCCTGTATGAACGCCTAAATCAGGAACAGGCTTTTCCTATTTTAATTTTATTTTGAGTTCCAATCATCAGAAATACTATAACTTTAATGTTACATACCGAATATTGCCATGCATCCCCAGAGGCAACGTATGGAAAGGTACGCCCATAAGGGAAGGAGGGAGGCCTCTAGCGTCTCAGCCGTCGTCCTGTTAACGTTAGGAGCAGTGGAGTTGAAGGAATGGTGTGTGGCGGTAGTGGTGGGGTACATTTGGTTGATATCTTCAGTGGTGTGGATGTCACGCATTGTGATGTTATGCATTATGCATGCACAGGTAGCTGACAAAGAAAATAAATGTATGAAGGGTTTGGATGCTCTTAATTCCTGCATGTGTAACATTTGAAATGGCCATTCTTATATATGATGTTGCTCTCTATTGATAAAAGTATTATCTCAGAATTTTATGAATCTTAGATTTATGTCGTTTTGCAAAAAAAAAACTGCTTTTGGATTTATGCGTCTTGCAAATAAAAACATAATTGAGCATAATTATTATTCAAATCAAAGAGAAATGCTGCTTAAGTAAACATTATTTCAATCTTCTGAAACATGGGGTAGGAGAATAAACATGAGTTACCTTAGTACTTTAAGAGAGAGCTGCCTGTGTAGTATGTTGCCAGTCCTCCGCATCGCTATCTTCTGCTCACCCGCTCATGGTCAAGAAGCCATGCATTATCACAGACATCATTCGGAGGGGGGGCGGGCATTAATCAATTATGAGGGTTGGGGGAAGTGGTGAATTTCTGAGTGGAGGTGAGAATTATTTCACGCCCCCTCACTCAAGAAGTAAACTCTCCAGACTCTTCTAAGTGACTGTCATAAAATAAATGAGTTAAAAATGTGTCTTAGTGACAAGGAAGCTGGTCTTCTAGCTGGAGATAGAAGACCCACTTAGCATATGCCAGCCCAAAACCCGACATTTGCCAGCTCCAGATTCCATTTATGGGATGGTAACCTGATAGGTTATACAACCTTTGACTCGTTTATTTTATGACCGTCACTTAGACAAGTCTGGAGACAAGTTTACTTTTTCAGTGCTCTCTTACAGCACTTGGAATCCCCCACCGCTCAATTTGTTAACCCCCCCCCCATCCCTCAAGCAGGATAAGAAATGTCCATCCCCCTCTCCTCATGAGGTGTTGACATTTGCTATGCCCACCCCCTGTCATTTGTAAATAACCACTCCCTTTACAATATTATGAATGAACATCAGCAGCAGATCTTACCTGAGAGGACCTGGTACACCAACGGGTCCCAGTAGGATACCACCCCGACGTGTTGTAGTCTTAAAGGGAATTGCTAGTTCCTACACAGAAGCCACCTGGTGGCAAAAATCGAAGCTCATGAAAATTATTCATTAAGCTGAATTCATTTACTACATAGACCACTTTCCCTAAATCAACTATTTGTATTTGCTATTTGGACAGTATACCTCCATTGTTCACATATATTCACTGCTAAGACACCCATAGGATCCAATAGTTAAGGCAAAAGAAATATTTTTCCAAAATTCATGCCTTTCTCATTTCATCCGTGACCCCCTGTTTTATTAGTCCTAAAATGTTTGTATAGATGTCCATTATACATTCCCAAGGTTTGGGTGCAATATCAATAGAAGAAGGGGGTTATCAATGACAGATAATGTGAAAATGCTGTTTTCCTATTCATTTCTAAAGTTAAGGTACCGTGACATAGCAATTTCTTTTGATTTTCTATTAGATGATACATCAAACTTACATTATCCTGAGTTATATTCAAAAGTCAATAGAACATTAGTAACCCTGCGACAAGTAGAAAGTCCTTTTAATGCGACTACGATAGGGCTGTGTCTCACAAACTTTGGCCAATGTTTTCGTCTCTGACTGGGTGCCATCTCTGACCGGGTGCCATCTCTGACCGGCTTGAATGGAAACGGTTTATTTAGGGCAGATGTAGATAGAATTTGGCTGAAAAGGTTAATGGATGTTATAACTGTCTGTAATATACTTTTACTTCACTGAAAAGGTAAACTTGTCTCCAGACTCTTCTAAGTGACTGTCATAAGTTTTTAACTCGTTTATTTAATACCCTTATATGCTTAAGAAGAACGACTTGTATACACCGCACAACCTTATAGGTTTTTGTGGTATCTGTGTCATACTGGAGATAGGAGTCATTCTGCATGATTAAAAGGCTTCTCAGAGTATTCACTTCCGAGCAGAGTCTTAGTTGGGCCTATATATACTGAATCTAGTTGCATATATATATATATATATATATACATATACATGTATATATATATATATATATATATATATATATATGGGTCAGATCAAAAAATGATGCAGATCTGGGGGTACACATGGGCAAAACAGAAAATTCACAATTTTACTAAACAATTTCATGTCCTTGAAAGGGTAGCATCTTGGCTCCCTGAAACCGCTGTGGAACTCTGTTTCGCCCAAGAATGCAGTTTTTATTCACTAATGACCACATGCTACCATAATCTTGAGGCGTCTGTGACATTAATGAACAGAGCACTGCAACAATCGCTTTTAAAGTGACTCAGGAACTCCAAATTTTGTCTTATATTTGGCTGACCATGTACCATTATTACTGGGAAATTTCAAAGCTGTGGGTCGTAAGTTAAAAAATTTGTGGAACTTATAATTATGTGAAAATTTGAAAGATTCAAAGCAGTTTGTAACACTTTACCAACTTTAGCCTAGTTTCCTCAAACTTGCTCTATTTATCATCAAAATAGCTGTGTAATATCTTTAAAATGTCTAGTTCCCAAAATACTAATCCTTAGATGATAGTATTGGTCCATCTGGCCACACTAGTCATTGCAATATGGTGTTGAATACTCTATTAACGTCACAGACGCCTCAATATTCCTAGCAATTCCCTAGAATGGTCACAGAATCATCACAAATGTTCAGAGCTTGTTTAAAACATACACATACATACAACATAGGTTACTGCACTATTTGATGCCAATATACCACGAGATATACCTCTCTTGAATCAAGCACTCAGTGTTTGAACATAAAAAAGTTAGATTTTCACCTTTTTTCACAACACAATGTGTGGGGCCATGATAATAGAAATTCTACACCACAATGGCATTTCTTCATCTCTAATCTGTGAGGCAGACCTTCTTACAGTCATTTAAAACAATAACTATGACTATACCAGACCTCAGAGGTGAATACCAGCTGTCTGTGTGAGACCTATACAAGAATTCATTAACGTCACAGACGCCTCAGGTAGATATCATACATCATTAAGCAGTTGAAACATGAAGTTTCTACTATGGCTAAAACACCTTACTGGTATTTTAGTTATATGGTAGGGGCATGCTGTAATAAAATATGGGGAGGCTGGGTGCAGGAATACTAGTAAATTCTTTCGCTTATAGAATAGTGAGGCGTCTGTGACGGAAATGAAATGACCTTAAAATGTAGATAAACTTTGAAAAATAAAAGGGTTTCTTGTATTATTTGGGTTCAGATTATTAGATTAGATGTCCCTGAAGCATGTGGTAAACTTACAGCATTCAATTCAATTAAGTAGTCCATGTATAGCAGACATTTCATTTTTCGCGGAGGCGTCTGTGACAAAAACTCATGAATGTATAAAATGACATGAAATGGCCAGAAAATGTACAGCCGGGTAAATGCAGCAGCCTAAAATGATGAAGGGGGGTTTGCAGGTGGTGCATAAATCATAGAATATTATGCTTGGATGGCCTTCTGGTAGGTGGGACTATACATCCTGACAAAATTTCATAGATTTTCAAGAATTTGTTCTCAAAATGTCAAAAGTATAAGCTTAATCACATTGGATCATAAAAGAAACCACACAGAAGAGTAGAGGAACATCTATTCTACCCATTACAGTCAGGGTTTACCACCAGCGACCCATATTTCATGGGCCAAGACCAATTTGCATATACACACATTACTGTCACAGACGCCTCAGTTACTGTCACAGACGCCTCACCAGTATACAAATACAACGTGCACAAGATACATAGGGTATTTATCAATGGAAATGCTGTTGACAATCCATCAACATATCCCATTAAGAGTGATAGGGTACAAAAGAACTGAATGAAAACATGAATACATGCTCGAGAGGGTATAGGGTGTAAAGTGTCTGTTACAGTTTTCCAGAATGTGTTCTGAAAGTGCCCGAAATATAACCTTAATCACATGGGATAGTAACAAAATTACACAGAGGGTTAGGGTAACATCTATTTAATTCTTCTCAGTTGATAGATACCACCAGTGACCCATAATTCATGGGCTAGGACTAATTTGCCTTGTCCCTGCATTACTGTCACAGACGCCTCAGTTACCGTCACAGATGCCTCACGCGTATACAAATACAGCAAACACAATACATATGGGGTACTTATCAATGCAAATGCTATTGATGATTCATCAGCAATACCCAATAGGTATTATAGGGTACAAGAATTTTAAATAACAGCATAAATATATGCTGGAGAGGGTAAAATGTGTTGAGGCGTCTGTGACGGAAACCTGAGTTCCAAAACAAATATTGTACATAATGCAGAGAAATAGTCAACCTGGTTTAAAAAAAAATTTGGACCCTTCAGATTGAGGGTAGTAAGGATATTTAGTGAGTAAAATTAATAAAGATATAGCCTCTTTTATTTCTGTCACAGACGCCTCGGAAACATGAAGTTGCTACACATGAAGGGCACTGGCGAAAAATTTGCCATCAATATTAATTTGAAACAGGGTAAATTGTTTACATATAATATATAGCTAATTGGAAATAGTGTTTGGGAAGGGTTGTTGATCTCTCAGTTGCCATGAGGGCCCTGGGAAACATGGGTTATTAGATTTTTCAACTTTGGAGGCCAATAACTCAACGAAAAATCGTTGCACATTTGAAATTTAATTTTTTTCTAAAAGCCTGAAGTGTCCCCTCTTATTTTAAACCACCAAGGGCAAAACTAGTCTATGTATTTTTATTCTGTAGCTGTTGGAAAACAGAAAACCCCTCCAAAACCCAGATCTGCATCATATTTTGATCTGACCCATATATAGTGAAGGACACGGTTTCTCCGAAAATGACGTTTTCAGGGACACCGGGAGTCAAACCCGGGGCCTTCCCCTTGCCAAGCGATTGCTCTACCACTGAGCTACATCCCTTTGTCCTATCAGATAGACCGTGTCTCACGTTACTGGATCAGTATGGCACAGAGGGGAGCAGATTACCCGAGTAATACCCCTTGCGGGTTTACCACCAGGGTACGGGGAATCCGTGCCCCTACAATATATATATATATATATATATATATATATATATATATACAAATGCATTATCCACACAGGTGGATGATATTGCTTTATCTATCCATCTATCTAGATCAGCGGTTGGTACCATCACTCCTCTCACGCATACCAATGGTGTATCGCTCAGCCCAGCCAACATTTTATTGCCCAAGACCAATTTGAACACTGGTAAGTGGCCAACAATGCTACTTACCATGCAAGGAGGAACTGGCCTGGACATAACACACAATGCAAAGTGAGCTTATATACTTAAAGGCCAACGGGTTATGCCTTTAAGTATAAGGTTCAAAAAAGGTTCAAAAAGGAAAAAGAAAGAAAGAAAGAAAGCGCGGTTTGGGGGCAGAGCCTCTGATAATTATATCAAAATAATTATACAATAATTGCCAACCAAAAAGCACATTTTGAGGGTCAGAGGGGGCCTGCAGTTTGAATAATATTATGCTTTAAAAATATGCACCGGTTGCACTGTTATATCTTACCTGTGCATCATCATAGTGTAAGATAAAAAATGTGACATTTAACAGATAACATCGAGAGAAGTGATAGGTCGTGCTAATTCTCTCACGGTCACCACTTCAGTGTGACGTCATAGCGTCACGACATCCAATACATGGTTAGCCAAGTGTGACCCCCTGACACTAAAGCATGTTTTATGGGGATAGAAGAGAGTAAACAGAAGAGGTGTGTTTCAGGTAATTTACTCATGATTATGTTGGTCAGTTGGTCGGACTCTTATTCAATACACATAAGTACAATCATAAGTGATTTACTATAATTTACAGCTTAATTTCAATCAAAGATATCATTGGAGATTCCAGGAAATTGCATTGAAATGTGTGGATGAGCCCTGAACGCAAATGTTTTTGGGTTAGCCTAAAAGAACTGCGTATACAGAATTGTATGCTCCTTAGTTATATACATATGTGTATGTGTTGGTAGCTAGTTGTTGCGGAAGTTTCCCCTCAGAAGCATCTTACTGCAGATTACATGTGGATCGCCTCATTCATACCAGAATTATCTTACAGGGGACTAAACAGTAAAAGCTAGTGGATACATGCCTTGGCACAAAGATCTGACATCAATACACTAATTAGGAAACTGACAGAGCGAATATGAGAAGTAAGTGTCAATATTAACATTTTGAAGATTTGATTATTATTTGTGACGTTATATTTTACCTTTTATGGAATACAGCAGTCATATTGGTTTGAACAAGGGATGCCTATTCTCCTGTCCTGTTAAGTAACTCACGGTTGTATACCACGGCCCTATGACCCCCCCCCCCCCCACCCTCATCATAATTTTGAAAATTAAAAAAATTGAAGTTAAAAATAAATACAAAGGCACACTCGTTTTAGTCTGTCGACAGGGTTATCTTATTTGTTGACCATAGGGGGCTTCCATAAAGTATGTACGCATGATACTGTGCTGCTATCCTTCTTATAATAACATGCACAGGGGACCCCAGTTGACGCAACGTTTACCAACATTGATCAACCCGTTTTCAACATTGATTCAACGTTGAACTATTTGTTGTGCCAACTATGTACTTGACTACCTTTAATTTCCATATAATTTGATGATTTATGCTCATCAACCTTTCCATTATTATGTTTCAGATTGTATACTTTTAGTGATTCTCATATCTACCGTTAGGGTGGAAGTGGAGGGGCATGGCACACTTACATTTCCTGCTGCCAAAGGATATGCATGGGCTAAGGGCTTCGCAACACCTATAGACTATAACCATATGGGGAAGAACTGTGGGGGCTTTGCGGTAATGTATAAATGAATTATTCCTAGCCGCTTCATGTGGTCTTTGTGTATAAATCAAAAATGTACAGTCGATGGACAAATCTTTAAAAATTACCTTCTCTATTCAAAGATTATAAAGTGTATTTAGGATTACAGTATCACCGGTCTTAGTAATACTCACCAAACATAGATGGCGCCACTTACTCTGGCTTGCAATATTTACCATACTGAAGAAGGGAAAAGAGAAAAAAAAAAACGGGGGTTGGGGCAGAGCCCCCTCCCCCCCCCCCCCATTATGTTAGTTAACAATCAAGGCTATCCTACATAGGTCAATATGGCAGAGAATGCACATGTAAATTGTAAATGTTGGGAGTAAGCGTAAGACTGTACGCAGCTGCTAAGCCGCGGACCAGTGCGCCCCCGCGCACGTATACATCTTAAAGTAGTTCCGTGCGCGCCTACGGCGCGCACGCCGCGTGCGCGCCTTTTCCCATCTCGCCCATGTCAGTATGCCGTTTTCCCGCTTCGCGGGAAACCCCCCTACACGTGGCAGAGTCTTAATTATTTGAGACTGTGCTGGGAGAGTGGGGAAATGGTACGCACATAGTTTGTTGAGTTGGATGCTGCACAACTATGGGGGAGGGGCGAAAATGTTTTATAGAATAGGCCTATAGAGAATATTGTAATATAAACCTATAGTAGGCCTATAGGCCTACCAAGTATTGACAATTTTTATGTAGGCCTAGGCCTAGTGGTGGGGGGAGGCAAAAATGTTTCCATAGTATAGGCCTATAGAGAATATTATAATATATACCTATAGTAGGCCTATAGGCCTACCAAGTATTGACAATTTCTGTGTAGGCCTAGGCCTAGTAGTGGGGGAGGGGCGAAAATGTTTTATAGTATAGGCCTATAGAGAATATTATATATACCTATAGTAGGCCTATAGGCCTACCAAGTATTGACGATTTTTATGTAGGCCTAGGCCAAGTAGTGGGGGAGGGGCGAAAATGTTTTATAGAATAAACCTATAGAGAATATTATAATATATACCTATAGTAGGCCTATAGGCCTACCAAGTATTGACAATTTTTATGTAGGCCTAGGCCTAGTAGTAGGGGAGGGGCGAAAATGTTTCTATAGTAGGCCTATAGGCCTATAGAGAATATTATAATATAAACCTATAGTAGGCCTATAGGCCGACCCGGAATTGACAATTTTTATGTAGGCCTAGGCCTAGTAGTGGGGGAGGGGCGAAAATGTTTTATAGTATAGTCCTATAGAGAATATTGTAATATAAACCTATAGTAGGCCTATAGGCCTACCAAGTATTGACTTTTTATGTAGGCCTAGGCCTAGTGGTGGGGGGAGGCAAAAATGTTTCCATAGTATAGGCCTATAGAGAATATTATAATATATACCTATAGTAGGCCTATAGGCCTACCAAGTATTGACAATTTCTGTGTAGGCCTAGGCCTAGTAGTGGGGGAGGGGCGAAAATGTTTTATAGTATAGGCCTATAGAGAATATTATATAAACCTATAGTAGGCCTATAGGCCTACCAAGTATTGACAATTTTTATGTAGGCCTAGGCCAAGTAGTGGGGGAGGGGCGAAAATGTTTTATAGAATAAACCTATAGAGAATATTATAATATATACCTATAGTAGGCCTATAGGCCTACCAAGTATTGACAATTTTTATGTAGGCCTAGGCCTAGTAGTAGGGGAGGGGCGAAAATGTTTCTATAGTAGGCCTATAGGCCTATAGAGAATATTATAATATAAACCTATAGTAGGCCTATAGGCCGACCCGGAATTGACAATTTTAATGTAGGCCTAGGCCTAGTAGTGGGGGAGGGGCGAAAATGTTTTATAGTAAAGGCCTATAGAGAATATTATAATATATACCTATAGTAGGCCTATAGGCCTAACAAGTATTGACAATCTTTATATAGGCCTAGGCCTGGTAGTGGGGGGGCACAAATGTTTCTATAGTATAGGCCTATAGAGAATATTATAATATATATAAAATATTATAATATATATATAAAATATTATAATATATATAAAAATTGTCAATAGTTGGTAGGCCTATAGGCCTACTATAGGTATATATTATAATATTCTCTATAGGCCTATAGGCCTACTGTAGAAACATTTTCGCCCCTCCCCCCTAACTAGGCCTAGGCCTACATAAAAATTGTCAATACCGAGTAGTACCTATATGTAGGCCTATCCCCCCCATGATACAAAATCCCCCTATACCCAAATGACATTTTTGTATAAATAATTATTATAGGCCTATAATAATTATAGACCTATAAGAGTGCAACACTTTGTTAACCATTGTTTTGGGAGAGGTATGCCATTTATACATTGAATCAGAACTCTCTGACCTCAGAGAGGACCCCTCTACATCCGGACAGGGGGGGGGGGTCTGGTAGGCCTAGACCTACATTCAAATAGGCCTACTATAGGTATATATTATAATATTCTCTATAGGCCTATTCTATAAAATATTCTCGCCCCTCCCCCACTACTAGGCCTAGGCCTACATAAAAATTGTCAATACTATATTCTCTATAGGCCTATAGGCCTACTATAGAAACATTTTCGCTCCTCCCCTACTACTAGGCCTAGGCCTACATAAAAATTGACAATACTTGTTAGGCCTATAGGCCTACTATACGTATATATTATAATAGTCTCTATAGGCCTATACTGTAGAAACATTTTTGCCTCCCCCCACTACTAGGCCTAGGCCTACACAAAAATTGTCAATACTTGGTAGGCCTATAGGCCTACTATAGGTATATATTATAATATTCTCTATAAGCCTATACTATAAAACATTTTCGCCCCTCCCCCACTACTAGGCCTAGGCCTACACAGAAATTGTCAATACTTGGTAGGCCTATAGGCCTACTATAGGTATATATTATAATATTCTCTATAGGCCTATACTATAAAACATTTTTGCCCCTCCCCCACTACTAGGCCTAGGCCTACATAAAAATTGTCAATTCCGGGTCGGCCTATAGGCCTACTATAGGTTTATATTATAATATTCTCTATAGGCCTATAGGCCTACTATAGAAACATTTTCGCCCCCCCCCACTACCAGGCCTAGGCCTACATAAAAATTGTCAATACTTGGTAGGCCTATATGCCTACTATAGGTACATATCATAATATTCTCTATAGGCCTATACTATAGAAACATTTTTGCCTCCCCCCACTACTAGGCCTAGGCCTACACAGAAATTGTCAATACTTGGTAGGCCTATAGGCCTACTATAAGTATATATTATAATATTCTCTATAGGCCTATACTAGAAAACATTTTTGCCTCCCCCCACTACTAGGCCTAGGCCTACACAAAAATTGTCAATACTTGGTAGGCCTATAGCCCTACTATAGGTATATATTATAATATTCTCTATAAGCCTATACTATAAAACATTTTCGCCCCTCCCCCACTACTAGGCCTAGGCCTACACAGAAATTGTCAATACTTGGTAGGCCTATAGGCCTACTATAGGTATATATTATAATATTCTCTATAGGCCTATACTATAAAACATTTTTGCCCCTCCCCCACTACTAGGCCTAGGCCTACATAAAAATTGTCAATTCCGGGTCGGCCTATAGGCCTACTATAGGTTTATATTATAATATTCTCTATAGGCCTATAGGCCTACTATAGAAACATTTTCGCCCCCCCCCACTACCAGGCCTAGGCCTACATAAAAATTGTCAATACTTTGTAGGCCTATATGCCTACTATAGGTACATATCATAATATTCTCTATAGGCCTATACTATAGAAACATTTTTGCCTCCCCCCACTACTAGGCCTAGGCCTACACAAAAATTGTCAATACTTGGTAGGCCTATAGGCCTACTATAGGTATATATTATAATATTCTCTATAGGCCTATACTAGAAAACATTTTCGCCCCTCCCCCACTACTAGGCCTAGGCCTACACAAAAATTGGCAATACTTGGTAGGCCTTTAGACCTACTATAGGTATATATTATGATATTCTCTATAAGCCTATACTATAAAACATTTTCGCCCCTCCCCCACTACTAGGCCTAGGCCTACATAAAAATTGTCAATTCCGGGTCGGCCTATAGGCCTACTATAGGTTTATATTATAATATTCTCTATAGGCCTATAGGCCTACTATAGAAACATTTTCGCCCCTCCCCTACTACTAGGCCTAGGCCTACATAAAAATTGTCAATACTTGGTAGGCCTATAGGCCTACTATAGGTATACATTATAATATTCTCTATAGGCCTATACTATAAAACATTTTTGCCCCCCCCCCACTACCAGGCCTAGGCCTACATAAAAATCGTCAATACTTGGTAGGCCTATATGCCTACTATAGGTATATATCATAATATTCTCTATAGGGGTCAGGCTGGTCGTCCTGTGGGCGGCTCCATTACTTAAGCTTGTACCGGCGAGACAGGCACTGACACAACAATCACAATGGGTACAAGCTATTACATAATGCCCCCTAAGAATTCCGCAGTGAAGGCCAGGGAATTATCTGATTGGTAGATAATTCACCCAGCTACACGCCTATAGGCCTATACTATAGAAACATTTTTGCCTCCCCCCACTACTATACCCAACCCTGGACCCCCCCTCCCCCCCCCCCTCCCCGTACGCATCTGTACGCATTTGGCCTGACCAGAATAGGGCCTATATTTTTGCCGGCAACCTGCCATGTTGTTTGTGTATTTGTGTATTGCCCAGTGCATGTGACTCTATTGACACCTTTCCCACCTCCCATGCTGAGTGGAGAGCTCCTCTGACGTCATTCTGCTTACGTAAGATGGTTACCCGGTCGCTGGTACTTCCGCCTTTTAGGACTTGCCTAACCAGCGAAATATTATGGACGATTACGTAATGGGGTGGCCTAGTCCGCGCGTTAACGTCTTGCAAGACTGTATATATATGGTGGTGCCATCTACATTTGTGACACGTACTGTGAAAAGGGACCTTAGTGCAGGGTGCATTACGGTTCCTTTTTACAGATCTTGCTTCATTTGGTGAGTGCTATAATCAAAAATGTTATTGATTTTAAGATTGAAAAGATTTTCTTTTCCACGCTCCCGAAGGAATCTGTTCCATATTGAATATTGTGCCATCTTGTGTAATAATGCTCCTTGATAAACCCTGTTATTATCCACTAACACGTTACACTACACAGTGTTCTAGATATCTAGTGTAAATAGCATGTAGTGTTACACACTGTGTGACAAGTATCACAAATCTGGAAGTTAGTTAATACAATTCCTTCAGGGTGCAGCAATGCATGTAGTGGTTGTAGTCATGTCATATACACTGGCCAAAAGGGCAACGCTCATCCCTATCCCTCCAACTAGAACTGCCCACCAATCTAAACGACTGGTCAGCTTCCCGGGCAGCAGCTGCCGTAGATCTAGTAGTAGCTCTCTTACCGGTAGCGGGGCGCTTGTCCTTACCCTTAGGGGCGGTCTCGACTGGGAAGGCTTCCTTTAGGCGTGACAGGATTTCGATAGAAGTGTCGGAGACTGATGACACTGTTGTCACCAGTGTGTCGGGACTCCAGCTGGACGACTTTGTCGGTCAGTTCCTTTGTACCGAGCCTCTTACTCAGTAAGACCGGGGGTGGAGTTGTCTTCTTTGCTGCCCTCGGCATGATGATACCTAACTAAGTAACTACAAACTAATCTAATCTAAGCTAATAAAGTATATGCGACCTGTCTGGTCGAGAAGATGAACACATGCGCTGGTGGACGCTGAGGTACCAGCAGAGTTGTTAGTTCATGAGGGTGCCAATGTTGTGACTATACATGGGTAAAATTCGACACGTGTGACACGGCGACACGGGGGGTTGTTAAAATCGACACGTGCGACACGGGGGGTTTAAAAATCGACGGACACGAAATTGTAGACCAAAATGTATGGAATAAAAATCGACACGGCGACACGGCCCCTTAGCTAAAAAACGACACGGCGACACGGCAGTAATTCTGGCTACCCATGTATAGTCACAATGTTGGCGCTGATGTAGTATTTTTGGCGCCTCTCGTCAGATCATTAATCAGTGTATTTTCCAATCACTGTTAATGAGGGCCATGATCACAGAACCAGCTGACGGGGATGAGTCACAGAATAATCAAGATCTTCTCTGTAATCCCACATCTCAGTCCACGGCATAGAATGACCTCATCAGCACATGTATACCTGAAGTCCCCCTGCTCCCTCTGAAGTCCTGGCTATCGGCTGCAACAAGTTTTCACATAGGGCTGTGTCTCGCGACCTTGGGCCAATGTTTTCATCTCTGACCGGGTGCCAGCTCTGACCGGGTGCCAGCTCTGACCGGGTGCCAGCTCTGACCGGCCTGAATAAAAACGGGTTATGTAGGGCAGATGGAGATAGAATTTGGCTGAAAAGGTCAATGGATGCTATAACTCTTTAAACTAGTAATTATTTGCCCATTTTTATCATCATCTGCCCTAAACAACCCTTTTTTATTCAGGCCGGTCAGAGCTGGCACCTGGTCAGAGACAAAAACATTGGCTCAAGGTCGTGAGACACAGCCCTAGACTACAGGACGTGGGAGGCATCCCACTCCGCTCCAATTTGTCTGTGACTTGGCTCTCTTTTCTGTAGCTCATGTTCTTGTTTCCTGCCCAGAGGCAAATAAGAGAGCAACAGAGCATCTGGGAGATTGCAAAACAGTACCCCCTCCTATCTGAACGCCTTCAAGGTGTTGAGGTTACACTGCAAAACCTGGTGTTTAGATACTAAACACAATCTTAAACACAATCCTGCCCTGTAGGGGCCTTCCATAACGTATGTACATATGAAGAGGGCTGGGGGTCTATTTTCTGAAAATCTTTGTGGACATAAACCCTTTATTTCAATGCGCTCAAGAACTTTAGGAGGGTGGGGGGTCAATATATTGAGAAAATGTGCGTACATACTTTATGGAAGCCCCCCTATCTGTCCACATAAAATGTTCCTAAACGATCATGTTTAGCTCAGTGCTCAGTGCTTAGAAATTAATGTGTGTAGGAGATCAAAGTCTTTAGAATTCAATGTGTTAAGGAGAATATATTAGTGTTTGGAAATAATTTAGCATATTATCGTATTTAACTGTGAAGTGTTTAAGGCTAAAAGTGGTATATATACGGGACTAGCGAATCCTGGTACCTCAGGTACTCTGGGGCTAAACCCCCATTTCCTTATCAGGCTAATCCCCTCCCCTCACACCTAGAACAAAGGTGCTGATAAGAAATGCACCCATGATGCACTGCTCTGGAGTCGGGGGCCTAACCACAATGCATTGCTCTTAGCGAAGATGGCGGCCCACATAGCCTAATGCACTAGTCCCGATACATGTAGAGCGGTTATAAATCTCTTGCCCTCTTCTGTAGAGACAATCGGCCGGAACCTGCAGTGGGTCTAGTTGTATTTGTTGTTTCTCCCCAGTTATGTGTACCACCAACCATTGCCCTACCCCTTTAGGAGAATGGTGACTCCATAACTCAACTGGTCTCCCCCTTATGGAAGTCCTACATTACAGTGATGACATCCAGTTGGCACAACTTCAAAATTTTCAATAGACAGTTTTCAGACTTTCTTCCTTGTCATGGTTTCCTCCTCTTGTCCCCTACGTCTCTCCTTTATGGCTCCGTAGATTTCCTATTTAGTTAACTTCATGTTTCTTCCTTTGCAATTGGGCACAGCCTATAAATGACGCTATGTACCTGTCCCCCATGTATCTTCCGGTGAATCACTGCAAATCACCAGCAACTGAAGCTGGTGATTTGCGCGACTCTATCCGAAGGTACAGGCACGCTGGTCTTCGTAATCACGAAAGTAATTATTTTTGCCCTCCCCAAGTGTTAGAGGTATACATACACACACAGAAAAGTGAGAGCCATTGTCGCTAAAACTACCCTCACCTGAGGGTCAGTAACTGCCTTGTGGTGGAGAGTGACTAGTTCCCGGGCATTCCGCCAGGAGGACGCTGATCAATTTGCCACCTCCAGTTGTCATTAAAAGCGCAATTAAAATTGCACCCCATGAACTTAGCTGTTTAATTCCCAGGTTCAATGGAATCCACCTAATGACGGAAAGTGTGGTTATTGTGGAGACCCACACAACGGACCTTTTCAAAATGAACTGAATGGGATATTTAATAACCAGGTCATTGTTGCAACATTCAGTAAAAATCAGGTAGGTTGGCATAGATAAAGAGACAAAATAACTGGTTTGTGATAAGTGGTATATCTTCCATCAGGTGTTTGAAATGTATTAAATACTTATTACCTGGTACTGATGACAACGAGAATGTCAATCAACATTCATTCTTCATACATTTAGTGTAACCTTCTTGTAATAAAGTTTATCTACATCAACAGAAATGTATCAGGGTGTATGGACATATGAAGAGTTTTGATGCAAAATGACATAAGTGACAAAATACATGTATAATGTCTAAAATGGCCATTATTATATATAATGTTGCTCTCTATTGCTAAAAGTATTATCAGAAAATGAAATCAGCACTGTTACTTCGAAGAAATATGAAATACGAAACCAGAAGTCAAAGGTTATAAATAGTGGATTTATGTCGTTTTTCAAAAAATAACTGCTTGTGGATTTATGTCGTTTTGCAAAAAAAAACACATAATAGAGCATATATTCAAATCAAAGAAATATGATGCAAGGATCTTTTAAAATTGCTTGTTGGTGTTTAATTGATGGCATACTCAATCAAGGAACTAGAAAAAAATAGAATAAGTAATGCCTGTTACTGATTTGATCACCATTGGCTGAGCCAGTATAATACAGACACATAGCCGTGGCTGCACTATATATCAACTACATAGACATGGGTCAACGAGGGAAATGGACTATTCAGCAAGTTGAGAGTGGGCCGTATTCCACGAAGCTGTAGGTTGGGTGAAATGCAGCCCTACTCTCAACCAGTTGACACAAGTTCACGTTTGCATTTATGTTATATATTTAGGCCCTATAGTGATTCAAATGAAATTGGTCTTTTTTGGTTAAATCAATGGCACTGCCGTCTTCCATTTAAAAAAAGTGATAATTAAAGTAATAATTTAATATTGTGCTCAAATCGTTATGAATCCGCGCTCCTTAATTGTATCATATTATCAAATATTTCAGATTATCAATGTTAAAGTGAAAATCACATCAGCACACCAGGGCTATTTCATGTTTGAAATATGTAGAACAACTTCCCTGGATCTTACACATGATTGCATACCAGGTGTAAATGTTTACCCGGTCCAACTGACAGGTGGAGGCTACAAATACTATGGGGTATGTATCAACCGTAATTGCCTATCAAGGATTAGTAATAAATTACATGACCTAAACCTTTGAAATAAGTACTACCCTTAACAACAATTAATACAGTCCCTCTTTACCTTCTCAAGTTGAAATTGCCTCGTGTAAATATTTTCTTACTATTGATATGCAGTTAGATTACTACAGCCAACTCCCTCTTAGCGGCCACCCCTCCAGTGCAGCTAATCCCTCTAATGCAGACACTTTCCATAGTCCCAGACATACGTGAGCAGCCAAGCAGAAAGGATAGTCCCCGCGGGATTAGTTCCGATTTTAGCCACCAGGGGGCGCCACTATGGCCTAAAATGAAAGAATTAGGCTAAAAATAGCTCTTGGGTACTTTTTTCCGGAGAATTCAATAGGATTACACAAAACATTCCATTTTTGGTAAAAAGCCTCTATATTTGGAAGGTAAAAGGAACGTTTTAAAGCCTAAATGGGTGTGCTTGTTGATATGTGTTGCCATGGAAACATGATTTTTATTCCAAATAGAGGAAATTAAGACATAAATTGATCGAATGATTTCTGAGGATTGCGATGGTGAAAACAAAATAAAATTACCATTCCTAGATCGAATTTTATGATTTGAAGAATGAAAATGTATCATAAATTTCTAATTATCATAGATAATGCTAATTAGATAGGGATATCTTGGAAAATAGGAGACATAGAGCTTGTTGGGATTTTAGAAAGGGTGATGCCCACACATATTCATGAAGCCAGTTCTCAAAAACTAGAAAAAATATCTTCTAGTGTAATATATCACTGGAAGCTTATGACATCAATTTCAAAGTTGGCTTTTTCCTTGGACTACCCTTTTCCCTTGCATATTACTACAATGTACAGAAAATGACCCCCTCTAATGCAGCCACCCCACCAAAGCGGCCACTTTTCCAAAGTCCTAAGGGTAGCCACATTAGACGGAGTTGACTGTATAAGATACAAGAGGAAATGAAAATACACTCTATTGCACTGTTATGCTGCTCTCTCTTGCCAGCATTCCGGATCTGGTGGAATAGCTCAGAATACAGTATATACCATACAGCTGAGTTTGCCCACTGGTCTATGGTGCTCTCCCAGGTGTGTTTTCAAATGGAGATACCGTGCAGGTAAGTAAGCGATTTTGTGATATATAGATAGGGATGTTGTGGCGGACATGTTAGAGGAGCGGGTGGGGTTGACAGAACTGTTCTGAATGGGGCTGGAGCGGTTCCAACCATGCTTCTGGATCCATAGGCTGAAACAGGGCTCTGGTCGACAGGGGTTGTAAGTAGAGGTAGACTTGCTCTAGGTCTGTCTTTTATAAAATTAGGAACAGACTTGTTAGACACGTAACATATCTCATGTCAGCCCCCCCCCTTCCTTACACCACCACTCTTCCCTCCCTCCCCCTGACCCTCCTCAACACTGTGACCGCAGAAGGTTGTAATCTGAGTTTAATGGGCTACAGTACTCACTCCTTCCTCTTACCCGTCCCCCTCCACCCCACCCCACCCCCCACTCCTCCCCTCTCCCCTTTGCCATAGACGGGGACCACGGGCCACCACTGAGCTAAACCTCGGGGAGGAGGTCAGGTGTTTCTGGTAACAGAAACAGGGTAGTCAACTCAAAGTACCCCCCTCTGCGTTGAGCATCACATTCTGGTGAAAATGCATGCATTTGGATGCATTAAAATGTCATAATCTCATGGATTTACATGATAAATAATATTACTGGATGCAGGACACACAATTTTGCATTAAACTGGAGATATACCCACATTTAGCAAAGTTCCCCCTCTGTTTTGTGTCAACATTGCTGCGGTCCTTAAAGCACATGGCCAGCATACCTACAACACTGTGGGGAGCAAGGAAAGGACAGGGGTCTATACACAGGTAGCACAGGTAGTCAGTGTAGCAGCCCACCGTGGCCCACACTGTCATACCTTACGGCAAGACTAGGACTCTGCTTGGAGAAAAAGGTAAGTTGGTGCGTGTGACGGGGACGGTAGGCAGTCTTAGTATTGGGGTAAAGGCTTGCCACTCTTGTCGACCTGGTGCAATAATTTAAGCGACCTGGTGACTTTGGTCAAATTTGGTTGGAGTGAAAATGGTCTGAAAAGGCGACTTTGCAACCTTAGGGCTTTAATTTCGACTTTCCGACCTGGGAGGACCGCTCCTTTATGCATTCACTGACTCTTATGGGGGAAAGGGAGTAGGGGACCTTGACTCTGATTATAAAAGAGAGCCAATTGATGTCCTCTAAACATAATATTATGTGCTAGATGGCATTGCAGTCATTGTATAGTAGTGCCACCTAGTGTGTTTCTTATTTCTGTGACTCCCTTCGGGAGTCCACACAACCATTTACTCACCTCAGCTGGACACTGTTATCTAACTGAAAAGGAGTCAGGACCATTAGAAGGGGGAGTCAGACAACAGTGTGAAAAGTGAGCCAAAGGGAGTCTGGCTCTCTTTTCATAGCCTGGACTCCCCTTGTGACTCGGTTTCTATGAATATCTTTCTTTAAATATTATAGGATAATCTAAAATGATTTTGTATGAATCTTTGGTTTTATTTTTGTAAATACTATTTTTGACCAACTAGGATTGTTCAAATCCATGTAGATGAGAAAGGTAATATTCAACTCCCACTCATTCAAAAGCATATGCCCCCTAATAGGGTGTGGGCGGACATATAAGACTATCATTAGCTATACTATGTTGTTGTTGTGACTTACCTTAAGCTGAATATTTGCTACATTGATACTGTTACATTGTATATTGGCGAGACCTGTATCTCACAATTCCCAGTGCTGAGTATGAAGCCTTAAGCCAATCTGTGTCTCGACTTTATTCCTTTTGTGTATTGTGTTCGTTTATTTCTGGTGTTTAATTATTGCCTGTCTCTGTGTCAACTCATCCAATGATATCATGAAATAATATGAAACCCAACTCCACTTTGATTGTGTGTTCCATTTTGCCAGGTAACAGTTGGGGCGTAGATGATGATGGTGAAGGGCTGGGCCATGGAGCCCAGGAAGAGTTCCACAACTGTGCAAATATCAAAATCACTGATCCAGATGAAGGAGATATACCAGCACCCGTTAACATCACTACTACTACCACTACTACTACAACTACTACTACTACTACTACTACTACGCCTGCCCCTGGCACTGGAGCTACTCTTACCTGTACAGTAAGTGTGTTTCAACTTTGTCCGCCTGTCACTTTACTAACAATAGTGAACTACCACCCCTCCCTACACTAGGCCGATTGGCAAGGATAAGATTCTCAACAAGTATGTACAAAGGTATGTGTACCATTAATTAAATATGGCAATGCCTTATCTCAGTGAGGCTTAAAGTGATATATCTGATGTATTAGAGAAAAATACACCTGTTTCAATTCTAGGCGATTGACTCCTGGCCGGACTGGGAAGATGAGGCGGATGCATTTTGCACATCCATATGTAACGATGACCCTTCCAAATGTCCAGAAGACCGCTGCTTATGCTGTGATGATCCACCTTGTAGTAGCACTGGTTGTGTGGCAAGTATATTCACTACCATGTAATAGACGTGAGAAGAAGGCCTAGTCGATTGGTAATTGCAGTGCATATTGGACTGTAGTGTTGCGATGATGGGCTCTAAATATTGGAGGGATGATACTTAAGAAAGTAATCAACATTCTTAGAATTATGTTTTATTTTAGATTCGACATTGATACATTTCGATAATACACGGATACAATATAGTTATTAATCGCCATGTGGGTCTCAATGTATGTGACCAAAGAAAGAAGTGTTGAAACTGAGACCCCTGTTCTTTTTTTTCAAATATTACAATGTGTCAGATGAATTTGAAACATGAGTCTTTCCTGCAATGCATTAACATTCCAGGCAGCTGGTGCTTGGGCAGGTGATACAGCTATGGATGACTGGTGTGTCACACACTGTGCGGCAGGTAACTGCCCAGCCACACATTGCGTATGTACCTGATATCTTAGGTAAGTAAAGCTGGGGTGACAGTACCCGATTTTCTGGTCCATTCTCACCATAAGCTGGGACTCCACTACCCGATCTTTTGGGCAATTCTCACGATCCGATCATACAGGTCTATACAGTTTGCTCAGGTATAAGCTGGGACTCCACTACCCGATTTTTTGGGTCATTCTCACAAACCGATCATAGGTCTTTACAGTCTGATCAGGTCAAAACAAAAACATATTTCCTATCTGTTTTGTGCATAAATCGGCCGATTAGAGCCCTGTGAATGGGGGGACAACAGATGATTGAAAATCAAACCTGTTTGATATGAAATCGGAGGCCCAGATCAGCCTGAGATGCACAATCGGGGCTTAAATCGGGACCTAAATCGTGGTGTATAGCCTTGGCAATTCTATTTTCCACTTGTTTATAAACAAAAACATTATTGACAAATATAAAGCTATGGCAGGGTCTATAGTGCCTCCCTGCTTAAGGCATATAATTGCTATGGTATATAACTGAGTCAGATTCGTGAGAATAGCCCCGATTTGTGAATAAAATCGGTTAGTGGAGCCCCACCTATAGTAAAGCTGGGACTCCACTACCCGATATTCTCGTCTGATCTGACCTATTCTCACAAATTGAACTCAAACAGATGTAGACATGAATAAGCCTATGGTTCAGGGTTTGTTTTTATTTACATCTGTCTGGGTCCGATTGGTGAGAATAGGTCCGATTAGAGGAGAAAATCGGGTAGTGGAGTCCCAGCTTTAGGGTTTGTATTCTTTTTACATCTGTCTGGGTCCAATTTGTAAGAATAGTTCAGCTCGAGTCCCAGCTTCAGATTCTTTAATCTATGGACGTCTGTCAAGAAATAACCAATCTGTTTTGAATACATTATATGAAAACATGTCCATGTCTATCAGGTATTACGTAATGCAGGATAGATTGCAGCTGGTACATGCACTGTAAATAGTAAGTGTAGGTATGCGGTGGAATCTACTGTAGTTTTACAGCAGATTCAACACTGAGGAACACTTAGTCTCCAACTCCAAACTATACTTATTAAGGGCAGCGACCAGGAGGGGGGGGGAGCGGGAGGGTCTGTCAGTGAGAGACTAAGGAACACTATGCTGTACACCTACAGCAGAGTCTATTCTCCTGTATACCTACAAAAAAAAAGTTGAAACTAACTGTTTACAGTGTAACGCTACCAGCAGCTGTAACTTACATGTTGATTATAATTATTATCAGTTTAGCGATATGTGATCATGTAGTGATATTTAGAGAAGAAAAAGAAACATTTGGGGTCTTTGGGAACTTCTTAGTATCACGGAACCACTAGTGCATCCACCTGAACTTTTATTATCCTTTTTGTATAAATACCCAGGATAAATACCACTTACAAAACTAAGACACTTGAGTTATCATTCCAGAAAGTTGATGGTCAATTGGCAGGAGGCCTGATGTGGCAGTGAGTAGAACTGGATCAGTGTGACAGTTCCTATACAACTTATTATCATCCACAAAAACGCATGGTAAGCAGGAGACAAGCAGGAAAGCATAGACATTCCATCCAACCTCTATCGGTGGTGACAAGCAAGCAACTAAGTGCCTCTATATGCGTACCAAAAATTATGACCATGTCGCCGTGTCGAATTTAAGCAAAAGGGCCGTGTCGCTGTGTCGAATTTTATGTATACAAAAACTCATGGAAAAATTCCTCTGAGTCGAATTTTAGCCCCAATTTAGCTGTGTCCGTCGAATTTTAAAAGGGCCGTGTCGCCCGTGTCGAATTTTAAAAGGCCCGTGTCGCCGTGTCGCCCGTGTTAAATTTTACCAATGTAGAGGCACAACTAACGCTGTGGCTGCCCCAGCAACCATAGATTGCCATAGTACATGTACAAGCAGTTCCAACTAGGTGGGGGTGTAGTTAAAATATATAAGACAGGGTACAATAGTTCCCTCAGCCGCCATTAGGTGACCTGGCAGTGCTAGGGATAATTAGAACCTGTCAATACACGAAGCAGTGAGTCTGTTTCTAACCATCATTATCACATATGATTTATGTGAGAGAAAAACAGTTGTATATAAGGAACAAGTCTGTTGAGTTATCAAAAATGGACTAATAGTGTTGGGCAAAGATATTCAACTAAATTGATTTATTGATGCATGTTTCATCAAATCGACACAAGAACAGGGTTGAGGCATTTATCAGATGTCATAGTGATTAAGCCAATGTAAAATATTAACTCCATATTATAAGATTATAACCTACATAAATTATTTTGTTGTTAGATCTTCTGCAGTCTTTGCGATGCTATCATAACATGGTTGGTTCAGATAATTTAATCAAGTCATCTTACGGAGGAAATATAATTATATCAATCAAGGAATAATAATTAAATCTATTGATAATGCTGTTATAACTGGGTGCTTTTTTCAATTTACCTTGCATTTTTTTGGGCATGATCAGTTAAATAAAAAAGAAATATCAAGCACAAGAAAGAGGATTTCAGTCTCGTTATTACTGTTACTGCACACACATCTTTCTGGATTCATGGGTAGGTTACCATGACAACACATACAAACATTTAGCACCCTGTGTGTGTGTATAGTTTTAAAACCATCTCTGGCAAATCTGAGTGACTAGAAGCCACCCATTTTACCTGTAATATTGAAAACTCATTTTCAAGTAATCTCAATGCATCCCCCCAAAATGTTTGGGACACCCTTTGCTTCTAAAGATAACATTTTACGTATTTTTACAGGATCACAGGTTGAAACAGAGCTGTGCTGGAGATTGTCGGCAGGTGTTGTAAGTATTAGGGTAAAGGTCTGACACTTGGGTGGACCGGCCATCTCTGCAGCTAGACTCAGACCTGTAGTGTAGTGTGCAGTCAGTGGATCACTAGATGGCTCTAGTGTAGGCCTGGTCTGACTCAAGGTGCAGAGATGACCGGTCCACCAGAGTGTCAGGCCTTTACCCTTATACTAACAACACCAACTGACAATCTCCAGCACAGCTCTGTTTCAGCATGTGCCCAGGATCGCTCGAAATTATGGCAATGCTGGAGGCTCTTACCAAAGTCTAGTATTGCTGGTTCTTAGGAGTCCAGCTTTGCCAGACTCTGAAATGAGGGTCCAGGATTGAGCCAATTTGGTCCAGGCTTTAAATGGGGGTCCGGCATAGCCTGATTTACAACCTACAGACTACACAAATCCTTAATACGTTTACTTTTCCAGCTTTCTCACTAATAATTTCGAGATGTGCGTTGTTGCTTCTCGTTATCATTGTATTATTATATGATTGGGGCTCTGATCGTGCTTTTTTTGGATAACTCAGTTCTGTTATCACATGATAACAGGCACTCCTAGTTCCAAATTTCGACTTAGTTAAAATTGTGCGTTTCGTCGAAGGATCGAACCCGGGGCCGCAAGACTACGAGTCCAACGTCCTATCCACTAGACCGTGCCGGCTATGCAGAATCAGGGGATAAAACAAGAAGTCTACAGACACATTCCCAGCCCTCTAGCTCTTATATTAACAGAGATACAGCAATTTTTACACTTTTTGTTATAACTTCTCCTAAAATCAATTTTTTTTAATAATTTTTTTTCTATAAAGGTAGTAGTTGGACTTTACTTACCTAGTCGTTAAAATAATTCTTGGGATTTTTTTTCACATACATATAGGCACTTTAAAATTGCTACGTTTCCACCCGACCTCCCTCAGGTTCAAACCGGGGACCCCTTGCGTGTGAGCCAGACGCGCTAACCGCTCAGCCACGGTAGATATGGTACTGTGCTGGGAAAACGCTGCCTATATTGAAGTAGAGGGGAGCAGTTAGTAACCAAAACGGCAGGTGGCGATGCAGGAGTACAGTCGTATAAGTTCACACTGAGGGTATGTTGGATTTGAAATAATGACCGCTCCCTGCGCCTAGCTCGTTCTTCCTCACCTCCCCTACTGAAGAGTTCCACAACATGGCGACTGCACCCTCTGTACAAGACGACTTATATATCATTCAAAATGGCGAAATTAGGACATATATATTATAAGGTAATTAAAGACATTTGAATGGAATAAGCGTATAATAAACCTAATAATATATGGATAACAGGCCCACTCGGGGCTGTATACGTATATAACACCCTCGGTGCTACGCACCTCGGGTGTTATATACATATACATCCCCTCGTGTGCCCATTATCCATATATTATTGGTTAATTCATATGTAATGTGGAGGGCCATGGGTACCTAGCAGAACCGCCTAATAGAGCCAGTAGATGGAGATATGGATTTGGCGGACCTTATCAATACACCGACAATCAACTCAATTGTGGAGGTTTAGCGGTATGTACATAATTGTTATGATCTAATATTACAATTCCAGAGATACAAAGTCAACGACCAATTCTCAATCGAATATAACCCACGCCATTATACGTCAACAATAATGCTCAAGGTTATAGACCTTGCCATGTCCATTTTCCGACGGGTTTGGGCGTTAGGAAGTTTTTAATGAAATTTAGGAGGAAATTAAGGTTTAGTTACCAAAATTGCTGTTTACAGGAGAAGTAACAAATGATATTCTTTTTAGCTCAGAAAGAGTCAAGACAAAATGTTTGTGTTGGTATTCAAGTTTTGTGCACTCTAAATAGTTAGTGTAGACACACACTACTGTAGAGCTATGGTAGATTCTACTATATAATAGATTTACAGTAGAATATACTGTAGGTTTATAGTATATTCCACTGCTTACCTACAATGAACTGTGCAACTACAAAAATTGATAAATAACATTTTGCAGTGTGTTTCCTGCTGCACTGTTATTTTGGTTTTCTCTCAATAGACTCAGACAATTAATAATGGAATGTGTAGTTATTGTGGGGAGGACTACTACAGTCAGCAGTACCAATATGAAGATGGTCATGGGTTTGACACAGGAGTGATCGTAAGGACAAACAGCCCTGGACAGGTGAGACTTAAAGCTGGACCGTCAGGGAATAAGTTCAGCATTTTCCATACATAGACTAAAATAACAGTTCCACCAGAGGGCAGCAGTGTTTGGACAGGGTTTGGAAATGGCCCAAACTCATACAGGGGACGATCAGCATTGTCCAGCTACAACATATTCACCCTATCTTGTGCCTGTAAGAGCTGAGCTCCCAGCCCTTAAGAGCCCTCTTGTGAATCAAAACTGAACTATGTCCAAAAGTGCTTTTGGCCTCACTTCAACCATGATGGTCAAGCTTTAAACATACACTGATTACACATAATACACTTATACCACACTTGGTCGTCAGAACAAAAGAAATGGCCCAACTGTATATGACATACGAAAGGTGAGAAAACACTCACCACTAGTGTGGCATAAGTCAGTTCGACCACAGCCAGACCCCTGTACTGACGTCCCTCCCGGTTGCCACACCCCTGAGACTTGAAAAGCAAATACAGAAGATAACACATCGTAAAATGGTATTTGATGCATTGTGAAATGGTATGTGATGCATTGTGAAATATAAGTAAAATACGTGAATAATTATGATTTTTGCTGTTGTGACACAATCTTAATCTTTGAATATGACAAACGTGAAATGCATTTATGTTCTGAAAGAAAATTTATGAGTCTAAAAGAGTCCAATTAAAGGCTACATACTATAAGCAGTATAAAGAGTGGTTTTAAGCAATAAAAATTCCCTCAAATACCAATGTTCATGCAGTGCTTATAGCAGCAATGCATAAGGTGTTTGCTTTCCTCAGGCGATTGGTGCTTGGAGAGACCATACAGTTATGGAGAACGCCTGCCAAGTCCTCTGTAATGAGGATCCTCTTCTCTGTCCGGTGGAGTGTGATTGTGATGACCCTACTATAGGCACTTGGATAAATTTTTTAAAACGGTTACAATATATTCTGACTGTAACCATGTGATAGAGCACATTGACCCCCTCTCAGAACATTTGGAATTACATTTGTATCCTAAGTAGAAGTGAAGAAATCAACCAGAACATGCATAGGCTGCAGAAGCAAGCTGGTGCTATACAAATGTACACAGCCTGGTGTGGCAAATTGGCACCAACTACTAGAGACACTCTGTTCTCTCTTTAATTGCAAGGTAACATGACATATCAGGCTTGCACAATGTTACAATATTACTTGTGTATATATATCTCATTGATTAAACCCAAATCCTACAATATGTGACTTGTATAGCACATTCCTTTATTGATTAAAATGAACAGTGATACCAGACACAGGTGGTGAAACCACAGATCAGGTCTCAACCATGACTCACCGGTGACATCTGGTGTTAGGATCTAACATCTTACCAATAGGCTTACATAGGGATACCCAGACTGCTTAACACTGGTATATCAAGACAGAACATGACTAATTTAGGGGAATGCAGGAAACCTCTTGGGATTCCATGCAGGAGGCTGGAAACGGACATGTAGTATACTATTGATGTGTAGAAAGAGGGCCGCATGTTAATACAAAGGGGCCATGAATATTTCAATGAAATTCGCTTGGATTAAGTTAACCTTTACATTTGGATAATTGCCATATTAGGACTTACAATTAAATATATACCCACTGATAAGTAGTGGATAGCCGGCTAAAAGACCTTTCCAATAAGCTAGTGCATGCTCTGTTATCTCTAATAGGGGCTGAATAGGAGCAAAAACGAATAGGGTCATTTCAGACAGGCACTCATAAGGGTGCCAATTTAAGTGTGCCACCTGTGACTGCTGGTTTGAGCCCTGCAGTGCGGTTCTTCCAAGTGCCTACCTACTACTACCACCCAAGATATGACACAGCCCGACACAACACAGCCCGACACAACACAGCCTGACACAACACAGCCTGACACAACACTGCCCGACACAACACAGCCTGACACTGCTGCAGCCCCCCAGTCATCATGTCATGTAAGTTTATTAAATTTTATTCAAGAATATAATGATTAACAGGATTCAATCAAATTTTGTATTCAAATATCCATGTTCGTTTCAGGTGATAAAATTGTCAATCATTCATTGATAGTCCCCTAACCTGTGGTAAATTTACAGTGTAAGTTCTGACCCAAATAAAACTCACTATAGGTCAAAGAAAAGTGTGTATTTGGCTTTGAAAACCCAAAAGTAGATCTACAAATAAATAAATCCTTTCTAAAATGATATTACATTTAATGATTTTATCTGTTACACCTGATGAAGCTGTGAACATCCGAAACTCCTCAGGACTCAGACCCAAATAATACAGTGACCAGAGACTGGCTGCCATTTTAAAATTGACCGAAATCCTGCCACTAGCCAATCACAGAGTCCCTTGTATAATATTCAGGACAGATGACCTAATTGTTTTGTGAAACAATTTTGCGATTATTATACACTTCAGGGAGTTTATCCATGGAATACGGATACACAGACCCAGTGGTGTCATGATAACTGTTACGCTCCTACGCCTAACTGTCCGGAATCACACTGTTCAAATGGGTGTAGAAATCAACCCTGATACTACACCCAGAGCCTTGCAACTTGAAAGTAGGTAAACTCATAATTAATGGGGAATAGTAAATTAACTACGTTTGTTTCTTATTTTTAATTGCAGACAAATATGACGACGTCAAAGATGCTCCTACAAAGTCTTAGATAAAGAACTCCACAATGTGGTGTCTAAAAAGTGTTTACACATAATTATAATTATGAGGTTTGAGAATCCATACAAAGATAACCAGCCATGTAAATCTATTCTGTCATATTCTTCTAACTAATATCCATATCCATATCAAAGGTGGGCCACATTTATTGATTTGAAGGGGCTACAGCAAACTTTTTACCAAGGGGTGGAACTATGGAATTAATTACTCTTGATACTATTGAAGCCCACAGAAGCGTTTTAGTAAACATATTAAGGGGATCCATTCAAGCATATAAAAAGGGCTGCCAAGGTTAAGGGAACTTCAGAGGAAGAGGGGAGCTGCAGATGCAATGTTACATAATACCACATGTCTATTACCCCTCCTGGTGTGAGGGCCTGGGGACTGCCCACAACAATAGATATTCTAATTATTCTAATTTCATCGGATATGGTTAGAGACTTGTTAAATTATATATCAACGAAATTCAGATTGGTTTGAACCATTCTTGTACATTCTTCTGGTTTACTCGCCGGTATAATTAATGTGATGAAATCGAAGCAAGAAAAAGGAGAAGACAAAAATCTGATGTCATAGTTATTAAGCCAATGTAAGATATTAACTCCACATCAATATTATAAGATTGCAACCTACATTTATTGTAAGATCTTTGGCAGTTCTTGCAATGCTATCAAAACATTGGGTGGTTCAGATAATTTGATCAAGTCATCTTACTGAGGAAATATTATAACAATCAAAAAATGAAGAGTTTCGTTGCAAAACGTAAAAAATCCATTCCAGAATTGAAGCATGTAGTGATCTCTCTAAGTAGTCTAAGGCTTCCATATTGGCAATTATAGTGCCCCTGATATAATGTGTACACCAGAAGGGACATAAAGACATGAAAAATACAATTTTGAAGACAAATTGTTTCCAAATTGCTTTTACCTTTTCCTACCCTACACATTTTTCAAAACTTGGTGTAATCTTTCAAAATGGCGCTTATTGCGATATGGAACCTAACTCTTCAAATATTAATCCAATCTATTGATAATGCTTTTATAACTAGGTGCTTTCTTGAATTTACTTTGCATTTTTCTGGGCATGGTCAGTTAAATAAAATAGAAATATCAAGCATAACGAAGAGGATTTGAGTCTCATTATTACTGTGTACACTGAAAAAACTCGTCAAAGTGACTATCATAAAATAAACGAGTCAAAAGTCGTCTAACCTATCAGGTTACCATCCCACAAATATAATCTAGAGCTGGCAAATGTCGGGTTTTGGGCTGACACATGCCAAGTGGGTCTTCTATCTCCAGCTAGAAGACCTGCTTCCTTGTCACTTAGACGAGTTTTTGACTCGTTTATTTTATGACCGTCACTTTGAAGAGTCTGGAGACAAGTTTATTTTTTGAGTGTATGCGCACACATCATTCTGGATTCATGGGCAGGTTACCATGACAACACATACAAACATCCTGTGTGTGTGTATAGTTTTAAAACCATCTCTGGCAACTGGACTCATATATGGATTGTGCAGGATCTAGCGTCCTTACACTTAAACTGGAGTCCTGAATCTAGGACACTAAAATTGACAGAGGTCCATCTCCACTGCAGACTCTGCTGGGAGAGTGTACCTAGGTTAGGAATCAATCTCCAAGCATATTCTTGGGTAGACTCAAAGTATGTTGCATCAATTTATATCAAAAGAAATAATGGGTCATGCCAATTTCCTCACGGTTGATACTTCAGGGTCAAAATATAGCGTCACAACGTCCCATACATGGTCAGCCAAGTGTAACCCCACCGCCAGAGATGAGACACTTTTTGGATGAATTAGGCCAACAGAAAAGGTGTGTTTCATGAACCATGGTCAGGGAATGAGTAGGTCACATTTCTATTGATAACAAGTACATGTATCAAGAAACAAGAACTCACTGGTGGGGTTCAATCAAGGCTGTCATTGACTGTTTCAGAAAAAAAATTGCATTGAAATGTCTAGGATGGGGCCTGTTGTATTTGCTAGGGTAGGATATGTTACTTGAAACACACCTATACATCAGGTAGTTCACTTCAACTGTGTGTGTATGTATGTATATGTATGTATAACACCATACATACATCACATACATATGTATGGTGTTACATCTAAGTCCAGGTACCAGGTGGATATAGGTGCAGCAAGAAGGGTAGCCTCTCACGTCAAAACTGGAGAAAGTGATATTTAGCAGCTTGGTCTTATAAGGGGATTTCCTCCTGGACGTTCTAAGGCATTCCTTGGGAGAGGATGCAAACAGTTACCTACATCACTTAGAGTCAGACAAGGCAGAGATCCTTAGACATGGGGCTAACCATCAGGGGTGAGTATGGGTTGATTTGTTTATATTGTACAGATAATTGTGGTAGATATATATACAACACAATCAGAGGCCTGTACACATTTAATTACCCAAGATGGCATGGAAGATACTGAGAAATAGTTATGGGTAGTATATTAGTAATATATTAGTAGCCCGGGGGGGGGGCACTCCCTCAGCTTTGGCTACCATGTGTGAACACGATTTCATGAGAAAGGGTCATTTTTGGAAGGAAAGAGGTACATTCATTAAGGGAACCTTTTGTGTGCCCTATTTCATCGAGATAGGTACATGTATTAGGGGAAGGTTTAGGCCCAACATCTTTTTATTTTTTCATTGATCACTCTTGATAATGGTATATTTCTCTTGGTCTCCCTTTAAAGAAAGGTATGCTTTTTTGCTCAATTCCTCCTGAAAATGGTGCTATTCTGTGAAATTGCCTCCCGTGATAAGAGTACCAAATTTGAGTTGGTGTTCACACATAGCTACTATAGAAAATATAGGGAGTGGCCCCCGGTAGGGTGTTTCACAACAAACTGGATATTACAATTGATATCAAGTACTTAAAAGTAAGGAGGTGCAAATGGTCGCATCTAAAGATGTCTAAGTGTCTCAAAACCTCTTTAGTTGTTTCCTACTCATAGCCCTTTCTTACGACCAAGTGACCCCAAAGATACAAATTCGCCTTGTGAAACAGCAAGATCCCAGCAAATTAGTTCCAGATTGTTTCACCTTGTTTTACCCCTAGAACTGTGGGCTCATTCCGTGCATTTTGTGTCACATCTGTACCATGTTACAGACTCACACACACTGAAACTATGTTCCATGGACCAGATCCACACAGTTCATTCACACAAAATGACAACATATATATAATGCCCTAGACCAAAATGTTTAGTGGTGTATTTTTAGTTCTATCATGGATTGCTAAAATATAGGATATGCTGTAATAATTCTTACAGCCAGCAGTAATTGACATAGGTTGTCATAGCACCCTATTGTTGTGTGTACCACTGGTTGGTGGAAACGTATTCAATCATTGACTGGCCCCCTGTGACACCTTGTGACAGTTATCGTTTCACACTGGAATGGATAGGGGGTTTACCTGCACCGCTCAGAGCCGTGAAAAGGACCGTTTCTGTGCCTTGCCATACATTTTGGGGTGGTTTTAAGGAACTAGAATGAATTAAGACCAAATAAAGCCTTTTCTTAAAGCCAAGATCCTATACTTTAACTCTATGTAAGGATTTAATAAATAACACATTAATCACAGCAGGATGATTCCGTAAATGTAGCAAATGTATCTGCAAGTGTAAACTGCTTTGTAGGCCCTTCTGTGGCAGTCTCAGAGTAGGACACATGTTAGAGATTCCTTTTTCCGTTCTAGATGGCAATAAAATGTGTAATTGTGATGCCATGGGGGGATAGAAAACATATTTTACTACATGTGGGGATTTGATACTACTTTCTATCATTTTTATAAGTGAAGAGTTTGGATGCAAAACGACATAAGCGCCATTTTAAAAATCGGGACAAAAATCTGAGAAAAATATAAATTAGGGATAGAGAAATAAGATCCTCAAACTATTTTTCCAAGATTTATTATTTTTCATCCCATTATGACCTTCTTAGTATACACTCTGTTTCCAAAGGACAATAATTGACCTCAGAGTGTCCTTATTAAAAGCACTACATGCTTAAATTCTGGGATGGAGATATGTCGTTTTGCATCCAAACTCTTCAAGTGTACTTGCTGATAGAACCAGGGATTAACCAGCTCAAATCAACATGAAAAAGACTAAATAATCAACAAGTATCATAGCACATCTTTACACCCTAAATATTGGCTTTAGTAAAGTGATTATATGTTAGATTGTATTTCCAGTAGTTATCAATGGAAATTAGGATATGTAGCCATATACCTAGACCTATACAGTACTATTGCATTGAATTCCTACCTGCTGTAGTGGTGATCACTGAAGCATGCTACTCAGTCTGGATCTCAATTGGCGCTCATCACTCTGACCAAAACGACCACCTCCTTACCCTCTACAGTATAGGAACAATTTCCAGCAAAACTACCAACCTTGCTTTCAATTCAATCAATTTAATTTCAATTTGACAGGTTTTTATTCTGCATACTCAAAAAATGTAAAAGTATAAATACAATCACATTTGTTTCCATTGGAATACAGAGAAGGTTGGTACTTACACTGATATATTTTAGCAGCACTTGAGTTTTCTTTTGTTCAAAATAGGCAATTCCAGAAAGAAATACACTGCTATTGTCAATATATGGTAATAACAATGTTTTTCAATGGTTGTCAGCTGGTTAACATCACACCACTTTACCAACATATTCAAATCACTTTGTAAACATTCTGAAATACTCAATAAACAATTTCCAGATTTGAATAATACTGTATCATCCGCATATTGTAAACACTGACAAGACATTTCCAATTTAGCAAGATCATTCACATATAAAATTAATAAGACAGGGCCCACATTTAGTCATGCCATACACAATAAATATGGCAGATATCAATATGGCATTCTTTGCTTAATATTCCAGACATATTTATCTATCCATAGAGGGGATATAGGGTTATGTGTACATGATGCATATTTCATGTAGGAGGTAAACGCCCTAGAATGGAGTATGTATAATATGGGCATTCATTGGCTAATATATGGATACATGGCATACATACCCAGTTGGGCCACAGCTTTGTACAAGAGATTAAACTTTCAAACATTGTTGACCTACAAACACATTAACCTATCTCAGACTTGTTGTCGTTGTTTGAAGGCAGTATATACATATTTCCCCAGTGCATTAATAACAATATGCTCTGGTGATTTCACAACCTTCTCAAATTTTATCAGTGTCAGATGTGTTAGCGTAGTTCGGTATAATACTTTTGACAACAGTTTCAAGAACCTCTCTGCATTCATCATGAAATGTACATTTTGCAAGGAAATGTACCTCATCATCCACAGATCCACTCTGGCAATAGATGCAAATGGGTGGGTGTCCAGAAAATGTCCATTTCCAGTGAAAAACAATAATATTTCTGAATTACCCAAATGTTGTAGCAGATTTGTCAATATATAAAGGAGGCAATGAACTATCACATTCCCAAATTTTGTGATACTAGGATTCTTACTTTTTTTTCTATGTAAGTTTGAAAAATACAATTACTAATGACATAAAATTGTGTTACGTTCACCAGATATTATCATAAACATGAGAATAGTGAAAAAATATGATGACATATTTTAGTTATGAACTTGATTCATTGAATTAGGGCAAAAATGTGTCATTTCCTACCATGTAACAGGGTGCTGTACACTTTTTCTCTATTTTTAATTCCCCTTTGTGATAGTTTGATAGCTAGCGTCAATTGAGGGCCAGTTGGTTTCTGTCTAAATCGAACCTAGTGACAATGAATGTAAGCACAGCAAGCGGGGTGAGAAGCCTGTCCGCTCCCGGCGGTGTCAGGTAAGCAATAACACAAAGCCGGTGCCCCGGTTGCTTAGCAACCAACTCCCAGAGTTTCCACCAGAGGGGGCGGCATACAACTCCCAAGCAGATAGTTCCAGCACCCGCCACACGGTGTCCTGGCAGAGCTGAGGCTATAACAAGAGAACCACCAGTATCAATAATATAAACAACCCGGTAATTGTTTCTACACATAATCTTTATAAATAGCAGAAAGTACTAACATGGAAGAGTATTAAACTAGCCATATTACGGGATATGCTTTGTGGCACAAAACATCCAACTAGTGTAATATTTTTCCAAAAAATTCAAGTGTTTAAAAAGATATATGAGATTATGAGAATAATTGCTATTTTTGTAATTTAAACAAATATTTAAAAATATATATTTTAAAAATATTGAAATAAATGGTGTTATGAAGAAGTGTCATTTGTATGCAACACATATGAAGCAAAAAGTGTAAATCTAATATCATTGGGAGAAAATTTCGGTTAAAATCCGATTTTTTTCCAGGGGACATCAATTTTTGGTCATTTTTTCCCTGAAAAGTAGCTAAAATCTGAAAAAAATCATGAAATTATAATTAATATGCATATTTTTTCTATTAGTACTCATTGGGCTTTTTGCAATTATGTAGTTATCCCAATATATTCTCTTCATTTAAAATGATTATTTTTAAAAAATAACTCAATTTGTGAAATGGACATTTTCTGGACCCCCACCCAAATACTCTTACGAGCAGGTCTGGGTCGCTTACAGTGCCGACCAGTCTCTATTCCCAGATTGTGCAAAATTTGCCTAAATTGTGCTCAGGCATACCTGTATTTACAGTTGTTTAAATTAAAGAGAATCCAGGATAGTGTTCTAATCTAAATTCTGTTTTAAATGTTCGATATGTTCTGAGTTTCTTACCCTCACCTGCTTCATTAATTTCACCCAGAATACTAGTTTTATATTTCCAATTGATAGCTTCAGTCAGTGCTCAATTATGTATGACGAATCTTTTGATCTGATTTTTTTGTTGCTAGAATCAGTGGCTATTGTTAATTTCCCTAGCAACATAGATTTATCTGGTCAACTCTGAGGGTACCTACCCCCACTAAAATGATCCTAAGGGTGTTAAATGTGTAACACACTTGTTGCTGGGGCAGTTGGTTGCTTTGTTCTCCTGCCTAAATATATACAGTACCATGAAGAAAGTTCTACTTCCGCAGGATATCTGGCCAATCAACGCCATGTTCTTGATCCCCTTTGTATTGTAGTTTCCGTATCAATTGATATTTATGCTTATCGCCACTTCCATTATTATGTTTCAGATTGGGTTCTTTTAGTGTTTCTCCTATTCACCCCAGTGGTGGAGGTGGAGGGGCATGGGACACTTATATTTCCGGCTGCCAAAGGGTATGCATGGCGTCTGGGCTTCGGGACACCTGCAGACTATAACCATATGGGAAAGAACTGTGGAGGCTTTGCGGTAATGTTTAAATGAATTACTGTAAATGTAGATATTTTCGTGTGTATACATTTTCGCGAATTTGCTAATAAGGACATTAATTTTTCGCTGGTACTAAAATTCGCGCATTTGGGATATTTGGCTTTTTGATTCAATACTGTATAAATATTCGCTCTGTACATATTTTCGCAGATATTCAAAAATCGCGAAAATATGTACAGCCCAAAAATATCTACGTTTACAGTATTCCCAGCCGCTTCAGGTGCTTTTCTTTTTAGATCAGAGCAATTCTCACAAAGCAGATGAAAATTTAAACAACCCCTAGCATACACAATTGTTTAAGTTATGTTATGTTCCCATGATCTGGTACCTTTACCTGCAAATAGAGAAGAGACCAGAAAATCGGGTAGTTCATGAAGCCCCAGCTTTAGTGTATACGTGAAATTTTCCGGAAGTTCCCCGGTACTAAAGAATTCCGTGAGTTCCCCTGTACAAGCATCATAAGTATTGTCATTTTTCAAATTCTCTTAGTTGAAAATACGAACCATGCTTACTGGTTCATCAATTTAATGCACTTAGTTGTTTTGCTGACTGAACATTCTGCTTCAATTTTCAGAAACAATGGAACCCACCTAATAATGGGGAGTGTGGTTATTGCGGAGACCCTCGCAATGGGCCTTTTGAGAATGAACAGAATGGGAAATTTGATAATCAGGTCATTGTTGCAACATTCAGTAAAAATCAGGTAGGTTGGCATTTAAAGAGACAAATTTACTGGTTTGAGATAGGTGGCGTATGTTCCACCAAATGTATTGAGTGCTTATTACCTAGTGTTGTTGAAAAGTAGCATTGATGTTCATGTCAGTCAACATGCATTCTACAAAGTGGGGTTTGGACGGGGACTGTGTGTAGCCTACCACTACCCAATCAAAAATGAATCAGGTAGGCACATTTGCCGCTCTCTCACCCAGTGGGCACAGAACATTGAATCAACATTGATAAATGGTTGTCAACATTGATTCAATGTTGATTCAACGTTGATTCAACATTAAACAGAATTTTGTGCCCACTGGGCAGGTCCACAATGCATCTGACCTCAACTTGACATGGTTTGACACATTCTCATTGGCTAATATTGTTATTCAGGTCAAGTAACAATATTTAGTCCCAATATTGGGTTTTACTACAGAGAACAATTTGGAAATCGTGACTGAAATTATTTCAAAATGAAATCTTCCAGTTGTAATCTTTATGTAAGATGGCTATGTTCCAAAGATAGGAAAAAATCAGTGATTCTAAAGGATCATGTCTGATTTTTATTGCCAATATTTGGGTCATACTAGTCAGGAGAGTGAGTTCTGTATTGAGCTTTAGCTGATCTCAGCTTCATCAAGTGTATGCAGAGTTTATTGAATATGATCTCAACTGAGATTCATTTATCCAATTTTGCATTGTATTAATTTTGTTCTGTACAAATAACTGTCACTTTATTAGACCTTGTATCTTTTATTATCAGTTATATGTGTTCATGAGGGGCCCCTCAAGGGGTGTGGTCTATATACCAGGGTCCAGTGATTCAAGAATGTGCAGTTTCTGGTTTCCTGTCGTTTAATACAAACAGCACGGGAGAACTATCAATCGATTCATTCTACATACATTTAGTGCAACCTTCTTGTAAGAAAGTTTATCAACTTGAACAGGGATGTGTCAGGAGGTGTGTGACATATGCCTTTTTAGTTCTATCCATAACATAAACTGTGTGTAGCTTACATAAAGCAACCTGACGATGAAGTTTATAATTGATATCAACTCTATCGTTCGACTACATTGTTGCCGTCACTGTTGGACGATATAGTTGATATTCAATATCAACAATCATACCTAAAGTGTGCGTGCATCTTCAACCCATGATCACCATTGGCTGAGCTAGTATGATACAAACACAGAGCTGTGGCTGCACTGAAAGTTTATTTCATGGCAGATACAATGATCATAATGCTTAAGTACTAGAAATCCCGTATCCCATGCCCCCAATGGGATACAATGTTCCTGTATCACATGGCCTATGGCATCATCATTTGTTCAAATTCTTATGGCCATTTATATGCAATTTAACATATTTTTAAGGTTAAAAACCATGAAATAAAGGCAAAGGCCCATGGTCAGAGAATTTTTGGTATCGTTCCCCCCGAGGTGGGGCTGGGGTGCATCCCACTCAGCCTGGGGCTTCGCGGGATACTGCCCCAGCCCCACCTCGGGGGGAAAGATACCAAAACATCCTCTGGCCATGGGCTTTTGTCTATATATCTACTACATAGACAAGGGCCAATGAGTGAAATGGATTCTTCAACAAGTTAGAATGCGGCCCTGTACTCAAAGTGTTGAATAATGCTCTTCCATGACACGAGTTCACCTTTGTATTTATGTTTTACATTTAGGCCCTAGTGATTCAAATGATGATTCTCTGGCATACAAATGTAAAGAAACCTCCATTCAGCGGATCATAAAATACAGCCATTTATTTTTCATGAAATTCAGCAGTGCCATTGGTTTAACCGAGGAGCCGTATTTCACTCCCCCTGTGAAATAACCCATGGCTGTATTTCACGGCCCTGTGATGTCATCACAATGGCGGTTTGTTTACATTTGAATGGCTTAGAGAAGAGCTATTTCAGCTAATTAAGGCCCTCCCCCTATACTGATTTAATTTGAATCGAAAAAGATGAACACTCATTACAAAGGTACACAAAGGTACAAAAGGTACACTTGTTAACCCTTGGCCCAAAGTCAAGTCGTGAAATAACCCACCCAACAGACTGAAACTCGTGCACCTTTGAACTGAAGTTATTGGACCGTTTATACTAGACCGTTCCTACTAAGGTTATGTACAAGGCCATACATTTATGCATAACCTACTTTAGACTGAATCACCTGAAGTGTCAGACACGTGCCACTGCAAAATGGTATGTTGCCGCTGACCTTGAACAACTAGAGCAACCAGTACTGACATGTCCACATGTCCATGAAGCTTGATGAGATCGCCAAGAAGTGGAAATGACTAGACTGGAGCCCTACAGATTTGTTCAGGAATCACAGATCAATGGGAAGCCCACGCTGACGACCTGCACGAGGAGCATAACCTTGAAAGACTCTAGGTCAGAGGGAGTTTGCATTTAGTTACACACGTGTACCTTGATTTGATTTGAATTTATTTTATTTATCCTGGCAGGAATGCATGGCCTAGAAGACCGTGTTGTACAAACACCAGCATCTTTTCCGATAAGCGGAGGTAATAAAAGGCAATAAAGCCTCCAGTCCAGGAACGAGAGAACTGTAGTGGCCCCGGACAGACTACTCCGCAGTGGCAAAAAGATAAATCTTAAACAGAAGCACGCAATAAAGTAGACCTACGAGAAGATACCACCTTAATTTAAGTCTCACCTGCATAGTCAGTGGGAACTTAAACTACACAAACAAACAAAACAAACCACCTTAAAAGAGCAGAGGAAATTGAACCTGGAAGATGTGCACTGCTGAACAACAACACCTATTGACACTAGAAGCCTTCTCACACACTATAAACAGCTGTAACGATTTACTAAATTTTCTTGTATACTTGTATGTTATGTTTCCCAGACCTGTACCTCAAGGGATTTGGCTCCAAGGGAGGAAACAAGATGTCTGTATATTGATAGCCAAATGAAAAAGCCAATCTCAAAACTCAACAGCTTTCCAAAATAATTTTGTATTGTGCATATCTATAAATACAACAGTTCCTGATAAAATGTAATGCTGCTTTACATTCAACCATTTCAGAACATCAATGTTGAAGTGGAAATCACATCTGCACATCAGGGCTACTTCATGTTTGAGATTTGTACAGCAACTTCTTTGGATCTTACAGCCGATTGCAAACCGGGTGTTAATGTTTACCCGGTCCAACTGACAAATGGACACTACAAATATGATGCTGTAATCTATCTACTGTTATTGCCTATTAAGGATAAGTAATGAATTGACCTAAACCTTTGAATTAAGTACTACCTTTGACAACAATAATATAGCCTAAAATCCCTCTATAGGTGTAACCCTTAAAAGGCCTCGTAATCTTTTTCTTAACATTGGTACAGGGAAATTATCAATCTAAAATCCCTCTATACCCTTTCAAGTTGAAATCACCACTGTAAATATTTCCGTACTATTGATATACAGATTACTATAAAATATAAGAGGAAATGGAAATACACACATTGCATGTCTTGTTCTCTCTTGCCAGAATTCGGTATCTGGTGGAATTGTTAGGAATGGGATATATACCATACCTTTGAGATTGCCCACTGGTTTATGGTGCTCTCCCAGGTGTGTTTTCAAATGGAAATACCATGCAGGTAAGTAAGTGATTTTGTGATATATACATATACCATGTATGAAACAGCTTATACTAGGGAGGTCATCGACATCTCATTTATGTCGATGACGATTATTGACATATAGTTGTCAATATATCAATGTATTGCAATATACTATTTAAACTATTAGGTACATTTGGAGCACTGTTTATTGCTTTAACTCTTCCTGACTGTATTCTTTTTGTGTGTTGTGTTCGTTTATTTCTAGTGTTTCATTATTGCCTGTTTCTGTGTTTACTCATCCAGTATATAATATTGTTATGAAATTAATATGAAACCCAACTCCACTTTCATCATGTGTTCTATTACACCAGGTAACAATTGGGGCACAGATGCTGATGGTACTTCAGGGCTTGGCAAAGGTCCTCAGGAAGAATTCCACAACTGTGCGAATATCGAAATCACTGATCCAGATGAAGGGGAAATCCCGGCACCCGTTGACATCACTACTATTACCACTACTCCTACTACTACTACCACTCCTACTGCCACTACCACTGCACCTGCCACTGGCGCAGGAACTACCGGTACTCTTATCTGTAGAGTAAGTGTGGTTCAACATTGTAATATCCACCTATCTAACTTTGTTGACGATTGAACGATAGTGCACTACTACCCCTCCCTGCACTAGGTCTATTAGGGAGATTCTGTTGGCAATGATGATATTCTAAACTAGTATGTACAATACCACCATGTAAATATGGCATTGGCTATCCTCAGTAAAGTGTTAAGTGACATATGTGATGTATTAGAAAAAGGATACTAGCAATGAATTCTATCTGTTTCAATTCTAGGCGCGTGATACCTGGCCGAACTGGAGAGATGACACAAATGAATTGTGCACATCCATGTGTAACGATGATCCTTTGAACTGTCCAGAAGAACGCTGCTTATGCTGGGATGCTCCACCTTGTAGATGCGACACTAGCACTGATGAACTTTCGCCTTCACCTTTATCTTCGCCTTTAACTTTGCCTTCATCTTTAACATGTGTGGTAAGGAAATCCATTCCTATGTAATGAATGCTCAAAGGCATAGGAAATAAATCTTCAATGGGGGGATGTTCTGCCCTGTATTGTATCTGCTCAGTAACCACTTATCCTAGCAACAAGCCGATCACACCATTGGATTCCTTGGGTTCAATTTAAGGGAGATAGGAATGGTTAAAATCCTTCTACGAGTAATATCCATGCTATGGGAGATGGATTTCCAATTATTTGGCGACCATCTTGGATTTCAGCATATATGAGGGTGTTCCCCCACTCCAAATTGCGGGGACTTTATTTTTGGTGATTCTATAGGCCTTTGGGAGACATGTGGTGGTGTAATGAATCTGTTGGAATTTGTGGCGGGTCCCGCCAATATTTGTGTTATAATGTTATGAATGTTTTTGAAGGCCACAGTGGCTTTAATCATTAATTTCCCTCGATGTTCCCTTCTTTCCTCTGGTCATATCTAATTCTTTAGGTTCCAAATTAATATAAATTCATTGTTATTTCATCGGATATGGTTAGAGACTTGTTGAATTTATACACCAAGGAAATTCAGATTGACTTTGTGGTTTAAACCATGCATTTAAAAAATGCAATTAAACATTGTGTACATCAGGGACGTAATGGTGATAAATTAATTTTAAAAAGGTCATAGTTATTGCCAGCATTGCCAATACACACATAACTTTGTTCCGTCATTTCAAGGGTTACTTTTAGTATCATCAATACAATATTTGTTTACCTCAGGCGATTGGTGCTTGGAGAGACCATACAGTTATGGAGCATGCGTGCCAAGTCCTCTGTAATGAGGATGCTCTCCTCTGTCCGGTGGAGTGTGATTGTGCTACAAAGCCCGACACTTCACAGCCCGACACTTCACAGCCCGACACTGAACAGCCCAATACTGAACAGCCCGATACTCCACAGACCCATACTCCACAGACAGATACACCACAGACCGATACTCCACAGACCGATACTCCACAGACCGATACTCCACAGACCGATACTCCACAGACCGATACTTCACAGACCGATACTCCACAGACCGATACTCCACAGACCGAGACTCCACAGACCGAGACTCCACAGACCGATACTCCTCAGACCGATACTCCACAGACCTACACTGAACAGCCCGATACTCCTCAGACCGATACTCCTCAGACCTACACTGAACAGCCCGACACTCCACAGACCGATACTCCACAGACCTACACTGAACAGCCCGATACTCCTCAGACCGATACTCCACAGACCTACACTGAACAGTCTGACACTGAACAGTCCAATACTCCACAGACAGATACTGAACAGCCTGACACTGAACAGCCCAACTCTGAACAGTCTGACACTGAACAGCCCGACTCTGAACAGACCGACACTCCACAGCCGATCAGCCAAACATCATGTCATGTAAGTTTATTTATTCATGGGTAAAACAATAGCTGATTAACAGGATTGAATTTGTATTCAAATATCCACGCAAGTTATTTCACGTGATAAAATTGTGAATCATTCAATGATATATCTCACTCACCTAGGATACAGTGTAAGTCCTGATCCAATTAAACCTTACTCAAGGACATTCTGGTTGAGAGAAATGGTCTAAATTGAGAGCAAATGCATGCCAACATTGACTATAATGGAATCTTCAACTATTCTTTTATGCCTGTCATGTTGCTTTCCTGCCTTTCATCACGGAATATCAGACATCTAAATGTAGGCTGTGCATCATCCTAGTAGAAATTTTATTTTTTTGATATTTTCTTATTAATTTTTCACCCAATTTCTAGGGAAAAGTTAGTGTACGTCATCGTATAATCCCCCCTTCCCCTAAACGTTATCTCTGTCTGCCTGTATTAGATTTATAATTATTATTGCTTGATAACTATTTTAAATCAGAGAGACCAATGAATCCCTATGGCCGTGTTTGTTTTAAGATATCCCTTTCCCTTCAAAATCCCCTGGGGGCCTGCTTAGGGTAGTTAGGGATTAGTGCTGACATATGGTGTCCACATACCCCCCTACGCTTCTCACCCACAATCAAGCTCATACTGATTTCCATCACTACTGAATCTACATTTTACCCACCCACCCACACCTCAAATTCTACTTTTTACCACCAGGTATCGCCAATTGTATTCTTCAATCATGTTTTTCCCTTTGACCATGTTTCTTTATATACCGTAAAACCTCGCGTATAAGCCTAAGTCGCGTATAAGCCACACCCCAAGTTTGGTGCGATCCTATAAGCCGCAGATGCCATCTCAGAATTGTTAATTTGGTACTGTAGTAAACTTATAAAAACTCTCGTATGAGCCGCACCCTATATAGGCATGTTTGGTATCAAAAGAAAGCTGAGTCTGATTCGCGTACAAGCCGTGGCTTATACGCGGCTTATACGCGAGGTTTTACGGTATACGTATCAACATAGTGGTTGTTCTAATATATTTGCAACCTTATTAAGTGTAGCTACCATAGATTCATTTATTAATTACAGGGGGGTGGCGGGACTTTACACGGAAGCGCGAACATTTTTTACGCCCCACCCCTCCTCAAAAGCGTGTGCCCCTTTATCGAAAAATTCCACCCTCCTTTGTGCAGGCTTTTATGCTAAAATGGGGCTAAATTGTTTACACCCCCCCTTAGAAGGGGTCAGAGATTTTCACACCCTCCCCAAACATACCACCCCCTGTAACTAATAAATGAACACTACCTAATTGACTTTCTCTTTTAACAATGTGTATATCGTTAAATTTTGTGATTATTATACGCTTCAGGGAATTCATCCATTTAATACCGATGATGGTATCCAGTGGTGTTATGATAACTGTAACCATGTACCCCCTTACTGTCCGGAATCACGCTGTTCACCTGGTTGTAAAAATCCTGCCACAGAACAGCCCGACACTGAACAGCCTGATACTGAACAGCCGATCAACCAATCATCATGTCATGTAAGTTTATTTATTCATGGGTAAAACAATAGCTGATTAACAGGATTGAATTTGTATTCAAATATCCACATAAGTTATTTCATGTGATGAAATTGTCAATCATTCAATGATATATCTCACTCACCTAGGTTACAGTGTAAGTCCTGATCCAATTAAACCTTACTCAAGGACATTCTGGTTGAGAGAAATGGTCTAAATTGAGATCAAATGCATGCCAACATTGACTATAATGGAATCTTCAACTATTCTTTTATGCCTGTCATGACCCTTTGACCATATTTCTTTATATACCGTAAAACCTTGCGTATAAGCCTAACTCGCGTATAAGCGGCACCCCAAATTTGGTGCGATCCTATAAGCCGCAGATGCCATCTCAGAATTGTTAATTTGGTACTGTAGTATACTTATAAAAACTCTCGTATAAGCCGCACCCTATATAGGCATGTTTGGAATCAAAAGGAAGCTGAGTCTGATTCGCGTACAAGCCGCGGCTTATACGCGAGGTTTTACGGTATACGTATCAACATGGTGGTTGTTCTAATATATTTGCAACCTTATTAAGTGTAGCTACCATAGATTCATTTATTAATTACAGGGGGGCGGCGCAATTTTACATGGAAGCGCGAACATTTTTTACGCCCCCCCCTCCTCAAAAGCGTGTGCCCCTTTATCGAAACATTTTCACCAACCCTTCTGCGCGCAGGCTTTTTTTGCTAAAATGGGGCTAAATTCTTTACACACACCCCCCTTAGAAGGGGTCAGAGATTTTCACACCCTCCCCCAAACAAACCATCCCCTGTAACTAATGAATGAACACTACCTAATTGACTTTCTCATTTAACTATGCGTATATCGTTAAATTTTGTGATTATTATACACTCCAGGGAATTCCTCCATATGATACCGATGCATATATCCAGTGGTGTTATAATAACTGTAACCATGTACCCCCTTACTGTCCGGAATCACGCTGTTCACCTGGTTGTAAAAATCCCGACACTGAACAGCCCGACACTGAACAGCCTGATACTCCACGCCCCAACACTCCACGCCCCAACACTCCACGCCCCAACAATCCACACCCCAACACTCCACACCCCAACACGCCCCATCACTACTGAATCTACATTTTACCCACCTACCCACACCTCATATCCTTTAACCATTGTCTTGACCATGTTTCTTTAAATATATATATATATATATTTAAAAATATATATATATATATATATATATATATATATATATATACGTATCAACATGGTGGTTGTTCTAATATATTTCCAACCTTATTAAGTGGAGCTACCATAGATTCATTTAATTTATACAGGGGGTGGCGAGATTTCATGCGGAGGTGCAAACATTTTTTAATGCCGAAAGGGCACGAAGTGCCCCTGGTGGTGCCGACAGGCACCACCAGGATGAGGCAGTATGATGTTTCCACTTCCCCAGTAGCTGCCATCTTGGATTAGGCCTAAGGTGTCACAACACAAATTTATGCGTTTGAGATAACAATAATATTAATCAATGTTTGATAGTTCCTGAGGTTGATTATAATCATACCTATCCCCCCTAAAGTGGACCCAAGGAATTCAATGGTTCTATTGGTCTGTTGCTAAAACTGCTGGTTGCCTAGCAACAGCTATTCTAATTGTTTATCTGCCTAGCAACACCCATTTCCATGGTCCTGCAGTTGATTATGATCATACCTATTCCCCCTAATATGGATGGTGGGAATTCAATGGTTCTATTGGTTTGTAGCTAATACTGCTGGTTGCCTAGCAACAGCTATTCTAATTGTTTATCTGCCTAGCAACACCCATTTCCATGGTCCTGAGGTGGATTATAATCATACCTATCCCCCCTAATATGGACCCTAGGAATTCAATGGTTCTATTGGTTTGTTGCTAACACTGCTGGTTGCCTAGCAACAGCTATTCTAATTGTTTATCTGCCTAGCAACACCCATTTCCATGGTCCTGAGGTGGATTATAATCGTACCTATCCCCCCTAACATGGACCCAACAAATTCAATGGTTCAATAGGTTTGTTGCTAAAACAGCTGGTTGCCTAGCAACAGCTACTCTTATTGTTTATCTGCCTAGCAACACACATTTCCATGGCCCTGAGGTTGATTATAATCATACCTATCCCCCCTAATATGGACCCTAGGAATTCAATGGTTCTATTGGTTTGTTGCTAATACTGCTGGTTGCCTAGCAACAGCTATTCTTATTGTTTATCTGCTTAGCAACACACATTTCTATGGTCCTGATGTTGATTATTACTATACTTACGCCCCCTAATATGGAACCAAGCAATTCAATGGTTCCATTGGTTCTATCGATTCTAATTGTTTATCTGCCTAGCAACACACATTTTCATACCCCCCCTTACATGGACCCAAGGGATTCATAGGAACTGCCATATTTAAAGTAATATCATCCTTCCCCCTGATAACCCCTCCCCTGCTCTGCTTATTTGGTGTCTTGAATGGGTCGCCTTCAAATGTACCAACCATGTGGACATAATGTTCCTTTGAATGCAAGAATTGCGGTTGTTGCCGCGTATAAAAATGCCTGAGGCATTTTTTACGTGGCAACAACCGCAATTCTTGTTTACACCGCCCCCACCTCAAGAGCATGATTGTGCCCCTATGCCGAAGGCGCCGAAAATGTTTCACCCAACCCCCTTTGAACTATCGTAATGTGCAGGCTTTTTTGCTAAAAAGGGTCAAAGTTTTTTACACACAGCCCTCTTAGGTGGGGTCGCAAATTTGTACACCCCCCCCCCCAAACATACCACCCCCTGTAACTGATAAATGAACACTCCCTAATTGACTTTCTCATTTAACAATGCGTATATCGTTAAATTCTGTGATTATTATACACTTCAGGGAATTCCTCCACATGATACCGATGCATATATCACGTGGTGTTTAAGCAACTGTAACCATGTACCCCCTCACTGTCCGGAATCACACTGTTCACCTGGTTGTAAAAATCAACCCTGATACTACGCCCATGCAGAGCCTTGCAATTTGGAAGTAAGTAAACTGATAATCAATGGGGTATACTACTAAATATATTCATTTTTCTAAGTAAAGCTTTGTTCTTTCTAAATTGTTGATTAATATATTAGAGTATTAATAATGTCATTGGACTATGCCATTGTTATTTTGGATCAGTATAGATCAAACATTATAGTATTATATATACGTATAATTTTGTGATGGAAAACAATCTACCTGCACTGAGTACCGATCCTCTGTGTAGACACTTCATGTATGCATCATGCAAAAAACAATCGTATACACAGAGAAAAGAAAGAGCATCAAAAAGGAGTCCAGGATGCCCCCAGAATGACTCCCTATGACTCCCCTGTTTAGGGGAGTCCAGGTCGCCTAAGGGAGCCAAGTTGACTCTCTAGCTGACCTAAGGGAGCCACCTGGGGGAGTCATATAGCTCTCTGGGTCATATGACTCTTGGGTATGACTCTCCCAGGTGACTCCCTTTATAGGTCATCCAGAGTCACCTATAGGCGACTTGGACTCCCCTACACAGGGGAGTTATTCTGGAGGCATCCGGGAATCCTTTTTGATGCTGTTTCTTCTCTCTGTGTAAGGACCTCACCATAACTATATTGTCGTTTTTAATTGCAGGCAAGTGACGATGTGAAAGATGCTCATCACATGCTTTAGTACAGATGTTAGTTTTCACTCGAAAATCCATACATGGATAACCGGCCATCTGACTCTCTTCTGTCATATTCTTCTAACTAATATCAATATCCATGTCGAAGGTGGGCCACATTTAAATGGGCTACAGAAAACTCCAAGGGGTGGAACTATGGAATCAATCACTCATGATTACTATTGACGCCCAAAGAAGTGTTTTAGTTAACATATTAAGGTTACCCGTAACTGCTTTCTTCCTGGAGGTTGTCCATGTCAAATGGCAACATTTAGGGATTTATGAATCAGCCTATGGAGAAAGAGAATTGATAGGTTATCTGTATACATGTAATCTGCACACAGTATGTATTAACATTTTTTTCAAGTTTGATACATTTTTTGTATTATGCTATTCTCTCTTATGCTATACACATTATTATGAGTGTGAATACGTACTAATACATTTATATTGTTTTGCACTGTAAGAAACATGAATGAAACAAGCAGTGCCCTCATCTATAGCGATGAAACGGGAGGGAACTTTTCCCCGGGACTATGCGAGTTAAAGTAAAATATATAATAAAATAAAGCCCCCCTTGGATATATTTTTCAGTTCTTGGTGATAAGAAACCACTTTACATAAGTGTTCTGCCTATTAATTTAGTTGATTCGATCTATTGAGATGTGAACAGGAAATACAATGCAGATTGTCTACTACAGCCGTGATTGAATCTGGACAAGGATTTATAATGCCTCATCACAGATTGAATTATAATGTAATTATATGTAGTCCCCTTAGGTTTTTATCTCCTTTAATTTAGTCAATATTATAATGTCTATTTTATATAAAAACAGATGCAACATGTATTAAGGTCACATGAAATGATGTTGCTGCGCCAATTTACATTTTTGACAAAAACATAAAACTGTCTATAAATGTGTGTGTCGAGCTTCTGATACCAAACTACAGATGGCGCCACGGACGTGTAGAGGAAACATTCTGAACCAGAGGTCGATTAAAACGTCCATCTCTGAGTGGTTCCAATCTGTAGCAGAGGCGTCACTCTCCTCACACAGTCTTGGTATAGACTATAATTAAGTTGTTTATATTATCTAATATTAAAGTAAAAATGATAGTATCCATACAGAGAGGTATTCAGTTCATATGGCGCCTTTTCCTGCTACAGAATGTCCTGCATTTTGTTTTACTGAATACTAGTAAACGTATATATAATATATCCACTTCAATAGAATGGGTCAACATGGTGTACTACATGTTGAATGGATGGATATTTATTTTTTGGAAATACAAGATCTCCTATGCGTAAGCACTGGAAGGCCGTATTCAATGGTGGCCGTATTCAATGGGCTAAGAAAAAGTAGTTTTTCCTTCATTAAATGGCTTCAAATAAAAAATAAACACAAATGCCAACTACATTGATACCGCTCTGATGTATTTCACTCGTGGGGGCTGGGGCGCATCCCACCCAGCCTGCGGCTTCGTGGGATACTGCCCCAGCCCCCACTTGTGAAATACAACAGAGACGGTATCAATGTAGTTGGCATTTGTCTATGTATGTTCCAGTCATTAACCAAGTAAAAATACAACCAGGATATCTAACACACAAAAATGATATTTACTCTATATATAAAAAGTTACTAATTTGCAAACGTTTGTGAAAAAAAAAGTTTGTTAAATGCAAAAAACATTTGTGCAAAATGCATTCTTTTCCGTTCTTTCTTAGATTGTTTTGAACGTTTGGGGAGTAATAAAGATGACTGTTATTGGGATATTATTGCAGACATCAGGGCACCAAAAGGTGAAGAAAACAGCCACTGGATGGCAGCACCTACACTCACTCACTCTTTTGGGCTGCAGGATGGGAAGGTGGAACGGGTGAAAGAATGTTAGGCCACTCAAAAAAATAAAATGGTTTCTCATCACCGCGCGCATCATAAAAATCAGCTTTTGAGGAAAACTTCTTTTTTTTGCTTATTTTTTATGAAAATTACGATAAAAATAGACAAATATTTGGATATTTGGTATCAAATTAAAGCTAATACTGCCAGTAATGCAGTAGGATAGAAATAATTTTCCCTACTTTTAAAGATCCATGAATTCTTAACGACTAAAATGTGAATTTTGGTCATGAAAAATGTATATCATCCCATACATTTTAGCCCGCGAGTAAAAAAAAAAGAAAAGAAAAAAGCCTCCCTCGTCACATTTTTTTAGACCTTGGTGATGAGAAACCACTTTTCTTTGAGTGGCCTTAACACCCATGATGTGAGAGGTGATCCCCCTCTCCTAAACAGTAGAATATACAAGTAATTAGTGGGCTACTCCTACACTGTAAATAGTGAACCCAAATATACGTCATTTTACACTGTAAATCATTTATTTATGTCCATTAAAATGAGAGTGGACCAACCATGCATCACTGGTAGTGGTATAGGGTGAGTTTCAGTTTTTCAGTTTTAATTATTTTTATTGGCTTTCAACACAGTCATATTACATACGATTTTCATGGTTACCAATCTTGTAAATTCATAAGTCAATACAAACAGTCAATATTATACAGGTGCATAAATCATAATAATAATTGGAGAGTCTTCGATTGTTCATGTGGTAAATTGGCAGGCCAGGTTGTTCCAAGGTTTTGGGAAATAAACCTGCACTTGTAAATTACCTTTCGCACTGTGTGTGCGAACCTTCAATCTATTATCACTAACACAAGTCATTATCTGGGAGACTATTATAAAATCTGTTCATGGACTCTGTGAGATTATCATAAAAGCTGTTCACAGAATGAAACACAATCCTATATACAAGCCCTTCCAGCTTTAGCCGTTATACAACACCAATGTCAATTAAAATGGACTGGCTAGAAAGGCTGTCTCATTAATATCGCCAGGCACTAATTGTAGGGTGGCCGGACCATTTTTAAATAATGATTCAACATATAAGTGATTTACATCTACTTATAGCCTCAATATTCGCATTTTAAAAACTCTTTTGATACTACTCATAGAGTGAATAGGAAATCAGATCTTGTTGATTGAATTGCCCTCACCTTGATACACCTTCTGACAGCTTTTGAAATGGTGCCATTCCTCATTGAAGCCTTCACACACAGTGTACCCACTGTACCATTATGCCACCTGGATTAAAATGGCTGCACTAATGACCTCAGCTCGGTTTATGGACCATTCAGGCCAAGTTAGTGACCCCTATCGGTACTGCCGTGTACTACCCGCTTCGCTGAGTTTAATTGTCGTCTTGATGCATGATTTGTGGACTGGTATCTCTGACAAAATATGAAATCTGAATTATACATAGTATTTGTTATGTATGACAATATGAGATGAATGTGAAAAATGTATTTTGATTCCTCATTATTTTGTGCTACACAGTACAATTGATCATATCACCTGCATTTTATCTGTTTTGCTTATAAAATGTAAATACAATCAATTCTAAGGTGACTTTGTCGACTTGATTTTCGTTGCTCCCAAATATGAATACACAGATCTATTCTTACTATAATATGAGCTGCCAAATGTTACAACTTTTTCGAAATTTTATTTTTAGTTTAATCACGTGGTCATAAATCACAGAAAATGTGCATATGGCATTTTTTGAGTTCCCCAATCCACCATTCTTAGGATATGCATTTTTAACCTTTTTTTTTGTGTTCTAATATTATCGGGGTAGATGAGATCTTAATGTCACATGTGGGTTTTCATGGTCAAATATCCATACTTTAGGTTCCAAGGGCCTAAAAAAACCCGTTGAAATTGACCCTAAAATGACCCACATATCAATAAATGGCACACATTTCATAAAATTTTCAAAGGAAATGCACTAGATATGTGTGGTTCCTTATTTGTTACGATGATATGATGTCTTTCGGTACTTTTGGACCAAAAGTTAGGGGCATTTTTTCTATAGTTTTGAAGCAATTCAAATTTTGTAAACAGGTTTGTCCGGGCAAAAAACGAGCATCAAATCAGCCCCCCTCTTATTACCCATAATGCATATGGCTCAAATTTTTCATAAAAAATTAGAGTTATGTGTTAGTACATGTATATGAATAGTGAAAAAAGAAAGGGAATTCCTCTTTAATCTTCTTTCTGACTGGGCTCTGAGTCCAAGTATGCCAGGTATTTACCCCCTACATATACCAAACTGCCCCGTGTATTGGACATTTGTTTCTATGTCATAGTTAGCAACAGCAGGGGGAAAGGTTTACTATGTCCGGGCGAGTGATACCTAAAATTCTACATGACATCTGGTACAGTAATAATAAGCCTACAGAAATGGCAGACCTACCCTTTGAATGAAGGATATGCCAGCAATGCTATGCAAAAATCCGCATCTTGATATTTGCTCCAGTGCAGCCCTCCAGCCTAGAGATAACACCTCCAAATAGTTCTCATCCATACTGTGACCACTCTCACATACACGTTATGACTATGTGCTAAAATAGATTAAAAATGTAGTTCTCTAACTATTTTTCAGTGTTTTGTTGATTCTTTTACCCATTTCAACGACTTGACAATATGCAGGTTCTTCTCCAGTGTGGAGAGGTTTGGTCGGGGTTGTCAGCTAATAGTAGATTAGCATTCATAAATAGAGATATATAAGTACACTTAAATGGTAGAATGGTTATATACAGTATGCTATTTTAGGGGGAAAGATGTCCGCCCGAGTGACATTTCGGATTATTACAAGGCATTTTTGATGGGTATTCTTAGATATACACATATTTTTGCCCCACTAAAGCTATATACCACATTAAGGTATATACCCTCGGGCTTGCCTTCCATATAGTTTGTATTCCCTACTTAACTCTGCACTCTTGTTAGCCAAAATAACAGTTAATGTCTATTTACAGACGAAATAAAAAGGTAAAATTCAAGTCACACCCCTGTAAAAAATTACACAATTTCAAGGAATATATTAAATATACAAAAACACTTAAAATGGATCCCTAGGAACCGCTTCAGTAAGAAAATGAAATATAAGATGGTGACAGATACAGATAAAAAGTTTTAAGACTACTCTTCAGAAAAAAATCCCAAATGTCACTCGCCCAGACATTGTCTCCAGGGTATCTAAGTTCCATGGGTTGCCATAGCAACAGTTTTCATATTTAAGTGATAACACTTCATGAGCAGCTAACCCAATACCTATACATTACCCCCAAAAAAACACTTTGAAATGCTCCAAGTTTTTTTTTCTCAGACCCCTATACCACCCCAAGACCCATAGGCACAGTTTCTGTGATTTATGACCACATAAACTAGGACTGGCTAGGCAAATTACATATTATATTCTATGCATAATCAAAAAAAGAAGGTAGTGCTTAAGCATTTTATTCATGGTAACGCATACAGTTTGTCAGGAGGGCCCCTGGTCCGGACACCATCAATATTACTAAAGGGGCCCAATTTGACCAGACCAGTAAGCCTACTATTGGTACAACAAAGATACAGATTGGCAAACGTAAACATGTTCCAGCATGAACAAAAGCGGTTTACAGATTATAATGTGTAACTTTAAAACGCTATAGAAATGATTCCAAGCCTATGCCTACCAAAAATGGCCTTAATGGCGGGGTGGCTGTTAATCAATAATCATTAAAAGAAGTATCTGATACAAGTGATTAAGCCATACAAGTATAACCGCTAAAATGGCGGTAAGAACTGAGGATAAAATAAGATATTACGATGCATACAATTTAGCATTTGTTGAACACATAGGGCAATCATTCAAAGTCCAATAGCAAACTAATTGACTGGGAACAGATATGGCAGCGAGAGGATGGAATCCCGGAATCCAGCTCTTGGGATCCATCCATGTATTATGACAATTACATACATAACTGAATGTATAAGTACAATCTTCTATTAAATTAACGAAATCTCCAATGGATGATGGCAGTGCTTCCTTGTGCATCACAAATATAAAACTATAGCTTCTCATACAAGTTCATTATACTACTCTATACACTCATGCATGACCTGTGCCTCTACATGGGTAAAAATCGACACGGGCGACACAGCGACACGGCCCTTTTAGGCCATTTTAAAAATCGACGGACACAGGAAAATCGGGGATAAAAATCGACCCACAGGGAGTTTTCTCTATGTTCTTATATACCTAAAAATCGACACAATGACACTGGCTTTCTGCTAAAAATCGACACAGCGACATGGCTAAAATTGTGGAGACCCATGTAGAGGCACTGACCTGACTCCTGGATACCAGCTTTAAAATGACATCTGATATCCTAGAATAATCCTATTATATTTAATTAAACCAGCTGTGAACATCTGAACACAAGAATGTACAATTGGATTTAAAATTTAGATCTCTCATTCATCACTTTTATAGAGCACCAAAGTTGTGTATACATGCAATTAGAGCTCAATGACACATCTGTGACTCATCACAACCGCAGGCTAAGAATACTAACTCTGTCCTTAAAATCACATGGTTTGGGTGACATCACAGAATTACAGAGTAGTGCATAATACAGTTGTCCTACCAAATTGATAGAAATGAAATGCCTATGACTGGTTAACATATTTGCATACATTATTCTGTTCCGAGACCGAATCCAATGAGGAATACAATGTTCTCAACATAGTATTCATCTATGTGAGGAAAAGCCTTTGCCACAGCACCTTCCTTCATGAAGCGTTCAGGGTAGGAAGCTAGTTTCTTAGCAAAAGCCAAACTTAGCCCAGTGTGGATTTCGGGGGTGCAGTTCTTGCTCCTCCTGATGTCCTCGTTTTCCTCGTCAAAGTACTGCATTAGAACATTAACTACGACAGTATTTGGTTTGGGATCTGGGGGAGACCTGGCGTAGTCCAGCTCAACAGTACCACTGCAGATGTCACAGCAGACATCAGTGTCACCACGAACAAGGTCAAACCCAAAATACTCCATTAGAAGCTCTCGGCGGCATTTTGTTTTGTTCAGGCAATACTTCCTCATGGACTCGGTCATGTGATTTTTCAGCTTTTTCTGTTCAGGGTTGGTGTTATAGATGTTGTCCTCAGTGCCTTCCTCGGTGCTCGCCTCTGGACCGTCTTCAGGACCACCCTTCTTGTCCTTTTTCTCCCCAGGAACATCAGTATTGTTGTAATATAGAGTGGCTCTGCCAGGTTCCCCGTCCCGAGCACACCTTCCGATTTCTTGTACGTAGGCTGGCAGAGAGAGACAGAGATATGTAACATTAGATAACCTTGATGGTGATAATAGGGATATCTAGCTTAAACTCTTCCTTCACCAATCACATATTCATGAAAAACCACACAGGTTTAGTATGCTCCAATGCAGAGCAAGCAAGTTGCTCGTTAGTGTATAATGCATTATGACAACAAATGAACATCAAAAACTTTCATGCATATATCAATATAACCCATGTTCCATTATTTCAATTGGATGTGATACTACTCTAGCTTGACTCATAAATTATTTCTATTTAGCAATCTTACATTCAAGGCTCTTGGGGGGGCCAGCATGGACCACTCTACGGACGTTAGGGCAGTCAGCTCCCATTCCATACGCCTGTGTGGCAAGTAAGAGGCGCAGGTTACTCCCTGGTTTCAGCATAGTCGCTGATATGAGGGCCTTCATCTGTTAATGAAAAAGTACACGCATTAATTGATTGAGTCTACACATCTATTTGATCTGTTACAATGACAGGAGGAGACATAGAAGGTATAAAAGCGAGTCTACTACTTCATATTGATGGAGAGATGTCATGGCAAATGTTTTGAACTTTGTGGGGGGAGGGGTTAGCATTCTTTTACTTCCGCCAGCAATTATCCTATAATTACAGCCGGTGTCAAATTCAGCCGTCTCTACGTTTTTGACATTTTGAAAATCCATTGATTAGATTTTTTTTTACTGATTTTGAGCACCCTGTCATATTGTCAAAAAGATTTCTCAAATTCTGGCTATTTGGTAGGTGGCCTCTAGAGATCCTGAACCAGTTGTCTGTGAATGCATTTCCCTTTATATGGTGGCCTCCTCAACATGAGAGGAAACTGTACCCAAGTTCGTTTGATTTTTTAAGGTAGAGTAGCTTTTTATTCATCAGGGCACCAGAATTTATAATGTATTTTTTTAGAGTTGATGGAGAATCTTGATATGAACATACCTCTGGTGTCTGTGGTGCATGGTACTGAGCCACAAAGGATTCCAGTTCCTCAGCATCGGGCGGTTGTACTGTGACATGCTTCTCTGAGTCAAGAAGAATTTGGCTGGCCTTCAAATGTGTGTGACCACACCACTTAAGTGGCATGTAGACAATTGTACGGGGGAAGAGATCTTCAGTCTCGCATAGTTCCTGAAGTAGCGGGCTGGTACAGTAATCGTAGGAGTCCTCAACGTCATGCTTACCACCCGAGCCAGGGGGTCGACGCTTCACCTCTAGGTATACTGCAGGCCTGAAAATGTTAAACATAATAATAATTATGATCAGTTGAAATGAGTGGTCTCCTGCGTTTCTTTTTGGAAACACCCCACCACCCTTTCTACGTGGAATCAATTCAGAGATCCCACTCTGGGACTGTGAGTTTGGTCAATCCACAATTTTACCTACTTCTCCATACAGGTATATATAAATACTGGAAACATCCTTGAGACTATCCTTTGATTTACTAAGTATTACAAATTATTTTCAATTGCCGAAAAAAACAGTGAATTAAGCCCAGTGCGATATGTTGAAATGGATACAATAAAATCTGAGAGAATCTGAATAATGTTTTAGGGTCAAGCTGCCGGACCGGCGGCTTATTAGCCAGATATTTCCCACAATAGGAGAAAAGGATATTTTGAAACAGTAAAGATTAACAATCAACACAAAGAGCAGATTTTCTTAGTCTGAACATTGGTTATTTCAAATCAATGCTGAATGTCAGCCACATTCCACTGAGTTACCTCACAGGATATGGCCAACATTCAACTAAAGAATTAAACCAATGAACAGACTAAACTTGTGGACCTTTGTCTGTGTGTGAACTTACCTGTCAGGAGATGCCTTGACGCATGATGGTTCATTCATATGGAGCACCTCTGTGATCTCTGCTATAGCTGCAGGTGTGGCGGTAGCAGTCAGAGCAACGGTCTTGGCTGAAGGCAGGATAATCTTCATACGTCCAAGCTGCAGGAAATCAGGCCGGAACTTGGACTTCCCATAGGATAGGATGCAATGTGCCTCATCCACTACTACATGAGAAATCTGGAAGGGAAGAGAGGAAATATTATGATTGACATGAAAAATAAGGATTTCACTACCGTTAATTCACGCATATCAGCTTAACTTGCGTATATAAGCTGCACCATCAATTTAGGCCAATCCTATAAGCCGTACCCAGTGGGCACAGAACATTGAATCAACATTGATAAATAGTTGTCAACGTTGATTCAATGTTGATACAATGATGATTCAACGTTGGACTGAATTTTGTGCCCACTGGGTACCAGCGATCTGCTAATGGTGACTTTAGTACTGTATCATAGTAGTTAGATCCAGCATATAAGCCGCACCAGCGATCTGACTCCATACTAGCCACAGCTTCTACACGAGAATTTACGGCATGGTCTGATTAATCAAGGTTATTTCCCCCTTTATTTCAATACCTCCAACATAAATTACATTATGTATTTCTAAATGTCCTCCATAGCACTTGAGGTGGTTGGCAGAAATACAATAATACGAAAAATGACTAAATAATGCACATTTTCATCTATTGAATGTAAGATAATATGTGATCATTTAAAATAGTTCCACTGACCTTTTTATCCAGACCGTCTTTTATCAGTACATCACATACTTCATCCTTCACAATAGCCTCGGGATGACCCAGGAGGTAGATGAAGTCACCAGTTTTTAGCCGTTTGACCGCATCTGTCTCGTTTCCTTGTACCAAGTCAGATATGAGTTGCTCGTCCAAAACCAGGCATGACGGACCAAACCGCTCACGCTGCTCTGCTATAATGGCGTTTAGTGGCGCCAGTACGATCACACTGGTTGGGAGGCACTCTGAAGGAGAGATAAACAGAAATGGTTAATAAGGTGACATGCAACAGAAGTGAAATAATTTTGCCACCACTCGCACCAGAGGGTCGGACCCCCCCCCCCCCCTCGTTGATAAATAATGACCACTCCCTGTTCCTTCTGTTATGCTATAAATTCCGTAATAATTGCCCGATTTACAAACTACAAAAAAGGACAGGTAACTAAAGGTGGCGGCTACGCAGCAAATTTATGCTATGAGTGCATCAATTTAACTCTTTATGGGATACATATGGAATTGCATATAAGTGTGGGGAGGTAACAGGAGCGAGGCAAGCAGCGAGAGCCAGGGTGAGGAGAGTATAGATCCCTATGGATTTGCATCCCCCCCCCCCCACCAAGTGACACTAGTGGATGTTTTATGTTAGCCAATTTGGCAACTTTTCGTGAATTATGATTAACCAAATTCAGTATCAACTAGCCAAACCACTTTAATTTAATGTATACCCATATACACATGTGTACCATACATTTCAATCCCTCTAACGATGATGGTGTCAGGCAAAATAGGGCAGGGATATTTATAGGGCCGCGCGCTGCGCAATATGCGCATTTAAATATAAAATAGAGCATTAAAAATCCTGAATGTGCGCCCATTGGCGCATTAATGATTATGGGCTATCAGAAATGAGGGGAAAAGAATTCCCCAAAATCTCCTTGGAATTCTAAGATAGGGGATACAGTATATCAATGGAAAGCTAGAAACACTGGGAAAACAGCTGTTTAAATCCTAAATCGATATTCTGAGAATCAGAATTTGCCTCAGTTTTATAATGAAATAAGTAATAATCCTCCCCTTCCTATAGTCTTTGACCAGATGACATCTTTGAACGGGTGACGGAAATACAGGGAAATTTGTAATATATAGTGCTATGATATAATTATATTGACTTTTCCCCCCGCATTTTTTTCTAAATAGGCCCCTTTTCAACTGTTTTAATCCTGCCAGTCAAAGACGTCACCCAGTCAAATATGTCACCCGGTCAAAGACGTCACCCAGTCAAAGACTATCCAATTGTTACAATCTCATGAGACACAGCCTAGTACATCTATTAGGGATGTAATTGATATCCAATTCATTTCGATTCTGATTACTTTTATTGTGTCTCGATTTTTTAGTCTCAATACTAGTAGAACAATCAAAAGTTGCTTGGAAAAGGATATTTTCAGCTCTTCACTATAGTCCTGATAGGCCCTACATAAGTTTCATGTGTAAAAAATGATCATTCCCTCCGGCAGTATTCCTCTGGTAAACTTAACTCTTAAAGTTTCCATTCCTGTTTAAATCATGTAAATCGAGTGGGTAGCTTCAGAGATAATTCATTATCTTTTAAGTGTATCAATATTTCTTATAGATGCGCCATTGGCCAATCACAAAAAATTCTAGAAATGTCCCTGATAGGGGAGTGCTCATTTTTTAACAACAGGGGGGGGGATGGTGGATTTGGGGGGGGGGTAAAAAATTTGGACCCCTTGACCGGGGGGGGGTAAAAAATTTAGACCCCTCTTGGGGGGGGGGTCAAAAAAATTCAACCAGTTTTGAGGGAAAAAGCCTGCGCGTTACTATGCTACAAAGGGGTGCGAACGCGCGAGATTTTCGGCCTGCCGGGGGGGGGGGGTAAAAAATTTCGACCCCTCCAGGGGGGGGTTGAAAAAGTTTCGCAAGCTCCGCGCGAAATCTCACCACCCCCCCCCCCCTGTTGTTAAAAAGTGAGCACTCCCTAGGGTCAAAATAAAAAAAAGGTTGGTTTCCGTTAACCAGACCCGGCCAGCCGATTTTTTTGATTTTTGCATTTCTCCATTTTAGGGCAAGTTTTAGCGTTTTTTCTCTAAAATCCTTGTTACAAACCGTAAAAACTGACATGTGGCCAAACAAGTGGAGAGGTGAACAAAAGAGGGTGACCCGGCACTATTTTGCTAGACCCGGTTGGGTTAGGCCTACCGGAAACAAACCTTTTTTTAAAAATTGGCCTAGGGAGTGTGGGGCCGGGTAGCAGCACCGTGGATTGATAGAAAATAATTATGAAAAAAAACTCATCACTTTTGAAAATATCTCGGACTGTAAACTCTTAATTTTTCATTCTCACAGCCTAATGAGACTTGACTGTCACTGACAGTGACACTGTGCCTCACTGACTCAGTGTGGCAGGGTCCAGGGAGGGGGATTTGTAAAACTGACAACAGAAACGATTTTGGTTAAACAGCACTGCTTTTGACACAGTAAAAGGGCAACGATTATGCCCTTACAAATAACATTTGAGTCTACACTTAAAACAGGTCGACATAAACTTACCTGGTTGAAGAAATGGGAGGAGGTGGATGACCACAGTCTTCCCGAATCCAGTTGGAAGTACACCCACCAAATCTCCAGAAATACAGGAGGCTAATGCCTCCTTTTGCTTATCCTTCAGTGTCCTGTATTGGGTGCCCTGATGTGCATTTGTTGCCTGTATTATTGCCTCGAAATCTATGTCTAAATCCATGTTGATTGACAAGCTGTTGCTGGCCGGATGTATACACCAGAAAACAGTGCAAGTGGCTACACTAAGGAGTTGCAACCTAGTTCTCACAATCACCACTGCGCGGCAGAGTGGCAGCAGTGGTCAAGGCCGTAGCGGGGTCAACTAGCTGAGGCCAGGGGGATCGCTAGGACCCGGCCCTTCAGTCAGGATGCATTCAGGCCAACAGAAACATGTGCTGTATGATGCTGTCATCTGGTGTCAGAATATGTCTATACTGATTAGAATGTACCATATGACCCCCAGCAGATTGCCTGACGCTGCCTGACGCTAGGTCTTATCATTTCCAATCAAAATGTATTATATTCAGTTAATTCAGATCTTTATGTGGTAATTTGCCAAAAATTGCCAATTCATAATTTCTAAACCAATTCTAAGTTTTTTAAATATAATTTTAAGTGCTCTATCTACCACAAAATAATTCTACCTGCACAATATAAAGCATAATAGTTTGTACTTGCATTCAATACCAAAATACCAAAAAAAGAATTTCATTGATACATGAATTTTCCATCGCTCAGTGTGAATTCTCCTGACTGGCAGTTGGGAGAATCACTCACTTATAGAGCTCAAAGCAGGCTCGAAATGTGAAGGTCTGTCAACATTGCCCCTTGATTACATTATGTAATACAATATATTATGCTTATTCCAGTTTGTGTATGATTGATCCATTCAATATCTGTTGATACCAACTTACTAGAAATCTCTATCTGCTCCCTAGCAATAATGAGGTGACATCATAAAAGGGGCGTTTAACATAGGATCAGATACGGACAGCGAGATTGGTCAGGCCTTCCAGCCACCCTACTAATTGCAGTTGAGTCATCGACAAAGATTGAATTGATTTTCTTGGAAAGGCCTTGGGGTGTCCATACGTGGAGCATCATTTCTGTACATTTCTTCTTGGCCGATCACACGTATGTCAATGGATATTGCGCAGCAACTTACCTGAAGCTTTCTTTACAACAATTTCAGTAGTTTTTTAAAACATATTTAAACGAATGTTTAACATATTATGAAGGCCGACGCATATAGATCTAAAGGCGCTTCTTCAATCTCTGACATGCGAAATCTAGATAAATAACCTTATGATTATATTCCGAAAATGAAAACTTCTGAAAATGAAAACTTCTTGAGTACACCCTTTAGTATACGGTGGCATGGTGCCTCAATATTCGTCGTCATGATACACCAATGCAGCGCTGATGGTGAATAGATCTAACTCGCTATAGCACTGTGTTGGGGCATCATGATGAACCCTCAGATATCATCCCAGTGCGGTCGGCATGATGCATGAATGCAGCACTGGTGAGTTACTCGCCAGGGATGCATGAATGCATCATTCTTTAAGATACAGGTGCATTGAGAGGTGAGCCTCCCCCATGGTTTATCCCTGTATCCGGGAGGTAGTTCCTGGTTTGAGGATCCCCATCTTAAACCCCTACCCACCATCCACAAGATTAACCTTCTACGGGCAGCGTGATGCATCAAGCCTAATGCCCATTTGTCGTCACGATGCAGCAATGCAACTGCGAGTAACTCGCCAGGGCATTTCACTGCTTGCATCATCAACCCAAAATTCTTGTATGATCAATCTTAGTATGATCGACAGCATGCCAGAATATAGTGAGTAAACGGATTGTTCTGTCCTTAAAGGGTTACCTCCAGGGCTGGATTAAGGCCAGTATTAGCGGGGATTATACCACCAGGAGGAGGACCAAGGGAGGGGTCACTCGGTGAGGGAGGTGGTAAGCGCCATACACACGATATGATGCATTATGGAAGCTATACCAAAATAATAAAGTTATACTATCAATCAAGATAATTAAATAGCTAACGCGTTCTCATTTTGTTAACGGGGTGCCTGAGGGGAAAGGGGGTATTTGTACATACAATGCTATATCAATGAAATAAACTAAGATATGTGAGCAGCCAAGCAGAAAGGATAGTCCCCGCGGGATTAGTTCCGATTTTAGCCACCAGGGGGCGCCACTATGGCCTAAAATGAAAGAATTAGGCTAAAAATAGCTCTTGGGTACTTTTTTTCTGGAGAATTCAATAGGATTACATAAAACATTCCATTTTTGGTAAAAAGCCTCTATATTTGGAAGGTAAAAGGAACGTTTTAAAGCCTAAATGGGTGTGCTTGTTGATATGGGTTGCCATGGAAACACAATTTTTGTTCCAAATAGAGGAAATTAAGACATAAATTGATAGAATGATTTCTGAGGATTGCGATGGTGAAAACACAATGAAATTACCATTCCTAGATCGAATTTTATGACTTAAAGAATAAAAATGTATCATAAATTTCTAATTATCATAGATAATGCTAATTAAATGGGGATATCTTGGAAAATATGAGACATAGAGCTTATTGGGATTTTGGAAAGGGTGATGCCAACACATATCCATGAAGCCATTTCTCAAAAACTAGAAATAATATCATCTAGTGTAATATATCACTGGAAAGCTTATGACATCAATTTCAAAGTTGGATTTTACCATGGACTACCCTTTTCCCTTCCCTTGCCTGTACACATAATATTTAGATTCATTGGCTCTATTATGTCTAAGAAAAAACACATTCAACTTAGTTTAGTACTATCACACAGTGTCCGAACCACTTTCGTGTGTAATTCTATAAAGTTGACATCACCAACCGAAACAATGTGAAGTTTTGGTGTCACCACGCGAGATTTACCAATTAATGTCTACGTGTCGAAGTAATGGAAGCTGCGTGTCTTCTGTCTCGGACGCATTAGTTATAGACGGGTATCAGCCTACATTATTTTGTAGGTTTAGAAACAAGGGGACCCTGGTGAAATCATCATATTACATGGTATTCAATATGTGTCATTAGCGGCTTTAGCTGGAACCTCACGGTAGAGGGATGGGACTTCACGATGGTATACCTAACCATGTTGAATTTAATGTATTAGGGAGTGGTCATCTTTTATCAATAGGGAGGGGAGGTGGTGGATTTGGGGGGGGGGGACCAAAACAATTGCACCCCTTTTTAGCGAAAAGGCCAGCACGTTACATGTACTATAGCACAAAGGGGTCGGCCGCGCTCAATTTCAACCTGCCTGGGGGGGGGGGCTGAAAAAAAATCGACCGAAAATCTTTTCTTAAGCCAATAGTGTAGCCCTTCTAAGCCCACCATACTAGTTATTGTTACAATTTCAAAAGCATGTGAAGTGCTTGTTATGCCCTTCTCCTGCACTTCTATGCAATGTAGGCTACTGACGGTTGCTGAAGATTATCAAAGAATGCCCATTGATTAATAAAGCAAGCCTATCTGGTTCTGTTCTTTTGGCTGTCTCCAATTTGTACAGGTTCATACATAATTATCAAAGCGGTAAAATGTGCCTATGTAACATTGTTGCACCCTTTCATTTAGCCATATGTCAATGACACAATGGTGATGTTTACCATACGATTATATTTACACTGTCATATTGCCGAACACATTATGAATATACAAAGAATATATCACTGAATCGAGTATCCCATCACCAAAATACAGAAAAATATGACGAGGGAAATATCCCGTTTTCGTAGTTAAATGGAGGTTAGTACTGAAAATGAAGTTTATTTCTAGATGCCTGCATTACTGGTATTACACAACAGTGCACAATCTATTTCGATATAACGCACCAAGTAATAATACATTTGGTGATTCCTATCATGTTTTTTGTGAATGTTCAACCGTTGAACATGACTGTTGTTTTTAGAAATGATAACAATGAAATTATATAGCAGAATCACGGTTTGTAGGGAGCGCCTACGCACAGGATATTTTTTCGTTCCTCCCGTCTATACCCAGAATGGAGGAAAGGCATTTGTACTGTCGCCCCCCCCCTTCCTCAAAACTATAGCAGTATTCCTATAGCCCCCCCCCTACCAGGGCTGGGCATGTCGTGATATGCTGGAGCAAACTTAGAAGTCCATGGAGCAAAGTATATCAGGAGGGCAGACATTAACGGTGCCTACGTGCCTACGACTAAGGGTCTTCTTCTCCCTTCTTCTAGCTGTCTAGGGCTACCCAAAAACAGAAGTTTGAGTTAGACAGAAATTAACTTGGAGTGTAGGAGGATGACTCCCCTCCCCTACATTGCTCCTGGACATTTTTAGAAGGATTAGATGTACTTGTAAACTGGTACATTCTGAGGGTTTGGGGGTATTTTGGTCCTGAAAAACTTAGAAAATCTTGGGGACATATTAGTTCAAGAAATTTTGGATTCATAATTTTAGACTGTCTGAGGATTGAGAAACACTTTGCTCTAGGAAAATTTTGAAATTCTACCTTTTAGATTGATGTATTCTGATAGTTCTGGGAGCATGCATGATACATAAGAAACAAAATGAAATTGTATTTTAATTGGTGCCTTCAGACATAATTTTTGCTCCAGGAAATTTCAGAAATTCTGCATTTAGATTGGTGTGCTCTGTGGAGTTTTGGGGGCATAATGCTCCATGAGAATCTCTATAGATTGGTATACTCGGAGGCATTAGGAGAAACGTTGCTAAAAAAAAAAGAGAAAGAAAGAAATTTAATATAGGTCTAGCTTGTATCCTGTAGATTTGGGGGCTCTTGGAAATTTACAAATTCTATCCTTTAGATTGATGTCTCCTAATAGCTCTGAGAGTATGCAGTATCAGGAAGATTTTAAAATGCTACCTTTAGAATTGATATATCATGGGCATTTGGGGGTAGATCTATATTGCTCCAAGAATTTAGATTTTCTTTATATAAAGTGTTGTGTCCTGGTGGTTATCAGAACATAATATTATTGTACAAGGAAAATTTAGAAAGTCTACCTTAAATTGGTGTGTTCTATGTAATATATTGCTCTAGAACACTTTGAAAGGCATGCTATTAAAATAGTCCTAACTTTGGTTCTAATTGGACTATTTGCAAAATTCTTTCAGTTTTGGAAAGCCCAGAATATCCCCAATGTCACTGTCGCATTTTCCTAGGCCCTTGTCGCACATTTTTTGCGACATTGCGACAGTTGCCCAGCCCTGAGCCTACGTCCCCTTGCAATATTGGAATAATTATCACCGTGACATGTACCATCAACAACCTCAGCAAAGTGACTATAGCAAGTTCCGTTCAGACCCAACATGATAATCAAGTGGTAAAAGATGCATTGCCCACTTCCTGGACATACATGCGCGACATGGTTCTGTGTATAACGCGTCTCTCCTAGAAGGCAAAGTGCACGTGCACCTACAGCTATACATACAGAGTAGGGTAGATTCACCATCATGAGTCTGACACATACCCAGAGACGGACACTGAAATAACGTATTATTCGTGTATGATGAGACTTTTGGGTGTTCTTGGATGGGGGAAAAAAGCACCTATTCACTTAATCTTTGCCATTTTCACACATAGAGACATTAGAATGATTAAATTAACAAAAATCCAAGTGTCCGTCTCAGGGTATGTGTCCGACTCAAGGTGAATCTACCCTATGTCGTACTCTACACCTGCCCCGAGGTATGAACGGAATCCCACACATCCTGCAGGCTATATACTGAAAAGGTAAACTTGTCTCCAGACTCGACTATAAGTGACTGTCATAAAATAAGCGAGTTAAACTTATATCAGGTTACGAGTCTAACTTATATCAGGTTACCATTCCACAACCCATCTCCAGACTCGTCTAAGTGACAAGAAAGCGGGTCTTCTAGCTGACGTTGTCAGATAGAAGACCCACTTGGCATGTGTCAGGCCAAACCCCAGCATTTGCCAGCTTCAGATTCTATTTGTGGGATGGTAACTCGTTTACTTTTACTTAGTCGAGTCTGGAGACAAGTTTACTTTTTCAGTGTACACATGTTCCTGATGTTTCCAACATGGTTCCGAGAATAAAAAGTGTGTTTACTAGTGGGACGTTTGGTGCATGTTTACACCGGGAAGTAAGGTGTGGTGTAATTCCCCTATGTTATCTATGTACAGATGATGTAAAGAGTGGTGAGCATAGTATCCAAAAACGTCATCGCCGTACCCCTAGGACAGTTCATTCTCTTACGCCTACATTTGCCCTCGGCTTTTTTTTCTCGTTTTCTTTTATTTTAGAATTCCACACAATTACTCTCATGTTCATTCCTTGGGATAGGGGGATATAGGTATTGCTGTAATCCTTCTAGAAGCAATATCTATGATGTGGGAGATGAGATTACCTTATTTTTTCTAATCTAAATTATTTTTATTTGGATTAGATAAATAATTTTGATGAATTTAAAGTCATCTTAGAATTTTATGATTCTGAAGTTACTAAAGCTATACAGGGGCGGATCCAGAAGGGGTGGTCTAGGGGGGCACAGGCAGGGTCCTGTACCACATTTCCTATAGTTAAGAGTCATAACAAGGGCCCCTTTTCCGGGGATGTAGGAGGGGCACATGCCCACCAGGCCACCCCCTGGATCCGTCCCTGCTATACGACTCAGATGTCTAGTAACATGATTTGAGATTATGGCAATCCAAGAATAACGCTCTAGTTTAGTTCGAAAAATGGTACCGATATGCTACCTATCAGCCCTGGCCCATGGCCTAAGATTGGATGAAAATGCCTCGGGTTGGGCCTTATTTTGCTAGGTATACCCACTATAGGCCTACTGTCGGACAAGGCCGTTTTATTCTGATAAATATGATGTCCATGGTTTTACATCTCTCTCTGCCACTTGCGAAATGTTGTGATCGAGCTCCCCCTGTATGCCCGATTTCCTTTTTGCCTCTCTATGCCCAAAATATTAGCTATAAAGTCCAAAATCCAAGTTGATCTAACCTGAACCCTCCCCCTTCTTTTCACTATAAGTTGTATAACACTGAATAGATCTAGGTGCAGCTGGGTCCGCTGCAGAGTGAAGGGTGGCAGCTGGATGGAAATAGGGGATTTCCGTTTATTTATATTCCCACGTGGCTGCACTGTAAAAACAGCATTAATAGGCCAACACTGTTGATAATCAAGCCGCAATTGTTTAGTGGGTCGGCTCATCTATTTCCACTACTCTGCTAAGACGTAAATGTCTAAGCCAAAGTCTCCAGCCAAAGTCCAAATGTGTTTATACTGATTCGACTGTGGTCAGGTCAAAGTGCAAAGATTAACAGATGAACACATTTCAGTTTCGCCATCGTCTTAGTATTGAGATTGAAGCGTAATACAATTATTATCCTCCATTTTATGAATGTATTTTGCAATAATTATTCAGGATTTTGAAGACAGACCTGACTCTAGAATGAGAGTCAAACTGTCTCGATTTGTTTTATATCTGTGCTGGAACAACCCAAAATAGATTTTAAATAGCTGTACACCTACAGTAACATAGTATTATAATGTATAATAGTTTCATTATCATTTGTTACCGTTTAGTGTTGGGGGTGGGGAGGTCCTGATGTCTGAATAATGATTTGTGTAATGTTATAATAAGTGGCTCTGGGGTCATGGCACCTGGCCCAATGCCCTGGTCAGCAGGTTATTGGCTAGACATGGGGACCCCTGGGGAGGGAGCACTCTCAACAGGGATTGCTATGGTGCATGTATTATGACGGTCCTTATAGATCTTTTATTATCATTTTGCTATGGTGAAGCAATGAGCATGTATACGGCTGTGCCCTGACACCTGCACTGTTAGAAGTGAATGTAGCTGAGCAGTAGAATCTACTGTAGTTTTACAGTATATACTATGTGCTACTATGGGACACTATGGTATTAGTAATTTAGTGGTATTAGTGTACATGGGCTGTAGAATATACTGGTACATAGGACGTATTTTTGTTTCATTATTTACAGTGTGGGGTTTATTGGATGGGGGTGGCATTTGGTTCCAAGGAAATCGTCTCATATGTATCTTTATTGGAGTATCAATTTTAATGGCAGGGAATAATAAACAGTGATGCTATAAATCGTGTTGATGGCAAACTTTATATACAGAATCATCCATTACTAACCAACTATGGGGTTTAGAATGAACCCCATTAGAAAATAGAATCCTTAGGGGTTATTTTAGAGGTCTAGGAAGATATTTCACAAAAGCCCGTGAACAATAACTTTTTTCTTTTTTTTTTGTCTAGTCTAGGCCTTCAACCTGCAACATCACCTCCCGTCAAAATGCCGGACCCTGGAAACAGTCATGCATGGTACGTATATAATCTCTGGCCCTCACTAATAACTTTCTGGTTACTATTTCACAGCAGCCTGGGTTAAATGTTACATTGATATTACACAAGTTAATGACTACATTCATACAGTGACTGCATTTCAAAATAAAATTAATGAGTACTTATAGGTAGTAGACCTTGTGTCAGTGCATGTGTACTGACCAGCTGGACGAGGGATCTAACACTGGGTGTTAACCCTTTAGGGGCCGCATAGTGCTTTAATAAGTCATGCCCTTGGTGTGGGTGATGCATGAATGCAGCCCTAGGGAGTAAAAACTTGCTAGGCTGTATTCATGTATCACACCGACTCTGTCATAAACCATGGGGTCGATACACTCCTGAAAGATGGGCATGATGCATGCATGCAGGGCTGAGGAGTAGACTCGCCGGCGCTGCCTTCATGCATCATTGGGACAAAGGACATAGCACATTAAAGTTCTGTGCGGCCCTTAAAGGGTGTTAATCCGGGCAGCACCTGGCCCTAAAAGCAGCAGTAAAATGATTGGTAATGGACATATTGGTAATGGACATGGATTACAATACCAGCTTATGAGCATTGTAACCCTTTGGGGGCAGCATGATGCCTCAATACTTTGTGTGCATGTACCAAAGCAACTCGCTGATACTTCATCGGTGCATCATGCCGAGCTTTCAGGAGTGTATCAACGTAGGAGGGTTGGAATGCTACATGCATGCAGAACTGGATATGTTTAGTAGCTAGAGTTTCTTTGTGTGGGGAAAACGATAAAGTGCATTAAAGTGCTATACTTCCCTAAAATGGATAAGGTTAACTAAACCTACAAAGGGGTCATTGTAGAAACCTACGTTGTACATGTGGCGGAAGTAAGTGTGTCTTAATCCCATTACCTGTACCAGGGCACTACAGCTCCACTAGGATTAAGACTATAACAAAACAGTTGGTTTATGTGTCCCGTGACCAATTGTACGCTGTGTTTATGTGAGGGGATTAATGTTAAGTGTTAACCTTATGGTTATACAAGGTTATTTACAGTTGTTCCCCTGGTGTCAGTCATGACCTTTCTACTTTTCATATTTTCTCAAGAGATCGTGTATCTTTTTATGGCGTAGGCCTAGTAAATTTGTCTATTGATTAATTGCTTTCAACAGTAATTGTGTTTAGTGCTTTTAATTAATTTTGTTGTCGATGTTTTGTGTGTGTGATTGGTTTCTTTTTCATATTTCGGTTATAGAGTCCAAATGTGATTATTGCATATTGTGGCAAACAAGTATCATAATGAGGCCAAAAAAAATAAAAGCTGTCATGTTGCATGGTCTGAAAATCTAGGGTAGGTAGGTCGGATCTTTCTTTTTTTTAAAGTTTTTTTGTTTTTTTTACTTTGGCCTGAAAATACCTAGAAATTGACTCGCGAACTTCAATGTTGACTCGCCGACGACCGCTTTGACTTGTGAATTATCAGAAGGACTCTTAAATTGCTCCAAAATGACCTAAAGTATAAGTATTTTTTCAAAATTGGATAAAAATGTCTAGGGTCGGCCCTGTTTTGCTAGGTAGGGTCGGGTAACCTAAAACACACCTTTTTTTTTATTTGGCCTGAGTATTGGCACTATGTAATAACATGAAATCCAATTTCTTTCTCAAATCATATTTTTGGTATGTACCTCTGGTCTTTAGTTATTGGCTTTTATTTGATATGGTCAATATCTAATTGGGGGAATATCACAATTTAATGATACTGTAGTTGGTCTCTTACTACGTATGTAACACTTGAGTACAAAAACCAGACAAGGTAAATTAGACTTTAATATACGGCGACTTTATTGTAAAGGTAACTCTTGGGTATTATAGTACAAGTATAACCAGCGGATATACAAGATCAGAACAGATATATAATACAGTGGGGCAACCCTATAGCATAGAGTTAAGCCCGTGAGCACAGGGTGGTCATGTCACGACAGTCCCAAACCTGACTGACTTCCAATGGAGAAGTAGTCGTCTTATATACAGCGCTGCATAGCCACGTGACCGTACTAGCAGCGCCACCTGTTAGGTTTAGTTATGTAAAAATGCTTATGTAACAACTACCGACGGTAACCGAAGGTGGTACCGGTACACTACCGTATAGATAACCGAACTAGAGGAGTCGGTGTATGTAACGAACCGACGACACTAGTTAGATGAATAAAACAGTTATTAAACACAATAGAACCGTGTTGTCTTACATCATACAACATACAATAGATATACAACAATAACAGTTAGACTTTATAGTCAACCCGTTACACTACCCCCCTTAAGAATGTAGGAAGGGTTGGTTTTATAATAATAATACCTCTTGGATACATTATATACCACGTATATCTATTTATCAACAAGTAACATTTCTACTCATAGTAACAACAGGCATACATACATGAACAACCAGGTTAACATGTATATAACAGTTTATATCAACAATATAGTCTTTGGTATCAAACCATAGTCCCGTAGGCACATGATATAAAAAAACTGTCCAACTGATAGTCCTAGACTAGTATCAATTAAAAGTAAAGGCACCAAATAACCACCTTGGAAACTCAACACATCACCTACTACATTCAGCAATGGTGCGAATCCGTGTGGAGTTAGTGTCCTTATATATAAATAATAGAACTATAATAGCTCTCACTTCCTTTGGCGAAGAAAAGTTTTATAATTGGAACTATAGCAGTTCCCACTTCCTTTGGCGTAGAAGAGTTTATATATAAAAATCCATAGTAGCGTATCCTAAATAAGGTGGGATAGATCGTCATCCTTATTAGAGGCGGTACTCCAGTACCTAGCAGTTTATGGTGGTAGAGATGGATAGAGTCCAGTACCGGTATAGTACTTCCATCTCTTGTGAAATATAAATATAAAAAGGTAGGTCCGTGCCTCCCTATAAATAATTATCACAGGAGGATGATCCATAATAGTTCATAGGTCACAATAGTAGAATGCGACCACAGGATCAGGAGCCCTGGACAGTAGTAGAGAACCGACGGTTGTGGCTTAGTAGTAAACCACGGTTTGAAGACATCAGGCTGCTTCCAGTGTGGTGGCAGTAGTGACTAGGTTAAGTCACGACAGCACCGTCGGTCTGCTTCGGTTGTCCAGGGGCGTGTAGCTGCGTCGATGGTTTAGTTTTACCTCCGAGGGGCGGAACAGTGCACCCCAGAGGGCCTGACAGGGGACCATCCTTAGGTGTCCATAGGGACACCGCCGGATGGCTTTCCTTCCCCATCAGGACTTCCTCCAGGAGGGGCCTCCGTGGTGTAAACCACAGCAGCCTCCACCTGGAGAGGAAGGGCTCCGCCTGGGGCTACCGAGAGGGTACTCGGCGCCGCAGTAGGCTCCCCGCCACTGACCACCCGGGTAGAGTGTGCCATGATAGAGAATGGCATCTCATACCTAGGTGGGTGTACTGACAGTACCGGGGTCACAGGAGGAGCAGGCCTTGCGGCAAGCCCCAACCTGGACTGGAGATCTGGAAAACCAGTTCTCTCCCACTCTGTCAGCTTTAGCCCGAACTGCCGGAAGAACTTGGCGTCACAAGTTGTCAACCTTGATTCAAGCTGTTCGATCGTAGCCCTCCAGAGGGCATGATCTTGCTCCAGACTCGCCTCACGCTCGGCAAGGACTCTGGTGCGTTCAGCAACCCAAGCTTTCCCTTCCCGGATAGCCTGTTCTCTGAGCAACTTGTACTGCTCAAAGTAGGACTTCTCCAAGAAAGAAACCTGAAACTGGAGTAGCTTACTTGCGTTTTCAGCCATCTTAGCTCTGTAGCACTCAAATCCGGGGACTAGAGTGTCAGAGAATCCAGTGTCATAAGCAGGACCGTCTCCAGGCAACACAGGTAACCCTGCTAGCCCTTCGTCAACAGCCCTGTGCTCAGGTACTGGAGTCACCTCGTCATCCCTTGCGGGGTCGGAGGTTGCTCCGTGCTGGGGTGGAGCAGTCGGCTGGGCTGACGCCCCATCCGGCTGTTGTACCTCTACCTGTTCAGCGTCACTGACAGGTGAGACACTCTCCTGTGGAGCTGAAGCTTTCTTTTGCTTCTGGCTCCACTTGTACTGCTTGACATAGTCAGCAGCAACCTGACCCGCCTGCTCGTCACCCAAAGAGTTCTGAACAATAGCCAGTGTATCACCCAGTTTCTGTCTCTCCTGCCTGGGCAGTTGATCAGCAACCGGGGGTAATGCAACCGAAGATACCGTGACGGCACCGACGGTTTGGCTACGGTCGACCTCAGATGTTACCGTGGCGGTGGCGACACGTTTCTTCGCAGGTTCACTGCGGGAACGGTCACGTCCACCTTTGGTATCATCTTTGGATGACTGGCGGCCCCTTTTCAGATCTTTCTTCTTAGGAGGGGTATCCTTTCTGACAGTGGGCATCGGAGTTTCTGTATCTGGCCCGAGATCGGTTTGTTCGCACTTGGCGCCCTTACACAATCTCTCCCAGTCAGCCTCCGTGAGGTAATTCCACTGTTTAAGTTTGTTGGTTCGCCACTTATACTGTAGATTCCCTACACGTTTGTGGCACCCCCAAACCTTCAGTGCAGCCTCAACTCCACGACTAATAGTGCGCTTGTGAACGCCCTTATTGTCGCAAAGATGCCTTACCAAACCAGCCCTCCGTTGGCAACGGAATAGCTCCCCGTCACTGTACTCAGGGCAGGAAGTACTAGTACTCCCACTCACACAGTACAAGTAGGGACGCACATTCATGTGCTTCTCTACTAAATGACGGGCGAACTTGAACAGGTTCGGCCACCGTTTTGCAGCTGTCGAAGCCCCCTTCAGGCGCTGACAGCGAACATACGGGCAGGGATCCCCTGGCACGTAGTTCTTCCAAGCATATTTCAGCTTGGGGCGGCATGACCGGTGGATGTTAGGTTTATTCCCTTCCAACACTGCCCTGAGGTACACGAGGTACCAGTCAATGGGGTGGGAATCACCTGTCAACCAGTCTTCGTCGTCAGAACCCTCGGTCGTGTGAGGTGCAGGAAGAGCCATTTTGCCATTTTCCTGAACTAAGTCAGAAAGGCTCAGGTTCTTCCGGTCATCATCACGGAGACACAGGTTTAGACGAACATGCGCTGCCTTGGCGCGGAGGCGGCGATTGGCCCTGCTCTCTGCGACAGACCATCCCTCGGCTTCCGCCTTGGACAGTCTATCAGCAACAGCTTTGAGCCTATCTGCCTCAGTCGGTGCGACCTCTTCGGTAGCAGGAGTTTCAGGGGAAGATGCAATCCTCCTCTTACGCTTCCGCTTCCGTTTGGTCTTAGCACGAACCGTGGACCCGTCTGATGAATCACCATCAGGGACCGTCGGTTCTTGTGCCACTACACCGGCGGGTTTCGGAGAAGATCCCCCTGCAGGGTTCTCCTCCTGGTTGGTATTACTACCACCCAGACCAGGTTCTGTTTTCGGAACAACATCACCCGACCCCTCAGGGTTAGGTTCAGTTGGTACCGAAGCCGAGCCTTGACCGACGGTTGGAGCACCGGTAGTGTCCATTTCCGTGTCAGACTCGAGAACTCGGTCATCCCCGTCGGAGGCCTCAGCCTTCTCCGGGGCCGTGCATGTGCCATCTACACGGGCTGCCATACTGTTAGCTCAGGCGTAGGTGAACCTCACGGTTCACTCACCCGAGCCTTTAGTAGCACAGCAAGTAAACAATAGTGTAGGTACTGCCGGGCAGACCTAGGCACCACTGATCAACACGTTACCCTACGGGCAAACGTGCTGATCTGAAGAAGCCTGGCTGCCTGTGGGGCTTATATACCCCACCCGTCCCCCGTGACCCCGCCCCTTGACCGGCTTCTCAGCCAATCAGGGGTCGCGTCTCCGAGACGCGCCGAGGTGACCCAATTTCTCACGGCTCATTTGGCGGGAGAAATCGATCAGGTGACGCGGGCAGCGCCCTTCCCACGCCTGGCATATCCGACGGTGGGAACTCTCACTGTTGTTTACAATTTCCGTGGCGGAGCCACCGGAAAACCCGGGAATGATATACCGGCGTTAGAGGATATACACAGCAGCGTGTCACTAAGCAATATGTGGTCAAAACTAATCCCATACTTAGAATTAATCGGCAAAGCCAGCCACCCGCCCTGGACACGTGCTTTTCTACCTCCAACGGATAACCACACCGGATAACCCGTCTCTTCTCGTTGTGTTTTGGTGATCGAGTACCGGGCCAATGACCACCGGCCCAGTACGGAACTGTCCATGGAAATTTAATCAAGCCAGCAGCTAAATGTCGTCAACAAGGTAAGAAAAAAATGTTTACACAATTTTATCTCGCTCTCTGACACGTGTGCTCCTCCGTAGACCTTGTACCGGTATGTCCAGCAATGATGACACCGGAGGTATCACCTTGCTTTGTTTACCGGTGTCTACGGTTAGTCCTTTACGCACAGCTGACCCTTTTTTACGAGGCCTACCGCGCTTGGGCTTGGTAACACACGACTGTGGTTCAATCGGTAATTTCCTAGGACGACCCCTTCGGCGCGCTACCGTCGGTACCGACGGTATGACCGTTGGTCCTGCCTTCGGTATCTTCGGTAGCGCAGGGTCGGTTGGTGCTGGTACTCGACCAGCACCGAGGGAATCTTCACCGTCATCTATATATGGAACTCCATACCAAGGTCGGAGTCTAGCCACATGTGATTTAGTGAGAGTCCCTTTTTGCAACCGTATTACTACAGTAGTTTCACTAACCACCATAGTAACCGTATGCGGACCATCCCAGGAGTACAGGGTCTTGACTTTGGAATTTGGTGTGCTAAATCTCGCGACCTTATCCCCCACCTTGAATCGGCGGAGTTTAAGGCCCGTGTCATAGCCCACCTTCTGCAAACTAGCAGATTTTTCCAAGTTGTCCCTTACTACTCCATAGGACTCGCGTAATGATTGTCGAAGTGATTCAACAAACATCACTGTGCAGGGTTGCTCGAGCTGGTGTCCCTGCACTCCATAGACCATGTCACTAGGCATGACTATGTCTTCACCCATTACGAGCATATTAGGCGTACAGCCCGTCGACGCATGTTCGGTAGCATTGTAAGCATGGGAGATATAGCGAGCGTGCTCATCCCAATCATCCCGGTGCTCATTAACCATTGTCGTGAGACATTGGATCAACGTCCGATTGAAACGTTCCACCATACCATCCGATTGAGGTCGGTAGGGGTTCGTATGCGTCTTGCAGATGTGTATTTTACTACACAGTTCTGCCCACAGTCGAGATTCAAACTCACGACCTTGGTCGGAGTGAAGCATTAAAGGACCTCCCCACGTGAGGATCCAATTCTCGAAAAGTGCTTCTGCGCAGGTAACAGCTGTATGATTTACCAACGGATATACTTGGACATACTTGGTATAGTAGTCCTGTACCACCATCATACAGGTATTCCCACGGGGGGTCGTGTTGAAACCACTAATACCAGGTCCAGGCTTTGATAAACAGCATTGGGGACATTGTTTCACCCAACGCCGTATGTCCAAAGTCATACCAGGCCAGTAATATCTACTCTTAATCTTTGCCTCAGTCCGTTGTCTGCCAAAGTGTGCTGAAGTTCGGTGGCCATGACAGTAATTGAGCAACTGTAGTCTGAGTGACAAAGGCACTACAGACTGAGCTGTTCTCTTCCTGCCAGGTTGCACCCTCCGGCGGCACAATACACTGTTCCGTATAAAAAGATTATCCCACTGAGCTAACAGTTGTCTAACTTCTTTACATTCCAGCGAAAGTGCGGGGCGAACAGGCCCAACAACTTCAAGGAGTACACCCTCGAAATAGCCGGATCCGCAAGCTGCTCATCCTTCAAGTGATTCAACGTCCAGTTAGGAACTTTCGCACCCACAGACGCAATCACTGCATTGTGAGACCCACAGTCTCGGCAGTCTACACGGTGACAGTTCCGGATAGGATAGCGGGACAGGCTGTCCGCATTCACATGATCTACTCCACTCCTGTGTATGATATGCTCATTCGTCATGCCAAACTCAGAGAGGTGGTTCAACCATCTACCCATCATCCCCTCAGCGTCCTTGAAGTTAAGGAGCCACTGCAGAGATGAATGATCCGTCCGTACGAGATAATTCCCACCATATAGGAAATGTCTGTACTTTTTTGTGTAAACCACCACTGCCAAGAGTTCACGCTTGGTTGTGCAGTAGTTACGTTGTGTTTTGCTTAGACTGTTGGACGAAAATGCCAGCGGCACTTCTCGCCCATCCTGGATCTGCGACAAGGCAGCACCAATACTTGTATTAGAAGCATCAGTGTCCAAGATGAACTTACCAACAGGTGCAGGGTAGTGCAAAACAGGTGTTTCTAAGAAGAGTCTCTTTAACTCACTGAAAGACTGTTCTGCGGCTGGAGACCAGACTATCTTAGCCTTAGCCTTCTTCTCTCCAATCATCAGCTCTTGTAAGGGAGCTGCGACTCTCGAGAATCCAGGTATAAAATCTCTGTAGTATGAACAAAACCCGATGAAAGAGCGTATCTCCTTCGTGTCCATCGGACGAGGCCAGTTCTGTACCACTTCGATCTTATGAGGATCAGCCATGATGCCATGTTCAGAAACAATTCTACCTAGGTATTCAACTGACTTCCTAAAAAGCTTGCACTTTGAAGGTTTCAATTTCAGACCATATGATAAGATGCGTTTCAGCACAGCTTGGAGGTTCTGTAGAGTTTCCTCCACAGAACCACCGAAGACGATGATGTCGTCCAAGTATACTAGGCACTTCTTCCAAAGTAAACCCCGTAACATGGTTTCCATCATTGCCTCGAAGGTTGCCGGGGCATTGCATAGCCCAAATGGCATGACGTTGAACTCAAATAGTCCCATATGGGTAGAAAATGCGGTTTTTTCTCGGTCCCGGGGGTCCATGCCGATCTGCCAATAACCAGATTGTAAATCTAGTGTACAGAACCATTTCGCCCCACCCAGAGATTCCACACATTCATCTATCCGAGGTAGAGGATATGCATTCTTCCTAGTGAGTCCGTTCAACTTCCTATAGTCGATGCAAAATCGACAGGAACCATCCTTCTTGGTGACCATCACCACAGGACTTGACCATGGACTCTCACTAGGTTGAATCACATCCTCATCCAACATCTTTTCCACCTCAGCCTCCATAGCACTTTTTTTAGCCATGGGTAACCGACGGTAGGGGATTCTACTGGGAAGCGCGTCCCCAGTGTCAACCCGGTGTTGTACCGTATTGGTACGCCCTAGAGGATCTCCTGGTTGCGCAAAGGCGTCAGATAACTCCGACAGCTCATTTGCCACCATTTCGCTCTCTAGGGTTGTGAGGTGTGACTCACACAACAGGGACCTTAAATGTTTCGGTAGGTTGGATTTAGCTAGAGCCTCTTCGTGGGAAGAGTCTCCCGCCACCACACCTACTTCCACAAAGTCCGTAGTTAGTGAGTCTACCCCATATGCTCGCGTGGTGTTACCAATAGGCGTCCCCTTTCGTAGAGTGATTTCTCTACTACTCGAGTTACAAATCGGTATCACCCCCCAACGAGCGTTGGCCAGGTAAGTATGATAGCCAGCAAGACCTAACTCAGAGAGCTTTTGATCTTCTGGTTCAAACATTCCCGGCCGTTTGGCCTGCACTCCCACGCAGCTGACTAGGACATCGGATACATGTCCTGCTGCCAACTTTGTGTCTTGTGCCACTGACGCCACAGAAGAACCATTCCTTAAAACGCACTGTACAGATTGTTTATAAGGATGTTTAATCTGAAGTCGGCCCGTTGCGGTGTTCATTGTTACCCCGTAAAGAGCAGCAAAGTCCATCCCCAGTATGCCATCATCAGTGATGTCGGTGATGGTTGGACATAACCAGTATGTCTTGCCATCAACCAACATAGGTTTTACAGTTCTAGTGGATAAAGACAAGGCGGTGAAGCTTCGCTGCTTTGCGACCACGATATGAGCTCTCAGTATTAGCCCACCTTCCCATTTTGAATCTACCGCCCAGGGGGAGGTAGTTCAGCAGAGAGGTACCCTTTCTCTTATTGGTCCATTTCCACAGGACCTAGGGATCTGCAGTGTGATTGGCTTAGCACTGTAGATCCCCCCGGCAACCCCTGAATGCATCCCACCGATTGGTGGAACTCCAGGTCCATTCCAACAGCCCTCACCCTCCCCCTGTATGGGGGTGGTAGGAGCCTCAGAGAGCTGGTCTCTGATTGGATGGCATTGGATTCAGGTCTCACCACTCTAATTCCCTCTTGGGAATTAATAGTGAGTGTAGAGTTACCCACTAGATGGAGCTACTGGGGCTCAGTTATCCCTCCAGGTGGGGCGACTGTGCTGTGTGTAGCTACATTGGGACCTTAGACAAAGTACTAAGGTCCCTAGATTGGGTAGGTAAAGGAGAGGGGGAATTTTGGTGCCCTATAGTATATCTACCAACTGGTTTATATACTGAAATAGGGTGACATCGTGGTTTCGAACCTACTGTTCTCATCAGGCATACTTAGCGAATTAAGTTGGGTGGATCTACTGGACTTAGTGACTCACCCTGGAATAAGGTATTGCGCGCCCGGGCCTCTGTTTTTAATACAGGTCTGGGTGCCCCTACCACCCCTAGGGGGTAAGGATAGGTGGGTAACTGAGTGCTCAAAAAGCGGAAGCGGATTGAATCTCACAGAAAAACAGTTATGTTTTTAATTTTCGTCCCACCCTAAAGAGGGTTTTAGAAAAAAAAATTTTGACGAGGCAGGTATGGTGAGTTCAACCATATCTACTATCCAGGGTGTTAAGGCCCCAGGGTGAGCTGGTTTTAAGGCGGTGGATCCAATTAAATTCGATCTTGTGCCTCAAATGCTTCCCTCTGTCACTGTTGGGATGACAGTAGATGAAGTCTAGGATGTGTACCCGCACATCCTTCTCACCCTCATGGTCACATTTGTTAAAATGTACCGGAACATCATTCTTCCATTTCTTCCGTCTGATGTATCCAAGATGTTCACCGATGCGTTCTCGCATCTGTCTCTTGGTTTGTCCCACATACTGGATATTACATCTTTTGCACTCGATGCAATATATTATGTTGGAGCTCTTGCAGGTTACCTCTGTTTTGGTTATAAAAGTTTCACCTGATTTTTTGGAGGTAATCTTGCCCTCCCTTTTCAGGAGATTGCAGTACTTGCAATTCCACTTTCTACAGCGGTTTTTCTCCTTTGTGGTTCTCACTGGTTTGGGTTTGGGATTCTCATCATACCTAATTTTGGATCGGACGAGATGGTCCCGGAGGTTTTTAGGCCTCTTGTACCCTTTAACCACTTTCTTGTTGGTGGCTGGTGGGTGTGATGACGTATAGTTCAAATATGTGTTCACATCACATGGTTTGACATATAGGTCAGTGAATAGTTTCATGTCATCCCCTACCTTCACAGTGGTGTCTAGGAAGTTAATCTCCTTTTGGGAGACACTACCTGTGAATTTGATTGAAACATGGTTACTGTTCATGTATTCAACCCATTCATTGTATTTTTCTTCTCCGTGTTCCCACACGAAGAAGATGTCGTCAATGAATCTCAACCATACACTTGGTTTGTATGCCCACCCCTCTATGAGTTGCTGTTCATGGTGTTCCATGAACAAGTTGGCATAGGAAGGGGCCAGCCTAGTTCCCATGGCTGTGCCACTGACCTGTAGGTAGTGCTTACCATTGAATTCAATGTTGTTCTTAGTGAGCACTAGTCTAGCCATATCAGTGAGTGAGTGGTTGTAGGGTTTGGCATTATCCCCTCTATACTCTTTGAGTTTCTTTTGGATGATATCCAAACCTTCCTCATTGGGTATATTGGTGTATAGTGCCGTGACATCTAGGGTGCCAAACATAGTGTTATCACCTATTGGCGGTAGGTCCTCAATTTTATTGATAAAATCAGTTGTGTCTCTTACATATGATTTTATCTTTGGTACTAAGGGTCTGAGGAAGTTATCTACAAAAGCAGATATTTTCTCAGTCCCGCAACCATTGGCGGACACCACCGGTCTCCCTGGAGGGGGCAGCACCCCCTTGTGAATTTTCGGGAGGAAGTAGATAGGGGGAGCTTTAGGTTTTTTAGTCCTAAGAGTCCCCGCCATTTTAGCCGTAATCTCCCCATTTTCCATCATTTGGGTGATTTTGCTATCTACTTCTTTGTACAATGCTGTGGTGGGGTCTGATTCTAGGGGTTTGTATACTTTGTCATTTTCAAGTTGGCTTTTGGCCTCCTTAATGTAGGATCTAGTGTCCTGTATGACTGTAGCGCCCCCTTTGGCAGCTGGTTTGATGACAATTTCATTGTCTCTAGACAGTTCCCTTAAGGCCACTTTTTCCCCCTTTGAGAGATTTTGTCTGATCCTCTTAGCATTATTATTTTGACTAGCCAAATGGATTTCATTGATGGCAATGAAAGCTTCCAAATTCTGGGAGCCATTGGGAGGATTCCAAGTACTAGGATCCTTCAGTTGCTTGAGGAGATTGTTATCTTCAAAGGCGGAAAAAGAGCCCATTTTGGGTTTAGGGTCACTCTCAGTGGATTGAGAGTAAGCCCCCCCATTTTTGTCTTTGTCGAAGAATTGTTGAATTCTTAGCCCCCTGTGGAATTTATCCAGTTCCATTTTGAGGGAACCTTCATTGATTCTCGAGGTGGTAGGACAAAAATTCAGCCCCTTTTCCAAGAGAGAGGCCTCATCTGAGGACAGTGTCTTGGAAGAGAGGTTGACCACAGTGGTATCAGGGGCCTCACCTAACAGAGGTGTGGTCCCTGGTACCTGATCGGATTGTACAGTATCTGGAATGCAAGTGATGTTATCTTTATCACTTTTTTCAGATTGTGGATTGTTGCTAGATTTGACTTTACTAGTTACAGCTTTGGTAGAGGTGAGTTTGGGTTGACCATTTGTTACAATATTGCGTTTGCGTGCCCTTCTGGGCTTATTGCTATTGACATGAGGTATATTGTGGAATGAAGGAACAGACACATTTAAACAAGGTTCCGTAACTTTATTCTCAGGAACAACAGATACATCAGTGAAACTGGTAGGGTTCAAGGTATCATAGAGAGTCAGGTGGGTTTGTGGGTTTTCTTCCCCTTCCCCTTCTTCTTCTTCTGTCCCCCGTTGTTGTTGGGGCGATTGTAAGGTTTCCCCCGAGCCTGGCCATTGGTGCCACCCTGGTGCTGGTTCCCCCCAGCCTTCTGCTTGGATCCCCGCTGCTGGCCCTGTTGGGGGGCCTGCTGCTGGGAGCTGGATGGCTGTTTGGGGTTGTCTGGGGGGGCCCCCGCGGGGGGGTCTCCCTGAAAACCCTGGTTGTTGGGGTTTCCCTGGGCTGCAGGGGTGGCAGGTTTGGTGCCTGTCTTGGGGGGTTTAAAGTTCTTCTTAGAGAGCTTGACCGCTGCTGTTGCAACGTCAAAGACCTCATGAGGTTGAACTTTACGCTCGTGAAGGTTCACTAATGAGTTAGTGAGCTCGTCACGCTCGGTTTTGGTCTCTAACAGGTGGGCATGCTCGCAGTACTCATGGAGCTTGTTCATCTTAGAGATCATTTCTGATTGGGTGTTCAGGGGGGCGCTTAGATTCATTACAGTAAAGTAGTGTGCATTTTTATCGCCCTCATGCTCTTCCCATTGGTGCTTGTACTCCGCCATAGCTGCCTCCATAATGGTGAAGGCAGCTGTGGTACGAGCCCTTTTGGTAGCCTCCTCCATGCGGGGGGTGCGTAGCTCAATGGGGGGTGGGAGGAGTCCGACCGTCCATGGCTCAAAGTGCCCCTCCAAGCGGGCACGTTTATACCAATAATGGCGGATTTTGCTCCTCTCTGCCTCGTTGCCCGACTTCTTGGCATCCCTCCAGGACTTGTGGACCTTTGCGGGGAACATGCTGTCAATCCCCTGTTCAGGAAGAGAAAAGGATTGATTAGAAGATTGGTTAATCTTCACATGCGCAAAGGTATCAACAACAGGTTTGCATCTCCGGTTAAGGAATTTAAAGATTCTATCTCTATTGCTGTTGTCAGCCGAGAGTGGGGCTATGCTCTGTGAGGTAGCACCCACCCCCCCCACACCTGCAATGGCCGACTGGTCATTGGTAGGAGCGGGGATGGTGAGTGTGGTTCTGAGGTGCCCAGTGAGGGTTGTTTGGACCGTGGATACGACTGAGTCCGCCACCTTAGCACCCGTGGGTGGTGGGGAGGCGGGTCTCATGGTACTGTCCAATGACCCTGCCCTGTTAGGGGTGTGGGTGTTCACTGGGGTACCCCTGTGGTGGGGGGGTGTCATGCAGGCTCCAGGTGTGCTACCTGTGGCCTGTGTGTCACTCCCCACCGCAGGGTGGGTAGTAGTAGTGTTGTGGACAACACTGCTAATGGTACCCGAGGACCTCTGGCGCTTAGAGGGGGTGTCAGTAACTTCGACACCCTCTAAGTTATTGAGGTTCTCTAAGTTTCTATCGTCCTGTGTATCTATGGCTATAGAATACAGGCGTTTCCTGGTGGCACTGTGTGCTGCAGGAGTGGTAGAAACATTGGGAGCACTGCCCCAGTTGGGGTGAGTGCAGTCAACTGCCAGTCCAGGTACTGAGGAGTGCTTCCCTCTAGGTGCCTGTGGTGACTGGGTGGTGGTGTGAGGGGTGAGGGGTGACCGCACCACGCGGTCACCCACCTCCCCTCCACCGGCATTGACAATGGAAGTCAAACTACTATTGGTAAAGTAGCTATGCAGACGTGTCTGTTTAGCCTCCTTGGTAATAGTAGGTTGAATGGTAGAAATAGTTTTACTTACATCAACCCCGGTGGCGGTAGGGCGGGTGGTGGAGGCCGGCTGGCCAACAGTCACAGAGGCGAAGGTGTCCACCCCCTCCTCGTGCTCTGACTCCCCATGAGAGTCACCCTCCCGTTCCTTGTCCCAAGGGAGGCGTGTAAGTTGGCCCAATTGTACCTGAAACTGCGGTGCACCCTTAAAAGGGACTGAAGGTGAGGTCAGGAGATCTGTGCCTGTCACGTCGGGGTCCCTTGCGGGCCCCTGTTGGTCAGGCAGGTCGGTCTCCATGACTGTCACCGGTCACTAGTAAGGGGTGGTGTAGCCGGCAGTGGTACTGTAGGATAGGAGTATGCGAGATACAGTGTAAAGTGGATAAAGACAAGGCGGTGAAGCTTCGCTGCTTTGCGACCACGATATGAGCTCTCAGTATTAGCCCACCTTCCCATTTTGAATCTACCGCCCAGGGGGAGGTAGTTCAGCAGAGAGGTACCCTTTCTCTTATTGGTCCATTTCCACAGGACCTAGGGATCTGCAGTGTGATTGGCTTAGCACTGTAGATCCCCCCGGCAACCCCTGAATGCATCCCACCGATTGGTGGAACTCCAGGTCCATTCCAACAGCCCTCACCCTCCCCCTGTATGGGGGTGGTAGGAGCCTCAGAGAGCTGGTCTCTGATTGGATGGCATTGGATTCAGGTCTCACCACTCTAATTCCCTCTTGGGAATTAATAGTGAGTGTAGAGTTACCCACTAGATGGAGCTACTGGGGCTCAGTTATCCCTCCAGGTGGGGCGACTGTGCTGTGTGTAGCTACATTGGGACCTTAGACAAAGTACTAAGGTCCCTAGATTGGGTAGGTAAAGGAGAGGGGGAATTTTGGTGCCCTATAGTATATCTACCAACTGGTTTATATACTGAAATAGGGTGACATCGTGGTTTCGAACCTACTGTTCTCATCAGGCATACTTAGCGAATTAAGTTGGGTGGATCTACTGGACTTAGTGACTCACCCTGGAATAAGGTATTGCGCGCCCGGGCCTCTGTTTTTAATACAGGTCTGGGTGCCCCTACCACCCCTAGGGGGTAAGGATAGGTGGGTAACTGAGTGCTCAAAAAGCGGAAGCGGATTGAATCTCACAGAAAAACAGTTATGTTTTTAATTTTCGTCCCACCCTAAAGAGGGTTTTAGAAAAAAAAAAATTTCTAAAACCCTCTTTAGGGTGGGACGAAAATTAAAAACATAGGTTTTACAGTTCTGCCATAAGTCTGCATACTATCTCCTGTAGCAGTCCGAGCCTTTACTCCCAGTAGCGGAGCTTCGGGCTGGTTGCAAAGACGGGCCATGAATTTACGATCGACCAAGGTGTGAGATGCACCCGTGTCGACCAAAAATTCACCACGCGTCCCGGAAATAACCAGACTCAGGTACCAACGCTGTCCCCGTAAAGGGACACACTCAGAGGTCAGCATCGGGCTTCCCCCTCCATCCATAGCAACCCCTTTTGTCAGGAGATAATCCCAACATGGGTCGCTCGGGGAGTCTTGAATCACACTGCTCTGGGCAATTGATTCTAACCAAGACTCCTCTAAGCCAGCGACTACAGAATCCTCCGGATTCCGTTCGTCCTTGCCAGCCCCGCCTTGCCAGACGCTTACAGGTTGTACAGACCCTTCTGCCTCTGCGCGGCCTTGGTTCATGGAAGAGTTAACACCGTCTACTAATCCCTTACAGGCATGGCTAACTGTGGGGGCGCCATCCTTGCCAAGAGGATGGGCCCCATTCAGTTTTCCGTCTCCTTTTCGGTTTTAGCAGCGATGGGTGCAGGGGCTTTGCATTCGCTAGCCCAATGACCCATCTTCTGACAGCGTCTACATGGCTGAGGTTTCGTGTCCTTTTTCTTCTTCTTTCTCCTTCCGGATCCAGAATTAGAAGTGGACGCAGAGCTCTTTTCCAAGTGCTTCCGCAACAAACCCTCAATCATCTTTTCCATGTCCCTGTCAGGCATTACTGCCGCCACCTCCTCGGAGGCGGGCTGTTTTTTCTTAGGTGGTTTTGTGGCGGCCTCTACCACCTGAGCTCCTTTCGGGGCTACAGATGGAGCTGCCGACACTCCTCCACTAGGAAAAACAGCCTGTTTGGTGTCATACACATCTGCATGGTCGAAAAGGTCAGCTAGAGATAAGTCCGGCTGCCATTTCTCCCGCAGATATGCCTGGAGATTGGTGTCTCTGACTCCATTGACAAACCTGGAGGTTAACTCCTGGATGACAGTGGGGGTGTCAGGTCTACATCCCTGATAACACTCGGATATCAGTTCTTGTAGAGCAAATCCGTAGGATCTCAGATGCTCGTCCTTGCGTTGGACACGTTTGAGCAGCTGAGTCCTTGGGTCATGCTCACCAATCTTCCCAATCGCCCATTCAGCTGTTTCTTCAAGTGAGCTCAATGTCTTGATCTTCACTCTCTCGAACGCCAAAAGGGCTGGTTCACCTGGCCCGTTGCAGAGTGCCTGCTTCAGAGCAACCAGCGCTTGCTGATTGTTCCAGCGATTGCTCTCCACAATAGCCTTGAACCGAACTTTGTACTTTCTCCAGGGTGGCGACCCTGTGAAAGGCGGAATATCGATGGCCTTTTGACGGGCTGTGTCAGGATGTTTGATCTCCCCAAAGTTGAAAGGAGCATACCGTTCATCCAGTTCATCGATGTCCCGCGGGACGATGTCTGTCCCCAGCTTCTCAATAGCCGGGTTCCGGTCGTACTTAGCCCGCTGGACAGGAGTTAAGCCCTGTCTAGCTCTGGGTTTCGGTACTGGAACTGAGACCATGGTCTGCTGTTGGTTCAACATCGTTGAACCAGTAGATGGGTGGGTGTACCCTGGAGGTGTTGCCGTGCCTCCAAAGGCGCCACCACAGACCGGAGTCTGTAGATAGCTAGCCCCCATCTGAGGTGTCATACCTGTTACCGTGGTGTGTACTAGCGGCGGGACACTTGAAGGTGTCACTGTCGTGTACACACTCGGTGCGGGTATGACTGGAGGTACCACCGTGGTAGGTGGTGGTACTTGCTCCGACTTCGTCTTCAGGTCCTGATTGACTTGCCTTAAGCTTGCGAGGTCTTGTCTGGCTAAGTGGAGCTGCGTGCTCAAATCCTTTCCCAAGGAAGTTAAGCTTGCAATCTCACATTCGCCAGACACCCTCTGGTGCAAAAGTTTGTCAACCTCCACCTTGTGGGAAGCCATCTCGTTCTGGAGTTCCAGTAGGAACTTTTTCTTCTCATCAACCTCCCTTAGGAATAACTTCCTAGTTTGATTGATGGAAGCAAGTTCCCTCCGGGCTTCCGCGAGCTCGTGCAACTCAGTTTTCCTGGTGGGGATACCCATGGCAGCTAGTAGGTCCCCATCCAGTGGTAAACTGGATGGCTCATCTACTGCTGGCGGGTACCCCTTACCAGGAGCTTCTGTTGCCACATTAGTCTTCTTTGATAGCCCGCCACCCCCCATACCGTTCGGTGTAGGAGTGGCACCATCAGTGAAAACCGACGTGTCTGGATCCAATGAAGGATCTGCTACCGTCGGTGTAGAACCGAAGGCAGCTGGGCCGAGAGTTTTAGGCTCTCTACCCGGTATTTTCTGACCCTCAGGACAGAAAAGATTCGTGGAAAGGGAGTCCAACGATCTCCTGGAGCTTATATCAAAGGGTCCCGGGATTGGAGATTGCTCCCCATCCTCTCCTTTGGTAAAGGCTTCCACAATAGGATCACCTATTGCTTCTTGGGAGAGGTCGTCACCGGGCACCTCCAAGGCTGCCCAGCTCTCCCGCCTATTGGATTTGCCTGTGAAGAAGCGTACATTCTGTACGGCTTCTTCACGTTCCTCAGCAGGGGTTTTAGTCCTGCCGCTGAACGAGCTGACAAAATCGTATAGGTAATCCATATACTGTAAGTCTATTTAATACCCTATCAATGGTCGGTTCGATCAAGTGGTCACGGCACCAATGTAGTTGGTCTCTTACTACGTATGTAACACTTGAGTACAAAAACCAGACAAGGTAAATTAGACTTTAATATACGGCGACTTTATTGTAAAGGTAACTCTTGGGTATTATAGTACAAGTATAACCAGCGGATATACAAGATCAGAACAGATATATAATACAGTGGGGCAACCCTATAGCATAGAGTTAAGCCCGTGAGCACAGGGTGGTCATGTCACGACAGTCCCAAACCTGACTGACTTCCAATGGAGAAGTAGCCGTCTTATATACAGCGCTGCATAGCCACGTGACCGTACTAGCAGCGCCACCTGTTAGGTTTATTTATGTAAAAATGCTTATGTAACAACTACCGACGGTAACCGAAGGTGGTACCGGTACACTACCGTATAGATAACCGAACTAGAGGAGTCGGTGTATGTAACGAACCGACGACACTAGTTAGATGAATAAAACAGTTATTAAACACAATAGAACCGTGTTGTCTTACATCATACAACATACAATAGATATACAACAATAACAGTTAGACTTTATAGTCAACCCGTTACAATACTATGTACATGCACTGTAACCATTGGCCCATGCATAACAAATTAATTGTGCAAGGTGGTGAGGGGTGGGGGGGGGGTCATAGTCCTATGATGAATACGACCTAAGGTATGCATGGAAACACTACCCACCCCACCCATTAACCCTTTAAGGGCAGCATGATGTACAATGTCATTGGTCGTCATGAGTCATATTGATGCAGCCCTGGCGAGTCTATTCGTGAGGGCTGCAAGAATTCACGTATCATGCTAACCCTATGGGAGTCCATCAACCTCATAGGCATGATGATTATACATAAAAGCAATAGCGAGTTACTCGCCACGGCTGCATTCATAAATGTGCATAGTGCAATACTGCGATAAAGCACTACACACTCCCACCCATTACATACCATAAACAAAGCCTCATTGGCACGATTCTGTGGCTAGGGAAAACCCTTCCACATCAATGAGGGCGTAAAGATGAGGTGAGACGTCAGTTTGAGTACTTGGTATCTTTTATTAATAATAATATTAATATCAGAGTACCAGTCACTAGGGCTCAGTATATAAGTTACTGATGGTTGCAAGATGATAAGTGATTTCCTCCTCCATCTGACCGGGGTATAAGTACAGGTGCCCGGCAGGTGGAGGGGGTGCCCATGTGACCGGAAGTAGATGTAACAGTGGTTTTCATTGGATAATATACATTTGACATTTGATTGGATAATTATATATTCATGGCTTTAACATGTGGTGTGCGCTGGACCGCGGGTGGGGAGCCTGGGTCCAGTGCATTATGGGTAATGGATTACATAATAAGTAGCATGCACACATGGGGGCTTTGTCGCCTGCCTCCAGGTAGCCTCCAGCCAGCTCAAGTGGCTTTGGCGGTGCCACACTGATTAAGGGTGTCCAGCTTTATAGCTTTGTTTATGTGTAGACAGTTAATCCTTGGGGTCAACATATAGTTTGTTTGTTTGTGTATAGGTGACCGGTCAGTGCCTTGTCGTCTGGAGGGGCTGACCGTTACCTATTGTCCATGGGATAAGGGTCTGCTTGTGATCTATGGATTAATTATGTGTGGGGGTTAGTTTGGCTTGGCTTAGTGAGAAATAGGTATGTCTGACGTCTAGGTGTACTTTGATGGACATATGGATTGAAAATATGTATAAAGTATTGTGCGTATTACGAATAATAATAAATATGAATATTAATAATCATAAATCATAATTATGACGTAATATGACGTAATACAATTGATGAAGGTAAAATAAGGGGTTTTGTGGCGTGACAGCACCCCCCAATACAACTCCTGCACGCCCTCGTGCAGGCCGAGAAGTAGTAGAGGAAGAGTTATGTCACGCTTCAAAAGTATTTGTATGAACTTTTTTTTTTGTATTTTATGATTTTTGATATATCTATCTTATGCTATGACTATGACTAGGTTCTTAATCACATTTTCTAGGTTTATACGGTGTTTTGTACGTACATGTTATGCAGTGGTAAATTAATAATATTTCAATGGTAACGTACTGGTACTATATGTCTCGCTTCCGTTCTATTTATATCATTATACATTTTTGGAAGCTTTTCACCTTACCAAATTCACATAATAAAAGTCGTTGTACAGTGGTAATAGCAATGTGACGTACTGTTTCTATATGTCGCGCTTCCGTCCTATTTATAATACAATCAATTCATACAATAGGAAGCTGTAAGAAATTCATTTCAATAATAATATAGATGTACTAAGCGTTTACATAGGCCATGTGTAATACTTAGTATGGTATGATAGTACATGTATAACAATAGGTTGAGCAGTGTATTTTGTTTATGCAATGGTCTTTGGCAATACTTGATCTTTGATATTCATTCTCAATGTCGAGGGGCAATGGAGGAAGTTCGTTCTGAGTTATCACTTTCTATATTAAATTTTATGTTTCATTTCCTGTCTCACTCTTTTTCATAACAATGGCTGTCAATAGTTCGGTAGTTGTCATGTCTTTTGGATTTTTGATGAGTGACGTAGTGTTGTCACTGTCGGGGTCAATGTCAATGTTGTCTTGGGTATCGGTCGGATGTAGGGATGTAGTCATTTCGATGGTCTTAAGGGTTAATCCTGTGGTGGTGGTGTCGTCTTTCAGGGCCGGTATGATAGAAAACCGTGCCGCTAGGGGTAGTATGACGTGGTTGGGTAGATAGTATGACTTCTGTTTTCCGTTGATGTTGAATGATATGGGGCCGTTCCATGTCATGTTTATGCGTGGGTATGGGCATGACAGGGCTGAGATGGCCGTCAGGGTTGGTATGAAATCATTAACAATAGAGTCACGTTCGTAGGGTAGGGATAGCAGTGGGATGGTGTGATTGACGTGTCCTTGGTAAATTTTGAGCGTAATAGTAGGATTGGTTTTATGTCCAGAGTTTGTCATTCCAAAGTGACGTGTAATCTTGTTTTTACACTTGAAGATGGTTTTGATAACAGCGTATACTATTAAGGCTACAAATATCAGGGTAAAAATGTTATGGGCATCAACGTATTGATCTAGATTGATAGTGTGGTTTTCTTTGGTTTCACTCTGGGGGATGGGGTTAATAAATTTCCAAGAAATGTTGTTGGGTCGAGCACTAACAGTCGGGATGGTGGCGAACAGTGCTTTTCCTTTGGATACATATAATAAGTAGAAGAATCCTACGGCGTTTAGAATGCAAGTGACTGGTACTATATAGTTCCATACAGGGCTAGCAAAGAAGCTAGCTATGTTCTCTCGTATGGGTGTGTCCTGGATGGGTCGGTCTAAGATGTCTGCTGCGTTGGTGGCTTCTATTAGGATATTCCTGGTGAAGGGTTCCAGGTCCAATGTAATGTCTGATGATAACTTGCTGATGTTTGTCATAGATTTGATGATAGCTTGTGTATGTAGATGTGGTATGTGTATTGGATCGTGGTGTAGTGATGATGCTGTGATGTTGAGATTGTTTGTGAGTGCGAGTAGTATGGGTGTATTGGCCGCGTGCATTAGAAAATGTGTTGAAGAAGATTCGTTACAAGGAATTTTGGTGTTTGGGAGGTACAATGAGTCAAACTGTAAGTGGCACATACATGGGACACCAATAACTGCGTAGGCCGAAGCTTTCTTAGTAGTTGGTGTCATGTGCTGACAGATGACGTGGTAGTACTCCCTGTTAGTAGTTACTAAATATTTATCTTTACCAATAGCTATAGCACGGGTTTGTATGGGTCTCAGAGGGTGTACTTGAAATGTGCAGAGTCTGGCTATGTCTACCTGGTCACCTTTAAAGGCCGCCATGAGGCAGGTTGGCTGGTCACTGCGTATTCTAGGCATGGTCCTAGCGCATACTTTCAGTATCGAGCCTTGGCACGTAAGCAGATCTGCGTTTGTCATCTCTAAGTACAATGTCTCTGCCTCGTTGACTGCGAGGAAAGTTTTGTCAGTGTGTAATAGGGTAGATCCAGAACTTGTCGTATTTTCGGTGTTAATGGGGACATGAGTTGTAATTACTTGATATAAGTTAAATGCTGCGTCTGTGGCAGAAATGATAACATTAATATGAATGTATAAGTGAGTTTTGGAATAGGTGTATAGTGCAACTGGTTGTGAGTAGTAATATGCGGTGTCAATAATGGTTACCTCGGATCCTGGGTTCCTAATTTTCAGTTGTGTGTCTAAGGTGGCTAGCTTGAGTGCTAGTTCTGTGGGTTGGATCATATCTGGTGCTAATATTCCAGTGGACAATAATCTGAGAGAATTTTCCACCTTGTATAACCCTTGTTGGTAGGCGATCCTGGTCATTAGGACAATTACCTGAGCCGATATGATGGCTGACTGGGTAATCCTACGATCCTGGTCGGCTTGGATGGAGGTTAGGGTTGTGGAGAAATCATCAGACCATGAGTCTATGGATTCGGTAATATTGAGTAGAGATTCCTGTACAACGTCCTGTTGTTTTATATAAGTGTCTAGAAACTGCTGGTGTTGCTGGGTGACATCATGTAATCCTTGTGCAGTTTTAACATTGACGTCGGCCAGTGTACCAATTCTAGCGTCTAGGTGATGTATGACGTTGATGATAGAATCCATGTCTCTAGTGGTTGCCAGGCCAAAGATTGATTTAAAAAGCTCCCCTAAGAATCCTAGGATAGCTCTCTTTGGCCTGTTGGTAATAGGATCCGAGAGGAAGTGTGCAATGTTCTTTAAAGTCTTAATAATGTTAATATCTACGTTTTGTAGTAGTCGGTCGAGGTCAGCAGCTTGTTGTAACATTTTGGCGTCATGGCTGTCATGGGGTCCTAGTGAAGTCAGTTGAAGAGTCCTGATGGTGTTGTGAATCAGTGGCTTCGGACGAGGAGCCATTGGGATGTTGTAGGGGATGGCCAGTATGACCTCGTGTAGGTCATGACCAGTGATGATTTGTCCCGGCAGCTGTTCATAGATGAGGCCGATATTTTGCCTCACTATTGGTTGTGCTGCCGTGTAAATGATGTGTGTGGTGATTAATAGGAGGTAGAGTGTATACCTCATGATTCCCGAGTTGTTGGGATTTGATAGTAATAATAGTAGTAGTCGATCGTTTGTAGTAGTAATAGTTGATAGTCGATAGTTGGTGAAGGATGAGTGTAAGTGCGCAGTACTGGCGGGGATCTACCAAATTAACTGTGGGCTGCTCCTGACTGAATCGATGTGTGTAGGGGTGTGGTCACTGGGTGACTGTGGAAAGATGGGGGGATGTGTGTGAACTTATACCCTTTGGTCTGGGTACAGGGTGGTGGCTATGTCACCCTGCCATGTTGGTCGTTATCACACTCCCATAAGTGGAGCTTTTGTTTGCGCGCTCCAGTGGTGGCGCCATCCAGGGCTCAGATTGCGGTCATCCTCCTGGTGTTGTTGACACCTGTGATGCATGCGGGTGGCCGCCTGCATACACCGCTTTTCCACTGGTCTATGGGGGGGGGGGGTTAATAAGAGTGCGCAAACTGTCCTTTCATGTCGGATTTTGACATGTTGATAATAGTTCTATTTGAAGTGTCAGTTTGTTAAAGGAGCAGCAATAATATGGAGTCGCCCTGCCACTTACTTGTGTGGTGAAATGGGTATAGATGGATAATAATAATAATAGTAATAATTGATGAAGCTTGTGCGCTTTATGGTGATAAATACTGTATTTCCAGTATTTCTTTTGATGATCGGTGTGTAAGTCGTGATTCTTTGTGAATCATTATAATAGTAGTAGTGATAATAGTCGTCGTAGTAGGCAGTGTTGATCCTTTTGATATAAAGTTGATAATAAAGACAGTTGATGTCTCTTTATGATAGTGGGGATAATATGGTGAGCTTTTTGTTGTTTATGTAATATAGGTGATAACTCTTTTCCTCTTATAGATTCTATAGTTTATATTATGGTTTTAGTCCTACCGGTGTCCTCCTCTTGACCTTGGAGTGGGCCGGCTTTGCTTTATATATATTTTTGGTTTGTAGAAGCGCTGGTCTCGCTTTATATGAATCTTCGTCTTTCTTCCATAGTTTGGTTATGAGGTCGTCGTTCGGGTCAATGAGTCTGTGAATGAAATCGTTGTTTCTCACGTGACGTACGAGTTTCAGTCTATCTACGTGGACTGGGTTTTTCATTGTCTTCATTGTGATGACCGATTTGAGGAGGACAGATGTCTTTGAGACGAATTTGCACACTATGTATGGACCAGAGTACACCTTCTGAAGTTTCAAACATTTTGTTCTATCCATCAGTCGGGGTACCTTGACATACACTAGTGATTCTTTCTGCACCTTTGTAGGTTTTGCCTTTTTGTCGTGTTGTTGTCTCATTTGTTCTGTCCTCTTTTCGATGTTCTCAATGACCTGATTGTATGTGTAGTCTATTTTCTTTAATTTGTCAATGATGTGGAGATTTAGACTTTTCTCTTCTTCCTGATTGAGTTTGTTGTCTATTATGGTGTTTGGGTTCCTCCCCTTCATAATGAAGAACGGTGTGAAGGCAGTGGTGGCGGACTCTGTGTTGTTGATGGAGAACACGAGGTGTGGTAGGAATACATCCCATGTGTCCTGGTGTTCCTCACAGTAGGCCCGTATGCCTTCAGACAGCGTCTTCACATATCTTTCAGCCTGGCCATTCGATTTTGGTCTATAGGCCGAGCTGAAGACATGTTTTATGTTGAGGGAGGATGTCATGTTTCTGAATTTTGAGTTTTTATATGACGTTCCATTGTCTGACTGGAGGTATGTTGGTATACCCTCGGCCAGAACAACCTTCTCTATGAATTCTGCGGTAGTTGTTTCCGCGTCCAATGATGTAGTAGGGTAGGCTATGCAGAATTTAGAGAACCTGTCGACCACTACCTGAATGTATACATTCTTTCCTGGGGTTGGTGGTAGTGGGCCTATGGCATCTATGTGGACAAACTGGAATGGGTAAGAAGGGGTACTATGGGCCGTCATTGGCAGGTTGTTGGTTAGGTTCATCTTTTTGGCTTTCAAACAGACGTGGCAGGTCGCTGTGAATTTCTGGACGTCGGCCGCCATGCTCTTCCAATATACTTTGGGAAGCATGGTCGACAGCATTCTTTGTGCGCCAGCGTGTCCTGCCATTGGGAGGTCGTGAAAAAGCTTCAAGATGGGAAGTCTCATGTCATCTGGGATGACGGGTTGGAATGAGAACTCCTTGTGTTTCTTCCATAGTACCGTGTTGATATGGACCAAGATATCATTCAGCATGATGTGGTCATCAGCTATCTTGATAAATTGCTCCGTTTCCTTCTTGTTTTTGTCGTTGGGTACCTGTCCATTCTCTAAATACGTGATAATAGCTTTCGTATGTAAATTATATCTCTGTTCTCTTTTGAGGTTGAGTATGGAGATCTGTGGGTCAGAGAGGCTCTCTATCATTTCAATCAGATGATTGGTCTGATTGGCCAAGTGTTTTGCCATGTCTGTGGCATCTCTTCTAGGCTTCTCATTTTTCTTTTTTGGTTTTGGATTATCTGTGGTTTTCTTAGGTTGCGGTGCCGGGGTGTGGCCTGGGACCGGTCGGGTCGCCGCAACCTGCTCTATTTGTTCTGTTTGAGTTTCTTCTATGAATGTTGATAGGGCTTCTAGGGATGTAGAGGGTACTGTCAGCTGCTGTGGGGCGTGGCCTGGGACCGGTCGTGCAGCTGAATGCCCTTCCTGTTGTACTGAGGCCACTATGGCTGCTAACAGTCCCTTGTATTCTGTTTGTGGAAGCCCAAAATGATGTAATTTGGTACTTGGGATGTCAGGATTTGCTCTGAGGTTGGGGGTAAATCGTTTTACTTCTTCTATCTCTTCTGTGTTTTCCTCCATACATTCACAATAGAAGTGATGGGTGGAGTTTCTCTTCAGAATTGATTTGGGTAGTCGTTTTGGTAGCGTCAATGGTGGTTCGTCTTCTTTGAATTTCTGTGTGTGTATGTCATCCTCAAACATAATTCTATGTTGCACCCTTATGGCTTTGGGTTTTGGTGGAGGATCTGTCATTGGTGTCTTGTCTAGTGGGTAGTCTCGTCTTGACATAACGTCTGATGGTATGTTTAATTTGCCTTTTATGTGTCTGATATTGAATTGAAATTGTTGAATTTTGAGAGCCCACCTTGCCCACATGTTTTTGTTATCTGATTTTGTCAACATGTGGATGAGGGCTTGGTGGTCAGTATATAACTCGAATGGTCTTCCTTCTAGGTAGTGTCTGAAGTACTCTATTGCAAATACTACTCCCAGCAGTTCTCTTTGGGTGGCACCATAATTCCTTTCATGGTCATGGAGTGCTCTGCCCGTAAAGGCTACTGGTCGTAGAACGCCGTCTTTCTCCTGGGAAAGGGTAGCTCCCAGGGCTGTACCAGATGCATCTGTTGTAAGATGGAACTGTTTGTTGTAGTCTGGGTACAGCAAGATGACGTCATTGCATATAGAGTCCTTCAGGGTCTGGAATGCAGTCTCACATTCTTTGGTCCAAACAAATTTGTTCCCATTTTTGAGTAGGTTGAATAGAGGTCGACCAATTTCACTGAACCCTTTGATGAATTTTCTATAGAATTGGGCGAGTCCAGTGAATGACCGCACCTCTTTTGTGGTCTTCGGTGTGGGGAATGTCTGGATCTTGTGGACTTTGTCTGGAGATGGTTTGATACCGTCAGTGGTGACTTTCATTCCTAGGAAGTCTAGTTCCTCCAGGAAGAATTCGCACTTGGTTTTCTTCAACTTTAGTTTGCCATTTCTTAGTGCTTCGAATATGTTTCTTAAGTCAATGAAATGTTGGTCTATGGTAGGTGATAAACACAAGATGTCGTCTAAGTATGGGATTGCGCATTTGTACTGCAGGTTCTGTAGGATCAAGTTGACTACAGCTTGGAAAGCCTGAGCACTGCTGGCAAGTCCCATGGGCATGGTCTTGTATCTATATTTCTTGGTCCTAGTGAGAAAGGCTGTGATGTCCCTGTCGTCCTCTCTAATTGGTATCTGGAAGTACCCTTGTTGGGCATCCATTTTAGAGAACACGGCAGGTCGCATCTCACCAATCATTTCTAGGCTGTCGTCTGCTCGTGGTGATGTCAAAGCTTGGTTGATGGATTGGGAATTCACGTATCTTAAATCTGTCACTAATCTGTAACCCTGCCCGTTCTTTTTCTCTACAAGAAAACTTCTGGATGACCAGGGACCCGTTTTGGTTTCCTCCAGAATGTCCTGCTTTACCAGCTTCTGACATTCAATTTCAAGTCGCTCAGCTTTGTGCGGGGCCATTCTGAATGGGTAGAACTGTAAGGGTTTGGCGTCTGGGATCAGGTTGATTTTATGGGTGTACAGATGGGTTCTTCCAATCATATTATCTTTTCCCACGAATATGTCGTCGTAATCTTCTATTAATTGGCAAAATGTTGTGAATTGGTCTTCTGTGAGGCAGTCTGGTTTTTGGAAGACATGTGATTTTTCTTTTTCTGGTTCTATGTCTATGTCCTTCCCTATGTACATGTCTTTGTCTATGTCTTGTTCGTCGTGACCTGTCGTCTCTTGCACCATATTTATATGATCTTCGTCGTCTGACATGGATTGATCCATGTCAGAGTCAGAATACTCTGAGTATGTTGGTGTTGGTACATAGAATGTTTTGTCTGACCCTGTTGATGATGCACTGTCACTGATGGTAGAGTTGTTGTCTATGTCTATGTCTATGTCTCTGTCTGTCTCCTCGGGTTGTGTCTCGTCGTAGCCTGTCGATAATATATTATTTTCTTTGTCTATGTCTGTTTTTGTATATAAGGCTACGATTTCACCCTTCTGGATTTTACAGATTCTAGATGTGATATTCAATAATATCAGTGGGTGTCTGTCTCTTTGGTCAGGTGTCACGACTGAACGTTGTACGATGTAGTTTGGAAGTTTGTCTGATCTGTCGAAATTGTCTGTTATACCATTGATTTGACTGACTGAGTGGTAGCATGTGACTTGGCCTGTTATGGCCATTTCGGAAAATGGAGGTATCGAAATAGCTCTCACTGCCCTGATTGGTTGAGATTTTGGAGTTGGGTCAGTGGAGTAATTGATTTTGCTTTTAGTCTTTGATAAGAAATCTGTTCCCAATATGATTGGTGAGGAACAATTTGGAAGAATTGCAAATTGATGACTGAATGTTTTGCCTTGAATTTTGAATTTGATTTTGATAGCTCTTTTGATGTGACACAATGCTCCATCGGCAAGATAAACTTTGGACCTGATTCGTGAAAACTCATGAGGAACTAGTTTCGATAGAGTGGAGGCTAGACCCTCTCTCATGCAAGAGACGGTGGCTCCTGTGTCTACTAGACTGGGGATGTTGGTATCTCTGAATTGTAGATCTATATTGCCATTGACCATGTTGATAAACAAAACACTCTGCTCACCTTCTTCCATGTGTAGGTCGGGGAGTGGTGGGGGGACGACTTCCAGAGTAGCTTGGACGTCGGCAGGTTTCCCGCGCACTGGTGCAGCGTTGTGGATTGTCTGTGGGTCATGTGGCGTGATGTCGATGGGCGATGCTGTGTCTTCTGTGTTGGGGAATGTTTTGTCATCCTGATGAGGCCTATCCATAGGATGACAATCTAGTTTCCCGTCGTCTTGGTGAGGTCGTTCATCATGCTGACGAGCTGTGCCATGGTGTACTGTTGAGTGGGGTTTTGTGGCGTTGGTTGAAGTTGAAGTTGTTGTTGTTGTTGTGGCCATTGTTGTTGTTGTTGTTGTTGTTGTGGCCATTGTTGTTGTTGTGGTGGTGGCTGCCATGATTGCTGTTGTGGCTGCCACCTTTGTTGTTGTTGTTGATTCTGGATGAGTTTGAAGTGATGTGGGGGTAGGGAACCCGTTTGAAGAAGGGTTATAATGTCTTTGGGTCCCCCTTTAAATCGGTGGGTGGGAGGGATGAGGCCCATTGAGCGTGCCTTCCTGATGTTGTCGACGTAGTTGATGTCGAAGTCCTCTCTCCTCCCCCTATAGTTAGGTGGTAACGCGAAGTCAGTTGGTGGAGACTGATGTGTAGGTGCAGCTGCTTGTTTGTGGTAGGTGGGTTTTGGTTTACCACCCCCCATAGCAGCCACGGTATGTTCCGTCTCCATAACTTCCTGTTGTTTCTGAAGAAGGTCTCTTAGTTTCTCGTTCTCCCTGTCCTTCTCCCTTAACTGAGCAGCTATGACTGGATCTAGGGTGTTGTTGGACAGGGATGATACCTTGTGTGTGGAGGTCTTCTTGTAGAGGTATGCACACCTGAGTGCTCTACAGAGGGAGGCCCATGTAGTAGGACTTTCCGCTCTGATCGCCTCTCGGTAGTCCTCATTTAGTACAGTGGCTACCTGGATAATGGCAGCTTCTATGTCCACCCCCTTGTTTTGGAAGTGGGTGTTGGCGTCCTTTAGCCATTCTTCCATGGTTTGTAGGGTGGGGTCAAACTGGGAGAGTGTTAATAGTTTGATGTCGTTCTCGACATCCTTGAAGTGGTGAATAAGTCCCTTCTTTATAAGGTCATAATCGTCTTGTACACTAGTGGGCTGAATACTGTACCATTCGTACGCTGGTCCAGCTAGATAGACTGCACAAGTGACGTGGATGGGATGATCTTCTTGAGGGTATTTAAGCCTAACAAAACGTTCTAGGTCGGTGAACCACTTTCTGGTGCTCATCTTAATGTCTGGCTTTGAGAATTTGATTGGTTCACGGATGGTGTACTTGTTAGCTTTTGAAATGGCGCTAGCCAGGTCGCTAATGGATTTGGTGTTTCTATACTCTGCGATATCAGATTTGAGCCTTTCTAGCTCTGCCTTGTGGGCCGCTAGTTGCTCATCTAATTTTCTTGATATCCTGTCGTCTAGTTCTCGTTGTCTTTCTACCTCTACCTGATCGTCTCCGGCCATGTTGACAGTGGGTTCAACACGAATGGGAGAGGTGGGTGGGGTAGCTATGTCTATAGGTATAATAGGTACAGTGTCTATAAGTGTTGTTTTAGAATGTCTTACTGTGTCCCTGTAGATGCAGGAGGTGGACTTGGTGATGTGCTTGTTGTTGCTTGGTCCTTTCCTCCTGGTGGGTTGTAGACCTGATGTTGGTGCTGGTCCCTGGCTCCTAGTGTGCCTCCGTGATGATAGGTCACTGAGGGACTGGTGTCTCTGCATTAAAAAATTTCTTCATGGTCGCAGGTAGCTGAAGGTTGCCCGGTTCTCTACCACTCTGTGGCTAGGGAAAACCCTTCCACATCAATGAGGGCGTAAAGATGAGGTGAGACGTCAGTTTGAGTACTTGGTATCTTTTATTAATAATAATATTAATATCAGAGTACCAGTCACTAGGGCTCAGTATATAAGTTACTGATGGTTGCAAGATGATAAGTGATTTCCTCCTCCATCTGACCGGGGTATAAGTACAGGTGCCCGGCAGGTGGAGGGGGTGCCCATGTGACCGGAAGTAGATGTAACAGTGGTTTTCATTGGATAATATACATTTGACATTTGATTGGATAATTATATATTCATGGCTTTAACATGTGGTGTGCGCTGGACCGCGGGTGGGGAGCCTGGGTCCAGTGCATTATGGGTAATGGATTACATAATAAGTAGCATGCACACATGGGGGCTTTGTCGCCTGCCTCCAGGTAGCCTCCAGCCAGCTCAAGTGGCTTTGGCGGTGCCACACTGATTAAGGGTGTCCAGCTTTATAGCTTTGTTTATGTGTAGACAGTTAATCCTTGGGGTCAACATATAGTTTGTTTGTTTGTGTATAGGTGACCGGTCAGTGCCTTGTCGTCTGGAGGGGCTGACCGTTACCTATTGTCCATGGGATAAGGGTCTGCTTGTGATCTATGGATTAATTATGTGTGGGGGTTAGTTTGGCTTGGCTTAGTGAGAAATAGGTATGTCTGACGTCTAGGTGTACTTTGATGGACATATGGATTGAAAATATGTATAAAGTATTGTGCGTATTACGAATAATAATAAATATGAATATTAATAATCATAAATCATAATTATGACGTAATATGACGTAATACAATTGATGAAGGTAAAATAAGGGGTTTTGTGGCGTGACAATTCTAACACACCCTGCCAGAAACCCCCAGATGCCAGAACATCTGGCACCTTATTGATATATACTTGTTCACTATATGTGGCTATTCATGCAGATTTAGGGACCTTAATTGAGGGTAAGGGTGCAGCTATATCCCAGCACCTAAATGTCACACTGTGCCTGCTGCTGTACCTGAATAGTGTAGGTTCAGGACCCAGCTCTCAACCCTTTTACAAATAATTAATTAATCCTTAATTAATAAGTAACATTTGGTCATCATGATGCACCAATGCAGTGCCGGCTAGTAACTCGTTGGCACTGCATGTGTGCATTATGCCGACCCTTTAGGTGCCTTAAAGGCGCAGATCTCGGTGCCCCTCCAGTGGCAGTCGCAGTGGAGCCAATACAGGTACTCAGCCCTATATATAGGGACGCTGGGACTTTAAGGTCATTATACCCCATACGGTCAGCATGATGCAATTTACTCACCAGGGTTGCAAAGGGTATAGCAGATTATAGAATTATGATGTCGATAAAGGGTTAAAGAGCCAGATTTTCATACCCCTACAGCAACAGTCGGAGTTGAGCCGGGTCAGGTCCTCAGCCCTATATAATTATAGGGTGGGGGTGGGGATTTAAGGTACATAATGTATCTTGTAAATTGCTGTCAGTGTATATTAAAGGTGGGGTTTTAAGATACCTAATTGCTGCCGGTGTATGGCATGTATAGTGTTGGGTGTGATTTAGGTAGGTGTGCCGCCTATATGTAACACAGGTGGGGTGGATGCGTCATCCTGTTCCACACCTGGTGGTCAGCATGTGCTGCCAGGTGCTCCAACCCTTAGTGCACATGCACCAAGGATGGTTTATTATAGAAGCTCTTATAGAATTCATTTGCATTGTATACATGTATGTGAATAAGTGGGTAATTGATGTATAACGCCAATTCGACAAGCAAGGTCGTGATATTCATGATATTTTGCATTTATGTAAGTCATGATTTGTATAGGCCTAATGAGAAACACGTTTCTGGGAAGAGCACAATTCCAATATTCCATAACACTTTTAGAATATCAAAATATAGGAAACAACCCGTTGATTTCGAAATAGAAAATATATCTATTAAAGCCTGTAGATCCAAGTGTTTCATAATCCATACATTTATAATTACTTTTAATATCATGAAGGTTTTTATTTTGATGATTTATAATCAAATAAAATCATTCATATCCATGCATGTACCTGTCACTGAACCACTTTCCTTGTTTACTCAACGTTTTATTGTACACTGTAAAATAAGTGTTTAGAATTTAAACACTTATTGTGGCCGTTATTTTAAACACTTTTAGCTTCTAAACACTTTTCAGCTAAACACTTCAATAAGTGTTTAGGTTTTAGACACTTATTTGCAAAGTGTTTAGGTTCTTAACACTTATCTAAACACTATTTTGAAAAGTGTTTAGCATTTAAACACTTTTAACCTAAACACTTAAAAGTGTTTAGATTAAAAGTGTTTAGATTAAAAGTGTTTAGCACAAAAGTGTTTAGATAAGTGTTTAGATTCTAAAAGTGTTTAGATAAGTGTTTAGAATCTAAACACTTTTCTATAAATCTAAACACTTTTTTTTGATAAGTGATAGGTATAGTCATCTTATGCAAATAAAAGAGAGGAAATCCTTTCTTGAAAATAAATTGACTATTTTTTCAAGTCGAAATAAACATCATTATTCACTCCATATTGCCATAGCATATTCTTGGTTTGACATTGAATCTTGCTCTGGTCATTAATTGTGGTTATAATTATCAAGCCTTCTGTAAAAAAAGAATAATGAGATAGTCGAAAGACATTTTCTTCTCTTGTGTATACCTACCCCCAAAAGTGTGTTTCAGAGAATAAATATCAAATTAGAATGGAATTCTTACTCACATACATTGTCAAGAAAGTTATTTATAAACATAATTATATGCGAACACAGACCACTGCCACTGGCTTTTAGTACATGTGCACTCTACCTTCTATTTACCTGTTCCATGCCCCCAGAGTACTGCCATTCCTAAATACCTCCTACATGCCAAAACTACATAACATTAGGATATTTAGGGACCAGTCTACCTGTGTGTCTTACTCTTTGAGGGTTGTATAATGCTTTAATGCACTGTGCCCTTGTGTCGGCGTCACACATTAATGCAGCCCTAAGTGATGAGTATCTCCTTAGGGCTGCATTCATGCACTATGACAATAGTGGATACACTCCCGAATACCCGTAATGGGTATGATGCAAGAATTCAGGGGGTAGACTTGGCAGAGCTACATTCATACATTATGACGACAAAGGAAAGCAACATAACTCATTATTAAAGCACTAAGCGGCCCTTGAAGGGCAGGAGGTGGTCAGTTGGCAGGCCGCGTGACTCAACACCTTAAGTGTCAAGACAAAGTAGTCTCCCAAGTCACGGGATACACTCAAAAAGTAAACTTGTCTCCAGACTCTTCCAAGTGACTGTCACAAAATAAACGAGTCAAAAACTCGTCTAAGTGACAACTAAGGAAGCGGGTCTTCCAGCTGGAGATAGAAGACCCACTTGGCATGTGCCAGCCCAAAACCTGACATTTGCCAGCTCCAGACTCTATTTGTGGGATGTTAACCTGATGTTAGACAACTTTTGACTTGTTTGTTTTATGACAGTCACTTAGACGAGTCTGGAGACAAGTTTACTTTTTCAGTGCAGTATGACTTTTGTTGAGCAATGCACAGTGGGAGCTGTACAAGAGGTCCAGTCAATTTTTATTGTAAACTTTTAAGGGCAGCATAGAGCTTGCACCTTGTCATCATGATGCATTCATACAGGCTTGGGGATACTTGGGGATTCATGCATTCATGCATAATGGTGACCCATGGGGAGTGTAGTCACTCGTAGGATCGGCATGATGTTTGACTGCAGCGCTGGTGTTTTACTCACCAATGTTGCATTAATGCATCATGATGATAACAAACATAATGCATTGAAGCAATATTAGGCCATTAGGCCTTCAAGGACAGCATGTCCCTTAAATGTGACATTGTTGTCATGATGCACTACTACAGCCCGGGTGAGTAACTCGCCGGTGCTTAAAGCATTAAAGGGTTAACGCATTGGTGGTACTACCTGTGAGGTAGGTATTGGATGCCAGAGACAGGTATAGTGTATTGACCATGGTGAGACCGTGAAGCTGGCCAACTTGTGTCAGCATCATCATTGTGTGTGCAGTTGATTGTTAGGAAATAATCACTTATCAATCAATAAATTATGGTGATTTTAGATGACATTGACTGTGTCTACGATACAAGGATGGAGAGACAGACAGAAAGGAGAGAGACTGGGGGGGGGGGGTTGGGGCGGTGAGAGTATAGAGACTGAGAAAAAAAGCCAAACATACATAGACAGACAGACAGATGTACATTTGAGAAACCAAGGAAGGACCTGCAAAATAAAAATTCACATCTCTCCCCACACTTGGAGTCTCTGCGTTCTTTACACTGTACAGGCCTACCACAGTACATGTATTACACTCGACATTTCCTAAATGCTAACATTCCAAGTGATCATAATGAACAATCAATTGACTATAACATAGGAGATGACTCTGATTATTCAAAGCTGGCATTAGAAGCCTATGCTTTACAATGCATACATTTATAAATTGTTGTCGAAACCAAGAGTGATTTCATTTGATGATTTTGATGATTTCTCATGACCTGTAACTTACAAAATGTTCCTCATTACTCAACTATTGATTATACTATTTTTGTATAATAATATGATTATAGTGATACTCTCTTGATTATGTGGCTACGAAGTAGTATAGTCCATTTCTCGCCCTGAATCTTCAAGTCTTAGATAACCGACCAAATATATATACTTCTATGAGTATGTCACTCCTCTGATTATAACTCCTATTACTAATTCCGTCCCCTATTTCGTCACCCTCTGCTTACATAGTATTCCGCCTTAGCATGATGACCAGTGTACAGCACCATTTGCAATATGGTACCCCTCTGTATTCCCACTGCTCTCCAACAACCAGCTCAGGCAAATCTCGTGTCCAAGATTAGGGTCCAAACTGATTGAGTGTATTGGGAATGGGTTGTAGGTAGACCTTTCATATATCATCTGCCCAGGATAGGGTAGTGGTTAGCATGTTGGACTCATAATGCTGGGAGCCCAAGTTCAAATCCCTACCAGGCCAAACAAGTGTATGTACTTTACATATATATTTCTAAATTTTCATTAGTTTTGTGAATAATGTATTCTGCTTCCAAAATGGCTTTACTTATGAATTTGATTACCATGCATTGAATTGAAGAGAATTGAACTCAGGTACTCTGCATCACGAGTCCACAGTGCTAACCACTACCCTATCCTGGACAGATGATATATGAAAGGTCTACCTACAACCCATTCCCAGTACACTCAATCTGTTTGCACCCTAATCTCGGACATGAGATTTGCCTGGGCTGGTCTTTGCAGAGCAAAGGGTTATGATCGGTACCAGTGGTCCATAAGGTGGAGCCACTGGATCTCGCTAGTGCGGAATAGGCAATGCGGGAGGATCGTCTCTAAGTGATAGATATAATATGCAGTCATGTTGGTCTTTAAAGAGCAGGGGTGAGTCCTTTCTTTATTACCAGTTAATTCTTATTTCAAGTCGAGATTAACATTATCATAGACATAATATATTTTCAGGGCATATTTAACTTCCTGTTTTTAAGATATGTGGCATGGCAATGCACATTAAATTTTGCTGTGTAGTCCTTAATTGTTATCATCGGTATATCATACTATATCAAAAAGACTAATAAATTAGACAAAAAGTCTCCCCTTCCATTGTATAAACTTTATGCCAACATTGTGTTTTTAATGAATAAAAATAAATGTCATTTTTACTCACATACATTGTCGATACAGGTAACATCACAGACCACTGGCTCTCAGTACATGTGCACTTTACCTACTACAACTACTCTGATGCAACTAGAGTACCTGTATTGCCATTCCTAAATACCTCCAACATGCCTAAAACTACATTACATGCTGATATTTAGGGTCCAGTCTACCTGTATGTCTTACTCCTTAAGGTTTGCATAGTACTTAAATGCATTATTTATGCCCTTGTGTCACCTTAGAACATAAATGCAGCCCTGTATCAAAGTATCCCGCCCTAGCCGCATTCGTACAATATGCAGACCTAAGAGAGTTGATACACTCCCAAATGGTTGGCATGATGCATAAATGCAGTGGGTAGACTCAGCAGGGCTGCATTCATAGGCCTACATCATGACGGCAAAAAGGCAGAACATATTAAAAGCACTAAGCGGCCCTTAAAGGCTTGGAGGTGGTCAGTTGGCAGGCCTTGTTACTCAACACCTTAAGTGTCAAGGCAAAGTAATCAATCTGGTGGTGGGACATGACCTTTGATGATTGATGCACAGTGAGACCTATCCAGGAGGTCCAGGTCAATTTTAATTGTAAACCTTTAAGGGCAGCATGATGCTGTAATGCACCCTGTACCTTCTCATCATGATGCATTAACTCATGTGGCACAAGCGAGTGATTTGAGATACTCGCTAGGGTTAATCCCATGCATCATGCCGATACGTCAGGAATGTATCAGGCCTGCATGGTTGGCATGATGCTTAATTGCATCAATGGTGAGTTACTCACCAGGGTAGTATTCATGCATTAATAATTACAAAGGGCATAATGCATTAAAGCAATATTAGTTATTTAAGCCTTCAAGGACAGCATGTCCCTAAATTAAAGATATGCCATATTGTCATGATACACTAATGCAGCTTGGGTGAGTAACTCGCCGGTGCTTAAAGCATTAAAGGGTTAACTCACGGTTGGTGCTACCTGTGAGGTAGGTATTGGATGTAAAGGGTCAGAGACAGGTTAGGTGCATTGACCGTGGTGAGACTGTAAATCTGGCCTACCTGTGTCAACTACATAATGTGTGTGCAGTTGTTGTTAAAGGACCGTTGATTGTTAGATAATAATTACTTATTAATCAATCAATCAATCAATGGGATGTCGGGTGACATTATATATCGTATTAATTGTGTGTAGGTAATTAATGTCCGAGTTTCCTTATGGTTGATATTAGTAGTTTGACTTACCTTGACTTAAACCCGCAGATCTTACTGCACGTCCAGTAACAGTCAGAGTGCAGTCGGGACAGGTACTCAGCTCTATATATAGGGGCGCTGGGCCTTTAAAGGAGCAGTCTCACCACTCGCACTTAACCACATAGTAGACTAGAACAGTACTAGACTTGTGAGTGGGATACGCTTGGTGATTATGCCACTTTAATCAAAACTAGAAATAACTAACAAGATATAGAGAGGCAGATAGACAGAAAAGAGAGAAGCAATTGTATGGGACAGACCCGGGGGACATACCAGAGGACAGACACTGAGAAACAAGACAGACAGACATCGATAGGAATACTAAGGAATGACGTGAAAATGAAAATTCAGAACCCTCCCTATGCTGTAAGTCTCTATTATTGTTTCACTGTATATACATGATATACAGTATGGGCGGGTCATCAGTCTAACCCCTCCCCCCCCCCCCCCACCCATCACTGTTTCCTTTGCCATTGTTTTTATTTTTATTAAGCTCTAGCACAAACCTGTACCATCTCTCCTGAGTGAACCTCTCTGGTTGGAGATGTATAGGTTAGTACACATGAACTTTGTACTTAGTGTTATAGACGTGCATTGACCATGTGCCAACTCCTACCTGCCAGGTATTACATCTTTACAAACAGGTACATTTTGTACACGACATGGTCCCAGCTGGACAAGATGCCATGTAACCCCCCCCCCCCCCCCCCACACACACACACAACACCCTATGCCCCCTCACCCCCCCCCCCCCGCACACACCACAGCTGGGCACAGAATTCAGTATTAACCCTTTCAGGGCAGCATCGTTCTTTAATGCACTGTGCCATTTTCTTGACATGATGTATGAATACAGGCATGTGAATCAAATCATCGAAAAGTGCCTTTTTTTTTTATACATACCAACAGCGCTGCTTTGGCGCATCTTGTACTAAACCATTATTTACTAAACTGACACAAAGCGATGGGGCATGATGCCGTCCGTAAAGGGTTAAATGTTACTTAAGCCTGTATTATAAAGCATGTGACAGGCTTAGTTTGTATGGAGGTGCGCGTGATCCTCCCTTGTATGTAAACAGTGGGTGGTGGTGGTGAGAATACACATGTGTGCGTATTGAGGAGGTATTCAATACTCGTTAAAGTGATAACTTATTCGCACTGACCAATACCAGAGGGCACCCAGGTGCCTCTCCCCTCGCCCCTCCCCCTTTGGCTACCCCAATACTACGAACCATATAAGGGATTGCACATTCAAACATGTTATTATAGCTATCACTACACTGCCTACTACTGCTCACCTAGGACTGGGATGTACCAATATAGCACACACCACAGCCCCCTTCCCGAACGTATATGCAACCACACATAGGGCCTAGTCATTTATTACCAGCTGGGTGGGGGGGGGGGGGCGCTTGTTGGATATGGGGGGGGGGGGTAAAAACCTGGAAAAGCCTCCATGCTGGGGGGGGGGGGCATTTCTAAAAATCGAACATTGTGGAGGGGTGGGGTCGAGATTACTTTCAGTAAATTGGTTGGGGGAAATCCACCAAACACCCCCAGCTTGTAATAAATGACTCAGCCCTCACTGTGTGGAGACTGTGTTTGCCCTAAGGTAGCGGTGGACCAAACCTCGGTATAGCAGCAGTTAGAGTTGTAGATTGCACCTAATAATAGAACAGTTGGGCACAAACATGGTTGGTACTTTATAGAGTTTTTGAACCATATCTCACCAAGTAACAGTCTCATATGTATACATTTTGAAAAATTATGAAATAAATATATGGTTCTGTACTCTCATATGTACTATCATATGTATAACTATAGTAGAAACTGAAGACTATAGTGCGATCCAGGTAAGTAAATATAATACGGTCTAGTGATCCTATCATGGTACAACTACCTAACCACGTGGAGACCTCTGTTTGTTCCCCAGTCACCACTCTGTGACGTACTATAGACCCATGCATCAAGAGAAAGTGACTTTCCCATGATAAAGTTGTGTTTACATTGGCTTTAGAAGAATCCTCATAACAGTGTCTGTAATGGCTATGTATGTGAACATCTCATATCAGAAGATTCACAGGACAATTATCTCACAAATAGTGTATATTAATATGCAGCATTTTGAGGTTATATTTATGTATTTGTGTGCCACGCTTCAGAAATGTTCAAAAACTTTATAAACTACTTTTTTGAAAAGTCACCCTTTCTTGCTGCATTGGTCTATAGTAGAGGAAACTCTAACCTCTGCTATTGAGGGAAGAGGATCAAGGCAACGACTATGTGCGGCTCAGCAACACCCCTCCCCCCTCACCTACCTTGTACTGTGGGAGCATGTGATTGCTATCTAGTATGCAACAGGGTGTGACCAGTGCTTGGCGCACAGCAGTACTCTCCATAACACTAACAGGGATCCAGGGCACTACCTACTTTGCATAACTCTATCTGTAGTGATCTGTGGGCGGGTCTTAGTATGTGTCAATCAAAAACATAGGCTGAAAAATGGATGCAAGCTCACGTATACATGGAGGCTTTAACCCTTTAAGGACCGCAATGTGTTTTGAAAATTGCCTTGTGCTCTTTATTTTTTTATATGATGCATGGATGCAACCCTGGTGAGTAAATCGCCAGTGCTGTATTAGAGAAGCATCATGCCGATCATACATAGTATAGTTGATGCACTCCTGAAGGGTTGGCATGATGCATGAAGTAGTGCCGGTTTAATAGTACATGGCAAGCGCTGCATTAATACAGCATCATGACGACAAAGGTCTGTGGGTGGGTCCGGTGCAGATGTACTTAGAACCGAACAGAACACGGAAATACACGATCGAAGGTGTGGATTTATCCAAGGAGTGAGGCAGATAGAGAAACAGAGAGAGGGTGAGACAGACAGAGACAGGGAAAGGGACAGAGAGGCAGGGACAGACAGAGGGAGACAGACAGACAGAAACATAATTATAGCGCAGAGACAGAGAAAGATATGAAGAGAAAAAAATTAATGTGAGCTAATAGTTATATGGGAGCAATTCCATACTCCTTATAGTGGCTATAGCCACCTATAGAGCATCTATAGCCTACTGGTATTAAAGCAGGGTAATAGATGTCAATTTCAAACGTTAGTGTGTCGCCATAGAGATGGGGCTAATAGTAGCTAATACCAACCTGGTTCCACGAGTGGCGAGTCTTTTCCCTCGCACCTAGAGGGGTCGAAATCCGCTTCCCCTTCCACTGAAATCATGTGATTTTATAACACCTAATCTAGTGTAAATCCAATAATTATATCTGATAATCCAATGATTATATTATATGCTTGCAACCTCGTGTAATTCCACTTACTACCATTTATCGAGGGTCAACTCAGAGTAATAGATCCCAGTATGCTGCCCTTACAGGGTTAACTCAGAGTAATAGATCCCAGTATGCTGCCCTTACAGGGTTAACTCAGAGTAATAGATTCCAGTATGCTGCCCTTAGAGGGTTAACTCAGAGTAATAGATTCCAGTATGCTGCCCTTAGAGGGTTAACTTAGAGTAATAGATCCCAGTATGCTGCCCTTACAGGGTTAACTCAGAGTAATAGATTCCAGTATGCTGCCCTTACAGGGTTAACTCAGAGTAATAGATCCCAGTATGCTGCCCTTACAGGGTTAACTCAGAGTAATAGATCCCAGTATGCTGCCCTTACAGGGTTAACTCAGAGTACCGTAAATTCTCGCGTAGAAGCCGCGGCCTGTACGCGAGTCAGACTCAGCTTTCTTTTGATACCAAACATGCCTATATAGGGTGCGGCTTATACGAGAGTTTTTATTAGTATACAGTACCAAAATCGGAATATTCAGACCCCCTCTGCGGCTTATATAATTTGTCAAAGTTATGGGTGCGGCTTATACGCGAGTTAGGCTTATACGCGAGAATTTACGGTAATAGATTCCAGTATGCTGCCCTTACAGGGTTAACTCAGAGTAATAGATCCCAGTATGCTGCCCTTACAGGGTTAACTCAGAGTAATAGATCCCAGTATGCTGCCCTTACAGGGTTAACTCAGAGTAATAGATCCCAGTATGCTGCCCTTACAGGGTTAACTCAGAGTAATAGATTCCAGTATGCTGCCCTTACAGGGTTAACTCAGAGTAATAGATCCAAGTATGCTGCCCTTACAGGGTTAACTCAGAGTAATAGATTCCAGTATGCTGCCCTAACAGGGTTAACTCAGAGGAACAAATCCCAGTATGCTGCCCTTAGAGGGTTAACTCAGAGTGATAGAGCCAGGTGCAGATACTGACTGATAGCGCCTATGGCACCAGACATGATGATACACCCAATATAGATAACACCAGGTGTGCATTAGGCCCCTGGTGATACACCTATTGTGGAAATCCTCCAGGAAGGTGTGGCAATTAGGGCCCTAATTGGGTGAGGCAATTAGGGTCTTAATCGGGTCCAAAGGGCAGCACTAATTGCAATTTAGAGATAGGTGATTAGTTCTTCCTGCTGCGGGCGTGATAATTCTATATCTGTCTATATTTAGATCTTGGTATTTGTATCGGAAGTCTGACAACCATGCACTGGACTAGTATCTGTCTCTGTCTACTATGCCTACCTCACTGTTTGTCTCTCTGTCTGTTTCACTGTCTGTTTCTCTGCCTGCACTGTCAGAAGTAACTGTAGCTGCACAGTGAGATATACTGTATATTTACAGTATAAATGGAGGTATTGATACCTCCATTTATACTGTAAATATACAGTATATCTCACTGTGCAGCTACAGTTACCTCGTGATAGTGTGCCTCTGTCGCCCTGCCTCCATGTCTCTGTCCCTAGGCATCTGTCGGATATCTTTATCTTTTTCTGCCTCTGTCGCTGCCTCTGTATCTGTCTCCCTATCTCTCTCACTCGCTCTCACTCGCTTTCTCTCTAGAATTGGCATGGACCCCGTTTTTAGTCTGCTAGTATCAAGAACGAGGAAGACCTGTTTACGAGTACCTATATCTGTCATGTCTGCAAGTGCATGTCAGACTCCATGTGCATGCACGTACCCAGTAACCCCGGACGAACCTCCCCAGTAAACCAGTTCACACCGACGGGGTGAAGGGGTGGATGGGTGTGGTGGGTGTGGGATGGGGGGGGGGCATGATCATGAGTCAGTACATTTAGGTTCATGGGATAGGCCAGTAGTTCCAGAGGTATATAGTGGTCAGGGTCCACCTCATATTATGAGAGTGAGGAAATAAAAATGAAATTAATTTTATCCATTTATAATTACCCACGTATGCACAATGCAAAGTAGGCTAACATTTTGTTCATGGCCCACACGGTTGGCCCACACCTCTACGCAATATCAAAATGTCATCTCTTTTGTCCCCAGACTCGGCGTCATAATACCATTATGAGGGTGGTGACGTCACTATGGAGTTGGATCAATTGTTGTAATACATCACTTACATGAGTTGTCACATGAGGGTACCATGATATAATCAGTGTATAATCAATTCTCCCGATTTGCACAAGTTGAAAGTAATGCATTATACAATGAGGTGACGTAGAGAGCAAAATTATGGTAGGCCCTATTAAAATTACCCCCCAAAGTTAAGTAAGATTCCAATATAATATTGAGCCCCTATATTTCTGGACACCCTGGCAGCCTTTTCTCTGTGTATTCATAGAGCAACATTTCAAACACAAAAGTCAAAATCAATTATAATTATTGAAATAAAATTATCATTATTGAAGGGAAATTTTAGGGTGTGTCTAAATAGTGACTTAGGGTAGGTCCTCCGCTTCATGATACCGCATGTCATATGCCATTTCTATATCCACTATATAACAGTGCTAGAAAAACGGCATACATGTGTACCCATTATTCTAATATAAATAAACGCGAATTGTAGTTTGTGCACGGCTAGGTCTTCTCATACAAAAAAAGGGCAAAACTTGGTGTCAGAGGATACCACTTTAAAAAAAAGGCCCCGTCGAACATATTGGCCATTTGCGTTTTACATGTTCTAGTTTATACTTTTGGTATAAAACAGCTTTCCCATTGAGCTACTCGTGTAATAGAGGCAAGGGAAAAGGATACTCCAAGGAAAAAGTCAAATTTAAAATTTATGTCATAAGCTTTCTAGTGATACATTACGCTTGAAGATATCAATTCTAGTTTTGAGGAATGGCTTCCTGAATATGTGTGGGCATTGCCCTATCAAAAAGCCCAATAAGCTCTAACTCCCATAGTTTCCCAGATATCCCTCTCTAATTAGCATAATGATGATAATGAGAAATATATCATACATTTTCATTCTTTTAGTCATAAATTCTGATCTAGGAATGGTAATTTTATTCTGTTTTGACCATAGCAGCCCCCATGAATCATTCTGTCAAGGGGTATCTTTGATTTTTCAATTTGGAATGAAAATCATGTTTCCATGGCAACACATATCAACAAGGACACCCATTTAGGCCTAAAAACGTTCTTTTTACATTCCAAAATATGGAGCCTTTCACCAGAAAGGGAACGTTTTGTGTATTCCCATTTTTTTCTACAGAAAAAAGTACCCAAGAGCTATTTTTACCCTTTTTCTTTTATTTAAGGCCATAGTGGCACCCCCCCTGGTGGCAAAAATCGGAACTAATCCCGCACGGAGTATCCTTTCTGCTTGCCTGCTCACGTATATGTGGCCATATCGGATGCCGGCCTGAGGTCACTGAGGTCACGCTGACGTCACGTCACAATGGTTGCTGAGGTCGGCCACATCCCAGACTCCGGCGCAGGAGAGTTCCACCCACTCACTTCTGGGGTGTCTCTACTACTTCCGGTGTGTCTTCCTATTTACCTATATACGTCATGATGACATGTGACCCCCCCCCCCCCCCGCCCAGCCTCTCACACCTTATAGCCTATACAGAGTGTGACAAACAATGATGAAGGTACGGGGACAAGTGTGACAAGGGTGTGGGTGGGTGTTGAAAATGGTCCATATTTGTGTGATGTATTTTATGGACGGCCCCTTACAAATGCTGCTCCACTCCTAAAAGTGAACATGGATGGATGAATTTGTGTTAGGGTTTAGGTGTTATATGTACTGTTAAAAATAGCTTTGACTTAGTTTGAGCTGGATATTCTTTTTTGCAAAAAAAAGTCTGCACTGCCATTATCATCGGTAAATACATAAGTCGCAAAAATACTGCACTCAATATACAAAACTGGCACACGCCTGGGTTCCCTATACAAAGAAAGGAGCATTATAGTACATTATAGCACTTATCCAGACAACCCTCACTACCTCGTACATTCACTACGGTACCTCGAATTCCTCACTTCCTCAGACAGCTGCCTGGCAACCTCCCTTATATGTTCCAGTATATTTGGACTTAATTCCTGGGATAATTTGCTTCCTTAGACATTTTTCCTTGCTTAGGTTGAGGTATCACACAAAACCATGACACAATCGTGTACAGTGTAGTTGACTTTTTATTTGCTGAGAAGTACAAGATGTTGGAAGGTTGCTTTATGAGCGTGTAGAGTGAGTCGACGTTTCAACCAAATTAATTGGTCTTCTTCTTTTTCCTTGCAATTTTCAAATTCGAGGAAGTGAGGGCCGACTGTATACGGTAGTATATATACTGCAGGGGCGGACCCAGGAAGGGGGGGTCCACCATTGAAACGCCAAAGTACCAAAAAGTGACGCGCCGCGACTCGCGGCGGATCATAATTATCATAAAAAAATCTTTTTTCCAAAAAAGGGGGGGGGGGGGTCCGGAAACCCCCCACCCCCTGGATCCGCCCCTGTACTGGTGCCCGGTACTAGTTTGATATCATATTATCCAAGGTATACTCAGTATACTGTGTTATTTCAGTACTGGCTATGGGCGCCATAAGGCCTCATCGTTGGTTATGATATTATTGTGGTGATTCTGTGAAGACGGAAGTTGTTTTAACCGTTATATACACGGGGAGCGCTCAGTGATATATCCGGGAGGAGTGGGTTGTCTGATATAGACTCGTTAACTACACTGTGGGACAGCATATGGAGATGCAGTTGCATTTACAGGCTATTGCCTGGAGATTTTATAGTAATTATGGAGAAATCTGTAAAATACAGCGTCGCTTGATCTCTAAAGGGGTGAATCCACCAAGTCGGGTCGGGCTCATGTCAGTCCGATCGGGTGCTAAAGCATGAATCGGGTTGTCTACCGATTCTGGTGGAAGCGCTTTTCAGCCCGACCGATCGTGCAATCGGGCTGCAAAAAGTCAGAAAATCTTAATCCGGAGCAAAAAAGGGACTCCACTGAGCCCGTCAGACTGCCGTCGGGGGCAAATCAGATCGGAATAGTGCAGTGGATTCGGTTGCCCGACTGCATTTTCCACCAAATCGGGCTGGAATTTTGGAGGAAGACTGCAAATTCCTTCACTTTTCCACGCCCGACGGCACATCCAAAAGTTTAGATATTGGATCGGATCGGGTTGAAGCTGGAACCAGATGAGCAGTCCGATACCAAGTGTGGCGGATAAATTGTCGCCACCTGGTGTATCCCGGCTGTACTATCAGTTCTCACTTTCCCCGTCAGACGGCGACAGCGCTGGTCCGGATCACGTGACTGACAAGTCCCCGGATGTGTCCGTACAACACAACACGAGATCTAAAATGGCGGGTGGAAAGAAGAGGAAGGGCGTAAGCACAAAAAAGGCAAATCAGGGCACAAAGAGAGCTGCTCCCACCAAAACTGAACAGGAGGAAGGGGAGGAAGATGTGCAGACTCCCACAAAGGTTATGCGGGGTCGCCCGGCGGAACGGGTATCGCCCAGACTTAACAAGGAAGAGGCCGGACCGGGACTGGACAGGCCGCGCCGCCCGGTTCGTGCCAAAACGAAGAATCTGACGCCGGGGAAAAGAGGGGTGAGTATTGTATTGCTCTGTTTTCCACTCCCCCCACCCCCCTGCCCCCCTACCTCCTACACCCTGCTTTACTGTCATGTTGTGTGTGATCACACTGTCACAAAACTGTAACACATGTGTGAAATCCATGTGTGTAACTTTTGACAAGACAGGTCGGTTGTGATATATTGCTTTAAATCAGAATAGTGCCCGCTGCAATATAACCAAATCAGACTGACCTTCCGTATTTCCTGAAGGGCATGTAGAAATAGGCCACTCCCAAAATATTTTTTTCTGTTCTCCCCGCGCCAAAAAAAAAACCATATATAGTGCTAAAGAATTTTTTTTTAAAATATATTCCATTTAATTATTTAAAAAAATATATTGGGTAAATTGGCATGAAAAAAATTTGATGTTGGGCCTGCACGATGTTTGGGTAGGGTATGGTACTGTCACAATGTTTCCCACACTTATTCTTTCCTGTTGTTTTTTAATATGACAACAACACCTCCCAACTGAAACCTGTGATATTTTCTGTAAATGTAATTGAAATAAAATATTTTCTCTTTCTTTGTACAGCCTGGGAGACCCCGAAAAACCCCCCCAAAGGTGCAGCTGCAGCAGGATACCGAGGAAGAGCAGGAGGAGCCCGAACCTGAGAATGGAAAGCAGTCTCACGCAGCACAGGAGCAGGAGGAGGACGAGGACGAGGTGTTGCCAGACGGGCAGGATACAAACGCCCACAAAAGTCCTGTGCTCACAAAGGAAGAGAAGAAAAGGCAGCTACGCGCTCTTCTAAAAGAGTTTAAGATGGTTGAAGCTGGGGACAACATATCACATGACTCAGATGATGAGCCGGATCAAGATGCAGAAGGGGAGGAGTCCCACTCCAATTCCTCCCAACTAACCATGGATGGTGATAAGAAAGACTATTTGTCCAAACCTGGAGAACAGGACCAGGATGAGCAGGATGAGGAGGAGACAGAGCAGTTGGTGGACCTGCGCAAGGTACACCTGGTACCTGAGAAGGTTGACTTTGAGGTTCCTGGCAAGCTGCCGGACCATTACTGGACGGAAGATCCCAGCCGGGAGAGCACCCTGTGCCAGCTGTGGGCGGACGAGAAGGCATTGTATGACATGGAGGACGACATGTACCGCGTCCCTGCACACAAGGAGGTTATACTGAGGAAGTTTGCCTGTATCCTGCAAGTCCCTCGTAAGTATTTCTTATTTTTTTCTTTGTCATTGAAATTGTATTCATATAAATGTAAAATTTCAAATATAATAAAAGTGGGGAAAAAAATAATTTTTTATATTCAAATTTTAAAAAAAAGACAATACGTTGTGTTATGACAAATTCCATTGTATTAAAATTTGTGAAACTTTGTTCAGAATTATTATTCAGAAGAAAAAGAAAAGTAAAGATGTTGTAGATAGTGCCATGCAGTATTGTCATCCCATTCCACCTGACATATATGAATTTATTTTTTCAGCAAACATCATACACATGCGCATGACCTCCTTGCGCAGTATGTTCCAGAAAATGAAGAGGAGTGCACCTAGTGGATCCGCTGCTTTGGGGAAGACAGACAGACAGAAAGAGGTGTGCCGGCTGGTGTATTTTCTAGCAGACCATGTCAAGCAAGAAGACACCATAACGTCCTACAGAGGGAAGAGCCCAGCAAAGAGCAAGAAGGGGAAGAAGTATGAGTACACACGTAAACCAGCTACAAAGAAAACACCCAATAAGAGTCAGAAAGTAAGTCACATTGTACTTTATTTTCCTTTCTGTTATTTTTTAATGTTACCGGTATATTATCAGCTAATTTTGAGCACAGGGAAGAGAACGTTAATTTGCACAGGCACTGTTCAGTAATGTCTTTGGGTGAAGCAAGTAATATAAGTAGCATTGCAAATATTTTTCCTGTCATTTGCAGCCTGTGATCAAATATACATCCATTAAAAAAAAACAGGATTTCTTTTTTCAAATCTGTTGCAGTAGCACATGAAATAAATGTTTATATTTTATGTAAATGTAATAAGGCATCCTTTATTACTGTATGAAGAGAAAAATAAATTTACATAGGCCCCTTGCCTTTTGTCTGGGGTGTAATTTTTTATTTTAATTTGATTTAATATATATAATTTATTCATGTTGTGTATAAAATGTCATTGCAGGAGACGTCACAGCTGGAACAGGCTATGAACCAATCGCTCTCTCCTATCATCACCAAACCCCAACACAAGCTCACCGTATCTGAAAAGGGGTCGGACGTGGAGTCCCTAGGGCAGTCTGATGAGGAGGAAGAAGCAAGTCCCGTCTTCAATACCAAGCATTTTGGTCGCAACCAGAGGCTGAAAGATGCACATATACTGGACCTGTCGCGACAGCAGTCTGCCCGATTGAATCAGGAGGGGAAGGAACAAAGGGTGAAAAAGACTGCGGATACTACCAAGGTAAAGAAATCTGCCAAACAACCCGAGCAGCCCCCAAGAACACAGAAGCAGGCCAAATCTAGCTGCACCCACACTGCACCAAAAGCAGACATGTCACGCCCGGTGAAGAAGGGTGGGGCAGTTAAAACTAGTACCCCAAAGCCCGCCTCCAAACCGACACCCAAGAAGTCAACTTACCTTGCAGACAGCAGTGTCAGCTCCCAAGAAAGTGCAGCGGACAGATATACCCGACTGCTGGGACTACAACCAGCCAAAAAAAAGAAGAACGAGCCCTCCACTTCTACAGCCACACCGGACAACCCTGATTTAAGCACTGCCATAAAGAAGAACTATGGTGTGGAAATGAGTAGTGCCTGGTATGAGCAGCAGGGGGCAGAATTCCGTAAGATGAAAGAAAAAGAGCAAAGAGAAAAGAAATCAGAGAAAGAGGAAGGTCTGCTGGGTGCTATGCGAGAAAAAACTGTTGCACTCAATAGAATGGCTGATGCATTCCATGAGACAGGCTCTGTTGCGTCCCAATCTACTACTGAGCTGTCTGCAGAACAACTTTGGGCAAACTCATTGGTTCCTCAAATGATGCGGATGAGTGAAGAAACCCGTGATCACTTCATGTATTCTGTTTTTGGAATGGCGCTGAAGGCCATTAAGGGCACGTGGCCCCCCACCCAACCCAACAAATAGTGTAAACAAGTCAAGTAACCATACAGGTTTTTATCTTGTGCAAAAAAAAACAAAAACATACTTCTGTCTACCAATAAGACTGAAAATGTTTTTTTTGGAGGACAATTGGTCTCATTTAATTTTTTAAATTCTGATATATAATTCTCTGACGGCCCACCTTACAAAACTGGTATCAAACTGTGCTATTTGCATAGATATTGTTGTTTACAATATTCATTTACTTAACGCTAACTAAATGCCCATGTTGGGAAGCATGTACCAATTTATATAATATTAAGTACATACATATCATCATACTTAAGACATCAGGTACCTCTCGTGTTGTAGGACATATCACAGTAATTTATTCACTTATGTTGTGTAGAACAAAATATTTCTACAGTTTATGCTAAGTATATGACTACATGACATGTTAAAGGTGTCCTGTCAGGGTACAATTTGGCCTGTACTCAGGAAACATGGTCAAACTATATTTTGTATTTATATTAAAATACAATATGTGGAGATATTTTAAAACACTGATCCGTCCGATTACTGCAGTGTATGGTACAAATGATCTCATGGTGTACAATGTAGCGATTTACATATAGGTACGGATATACATATTATATTTGTTTCTCACATGACTTATCATAAAAAAACATTATAAGCTAGTCAGATAAACAATACCAAAGAAAAATGTTTTGAAAAATGACTGAAGTGAGAATTTATTTAAAATAAGCATGACGACGTTTGGGCATGACATGGTCTTCTTAACATGTTTTTACATGTACAAAATATTCCACTGAGGTACATGAATAGGCAAATTTTGATTGATGCATATAAGTATGAGGATTTAAATGTCTATGCTCAACTGGATGAATGTAGCAACGTCAGTCTTGTCCCATTTTCTGATATTCATATTATATTACTCAAGAGGTCAGGTTTGTCTCCTAATGTGGGACAGTTCACAATATTTTATTCCCTTTTCTTCTGTTGAATAAAATATATTTTAAATATATGCTATATTTCTCACTTTGTTCTCCTTTAAAGCTGTCCCGTCAGTGAAGAAGTTGTTCTCAGATTTGAAATGACTGTCAAGCTTTAATGTGCAGAAATATTTAATAACAAAATTTAAATATGTGCAAGACTGTAACAAGCCGGACTCCTGTATTGTACCATACACATCAGAAAAAAACAACGAAGTCATATGGCAATGTGGGCACTACCGGTAGGAATAACACAACAATCTTGTACCCTTCAGATTTGTACTGTCTGTCCTGTATGTAGTGAGATGTAATTGTCTGACACTGTGACATATCATCGCTCAAAGTAGAAGTCGTTGGACATGACAATTTTGTACTGGAACCTGAGCTCTCCCTCCACCGTCATACACCAGTCTGCGATGTGGTTGCGCATATCCTTCACCTTCTGGCTTCTGTTCCTCTTCTTGGTCGGCTGTCCGCCAGGCATCGCTGCCTCTCCGCGCCAGACCCCCCGGTGCTGATTATAGTCTTTATCCTCCCAATCACAAGAGTCACGTGGGGTGTAGGCATTGCCAGCTTTCACGCGCAGGTAGTTGTGCAGAACCACTATGGCAAGCACCACGATACTGGCATTCTTGGGGGACATCTCTATTTCGCGCCGCAAGATCCTGAACCTGCTTGCTATGATGCCAAACGCATTCTCAACAATCCGCCTGGCGCGGCTGATCCGGTAGTTGAAGACTCTCTCCCGGAGAGACAGTTTCTTGGCGGGGAAGGGCTTCATCAAATTTTCGCTCATTTCGAACGCATCATCCCCTATGAAGTAATAAGGGAGTTTCTCTTTGAATCCTGGGAAATGGGATGGCTCTGGCACGTTGAGAGGATTTTCAGGGCTGAACAAGTCTTTCCTGAAGGAGGATGCATTCCACAAAGTGGAGTCACTTGCTTTTCCTTCCGCTCCACAATCCACATACATAAACTTGTAGTCGGCATCAACTACGGCAAACAATATGATTGAAAAAAAGTTCTTGTAATTGTAGAAAAGGCTGCCTGATTTATTTGGTTTGGTGATACGCACATGCTTCCCATCCAGGGAGCCTAGGACGTGGGGCAAGTTCCATCTGTCGTGGAACAGTTTGGACACCTCCAACCATTCATCTCGGGTAGAAGGCGCCTGAAAATATATTGTATAATATTATTAAAGGACAAGAACTTGATATTTTTGACTTAAATAATTTTCCAAAAGATAAAATGTGTACAGATGAGGAGAAAGGGATATCTGAGGTGAAATGTATGTTTTAAAATTGAAGTCATAAGCTTTCAAATGAGGTATCATAGATGGAGATATCCCTTCTAGTTTTTGAGAAATTGCTTTATGAATCTGGGATGGTGCTACCCTTGCCAAACAGCCAATAGGCTCTATCTCTTGTTGTTTTAATAGTATTTCTAAATCTAATTATCATGATTTTGCAAAATTTCACTTATTACCTAACCAATATTTTTCATATTTTTTGTCATAAATCTGGATAAAGAAATGATATTAACATTCTGTTTTCAGTGCAGTAATCCCTATGAATTTCTCTATAGATTGGAATTCATTCTTTTTCAATTTGGAAGGAAGTTGTGGTTGCCATGGCAACACGTTTTAGGGAGAAAGCCTTATTTAGGCCTCATATTGGCTTCAAAACGTTCCATTTACATTCCAAATATGGAAGGATTACCCCAAAATAGAATGTTTTGGAGAAAACCATCATTTTCTATGTAAAAAATCACCTTAGAGCAAATTTTGGCCCATTTTCCCATTTCTGATCATTCTGATGCCCCCTAGTGGCCAAACCCCAGTACTAAAAATCGCTCCTGGATGTACCTTTCTCCTCAGCTGCCCACAAATAAATTACAACGTAGCATTATTTAGGGTAATTTTGAAAGTATAATACGGTTGGAGAATTAAATAATTTATTTCTTTTTTTTTCTTTTTGTGTAATATTTTTTTCCCGCCCACTTAATACCCACCTTTAAATAGTCTTCATGCAGTACAGCGTAAATAGCCTTGCAGGTGTCTCGGATGATGGGCAGTACTGTGCTCTCCCCCACCAGATAGGACTGGTGCAAAGTGGTCACACTGTCCCCTGTAATACAACAATAGTAAACATTGAGTTAAACAGTGCAAAATGTGTAATTTTTTGAAGTGGCCACTGTATAATATATTATGTCCTTTCTCCAACTGATAGTAAAATACTTTTTTTTTTTATCCCATGTTTATCCAATATATAAAATATGGAAAAAAAGGAGGAGGAACACACCTTTAGTGAGATAGCGGATCGTCATGCTGAGACGCTCCTCCGGTCTGATGGCAGGCCTGAAGTTTGTGTCGTGGTACAGTATGAGTGGACGTACCAACTGGAGCAGCTCTTTATACACGTGGGGCTTCATTCTAGTCGTTTTAGTGAACTCACTCACACACCCAAGCTGAGAAAATGGGAAAAAAATTAGTACCATTAGCACATGATTTATTTTGTTTCACATGAGGTAGTATGGTAGATTATTTCCAAAAGAAGGGGGGGGGGGTTTTTACATTTATAGCAAAGGGGTTTATTAAAATAATTTTTGAAAATATGTGAAGAAAATTATTATATAGTACCCAGGATATACACCTGAATTAGAGAAAGAAAAAAAAAGTATCACATGATTTGTGCATGTTTTAGGTCTATTGACTGTATTTTATTTAATTACCCGGACGAAATCCGCCTCCAGTTTGGCCAAAGTGTTCCTCTCAGTCGGGTCAGTCCTGGAGTATAGGAAGGGGTGCATCCAGAATTCGTGTGTCCGCCTCCTCTGTCGTAGTTGTCGGATGAGAAGAACATCCTCTACCTCATCGTCCATCACCACTGACATGGCCAGTGCTATCATCCTCTTTCTCCCCACATCTTGCATTCGCAGTTTACTGCGTTTTGGGGGATTGTGCGTCATTTTGGCTGTCTCTACACGCTGTGCAGTGTACTGGAACAGGTTCAAAACAACATGGCCGATTCCTCCAGCGTGTGGGTCACGTGATGTGTGCAGTACAAGCGGCGCACTCTGGTGTAAAGACAGCTAACCACCGTCGGGCACCAGCCAGACTGCAGTCGGATTGGTATCAGATGGTCAGTGGAGCCGGTGCAGCCGGACGGATTGCTGTTTTTCAGTCTTTTTGGCACCCGATTGTGGCAGTCGGGCGGGAGCCTTTTTTCTGTCCAACCCGACCCGACTTGGTGGATTCACCCCTTAAGTTATACTAGTCATATCTATCAGAATATAATCATCTGCCAGATTCTCTCCATTTTTTTTCAATTTGACGGCAAGCAATCCTGCCTTAATATCCTGACAAATATTTACTGTAGTGTACTTATTCTAATAGTTGACATCTCTACATTGAGTATGGACAACCCATACATGCCCTAGCATACGTCATTATTGATATTAGTTGTATGAAATAGGTGAATGGGGGGAGTTGAATAATTATGTGAACTACCCCCCTCCCCACCTCCCCCCCTCCCCCCCCTCCCCCCCTTTTAGCTGAGGGTGTGTTCCGCGCACACATTGCATCAGTCTCAGTGCACGCTGAGGACATGGTCTAGGTGCATGTGTACCCAGAGTAGTGCTGCTGCTGCTGCTGCTGCTGCTGCTGCTGCTGCTGCCGTTGCTACTGGCCCTACTGCCGCCGTCATTATAGGTCTACCTACATCTCATGACTTCGTCCATTAATATAGTTATCTGTTGCTATGGACATGCCAAGAAGGTGTCTATGAATACCCGTGAGATGTACAGGCTAATGTATTAGCAACTTCCACAATTGTCACAATTTATAGGTGGATTGTCTTGGGACTGGAGAGGGAGGGAGGGGGGGGGGGGGGGGTAGACTTTGCCCTTTTGTGAATCTAACTATCATATTTGACTTCCAAAGCCATTCGGTTGGCATGTCCAAATGGAATGTCCACTGAAAATCCCTTACATAAATCCATCGGAAATGCCTCCAAATAATTCACATTAATGAGTCTGAATAAGCAATAATTTTAATCTTTTATAATAAAAGGATAAGCCTTAACCATCAATATTCCCAGCTGAAATGGGTGTGACCTTTAATTATACCAGTATGGAGCTCCCATTCTGAGTCACCATCTTCCTAAATAAGCCCATGGCGGTGTAAAACATGTCCAATGAGTCAGGAAGTACTTCATCAAAGGAAATGTCGTCTGCAAATGTCAGAATTCGATAAATTTGTCTGAAAATTGTTGTCTGACTTGAGATGTGGTAAACAGATGCTTCTAGAAGAAAGGTATATGGTCAGGAGAAATGAAGACCACAGTGGCTTTAATCATTAATTCTCCTCTATACTGTCTATGTTCCCTTCTTCCCTCTTGCCACGTTTAATTGTTTAGATTTCGAATTGATATATTTCATCGGATATAGTTATATAGACTTGTTTAATTGTACACCAAAGTAGTATTGTATGTATCGGAACGGGACTATAGTTAAGTACTGTTTATTACTCAATCGACCTGCAGCCAATCAGAGGCCTCCCTTTTGGCGGGAAATTCAAAAGCAGCCAATGAGAGGCCTCCCTTTTGGCGGGAAATTCAAATAGGTCACGTGACCGGAAGTGACCTACTTCCGGTCACGTGACCTTTGGGCGGGAAATTCAAATAGGTCACGTGACCGGAAGTGACCTACTTAAGAGGGTCACGTGACCACCATGTTGGCGGGAAATTCAAATAGGTCACGTGACGGGAAGTGACCTACTTAAGGGGGTCACGTGACTACTAGGTTGGCTTTTCAAAATAAGTCACTTGAGATTTTGATGGATAAATAAATTTAAAAAAAGAAAAAAAAAGCAAGCTGAAAAAAGCTTGCTAAAAAATAATTTAAAAATGTGGCTCTTTTTTTCTAGGGGGAGAGGGGCACTCTGGGGGGCACTCTTTAAGATGCATGGGGGGGGGAGGGGGGGAGGGGGGGAGGGGGGGGAGGGGAGGGGCAGGGTTTTTTAAGAGTGAGACTCGCTTCTCTGCCCTCTCTAAAAGAGAGGGCAGAGAGGCGAGTCTACTTACTATGAAAGGTATCATGATCGCGTTTATGATGATGTGCATCTCTTGCTAGCTAGACTTTCAAGCAAATTTGCTAAAGTCTAGCCTGTTATTGAATGTCCGGCCTAGCCTGACCCATCTATTATAGTCTAGCAGCGCCTGACCTTTGTATGAGAGTAGTATTGGCGACATTGGCTGACTCTGATATTTACCTGTGTGTACGGAGAGAGGAGAGGGTTCACAGCTACAGCTCTCTTAAGGCAAAGCTTGCGCTTATAGAGCGCTACTAGTGGAGGTCTGGATAAGAAAGCTATGGCGGTTGTCTTCAAAAAAAATAAAAAATAGTCATGGCGCATGTCGATGTCGCTTAATTATGCTCATATCTCATGTCGATTTTAAGAATTGCTCATGTCACCTGTCACTATGTTTTTTCAAGCTTCATGTCGAATGTCACTAGACCTCATGTCGAATGTCGATTCTAAGAAACAGATATGTCACCATCTCGAATTTAGCGGTCCACATTGCCGCTGCTGCTGCTGCTGCTGCTGCTGCTGCTGTTTCTGCTGCTGATTTGCTGTTGCTGCTGCTGTCGGTGCTGCTGCTTGTGCTGCTCGTGCAGCTGCTGCAGCTGCTGACAGCTGCTGCTGCTTGTACTGCTCGTGCAGCTGCTGCAGTTGCTGACGATGTCACGGATGCTGTTGACAGATGCTGCTGCTTGTGCTACTCGTGCAGCTGCTGCTGCTGCTGCTGCTGCTGCTGCTGACGATGTCACGGATGCTGCTGACAGATGCTGCTGCTTGTGCTGCTTGTGCAGCTGCTGCAGCAGCTGCTGCTTGTGCTGATCGTGCTGCTGCTGCAGCAGCTGCTGCTGACAGATGCTGCTGCTTGTGCTGCACGAGACCGAGTAGCCGCTATTACTAATGCCACTAATACTAGTATGAGAAAATACATTTAGTCAGTCGACTAAATCAAGGATGTTTTCTGACTTCAGTGGATCGTTTAGCCATCGGCCACAGGCAAAACTTGAAACCATTTTATACATGGGACAATTGGCAGAGTCGAAACATGTTGGTACGACGGGGTCGATCATGTTCATCATCAGTTCAGGCAAAGGAAGTGTGTCGACAGCCCGCGAAAACTTCATGTCCGGATGTTTCAACACAACACTTTTTATCACACTCACACAGCTGCTTTGAAGAGTGAATCCTTGACCAAACTTGAGCTTTTCCAACACAGCTTTGGCCTCCTTCTGTGCAGTAAGGGATCTCTCTTTCGGGGTCATCGCAGTGCTGGCTAGCATGTCCTCAAAGTCTTTAACATAATGTTCCAACGGGCTACAAATGATGTACTCCAGATCATCGTCCGCATATGTCGTCTCCTCGCACCATACTTCTTTTGTTTCGAATTCCGTCATTTTCTGAACAATCTCCTCGTGAGTGCGTTGCATATATCGAAGCTTCTTCAAAGACCAGATAACTTGTATGCCGAACGCTGAAAAACCTGAAGGAATTTCACCACTACAGTCACACCAACTATACGGAGCTAAGAAAAATAGCTCCAACAAAATTTTCTCCCTCTGTCCAAATGAAACTACTTCCGTTCCGATGAAGTTGAAGCATGCTTCTATCCATTGCTCCTTGGTGACGTCCTTCCAATGTTTCTTTACCTCACATGCATCATAGGGCACTGTTTCTCTTCTTGCTTCTAGTGGGAGTTGCTTTTTCTTTCTTGGACTCATTTGGAGAGTTTCGATGCTCTGTAGCGTCGACACTTCGATAAGAAAAGAAGCTGTAAAGGTAGAAATAACCCTCATAACATGCTGAGCGAGCGTGGAGTGGACAATGCTACGATGAGTGAGAGCAGCGTTTCACTCCTTATGTACCCTGTCCTAGATAATCCTCTTAAACAGCTGAAAAGACTCTCTCAGTACACAGTCTCTACTCAATTAAGTGATCTGTTAAGTAAGTTTTCACATGCTACTTGACTACTGCAGGAGGGTTTAGACTTAAGCAGCTTAGTGCACACACGTGTCTGTTAGAAAGCTACCTGCACACCTGTCTTCCTTTTTCACTAGTATTTACCCCTTGCCGACTAATAAGGCACCTATACACGTGTCAGCCTCCTTATATACGTCATTCTTCCTCTCGAGAGGAAGAAGTGTGTCTCTTCGTTTTTTTGTTTAAGAAGTGAGGGTCTTTAAGATCACGTGCCTGGAAGCGACTTGATGAAGCAAGTGACTAGAAGCGACGACGTCACATGCTTTTTAATGAGGTGATCAGCTGTGACTGGCGGCGGCGGCGGCGGTGGCAGCGACGGTGGTGCTGGTGGTGGTGGTAGTAGACGTTACTGTGGTCAAAGGTGCTATGGTTTTTTTTCCAACAGAAATCAGAGCTTTTATACAGAGGGAGTTTAATCCTATTTCCAACAGCACCCCAGCTGTCCAGCAGCCGCTCCGCTCCGTAAGAGCTTCTTAAGAGCTTAGATGACGAGGAGCGTGTCATCATCATCTTTGGTGGCCAGCTGAAAATGGTGTTTTTTCTTTATCCATTAGCCTTACCTCCTACCCCCTACCTGAGGACGACTCTCTCCCCCTTTAGCATTCATTGTAACAAACGTCAGAGGTCAGGTGAAAATCTGATTTTCATGCACAGCCTTAGTCAGCTGTCACTCCTATTGAACTAGCTAGCCGCCGCCGACCTGTCTACTCACCCCAGCTGTCCAGCAGCCGCTCCGCTCCGTGAGAGCTTCTTAAGAGCTTAGATGCCGAGGGGTATGTCATCGCCGTCTGTGGTGGCCAGCTGAAAATGGTGTTTTTTTTCCTTAGCCATTAGCCTTACCTCCTACCCCCTACCTGAGGACAACTCTCTCCCCCTTTGGCATTCATTGTAACAAACGTCAGAGGTCAGGTGAAAATCGGATTTTCATGCACAGCCTTAGTCAGCTGTCACCCCTATTGAACTAGCCGGCCGCCGCCGGCCAGTCTACTCACCACGGCAGGAGGCGGTGATTTTTTTTGTTTTACACTTAAGTCGCTCACCACATGCACACGACTCTACTCACAGACAGACACTCCCGTCTTAGGGGGTCCTGCTTCACACTACACGCCTCCTGTAGTTTTTTGTATACACACTCTAAGCTCATGACTGCTTAATCCTTTATACAGCTAATGCGCGTTGAATTAGTACAGTCGGTACACCGCCCGCTCATGGCAGTCCATCTCTCAAAAAAAAGAGGGAGGGGGGAAAGAGATCCAGCTGAAAACGTCATGACTTATGTCTTTTGTTTCTCTTTGGGAATGTCCGCCGGTCAGCTGGCGGCAGCAACTGCTTAATCCTTTATACAGCTAACTCACGTTGAATTGCTGAACAAGGTAGTAAGTAGCTTAGCTCGTGTCAGTCGATCTCTCAAAGGGGAGGGGGAAAGGGGTCCAGCTGAAAACGTCATGCCTTATGACTTTTTGTTTCTCTTTGTGAATGGTCACCGGTCAGCCGGCGGGCAGCTGAAGAGAGCTGTAAGTAGCTTAGCTCTAGAAGCGAGAAGGAGTATATAAGAGGCCTGGAAACACCCGTTCAATCACTCAGTCTTTTGCTGCTCTCTACAAGCACCACCATGAGCAAAACACAACAACTACTGTCGTCCAAGGATCTAATCGAGTTCAAGAACAAGAAGAATACGCAGAACGGTGATCGTTTACTGTCAGCGTCTCCTCTTGCTACTGAAATTGAGACTACCGCCGCAACCGCTTGGGCTTATCACCCTCCCGCTGTAGCGAGCGCACACAGCAGTAGTAGCGACGTTGTTACACTCGCGACGGTTGTTGCTGCTGAGCACACTGCTGCCGCTACTGCTGCGCTTGCTGCGGCTGCTAGTGATCCTCGTGCTGCTAGTGCTGCTGCTACTGCTGCTGCTGCTGCTGTTGCTGCTGCCGCGCTTGTTACTGCTGTGCCTGCTGCTGCTGCTGCTGCTGCTGCTGCCACGCCTGTTACTGCTGCGCTTGCTGAGGCGGCTGTGCTTGCTGCTGCTGTGCCTGCTACTGCTGCGCCTGCTACTGCTGCACTTGCTAGCGCTGCGCTTGCTCCTGCTGCTACTGCTGCTGCTGCTGCTGCTGCTGCTGCTGCTACTACTGCTGCTGCTGCTACACCTCTTGCTGCGACTACCGCTACTAGTACTGACACGCAGTACGTTGCACAGAACTTCTCCACCGCTTCATCAACCGACGCCATCAACGCTGCTCGCGCTGAGACTTACAGCTATTCGGACACTCAGCCTCAGCAGCGCGTAGTAGACATACATGTCCTAAAGCAACAGGGTGAAACAGAGAACGACGCTGACGACGAGGCGTACGAGGAACCCGAAGGGTCACGGGCGCACAGTCCGTTTTTCGACCTCATTTCCACTGGTAGTGCGTCCGGTCCGTGTCGCCTGCCCTCACCAATACCTTACGAAGTCATGTGGTTGCCCTGTTCCGACAACGAGTCGTCTGATACCAGCGCAGACGCTGCTCCTGTTATTGGTTCTGCTGCAGCGGTACCTGTATCATCATACTTCAAAGCAGAGCCGTTAGGATACTTGTCAGACGCTATGCTACTGAAAATAAGCGGTAAGTTGCCGACATCAGATTACATACGGTTAGGTTCATTCCTTGAAGTGAACTTGAAGGATATGGGATATCTCAGTTGTGAGACAAGTGTCATAACTCAAGCTAGAGAAATGTTCACTACTTGGTACCAGAAAAGTTGTACTAGTAGGTGGAAGGACCTAGCCACCGCCTTGGAAGAATCTTACCGTATGGACCTCATCAAATTCTCACGTGAGTACATGGACAAGCATGACATGTGGGATGGCTTAGAGAGTGGAGACATGGAGTGGAAAGTGCAGAAATATTTCTCTCTTTTAGCTGAGCTCTGCCCTAGAGACTGGAAGACCATAGGGATCTACTTAGGGTTGACTTCTCATGAAGTAACTTCCATCTCTCAACCTGTGCCTTCTGACAGGACTGTGAAGAACCCTGTGTATGAAGTGCTGAAAGCTTGGAAGTACAACGAGACGTCTGAGCCTATGGCTCTGATGAAAGTGTTGGAAGACTACATGGGACGCGGCGACGTCGCAATGTATGTTCAAGGGTTGTATGCAGCTGTACCCAAAGAAATAAAAGTGAGCTGTGACACTCCAGTGTTGACGACTCTCGTCTGATCCCTGCAGTAAGATGGACATCTGTTGAAATCGATCCTACACTACAGACGTCTTTCACTATGCTAATAGCATCGTGTGGTAAGAGGCGTCTAGTATTCGAAGTGATAAACAACGTTTATTTTTTTAATATTTGGTAAATAAGTGAAAAAACAAAAAAAAGAAAAACATGCCGCAGGACGTTTGCGAAAAGTGTTTCAAAATTTTTAAAAGACCGTACAATCACGAGTGACCCGTAGAAAAATTAAGAACGATACCTAAGTTTTGCCCTCTATGCAGCGATGTCGGCTAGCGTCGCATACGACTTTCCGGGGTAGGAGGAGCAGCGTACGTCAGAGAATCCGACGCAGATTCCGACCCCTTGTTAGACCGAGTTTAAAAATCACATAAACGAGAACGTCAAAGTCATCGAGAAAGCTGTGCTAGAAGTTTACCGACCAACCTTAGCGAAGTTACATGTAGCGATAGGTGAAGCTCTCCTGCTAGAGGAAGCGACATTCACCCCTTCTCCAGGCAGCTTCTGAGATACATCCGTCAAGCTCCAGTCGTACGCTTCAACTCGGAGAGTTACGACTTGAACCTGATCAAAAAATACGCCTTCACTCGTTATTTGCCTCCGGAGACCGAAGAAACCAACAATTCAGCGTCATAAAGAGAAGCAATCAATAGTTGACGTAGTAGTCAACTTTTTTAGCACTTGGTTACAGCTACGCGAATTATTTGCGAGCTTTCACTACAAACGAAGAGAAAGGTTGCTTTACTTACGAATGGATGACGTATACCAAGAAACTAGTAAACAAAAAACCCCTGCCACTGAGATTGACTTTTTGACAGCGACCTGACGGGCGTCAAAATGGCCGAAATCCGACTACGTCACATGTCAGAAAGTTTAGTATGACAAGAAGAAGCAAACTATGACAGATTACTCGATCCACTACAACAACGAAGACGTCAAATCTTTCATAGAAGCTTTTTGAAAAAATCACGCTATTTTTTTCCAACATAGCAGCATTGTCATTGTCATGTTGAAAGACGCCATCTCTCTCGCCAGTTTGACTTTACAAGACCTCTTCCAAAAAACCTATAAGCTGTGTTCACAACGTTCCCTCCGTTCGACGCCGTCCTCCACGCTCTGATCAAAGAAAATGTAGTCAGTGGTCCTTCCATCATCTTCCATAGATTTCACGAGAAAGAGTGTATAGGTGTCTTATAAGTCGGCAGAAGGTGAATACTAGTGAAAAAAAAAGAAAGCGCGTGTGCAAGTAGCTTTTTCTAACAGACACGTGTGTGAACTAAGCTGCTTAAGTCTAAACCCTACTAGTGAAAAAAAAAGAAAGCGCGTGTGCAAGTAGCTTTTTCTAACAGACACGTGTGTGAACTAAGCTGCTTAAGTCTAAACCCACCTGCGGTAGAAGCTCTGTACTTAGAGAGTCTTTTCAGCCGTTTAAGAGGCTTATCTAGGACAGGGTACATAAGGAGTGAAACACCCCTGTCACCAGTCACACTTTCTCCACCCGCCCTTCATCTTCGTAGCATCGTCCACTCTACGCTCGCTCAGCACGTTACGATGGTTAGTTCTGCTATTTTCTTTGTTTATGAAAGTGTTGACGCTACAGAGCATCGAAACCCTCTCGAAATGAGTCCAAGAAAGAAAAAGCAACTCCCAGTTGAAGCAAGAAGAGAAACGGTGCCCTATGATGCCTGTGAGGTAAAGAAACATTGGAAGGACGTCACCAAGGAGCAATGGATAGAAGCATGCTTCAACTTCATCGGAACAGTAGTTTCATTTGGACAGAGGGAGAAGATTTTGTTGGAGCTATTTTTCTTAGCTCCGTATACTTGGCCTGACTGTGGTGAAATTCCTTCAAGTTTGTCAGTCTTCGCCATACAAGTTATCAACTCCTTGAAGGAGCTTCGATATATGCAAGGCACTCAGGAGGAGATTGTCAAGAAAATGACGGAATTCGAAACAGGCGAAGACACAATATGGTGCGAGGAGACGACATATGCGGACGATGATCTGGAGTCCATCATTTGTAGTCCGTTGGAACATTATGTTAAAGACTTTGAGGACATGCTAGACAGCACTGAGATGAACCCGAAAGAGAGATCCCTTACTGCACAGAAAGAGGCCAAAGCTGTGTTGGAAAAGCACAAGTTTGGTCAAGGATTCACTCTTCAAAGCAGCTGTGTGAGTGTGATAAAAAGTCTTGTGTTGAAACATTCAGACATGAAGTTTTCGCGTGCTGTCGACACACTTCCTTTGCCTGAACTGATGATGAACATGATCGACCCTATGGTACCAACACGTTTCGAGTCTGCCAATTGTCCCATGTATAAAATGGTTTCAAGTTTTGCCCGTGGCCGATGGCTAAACGATCCACTGAAGTCAGAAAACCTCCTTGATTTAATCAATTGACTAAATGTATTTTCTCATACTAGTATTAGTAGCATTAGTAATAGCGGCTACTCAGTCTCGTGCAGCACAAGCAGCAGTATCTGTCAGCGGCATCCGTGACATCGTCAGCAGCAGCAGCAGCAGCAGCTGCACAAGCAAAAGACAAACACCGTAGTCTCCTCATCCAGACCTCCGCTAGTAGCGCTCTATAAGCGCAAGCAGTGGCTGTGAACCCCTTCCTCCCGCCGTACACACGGGTAAATATCAGAGTCGGCCAATGTCGCCAATACTACTCTCATACAAGGGTCAGGCGCTGCTGACCTATAATAGATGAGTCAAGGACTATTCTACTGAGGGTCAGGCTACGCCGGAAATTCAATAACAAGCTGGACTTTGGCAAATTTGCTTGAAAGTCTGGCCAGCAAGAGTCCGGCATACTCTCCCAAGAGTTCAGCATTGCCAGACTATGGCATGAGGATCCCGCATGGTCAGACTTTCAAAAGCAAGTTTGCCAAACTCCAGCTTTTTATTGAATGTCCTGCGTAGCCTGACCCTCACTAGAATAGCCCTTGACCCGTCTATTATAGGCCAGCCGTGCCTGACCTTTGTCTGAAGGTAGAATTAGCGCTATTGGGTGCCTCTGATGTTTGCCTGTGTGTAGTCAAACCTCGCCTGAGAGAGACATACTTCAGAAAGAAAAGAAAAAGCGGCGTGAGAAGGTGACGGGATCCCAAGTGTCAACCCTAAGACTTACATTTGCTACGATCAAATCAGCGGAACCGGTGAAAGAAAATCTTAAAAAAAAAGTGTACAGAAGTAGTCGTCTTCTTAAATGTTTTCGAAAACGAAAAACTCTCCTTGCGGTAAATATAAATTTCAAAAGTGGTACGAACCAAAAATGGCCACTTACACCATAGAGAAAGATGACGTGCGCTACTTGTATTATAAGCGTCGCGTGCATTCTAACGGTGTGACAACGAGTCCTTTAAAATATGAAAAAAGTGTGTTATTGATTGATTGAGCGCATCTTTTCAAAAATAGAGTGTTATTAGAATTGAAAAAAAGAAAATAAAAAAATAAAATAAAATTATTGTTGTGTTTATTTTCATACGTCTTCTTTTATTAGTAAGTAAAACAATTATAACAATTAACTAGCGTGTCCTCTTAAAGTGACACTTCCTCCGGTCGCTGCTGAATCGTCTAATTAAGGTATGTGTCGTCGTCACTTCTAGTCACGTGACTCATCAGGTCACTTCCGGTCGCGTGATCCTAAAATCGATCACTTCCTAAACAAAATTAAATTAAGAGACACATTTCTTCATGACCCAACCAATCAGAGGTCTCCATTTGACCAGAAGTAGGCCCCTCATTTGCATAAATGGGTCACTTCCGGTGTACCAGCCAATCAGAAGCCTCTAACTAAGTCAAGGTCGCTTGACGTCACTTCCGGTATGCCCTTATATGTACATGTGAAGGTCACATGACGTCACTTCCGGTATGCCCTTATATGGGCGTGTGACGTCACATGACGTCACTTCCGGTATGCCCTTATATGGGCGTGTGACATCACTTCCGGGCAAATGGAAGCCTCTGATTGGCTGAGTCATGACCTTGACCTCTAACTAGGTCAAGGTCACGTGACGTCACTTCCGGTATGCCCTTATATGGGCATGTGACGTCACTTCCGGTCAAATGGAGGCCTCTGATTGGCTGCATGTCGATTGAGTAATAAACAGTACTTAACTATAGTCCCGTTCCGATACATACTATACTACTCACCAAGAAAGACCTTTATGTTGACTCAGTGGTTTGAACAAGTCTTGTATCATTTAATATTATTTTAAAATGAAACACAAACACTTATACATCAGGGAAGTAATAATGATAAATGAATTAAAAACGGTCATACATGTAGTTATTCCCAGCATTGCTATGATACCCCAAAAAAACATCGAAAAAACATTGTGCCGTTATTTCAAGGATTATTTTTAGTACCATCAATGCAATGTGTAAAATTGTCAATGTATTCCCTGCACTATAAATGGGGAGGTAGAGGTTGCTATTTCTAGGATGGTGGCGGGATGCTGGCCTTGTACATGGTAGCTACCCGCACCACCACCCCACCACCACCAGCACTACCCAATCCCTACCCAACACCCGCAGGGTTGGCTTACAGTTCTACCACAGCGGTGCGCAGCTGGGCAGGGTGATCCCATTGACGCCTATGTTAACCAAAACGAGGCACTGGGCAGGTGATCTGACAGATCACTGCCCAGTGACTTTGTTTGTTTGGGTGGGACAGAATTTTGTCTCAATATCAGGTTATTTCCAAATTATTATGGTATAAATTATCATAAAATTGCTTTGGTAGAACCCTGATCACCCCCTCAGTGTCGGGTTTGGGCCTAGGATCACTGCCCTCGGCCTACGGCCTCGGGCAGTGATCCCACGGCCCAACCCCTCCACATCGGGAATGATCAGTTAGTCCACTATTAAAGGGAGTGGTCATTTTTAGCAGGTTTTTGCCCCCCCCCCCCCCCCGCACAAAACAGGTTGAAATTGAGCACGACTGGCTCCTTTGAGCTATAGTAACGCGCTGGCCTTTTCGTTAAAAAATGGTGCATTTCTTTTGCCCCCCCCCCCCCCAATCAAGAGGGGTCCAACCCCCCCCCCCCCCCTCCATTCAATGGGTCCACCCCCCCCCCTCCCCCCTGTTGTTAAAAGAATGATCACTCCCTAACACTACCAGTGTAGATGACACCTCTCTGACCCGCCAATCAATTCATCAATACCCACTGAGTGTGTGTGTGTGTGTATGGGGGCGGGGGGGGGAGCCCACTGAGTGGATATGGAGCCCGGATGTAAAGATGCCCCCAGGAGCGGATCCAGGCCCCAGGCCCCCTGCTGTAGGGTCATACCCCTGCTGCTAACTATAGACTTGCTCAAGTCTCTGATACCCTTCATTTATTGCACACACACCTTGACATATCGATTGATACCCCTGCACGGATATAAATAGATACTATAGTTACCTCCGCCCTTCTGTAACCAATAAGTATATAAAGTTGTATAAGACTGGTCCTCATGCCTTGACAAAATAGGGACATAAAGAATAGGTACATGTATGTTTTTGGTCAATATGTAAAATCTAAGGCCTTGGCAAGTCTTGGACAGTTCCATAGGAACATCCACCTCACCACACCATGTGATATTAAACTACTACTTTGGCAGATTTCTAACCAATCTGATAATTTCATCTCCAAGACTGCGGCTATATATTATATATAGAGCGAGAGAGAGAGTCATTGCATACTCAATTCAAGGCTATATTACATGTATGACACCTTTTGAGCATGATAGGACAGTATGCAATTAAAACAGAGATGTCGTTCACAATGTGATAAATACGTGACTTGACTGTATTCAATGTTATCAAACATGCATGTGGTCACTAAATGTTCTGATACATGATTGTAACACAATTGCAATACCCCGGGTGCAATCGTGCCAATACCTATAATAAATCAGTATCCCATTGGTAATGGCTGCCATATTAGTAAGCGTGTGTTTCTCCCTTTATGCTAGAAATTCATGACAGATCATCATGTGCATGGTGGTTGTATATATTTCTAAAGTATATGATATCCTCACTTCTAGGGGAGAGATCTAGTTCCCACGACAGGCCCCTTACACAGCCCATACACCCATCCACCTACTTCTAGGTACGCGTGTACTCACCTCCACCTCTCCAACCTGATTCTACCTCATACTCTATGCTTGGAGAGTGAGCCTCCACGTGCTCGGTAGCGACATTGTTGTTGTTGTCGTCGGGCGGGGGTCAGAATGGCGGGAACCCAACGGTCGATCCCTGCCCATCTGGTTTTCTATATCTCGACCATTTAAGTACATTAACCCCTGAAACTGGTGGATATCATGTTAAATGTTATTATCCTCAATCCCCTTTCAAAAATAATTCAAAATTCGATTCATTTCTTGATAAAATCAATAAAAAGGCAAAGTCGTCTGCTATTGGGAGTTTTCGCTGGTGGACGGTTGATTCACTCATACTGTTCCTATGTAACACAGGGACCCACGGGGCACCAGCAGCAATGGTTAGACTCAGTGCGCATGCCTGTACCTGAGCTCTGGGTACATGTGTCCTTAAGTCCACGTGCACTAAGGGGGTGCTGGTGCTGCTGGTTCTACTACCTCGATGGTCCCAGCTGACGAGGACTTCTCCAGCAGATCTCATCTGGCCGCCAGAGAAGCAGGACCTGTCCCCTCTGCTGTTGTACAACACCCAGAGCTGGACACCTATATACCTATCTACACTCCTGGTGGTCATTTACACCCATATCCATAGAGTATAGTGGTATTTATTGAAAGCAGACGACTTTTTGCCATTGTTTACTATTGCTGTAAGCACATGGTGTTTGCAGCCAGACCTAGGCATCACGACTACTTCTACTACTAGTGCAGCAGCACTCCACAGACGTCCGCTGGACAACAAGAGAGAACAGGGATCAGACTTATAAGGTGAGCTTTTACCCAATAATATACATGTATATGTATCTACATACTGGTTAATATCTATCAGGGTACATCATCACCTGTAGGACGAATCTGAGAGTTAAAGGGATATGCATGGAGAAATGAGATGGAGGGGAAGACAGTCCAGCAGTTTAGTTTGTATAATATTTTGACAGCTGGGGTTCGGGGACTCTTTATGTTTCAACGTCTGCCAATTGGAAGCAGACAGTATAACCCCTATATGACTTTTGTTGCCGAGACAAGGAGGGGCAGACTAGACCGGGGGGGATCTCACACTATGCCTATGTAGTGTGGGATGTAAAAGAACCATTGCCTCGGTAAAAGTGTAGGGGCGTGCTTTCCACCTTAAGTCATCCATAGATTCGATCACCATCACCGCCCTTGAAATGACCTCAGCTGTTAATTAGGGCGTAAAGCAACCCAACAACCAACCAACCAACCTAGACCGGGGGTGACCATTAGTCATTACATCAGATGTCTTAACTTAACTCAAGGCCAGACAAGTTTGTGTCCCAAGGGTATGGGAAGGGTTATTTTCTACATTTCTTGTGTCCTGGTCGTGTGGGAGAGAAGGGATGGAGATGGTATCTGAAAAGGTAGAAAGATAAGCTATCGCTGAACCTCTCAATCCAACACAGTAACAGCTGTGGCGGGAACTGATAGGATTATCAGATAAGGATATAATCTATAGGCTAATTTGGGTCGCTAATTTTCACTGAGATGGTGATGAGATGGCCACTCACCACATTTTAGTACATCTTGTTGGTCAGGGACAGAGTCAGAGGGTAGTTATAGAGAATTATTACCAAAATTTGTTTTTGGATAATAAATCTTTTCTATTTGAGGAAGTCAGGGACAGTCAACTCAAGCCTGTTGGGCATGCTTACTTTTAGTTTTGCTGCATTTAATATATGAATGGACTTCTAAGTTCTATAACATGGAAAGCTACATATAAAAGCTCGGACTAAAAGAGTGTTTGGCTCCATTTAAGAGACCTTAACCTTGGTGAACCTTGTCTGAGACAAAGCCCAGCTTTTTGGCTCCATAAGGCTCTTTCACCATACACTGGAGGAAAGTGGAGGTTACACCATGACAGGGTGCACGCTGAGGACACAGTCTAGGTACACATGTACCCAGGGAGGTGCTGGTGCTGCTTCAAGCAACCAACCACCTGCCAGTCACTCAGTGGCTGCCTACCCCCCCCCCCCCCGCACCCCTAGTCGTTCACCACCACCCACCCAACTCCCCCACCAGGTTTTATGGTCTCAGTCACATTTTATGACCGCCTTCTGCTATAAAATTAGAATGTACATGTATAATAATTATCCTGTATAATGGAGAGATGCAGGGAAGCATGTAGTGTTGGGGGATGTCACTGGATTTATGTATGGTAATGTGTCCATGGATGGTCTGGTAGCATGTGCATTGTTTCTACATGACCTGCTA